>JAUMJM010000005.1:24965833-26302916 GCA_033558235.1 Neomorphus geoffroyi
TACAAAGAACATAAACAATATAAATAATATAAACATGTGTACCCACTTATGTACCTGTAAATATAAAATCCTAGGACAACATTCAACATAGCTGTTGAAAGATCCTTAGTCATTCAACAATATTTTCTTGAAATTAACTCAATAGGTTGTAGAAAAGATTTATGCCAAAGTTTCACAGTTCCACTCAGCTTTCATTGGGTGTTTATATAACTTCCAGTACGCAGCCATTGACAGCAAAAGACTTAACCAGGTATCTTTACTTTTATTTTGCTGTTAGCACCTTGGAGCGACAACTGTGAGACTCTGAGGTACCATTAAGGTTTCTTGAAGCCCAAGCATCCCACCAAATGAGTAAAGTATTCCATGCATTCACTCTCATTTCTATTTGAACTTCCCACACAGGAATGTAGGATTCGGATTTGACTGTGATGGCTATACAAGTTCAATATACATTGCATATATATTAGTGCAGTTGTTTCCAGTTTGTTTTTTTTTTATAAATTACGTTGGCAATTTTAAAATTGCTCCTCAGCAGAATGATATATTTGGGTTTTTCACTCTACAGCCTTCCAGAAAATATCATGTCGCTTCTCATCGTAAGAAGAAAGAATGTATTTTTTAAACCTGATTGCCTAAGAGTAGGCACCAGCAAACCATATTTACGTATTCAAGGAAGTGGCCTGATTTTCTGACATGATAATACTAATAGACACTGTAAACGCATCTTGGATGGTAATGATGGGCGGAGGTTATGCATTCTTTTATTGTTGTGAAATAGAAATATGTCTATATTAAATTTATTTCTGTGATTTCAAGATCAAACCCATCATTCTGAAAATAGTAAATAATTTTCCTGTTAAGTCTGGAAGTAGAGTACGATTTTAGAAAGGCAAAAAGTTGGTTTGAAAGCTTAGACTACCTGCTGCCTTCTTTCTCTTTTAATCTCCTATTTCCTTCTTTCACCATTTACACGCTATTAAATTTTTCTTTCCACAGCCTTCAAATTTCCTATCTGATCACCTGCCTTTTCTAGTGTCAGTTCAGCAATTTCAAAAGCAAGGACAGCTAAACAGCTTGGACATGTAACAGTTCTCTTTCACAACAGAACAAAGCCACTCAAAACTCACTTTTGCAGGTAACTTAGCAGAAGTGTTGACAGATCTTTAGGCAGCTCTTGAGGCCAAGAAGTACCAATAGCACTGTTATTCTTTTCATGAACTAGAAGTATGACGGATCGCAGTTGTTTTAAATGATCCCAGAGAAGTATTTTCTCAATGTAGCAGCCGGTGACCACTTGTCATGCTCACAGCACATGGGTCTCGTCAATGCTTCAGAGAGATGAAAGAGTTTTGTTATTTTGTTGTTGGTTTATGTATGTATTTTCCCTGGTAGTGTTGACTTAGTTCTTGAAAACATTCCAAAAAATCACAGGTAGCCTGTCAGACAGGCAGACTGCACATTCATACAAATACACCCACAGAAATACTTACCTTTGCTAGGTTGCATAATAGTCTCTCCTCCAAGGTGTAGAAACCATATATTATATAACACATTTTTCCCTGTGTCTGTGACAATGTTTCAAAAAATTTTGATTTATTACTCATCACAAATGGCAGATGACCCTGAAGGTCAGCTTCTAGTGCTTCTGCAGCGCTTCATACCAGGGGCACCATCAGTCTGAATGAATTTATACTCACGAGAATATATAATTCTCAAGAAACCATAAACCCAGCAACATAAGTTACACAACATTGATCTGCTTAATCAGTCTGAATGAATTTACAAAATGGACAGATATCATGAGAGGTATATAGATCTTCAAAGCCAGAATAACTTCATGAACATTTTATGTGACTTATTCCGCAGCAACAGACCTTCATCCTTTCATTATATCCCTAACGAGGTGGTTCTATTAGAGTAGAAAGTTTAGTGTAGCAATGGGAACTCATAGCATGAAGAACATTACAGTTTCACACAGTAACTTATGTTTTCTTCCTATACCATACAGCCGCAGCAGATGGCTAAATAAAACTCTACAGTACAAAAGATGACATTTTATTCATTTTTCTTAATTAACAAATTTAAAAATATCACCAAAATTTTTAAGCAAAAATTTTTACTTTTTAGAATAGTCATAAATGCTGAAGACTTCAGTGGGCATGAATCAGGCAAAATCCAGTGCAGGTATGTTTTTCCTTGTTCATTGTAGAGGAAAATTTCTAAATTTACAGAAGATATCTGCAAATAAAATTAAATATTCACTGCAGTATCTCAATTAAATAAAAATAATAAAAAACTTGAGTAATTCATCATTATCTACCTGTTATGAAGGAAATTCTGCATTATAAAAACTGTTTTGTCAGGTAATACTTAAACAAAACCTAGTAATTTGAAATTACATTCAGCAGTGATTTAAGCCAACCCTGTAACATTGCACTGAAATGGATTTGGAGAGATCTCATGGTTTATTTTGGGGTCACAGATGTTAGGACCGTAGATTCCAGCTGAGGAGCATCATGGCATCTTCTTAAGCTGCTTCAGATGAATTACTAAGACTACATTATTATTTTCCTCATCAGATGCCTCCTGCTGTAATTACTATGAAGACTGCCAGACAAAAATTCATGCAAAACAGCTAAGTATTTTCTGACTATATCTTTTTCTCAAGGTACATCAAACTTTTCCGAACAGTATTGTCCCAGAATTTTCTTACTCATAAACTCAAGAGCTCTTCAGTCTACTTTTGAATTTTGTCAAAAGTTCCCGAAGATGTTATTCAAAATAGCTGTTACTTTACAGAAAAGCCTCATATAAATGGAAATTAACTTTCCTTGCCTATACTAAGTAAAGGTAGCAGAGGAACAAAAAGTCATGCATGGCTGACACTGAAGTGAAGCACAGATCCATTTTATACATAACACGTTGACATTTTTTCAGTTGTTCTTTCTGTTACTCCTGTACTGCTGCTGAGGTTCATGGGTCTTTGTATCATCCTGCATATATTCCAGTCATGTTAGTATTACTGAGGTGCAGTTTAATTTATGCAGCCAGGTGCTACAACATTGCGTAATTTTTCATGGTTTTCAAAAATTTTTTAAAATGCTTCTGTGTAGGTCTTTTTTTTCCTTAGCCATGAATGGACTTGTATATCCTACCATTCAATTGCGTCAAAAATACCCTACTGATGAAGAGAAATTCAGATGGCTAAATTAGAGTTTCTCTTTGCCACATTGAATGACCCGTAATTGCACTTTCGGAACTAAAGAGGAATCAAAAACAGAAAAAAAAAAGAGAGTAGTTTAATGTTCAGTAATGGAGAAAGAGATTTTTTTAAAATTTCAGGCTTCAGAACTTTTAGATTTTAGGACAAAATGGATAGTTTGGTGGTTTATGTTTCAGTAGCTACGGTGAAAATACTATTCCTGGAAATAAGCGTTTTCATACACTTTCAGGTGCAGTTATTTCCTCTCTGGCTTCTGCAGAGTTTGGGATTCACAGCGACCTCTCAGCAAGACTCTGTGGCAGCCTTAGTAGTCATGGAAAGAGTAATCCTCACAATAAAGAAGTTAAACTTACTTGTTTGTTTTCATAAGATGATATGCAGAAAAATATCTAGCCACGAAGACTGAAACTTTCTATAAATAGAAATATGTATTTCCTTGCGTATAGTATACAAATGCTAGTAAAAGGTAGCATCAAAATGGCCATCACGTTTCTACAACTCAGTTTGTATTTGAAACCACTTTTATGAGCAAAATTATTGGTTTTTAACTTTCAAGAATATTTCTGTATGAAAGCTCATAGATCATTTGAATATGGGAAATTTATAAAAATGGAAGTCTTGTGAGTATAGCAGCAAAACTGTAGTTAATTGCACAATGCAGCAACAGACTTTTACCTGTACCTATCAGATAGAAAATGGATGCATCACAACCTAAACAGCCAACTGCCAGAAGTATGGTGTTTCTAGTGATAACACTGATGTTGGTATGCAACAGAAAACTGTATCTGGTGTTTTAAACGATGGGCAAAATAGATGCAAAACACTTTTTATGTGTGTAATGCTATCCAGATGGTAGTCACTATAAGCAGTAATAGATAATACCCTTTCTGACACTTTCCTTCCTTGTAAATCTGTAAGTGTCCCAAAACTTGAAATAAAGAAAAGTCAGTTAAAAACAGGCATTGGAGTTGAGAGTTCCTGACAATATATGTTTTTTCCTACTTGTCTGCTATGGATGACAAATTACTGCAAATATGTGAGGAAGTTCAGGCAAAATCCAAGGATGGTTTTCTCTTTCTCTTTACAGCCTTTTTTTTTGCGGATGCTCACTGAGTTGACTGGTTGTGAAGGGAATAGATTTTGCTAAGGGACAACATGTGATTGACTTAATCAGTTGTAATTTAACATCTGAAAGTTAGACATCTAAAATCTGAGCCAGGCATTTTAGGATCTCTTTATAGTTAATGGAGAAAAATAGGCTCCTCCAGGGATATTCATCTGTTCTATCTTATGATGAGATTAATGACTCTCTAGAGGTGCCTGTTCCTTTCCATTTGCTATAAAGGGAACAACCACAGTGATAGTACTCCCTAGGATATGGTAGGGATATTTTATTTTAACCAGGCATTCTCCTTGGAGAGCAAAACTTGCTATCATTTTTTCTCAAGGCTCACTATACTTAAGCTCATGTTCCAATTTGTTGAGACAACACCCACTAAATGACTTTGTGCAAGTAAAACTAGGAACAAAGTTTCATTATTTCAAAGCATCTCTGTAAAGTAAGAGCAACAGTTATATTCCAGCACTGGTCGTAACTGGAACACACAATTGTTTTGAAGTAAAGTTCAGCCTTTACAAATATGAGACAGATGGAAATTAGGATATCATGTCTGCTTGAGGCATAGTAGTCTGGCTGTTTCTTGCACTCTGATACTTCATACAGTTCACATGGATAGGATTTTTGCCGGGGCCAATGGCCATGCCCAGTAATGAAGCAAGAATATATTTGCATGATTTGTCATTAGCAAACATAAACATACCCTACCCACACTTTTAAGTACGCCTCCTCAGGTTTGTTCCAGAAGCCGTGTGTCTGTGCTATTCTGACACTGGGTGTTGGCACACCTAACATGCCTTCCTTTTCAGAGGGCTCCTGCAGAACTGTGCTGTAGCTCAGGCAGGGTGGTGCACTGATGCACCTATGTGGCTTCGGGGTGCCTCAGGACAATGCAGAGGCCAGGCAAACCTCTAGCTGCCTATAGCCGGTCGTAGCCACATGTCTCAGTTACTGATGTGTTAAAGTCAGCTATTACTCCTAAACATGAAATCGAATTCCTGAATTTAGCTCACTGTGGCCTGAGAACAGAGTATATAGCCATTCTTTAGATCTTATACTTTAGTTTCAAATTTTCCCCAGCAGCCTTATTTTGTGCCTTGATAACATTGAAGAGGATCTTCCCTCTTGGCAGGGAATTCAATGTTTGAATGAGCAGACCCAACCTGTCCAAAAGCATTCAGCATCTGGTGTGACCTCCACCTTCTAAATAGAGACTATCCCTTTTTTTAATAGAGTACTTAGCTTGATGCTTAGAATTAAGAACACAGGAACAGAAAAAGAAAACCAAACTAAATAAACCTGTGTATTTCCTTCACCAGTCTGAGGAATTCAGACTCTTACAACTCACCTTCAGGGAGGTATTTCTGGACACAACCCTACTGACTTGTGTATCTGAGGTGTAAAGGGGTTGTAATGCACATGCCAGGGACCAGAAATGGCTTGTAATGCAGTATGCAACATGCTTCTTGATGCCCTCGTTTCTGAGGACATCCAAATCTCATCGAGTAGTGGACGGTGCTGGGTGAATTTTTTCGGCAGCTCACTGCCAACTCCCTAGGGCTTTTTATGCTCAGGGCTCCAGCCTTGTCATACAGTAGGAGAAGTGCAGAACTAAAGTGGAGACACATTTTGTCACTTGACTGGCAACTCCCAGCTTTGTGATGGAAGTGAGTATGGCTCCCTAGGCCTCCAAGGGTTTTCTACTTGAAGTACTAGAAATATCTGGGGTAGTCAATGTCAAATTCTAACACATTGAATCTCAACACTTTATACAGCATATAGGTAGGACTGAAGGGTATAGCATCAAAATACAGATGCTTCTGCAGGTACCTTGTAGTTGCCTTATTTTTAATAATTTTCATGTAGATGGATTTTATAGCTTTCACATAAATACTCATCCCATTAAAACATGAGATATTCACCTTCGCAAAGGAAATATAGGATATTGCAAAAGGAAATGAATATTTCACTGTTTTAAATCTAGCTCTCCATGAGAGGATAACAATTAATATATAGTCCAAAGTCCTGATTTATAGTGTGTGTTCCTTAAACATACCGGTGTAACTAGGGTAGTTCCTTTGTCTAAAAAAACCTAGAGTGTGTGCTTTGATTGTGGACCACTGTTTATTAAGTTTTATTAAGGTGTAGGTCATTGTGGTCCTGCTAATTTGTGTCTAGAGGAAGGATGATTTAACAAGATCCATTAAAGGGAAATAAAATATGCATTCTAATCTAATATACAGCATAGAAATGATTAAACATTCTCAGCAAGATCAATGGTAAAATTAACTAAATTAAGAATTTCTTATTCTTACCAGGGATGCAATTTTATCTGCAAAAGCAGACTGCTAGATATGCTTGACTGAAAAAATGGGGCCTAGTTATCTGGATGTAACAATGCTGGAAAATCCTTTAAAATATTTTGGTTTACCAAGGTTTTGAAATATAATTTCAATGGAATCAGTTATCTTTGCATTATTGAAAGATAAAATTTTAGCAATGAAAGGGCCAAAAGTGACCTGCAGTGAAGAGATACACTGATCCAGACAATCCTTTTATCATGCTGCCACTATTGGCAGCAGCATGTTGAGAGTGTGTTTTTATTTTGGATTTATTTGAACTAGTGAGGGTCTGCATTGTTCCAATTCATTTAAAAGAAGCTTAGTTCCATTCTTCTGGTTTATCGCTCATGCAGCTGGGTCTGTAGATGTCTAATCTAGTAATTATCACACTATCTTCCTTGGCCTGTATGAAGAAAATGAGAGCCAGTTTTCAAAAGGGGATGAAGCAAGAAACGTTCTTTTTAATCTGCCTGATCTGAATTTTCCACTCTGAAGAGCAAAGGGGAAGGGCGGGAAAGGGGGATGGGAGAGATAGAATGACAGGCAAGAAATAAGAAAAAAAAAGAAAAAAATTATTTCCTTTCTTCATATTTCTTCATAGTGATCGTTTGTGAGTCTTTGAATCTACAGTATTAAACAGTTTATTTTATAGCCTATAATAGCTTTTTAAGAGTAATTCAGTATTTCTACTATTGTGGCAGTGAATAGTCACAAAACATTTTGCAGCTTTCTGGCACCTGCGTGAAGCTGTGACTTATGAATATGCTAATGAGACTGCAACCAGAACTGGCTTGGATTCAACACTTGCACACAATTAGCGCTCAGGCTACCAGCATTGCTAGGAGGTTGACTACAGAAAGTAATATTCAGATTGATCAATTCAGCATAATGCACTTTCTTTACAACAGAGACCTTAAAAATAACAGCTTAAAGTTATGCTGTATGAACACAGGGAAATTTTGAGTCCTCCTTTTTTTTTTTTTGCTAAAATTCTGAAACGTAAATATTCATTTTAAATTGTTGGCGTCGCAATAGTTGATCCTTCAGCACATTACATATTTTAATGGCAGAAAAAAGACACATGTACTAATAACAGCTGCTCCACTTATTAATGTCTAGACAGCATCTTCTGCATGATATCCGCATGACTTTTAGCTTTGAATGCTGAATAACAGCTCCTTGAAAAGCATACAAAAATGTCTTCTATATAACATCTGGAATTTAAGCTTTAATATTAGAAGTACTGTCCACAAGCCAGATATGTAAACTAGTCATCAAGATTATGAGCAAATATTCCCTCTTACTGCACATTTCTTGAGTTTTGATAATGTTACTATAGATTTAAAATGAATGTGGCCTTACCTAGACAATGAGAACTGGTATCAAAAATATCTACTAGGTGCAATTTGCTTCTGACAGGCAACTCATTAACTGAAAATACACAGACAGACAAAAAGAATTTCTGACAATTCTTATAGTTTGAAGTTCTGCATATCTTTTGCTCCCAAGCAAGAATTTTATCAGAACTGTATGGTATGCCACACTCAAAATGTTACTCACATGAGCTTTCTGATTGACTGAAAATGTATCAGAATGCAGAACTGTTGTGCAGAACATTGTATCTCTAAACATGATAAGAGGCCATGTTAGTGCTTCAGCTTACATATTTTTCTCCAAATTACACACATGGACAATTTTCAAGGTTATATTTCTTAGGCTCAAATCCCTTATGATACATGTTCTTTTTAAAACGTGGTTTGCTCTCTTCATTTCTACTTATCATGTTACATGACAGGTGGTTTATTTCAGTGTGTACCAATAGAAACAAAAAAGTCACTTCTAAGAAATCCTTTGAGACAGACATTACTCTGTGGATGTCATGGTCATTGTAAACAAAGGAAATGTGTGTATTAGAGAAACACAGTTTTGCACCTTTTCTATACTGATAACTGTTTATTCATAAGTCTGATCTCCCTAGTTTTAAACCTGAAAATATACATTATGTCTAGAAGGACAGCACATTTATTTCTTTTAGAAGCTGCAATTCAGCGAGCTCTACCAGAAAACACTCTCCAAAAACCCCGTTGAGTTTTTGAGTTCCCAGGTAAAATTGATCTACACAACATAACAGTTAATTTGTGACAGTGGAAATAAATCTTAGTACTTTGGCGTAGGAGAAGTATTTTTGTTCCAAGTCAGTCTGCCCTGAGAATGTATTGTTTCAGTAGTCACTATTGTACTGTGAAATGTATGTAAACCCTTGACATTTGCAGGCATTCAGAACACAGAATCATAAAATCATTTTGGTTGGAAAAAGACTTCAAGATTGTCAAGTTCAGCTGTTAAACTAACATTACCAAAGCCACCACTAAACCATGTCCCTAAGCACCACATCTACACAGCTTTTAAATGCCTTGGGGGAAGGTTACTCAACCACTTCCTTGGGCAGCCTGCTTGACAATCCTTTCTGTGAAGAAATTTTTCATAATATCCAATCTACAGCAACTTGAGGCTGTTGATTCTTGACCTATCACTTGTTGCTTGGAAGAATAAAAAAACACCTTTCAGATAGTTATAGAGAGTGATAAGGTCTCCCTTCAGCCTCCTTTTCTTCAGACTAACAGTCTTACTTCCCTCAGCTGCTCCTCATAAGACTCGTGCTTCAGACCCTTCACCAGCTTCGTTGCCCTTCTCTGGACATACTCCAGCAACTCAATGTCCTTCTTGTAGTGGGGGATCCAAAACTGAACATAGTATCTGAGGGTAGGCCTCACCGGTGTGAGTACAGGGGACAAACTGGTCCTGCTGGCGACATTTCTGATAGAAGTCAGGATTCCATTGACCTTCTTGGCCACATGAACACACTTCTGGCTGATATTCAGCTGGCTGTTGATCAATACCCCCAGGTCCTTTTGCTGCCAGGCAGTTTTCCAACCATTCATCCTCAAGCCTGTGGCATTGCATGGGGTTATTGTGGCCAAAGTACAGGACTCCCTGTTGAATCTCATACAATTGACCTCAGCCCGTTGTTCCACTGTTTCCAGATACCTCTGTAGAGCCTTCCTACCTTCAAGCAGATCAACACTCCTGAACAACTTGGTATTATCTAGAAAGTTAGTAAGGGTGCAATCAATCCCTCTGTCTAGATCATTGATAAACATATTAAACACAACTAGCCCAAGTACTGAGCCCTGGGGAACACTGCTTGTGAAAACCTATGAACTGGATTTAACGCCATTCACAAGTCTGTGGGCCCGGACATCCAGTCGTCTTTTTACACAACGAAGACCACACCCGCCCAAGCAATGAGCAACCAGTTTCTCCAAGAGAATGCTGTGGGAACTGGTGTCAAAGGCTTTACTGAGGTCTACGTGGTCAACCTTTCCCTCATTCACTAAGTGGGTCACTTTGTCATAGAAGGAGATTAGGTTAGTTTGGCAGGACCTGCCTTTCATAAACACATGCTGACTGGACCTGATCTGCTTATCTTGTGTGAGCTGCATGATGGCATGGTCAGAATGGTATTCTTCGTAACCTTCCTCAGGCTCATAGGTCTGTAGTTCCCTGCATCCTCCTTATGACCCTTCTTCTAGATGGGAGTCACACTTGCCAATATTCAGTCAGGACTATTGATAATTGATGGAAGGTGGCTTGGTGAGCAATTCCACCAGCTCCCTCAGTACCTTTAGATGGATCCCATACAGCCCCGTAGACTTGCGTGTGTCTAAGAGGTGTAGCAGGTCACTGAATATTTTGTCTTGGGTTACGGGGACTTCCCTGTTGGCTTCTTGCAGGTCAGGTGGCTGGATACCCTGTAAGCAACTGGTGTTACTATTAAAGGCTGAGGTAAAGAAGATATTTCCCCATCCCTTGTCATTATGTTGTCTTCCACATCCAGTGAAGGATGGAGATACTTCTTAGCCCTCCTTTTGTTGCTAATGTATTTATAGAAACATTTCTTATTGTTTTCTATGACAGTAGCCAAATTGAGTTCTTGTTGGACTTTGGCCTTTCTAATTTTCTCCCTGTATAATCTCACGATATCCTTGTAGTCCTCCTGATTTACACTCACCTTCTAAAGCTCATAAAACCTCTTTTTTTTCGTGGCTTCCAGTCATACGTCTCTGTTCAGCCAACCCGGTCTTCTTCCCTACTTGCTGGCTCATCTTTGGGCGCATGAGTATGGCCTGCTCCTGCACCTTTAAGATTTTCTTCTTGAAGAATGTCCAGTCTTTTTGGACTCCTTTGCCCTTCAGGATTGCCTTCCAAGGAACTCTATCAACTAATGTCCTAAATAGGTCAAAGTTTGCCCTCTGGAAGTTCAAGATAGCTGTTCTGCTCAACCCTCTTATTTACTTCTCCAAGTATCAAAAACTTTATCATTTCATGACTGCTATGCCCAAGACGGTCTCAAATCATCACATCACCCACAAGTCCTTTGCTGTTCACGAAAAACAGATCCAGTGGGGCACCTGCCCTAGTTGGCTCACTCATCAGCTGTTCCGTATTAGGAAGTTATCATTCACACATTCCAGGAACTTCCTAGACTATTTCTTCTCTACTGTATTGTATTTCCTGTAGACATCTGGTAAGTTAAGTCCCCCATGAGAACAAGGGCTAGTGATTGTGAGACTTCTCTCAGCTGCTTAGAGAATATTTCTTCTGTGTGTTCATCTTGGTTGAGCAGTCTATAAGAGACTCCCACCGTGATTTCTGAGGATCACAAGAATCTAAAATACTATGCTATCAGTAATTGCTTTTTAAGTATGACATGTAGCTTTAATAGCTTCCACTAATACACAATAAGATGTTAAATGAAATTTGGATACTATAGGGAAAAATGAATGGTCACAAGGAATGATATCCTATTCTTTGCACAACTTTAAATATTTTTTCTGGGGGGGAAAGGGGGAAAATACACCAAAAAAGACCCCCAAACCTTCATAGTTTCCATCATTGTGATGACTTATAAGCCCGAGAATATTCCTTCTTTATCTTTACGTATGTAACAGTAGAAGTATGTTTTTTATGAACTGTCTTTAGGAGAACGACTGTTGTAATTTTATTTTCTTGAATTGAAGAGTTTGGTAACGGTTTGTCAGATCAGTGCATATTCTCTCAGATCTCTGATGTCATCAGAAGACTAAGATTGAAACCAGTTTAACACCTCATTTATAGATAATAGTAGCAGTAGAAAAGATGCTATGAATTAACCCCATGAGCAAGTAATTAATGCAAATACCATCACACGAAGTGGAGCATATGATGGATATGCCATAGAACTTACTTTCTCGAGTATGGAACGAAAGAAGAGAGTTGACTTTCATAGCAGTTTTATCGACTTCTAAGGTTTTTTTTTCCTTTGCTTTAATATTAATTATTGCGATGGTTAGGAGAGCTCAAAGGTAACTTACACACCAACAAACGTAAGAACAAAGGAGATGAATCAAAGACAGCAGAAAGATGCCTTCGAGCCTCGAATATGTTCCTTAGAATAAGTATAACCTTGAGCTCAACCAAAGATCTAAGCACTTACCCAGCTTGGCTCTCTCAGATATATTTCTTTTAGCTTGTTTTGGCTCCTTTTTTTGTTCATAAACACAAGTGGGATTCCCCCCCCATATTATACTATTGATGAGTAGATGGAAATAAATGTCATTAAATGGGACCTGAAATAAACAAGGAAGATCCTGTTCTCATGGTAGATCTACGCGTACTCCCACGTGTGAAGTATATATTATGTGGCTCAGTCAAGATAAGATTTCAAAGGCTATCACAAAAAAACAAAGGCTCTGGTTGAGAAAGCTAGTGAAATATTTTTTCCAAGTTATCACACAAACAAACAAAAAGAAAATCTTTTCTTTTTAGAGATGACAAAAGCCCCCCAAACTGAGAAGGAATGGTACATCTGTTTTCTAAAGCCAAATGAAGGAATAACTAAATATATCCTTGCTTCTAGGAAAAAGGAAGATAAATATCAATATTTCATATAACTCTCAGGTTAAGTTTACTGTATGAAGATACAGGACATTAACCCTCTATTTTTCTTTCAAATTCTAGCTTGTAAAAAATTCTAAAATCATTTTTCATCTTTCACTTCAGTATTATCATTTTCAAAACTGTTTTAAAATAAAATTCACAGTTTAGATATGACTCTAATAATACTTAGAAGATATTAACTCTATTATATGTGAAACTACTCACTCCAACTTGTTTTGACCGTTAATGTTGAGTTTCTTTGAAGCAGGAAAATGATCATGTAATAAATACAATGATAGGATTCTTTTTGCTTCTTCATTTATTTTTTTTTTTAAAAGCTACATTGCATAAGATTATGCCCACATATAAGTGTAAATATGTAGGTATAGTTCCATGCCATTATTTAAATATGTTTCTGTAAACATTGTCTTATTTGGATATTTCCAAGGAGAAGTGAAAGTGTAGTTACTTACACTGGTCTTAAAACTGGCTAGTAAAGGACTAAGGAGTAAATTCTGCCTTATCACTAGGTTGATACAGTCACTGATTAGTATAACTTTTACTGTTTATATTACTTTCACTTTTTCATTTCTCTTCTGTTCTATTCCTTGTGCACTGTGCCAGAAAACACAAAGCTAGGCAGGCCTATTTTCATGTGCGAATCTATCCCTGAAAACCTGGCCATCAAAAAGAGTCCCAAAGATTGTGTAAAATTAAGGAAATAACTCAGCCTCCAATAGGCTGAACAAGTTGTTATAAGAAGTCAAGGCTTCTCTCATGTTTTCTTTTTGCCTTTTTCCTGTAGGCACTGACATTAACTCAGCAGTTCTAGTATCTTCTTACAATATTTTTCCTTTGAATTTCATCCAGTGCTTTTTCAAAGTTTTCATTTCTATGACTTTGCAATCATTTTGATACATCATAGAAAATTCCCCTGGAAAGACTGAGAGGATGAAATACGTTCTCAAGCAACGGGATTTAAATGCATGTATATCCAGAGACAATTCCTACAGTGAAGAGATTCCAGTTTATTTAAGTAAGTAGATAGAAATTTTATTTAATAATTCTCATACTTCATGTCAATGTTATCATTATTAATTTACTGTAAGGATTTCAATATTATAATATCTAAACATTTAACATTAATTCTCATACAAAAAACAAGGACACTTTTAACTAAAACAACTCCAATAAAAAAAAAAGTCTAGATTGCAAACGATCCTTGATCACTTTGCTTTCATGTAGTTCAGCTAGTAAAGCTGCTCAGCAGTAAGAGCTGTTGAAGAATTGAATAACATCAGAAGTCTGCACTGAAGAACTGGTGGGCACTCAAGTTTACAGTGAAGACAAGAGAAGAACCATTCAAAATGACTGAGGACAGACCACCACACTACCTTATGGTCAGTATGGAACAAGTATGAGTATTTGGAAATTGAAGGTAGGAAAGTGCAGTTCCTGCTCACTAGGACTTAGTTTTCTTGTTGATGTCACCTTAATTCAATAAAGCAGGCTTGTCAGTGACTAGTAGGCAATATGGTTGCTGCCAGCTTGCAAAATCTCTAATACTCTCCCAGAAGTCTCTGAATCCTTTCACAATAGAAGTATAGCCCAAGGTATGTAATGTATACACCTCGTTTCATGCTGTAAAAATACCACAATCTTCATATTATTCACAATGTGAACTGGAAGAACTCACTTAATTTGTCTTACTATCAAAGGACTCAGAGAAAATCCAGGGCAGAATGGTATGGACGAAAGAATGACAGAATCATGGAACTGTTTATGTTAGAATAGACCTTTAAGGTCATCAAGTCCAACGGTAAGCCTAGAACTGCCAAGTCCACCACTGAATCATGTCTGTAAGTGCCCCATCTACATTTTTTTTAAATATTTCCTTGGATAGTGATTCACTCCGGTGAACAGCCTGTTCCAATGCTTTCTAACCCTTTTGGTGAAGAAGTTTTTCCTAATATCCAATCTAATATCCACTGGTGCAACTCGAGGGCATTTCCTCTTGCCCTATTGCTTGCACTTGGGGAAGAGTCGTGCCTCACTACGGCCACCTTTCAGGTAGTTGGGAGGAGAAATAAGATGTCCCCTCAGCCTGCCCAGAAGAGCCCAATCCTGAGCAGCATGTGTGATCCACTCTTTGTCTCCTGGGCTACAAGACTTACTTCTTAATTCTGTGTTGAGCATTACTGATATAGCCACTTTGACTGCTGCTTCAGTCTTGCCTAAATCACAGATTACTGATCTAATTAATTGCTTTGAAGGCTTCTTGGCTCTGTAATGATTGTCACTGCTAAAATCATCCCATTCTATTTGCTGCCAATCTGAGAGCTCACTGTTTAACAGTGGTAATTCCTACGTAGCCGTTTCCTTCTCTTAAGATCCAAAATGGAAAAAAAGTGTTTCCAAATGGATGTACTTAAGATGCAAACACTTGTGTAAATATAGCCTCTGTGAATGAGAAATATTATGGGCTAGGTGATGCAGTAAAGGGAAGGAGAAAAACAGAAGCATAGAAGGATCAAGATGTGGTAAGGACTGAAAAAAACAGTATATATTTGGATATTAGTTTTCTTGCAATAGTTTCCTTGCCACTTAATTTTCAACAGCGTACCTATTTTGACATCTAATTCTGGCATTGTATGCTTAATTTTCTGCTTATTTCTACCTACTTACTTAGACTATAGTTATGTAGACTAGAGTATTCCAAGAAAAAGTGAAAAAAGTCAGTATTCAGTTAAAAGCAATTACATTTCATATGGTAATCCTGATCCTGCAATCAAAATGTAAGGGTTATATATTACAAGAGTTCATGAGAGCCTTAAATTTGCACTGACATAGTGGCACTTTTTTGCCAGCAAAACAGGTAGATATAAATTATAAGCACATGGGTGAAGAAATGTTTTTCCTGCATAGTGATTTTCCTGGCTTTGACCACATTTCAGACACACGATGTTCTGCTTAATAGGAAAATCATTCAATTTTCTTGATGACTTGCTATTTCTAGCAGAAATACTGTTGCTTACTATCAAACAAGTATCTGGATTCTTCCAAGCATTTCTCTTTTCGCTGTCATGTTGATAGTCTCTAGCTTTCCAAGTGGGCGAATCTGTGATACTTGTATGGGCTTAAAGTATGTAATGTATTATCTTTATGTGGCCCACAGCATAAACTTTACATGTCTCAATGCACTTTGCTTTGGTTTAAACTTTTTCGATGAAACCCATGTAAAAGAATGATTTGCTGGCTTCATGTTTTCAATTGCTTTGGGTTTGGATATAATTATTTTTTTTTTAAATCTAATTACCATATAGCTCCAATAAATGCATGAAGCCACTGATACACAACCGCAACATGCAAGAATTCATGATCACTGGCCTTTTGGCAGGAGCAAATCTAAGATTTGTATGACTTGGAATCTATAATTGAAAATATAATAAATACACAAATAAGAAATGATTGAATGACCTCCGATGTACGATCACACCATTTCATAATAAAATGAAAATAACTTTTCCTGAGTTTGTAAATGTGTAGAAGGTCTTAATGACAGTTACATAAAAAATTGCACACTCTAGTATCACATTTCTATCATTGATGGAAAAACAAAATTTGAAGTGGGCCACTGATAATAGTCTAGGGCAGTCAAAATGAATTATTCAAAGAGCAGAACATAAGAACAGCCTTGCCAAATCCAACAGTAGGTCAGTCAAGTCAGATCCACCAGAAGTTTCCCATGTGCAATAGTTAGTTAGCACATGAATGAATGAAAGAAGAGGTACATACAGATAGTAATACATTTCAGAATAGTATTTTACTACCAATCATGCTGTACATGCTTTTCAAATTGAATTGTGTCTGTTTTTAATTCTCTCAAAGCAACATTACTCAATGAATTATTTTAAAACAATTTTATAGAACCATGTAAGCTTTTAGCACAAACAAAATCTTGAAGAGAGACGTTCCAGAATTTAACATTAATGCATTACACTGCCTACAGAGATGTTCCATCTTGTTCCTTCTGAATATGCAACCTGCTAGTTTTATTTGATGTCTGTTAGTTCTTGTATTAGAAGGGACTATAAAAAATTGCTTACTCACAGCTTCTCCATGCTATATATTTTAAAGACAATTATCGCAGTTCCCCACTTTTTCACAGTCTGAGGTGTCCAGCCCATCTATTTACTTCTTATCATAGAATTACCCGAGTTGGAAGGGGCCCAAAAGGATCATTGAGTTCAACTCCTATCCCTACATAGGACACTCCCAACATTCACACCGTGTGACTGAGGGCATTGTCCAAATGCTTCTTAAATGCTGACAGACTCTGCACTACGACCACTTCCCTGGGGAGCCATTCCTATGATCCACCACCTCCTGGGTGAAGAACCTCTTCCTAAATTCTAATCTAAACCTCCCCTGCCATTACCTCTAGTTCTATCATAGGCTGCAAGATCAGCACCTGTTTCACCTCCCTCCCTTGTGAGAAGGCAGTAAACAGCTATGAGATCCCCTCTCAGTTTCCTCTTCTCCAGGCTGAACAGACCAAGTGACTTCAGTCGTTCCTCATACTACTTCCCCTCTAGACCCTTCACCAGCCTTGTGGCCTCCTCTGGACACTCTCCAGTAGTTTTGTGTCCTTTTTATCCTGTGGCACCCAAAACTTCACAAAATACTCGAGGTGGGGTCACACCAGTGCAGAGTAGAGTGGGACAATCACCTCCTTCAACCGGCTAGCAATGCCATGCTTGATACGCCTCAGGACACAGTTGGACCTCTTGGCTGCCAGGACACACAGTTCGCTCATGTTCAACTTGCTGTCAACCGAACCCCCAGGTCCCTCTCTGCAGGGCAGCTCTCCAGCATCTCAGCCCCTAGTCTGTTCGTTTATCCAAGGTTGCTGTATCCCAGATGCAGAACTTGGAACTTTCCCTTGTCAAATTTCATGCTGTTGGTGACTGTCCAGCTCTGCAATCTGTCAGGATTTCTCTGCAGGGCCTCTTTGCCCCCAAGAGTGTTGACAACTCCCCTCAGTTTTGTGACATCAGCAGACTTTGTCAATAAACATTCAAGTCCTTCATCCAGGTCATTTATGAAGATAATGAAGAGCACTGGCCCCAGGATGGATCCCTGTGGGACTCCACTAGTGACTGGGTGCCAGCCTGATGTAACTTCATTTGCTATGACTCTTTGAGCCTGACCCATCAGCTGATTGTACACCCACTGTATTATGTGTTTTCCCAGCTGTATTCCGGACATTTTGTTTATAAGTACACTGTGAGAGACGGTATCAAAGGCTTTGCTGAAATCCAGAAAAATGACATCAACCCATCTTCCCTGGTCGACCAGGTGGATGACCTTGTTGTAGAAGGCTATTAAGTTTGTAAGGCAGGACCTTCCCTTCGTAAACCCATGCTGGCTGGGACCAACGACTGCATTGTCTTCCTTATGCTAAAGCTTTAGTGATCCTAATGACGGCATAGGCTGCAAGTATCAACTTTGGGCTTTTTTTTGAGGGACCTTGATAACTGTTGTCTGGGTAGCTATTAGCTAACCCACATTTTTAAGACACTCAGATCATAGTTATTTAGGTGTGATTTAGAGACTCCCTTAATGATAATAGTAGTGTTTGGCTCTAGAAAGCCGTGTCCTGGAAAATCTGACAACTTTGTGTGCACATACAACATATACATGAATAAATTTAAAATACTAGGATCTTTATGGGTAAAGCAGCATGGATGGAAATCTATCATAAACAGTTTTAATGAACATATATGAGATGCAGATAATGCATCAGAAGAAGGAGAGCTGTAAAACTTTTTAAAAGAGTGAGTTGTCTAAGTCTGATGGCTAACAGTTTAACTCAGGTGACTGATTTCTGGGACATGAAATATGTTACTACTGCCAGGGATATTCTAGGAAAGTCAGAATTGTACTGGATGCAGCAGACCGTCCATGCCAAGAAATGCTTTTTCTTCTTTGGTTTCCTCACTAGTGTCTGTCAAACTGCCCTGAGTCAAATCTCAGATACATGACATAAGAAAGGTGAGACTTCAGCCTATAGCTATAAGCAATAAAAATAAGCGAGAGATTGAAGTAATAGCTTGACTTTGACCTAGTTTACTACTCATGTAATACCAAGCAAAGTATAATATTTGCATCACCAGGAATCATAACAGTAGCCTGTTAGTAAAAAATACTGCAGCAGGGACTAAGTTATTCAGCTTCAAAATAAACTCAGACTCTGTGTCGAAAACTGCTGCAACATTTTTGTGAGGAGAGAAAGTAGTGGCTGTTCTTTGGGAGGACTACAATGAATTTCAAACACAGCTTGGGAAGAGAGAAAAGAGGAAGGGTGAAGAACAGGAAGGAAAAAGACTGTATGTATGCATATATAGGTATATGAATGTGTTTATGTACAAGTTGATTTGCATATAGGAATGTGCAATACTCCATACTATAAAAGATTTATATTTATAGAAAAATAAACACATACATACAAACATATACTTGTGTATACATATCTGTGTATATACTGTCTCTCTTTGCATACTGACACATCTAAATATAAAGAGGAAAAGAGATGTTTAGAGACAAAGGTTGTTTACCCTAGTGATTTGTCTATTTCAAAGCAATCATGTTACGAATGAGTAATCTGTTCCAAGAAGCAGAGCATATTATTATTATTATTATTATTATTAATTACAATTATTAACTTCAGAGGTAGGAAGTATTTTGTAGTTAAGACATGAGGATGCATTTAGTAAGATTACGCTTGAATTGTAGTATTTGAAAAGCTTCCAGTCTGATGAATCCAAATGTAGAGTCTGGCAGCATCTTACTTCCATGTCAGAGTATGGCCTGTGCACGTAGCTTCAGCTATGCTCACATACCGTTTTCTCAGAAAATTAACTCAGGCATGCTAACTGGAAAGCTAATGGTGTATATTTTTCCTATATAACTGGTCCGAATGTGATTAGAACATAGCAGTGTATTTTATATGTAACTGTCTCTCTGTATCCAGTACTGCCTGTGGCTTTAGTTTAGTTGGCTGATCTCTTCATCTGTATCTTCAGTAGTAACTAAAGAAGATGAAGGCTACTATATAAAGGAAATGTATGGATATCTATACAATTCATAAGCATTATCACAGGATCACAGTATCACAGTATCACAGTATCACAAGGCTGAAAAAGACCTTTGAGATCAAATCCAGCCTATGACCCAATACCTACACCTACTCAGCATCTAAACCATGTCACGAAGTGCCTCATCCAATTTCCCTTTAAACACCTCCCCGGACGGTGACTCCACCACCTCCCCGGGCAACGCATTCCAATGACTAATCACCCTTTCAGTGAAGAACTTTTTCCTAATGTCAAGCCTAAACCTCCCCTGGTGAAGCTTGAGACTGTGTCCTCTTCTTCTGTTGCCGGTCACCTGAGAGAAGAGACCAAGCCCTGCCTGATTACAACCTCCCTTTAGGTAGTTGTAGAGAGCAATAAGGTCTCCCCTGAGCCTCCTCTTCTCCAGGCTAAACAACCCCAGCTACTCAGTAGCTCCTCATAGGATTTGTGTGTAGAGGTATTTTTAATCGAGCAGGGATATGAAGTGTTGCATGAGGCCTCTGTGGCCTATGTGCACAATCCAGCGTATACTAAGGATGGCAGTGTCAGAGAACTGACCTTGAAGGACTAAGAATAGAGAAGTAAGCAGTGTGCAATCAGTAAAAGAATGTTAAACAGAATGCTAAACCACAAGCGTAAGAAGGAGTGTACAAATGTTTAGAGCCAATCCGCTTGTTATTTGTGGCCACATAAACCCTTGTAAAAGGTGTATAATCTGAGCTATCTTGGCAATAAACGGGACAACACCATACTTCTATGAAGATTGTGTATTGATATCCTGGTCGGCAACCCCTTCACTTGTGCTCCAGCCCCTTCACCATCCTCGTCACTCTCCTCTGGACTCACCCCAGCATTTCAATATCTTTCTCAAACTGATGGGCCCAGAACTGGACACAGCACTCGAGGTGCAGCCTGACCAGTGCCGAGTATATGGGAATGATAACTTCCCTAGTCCTGCTGGCCCAGCACTTGGACTTGTTAAACCTCATGCTATTGGAGTCAGCCCATCTCTCCAGCCTGTCAAGGTCCCCCTGTAGGGCCCTCCTACCCCCCAGCAGATATAAACAATTCCTCCCATCTTGGTGTCATCTGCCAACTTGCTGATGATGGACTCGATCCCCTCATCCAGATCATCAATAAAGATATTGAACAGGACCGGGCCCAACACCGAACCCTGGGGAACACCACTAGTGACCGGCCGCCAGCTGTATGGGACACCATTCACTATGACTCTCTGTGTTCGATCATCCAACCAGTTCCTAACCCAGAACAGAGCATTCCCATCCAAGCCACGGGCTGCCAGCTTCTCCAGTAGTCCGCTGTGGGAGACAGTGTCAAAGGCCTTGCTGAAGTCCAGAAACACCACATCCACAGCCTTCCTCTCATCCACCAGGCGAGTCACACAGTTGTAAAAGGAGATCAGATTGGTCAGGCAGGACCTGCCTCTCCTAAATCCATGCTGGCTGGGCCTGATCTCTTGCTCGCTCTGCAGGTGCTGCGTGATTGCACCCACGATTATCCCCTCCATAATTTTACCTGGAGCAGATGTCAGGCTGACAGGTCTGTAAATACCTCGATCATCCCTATGGCCCTTCTTGTGGATGGGCGTCACATTGGCCAACTTCCAGTCATCCGGGACCTCTCCAGTGAGCCACGACTGCTGATAAATGATGGAAAGCGGCTTAGCAAGCTCATCCGCCAGCTCTCTCATCTCCCTAGGATGGATTCCATCTGGCCCCATAGACTTATGAGGATCCAAGTGGCTCAGCAGGTCTCTAACTTCTTCCTCCTGGATGTCAGGGGGGCTGTATTGCACCCCGCCCCTATCCACCACTTCAGAAGACCAGTTGTCCAGTGAACAATCTGCCTTACTGTTGAAAACTGAGGTGAAGAAGGCATTAAGCACCTCAGCCTTTTCCTCCCCTTTAGTTCCTGTATTTCCCTCAATATCCAGTAAGGAGTGGAGATCATTGCTGTCCTTCTTTCTGCCATTAATGTATTTATAAAACCACTTCTTTTTGTCCTTAACACAAGCGGCCAATTCGAGCTCCAGCTGGGCTTTTGCCTCCCTTATTTTCTTCCTACATGACTTAACGATGTCTTTGAACATAAACTGATTTACCTGCCCTTCTTTCCAAAGGTGATACACCCTCCTTTTCTCACTTGGCTCCATCAGAAGCTCCTTACTCATCCAGACCGACCATCTGCCCCTATGGCTCGTCTTAAGGCACATCGGGACAGCCTGCTCCTGCACCTTCAAGATTTCATTCTTGAAGTACATCCAGCCTTCCTGGACCCCCTTGCTTTTAGGGACAATTCACAATAGTCCATTGGATATAACCTCTCTGTTATGGAGAGAGTTCAGAAATACAGCAGTGAGCTGTGAAAAGCTTCTTGCTCTCAGAGGAAAAAAAGAGTTTGCCCAGTCTTACTTAATTTACTAATACAGACTTTCCACAGACATAGCAAGACAAAGATATACTCAGGAAAAAAAAAAAAAGTTTTTTTTTCAACTGTTACCTCAAGAGATAGTTCTAGAATCAAGAGAATATCCATTAAATTTCTAACAGATTCTCTATAATTTGTTATTCTTCAATCTCCTTTATTTTTTTTCCCCTCCTGTTCAGCTGATCCCATTGCCTACAGACACCTAATTTTAGGGTCATGGAATTTACCTTTACCAATTCTGGAAAAACACCATGCTTATGGACAGTGTTTTTAAAGTAATAATAATAATAATAATTGTAAAAAATACCCACAGCTCCTTTTGATGCTCAGTGTAATATGACAACATGACTCATTAATTATGAATGATTTTTTTGCTATTCATGAAGATGTACAAGCTTTGGTGGGGATATCTTGTTTCAGGGCATTTTTAGCACTATTTTAATGCTCTGCAGTTAAATTATCATTATCAAGCAAAACCAAAGGAACTTTCAGGACCAGGTAGAAAAATAAGAGGAAATTCAATTTAAATAAGTATTTATTGGCACATTTTGTCTTAGGGTTCCTCCTCCTTCAAATATAGCACAATTTATAGGAGTCAGACTCAACAGATGGATTCAAAGATAGTTCTGGATGCTAAGGCAACACAGGGTAAGATACTATAAATACAGATTGCTTAAGGCCAACATTTTAGAGATATTTGAAAAAGAAGCCTTTAAGTAAGGGTCTGTTTTCCATAGGTGATCAACCCTAATTATTTTGACAGTGGAGGAAGAAATATCCAAGACCATCTGGATGTCTTCTATTTAACTAGGCAGTTGCAGAGAAAGTGGTAGGTGAAGACCATGTCATTTGAAGCCTAGGTTTTAAAAGTATTCATAATTGCCCCAAATGAAGAAAGCAGCTGTAGGACTGGGAACATCTGGTTTGACTCCTAATTGTCTATTTTAGACATTGCCATTGTTTTAATACTTGTGTATCAACTAGCTTAAAATTTAAGCTATCTTCAGCAGCATAAGAAGTTGGACAAGTGTGCATGTGTATTGGCTTTGGCAACTAAATAACCAGTGGGATATTTGGTATTGCATGGTTTCTGTTGCTATTGTTCAGTTTGTTGAAATATGAGGGGTAAGCATGCCTTCTCATGCACATCATACATATATGCCCAATGCATACATTTAAAATTTTCATTTGGAAATAATATGATAAGCAGATCTGAAGAGAAAACCGGGGTATCTGAAAAAAGGTCTACAGGTTTCACCTCACACCCGTATTTTCTCCTTCTTTCTCCCATCTTCCAAGCAGATATCTATTTACTTTTCAGACTTTCCTTTTTTAATACTCTGACATCCAAATGAAACAGTTACTCCACTCTTAGAGTCAAGTACACAGACTGTTACTGTCATGAACAAGACAATACAAATTCCACTGGTCACTATAAAAACTCTTTCATGTATTCAGCTAATTAACTTTCAACTTTGAAGTCCCGTCTTTAAGAAATCCATTTTTATAATATTTTTTCTTACAATTCCAAATTTCTTTTCATGCTGTAACCAGAACCATTTTAATGCCAGAGCACTGAGGTCTTCTGGCATTTATTTCTTTCATTTATTGTAGCTACTCACCAAACCTCACTTTGAATATCTTAACTTGCAAGTCACTTGGAAGTGCTTTCATCTTGCCACATGTGCAATAACTTCTCTTTATCCTTTAGCTCTTGACAGAACTCAGTCAACCATTAACCTGGCAAAGCTAAGCATGACAAGTTCACCAACCTCATTGTGTATTGATAATACCATTACCTCAACCTCTGGAAAAAAAGATCAATATAATTTCTTAAAACATTATTTTCACTCAGATACCTCACCTAGTTTTGCAAAGTTACTTCTCTGAAGACTGCCTATAACACATTGTGTTACCTGTAGTATTAAGGGCCTTTGACCTGATTTATCTTTTTTTTAATTACTACTCTCTTATCATGTGTCAAATCTACCACTTTTCTTCTGTTTCTTGATGATGAGCCTCATAAAACATTGAATCCAAACTTAGCTGGTATTCTATCTGTTATTCTAGAAAAAAAATTCATCATTATTTTGTGTCTAATATCATATTTGAACTCAACGTAATTACCTTACTCTCTTGATTCTTCTTCATTATTTGTATCCTAGAAATATCTTTGTTAATATGGCTCACTTGAACTATTCTACATGCAAATATTCCCATTTAAACCAATGATACAGACGTCATTACATATTTTTTAACCATTAACAAGCATAAACTTCTATTTTCTCTAAAATTGTATGCATTGCATAGCTTGTTATTTACATAATTCTTTGTTTCTTTAGGTTATTTGGGGGGGATACAGTTACATCATTCTTTTGAAGAAAGCTGTCATTATAAAAACATCAGCAGTCTTGAAAGATGCTTCAGTAGGTTTTTTCAGTTTTAACTTATTTTTCAGAGAAAAGGCTTGCTTTGAGATGTACTGAGTTTGGAAAAAGTCTCATCTGGTTTTCCACATTACGATAATATTACACTTTCCTTTCCTTCCCTTTCCTTTCGCTTTCCTTTTTCTTTGCCTTGCCTTTTTCTTTGCCTTGCCTCACCTCGTCTCGCCTTGCCTCACCTTGCCTTGCCTTGCCTTGCCTTGCCTTTCCTTGCCTTGCCTTTTCTTTCCTTTCCTTGCCTTTCCCTTTCCTTTTTCTTTGCCCTGCCTTGCCTTGCCTTGCCTTGCCTTCCCTTGCCTTCCCTTGCCTTGCCTTGCCTCGCCTTGCCTCGCCTTGCCTCATTAGTAAGACATGGTAGGTGTTCATATTTTCAGCAGTAGTTTTCAGACTCACGTCTCTGCTTTCCTTCAAAACAGCACACTTGTATTTACTCTTTGAGTGCAGAGGTCTGTGAATCATAACTGTACGCCCTTTGATTAAATTGAAACTAGTATTCTTTCTGTCTCAGGTCTTTGTACATTTTATTTGCTTTATCTCTTTTTTTCCTTCCCTACTGACTGCTCTCATCCCATTCTCCTGCTGACTACTGGATTGTCTCCAACCAGTATTACTTTTCTGAGCTACATTTAAGGACTTTCTTGCTTTTCTTGTCTGCTAAATGGATTCCCAGGGAGCCCACGAGAAAAGGAAAGATGCCATGAGTTTTTGTCTCTCTTCTGCTCTTCATTTTTCCTTATGCTGAGTGGATAACTATTTCAAACTTTCAAAACTGCAGCAGCTAGAGAGATACATGCTTCAGATTTATGTATGCTTTAAATTAACTGTTGTCATGGAGATGTGAAAAGCTGATGGTTTGGGGGGACAGAGGGAGGGAGTTTTAAAAGAGGGAAGGGATTAAGCCTGTGTTAACCTATACAACAATAATAAAAATTAGTGTCGTGGAAAGGATTTAGTTCTTACTCTTTGTGACTGTTTCGCAGTGATCTAACTGTACTTTGCCCCTCTGGTATGTTTAAGAACAAATCGAACATTAATTTGGTACCTATACTGTATTGTTATCTGGACTGGGATTCATCCCAGCCAACTTCAGTTTTTTAAACTGAAGTCATTCTAGCCTTCCTTCCTTCCTTCCTTCCTTCCTTCCTTCCTTCCTTCCTTCCTTCCTTCCTTCCTTCCTTCCTTCCTTCCTTCCTTCCTTCCTTCCTTCCTTCCTTCCTTCCTTCCTTCCTTCCTTCCTTCCTTCCTTCCTTCCTTCCTTCCTTCCCTCCTTCCTTCCCTCCTTCCTTCCTTCCTTCCTTCCTTCCTCCCTTCCACAATTAATTTTAAACCAAGTCCAAAAAATCTGTGAATAATTTTGAGTCTATATTGTCTATTGTACTACAACTCTATTGTACTACACGTCACTATCTGAAGTAATCTCTGGGTTGGGAAATCAGTGCCTTGAAGGCATTGAGATTTCATTAAAGTATATCAACAACATTATCAGTAGCAGCTGAACTGGATGCAGAGTTGAGATTCCCAGTGCCCCAACAGAAGTCACAAAACTCACTCTGCTATTCCTGCCTCATGCCAGTCCAAAGCACTTGGCTACTTCTCTTGGTTAAGTCTGGCAGAGAGATGCAAGGCAGATACTCTTGCCCAGTGAAGGAATGGTTGGCCACAGGATAGCAGGATACCTTCAGCTGGCAGAATCTCTTTTTTGCTCTGTGGAAGGCTGAGCTTGTGCAGCATTTGGCTGCTGAAGCTTCATTTTCTGCCTGAACAATCAGTTCCTTCCTTCTCCAAGAAGAGACAGTGAGCCAAATGGGAATAGTCTTTAAGCTGGACCTGCAAGGACACACATCGTCAGCTAAGAAAGACCATCTGATGAGCGCTAGCAGGTTAAACTCCAGTAACTCCTGTTGCTGGAGGCAACTATTCTGTATTGAGAGCTGCTCTCTGCTATCAAGCCTGGAGTTTTTCTCAGTATATTCACAACCAAACCTTTGTGCACTTGATAATTTCAAATATATGTATATTAACATCTTCTTTCAGATTTTAGATAGATATTTCCACGCCTATACATATGAAATACATAGGGCTTGCGGACCTGCATTTTCTGTTGGCTCTGAATCATAATGGAATTGATTTAGAAGGAAAGAAGAGAATCACTCAGTCTCAGACAGTTCTACCACAGATCAAATAAAATATAGATGACTGTACACAACTTCCTTATTCAAATGGTCAAAAGACTTTAATTTTGCTGGCAAAAAATCCTGTTCTCAATTACATAAATGGAATCCAAATCAATTTTAATCAGTTGAAATTTAAAGACGTGATCTATCTCTGAAATAAATGTTAGTCAGGTCATTGGCTCAAAAAC
The DNA here is from genome assembly GCA_033558235.1 of Neomorphus geoffroyi. NCBI lineage: Eukaryota > Metazoa > Chordata > Aves > Cuculiformes > Neomorphidae > Neomorphus > Neomorphus geoffroyi. The sequence goes on from JAUMJM010000005.1 coordinate 24,992,885, forward strand.
TTCATTTTAGCAACCAAAGCAAATATTGGGAAAGAGAGGGCACAACAGCTACAAAGTACATGTTCATTTCAGAATTTTACTTTTCTGTGTTTTCCTTGATCAGATAATCTAGAATGTTTTCATATTTTCTTTGTAAATACCTATTTAGATTATAAAAGATCTTACATCATTTTTACTAGTTACACAAGAAAAGTATGCATGTATTTTTAAAAAATTGGATGGAGCACAGTCAGACTAGCTTATTCATTTTAACGTAAAGATCTCTGCTTTATTTTTCTTAAACAGGTATTGCTATGCTCTTTGAAAAAACCTTTAACTCTCTATTAATTTTTATGTTTCTTGCAATATTTAATAGGAATCTCAGAAGTAATAAATATATATTTTTAAAACAATCCTTTTATTTTCTGGAGCAATAAATTATATATGCAAAATATATACTTGCTCTTAGAGAACAAATTAATGTATTTTGGAAGTACATGAATGTGTGTGTATGTGTGCATACAGAAAACTAGAGGAATGGTGCACTAATTCCACTCACTATGACACACTATTACCCAAGGAATCTTTATTTCCTGAGAAGGAATGTCAAGTATGTGAATATAAATGCCTTTGGATTCCTAGCAGTTATAAAAAAACCAGCTGCTTGTGCTGAGGCAATTCAAACTAAAATTTTATGTTCACTAAGCACAGTTTAAAATGCATATTGAACAACAAGGGCTTTGTCACAATGACAGATATGTGTGCGCTCTTTGCGAGCCTTGAAAGGAATTTGAACTGAAAGCATCTTAAATCAGATATCTGAACACACCGTGGCTTGCCAGTTCATCAGTTCAATCATGTTTATACATCCTCTGGCTCCCTGAACTGCTTTCCCACTAGATGAAAAATGGTAAGTCTTGTGCACCTTCAAGAGAGTAAGTTGTTCCACAGCATGCAACTGAACTATTGCATTAATTAATGACACAAGTTAATTTTTATCTCTACCTACTATTTAGTCAGAGTGAAGGCCGGTCTGTGACCCTCCTAAAATAGTTTTCTTCTGACGCAGTGCTGAAAAAAACTCTTAGTCTTTATATAAATAGTCAATGCAGGAATGAGATTTAAATTGACACTGCAGAGTTTTGAAATATTTCAAAATAGGACCGAATATTTAGATGTTTAATTAGGAATTTAAGGTTCTCATTTCAAGCACTTACAATTCAGTCTCTTGTGTAACAATGACCTTCAGAACAATGGAGAAACACAGGTACTCTGTTTTTCCTGAAATGTCTGAAGGCAAAAATAACATTCCAAAAATAATTTGAGATTTCTGGTTCTCTCAACACATTTATCAATCTTCCATTCCTTAATTAACCATCTTTAAGATGCAAATAAGCATTTAAGAGATTTCTGACAAGCTATTCAGCTGTCATTAATCCATTCTTGTCTTTAGTTCTAACTTATTGCTGGAATTCCTTTTACTTCTTAATTGGTCCCCAAACTGCAGCTGAGCTGCTCCCATATGACTACTGCTGGGATGAGCCCTGCTTTAGAAAGCTGGATAGACCAGTAGAAGACTTTATTTTCTTGAGTCCTTTAGGGATAATTCATCACTTACCAAAGGGAGGCAGAACTTACAAGTCTCTAAGTGGATACTTTCTCACATTCCACTATGGAAATGATCTTGTAAAAAAGCACAGCAGCCTTTCACTAAGTGTACATTTTATAAATAATTAGCTCTTGTTTGATATGAGACTCTATGCATCAATGTTTGTAGATAATTATGAAGTTAAAGGAGATAACCAAAATTTAGTTACGGCATATTTTAGGTTCAGTTATTCAGCTTTATAAAAACTCCACCACCTCCCTGGGCAACCTGTTCCAATCCCTGACCACTCTTTCAGTGAAGAAATTCTTCCTAATGTCCAGTCTAAACCTCCCCTGGTGCAACTTGTGGCCATTTCCCCTTGTCCTGTTGCTTGTCACTTGTGAGAAGAGACCAACATCCACCCCGTCACAACCTCCTTTCAGGCAGTTGTAGACAGTGATGAGATCTCCCCTCAGCCTCCTCTCCTCCAAGCTAAACAACCCCAGCTCCCTCAGTCTCTCCTCGTAGGACCTGTTCTCCAGCCCCCTCCCCAGCCTCGTTGCCCTTCTCTGCACGCGCTCCAGCCCCTCAATGTCCTTCCTGTAGTGAGGGACCCAAAACTGAACCCAGCACTCGAGGTGCGGCCTCACCAGTGCTGAGTACGGGGGCACAATCACCTCTCTGCTCCTGCTGGCCACGCTGTGTCTGACACAGGCCAAGATGCCCTTGGCCCTCATGGCCACCTGGGCACACTGCTGGCTCATGTTCAGCCGCCTGTCAGCCAACACCCACAGGTCCTTCTCTGCCTGGCAGTTCTCCAGCCACTCCTCCCCAAGCCTGTAACGCTGCATGGGGTCGTTGTGTCCCAAATGGAAGACGCTGCACTTGGCCTTGTTGAACCTCATCCCGTTGGTCTCAGCCCATCGATCCAGCCTGTCCAGATCCCTCTGCAGAGCCTCCCTTCCTTCAAGCAGATGCTATAATATAATATCAAAGAACATAAAATAAACAGCATTTAGGAAAAACACTTGTTTTTTCCTGTAAGTTAGAAATTGAAAGATCAAACCAGTACTTTTATTAGACACTTTGACACATTGAAATTCTATTACAATTCTTGATTTTTCTTAATAGTTAAAATTCAACAAAAGCATCCCAGGTACTGATTTTGTTATATGTTTATAACTTCTATATTCTATATAATTAAATATTTTAATCTCTGATTTACAAAAAAACATATTTATCTTTGGAAAATATTTACTTTTTCAGTACAGGTATGTTTTATGCTGATAAGACAGTTTCTATATCTCAAATTTCAGCTACGATGTAGCTCATTACATTAGCACAAAGAAGTCAAGAAATATCTTACTAAAGTGTATTCAGCCATGGCTACAGATTTCATAGTGCCTACCCTGTAGAAGATACATCATTCAAAAAAGACCTTCTGTGATGAAAGAACAAACTTCAATGAAATTAAATACCTAAAATAGAGATATTATTCTGCATCCCTATAGTGGATGCAAAACTGCAAAGGAACACTGACTTGAGCACTCTTCATCAATCAGCATTTTTGATTCATGTTTCATAGACGTAACAAGCAGGTTTGAGAAAACAATATTTAATGCTTTAGGGCTCATGGGACTGCTTCAATACAGTATTTAAGTTTGTTCATTTTGTTTGCAAAATTATGGGACTAAATATGTAGGGGTATATATCAATGGAAATGATTCAGAAAAATTTAGGATTGTTTTATAATAAATGACAACTGCATGAAAATTCAGGTTAATACACAATGTTACTGTCTCAGAAATGTGCTTTTTGACAGATAGCAGAGAAATGTTGAAGATTATTGACTAAGATAGTGTATCAATACTTTTTTTTCCATAGTCAAGTGATGTTTTTTCATTCTAAACGCTGCTTTTTAGGACACAAAAGAAAGACTGATGTTTCATTTCCAATGGTAAAATAGCATTTTAAAATACACGTATGAAGATGTATTATTCAGCTTTGGAATGTGCCATCTTTTAGCAAAGTGTTAGAAAGCACCATCTGATTCTGTGCACCAATTGCTCTGGCATAAAATTATGGGCCGTGATATTGCATTAGAGAGAGCTTATTTAGTAGGCCTGTCCTGAATATATGTAGCTAAACTATTTCACTTAATACAAGTTGGTTTTATATAGACTAAGCTGAGTATTCTTTGATAATGTAGAAAACATAGGAGTTGATTCTTTGTATATTGTCTTCCTTTTGTGCAGCTAGAGGGATGCAACATTAGGTGGACTCTGAGCAGAAATCCTTATCTCAAAACAATTAAATTAAGAGTTGTAGAGCCTTGTCTGTTTCTCTATGATACACTCAGCTCTGAAGTGCTGTAATGTTTCATAAGCAGGAAGGCATGGCATTAAAAATGGTTCTGCAAGTAACCTTAAATCAGTCCCTCAGGCCACTGTAATCTATTGTGCAAGCTCAGAGAAACCCAGAGTATAGATAAAGGTTACTACAAACAAAAAATTTCCTTTTTTTTCCTTTTTTCTTTCTCTGTCTGACATTCATATATGTACATACAGGCACAGTCTCCCCTTTGTGAAACGGATAAAAAGTATACAATACACTGGAAAACATTATGCCATTTTTATAGAGTGGGATTTAAAATAAAACAGTTATTTACATATTTGAGATACATCTTTTATAGGATATGTAAAGCTGTTCCTGTAAATCATGTCAGCAGAAGCTAAGATAGATGACCAATAAGTTCATCACGTAATATATGCCTATGCATTTTGCTGTTGCTCTGCATACACTTCCACAAAATCTGTCAAAACCTCCACTTCTGGAGATTCATCATGATGAATTTGTCTTGAATTTGTCTTTCTCTGCTCTTCATTTGGGTTTTTTTGCTCTTTTCCTGATTTGACTCTGATTTCTTTTTTTGGGAAGAAATGTCACTGTACTATGTCACAACCTGTGGCTTGCAAATTAGGATGGCTGTGTTCTCATCTAAAAGCCTTGTTACACACGTGCAGAAAATGTGTCTTTTCACAATCATCTCTGACAAAACATGTTTAACATGCATTCCCTGAGAAAAAGGGTTGCAACACTGATCAGAATAATTGCAAGAATCGTGCCCGACATATTTAACCTTTTAATGTTACACCGTATCACAATATCATAAGGTTGGAAAAGACCTCTGAGATCATCGAGTCCAACCTATGACCCAACACCTACACCTACTCCTACTTGTCAACTACACCATGGCACTAAGTGCCTCAGCCAATCTCTCCTTAAACACCTCCAGGGACAGTGACTCCACCAACTCCCCGGGCAGCGCATTCCTATGGCAAATCACCCTCTCAGTAAAGAACTTCTTCCTAATGTCAAGCCTAAACCTCCCCTGATGAAGCTTGAGACCGTGCCCTCTTGTTCTGTCACTGGTCGCCTGAGAGAAGAGACCAACCCCTGCCTGACTACAACCTCCTTTTAGGTAATTGTAGAGAGCTATAAGGTCTCCCCTGAGCCTCCTCTTCTTCAGGCTAAATAACTCTTTATGGAGGTTCTGTGTGTATGTACCATATTTAAAGTCTATTGTCACTAAAGACGAGAGGAAATAAAGTTGGATGATATACGAAATGGTTAAATATCTGTGGCAGAAAATGGGGAATAAAAACATTTTTAAAACTAAAATTGGCAAACAGATATTGAATGTTTTTGAAGAAGTACATGTCATCATCAGAATGTCAGAAACAGAAGTTACCTGGGAAAATGGCTTTGTGTTTAAAAAAATGGTTAGAATTTTTACAGAAATGCAAAGGAGGACTGGACGACAAGATTTTTTGAGAACAATATTGAGGATGAAGGAAAAGATGCTAAAAATATCTTGGCTGACACAGCATATCTTTTAGAAAGAAGCTGAGGACCATGAAAAGAAATCAGGGAATTTCTGGACAGTGCTAGGGAGCTGCAGGCTTTTAGAGGAAGCAAATTGGCAAATGTTTTTGAGGCTATGCAAAGCCAGCAAGAAGGTTAGAATTTTAATATGAAAAGATACTTGCTGGACTAATGCCACAAAAAAACCCTGAAGTGACAGATTTACATCAGTACTGAAGAGAAATCTCTGGTTTCAGTACAAAATTATTTTCTTTCTTCGAATTATGATTTTTCCTTGAGAAATAAATGCAAAATTGAGCAACACTCCTCAGATGATAATGTATAAGTTTTTTTCCAGCCCGCAAAACATTGCAAAATCAACCCACTTGGCTATATATTCTATATGCAATGACACCTTTCAGCACTTGTAACAAACTGACTTCATGACTTATTCCTTGGAAATTTTCTGGGTGTCACACAAAATGCTAATCACCATTTTTTTTACTCCTTTCCGTTTAAGTATGTTGAACAGTGGAGCAGTCTGCATCTAGTAACTTAAATCATGACTTTTAAAGTAATGCATAAGAAAAATCCATGATTAAAGAAGCAAAAAACAGCCTTTAATGAATGATTGATTTGCCATGCAGAGTTGGGTGGAAGAAGTTCTTTTATTTCAAACTTGTGAAGGGGCTTTTGCAGAGATGAGGAAAGGAGATTGGAAAACCAGAGTGATGGATCACACAGTCAGCTATATGTGCATACAGTGTCTGTGTAATGCTGAAATGCTTGATTATCAAAATAATTCCTAAGTTTTTGAGAGGAAATTGAATTAAATGGATCAAATATAACCTTTCTTTCTTCCCTTCCTCTCTGTATGTCTTCATTCCTTTCTTCTTCCTTCAAAAATAATAATCCAATGGAACCTCAGCAAATATGGGTTACTGAAATAATAAAATAAGTAGCATTGAGTTGTACTCTAGTCAAGTGCAGTGTGAATTATTTTACAAAAGCATGTTTACTACCTGTGAATATTGTTCATTTCTTGAATTTTTATCCACTGCGTGCACACATGCTTATGTACAAATGTGAATGTATGTGTGTTTAATGAGCAAGTTAAATACATTTTTCTTTACCAAGAAAGGTCTAGATCATAATTTTTTTGTGCTTCTTTCTTTTTCTGAGTTTATTTAACAAAATTATTTTTGACAGAGATTGTGAGTTGTTATTCAGAAGCTCAGTCTTCATTTTTCAAACACATAACCTTTCTGATCCACTTGTTTGGCTAGTTATATTATCTAATTTTTAAAGATGCAGTGTAAATGTTATAGAATTACACTAAATTTGCATGCTTATGTATAACAGTGAGTAAAATGAGAGGAAGAATAAGACTGAAGGCAATAACAATAATCAGGATTTGGAACATTGGAAAAATTATGTCAGTAAATGCTGTAGAATCTAGACTAATTAGATCAGTGGACAAGAAACAATAAAAAATATTGTATGCATTACATAAAATAGTCATGCATCATTCAATTCCTTCAGAAAATTAAGGAGTTATTGTAAAAAAAATATAGAAAATATTAATCTAGTTTGTAGCCATGGTTGAAAATGTAAACAGGATCATAGGATGAATAAGCAAAAGTATGTAACGCAAATAAAAGTATAATTACTTTCATGCAAGGAGTTGGTTATGCTTAAAAATTATTTAGAATAGCATGCTCAGTTCCTTCCATTGACCTTTTTACAAGGACATTATTGTCCTGGACAGAGAATAATGTAAGGTGATAATAATATCATTCATCAGTCTATACAGCAGTGAAAACTGTGGATTTATTCCCTTTAGGTCATCTAAATAGTGGCATTCAGAGTAATGAAGTTTTGATATAGTAAAATATCAAACCGTTCATACTGAAGAAATAGCAAAATACAAATGAAACAAAGAGAAGAAATTTAGGTAGCGACTAATTTACTTAGGTAGGGAAAAATATGACAAATACACCGAGTAGACCAATGAAGAAAAAATGTGAATAAGGGGAAGAAACTGCCAGAGTCTTTACGATTTGAACTGAAGGAAGGTATTAAAGGACACAGAGAAAAAGCTGGAAAACGAGGATTAGGCAAATTTAAAGGAAATATTTCTTTTTACTTTTCATGTATGTGTTGTGTGTTTACAGCTTTATGTAGAGTACCTAGATTATCTTCACTGTCTGCCTATAAAATATGAGTATGCAATAATTGCTTTATAGGAACCACTTATCCAAAAGAACAAGAAGTGCACTATTAAAGGCACACTTGAGGTAAATGTAAGTTACTCCAGATATGCATTTACTATTTGAAATGGGAAGTCTAATTATGATGTTATTAGAGGAAAGGAGGACCGCAGGAAAATTAGGCCAGTTCAGTATTATTTTAGACCACATGAGAATCAAAGAGGCAAAAGCAATGGTGGTAGAATTCATCTGACCAAGCAAAGACATTTAAAGCATATGCACATAAAGATATATAGTATGAGATGTTCAAGACCAAATTGGATGAGGTTTTGAGCAACCTCATCCAGAGGAAGGTGTCCATGCCCATGGTAGGGGAGATGGAACTAGATGACCTTTGAAGTCCCTTCCAGCCCAAACCATCCTATGATTCTCTGATGAACCTATTGCTGTGAATTAAAACAGGCTTTTTATAAGTTGGACATTTTCTTGGACTTAGACATCTGCATTATGCCTGAGTTGCACTCCAGGACATTATGTCCTTCTTATTTTGGGCTAAAGTTTATTTTCTAATTTCACAGATGACCAGAAGTAACTTTAAGATATCTTCCATTGCATACTTCCATTTACCAGAGAGGGAAATTTGTGGAAGAATGAAGACGATGTTACAAACAGGAATTTCTCCTAAAGCAGGGTGAAGAGAAAGGATTTGAAAAGCATTAACAATGTTGGAGAATTAACACAAAGCAACGGGAAAGCTTAGGTTTTAAAATTCAAGGCCATTTATACAGAATGAAAAATCCTAGGAATTTTTGAGATGATTTGTTAAAAAAAGATAAACACAATAATTGTAGTTTATTTGTATCAGAGCTCAAACATAAATAAAAGAATAAAATAGATTATCTGTTATTTGCAACTGCTTATAAAGACTCCAGGTAAAGCTCAATGCAGTGACTAGTGCCACTTAATTAATATCTCTGCCAGTAATTCCTTCTTTCAGGCATCAAAATTTATTTCTGTTATAAAACTCCAAAAGAGCTCTCTGCTCTTTCCTTGTATTCAAAAGCTTCAGATGTGATGAAAGAAAAATGAAAGATTTCTTTTCCTCAGGCTCTAATGGTAACATTAGAACAGTAAGTATCGTTCGTCCTGAGGCAGACCTTGTACCTTATTATATGAAGCTAAGTATTCACTTTTTACAGTAAATTTATGGCAATTGACTTCTTACTTCTAAGTCTGAACTTTGGACTTCATTAAGACAGACAGAAGTACATTGTACAAAGTAAGCAGAGGAATGCATACACCTTTGAATTTTTTTGTTAAGCAGGTCTCACACAAGCACTTGTATCAAGGAAGATTCATTTTTTTAATTCTGTGTGGTATAATTAATTTCTTCTTTTATGGTCTAATTCAGAGACAGAGAGCATTTTCATTGATTCTAGGCAGGTTGTTTGTGCACAGAAAAGTGAGTGATACATATGAGAAAATCTGTTACAGAAGAATGAAGTCCTTGCATATTTTACTATTTTTATACCTTAGCATATCTACTTAAGATGTAAGGATTTCTCAAAACTCGTTATCCACAGAAAGTAAAGAAGGGAACTGCCTTGAAAAATAGTACTGTGGATCATCTATAATTAAGCAGAAACAAGAATGTGGCCTCTAATTTCAAAAGTCACAGAAAGGTATAAGGTTTTTCTAATAAGAAAAAAGTCTAATAATAAAAAAGTTGAATACTTTAAGTCAATAAATTTCTAATTACAAAAGAATTAGACTATAATTAATATATATTTTTAAAAAGATATTTGAAGAGGGTAAATTGATGACTTTTTTTGCTATTCTGTATCTTAGTCAGCTCTATAGACACACCTACACATCGTATGTTGCACATTTCAGTAAACCATGATTTTTCCCCCTAATTCTAACATTGCTTTCTATCCTTGAATTTCAGTAATATGGAATAAGTAGGATTATTGTTTCAATGTAAATTAAAACTTTGAAATAGATACATGAATATGTATGTTTTCTTTTCAGTGGCCACACTGACTTATTTCATAGTGATGTATCTGTTAACCTACTGGTTATTTAATTTAAAATATTTTTTAACTGTGTATGTGTACATATATGAATATATATCTAAAAATATTTTATATATATGTATGTTCACAAAATTCCAGTCTTTTCTCTGGAAAAGGAATATGCATTCAAGACTTGCAATCTAACTAACTCTAAAATATTCGTTCTCTTTTTCGTTCGTTTTGCAACTTAAAGAATTTGGAGAATTCTTTATTTTGATGTCATCTATCTCTTTGGATCATGAAAGTGCATATTAAGTTTAATGCCATGCTAATCAACACTTTGTCTGCTGTCTCGAAGCTGAAAGCAAGCAAATGTAGATGAATGGTATCCAATTTTCAAAAATAACTGCTTTCAGCCTGAGAAGCTCGTCTCTAGAACCAATGAGACAGATTTTCCAAAGAACACTCAGTAGTTTCTGGTTAGGCACTTAATTGGAATGGCCAAGTTTTTTGAAGAGAACTCCTGCATACTGAAGAGTCCTGTAAGTCTAACCACTAAATTTTGATTCCTTAGATAGAGCTGCTCTTTTGAGAAAAGCTGCAGTGTTGAGGGGGAGAGAACAGAATGTCTGAGGGAGAAGAAAACTTGGGGATCGTGATGCTGAACTCATAAAAATCTTATATATATAGCACAACAGTTATCTGAAAGGGATTCAGAAGGAGTAGACTAGATTGTCCTTCAAACAGGACATGCTCTGTTCAGATTAGTTACTTCCTACCTTGTCTCCTTTCAAAACGTGCCTTTTCTATTCCACTATGGTACTTGTAAACTTAGGGCAAAGAAGTTCACATCATCTAGGACCACGGAAGTTTTCAGCAGTTACCTGAAGTACATACATTAATGATCCATGCAATAACTACTATTGAAAACAACTTTCAAGTAACTTAAGTTTTGCGGATTGAAAGGGGGAGGGTGTGTTTAAGAACGCATTCTGATCTCACAGATCTTGTAAAAGTTAGAAGATACACAAAAGATAAAAAAAGATAATAAGGTTTTCAGTAAAGGAACTTTATTTTTCTAATGTTTTTGGGAGTGTGTGTTGATTCTTGATTTTGTTCACAATGCAGAAAAAAATAGCACAATCAAATGGGTTTTTAAAAAGAACTCACATAGACAGCACTATTTTTCCAACAAATGATCTAATATTCTCTGTTGCATACTAACAATCAAAGACTACATTGTGACCCTCTTGGTACATGTTCTTGTGGATTCATTTTCTATTCTGTATCACTGACGAATAAAACTCCAAAGCCCTAGTTGGTACATCCTGTCACATAGATGTATAGTCTGCTTACCAAGGTCAATGCGAAGGGGTTTGTTGTGAAACTTAGACACAGTCTTATCTGATGTTTGTTTGGGTTTTAATCTGGATTTTAATGTTTTAAACTACAACACTACTTCTGGAGAATCATTATCTTATTTCAGTGCTTTAGCTATTATAAGAAATATTAGTACTGAGACAATCCAACCTAAATTATTGGGACTTCAGCAAAAATATATGTAAAACTCAAAATCTGCATCTGTCCTTCATGTTTGTGTAACTGATCACAAGTCTGCTAATGAACTGAATAGGTTCCAAAGGAAAACAAAAAATTAAATAGGTATTATGTGTATTTATGTATTGTTCCATATTCTGGTGTACCTACCCTGTAATTGATTATGTCGATCAGTATTGTCAAGTTATTTATAACACAGATGAAATCTAAAAAATATTTTATCACTATTCTAATTAGAGATCAATGAACCCAATTAATGTTTTTTTCTTTTTGTAAAAAAACTCAGACAACAATACAAACTTTAAGTTCTGCTATATTGGGAAATGATTGTTCAGTCAGGTGACCAGACAAAGATCGTATGATACTTGACATTTTATGTTCCTGGTGCTACCAAGAGAAATTACATCAAAGAACACAGAATAAAACTTTGGCTTCTATAATTTTTAAAAAAAATAAAACAGCTACTTTAAAGGTTGCTTTGCTACTCATATTAATCCTCTTGAAATGGTAGACTCGTTTTGGTCAGATTTCACTTCAAATTTTTATAATTTCACATTTATGGATAACTTGGAATAAAAATGTGAAGAAGAAAAAAATTAACTATTGGTGAACTATTAACAGTGCAGTAACTTTGGCTGCATCTGTAAGAAATAACCTAATAGGTTACGAAAATCTTTCCATAGACAATGGGGTTTATTATTTAACTTTGGGTCTTTTTGTTTTTACCTTTGGTATAAATTAATAATCATGTAAAGGCATTAAACCAAATACCGACTTTCAGTTTAAAGAGTAAGCAGAAATGATACCTGAAGAGCAGTGTTTTATGCCTTTTCAAATTACCAAATCAGATTTTATATGTTTTAATAGTTGAAGTCACCTAGACACAATTTATTCTAAGTATGTGACAATAGAATATCACCTTGTAATGACATCAATTAAATATTATATTGAAGAGGCTTTTTTTTCAGTTCACACCTCAGTGAATAAAAATGTAGGTATGTGGAGGAGTTTTTTATACTGGATTCCAGGTATAATTTGGTGATTTTGGATATGATAATCTAGATTTTAAGAAAAAACGGATAGGTTTAAAAATAATTTTTTGTGTCTTTGGTATAAATAAGAATTTTAAACACCTAAAAATGTGCAATGTAAAGCTGCTTAACATATTTAATAAGGTTGTTGGCACATTGAAGAGCCTCAATTACTTAGAGATTGCATTGAGAACTATGAGATCTGACAGAAAAAAAACCAAACCAGATTACATCAGTAAATTTTTGCTTCACAAACTAAGAAAATTTACTATGATGGCCGTCAAAATAGTTCCCTTCTGACTTGACACACAGCTGCATGAAATGCTGCTGATGTTCAAAGCAATTCTGCAGTTCATTTTCTGAAGGATTGTTGAGGACTTCTGTTGTTTTGGGTTTTACACCTTCTACAAAAAATATGTTCCTCTGAGCACCAACTTAATCTTTGGAAAGAGGGAGCCAGGTCTGGTGAACAGGCTGAGTAGTCGAGCACAGTGGTTTTATTAGCTAAAAACGGCTTCACAGGCAAAGTGTTGTGGACATGCACAACCCTTACGCTCTGATTGGTGGTAAGGAAACATCTACATTTGAACATGCTTTCTCTTGTACTGAGTGAAGTGATTGTGTTGAGACTTGTCTCACTGTGACAGGTTAGAATATATTCTGTAATCGTGTCTTTATCTTTTCCCTCCCACTCTTGGTTTCTGAGTGTGTCAGACCTCATATATGCTGATCTAACCACGAAACCTTCACTGGTTCAAAGACAGAGGAATTAAGCTAGCACTAAGTTTTAGAAATATAGTCATCAATCTTGTGTTTATTTTCAATTTCTGAAGTAATTGTGGGAATGCTTTGGATTTTGACAGAAATTTTGCCTTGCAATGTATTTCTAGAAATACCTTTGGAGTCTAACAGAGGTTTTTGTTGTCTCTTCATTCTTCTTCTGAAAGTTCAAAACATCTTTCTTTTTTGCTCGTTTGTTGTGGGGTTTTGGGGAGGGGATATGTTCTGTGGGTTTTGTTTTGTTTTAAGGCTTTTTGTGTTCTTGTTCAGGAGATAACAGGAACTTACAGAAACAGACTAAAAGTTAAGTCAAATTACTAACACCTTTTTCAGTAAGTGCATACCTGTTTGGTGATTTTTTAAGGCTTGTGTTTTGCACATTCATGTTTAGATATATTTGAATACATTTTTTTGATAATGAAGGAAAAGGAATGTTGAAAAAAATGTGTTAATAATAGTGAAGGAAAGGTCTGCTTTGATTAGTTCTCTCATTGAAAATTATTTTTTATAAAGGAGAGGATGCAGTAGCTAAAGCAACAGAACACTTTAATTGACAAAACCCACATTTTACTTTTCACAAACTTTTCAACAATTGAATTGAGACAGTAGGTTGTTTGCTGTTTGCTTTTTTTTTAATATCTTCACCATTTCATTTGGATTAAAAATCTGTTCTGTTCCACCTGTATTCAAAAATAATTTTATGAAAAAACCTTTTCCAGTAATTTATTTTATAAAAAATTAAAAAAAAAAAATGTTGAACTTTGAAGTGCTTCTAAAACCCTCACCTTACAACAAAGGAAGGAAAAAAATAAACATACCTCAAACCACTTAGAACCTAAACAAGCAAATAAAAATTTCCTATCAAGTTTAAAAAACTTGATGAATAGACTCCTGCTCCATGAAAGAGAGATGCAAAATATTATTCTCCCTTAGTATTATTTTGCTTATTCTTTTTTTTTTTTTTTTGACATAAGAAGAAGTTTGGATAGCTTTACACCAGTTAGAAATAAGGTTCAGTGTCTCAGACAGAGAAAAGCTAAGAAAATGTGAGGTCTGAAAATTCTGGACTGGTGCCAACTCTGCACACCAACAAGTAGCTCATTTTTAGCATGCTGGACAAAGCACTTCTTTCATGAAGAAGTAGTCTTTTACACCCTCCCCCACTTTCCTAGCTCAAAATCCCCTAACACATCATTTTCACTGACTGTTCAATGCAGTGCTAAGTCATGATGGATACTGAGAAACCATAATTCGCTGCTTTGACTATAACGTGTTGTGTGTCTGCAATGTGAGGCACCACAACCTTAAAGATTTTTTTGACAAATGGGTGAGATAAATGGTTAACCAGTGCCTGAACATTCCTCTCAATGGTAAATAGAATATAAAGGCAGTGCAAAACTCCGAAACTCCGAAACTCACTCATAAATCTCAGAGTAATTATGAAGCTGTATAATTCATTGTCCAGTGGAGGTAAAGAGAATTTAAAGAACTGTGACTGGAAAACTGACAAAATAGAATAATATTTTCTCTTTCTCTTTGAGTTCTGGTCATTCTTATAATTTGAACAGGAACTGCAGTAAAAACTGAGAATAAAATCAAATGCCAACAATTTTATAGTAATAACGTTATGTTTTTCCCAATAGCACAATAAGGATAGTAGCTCTGTTGTATTTGATGCTGAGCAAACACAAAAAGTCCAGACTTTGCTCTCAGGGGCTTACAAATACATTTGTATTCCTTTTTATTTCTGTTCACTGTTACAAATATTTTTTTTACTGAGCTGCTTATTTTTCTAACTTATACACCCAAAGACAAAGAATTAGCCATACAAACAGGCACACTGATCATAAGGGTACTGTTTAGCACAAAAACCTTACTCACTGGAATTGAACCCAAAATAAGTAGGTTTCTTCCTTGAATAACATTTACGAAAGAGTCGGTCTTTCTCTTCATCGGTGTAAAATCTGAAGTCTACGTGGTTGTTAGGGCTGCACAAACCCTATATATCCCTTTCTTTTAGGGTTGTAAAGAGTAGAAATGGCTTGTCTGCAATTCCCGAGCACCTAAACTATCAGGTGAACTATAAAAGATTCATCCCTCTGCTCCATGGGTGAGGATATGGCATAGTAATGTGGTCAGCTAATGCCAGTCATATCTTCTCTCAGATTTGTTCAGGAAAGCAGATACGACTCATCTATAATAAGTACAAATAGAAAAGAGAAACAATATTTTATAGTAGGTAGATGGGAGAAAGGGACTGAAAGCAGACCTTTGACAACATGATAAAACCAAATACTGAAAAGCCAAGCAATCTCAGATTAGAACTACCTGCACAACTTTAACTTCAGCTGACTGGCGTATATGTTATGATACAGACAGTAATTATATATATTTTCTTTTTCTTGAGACAGTTCTGGCTAAAGGACAAAGCATGGATATATACACAAAATAGCTAACTTGCTAGCCAATTACTTTTTATCTTCATCATTCAGTATGTCATCCATCTCTTGTGCACAAGACATCATTTCAACTGTATGTTTAATTCAGAATTATTAACTTCTGAGACATTTTGAGATATACTCATGACTGCAATATCTGAGGAGCTCACAAATGTTATATTGCATATACAACATCACTTCGAGGAAGGATAATACTATTATACACATCTGAGATACAAGTAGCTTAATACTAGAATATTCAAATGTCCATTAAATCTGGATGATCCCACTTGGTATGTCTACAGTACAAATTTTCAGCATATTTAACAGTTGATAACATTTTATCTGTTCAAAAAGCATCTCAAGCAGGCCCCCTCTGTGGTTTTCTTTTCTATTCCACTCTTTCTGCCCTTCTACTCCTTTTCAACAAATTTTAATACTGTCAGCATCTCTGTTTCTTGGTCCCCTGCATTTGAGCTTGTCCTTTTCTCCTTCCCACCCACACTTTGCAGCTTGCATAGTAAAGATATGGTGAACTCACTATCAAAATGGGGGTTTTGGCTAAAGAAAAAGCAGCAACTAAGTTTTGCTGAGTTCCATGACATCTGCCCAGCCTATGCCTATTACAAATACGTAATAGACATTGCAGTGTGACCTCAAAGATCGGTAAATACTGATTACTCTAACACTATACAGCTCCTAAGTTCCATCTGCTACACAAGTGACACTTACAGAGTCTTTACTATTTTCAGTTCAAAGTATTGAAAAATGATGAGGGCTGTGTTGCACCCCATCAAATGAAGTTTATGTGGACTAACACTGAGCTATCTTGGCATGAGCTGGTTGAACTAGAGGTTCAAGAGGTTTTGAAAATAAAACTTCCTGAAATAATGTTGCAAGATTGAGATAGTGAAATGGACCAAATGTATGGTTTCAAGCATATTGCCTTTGACCCCTGGAGCTATACCTAGGCACAATCTCAGAGATCACTGGTTGGTGTCAAAACAAAAACACACCAGGAAAATGCTAAAAATGAATGAAAGAACGAAAGAATGGGGTCCACTACTCAGCCTAGCACCACGGATGTGACTTTTTTTTCTTCTGTGCATTTTTTTTAATCTTTTTTTTTACTTGCCTTTCCTTGCCCTGCCCTGCTCTTTCACCTCTTCCTCTTTTCTTTCCTCTTCCTCTTCCCATCACTCTGTGTGTTCCCAAGAGAACTCACGCCCAGATGCACACAGAATACGGTTTCACAATGCATTATTCTTCTCACTGTTGCGAAGATCACACTGAACCCACGCTGGCATAAAAAACCAATCCTTATATGCTCCAGGTATATCACCTTTTACAGCTTTGAAAGTTGTCATGGTAGAGAATTTCTAATGGAGACAAGTTGTTACAAATATGAGTTCCATTTTGTCAGTATCCAAAGTCCCTAGAATAATGAATTAATAAAAATTTAGATTGACCAATGCCTTCATAAATCACTTATCTCAGTGTGGACTTTATGAATACTTAGGATTTATAACAGCTACAATTATTAATTATGGATTATTTTTGACCTTCCAGGTTTTTTCCAATATATATGACTAGTTGTGGAGCAGGTTAATTGAGATGTGTTCTATAGCCGTGGGTGTGCAGACATTACTTGAAATAGACACATATGGATAAAATTGCATAATTATAATGCCTAGTACGTAACTGTAGAAGTCATGGATTTCACTTTAAATTAAAGATGCTTAAAATTTGATGCTAGAAAATTAACTTCTTAATTTTAGACCTTTCCTGAACTGTCTAATTCTTGATGAAATTTAAGGGATGTTTGGAAACAGATTTGAGATTGTTTGAAACTATTGTAGATATCTGTGTATACTGAAATTGGATACATAGCGCTGTTTTTGATGAGTCAGGCATTGTTTAACCTTTTTAAATCAATTCCAAAATGGAAAAAGGAAACCAATTGGAAAAAGTAAAGCTTCATAAAACATGCAGAGAATATTGACATAAAGGGCTGACAGAAGCACAGCCATTCTCTTGGAAGCCTTGAAGTGTAAATAAAGGCATCATTTTTCCCAACATAAATTGTAATCATGAAATATGGATATTAACAATAATACTTAGTAGAATATTTTATCATGAAGACCAGTATACATTCTTCAGATGATTTTCAAAGGTCATTAAAATCAAATAAATGTCTGTTGTTCTGCACATCATCATATGATACATCTATATTTATGTTCTTTGTTGTATATTGTCTGATAAATAAAAGTTGCAGGGCTAACAAAGTAAAAACCCAACCAAATCAAAGCAAAATAGGGTGTGCATTACCATCACTTCATTAGCTTAGAAAATAAGACTATTTCTAACATTTTTCAGATTTTTCTTTTTTCCCCTTTAGCAGGACAAAGTTCGTGCAATGCTTTGGGAATATATTGAAGTGTCATAGTGGTAGATTTTGGTAATAGTTTTAACTCAACAAACAAGACTTTTATTCTTATATGCACAAGGATGAAGTATTTCCTGCATACGCATATTTGCATTTGAAAATATTCTTTATATTTCAACCTCTCTGCACAGCTTTACTAATTATACAGATTATTTTAAAGCTATGTTGGCAGAAAAATAGAGTACTTCTCATTAACATATTTTCAGAACTATGTAAAAATACTATAAAATAGGAAAAAAAGGACTTACGAGACCCTCCCAAAAATTGTTTAAATATTAGGAAAAAAAGTGTTTCAAAAGAGTTATAATGCAAAATAATTTTATTGAAAAAAACCCACAAATGCTTCTACATTTTAGTTCCTGATGAGGCTTGGCATATTTCACTTTATTTGGCATATTTAATATTCGACATGTCTATTTATTCCTCATATTCTAAGCTACTTAATTCCAAATTCCTGAAAATCAGTTTTAAATGAAATTGTAGTCCAATTTTTGGAAGAATAATTTTCCTTAATACAAGTTTTATAATGCACACAACAAGCATTCCAGCACATTTCATACCAATCAGGAAGCCTAATTTTATTTTTGAGAGGGAGAAAAAAACAAGCCAAAAGTAGATGGGTTTTATTTGTGCTATATTTAGTTTCTACTTGAGTGTGATTCTTTTTGGCCCAGATCACAAAACCAAATTTTTGATCTGGAAAACAGGTAATAATATTATCAAATGGAATGTAAAAGAGAAGGTAATGGAGAGAAGGTAATAGGAGACCAATGAAGATGGTGAAGGGTCTGGAGCACAAGCCCTACAAGGAGTGACTGAGGGAGCTGGGGTTGTTTAGCCTGGAGAAGAGGAGGCTCAGGGGAGACCTTCTTGCTCTCTACAACTACCTAAAGGGAGGTTGTAGTCAGGCAGGTCTTGGTCTCTTCTCTCAGGTGACCGGTGACAGAACAAGAGGACACGGTCTCAAGCTTCGCCAGAGGAGGTTTAGGCTCGACATTAGGAAAAAGTTCTTCACTGAGAGGGTGATTGGCCATTGGAATGCGCTGCCTAGGGAGGTGGTGGAGTCACCATCCCTGGAGGTGTTTAAGGAAAGATTGGATGAGGCTCTTAGTGCCATGGTGTAGTTGACAAGTAGGAGTAGGTGTAGGTGTTGGGTCATAGGTTGGCCTTGATGATCTCAAAGGTCTTTTCCAACCTTACGATACTGTGTGTGATACTATGTGTTTGTGGGCCAAAGAATACGCTTCGCCTACTTTCACTGTATTTCACTGAATCTGTAGGTGTTGATGTTCTTTTTTTTGTTTCCTTTTGTCATCGAACACATTATACTACATTCAACATGTATAAATCCAGACTTGAGAAGTCTGGATACATTTTGTAATTCTGAACTTATTTAAATAGAATCTATTGCAGCTCATGCTGTCCAATTTTGTGTTTTGTTCCTCTGATCAATAAACCTTTCCATTATATGTGTTATATAAACTGCATATTCTTTTTGACCATTTTTCAAAATGTATATTAATTATTATATGGGTGACATAATCTCAAATTCCTCCTTAATTTTTTCATGTCTTCTAAGAAGTAAATTTTTTTCCCATCTCATTTTGTGTAATAGTCTTGGTATAGCCTTGCAAGTTTGCACTGAAAACTGGTTTGTTTTGTATTTCTGGGAAGGAATAAACAGCCAACACAGCTTTGACAGTAATTAGAATACAGCCTCGGCACAATTAAATTGCAATCCATTTTTCTGAATTGTGCTTTTTGTTGTATATACTGGAAAATTTCAGTAGGCTACACACAGTGTTTGAAACTAACAAAAAGCCTTTTTTATTTTTTTTTTCTGCGATGATTATGTTAAAAATGGCATTAATTGTTGAAAACAGTATTAAAGGAATAACAAAATCACCATTTTGGGGGTCTTGGTGTTCATATATCACTTTTACATTTGATTTTTTAGGAAATTCTAGATGAACAGGTTAAAAAGTTTGGGATTGTTCAAGAGAACTAAAGTAGGTCCTAATCCAAGCTGTGAGGACTGCAAAGGCTGCATTCAAGTACATGTTAGCAATTCTCACTTGAGCTAAGTGACATCTTGCATTGACACAAAGCACACTTTACTGTACTCTGAGAGCCTTAGAAGGTATAAATGTGAGTGTATTTCAATGGAAGAGAATTAGAAGAGTTATGCTTGTCTAATTCACAGAACAGACAGAGACCGTGTAAACATTTGCCCAGTCATAATTATGTGACACAGCTCTGTGTCAAGAATTTAAGAATGAAAACAAAAGATTTATTTTTAACATATAACTGATATTTTTAACAAATATTTTTTTCTGGAATTTGAGAAGCAATAACATACAGAAAACTATTAATTCTCTAGATTCACTTGAATATTCTACTCGTGTGGGTGTAGTTATAGTCCAAGGAAAGAGCACTGAGCTCCGTCATTCATTCTTAGCGTGTGATATCGTCATGTGACAGGCTGTTGTCTGAATCTGGACATTCACACACCCATTCAAATTTTATCTCCTTGAGAAATAGCTGTGACTTCTTGGTAGTCCAATTAATCTGGCTTCTAATTCTTTCACTTGGAGCTTGTTATCAGAGGAAAGATTCAGTGAAATAAAATTTTAAAAATAGAATATTGCTCCATAACTTCAGAAGAAACCAGATATAAGAAAAGATATTTTAGCAGAACATCCAAAGTATCTAGGTTCCCACAGGCTTTATATTTCAGAGCTCAGAAGTCTCATACTTACAACAGGGCTTGCAGACACTTTTCCCATTGTGATGATTCTTTCCCAGGCTGAAGACTCAAAGGCCCCTAAAATATAAAATTCTTCCTTTCAGCAGTCCTGCCTGATTTCTCATCACTCTTCTACTACTCCATGGAAGCAAAAATAAGCAGAATTATTAAATTGACAGTGTTGTTATTCTTCTGAACATCTGCAAAAGATTCCTTATTTTATTCCTTCTTCTGTAAATACAGGACACATCTTTATTTCTTCAAATAATTTTGGTCGGGATAAATAGCTCTCAGTTAATGAGAACAGAGTATCTTGTTGACTTGCAGATGTTTTCTGATTGTTCATGTTGTGATAATTGTATAGGTAAAAATCTCTTTTCTTTTGAATAATGGGTTTATAGGACAATTCAGGTAGAGAGGTACCTTGTGAAGTCTTGCAAAGTTGCTTTAGCTAAGCCACTCCACTGCTCAACTCAGCTCTTGGGGAGAAAAGGTCTTCACTATACCCAGTCTGAATTTCAGATCTTCCAAGTTGTGCCTCTTGTCCTATGTGAGGCTGCCATGTACTGCTGCGAAAAGCCTGGCTCTGTTCCCTTGATGTTCTGCCTCACAGTAGACACTATGGGCCTGCGGTTAGATCAGTCTAAAGCCATGCTCTCTCCATGCTGAGCAAGCCTCAGTCCTTCAGTCTCGGCTCATAGGGCAAGTATTCCAGACCAACCATCACCCTAGTTTATTGATGGGTTTTTCCCTGTATTGAAGGACCCAAACTTGGATACGCTATCCAGGTGTGGTTCAACGGATACTGAGAAGAGGGTAAATATCCCTTCCCTTGACCAGCTGCTTGACTGCCTATTAACACAGCCTTGGATGCTGTTGGCTGCCTCTGCTGCTTGGGTATACTGCTTCCTGTACTCCCCCTAAAGACTTGTCAACATTCCAGGTTCCTTAGAATTGCCTGTCATGGAATTCTGCTTGCTTGTTTACTGCATAAGTCAAAGGCATTTTTACTGAAGTCCAGCTATGTTATCAATTAGTCATTTAAATACAGCAATGGATGATGTGTTAATTTTTATTTTTTAGTAAAACCATGGTGATTTTTACAACATAGAGATTATATATTCTCATTAGAATCCACAACGTCAATATTAATCTTTGCATTTTATGTGATACCAATGAATAAATTGGTGTATCTGCAAACATTTTAGACACTATATATAGTGGAGTTATTTATATAATCCCCAAAAAGCTCTTGGATTTTGAAACCGAAGGTTTTAGAGTTCTCCCGAAACACCTCAGAAGATTTCATTGTTATTGAAAATGAACTAGTTGAAGGAACTTAGAGAAGATTTTGTTATATTAACAGTCATAATTAAATTTTCAAGTAAATAATTCAGATCTTTCCCAAAATGCTTCTGGTTTTCCTTCTTTTACAATTCAAATTTTTGGGTTGTTGTTTGGAAAAAATATTCAGAAGAAAGTGGAGGATGTATTGGATTGAATTTCAGACACTTAGTATTTCTTTCTTTTTAAATTTTTTAAAAAATCTTTTGCAGAGATATGTGAGCTCTAGAACCTTTCGAGGTGCTGTGCTGTAAATCTCATGCAGTATTGAGAATGCATCATTATAACTTCAAGGTAGAAGACAAAATAAATCTTGGTATTGGTGGACTCTGAGACCACAGTAACTTTACAGGTTCACTTACGTAATATCTTTAGTAATGCAGAAGTGAAAAATAAGTGAAGATAGTGTTGATGAAGGGAAAGACAGCTTGAGCAAATTCTCTCTATATGTTGGTGGTCTGTATAGCTTCATTTAAAAAAAACATCTTCTGACCATGTAAACTTGTTTTGAAAGACTAGGCCCCCAAAAACCTAAAATAGAGACATTATATTAATACAAAGCTTATATTCACACTTTTCTTCCTTTGACAATGAAGTAAACATACATGTTTATGTGAATTTTTGCATTACATACGTATTAGACTTCTTAAAAATTGCACAAAGTCAAATCCAGATGTTCTGTTTCTTATGTGAGTGCCTTACCAATTAGGAATAAGGATAAGTTTAATTCTTCTTTTGTCCTTCTATTGTTTTCTATGCGCTGCCAGTATCTAGTTTCATTGCTAAATATCTCTTAAATGTCCCTTGGGCATGTTGTGCAAAAATTTGACATCCATTCTCTTTGCTTTCCTGTATTTAAGGTTCTATCTTCAAATTTCGGTAAAAAAAACCCCACAATTTTCAACTATGTATGAGACATTTTAATTTCTTGTGCTTGTCTGCAAAAGGCAAAATGCAATCTTGATGAGTTATTTAGTTAAGCCTGGGGAGGAAAGTCATCTTCATTTGATCTTGCATATAGATAGAATGCATTACGTTGAAAAAAAAGCACTACACAGTTTGCATATTTTGTAGCCTTACTTCCTGTTTTATTTCTCTATAACTAAGGCTGTGTTATTCATTTAGCGAAAAATACATTGTATTCAGTAGTAAAACCTGAGGAAAGAATATACTAATTTTCCAATTGTAGGAAAAACTAAATAGTCTTTAGAAAATCTATTCAATATTCCATAAGTTAAAGAATATTTTCTCATCTTTATGCAAATTTTTTAGTATCTGTATGATTCAGCAAATGATCTCCTTTGTTGCTAAAGTTACAGGCTGATTATGGCTAATCAACTGTGATTTCAAGATCATAGCAAAAGTTTTGGCAGTTTGGCTGTAGGCATTTTCATGTGAACTTATTATTCCTGATCTAAACTCTTAATTTAATAAGCATTGCTAATAAATGGAAGGTCTGTACTTCATCAGAGTTATTTTACTGGCTGCAGAAAAGAGGCATTAAAAAGAAACATTACATCGAACTCAACAGAGAAATTTTCTCAAAGTGTGAGCAGGACTTAATTTCAAGGTCTTTTTTTTATTTGTGTAAGGCTGCAGTCATCACTGATAGACTGATCTCAAAATCATTTGATCCGTAAAGTTGCACCAGACAGGTTGTTCTTATTTCCACTCTCTTATTTCTTGTTTTGGAATATTTACCATCGCTAATTGGAGTGATTAACTGATACATGGTTAAAAGAATTACAGGGAGGAAAGTAACTGAAAATAAAGCCTGCATGCTAATGTTTTCTTAAGATCACTTATATGCAGATTGTTAGCACACACTACATAGACACAAGATCAATGTTTTAATAATAATGACTAATAATTCATGGTGATGTAGTTCATGATGGGAAGAAACCATCTCCTGATACTTAATGGCTGGATGCAATATTTTAGAGCCTGAGACAGACACAAATAGAACAGTACTCTACAAAGAGTATTACAGTTCTACCGTATTTTCTATTCCAGAGAATAGAAAAATAGATTTTAATATTTTGATTAAGTAAAGATTTAATTGAACATTCTTAGATTTATTGTGTTCTGCTTAAAACAGCATTTGTCCCTTACCTTATAAAGAAGCATAAAATTATGAGGGAGAATTAACCAGCACTCTATTTACAATTAAGTTTATAATAAGAAATGTGTAGTAATAATAGTCCTACTTTAAGACTAGTTTTAAATGACTTTTTTTCTTCAAATGGAGAATCTTTCATGCAAATAAAGGAAGAAGTATCACATTGACTGTGTGGGTGTTCGCCATGTGGAACTCAAATTCTTACTAGACAGAACCCTAAATGAGAAAAATCCCAAAGGTTTCTACTGGCATGTTTATATACCTGCAATGCTTTCCCTTTTTGGCTTGTGTTGACAGCTTTACAGATCTGTTTTCTCTGGAGTTTCTTTTTTCTCTCTTTTTTTTTTTTTTTAACAAGTTTTTAACTCAAACTTTTAGAATCTCATTTTTAAAGCTTAAGATTTAGCTGTCTGAAAGTAGTTTTCTTCTTATTAATTTGGCCTTATGACATATCTACACATGCTTGCCTGTCTTCTGAGCTTTGGTTACTCTGATTTCCTGTCTCTTAATCTTCTCCTTATCTCATCCTATAGCTATTACCTAATAAAGTGAAAAATTAGAAAAGAATACTCAAGAATATTGAATGGAAAAAGCAGAAACAAGACTAAAATTATGTAAGTTTACCTACTGTAATACAGTGCGAGTGCTTATACTAATCAAATTTTAGATGACTGCAAAATAGATGTCTGGAGATGACATTCACAGTAGGCTGACTTCCTTTATAGACAAGAAAAAAAGAAAACGGCACTTTCAGGTTATGGTTCATTTAGCTTGGTTTAGACATCTACTTTAGAATAAGAAGAATCATGCCCTTGACTCCACTAACTACATTGATCACATCTTTATTGACTATGTAGGTAGCCAAGGATGAAGGCCTCAAACATAGATACAGATATCAAAACCCTCAGAGTGAAATTTATATTCTCATTTATAATCCTGCATGAATGATGAAAAAAGAAACTAATAAAATATATTCCCATCTGCCTAGTCCTATTAAAAGTATTTCTCCAAATATGACAATTATATTCTTTTTATATATTCAAATATATATATTTAAGAATACAGTAATAAGCATCAAAAAAATTAAACAATAGCATGATGAGTGAGAAGTATCAGAGAGCTGGCTAATAAAGATATTAACTATGTCTACTCTGTGGTACTTCTTCCCATTGGAAATTCATATCTTGGCAGCCTCACCCTCAGACGCAAAGGAACTCTTTCAACAATTGAATGACATCATCAGATAGATAATATGATGTTTATGTGATAACAATCATTAAAGTGGTCATCAGCAGGTGGGATATAATTTTTTCTTGTCTTATTTTCACAGGGTTTTCTGTGGAAAAGTGGCAGGATAGAGGTGTGGGGAAGAAGGGCATGAAGTGTGTGTGACTTGGAAGCCTCATGTTGGAGAACTCAGCTAAACAGTTAGGAAGAATTCCCTGCTTCTGGGGCCACTGAAGTGTTTCCTCATTAAATATAAAAAAACTCCTTTCATCGAAGCCAATAACTTCATCTTCCAATGACAGATCTAAGTACAAAGTTGTAGAGTCATGCTGCTTCCTTACTGCTGGTTTAAAGTCAGGGCATCAGCTCAAGATCTAAATGATCCTGAAACAGATGAATTGTACTGTAAGCCAACATACTGTTTCAGAGGATATAAACAATATTTAGTGCAGTTTCTTGAATCCAGATGAACCAAGGCCAGAATTCTGTCCCTGATATTTTTAGTACTGCAGCAGTAGGCACTAACACTGCATCCAAACTCTACCAAGGTGTAGCAGGTGGAGCTATGAAAGCTCTATTCTCCAGTCCTCAAACTAAGGGGCTTATTGGTCCCTGCTGATCCTCATTTCCTGACTATCAGGAACATATATCACTTTCTCAGTCTGCACTTTCAGTCCAGATGCTCTTTAAGGGCCACAACACAAGGGTATTGTTCAGTAGCTCGTAATTGTTCATTTGATTATGATGATTAAAGTGCTTCAAAGGTAGCCACATGGTTGAACTGGTGCCCCTGAGACATACAGGTTTCCACATCATTTTCAGTGTTTGAAATAACAATTTGATAGTATCGTGAGGGGTTTTGCCTATTTACATCATCAGAGAAAAGAGGAATATTCTGAATGTTTAGTCAAAATTTGAATGAATAAATATAGGTTCTAATCTGATACAATCTCTGCATATTTATGCTAGCAGAATTTCTGTAATAATTGTTCTAATATTTACTAATTGTTACTATAATTACTTTTAAAAGCGTCTAATAGTATAATATTTTTATTTTATTTTTCCTGTAAAGACTCCTCTTTGTTGCACAGAACCTCTTTTTGTTTAATTTAAAAAGAAAATATTCACATTTTTTAAAAAAGGCAGTATAATGGGCTATATTGTTTCATGCGTAGACATACAGGATATCTTAGAGGAATTGTGCAGATCTTTGCAAATGAAAATAGATCACCTCTTTAACAAAGGTAAGGTAGAAGATCTAAGCTGAATTTTAGCTATCTGACCATCTTACACATTCTCTTGCTCTTCACTGCTTCACCACTCAGTGACTGCTTCCATTTACATTTGATTTTCAGTCTGAATCTGAAGGATTAAGGAGAAGGAGGGGAAAGGAGGGAAACATTAAACAAAATAGAGCAATTTACAAATAGTCTGCTAGAATATGATTGGATGATCTGTAAATCACATCATTGTGATCGTAAGGACGTGTGCATCCCTGATATGCACAGATATCAAGGGGCAGAGTGAGGATCTAACATAAAACTTGTACTATAAAGGCTGAAGAAGACTGCAGATTCTGTGAGTGGAGTTTCATAGCATCTCTTCTATCCAAATATCTAACATTAAAGTTCCTTTAAATAACCATCTTTTGAATCAAAAATAAAGCTAGTCCCTCTCTGAAAATTTAGTATTAACATAGCTTCGAAGGAAAAGAAAAAAAAATATAATCCTTGCTTCTCCTGCATTATGACTCAGATTTTCCAACAGGTAGTACGGAAGCAGTCTGTCATAACTTCTTATAGTCTGTTGACCAAAGCCAAGGCAAATCTTAGTACAAGAATCCAAGAACACAATCAATGCTGTAGAGCTACATCAGTTTTATGACATTTTGTTACACAAAAATGCAGGTCAGTTAAAAAGTGTTGACAGCACATATACAAAATATATTAAAAGAAAACTAAGAACGTCTTTAAAGTAGGAATATTTTAGTCTTAGAGTGGCTAAAATATCAATCACTAACTTGACTTCAACGAAATTAATGAAATATTCACAGAATAGAGTGTTATGGCTCACTTTATATTAACTTTATAACCAGCTAGGAACAAATACTTCAAACCAGCCCATAAGATCTTATTGGTAATCAACCACTTTTCAGTGCATATATGAAAACAGGTCAAAGACAGAATCACACTTAAAAAAGAAACTGGATAAACAGATATTTCCATAAGGGAAGAGTATGAATGAAATACTTTTGGGAACTTGGACAGTAATGCACTTTGTCACCTTCAGTGAAATACAAAAGCTACCCTAGGCACATACGGGAAAACAGTATTACCTCTTTTACCATTTTGCCTGCCATAACTAAACTGTTAAACAAAGTAATGACAATTCAACAGTTACCAAGTACCAGTTTATATCCATCATTCATGAACATTTCATCGATCTACTTGGAAATTCCTGGTGAAACAGTTTGAGTCCCAGATTGATTTATGATTATCTTGATGGTTAGGCAGAAAAAATTATGACAGTCTCTCTGGAGTTCACTCAAATTCATGTTCAGATAAATATTCATATACTATAAACGGCTGGAATGAATGAGTTAACCTAGTAATCTGAAAAGTTGTGCTTCTGACTAGTTGTTACGAACTAGATAATGGAAGGAAAAGTCCAAAAAGATGTAACAAAATTTTCTCTTCAGTGCAGTTCTCAGCACTCGAGAGAGAGATTATAAGTAATTTATTTTAATTTTCTGGGAATATAGTGTAATCTACAAAGCACTTCTTAGTGAGTCTCTTGGCTCACATTAGATGTGGAACAAATGTTATTTTAAATTTAATCTGTTACGTTTAATTGCAAGTCCCTGTTCTGACAGATATTTAACCTTTTTTTGTAATTATTAGCATTGTTCCTGAGAGGTCTACACAACCTGCAATCTATTCATTGTTCCACTACCTAAAATAAAATGAGTGAAAAAAATTCTGATTATTTCCTGTTAAAAGCCATAAAATATTGTACAAGAATATAATAAAGCAAGGGGGGAATATTATCTCATAATTCTGATACATTTGCAAAAGGATTTATTCAAGAAAATGAACCTGTACGAAATAACGTGTCATAATAAAGTTAGTTAAATCACCCTTTTTTTTCTTCTTTTCTCAATAGTATTTCGTTTTCCATTAATTTAAAGGGAGAAAATAATACTGGAATATTTATAATATTGTTAATATATTTGTATTTATACTATTCATGCTGTTTGTGTAGTATTTGTAATGTGGTAATATCCTCAGACAGATTCATCTGCTGGTTCTACTAACTTCCATTTAAGACATATATCCTGAAAAATACTTATGCAACATTTAATTTGTGCATACAAACCCCATTCATTGAGTCAAGAAGGATACTAAAAAATTTCAGTTTTGTTAGTGTGGGATCAAAGAATATCTTACTGAATTCTATTAAACGGAATCAATCATAACTCCATAGCACTCTTTTTGGGATGCATAGCTGAACATTCAAGGATCCCTGCTGTCATATTCATCTGTGGTTATTAATATATTTTCTTTAAAAGGATGATAGTAAAATTGCTGAAAGAGCTCTGAACCACTGACGTTACATTTTATTGGAAGATAAACTGCAGAAAAGAAGCTTAGATCAGCTGGGTCACATCAAGTCAAAATGAAGGCAGCATCAGAAGACCTCACTGCTCACTATTTCACCTCATAGACAGGTCCTTCACTTCACTCTTATTTTCAATACAGCAATGTTTAGCGGCTTGCTGAGCTGTCAATAATTTTAAGCAGTGTACTGGAGGCCCTTCGAAACTCTTTGTGTATCACCTCTGTGTTTTTATAGTGTATAAAGAATTGGAAATCCTCCCACTCTGTGTCCCTTGTTTAGGAGAGGACTGCTGCTCCCCTCAGTCCCAAGTGTATCCAGTATGGGACAGTCATAGATCCAGTATGGGACAGCCAGCAGTGAGCAAGTACGTGACCTTTCTCCCTCTTCTTTACCTGCACCTTCCAAAAATCAACCATGTATGGTAAAAGAGGAAACACAACAAACAAAAAATATGATATTTTTGACCCTTAATATGAAAATATTTGTATGTATATCAAACTGTTTCAGAGTCTACATTGAATTTGTCACCTGTGGAAATGTTCTCTACCTCCTGGTAACACCACCTCTTTTCTCAAACCTAAAACTGAGCATTATAAACACCATTTACAGAGAATTGATTAATGTACTTGCTTTACAGTTATTCTTAATGAAATATAAAATCCCATCACAACAGGGTATAAAGTTAGAATAAATAGGTATTTTAACATTCACAGCTTGGAAAAATAAATATTTTAAAATTAGCTTTTAAAAAAGCTTCCGCTGTTTGAAATATAATAAGGTCATTCGTTGAGTTTCCTCAAGGAAATGAAAGCCTGATCAGAGATTAAGTAAACTACAAATAAACTTGAATTACATTTTTACCTCAATGAGATGTGACAGTTGCACTTCTATTTTACTAAGGTACTGTCAGGGCCTTGCAAGCACCACCAGGCCTGACTATTCCTACCCTTTCCCCTGCATCTCCCACCACTCTGTCACAGTCTAGTACTTCTTTTTAGTCCCTGCTCCAGTGACACTGTAGCAGGGCTGGCGCACAGCTCCGCACAGCTCTGCCTGGCCATGGACCGTGCCGAGCCAGGTCCCACTGCAGGTGCACATCCCAGCCCAGTCTCAACCCCACTCCATCCCCAGAGAGGTGCTCAGTGCCTGAGGTTGGGGCTGCCCTGGTGCGCGCTAGCTCCCCTTCTCCTGGATGGGGATGTGAGATGGTCCCTGGCTGGCAGGCCCTGCACTGACAGGCACCGGGGAGGTCCTGGCACTTTCAATGCCCCAGCACCAGGGAGACTGGTACCTTGACACAGGTAATGTGCTTAAGAAACCATTCAGACAACACAGAAGATTTGAGCCAAACAACTTATCGTAACTGGGAATCAGAGCATCATAGAATCATTTAAGTTGGAAAAGACCTTAAGTTGGAAAAGTCCACATCCAAGCATTAACCTAACATTGCCACGTCCATCACTAAACTACGACCCCAAGAACCACATCTACACATCTACTAAGTGTCTCCAGGGATGGTGACTCAATCGCTTTCCTGGGCAGCCTGTTCCAATGCTTGACAACCTTTTTTACAAATAAGTTTTAATATTTATATTATTTATATATTTATATTTATATTTATATTTATATACTTATATGCAAATATGTATATATTTGAATATACAATCTAAACATCCCCTGGTGCAACTTGAGGCCAGTTTCTCTTCTTACTGCTTGTTACTTGGGAGAAGAGACTGACACCTCACTACAACCTTCTTTCAGGTAGTTGTAGACAGTGATAAGGTCTCCCTTCAGCCTCTTTTTCTCCAGACTAAGCAGCCCCAGTTCTTTCAGCTACTCCTCATAAGACTTGTTCTCTAGACTCTTGACTAGTTTTATTGCCCTTCTTTGAACACGTTCCAGCACGTCTATGTCTTTCTTGTAGTGAGGGGCCTAAAACTGAACGCAGCATTCAAGGTTGTTCTTTTTATTGTGGATCATTCTCCTGAACATTCTACCATTTGAAAACTTCATCTCTAAAAGTTTTAACATTGGTGAATACTTTTCTTCCATGTGTACTGATAAGTGCTGAGTCAAGAATAATTTTTTATGACCCCACCATAAACTTCTGCAGTTTGCTGCAATATTTCAGCAACAATTACTTCCTGAGATACACTAGATATTCAGACTTTTTGATGAAATATATATTGTACTGTAAAGTTAGGTTGAGGATCACTATTTCTGTACTGCTTGTTTACAAGGTGCCACAACCTATTACTCATCTTCTTCAGGAAATACAAATAAATACACTTACCATGGGCTTATCTTCTTCTGGAAATATAAATATAGCCTCTTAACATGCCTGTAATAATAATTCCCCTGAAGTATTGTTTTAGGGTGGGCATTAGTACTGGCAGAATAGAGATTTGTGGGACAATGAGAATAACTTTCTACATTTTAGGATAAGACTATTTTTCACTTAACTTCTAGACTGAATTTGGCAATCCTTTTGTCACTTAATGCATGCATTAAATAAGTGTCTGAAATAGAATAACATAAAAATGAGATCAGACAATAAAAAGTAATAAAGCTTTATATTTGTTCTGCTATGAAGAGAGAACTGTAGTACCAATGAACTATGGTATTAAGTTTATTATTTTTTGCTAGTACTTGGAGAATATATGAGATGATACAGCCATACATTTAAAAATGGCAAAGAAAATTAAAAGCCATATTGAAGTTTGTGCAGTAGATAATAAAACCATTATATCAGCTTTGTAGCCAGTCTTTTCTGAAATCACTGTTATATAGTATCTAGGTTTAGAAAACATATTTATGAGGGCTATGACTTCTGTCACATGCATTTTGGTATATTCTACATTCAGTAGTCTGTTGTGATCAGGGTTTTGGTACTTGTCAGAAATTCCTGAACACTGGTCAGAAAAAGCATATTTTTCACACCAGATCAGAATTACTGTGACTGCAAATCACATTCTGGTGCAATATAAATCTATTTTTTATAGAGCTATCATCTTCAGAATGATACATTTTTATGAAAAATGAAACTTTCCTTAAAACTCATGATGGTAACATTTCCTAAAGTGCCAGAGTTCCAGTAATTCCTTCAGTGATATTGAACAATTATATTTTTGCCCACTAAAGACATAACTAATTTACTATTTGTACAAATTAACGACAGTTAGTTAAGAAGCACATGGTATTCTGTAAATATTCCAGACAACCAAATATAATCAATAATTGAGTTTTGCTACTGACTTGAAAACAGAGATCCTTGTGATCACTGTAAACATAAAAGTCATAAATATGTTTCATAAATATGAGGCTGATAGCTCTCATTATAATCTGTAGCCTGGCACCAAGGCATCCACCAGAGTTCTGGTTGCAGAATATCTATCTGAGAAAAGATTAAATCTTAAGCAAGTAACTTTATGACTGTGTTACTGCAGGGAAAAAAAAAAAAAGTTTTTTTTTTCTTTGCTAGGTATTTGCAAAAAAAACCAACCAACCAATCAACGAATAAAAAAAAAAGAGCTGGTCCTAAGGAGACAAAGGCATATACTTTTCCTTCTGATGTCAATACTTTAGAAACAAGAAAAGCTCAAACATTGTTCTATCAGCTTTGCTAGAAGCTGTTCATCATGTAACATTTCTCAGGTCTTCATCAGCCATGTAGAGAATTAGTTCAAGCTGACAGTATCAACAAAGGTGAAACTAGAGGCTTAATTGGGAGATATCAGCAGACTGTGCTTTTCACAGAGTCACGAGATTGTGAGGATGGAACAGACTTACACAGGACATAGCATCACGGAACAATTTGGATTGGAAGGGACCCTGAAGGTCATCTAGTCCATACACCCTTCAGTGAAGAAGAACATCTTTAATCTGATCAGGTTGCTCAGGGCCCCATCCAACCTCACCTTGAATGTTTCCAGGAATGGGGCAACTACCACCTCTCTGGGCAACCTCTTCCAGTGTTTCACCCCACTTAGTGAAAAAAAATTCTTCCTAATATCTAATCTAAACTTCTCCTCTTTTAGTTTAAAACCATTATCCTTTGTCCTATTGCTACAGGCTGTACGAAAAAGTTTTTCCATGGAAAACACCCTTAAAGATCTGCTGGCTCTGCTTCCTTGTCCCTGAAGGCAGTTTACTAGGGGACCCTATTGGCTAACTTCCTGAAGAGCTGGAATGTTTCTTTCCAGAAATTCAGGGTCCTGACTGTTTGCTTGAACCATGTTCATCAGGACGGTGAACTCCACCAATGCATGATTGCTACATCCCAGGCAGCCTACAGCTTGATCTCAGTCCAAACTTGGTCACCTAGTCCAATACCCTTGCACAAGCTGGATGACCTGGATCAGATTGTTCAGGAACATATCTAGATGGCTTGTAAATATCTCCAAGGATGAACACTACACAGTATCTCTGGAAAACCTGTGTTAATACTCAGTCTCCCTCACATTGAAAAAGTGTGCCCTTATGTTCAGATGAAACCTCCTGTGTTTCTGTTTCTGTCCATTGCATCTTATACTACCACTGGGAACCACTGAAAAGAGCCTGGCTCCATCTCCTCATACCAGGTCTCCATAGATAGCAGCATGACACTCTGGTGTATCAGATACTCCTCCTAGTTTGCTGTCATCAGTAAACATTCTGTCTGTGTACTCTGCCCATCTTCCAGATCATTAATGACAATGTTGAACAGGATTGGACCCTATACTGACCATTACTGCATAGAACTGTTCTTTCTCTTGCTCCACTGTTACTTGAAGTCCTCATAATATCTTCACTGGAAGTGAAAAAAAAGCTGTTCAGTTTTCCTGGCAACTGTATGCAGCACGTCTAGGGTGTTACTCAGAAGAGAAGGTAAAATACACACACATATATCCATATGTAAACAATATATATCTTTAAATACAGTGAGACTTGTAATACAGCTTTCAACATTCTGTGCTCGTCACAGTAGCATGTAGACCTGTAGGCATTCCTTTGCTCTGTGTTCTCTTTGTTTAGGGGTCAAACCTTTGCATCGCTCTTCTCTCATCCACTGTGCAAAATATGTTGTTGTCTAAGGGAGTCCAGAATCTGTTAGTAGAAGAGCCGAACATGTTAAAATGAGGAAATGAGAATTCCTAAATTCTCAGACTGAAAAGAGTCTTGATTATGAGGGAACAGTAAAATTCTCTTAAGTGTATTATTTGTTCTATTTCCAGTGAACATATAGTAACTAGAGCTGTTATGCTGTGCCTTATGGTCTCCATAATTTAATATAACTTAATATACAGTCTGTGTTGATAGTACAGTGTCAGCTAGAAGTGGTAATTTCATTTAAATCCAAGTTATGGACTTCAGATTATAATTAACTAAGTTACAAATATAAACAAGATTCAAGTAATGATGACAAAAAATATTTATTTGCTAATATTTTATCTTATTTCTCTCAGGTGGTTTCATTTTCTGTTTAGTGTGTACACTTTTTTCCTGTTTTCTTCTCTGAAATAAAGTGAAGTATGTGTACTTTTTTTCTAACACAGTTAATGAATTCCTAATGCCCAATAAAGGGATGCCATGGAACATGTCTGGTCTAATGCCGCTTTAAAGTTTAGCACTTGGGTTATATCTAGATATATGTGCCCTTTCTATAAGCTTCATGCTCACTTCCATCAAATCAGTGAATTGTAATAAAAAGAATTATTAATAATAAGGCAATTGAAGACTTATGCTCTGTCATCCCACCGCCTTGTAAAATCAGTCGACACTTTCTTGGGGCACACAGATTCCCACGCATGATAAGAAGCTTGTGAGCTTGTAGAGTAGATTCTACACTGCACCTGAGTTTGACTGCATTTCAGAGAGGTACTGAGTGATGTGTTCTGTTGCAAATGGCAATGTTAATCTTGCCAGGGTCTGCTCAATTCACTGGGGCTGCATGAGATTCAACTGAAAACTATTAGAATATTTTACATAATAAACTTACACAACCAGTGAGTGGTTTAAGTGTCCTTTCTAAATAGATTACAATCACCAGTACCACATTGCTGGAAAGTGGCTAAATTTATATACTACAAAAAAATTGATATTGGGTTATTTGATGTTTTTCCTATGAAGTATGAATTATTGGGGGGAATGGAATGGAAAAGCCATGAAATACAGGAAAAATAACCAGAAATATCTTAGCGATCTCTGTCAGACACAGGGTTACGTGCATTTTTATTTAAGAATGATCAGGCAAAAAAAGAAATTTGAGAGCATTGTTCTGTCCACTTTCATGTTAGTTTGACACATATATGTATATATCCAATGCATTGTCAAGTCAATGGTTTATTTTTAAATTAATTTGCTTTTTTATTAATTTCTGCATCTTTTGTCTTCTTTTGATAAGTCATAATCGCACCTCCATTCGTCTCACCAGTTTCTCCACATCTATTACTGAACATACTCTCACATTTCTCAACTGAAATTGTGCTAGAGTTGATGTGGGGGAATAGGAGATTATTCTGAAAGCATGTTTTTCTTCATTAGAACATGATAATTGCTGTTATATTGTTTAACTTCTGCATTTTCATCCATAATATTTTATTTGAGACAGTTTTCTTTTTCCTTTTATTAATAATCTTAATTTTCTTAATACTGTATCTATTATTCAAAAAAACTGATTTAGAACAGTGCATGTTATATAAATATAAATGTGTATATTTTAACCTGACCAAGTCTAAAATTCTTTTGATCCTCAGTTCTAAGAACAAAAAAAATAATTTTCAAACTTCTCAAAATATGCTGCTGGAAAATTTTAGAGTTAAAAGATTTCCATTTGCAAAATAAATGGTCAAACTTACTTGAAAGGATCCATGTTATTGAATTTCCTTCTGTCTTGAATATTGAACTTTAATTTTGATAATCATTTTAGAATGAGTAGGAAATAAAATCCTCTATCTGCAATGTATTTTTGTCATGTAGTGAACTGCTGTGTTTGAACATAATATTTGAATTTTATGTAACTCTTCTGAAATGCAAATATGAAAATAATTAGTTACATAGTTGTTTCTGATGGAAAGCACCATATCTCCATTATGAATTATTTTTCATAGAAAACAGACACTAAGTAACATGAATAATAATGCTCTAATAAGCAAAATTTTAGCTGTTAGCTTTATTAAGACTGAAGACTTGGAAATTCAGGTAGAAGAGAGTTAAATACGGCGCAAAAAGCATAACTCTGGAACACAAAAGAGCAGAATTAGAAAATATGGAGTTTAATGGCTGAAAATTTGGGCTCAGATTTTCCTCTGAAAAATCACAGAACAAAATTATTTGCTGTGCAAGCAAGTATTTCTAATGTGCACAAGTAACACAAACTCTGAGTTTACCATCGAAGATCTAATTCACTGTAAATAAGTAGAAGTACCCATCCATCAAGGTTTGATTTAACTGTTAAACAATGTCTGTTCAGGATGTGGGGAAAGAAAAAAAAAAATAGTGACTGGAAAGGGGTGTAAAGAAGGAGTTTACTGACAAAAACGTCCTTGGGTAATGTAAAAAAAAAAGTAATAAAACAATTTACAGTTCATTGAGGTCTCTGTTCAGCAAAATAATTGGTCTTCCGCATCTCTTACAAATTGAAGCTGTATAGTGTTCTGCAATTATTCTCAAACATTATCTTTAAAGCTTAAATTCAGTAATACATGCATATTCACAAACATGTTTCATCCCCTTATGGACTCTCTGCTAATATTAAAAGTTGTACTGCTGACTAGTTAATTTTTAATTCTGGAGGGAAGATATGACAACGTTCGGATTAGCTCTTTGGTCCTGTAACAAAGTTAACAAGGTTCTACTCAGGCAAAACACCAACAACTTCTATCATACACAAAATATTAACAGTTTATATTATCTAGCTCAATTATGCTCAGTTTACAGTTAAGGAAATTACAGTGGTCATCAGTATGTCAATACCTTAGATTGAATTTTGCGTTACGTAATGTATGTAAAAAAGAGGTAATGAAATAGAATGTGAATCCTAAATTAACTATGTTGATTCTGATGAATCTTTCAGTGTAATAGGGTCCTAATGAGCTGGATGGTGCTAAGGATTCTTTTACATGTAAATATCCTGAATAGATTTGGAAATCTAATTTGGATTGTTCACCTCTTCTCGTTTGTTTGGCTGATATGTTGATTCTGTGGTTTATTTTTTCTGATTATACAGCCAATTGCAAATGAGCGTGTTTTGCAAATCAACATTTGACCCATAGAGAATTTCATAGAATATTCCTTTCATATTTTTCCTTGTTTTTATGAATAAAAAATACCTGCACATGTAATATTGTTTTCAAGCTGCTGGGTGATGGTTATATTGCCTTAATTTTCTTACAAAGCAGTGTAATTAAAATGACCTTTCGTTAAACTTGGCATTGAAACATACATTCCCCCCAGGAAAAAAGTTCAACCACAGAAATGAATATTTTTTAATGAAGGAATTACATTTAACAACTCTTAGATTACATATGTGTCACGTATCTAAATATAGAATGAAAAATCTTTTTGGTTGTGTGTATGCTGAAGTTATTTTTCATCCTATTAATTTAGTGAAGGATGATACAAAAAACCAAAAGTTTAGACAAAATGCTTCAAGTCTAAATTTCTTAAACATGTTCTTGATGCACAAGAGTGTGTTTTGCATTAGCAGAGAGCAGCTTAAAATATGTTTCTGCATTAAAATGTAGAGAACCTACAATAACTTGTTGATTTTATGTAAAACAGAAAGCAGCAGTACTTTCTTCTCTGGGACACAAGAAAATGTGAGAATTATGAGAAACTCACAAATAAATCTGTTGGATGTACTTGGCTGGAGAGCAGGCTCATATTTAATGAGCTCAATCAAGATACAGTTTGTCTTAGTAAAAGAGGACTATGATGCAAATAGAAATATCTTCAGAGATCTGATAGGTGTTAATAGTTAAATGTTTTTTGTTCTAGAAGTATTTTTACTATGTTATACAAACAATAAATTCAAAAACTATGTAATGCAATGCATACCTTATGTTCTTCAATATCATGTGGTATGCCTCCATATGCTTTCCAGCACCAGATATTGTTTTTCCCTTGACACAGTTCCTTCACTTAGTTTTATGAACATTTAAACTACAGTGGTGCAAATAAGATGATTATTTTAAAATGCGTTTAATGGTTATCCTTGTAGCTTACTTTGCAATAATATATTCTCACATTATTTTTCAGTGATAATTATATCTCCCATTTTGAGCAATGTGCTATGTAATCCATTTTGCCTGCAGACCCTGTGTTATCTTGAATCTGAATATTGATCAATTTAGCTTCTGGAAGTCTCCTGTTAAAATGTCAATAGTAAGTTAAGAGAGATAATCTGCATCCATTTACTTGCTTATAATGATTTTAATTTCCCGTTGAAGTAAATATTTCCAGCAGGAGAGGTCAGGGAACCTCATGTCTGAAGAGAGCTGCTTTGCCCCCTGTGCACCACCTTTCAAAGATTAGTTGTGTGGAAAATACATAAATACATAATAAGTGCATACTCCTCACAAGGATCCATATACTTTAAATTCCTTTTCACATAATAACAACTACAGCTTGTATAGTGCAGCGTGACACATCACTAGGACACATGCTGCCCCGGCATCTTCCTTGTCCACTCACAAGTTGCATGAACTGTGCTAGGGCATCATTACTTCATTTTTTTTGAAAATTCAGACCAATGTTTCTAGTAATTTTTTCTGTATATTTTCACTTACTGACTTCGAATAAACAGGGATGATCCAAAGTACCTTATAAACTTTCATTATTCACAAACACAGTGAACATGTAAGTTTAATGTGAAATAGACTAGATCAATGTCGACTGCGTCTCCACTAACCATGATGATATAAGTCACAAAAAAGACACCAGCATCTAGCAATTTTGAAGCATCTGTTATAGAGTGACAAAACTTTCTAGAGTTATGGATTCAATTCTGTTACTTAATGCAGGCATCTTGTGACATTTGAGAGATTATGGCACAAGCAAGACTTGTACAGCAGAGCAGCATATTAGCCAGAAGACTATGGGTGACCTTTGTCTTTCTGGACAAGTGCCCTAAAATCATGCACAAAACTTTTGTTGTCTCAAATAGCATAGATTTCCGTGTTTTGTCAACTTAATTAAGCTGCAAATTTAGGCATGAAGAAACCTAAGTTCTTTTCAATTTTTCCACTGCAAGAATCTTTGAATATAATATAGCTAGGAATGTGTGCCGGCATGAAAAGTGACTCGTGAAGACACATTTATGGTTATAGATGAACGAAGGCCAGAGAATAAGATCAGAAGGTGGGCTCCTGACAGATCATGTTGTTTAGGTGGTAGCTTACTCCTTGGATCTGTTTTGAACAGCTCCAAAGAATTATATCCAAGACAAATTTGCTTATAAGGAAATAGTTTTAAAAACTGTGGATGCACAGTCATCATTTACTTGTTTTGTTTTATGTAATAAGATAGACACAGATAAAAGATAAATAAAAGGTGTAAACAGGTCTGTAACTAGGCTACCTCCTTTTCAGAACAATGACAACAACAAAACCCTATTTTTGTCTAAGATAATGATTTATATTTTTAGTATTATTTTTATGTGAAAGAAAACATAATTCCCTGCAGGAATGGTAACATTTTGAAATGCATTGGTCAAGGTATCCTTCAGATTCCTCCTTATTCACTTTCCAGTGGAGATGCTCGCAGCTGATGTGAAAATATTTTACTGGCAAGACTAAGAATAATTATTAAATAATTTGCTCTTCATTTGAGAGTAATACATGAGATATTTGAAACTACCAAATTTTAGCCATGCTGCCTGAGAAGCTCCATGTTAGATCTATCCTCAGAAAATGCCA
This sequence comes from Neomorphus geoffroyi, assembly GCA_033558235.1. Lineage (NCBI taxonomy): Eukaryota > Metazoa > Chordata > Aves > Cuculiformes > Neomorphidae > Neomorphus > Neomorphus geoffroyi. The sequence goes on from JAUMJM010000005.1 coordinate 25,032,742, forward strand.
TGCTACATGAGTCTAGGAATGAGAGCAAGGAAAGAACTTTCCTATTCATGATTAGTTTTGCTCCTTCTGGCTCAAAATGGATTCAGGTACCACAGCTTTTAGAATTTAGTACTTTCTTGTTATTTCATTAACAAAATACTAAAGAATGAAATTATGTATTTTAATATTTGTGTGGATTCAGGAGAAGAAAGAAAGGAAAAGAGAATAAGGTACAACAATCTGATGATGAATCAGGGCCAAGGAAAAAAAAGGAATATAGTGAGGTAAAAAAATAGAAAGAGAAAGAGAAGAGTTGAGTGAAACAAGAATTAGATGGGCAAAGAAGTCAAAATACATGCTATGAATAAACCAGTGTGGTGTCAAGTGGATTTTACTAGAGTGTAAACAAGGATAAGAAGCTATAAGTGTGCACATGTCTGTGTCTAGAAGACACGTGGAGAGCTGGAATCAGGAAGGTGTTTGACTGAGAAAGAAACATGGACTAAACAAAGAAATACTGGTCACTTTAAACAAAAGAAAGCTGCTAGAAAAGTAGCTCGTTCTTCCAAGGTACATTATAGAATATATCCACTCCATCTTTAACTATCCACACACCACACACCCCCCCAGTTTCAAATATAAATTCAAATGGCTTATATTTTCTTTCTATCTCAAGATGAAATCAACCATTCTCTAGGGGACTCAACTCAGCTATCTGTATGTATATATCTGTGAAATCTGAAAGTCTGAAGAGTATTTCACAGTCTCACAGGTGGCTGGAAAACATGACAAAGGACCTAGAGGGGACATATGTTCTCCTGGAAAAACAACTGCAGATCAGATAGGACAACTCACCTCCGCTGACACCTGCATTTTCAGTTGACTGGTGCCTGATGAAGAAGTTTCCTATTTCATTTATAGTATAAACTAACAGCTCCCCAGCTTCCCTGAAATGAAATGAATGGAGGTGGGATTCAGCCTTGTGTACAGAAAGGTGTCTAACGACATTAAGATGCCTTGGAATATCACCTAGATTCCAGATGCCAGTGCAGACAGGCATAGGTCTTCTGTGAATGTGTGTCACGAGCTGAGGACTCATTGCCTAAGCAATTTTAAATGGCACTTAAGACCTGATTTTAAGAAACACAGTCAGTCCTTAGAACTCCACTGATTACAGTAGGAACTTAGGCCTTTAACTCTCATGTATCTTAATTTGGACATTTAAAATTAGGTCTAGACTGTGAGTCAGAACTACATATAGATGAGATTATTTCTATCTCAGATTCTTGAGACTACTCATCCTTTACAACCTTGACTGCCAAAATGCGTAGTCATAGGGGTAGTGAAATCACTTTTTTTTTTCTCCACTCCAAACAGATAAATTACGGTTTAGTGTATTTTTTGGGGGTAGTTACATGAAAAATCAGATAATTACTAAGATCAAATTCTGAAGCAGAGAATATCTGTGCCTTCGTTCCTTATCTGTACAGTGGAGAGAACAATGTGTATTTATATCACAAGTATGTCATTACTATGCATTCACTAGCGTTTAATGTATTATAGTAAGGGAGGGGTATGGAAAAATTCCTGGAGGAATTGTTACTGTCTTCTGAACCTGTTTTCAGTATTATGTCATAAATAAGGCATCTATTTAACAGGGAAAAGAAAGGAAATTGTTGAATTGTTTCTTGCCAAGTAGAGCGTGATCCAGTCTATATTCTCAGTGATGTCTGTAGCTTCTGGAAAAGTCATACGACAATATCTAGTTAAAGATTATATGTACACAGAATAACCAAATTAAAGTCACAGGCAAAACCTTAACTGTAGCTTTTTTAACTTTTGTGAGTGGTTGACTTGCTAACCCATACAAAGTGTCTTTTAACCTAATTTTTCTAAATCTATAATATTACTTAACTCAAATCGGGCACCTAATGCAACCTACAAAAGAGTGATTGAATGAACAGTGTTTTAGAAACCCACAGCTATACAAAGTAACCTTGGTTGTGTCACAACCCACTCTCTTTCCTGTATTATTTTAAATTGTTTAATGCACAAAAACTGCTGAAATTGGTCTTTTCAGGTTTTCTTTCAACACTAATGGACTGAAAAGTATCTTTTGAAGTTCATATTTATTGAAAAGTTATCTGCTCTTAGTTGTACTGTTCTAAAGCTGTGTTAGAAATCTGAAGCTCTTACTACTTTCTTAACTCAGCAGACAAGTTCCTTTAATGTACTGAACTTCTTAATGTTGCAGAACACCTTCTGACAGTAACATTTTTTTGTACAGCTGCCCTTGTCTTCCTCTTTCCATTTACACTGACTCTAAAAATCTCTCAGTCCTACAGGCACATTTACAAAGTTGAATAAAAAGCCAATGTGTAAGTCTTTCAGTCAACTATAAATGCAATGACCTAAAGACCCTTGGATTCACTGGAAGTCATTGTGTGGGTTCACCTTTTATACTTTACAGATTTAAAGATGATGTCCAGAGACAGTTTGTCAAGATTGTCATCCAGGTTCTCTCATAGATTGAATAAAAATCACACTAGAAGTAAGTGATGTTTTTTATCTTGAGGAGGAAGCATTACAGGTGTATTCGTTGTCAGGTAATTCATTGCCTTTGCCTAAGAACACCACCTACAAACCCCAAGAGAAACAGAAAATAGATCTAAATGTAAATCTAATGTTCTTAAGAAGCACAATGATTAAATGCTTTTACATCCTCCTACAGCTAAAATAATAGATAAATCAGTCTCAGAATTATATGAAAAAAGATGTAGTATTCCTGGGATGATTCAGACAATATAAGAGTGAGCACTAGTGGTATAGTAGTAGCATAACAATAAATGGAAGGGTATGGTAAAATCACTAATCATATATTGGTTTTAGAACTAATATGGTTAGAATTAATATAAAATATTTATTAAAGTCATTATAACACTAGCCGTGAGGACCAGGAATGACTAAATAAAAGACATAATGTAGGCAAGCCAAAATCTCCTGATGACAACACTCATTATCACACTGTTAGCTTTTAGAAGGCATTATTTAACTTAGTAAAATAAAATTACTGTGGACTCCAAATCAGAAGTCTCAAATATTTCTTACTAGAAAAACTTAACCTACACTGCAACTCTTTGATTTCTCTAAATAAACGGACGAAGAACAGTGAATGAATTTTAGTATCAATATATATGAATCCTTTTCTCTGACTGCGCTTTCCTCAGATATGTGTGTGTACGTAATCCATTATTCTAGCTGAGATAATGTAACTGCAAATATTAACAAAACCGTTGCGTTTACAAGCCTTATTTGGGACTGAGATGCCAGTTGGTTGAATATTGCACAAAAATTTGAAAATGTAATACTCTCTCCAAAGATATTACACCCCCAAATTATCAGATAGAACAAAGATTTAAAGTCTGAGACACTAAACTTTCTAATTAGCCTTATAAAACAAATTTAACTGAATAATTAAAAAGATTTGATAATGGAGACCATGCTTTTTCTGAGTGGTTTTCCATTGTAAAGGTAAACTAAAATAAAGGAGTTCAAAAAAGGAAAAAGAAAAAAAGAGTTATAGATCAGCATGGATTTAATCTAAAACCTACCACATAAACAAAATGAATCTCACTAAATTGTGTTTTGGAACGGACACCAGCTAACATATGCAGTAATATGATTAGAATGAACATGGCTATTATAGATAACACATAATATTCCACTGATTAAAGTTCCTGAAAGCTGTTATAATTAGGATCAATGCAGACTTTTTGTGGGCATAATTATGTCATACATTTTATTTGGTTAAAAATTATTTTGAAAGAAAACCAGTTTTAGGAAGGAAGCTGATAATTAGATAAATATTATGATTTGGTTTTAATGGCATAAAAAATTACTTTTTTCATCATACATTCTTGCAGCATGGATACATGTCAGTTTTCTTCAAAAAAGCATGTCTTCAGATTCACATTCCCTTGTTTCATGTCTTCAGCCTTAATGAAGAAAATATTCATTTAGTTGCTGCTTCTCATTAGTAGTAGTGAGTATGTGATAATGAAAAATCACTATACACTGGAGAGACCAGTTTCCTTATGTTATTTGTCACTGGTGAAAAAATAATTCAAGTAAATTCTTAACTTCATTGCTTTACATCCCTATCTTTCTCATACTGATTCTCTTAACTGACACTAGCTCTTCGGTGAATATAAAGGAGTCTGGAGATCTCAGGCTGAAGGTAACATCTCTTCATGTCATCTATTAATTTAATTGATGCATCAGAATAATTGAAGTAGAGTGGGATGGGGAGAAGAAGTCTGAAAGGAAGATTTCCCCTATTGTACTGATGATAGAAAGTCTGGTATCTACAATGTAAACACACGAGACATATCTTCTAAATAACTCTTTTTTAGCTTATAGTTGTATAACTTTTCACTGTTCTGAGTGAAATTCCAATAAATTAATAAGAAAATGAGGCTGCTACGTAGTTGCTTAACGAGAAGACACTTACTTCTTTCTTTGAGGATTTAAGACTATGTTTCAGGAAAAAAAAATTTGACCAACATGGTGAGATGAAACCATTCCAAAATTAAAGACCTCGGTGCAAAGAAGTACACTGCCCATTTTTCATTCTAAACAGTTAAAGCAATTTCAGTAAGTCTACATCTAAACTGCTAGATAAGAACACTGCTATCATGCATAGTCCTGGTCTCATGATCATCTAGATCAAAAAACCTCTCATGAAATTTAAAACTGTCAAGATGAGCACCTGGTCTTACAAGATGGGAAGTTCTCCTCTGTCTCACAGTTCAAATGTAAGTGAAATCTTCTAGGTGGAACTAGCAAACAGTAAGCAAGACTAATGGCAAAGACAGTCTATATTTTAACTGTGAAAGAAGAATATAGGTGATGCAGCATAAACACAAGTCAACAGATTTCAATAGAATCTAAAATAGTTTTATAACTTCATTTTTGAAAGTGGCTTTTTATCATAGATAAATGACTTAGAGTTTTAGTTACTTTTTAATGTAATTTTGATTGCAGTGAAAGTGTTCTCAACACAGTATATGAAACTTTTTTTTACTGTATTGTTCCAAAATGCTTTCAGGTTTATTGTCAATCTGTTCAGATTTCAGCTGACTGTGAGTAAAACAATTTTTAAAACAGATTTTGAAGTGCCCATTAAAATTACTGTAGAAAAAAATTACTGTGACATTATGATCTAAAGATGAGACATTCTATGTAACAATATCAGTAAATTTTAAATGGGCCAAATGACACATTCTTAATGATTCATTCACCTCACCATCTTATAGAAACCTTTATATTCTACTTTAGTTGAAAATTAAATGAATCACAACTTTTACCACCTAAGATTTCAGATTTTTATACAATGTCATAAATTATAAATATTTATGTCTAGAAAAAAGTAAAAAAGAAAAGCCTTTTGTGAATATGACTCAAAGACCTTATTTTGGGGAAGAAAGGCCTTGATCTTTTCTTACCAAGATTAAATAGAAAATTCAAAAAGTTATCTTGTCGCCTTTCTTCTGTTTTTTATCTCGGTGTGGATCAGAACTGTTTTACCTGTGTAAAGTGCAATCAAGTCAAAAGGAAAACCTAAAGAGAAGTTAGTACAGCAAAATTTGTGCAAAAAAAGTCATCAGGCATTATAACAAAACTGAGCTTACCACTCATAAGAAGTAAATGGCAGAAATAACAGGAAAAAATATTTCAGAAGGAAGGCTGATAGTGAGCAACATTGTTGAAAACTACAAGTACTTCTTAGAACAGTAGATAATTGGGAATAAGGGTTGTTTAGCCTGGAGAAAAGGAGGCTGAGGGGAGACCTCATCACTGTCTACAACTGCCTGAAAGGAGGTCATGACGGGGTGGGCGCTGGTCTCTTGTTGCAAGTGACAAGTGATGGGACAAGAGGAAATGGCCGCAAGTTGTGCCAGGGGAGGTTTAGATTAGACATTAGGAAGAATTTTTTCACTGAAAGGGTGGTCAGGCATTGGAACAGGTTGGAGTCACTGTCCCTGGAGGTGTTTAAAAAATGGGTAGATGAGTTCCTTAAGGACATGGTTTAGTAAGGGAACAGGTATGTTTGGACTCTGTGATGTCAGAGGTTTTTCCCAACCAGATGATTCTATGATTCTCTATTAAAGGCCCTACATCCTTTGTAAAGACTGAAACAGAAACAAGTGTAAAGAGGTTGACCTTTGAGTAATTCTGTATTGACTATTTAATATCAACAAACCTTACTATAGTTATTCACTGGAAGGTCAAAATTTCAATATTGCATAACGATGAACATTAGTAGCAGTGCAGGACTAGATCTTCTGAGGTGTAAAGTCAGGTAATGTTGACCTTTAAGTGCCTACTTGCACTGCACACCAGCACCTTCTGGAGTCTTCAAAACCAGACTAGTGCCTTAAGAAACAGTTTGCAAGAATACAGTATGGAATGAGCAACAAATCAAAGCAGTAAGGGATAGTGAGTAAACCAGGAGAGAGAAACGATTAAGGAAAGAGTAGGCTCACAAGATTAAAAAGGATTACTTGGTCAGAAGTAGGACATCTCTTTGCCTTGAAAAGGAGTCTAGTACAGAAACAGCAGCAGAGGCTACATTCATATTCTTAAAGAAAACTGTATCAAGAAGCTATTCTTGGTCACCAGGCCAAGATTTTCAGAGTAGATTGTGCACTCTGAGTATCATTCTGTTTAGGTTTTCTCTGAGAGTTTTTCTTTTTCAATTCAAAGAGCTTAAAATTCTCTGAGAATCATCTCTGAGCTTGTCAGACTAGTGATTTTACAGCGAGATGCCATAGCTGTACATTGCATACCACAGTGTGTCAGTGGTGCTCAGTGGTCCAAAGTCTGAGTGTGCAGTGTTGGAATGTAGTGAAAACCGAAGTCAGTCAAGCCTAACACATAAAGTGCACAGAGTGGCTGAAACAGCAAATGATACCCAATACTGCAACCAGATTCAGACTCAAAGGAAGGTAATTTCTTCATTCAAAAGGTAGACCTGGAATGAAGTAGTATACATAATTTTTTAGAATGAAATTTATCTCAAATTTTAATTTATTTCTTTCCAAGATATTAGTGTATTTCAAGCACACAGTTTAATTGTGTTTTGTCAATGCTGTTTCCATGTGTTTGTGACTTCCACTCCAGCTTACTTAGACTGAAGATATTTCAGCTTCAGAAAGTAATTTTTTCCTCATTTTCTTTTTTCTTAATTTTTAATTTGAAGAATAAATATCTGGCTTATAATATTCAAGATATGCGTTAGCATTCAGAATGTGAATATTAATGTTATTCTACATTTATACTGAAAAAAATAATCTCCTTTATAAAACAGTTAAAACTGGAGAGAATCAGTAACTTAGCAGTAACACAAACATGTTTAACTAATCTTTTTTCAGTATGGAAGGTGAGACAACAGAAACAACAGAAGTAACAGCCATATGATCCAGATTTGAACTTTTATTTATTTAGAGATTTGGTATTGGCTGAAACAATTACCTGTTGACTCAAAGAGAAAAAATCTTAAACTTGTTAATACATACGGGGAAAATTACTCACGACATATTTATGGTGAGACCCACCCACTTTGCTTCTTTGAAGTAAGAACAAATTACTCTGTCATTAAAAGTTAAGTGAACAAATCTTTCAAATAGTTAATGTATAATCTTCCCTTCAAAATACTGGCTGTTTTTTGGGTAGCTTTCCTTTCAACCAAGGAGCAATACTGTCGTGTTTTGAAAGCATTAGCATTTAGTACAGGGTGACTGAAGTTAGTTTTGTCAAATGGACTTTTTCCCTTATATATATCCTTTGAATTTAAATGTCAGGTTACTTGCCTTGGATTGCACGAATACCCTCAGAAACCCACTACAGCATCCCTAACTCAGAGCTGTTAACTTGAGAAGATGGTAGAATTGAGAGCTGTTCCAAGACTCTGTTTGAGGTGTTCAGACTTATGCAGGAGTAAACCCAAAGCCTTAAAAATGCTTGGGTACAACAAGACCTACTTCCTGGATGTCAACATGAAAGAGTGAACTACCTCATCATATACTGTTATTGGAGTATTGCAGTTGCCTCTGGCTTTGTCAATAGGTGATGACAAAATAAAAATATGAAAAAAAGAACTATGTCTGTAGATCATGTTATACTACATTATGATCTATATTGTAAACATTCTATGCCTTTATTCATACATAAATATAATTGTTTGAATTTATATCATATTTATTTTGTAACATAGTCAAAGTGTTTCTCAGTCACGGAGTGGTTCAGGTTAGAAGAGGCCTCTGAAGATCATTTGGTCCAACCACATTGCTGAAGCAGGGCCACTTAGATCCAGTTATTCAGGAGTGTGTTCTTATAATTTTTGCATATCTCCAAGGAGGGAGACTTCAGAACTCCTCTAGGAAACCTGTGCCAGAGTGCTATCACGCTTACAGTAAAAAACAAGTTTCATAAGAGTGAGATAGAATTTCCTGTGTTTCAGTTTGTGCCTGTTGCCTCTGGTACTGTCGTTTGGCACTGATGAAAAAAGCCAGGCTGCGTCTTCTTTACATTAGCCCTTCAGGTATTTGGACACATCAATGTGATTCCTTCTGAACCTTCTCTTCTACCTGCTGAAGAGTCTCATCCTTTCCTTATAGGAGACATGTTCCAGTCCCTTTATCATCTTTGTAACCCTTTGCTGGACTGTCTTTCATACGTCCATGTATCTCTTCTACTGAGGAGCCCAGAACTGGATACAGGACTCCAGGTGTGTTCTCACCAGTGCTGAATAAAGTGTAAAGATTACCTCCTTTGATCTGCTGGTAATACTTTGCCTAATGCAACCGAGGATACCGTCTGCCTTCTTCATTTTTGTTTTTCGGTCAGGAATCAGAAATATATCTCTCTCTCTCAAAAATAAACCTTCATAATTTTAACTCTTCATGAAAGGGAACTTAAATTATCTATTATTATGTTTTAATTGAAATAGCCTTTAATTTTGAAAGAAATATCTTCTCAAAAAGAGATACTTTATGCTAGATTTTCCTGCAATTTTGTGGGAATTATGCAGCTATGATGGAGCACAATATTCCAAATACCAGAGAGAACTTTCTGTAACAATAATGAAAGAACAATTTTTCTTTTCCCTGAGAATAAAGTTAAAAGATAATGCTATTTCAAAGTTGCAGAGGAAAAAGAGAAGTCCTTTTTTAAAGTAACATTTTTCTAGTAGAGCTGAAGTGGTGGAAAAATAATCATTCCTCTCCTACTCTCGTCTGCAGTGTCCTGTGTTATCATTACTCACATTCATTGTAGTCTGATGGCTAAAAATAAGCCATGATGGGCTTGAAGGAATGCAGAACAACAGTGATATTCAGCTATTGGTTCTGCTTCCAAATGATAATTGCTACATTCAGCCAAGCTTACAAAGGTAGAGAGCAGTTGGCTCAAGATAAGAACAAGACAAGATCAAATGTTGATCACTGAGAGAAAAATCTACTTCAGTAAGTTGGACAAAATAGCATCTCCCCTTTTCATCAAAAATCCACAGCCTATTCAGCAAAGCGAGGTCTTTGAGTTTAATTATCTTCACTAAGCACAGCTGATTAAATAACTTGTCTTCTTAGTCTGTATCAAAGACTCACATCTAGCTGCCAGGAAGAAAAATTTTTGTCCTAAGTCCTCACTTTCATTTCCAGTCAAGGAGTTTATCAAGCTTCATTTATATCTGCAACCAAACACAGAAAATCATAGTAGCTGTGTTCTGTCCAGAAGGATCCAAACCACACACTGAACTTAAAAAAAATATGAGAGCTTTTTGACAAGACATAGTGACTTGCATACTGACAAAGTTTCAGAGAACTATAGCTGAATTAATAATCAAAGAAAAAAATTAAGTTGTTAGATTTTTTAAAATATAATTATTCATAAATCCACTGTCTTTCAAAAGTTTCCATTCCAGGAAAGAATCTGAGTCTGTAACAAAATATATATAATCCATGAAGTCTAACAAAACCTTTAGATTTGTAGTTGATTTTATAGCTATAGCTAAATATCACAAAGGTAGCTAAATAATCTAAAACTTGACAGGAGGTTTTGGATAAGTAATAAATCTGCATTGAATTATATTGGGAAAATACAAAAAGATAATAAACCAAAAAACCCCACAGCAACACTTACTGCAATTTATAAGGTTTTTAAATATTTTTTTTAGTTCATATTAAGAAAACTCCAAAATCTATGAAAGCTAGCATCTTTATTTTTAAATGAAAAAGTAGCTAAGGACCATGTTGTCAAACATATTAATATTCATTTTTACAGTATTTATGAACTCTAAAAAATTAGTTTTATTTGCATACATCAACTTGTCACCGTCAGTGGGATACACAGTTTATCTTCTGAACCAAATACAAGTACAATTAAAATGAATGACTACATTATTTCCTATGTGTTTGGAATTAGATGATGGACAGGGTATTTTTGGCTTGTATTAAAATACACTAACAGTCCCGAGGAGGTATCTGAAACTTCAGGACAATAAAAGGGCTTTAACTAAAACCCCTTGTTTGGTTGCTAGAATACATTCTGGCCAAGAGGAAAAGACGTTTGCTCCTTATGGTAATTGTGCAACTTAATATGCTTTAGCAAGGCTCACTAACTATTACGTTTTCCTGAAACACTAGATAGTATATTGTGCACTATACCTACTGTTGCACGTATTAAGATCAACACCCCATTTCTAGGAATTTTAGACGTCAGTAGGTATTAAAACTAAATAGCCAATTTTTCTCTCTAATCTGTAGGAAAAGGGGTTGGTTTCTTGTTTGTTTTATATTTGGAGAGAACATATGACTAGGCCTACACAGTTCTAGTTGAAAAATTATTAAGAAAAAAAACTACATGTAAAACTAAATGACCTCATTGCTACTGGTGTTTCTAGAAACACAAGTTAGTCACACATGTAATTTCAACACCATAGAAATAAAAAATAAAATGATTAATTTGGGGAATATAGCTGAGTAAAGGAATGCACAGAAGTCTGTGTCATGTTCTAAGTCAGAGTAATGGAAAACATAGGAAAGCCACCTCAGGTCTTTACAATTTACCATGCCAGCTAGGATCATGCTGGCAATGTCACTGGGGCAAATCTCTTGTGGTAAAGGGGCAGTGGCAGGTACTTTACAAGTTGGCCAGCCTGCAGGATCACACTAATAACATTGCTGGGGCAAATCCCTTATACCTCTTACATCTTTTATATCATGCCTACAGCATCACAGAGACAAATCACTTATACTAAGGGGGACTATCGTGGATCCTTTATAGTTTTTCCTTCCCACTGGATCACATTTAGTGCTTAAAGTTTATGGAAAATTATATATATGCATGCAACCCAAATTTATTATAACAATTTGTGACAGGATAAGTGTTCAGTGGTGCTGGGGATAAGATATTGCTTGTAAAAATACATCTAAAGCAGCACACAATTAAGCACCAAGAAACAATATGCTGGTAGAGAATATTAAATATGAAAGAAACTAATAGCTAGCATGATGTTAGAATATAGCTCACATAATGCCAGTCTTACCCAGTGTGTTACAATTAGGGGGAAGATAAGATTCAGCCAGTCAACTAATTGCTGAAAGTTAACAGTGTAATGATATAATAATGTGCAAAGTTCAGCTGAGGTGCACATATAAATCTTGATTGCTCAAGTGGTGACAGCAATACATCTTTCCTGCCATCTTCTCTTTGCAGTTTGATAACAAAGAATGGCTGTATTATATCCTTTGTGTCAGTGAGGCAGAAAATACAGTTTGTTCACAATGGCCATTTTCATGGAAATTTCATACCTTTGTTATGAGCAGTGTGTTTCACACAGTTGAAATCACTCTATAATATCACAAAATCTTAACAGTAAGGGGTGGGTGTCTTTTGTAAAAACCTGGGATTCTCCTTCCCCCAACATATTGTCTTCCACAGTTTGCAGACACCCATACTCTTTCTATGGCACTTGAGGACAGAGAAGCCCCCTACAATACACTGAGGACAATTTAAGATCTCAAGTTCAACAGACCTCTGTCATTGGGGAAACGGAATTCTGCTCCTAAATGTCAATATTAGGATGAATTGAATTGATTTCTAGGCTCTAGTGAAGATACTGGTTAGGTCTGCATTGATTACAATGGGAGGTTAAAACTTAGTTCATACATACATATATGCTTGGACTCATGTAAACTGAAGTATTATAATTTCAAACTGAATCACATACGTAGAGAGCCTGCATAGAGTTGTCCTGGCAGAGAGTCAAGCATGTAGAGGTGTCCCATGGAGAGCTGTCCCATGGGGAGCTGTTCCATGAAGGCTTTGCTGCCTCAAAGACTTAGCTATGGAGAGCTGGATGTGGAGAGTTGTCCTTTTCGTGGTCCCCCCAAATCCCTTTGCTCTATCTCTGTGGGATGTCCTCTATATTAAGACTGGCTAAAGACTGTAAAGGTAAATTTAACTCTAACAGTAACATTCACTTAGTCATAGAAAATAATTTAGTGCCATTAGAGAAGTTGTCCTTGTTATTTCAACTATCCTCCAGTTTCTGTTTCAGAAATATGAAGGTCTCTTAAAGATCCTGTGCCATACTTGACAGCTCTGTCTGGGAGTCTCAGATTCTTTTTTGGCCATGGTTGCATGGTATTAGAGATTTTTACATGAGTACGCATTGATTTTAAGAACAGGATAGATGTTAAATTCATTAGATATGGTATTAAGTTGCCATCACATATATGGGGATTCTTATTGTTTAGTCTTGTCTAAGATATATTTCATAGCATCTCCACTTCAGAAAAACAAAATGTCAAAAAAAATTTAAAATGACAGTGAACTATATAGAGTGATTTCCTCCATATCTTGCATGATGAAAAGTAACTTATTTGCATTATTATCTGAAGAAAATCCTAAATAAAGCAATCAAATTTTCCTGATGACACCTAGGTTAACCAATCTTTTTCTTAACATGAATATTGGGCAGACTAAAGTATTTTGGAGGGATGTTTGAAATGTGTTTGAAATTATGAATATTTTGGAAGACAGTAGGCACTTTGGGGTCTTTCGCTGTTACTTTCCCTTTCTTTGGGTTTTTTTTGGGGGGTGGGGTTGGTTCAACTAATGTAATTTTCATGAATGAAAATAAAACTAAATTGTTGGGGTGTTCCACTCTACATAGTAAAATTTTAAATAATTCAAGCAGATAACTCTTCTCACAGGGTCAGTATTCTTATTTCCTCCTGATTAGATTCCTATTGCTTTCCTATAAATCTCCTGTATTTGTATATATAGTTACATGTATTACATTGTTTGGTGTAATAGTTGGCAATTTGGCACAGACACTTATTAATAGTAGAATATAGCACAATAATTCAAATATTTTAACAGATATAAAGTCATCAGCTAATGATATTTTTCAGTACAAGCATACACCAGAAATTACCTCAAAATTAGAAAAGACAAAATCTTAACTAATGTTTGACTTACATCATACTTGACAGTGGCTAAATTATTTTGACTTTGAAATTGCTTTTAAGGTTCTTCTCATGACATCGCAGTGCTTTCTCTTCCATAGCCATTGTGTCCTCTTTCACATATTTCTTTTAGACATAGCTTCACTGCTATGCTTTTTAGGAACTGCATTCTCACTGATTAACTTAAAAAAAAAAGGAAAGTTGGTAACATTGAGGGAAATTCCTGAATCCTGAATTCTGAAGATCATCTAGTCCAGCTCCCTGTTCAGAGCAAGGTCAACCACAACAGGTTGTTCATGGCTGTGTCCGTTCAGGTTTGAATATTTCCAGAAATGGAGACTTCACCACACTTTTTCTGAGCAACTTGTTCTAGAATTCAGTCATTATCACAGTAAATTTTTTTTTCTGATGTTGAAACAGAATTGCCTGTAGGTTAGTTTGTGCCCATTGCCTCTTGTCCTGTCACTGGACTTCTTAACACTCTCTTCAAGTATTTAAACACACTAATAAAATTCCATCTGAGACTTCTCTTCTTCCACCTAAACAGTCCCAGCTCTCCCAGCTTCTTTCTATATGACAGAGGCTTCAGTCACTTAACCATCTTTATGGCTTTCTCTGGCTTGTCTCTCTTTGCACGTTCTTGTCTTTCTTGTACAGGAGAGCCCAGATACGGACACGTAACTTTGAGATTGGCATTACCAGTGCTGAGTGGAGAGAAAGGATCATCTCCTGTGGCCTGATGACTTTGTTCTTCCTAATGCAAACAAGAAGACTGTTGGCCACCCTTGCCACAAGGGCGCATTGCTCGTTCATTGTCAATTTATTATCCACCAGGACACATAATCTGCTTCTGCCAAGTTGCTTTCTAGCCTGTTGCCCCTCAGCTTTTCCTGATGCATGAGGTAATTCCTGCCCAGGTGCAAGACTTTACATTTTACTTTGCTGAAATTAAGAAGACTCCTCTTGGTCCAGTTCTCCCACTCATCAAGGTTCATCTGAATGGCAGCACAATCATTTTGTGGAGGGATGTTAGAAGCAGCCACCACCTCCAGCAGGAAGAGGGATGTACCCTGCCTGGTACATCTATGGACCTAGGGCTTGAACAAAACTGCTGCCTTCTCCTTTGCATTTTCAACCAGTAGTGAAGCTGAACATGTATCCCAGACACCTACATATATATGCACACACACAGAGAGGACACTGACATGACTGGCTACAGATTTACTGGACTCCCATAAAGCAGGGTGCATATGGGACAAGTATGTGAATGCTGTGAGGGTGGTGAGGCACTGGAAGGGGTTGCCGAGAGAAGTCATGGATGCCCCATCCATGGAGATATTCAAGGTCAAATTGGATGAGTCTTTGAACAACCTGAACTAGTGAAAGTTATTCTTGCCCATGGCAGGGGAGTGTCAACTAGATGATCTTTAAGGTCTCTTCAAACAAAATCCATGATATGATTCTATGATTTTATGATGCTATGAAAGAGGAGAGATTTGGCATCTGCAACTACTGATGTTGAGAACCTTCTCCAGCAATTGCTGTCACCAAAGGTCTGAGGGCACCCACATCCTCTGTCTGACTCCTACAGGTCGTCAACTCACACTGGTTCCCCAGGCAGCCAACATTTAGTCCTTGAAGCACTCACAAACCGGGTAGAGAGTGAGATTGTATAGAAAGATAATTAAGAAAGAATTTAATAAAAAGATAGGAAAGACTGCAGTGATCTGGTGGAAGACTAGAAGACAAGTGTATGGACTGAACTCAGTGTGACTGCCACCTTTTATAAACCTTTTTTTCCTTCTTCACTTTGCTTCTTGCCAGTCCCCTTACTCTAAATTTCTCTTTTTAAGTTTTGCACAGACTTACAGCTTCCTCTATCAAATATCCTCATGTTCCTCTTTTTTCCTTCCTTCTTATCAGTTACAAAGTCACCTTTGCATTCTCCAAAGCTGTGCCTGCAGTTTCTTAATGGCTCATCAATTAATGACTGGAGGCTTTTGACTTTTTGAATTGTCTATATTATCCTTTGTCTTTCAGCTTTGTGTTTCTATGTGATTTTGCTTCCCCCTTTAATTATTATCTCCTTTGCATTGGAAAAAGTCCTTGGTTGGATAATCTCAGTGAAGCAGACAATCTCACCTTCTATCTACCCTTACACAGCATAGCCAGTGACATTGGCTGGTTCCCTCAGCACCTGAGTGCAGGTCTCATGGACTTATGTATATTCAGGCTGTTAAAATGTACTCTAGCCTTACTCTTCTCCACGTAGGTTTTTTCCATTGCTCCAAACTTTCTTACAGCAAAAATTAATCTTACCAGTGAAGACCAAGGCAGAGATTGAGTACTGCAGAATTTTCCACTTCCTTTATCACCAGATCCCTCATCCCATTCAGTTGTAGGCCCTTATTTTCCTCAGTGTTCCTTTTGCTACTGGTTTAATTGTCAAAGTCCTTCAAAGTCTTTCACATTTCTTGTCACATTCAACTCCACCTGAGTTTTGACTTTCTTAACCTTGTCCTTGTGTGCATTGAGACTGTCTCTATATTTCCCTCAAGTCGTGTGGCCTTCCTTCTGGCATTGTATACTTTCTTTTTTCTAGTCTTTACAAGCTAACTTTCACAATCCCCAGTTACTAAGAAGGAATCTGTGGGTTGCATCTAGTTCAAGCCCTTTTGCTTTTTTAAAGTTCATTTTGGCTTTGGAGTTTGAATATTATGTTGGGCTGAACCACATATACTTTTCCCCCATTTCAGTATAGCTAGGTCAGGAAGACATTCACACTTTTTTGAATAACTCAGGGAAGACAATTTAACAGTTTATCCACTCAGATGATACAGCCATCATCTAAAATAAAGGCCACCTTTTGGTTTTCTTTGCATTGAGATAAATTTTCTTTCTTTGCAATCATCAATCACTAACTACTTATTTCCTGAGCTTCCAGAATACATTTCTTGCACCTGTCTCCTCTGTGCCTTCTTGATTGTTCATATGCACTTAAAAAGTCTTCTCCAATTTATCATTAGAAAGGCTTCAAAAAGGGAAAAGTTTTTTTCTCATGGTGACATTTATTTGAGAAGCTTGGGAAATCCTGCCTTGGGGAGGGAACGGCACATGAAACAGGACACAACTCTTCCAATCAGCTTGTTGAGTCTAAAATGTCCCCCTCATGAGAAGACTAAACTATTAGTTTTGTGATTAATTTTCCATCTCTTGATTTTGTGAAATAAATTCTATTTCAACCATGCTTGTTGGTGCTGAGAAAGCAGTTCTGACAGATGGTGAAAAATATTGCATGGAAGACACGTTGTAATAAAACTCTTGCAGCAGTGGAGTCTGGCTGTTATACTATAAATACTGCTTATAAAAATTAGGGAAGATCTTAATGATACTATTTCTTTTAACTGAAAATCAACCCACTAAATAATTTCTTATATCCTTTCCCATCAAGAGTAAATAAAATGAGCCTGGTGCTACTGATGAACAATGTAAGGAAAAAGCAAGGCCAAAGTCTTTCCTTGTTTTCTTGTGTAGGTTTATTTTTCATATGATTTGGTAGGAAAAGATCATGCAACTTAAAAATGTGCTGGCTTTGTAGAAAGGAAGAATGTATCTACACAAGCTATATTTTTTCTTGGCTATTTATCTCACATATTTTAAATTATTGATGTTATGGAATTATTGTCTTATTTGTTTGCTTCTCTTTACCAATCATGACAAAGGAATGAAATTGTAATTGCTTTAAAATTTGCCTCAAATTAAACTCCACAGTATATATTTCACCATTTGCTGATAATTTTTGTGTGAACGGAAACTGGAACTGTCTCTAATACTTAGAAAAATGAAAGAAAAATTAAGACACACCATGAAAAACAGAATGAAAATGGCACTAGGTGAAAAAAAAAATCATCAATTTCAGCACTACTGTAATGCAATATTTAGGGCTCTTTTTGCTGTGGTAGTTACACATTTGAAATATTGATGCATTGAGGCAGAAAAATGAATTTGTGTGTATTTCTGAAGTTTGTTTTTGCTTTTTTAAAGATAGGGCTTACATAGAGTTTTACAGTTTTGCAGAAAAAAATTACATTATCAAAAATTTTATATGTATTCATGGATATTAGACAAAACAATACTATTGAGATGTAATCTTTCTCTGATTTAATCTAGTGCTAGTCTAACTTCAAACAACAGTATTTCTATATAGCCTGAAGTCTCACAAGGACTGATAGGAAAATCTTGTTGACAACGGATTAGAGTAATAAATACTTGTTGTTATGAAGCTTTGAACCAAAGATTCTGTATCTGTTAAGGATGATAATAAAGCTGAATGAACCCTTATTACAGATGTATGAGGTCCCCCCCAAAAGAAGATAATAACTGGAACAACTACAGAGCAATTCCTTTTTTCTTTAAAAGCCAGCAGTGGACCATTAAAAACATTGACAATTGCATGAATGTACATACAATTCTCTTTTTGGTGTTAAACGACAAAATAAAACCCTAACGATGCTTAACAGGAACTATTATGAGAGAAGGAAAATGGTTAATAGCTGTTGGTCAAAGCAGTTAGGAAATAATGCTAGGTTGGTTTTAGATAACTTTGAAAATAATGTCATTTATGTGGAGAAGAAATATCAACACATGGAATGCCAATTGCATGTAGTATTTATTGTGTCTTTCTGCAAATCAAAATAATACAGGTGAGAATAATTAAGGCAGATGGAAAAGCAGTAAAAGCAGTACCATGGGTAGATAAACCTAGATGTTTAAGTCAGGATCTAAAGGGAAGAGTTATCTCACTTAATTATCAGAGCTCCAAGGACAACACTCAGCCTTGCTGTCTCTGATGAATCTCACCTGCGATACCACCCCTGCTTAATGGCAGGACCTCATTTTGGCTCAGTAGAACTCCATCCTGCCCCCAGTGATGGTGTGATGATACTTGTGCCTACTCCGGTCCCTGGCCCTTCCCCTAGCTGTCCTCAACCCTCATTATGAGGAATTCATCTCCTGGATGTGCTGTCAGACTCAGCTCCCCCCTTCACAAAAGCACTACAGGGTCTCGTTACCAGCTCAGTGAACGGCAGGGGAAAAGGCTTTAAAACTGTGGAAGTTCTTAGCTTCAGAGTCATAGAAAGGTATTTATTATTTTCTCAGATTTATTTTTTATTCATAAAAGGATATCTATGTTTAGTTCTAATACAATTTTTCACAAAACTGAATTTCTTACTTTTGTACCTGATAGATGCTTATATTGTTCCGAATTGACTGATGAAAAACTTTAACATATGACATCAGCTAAATTAAGCTGGTGATTTTCAACTAACTATCATAACCAACAAGTTCTACGTCATTCATTCCTCTGTCTTCAAAAATGAATCTCTACCTGCCAGTAAACACAGGTCATTCTCTATTGATAGAATAATGAGGAAAAAAGTAGAGGAAATCTTATTTTGTTACCCGTTTTAAAAAAAATGAGACCTCGCAGCTATTATTTGTCTTTTGACCTTTTCCACAGTTAATGCTAGTTCTAGTGACACTGTGAATAAAACAGTCCTTTTCAACTTTTAATAGAAACAAGCAGTAGCTGGCATAATTAGGGCAAGGCTTATTATACTTCAAGTAATATCACACAAAAGATTTTTTTTTCTGTTTATGGTTTTGTTAACTTTAAAATCTGTCAACTTGAAAAGTACTGAATATTGTTAATGCGTTTCTATACCATGATGTAACTTTCCCTCTTATTACCTATCTGATCACAACCAATCCATTTCCTTCTGTGTATTTGTTAAAGTTTTTAATTTTGTTAGTTTGTTCATTTTCTGTCTTTATATTACTATTAGCTATTTTAAAAATTGTTGTTTATTAAAAGTTTTTAATCTTATTTATATTCTTGCCCATTTACCCATGCCTGAGCTCAGGATGGTGGTAAGATACATTAGCAGAGATCAGAAATTCACCTCAAATCAGCAGTTAAACATAGCAGAACTAGATGAGATGTGATTATGATTAAGCAGTTAAAGAGATAATACTTTACTGTATTTGTTCCTTATGGACATGGTTTAGTGAGGAGACAGGTACTGTTGGACCCAATGATCTCGGAGGTCTCTTCCAACATATGATTCTATGATTCTATAATTTAATTGTCACTTACTTTTTTTCCCCTTAGATATTCATAGAAACCTTTGATATTCAAAAAAATAAAATTAGTATTCTAGGGATTTTCACCAGGTTTCTTGTTTACTATGCTTGCCTCTCTTTTGACCACTGAATTGCATGAGAATGAGTAACATCTAATTTCAGAGTTGTTTTCTCTAACAGTTACTATCCTTTTTTTTTTCTCCTTCCTTACCTGGTTTCTCATGGTATCTTCTCTAAGAAAATGAAATGGAATAGGCAATAAAAAAAGCAATAAACAAAGACATTTTCCCCAATTTTTCATGACACTCATTTTGTTAACTGCAGCAAGGAAGTTTCTAAAAATATGTAATACATAAGCAATAAGATAATAAAGCCAGTGCTTTGTTATCATAAGAAAAATAAAGATCTGCACTGATTACTAACAATATATCTGGAAGATTAATGAGCACAATTTTCTTACTAAAAATACATGCACAGTCAAATTATCATCAGAATCTTTGACATTATTTTGTGTGGCAGGAACCAGCAGAAAATTTTCGAAAGTATTGACAGATTTTATTGGTATTTGTCTATTTATACAGTTTCTACACTCTTTTTAGGGAATAGATAAAATTATTTAGATTTTTAATTTTTTTAAAATTTTTTTTCTTTATCTTTAAAGACTTGATTCCAATTGTGTTTGTCTTAGATTAGAAAGACCTTGACCTTATTTCTGTTAATATTATTATTCTATGTTTGTTCTATTCGTGAAATATGCTAGATTTATTCAACAGAAAAAAAAAAAAAAAAAATCTGGTTAACTCCCTTCTTATTTTCTTAAGGATCTTCAATGATCCTCCACAGAATACTTTTTCCCAGTAGGACACGTTGCAAAGTTGCTTTGATATGTTGTCAGTAACTTTATGTTTTGATTCTCTTCTCTTATATGAAGGAAGCTTCTGAGCATATCCAAAATCTCCTTTGATATTGCCCTAAGCAACTGAAGGCACTTAAAGGAGCTCAATAGCTCAAAAAAAATTAAGGGACAATTCAACAGCAATTCTATTTCTGTAGAAAAGAAAGAAGTGTATAGGTAGCAAAATGATAATGGGAGAACAGTTCCAACGCTGGTGAGATTCAAATCCATGGAAGCATTGAGATTTCTAGTTTAATTTGAGCATCATAACGTGAATACTATGTTAGTGGGGAGGGAGGAATTAATAATAAAATAAATCTCTGAAAAAGAATAATCACATATTCACAGAAAGATATGAAAAAGATATCAGAGAGCACTGTAAAGTATTGACACAGATGTAACAAAAAAAAACCCACAAACCCAATATAACAGCTTCTCTGTTGCTAAGAGTTAGTGAGAAACATGTTTCTTTTTTTAAAAAAAGTCTTTCTTTTAAAATAATTAAAATAATTGTTCAGAGAAATTGAACTGAATACTGAAACATTATCCACAATGATCAAGCGTTTTTGAAAGTGGCAGTTGCAAACCTAGTGAGGGAACTAAAATATTCATTTTTAGATATCTGGGAACATATCTGGAAGATGAGACTGATTAATGAATAAATAAAAACTGACTTAATACACTTTGCACAGGAGCCAACTCTTTCATCTCTTCTAGAGCTCAGCAAGAATAGACTCTGGTTAGATCATCCCTGTAAGTACAAATGTGTTTGTGTACGTGTAATTAAAAATACACATGTGTGTGCCTATATATATGTATATATTCTGGTCTGATCATTAGAAAGGATAAGTCAAGTCCAGTTTTACCATTATTTCAACATGGACAACATTGGACTCCTGATAATGAGTTACCACTGAACAACCAAAATGCTGGCGCAGAGAAAGCATTTGACATTGCATATCTGATCTCCAGCTTTTTTTGTCTACAGTAGTGGAATTCTTGTGTGTTATTAGGCAGGCCTGCACGTTTCGTAAGGTGCTTTCATAAATCTCTCCCTGAAGATAAATGAGGAAATTCTCTTTAAGAGAGACACACACTTTCCTATACACAAAATGGGGAGAAAATTCGAAACATAAATACTAAGCAAAGATGACTTGAATGGCTTTCCTGCTGATGAGAAAATACCATTGCGCATCATTCAAAAATCTCTTGTCATCCCAAAGAAAGAAGACATTACATGTATTACATTAATGAAAAGGATGAGAATGTTAATCCTGAAATGATTCACATAAAGTAGTGTTGTATTAATGTATTTTACAGCATGTACTGTGTCCGAAGCAGTTGATAGGGGAAAGATAACATACACTAAAAGAGAAAGTTTAATTGTCTTATGAAAAATTCTGAGCAAGAATCTTGTGATTATGATAAAATTGCAATAATAAGCAATATTAAAGAAACTAGACTTATTATATTAATTCATTATGTGCCAATGAGAAGGGAAGAAAATTCAAGATAAATGGTCTTTTGGGGAGTGTTTATGGTTACATGGCAATAACATATGCATTCTTTTTTATATATATAAAATAATAAAAATAAGACATTGACATGGTCCTTATCCCGAAGGAAAAAGAGATAAGAGAACGTTGAAAAGATAGCAGAAATACCATAATGGAAAATCACAGAAACGATAACTCTCAGAAATGGTTTAATTTAGCAACAGCAAGCAAAATCATTCACATCTTGTAATGCGCTAAGATATCCCTGAGGATAGTTTAACGTGCAGCTACATCACACAGCAGACATACATGAACTGGAAGCATATAGAACCTGAGGCACTTCTGCTTTTGGATGACAGTTTTCTTCCCCTCCCTGAAATAATAGCTGACTGCAATGATAATTGTCATCTTTAAAGATAAATGGTCAGGTTTACAAACACACGTTTCCATATCTACTGCATCTTTATCACACAGGAATTTGAGCATGAGATATAAAATAATAGCCATGATGTTGAAATGAAAACGTTTATAGTTTAAACAGCTTTGACTGGTTTTGTGATATAAATAATTATTCCTCCAAAAATTTATTTTCAAAACTTGATTAATGAAAGACTACTGTCACCCATGTTCGTTTTTCCAAAATATTCTGTCAAAAAGCAAAAAAACCACATTGATCTCATCTACAGATTTAGCTTATAACACTGTTTGAGCATGATGAAAATGGAAATAACCCCAAACTTGTTTTAGCCAGATAAAAATATTTTCTCATCTTTTCACAAAGAATAAATACAGCAACTGCCTCATAACACTAAAATTATTTTGAGACAGACTCAAACATCTCTCAAACCTCTGTCAGCTAAGTATCTTCTGCAGTGAACCAAAAATTGCCAAATACAGATAATTGTGAACTAAGTAGTAATGAGATACAGCAATGTGCTGACTGCTTACTGTGGGTTCCTCACCCATTTGTTTGTTTATGTATTTATTTCCCCCTGAGGGATTCTAATTAAAGACAGCTCTCTCCCTGACAATAAGGCATAAGGTAAGATCTTGACTTCACATTTGGTCTTCTAAGGGGAAGTTTAACATCAGTGAACTTCACTTTAATCACAAAACTATGTTGAATTTCTCATTTAGATAAATATCATCTCCCTTTTCAGGTCTTCATTATTTCTGGTAACAGTTTTCCTTTCCTGTAAACCCAATTCTCCATTAAATATTTTACTTTTGTTCAGCTTCTCAAACCTTTATTTCAACTGCTCAGAAATTTTCAGTCTTCCTCACAGAAGAAGTTCCACAGTACCCATGGGGTTATGCTTCTTTCTCGTCGTTTCATTTATCTATCCGTTCCTCCTTAATTTTCCCTTTTCCCAGGCTTACTTTGTCCGTTATCAGAGGTGCAAAAGAACAATATAGAGAACAACAAAACAGTATTAACTTCTGAAAACAGAATTTAACTAATGAAAGAAAGATCAAAGTTTGACTTTTGTGAGTTAACTGCTTGATTTAGGAAATTGCAAACACAGAGTTTGGCAATTGACACAAAAATAGATATTTTCAGGGCCTGGAAAAAAAAGTGTTCATTACATCTATTTAATGTCATAATTTAGTGTACTAGCCTCTTTTCACTGCCTCTTTCTTATTACACACAATCCATTAAACTGCCATGGCAAATAAAGATTTTCTTAATTATTTTTTCTCTCGGTGTGTTTCCTACTGCAGTCAGAACTCAACCAGTACTCAGGGGGATGGATCTAATCATCCCATGCACCATATATGGGCTAAAGAAGCACTTCTTATGTATGATATCGTAACAGTTTATCAAAGAATAAGTATTGCCATAGATCCAGTCGTTATAGGAAAGGAAGATAATTTAAAGAAATGACACTACAGAGAAAGTATCAATGATAATAAGAGTTGAAATTTTTATCTACACGCTTTTTAATGTCCTCCTTTTTGGTAACATACTCAACCTTACTCAGTTATTCAGGATCCTAAAGAACGTCTTGTTCAACAGAAGGGAGGACAACAGAGAGTATCTGGAGTTCTTTGTAGGAATGAACATAGTGTTTATTCTGGGAGTTGATTCTTCTTATTCTTGGAAAGTATGATGATGATACTGAGTTCTGTCTTCTTGTTCTGACTCTGTTTAAGGTCATATTTGTATTTATATATACTACTCACAATGTTCAATTACTTATAGCTAGCAAATGAAACCCTTCAAATGAGAGCAGTTAAAGGATAAGCTGTGAAGAAAAGGTGGCTAGGAACATATAGCTCATCTCTAAAATTACTTTTACTCAGTTTGCAAGGCATCATTTGCTAGAGACAAATAAATGAACTTTGGAGATTAGAATTTATATCCCTTGAGGCCTTTTAGCATTTTCAGGGTTTCTGCTATCACATGGGCTTGCATTTTGGGACAGTCTTATGAACCGTCTCCCAGTTTTCTTTAACAGATGTCACATCATTTTTTTTCTGATAGTGTAACTAATGTCGTATTACCATAACCTGGTCAGAGATGCATCTTTGTTTTAAGTCATTGAATACTTCATTGTTTAAAAATAGTAGTCAATTAAAAGACATATAAGTATGTGTATATTTATAAACACACATAGAGATAAAAAACTATAATTACTGCTTGTTATTACTATCTGTTACTTCTAACAATATATTGTATAACATTATTCAACAATGGTTTACACTTTGGGTCAAGTGCACTCTAGGACATAAACTCATATTCCTCCAAGAGGATAACCCAGCTGCACTTTATGACAAAATGCATTGTCTCCACAACCATGAAGAGAGCACCAAAGTAAGGTCAAGATGTCAGGACAATAGAGAGACCAAGATGCTGTAACCTGCTAACTATGTTAAGGGTTTCTGGAGATCTCCATACACAAGATTCTCGACACTACAAATGTTTCTATTTGTTGCTCCTCTTTCTGAAAGAACTGATGGAATATTTAAGCATGAGTAATGAATTTTCTCACTCAGTTTTTATGTAGTTCTCTTTTTAAGCAGATGTATATCTAGTTAAATAAACAATTTATCTTTTTATTTGATCTACAGCAAACTGTTTCTTCATTAATATGGTTTTCCATCATTCAGCCAATTCCATCTGATTCAAGATTTATTAATAAATAAGAACATAAACACAATCTTATTCACCAGGCTTTGTACAGAAGCATTAAGATTAGAATAAAATTAACTTCTAGCTCAAATATACAAACCTCAAGATAAATTTAATTCCACAGAAGATCCACTTATATAAATCCCTGAGAGAAAAATAATCATTGGTTGGATTGTATTTTTTCAGGTGGAATGAAAAGTAACTGTTTGGGCTGGGATTTTTTTTTAAAAAAACTTTGCTGTTGTCTACCTCTTCAAGTACAAGTTGAAATGTCTTCTGTCAGACTAGTAATTAACCAGGCTTCTTTCAGATCATAACATATGGCTGACAAGGCTATAGACATCTGAACAGTTATATTTTTTGAGTTGTTTGAAGCATGAATTACTTAAGATAGCCCTATGCTTTTGGGATTTGGTTTAGCTGACCTCTAGGCATTTGAATGATTGCATAGGATCCTCCACCATAACAAGCCTTTCAAGATGAAAGAGCTACTGTTCAGTTTGTCATTTTAATCCTACACTGAGAATTAAAATATCACTTCTGTAAAAGTTATTTTATATCAAACAGTCTTAATAAAACGGACCTATGAGTCATTTTGAGGACTAGTAAAATACTATGTAAATATTCATATGAATCTTTAGATGATATTTACTATAGGTCTTTAACTCTGCTATTTCTCAATGCTAAAACATGAGTTCTGTAATAAGAACGTTGTAAAGAAAAAGGACAAATTTAATTTTTTGCTTATCAAGGGGCACTTACTTATTTTTGGAAAGCTGTGGGGAAGATTTCTAGTTCAAATTAAGATTTAAAATATTTTGTCTGTGTCAGAAAAGCTGATGATCCAATAATGCTGAAAAGTTCCATAAATTATTCACATATTTTTTACAGTAAAAATTTTGTTATGGAAAAAAGGAAACACCTTTTCAAGACTAAGAATTGATTGTTAATTAAAGTTTTACTAGTATAATCAAAATGCATAGTTAATATTTTTATTCTGGTTACAATATTATTTACACTATTAGTATGAAATAAGTTATTATTATAGAAAAGCCTCATAAATAATACAGACTGAATTTTTATACATGCATTTTTCTAACACCTATTTGGGGTTCTTTTTTTGAGTTATACACACAATTCAAATGCTGATCTCAGTCCTGAGGCCAACAGACACAGCTCTCCTCAAGATAGAATTTGTTGGGTAGGTTCAACATATCATCACCGTTCTGAATTCTTCACAAGAAGTTTATGATTTTTATGTTGGAGGGTTTTTTTTCTTAATCTAGTCTAGGCTTGAGGTTGTCTTAACTTGACATTAATTTTCTAATACAATCCTCTTACCCCTCCCCCTCCCGCCCCTTTTACTGATTTCCAGCTCAAGTCTGATTATCTTTACACATAACATTAGTTTAAAGATACAAAATACATATTATCCAGCCAATTAATAAAAGAGATTGACACTTTCTATTTATTAATTGCATACAGTTATTTGACTTATGTATTCACACAGTGATGTGTTAAGTAGTCACCTGGATAACAGTCACCTGATGATAACTGCAACAGCTAAAACCCATCTTAGATCAAGAAAAACCCAGACAAGTCCTGGGACTCTGCACTGTCTGTTCACTATCTGTGGACTTTCACAAGTAGTAGTAAAATCATACTTTCTAGTCCATGGTCTAAACCGGAATAAAAGCTGGGAGGAGACTAAGGTGACTTTTGTTGGGTGCTAAAATGTGATTTAATTTCAACAAAACAGTCACCAACTAAATGAGAATTAGATGGAACTGATGCGATTAGATTTAACATTGAAATCTGAGAAAATAACTCACACAAGCTGGTACCTAACTGTGGGGCACTTGACTTCTCTTAATTTACCCTTTCTGAACATAGAAATGAAACCCTTTTTCCAACCACATCCGCTCTTTCCAGCCACATCCATGAAGCACCTGAATGGTCCAACGCTCACTTCCATGCAGATTTGTTAAGAATTTTCTGCCTGAGTTCCCTGAGCAACTTGGTTTTTTTATTATATTGAACACATAACAAAAGCATCAGGTACCTCACTAAAAGCAGTTGTGTCTATTTTCTCATCTTTGTCATAACAGACTGGTGTTACAATATTTACTGAGCATTCAGGAAATAACAGGAATTAAATCACAGGATCACAGTATAATTTACATTGAAAAGGACCTTTAAAACCACAGTATCACAGTATCACAAGGCTGGAAAAGACCTTTGAGATCATCGAGTCCAGCCTATGACCCAACACCAACATCTACTCATCGTCTAAACCACGGCACATGATCATCAAGTCCAACCATAAACTTAACATTGCCAAACTCACCACTAAACCATGTCCCTAAACCCTACATCTACAGGGTATTTAAATACCTTCAGACATGGTAACTCAATCACTTCCTTGAGCTGTCTGTCCCATTGCTTGAGAACCCTTTTGGTGAAGTAATTTTTCCTAATATATAGCCTAAACCTCCCCTGGCACAACTTGAGGCCATCCCCTGTTGCCTTATCACCAAGGGCACTGTAAGCCTAAGAATAATCGGTATGTCCTTTGACAATACATGCCTGCTTGTTAAATACACTGCATACAATCAATGTCTGGACTTCAATATGAAGAAAGAAAACACATTAGGAGACAGAGAGGGATATCTAGGAGAATTAAATTAATTTCCTAGACAAAGGAGACATCACATTTCAAATCTTCTGTATTCTACTTATGTACTGGCAAGACTGGGTTTTATACTCAATGCTTGTTTTACATAAAATGAAAGCTAGATCATACAGTAGGAGTTGGAGAGTGACCTGAATGCAAGGTCCAAATATCCAAATATCAGCTTCTTAAGCCAGAGGACCTTGAATTGTTTTTTGGATCCTTAGTCCCATTCCGCAAAGAGAAAAGGTAATGTTTTTCCTTAATATAGTCTATAGTCTTGATATTAGGGTGCTACCTTTTTAGGTAGTAATTGTGAATAAGAGAAGAAGAAGGAAACTGGGTGGCTAATTTTCTGTCTGGTTTTGGGATGCTTAAAATATATAATAGTGTTTTAGGTTAATAAATTCTATGTGAATTTTAATACAGTTCTTAGGGGTTACCTAATAATTAATTTATCTGACTGATAAATTGTTAAGAAAACAAAATATATAAGGTTATAGATTTGTTCTGAGATATTGTGTATTGTGGCATATATTACTGAGCCTATATAACTGGTGGACCTCTTTATGTAGCCAATTTGGTTAGAGTTTCTAACAACACCTTTTATACACTGCAGATTTGAATTATATTTTTACATTTTGAGGATTTACTACCTTTAAATTGTGTCCTTTCTTTATATCTGTGTTTCTTTTACACTTTTTCACATTTCAGTGGTCATTTTTATCATCTTGTAAATTACTGTTCAGCTACGATCCAAATGCAACCAACAGGCATCCCAGAAAACCAAACATTTTGTCAAATAAACTAAAATTTCACAGCCACAAAGTTAATCTGCAGGAAGAATTATATTTTTCTCCCATTATATTTAAAATACCGTTTCTTCAGCTAAATTCAAAGATTATCAAATTAGATATTTGTATTTTCTGCATTTATCCAGAAGGATGTAAAAAATTATTAGAATACTTTTCCTAAGCATTAAAAATAGCTATATATATGGACAATTTTCATTGTCTTAACAATATTTTAACAAAGTTTTATTACAGCTTTTAGTCACAGAAATTTATCATCTATCTGATCTCTGTTATTAATAATGCATATGATCTACAGAAGGAACATGCAGCAGAACAAAGTGTTTGCGTGAGTCTAGTAAAGACTGCAGAACACTGCATGGATTACATCATCACTATGCTTCTGGGAAAAATTTTGAAAACATTTAGTAAAAGAAGGGTCTTTAAGACAGATACTGACTTTCTCTCTCCCTCTCTTTTTTTTTTTTTCTTTTTTTTCCCCTCCCCTCACACTGATCACTCCCCAGTTTGGTTGCTGAGCTGTAAGAGCCTAAACTAGTGGGTTTTTATCATTTAAAATGGAGCAATGGATTGGAGCAAACAGAGCCAAAAAGAGCTAAAAGCAAGGAAGATGACAATGGAGACATAGTGAAAGGACATTACATTCTACAGAGGAGCAGACACAAAATTACACAGAAACAACAAAACTGATGAATTTATGATATATAGCTTTCCTATCCAATATATATGTTGTTCTGGTATTGTTATTGATAATTGTACATGTTGATTTATCTTGTATTATTACCTAATAGATTATTACCTAAATAGAATTACCTTTATTGTTACTTAAATAGAATTAAAATGTTTCCTTCATTGTATGCAATCTGTTCTAAAAGTATGGGCATATATGAATCCAGCGCTTTTATTGACTTGATGTATGCCTCTTCATGAACAGTTAATGCATATGATGTAATATGATTACTTAGCTGATAATAAGTTCTTTATAAAATAGATTTTTTTTGTAATGAGTTAGAACAATGAAGTAAACAAAATCAAGATCTCCAGAGATATTCTGCTCAGGTACAGCAGAAACAGCCTTTCTAATAGTCATGTTCTCTAGGTACATTCAAAATTTTGGAGTTAGACATTCACTCTCTTTGACTTCCAGAAAAGAATGTTTAAGGTATTACTGAGCTCACTCACTAGTCTAAAAAAAATCAACCACCTCACTATTTAGTCCTGCTTTCTTCACAGCATTTTCAATAGCAGGGGAAGACTACTGAGCTCTCTTTTCTGTTAAAGGAAAGGTCAAGGTTTTTTAATATGTATTACATAACAGATTTTACACTTCTTTGGCCAATTACTTGTTAAAAACAAACACAAAACCACGTTTTTCCACTAGGCTTACGTTGTATGAGTTAATGTAAGAAAGATATAAATACAGTTGGTTATGTATTTCATTTAACCTGATATATTTTGTTGAGTTATCCTGGACACTGGTGTGCTAAAAAAGTTCATCTGTGGCTCCTAGATATGGTCTTCAATCCTTTAATTTATCTGTTTTGAAAGTTGACGCAATGTATATATAAAAAAATCAAACAAAATCCAAATCTTCTCATATAATCATATAAGCCTTCTATCAGAATTAGAATAAGCTATGAAAGTAGTTCAGAATTTCTAGACAATCTGGTTGATAAACATTTAAACAGAAATCCTTACCCTTTAAAATTTTGGGTTGAGGTAAAGGAATTTCATTTTTGAAAAAAATTATTTACTTTGATTATATATGTGCCCAATTTATTTGATAACCTCAATTTCTCTTATCTTTGTAGTTGAGAAAGAGAGGAACAACAATGAACTTGACAAAGGAGTCCTTTAGTGCATATAGGGACACGCATGCACACCGGTAATCGCATACTTCTGTAAGCTACAGAACACCTCAAAAATAGTACACCAGAGGTGGGATTCAACTCACCGAACTTTGCTATCCTATAGTATAGAAATCCCCTTGGCAGTTTAGCCTTCCATTTAATTTGGCCTATTTTAGCTATCTATTTTAAGATGAGATGAGATGAGATGAGCCCTGGTACACCCATCTGAAAGCCAGTTACCTTGAAGAATGTACTGGAAATACACAGGAAAACAGACATTCAACTGAAGCATCAAGACTGAAAATTATTAGGTAGGGAAAAATGAGGAATAAGTGTATGAATTACCTTCACATAACTAGGAAGTTTGTTGCATAGGATGCCTTAGTTAATATCTCGTTTAGTTTTTACATAAAAATTACATTAACTATTACCCCACCCCTAGCTGCTTAAAGTTTCATTATAATACATGTTTATCCAGGTTTTAAAAAATTCATTAGGACAGTTGAGTTTTCAGTCTGTGTACTGTTCGTATTTAATTTTCAGGTATTTTTTAAATGTACACATAATGGTGAAAAATTATAAAAAATTTTTGTTTGTTCAAGGTAACTGAGGAATACAGAATTGATTCATTTTGAAAAGTGAAAACCAAACAAACAAAAACAAACAAGCAAACAAACCAAAACATTTAATCTAATATGTATCACACTGAGATATAGCAATCCTCAGTACTCAGTCCTGTGAAGCACATCTCTGACACCTAATCCAACAGAAGAACATATGCTTATTATATATCTGTTTATAACAGAAGTATCCATGATGATGGACTATTTTAATAACAAGCATTTTTAATTTTATTTTTATCTGTCTCCTCTCATTTTATTAACTGTATTGTATCATTTATTTCAAGATTCTACCCAATACAACATGAATTTAGCAGAATATTGTCATGAAATATTACTATTGGTGTTCATGTAGTGCTTATCTTCCAAAAAATCTTGTTTAGGGGATAGGAGGGTTAATCTCACTTGACTTAAGCTTCCAAAAGGTGATACCTTATGCAAGTCATTAGAGTCGAATTCCTTTTCAAACATGTTTATCTTTCTCTATCAACTATGTAGAGACTCTAAAGTGACTTGCACAATCCAGGCTCCTACCTTTAATTCATTAAAATCTGTTTCAAATTAATTTCACTGATACATTGCCCTTAAATTAAGAGGGCAGATGCTGTTCCTACTTATGTTTGTGAAGTGCCAAACACGTTCTTCATACAACAGTTGAATGACTTAAATGATGTAATACTTCATTATTATCTTTATTATTATTTTTTATCGTAAAAAGTAAAGATGTATTTTGAAAAGATTCAGTAGAGCAGAAAATGCATATTTAAATAACATTGTGTTAAATGATAGGTAAATTTGCTGCAAATAAAAAAGTTTAGTAATTAATTGTGTATTATTATATATTGGTTAATGTACAGGGATTTTGCAGCTGGCATATAATTTTACACAGAAGAAAATAAAGACATTTTAGCTGTTTGTAGAAGGTTAGCCTTGTCTAAAAGTCAAACTCTCACCCAGTCATTCTTTCCCTTCCTCCCTTCAGTATGGTAGGGGGAGAAAATAAGATAAGAAAATTCATGTGTTGACATAAAGACAGGGAGATTGATTTCAGTTAGTCTTATTGGCAAAACAGACTCCATTTGCCAGAAAAAAAATATATATTTTTAATTACAATATATTTGATTAGGGAGAAAAAAAGGGAAACATAACAATAACACCTTTTCTCTCCTATCTTCCCAGGCTCAATTTCACTCTTCCTTTCCCAACACCTCTCCCAAAAGAGGCCATACCTGCAATCCCCTACAGCCAACACTTTGACGTCCTGACCCAATATGTTATTATTTCTCTCTTTGTTTAATTTGTTTTTCCTATTTTTATTCTTCTTCATCTAAGAATGGATAAAGAAGATGTTCTGGAAAATAGGTCATGGTGATTCTGTTTTAACATGTATAATATAAATAATTATAAATAAAATCTGAAAATAAGAGAAGCAGAACATCACTTCTCCCATTCAGTGGTCTCTGTTCAGCACTGTGAATTTTACGAAGATTAACAGCAGGTCCTAATACTGGCTCTGATGCATATGTGGAGATCCTTGTATGTCTGCAAGAAAAGATTGACCTTCCTAAGAAGGAATAAGAAAGTAAAAGTGATATTTCTGTATATTCCAGTGTGAGTGATGTATAGCGAGTTTACTAATGACAACCAGAACTCTGAACACTATTCCCAGAAGAACTGGCAGCCAAGAGGGCCAACTGTGTCCTGGAATGTATCAAGCATGGCATTGACAGGTGACTGAGGGAGGTGGTTGTCCTGACTTGTACCTTGAGTATTGTGCGCAGTTTGGGGCACCACAGTATAAAAAGGACATCAAACTACTGAAGAGTGTCCAGAGGAGGTCACAAAGCTGGTGAAGGCTCTAGAGGAGAAATCATATGAGGAGAGGCTGAAGTCACTTGGTCTGTTCAGCCTGGAGAAGAGGAGACTGATGGGGGACCTCATAGCTGTTTCCTGCTTCCTCACAGGGGAAGGAGTAGAAGCAGTCACTGGTCTCTTCCGTCTGGTGACCAGTGATAGGACTCAAGGGAATAGCAGGAAGATGTGCCAGGGGAGGTTTAGGTTAGATATTAGGAAAAGGTTCTTCACTCAGAGGGTGGTACAGAACTGGAACAGCTCCCCAGGGAAGCAGTTGTGGTGCCGAGCCTGTCAATATTCAAGAAGCATTTGAACAATGCCCTCAGACACACAGTGTGAATGATGGCGTTGTCCTGTGCAGGGATAGGAGTTGGACTCGATGATCCTTGTGGGTCTCTTCCAACTCAGGTCGTTCTATGAGTCTATGATTCTATGATTCTATGATACGTGCATGGAAAACAGCATCAGACTGGAACTATTTTATCATTTTGCTCACCTTAGTATTTGTGAGCTGCTGACATTATTTTCTGGTGTTACATGTCATCAAAAGCCTTTATTATTCCCAAGATGCTGAAGTGGTAAAGTGAAGAAGTAATAAATGCTCTAAATTTGTATTCCAAAGTTTAGACTGATCCAGTAACAAAACTTCTATTTCTAAAGTTTAAACTTTCATTGTGTATCTCATGGGCATGTTGAGGCTACTTACTTCTGTCAAAAAGTGAGCAGACCTGCCACTCAAATGTCAAACTTCATTTCCCAACATGAATTTAAAGAAAGAAAAATGATGAATTTCAGCCGCAGTTCTTATCAGTAGCATTTTCAAACTGAAAAACACTAGTTAATATATTTTCTTATTCTTTACTTCTAGAAATGTCTTAGCAATTTATGTACTTGTGAATTCACAGTCTGAAGTAATTTTTGGAGGTGTAAATCATGATAGACCTTCACAGATGACTGAAATACCCACAGAAAAAACCTAGTTTGACACAGCACTGTGTATTTATCATTATTCTCAATACAGTATGCTGTAAGAATAATATTTTCCTTCATTTCTGGCTCCTTCTAAGCTTTGAGATTTGTCTTATTCTTGTGAAGACCGACATCACCATGTAATATCTAGGATTGCAACAGGATGATGTTATAGACATTTTCTGCAGGTTGGAACGTGATTCAAACACCGAAAATTAAAAGTTTTTTAAGTTCTCTCTGGTGCCATTTAAAAACATGAAATCTAAATTCTAGGTTTGTATTACTTCAGCAAAAAGTATATCATTTTGAGATAACAAAGCTATTTCAATATTGTCCTCTTAACGTGATTTCTTTTCATAAAAGGTGTAATGTGCCTGATTCTTATCTCACTTACCCTGTACTCGCATTTGTTCCTTATTTTACTAGAATTTCTCTTTTATCATTGTTGAACATAGGTAAGGTTTATAGTTCTGCATTGCCACAATTCTAAGACATGTTAGAATTGTATTATTTCTTTATTATTAGATATTATGTATTAGCTATTTATTGGAAAAAGACTTTTTATGCCTAAAATTACAGACAAAAGTAAGAATGGGTAATTATTGTAACAGTTAATGTTGTGTCAGGATAAAACTGAAATCAAACATGAAAGGAAATACAGTTACATTTAAACGGAGATCGCAAAACGACTATCTAGCGGAAATGTCAGTCAGCCATTTATGAAAATACACTGGTTAAATACGCTACTCAGTTGTGAAAAAAAAAACACAAAAAACTGTTGAACTGATGTGATGTAGGATTTCGAAATCTAACAGAATGTCAGTACATTGTTTCTAAATCAAAATTAGTTATAAAAATAAAAATTGATATCTTTAACAATTAACTTTTTTTATTCCAAAATAAAAGTATTTTGTGCATGAGCTATCTCTTGAATATTGAATCAGCAAGGGATTTAAGGCAATTCTCATCATTATATATGACATTTATCTAGCCTTATTTAAAATTCCCTTTGAATCCAAACTCCCATTAGAGACAATCAAAATGATGCTTGAGTAAGTTTTTCAGGACAGGGATGATCATGGTTTGCTGCCAGTTGTTTTGAATTGCACAAGCAGTAGGATGATAAAATATAATCTATGTTACAGCACAAATGTGAGTATTCACAAAGAAAAGCTGCTTCCTTTTACCTGTCTCCAAGATAAACTTTCAAATGCAAAGAAGAGGGCACAACTCCCTGAGGGCTGCAGTGAGATGTAAGTAGTATGACTGAAAGAGAAAAAGTCAGTTTGAAATACAAAAGATGTTATTATGTC
The DNA here is from genome assembly GCA_033558235.1 of Neomorphus geoffroyi. Lineage (NCBI taxonomy): Eukaryota > Metazoa > Chordata > Aves > Cuculiformes > Neomorphidae > Neomorphus > Neomorphus geoffroyi. The sequence continues at coordinate 25,068,010 of JAUMJM010000005.1, forward strand.
ATCCTTCAAAGTGGGAACACAGTTTACACATGAAAATAGGGACATAGCTGGAACTACATTAATTCAAGTGTGGTTCAGGTGAAGAAGTAAAGAAAACAGCAAGGAGAAACCTCTAGAACCTTTTGCTAGTTGTACTGCAGAAAGAAAAAAAAAAACCAATAGGCTGATGGATAGTATCTATATTTTATATGAAAAGCATCTCAAGGCCCCAAGATTAACGTCCTGAACAGATTCATCTTGAATTCTCACAGCCTGGCTTTAGACACCCAAGCACACTATTTTAAAGTTCTCTCAGGCAAATGTGGTTCACAAGTTAACGTATTATTGAACATAACCAAATGGACTATCCCCAGGCAGCCCACAAGTAGTGTATTGATGAGATGCAGTTGTTGAGATAGAATGTGATCACAAAGCAGGTGGAAGTGCTTTAAACGCTTAGTGCTGTTGGTTCAAAAAACATGAAACCATGCAATGAGCAATGCTGTGCACCTGCTCTTGATTTTGTCATAACAGAACATAAACTAATTATAGTTGCCATTGTTTGACTTTGAATTTAACTGAAATGGAACAGGGAGATTTTTTGTTCCTTTAGAAGAGACAGAATTTGATTTTAAATTTGTTCACAATTCACCTACTGTATAACAGCAGATCGTAGGGGTGTGGTCCATCGTCGCATACTAGCTAGCTGGTAATTGCTTTTGGTACTGTGAAATGCAAAGCTCACATAGCCTTGAAGTGTCATCAGCTGGTGCCTGACTGGCCTAATCACTTTGTCTTCTAGAGAATTCACACTGATTTCTGAAGACAATTTTAAATCCCACTTTAAGTTACACTGTGTTAGTGTTGTTTATGCCCTTCATCAGTTTATATTATTCCCTGCCTCCTTACTATCATTGCTGGAATTTTGATTTACAGCAGTGATGTGTGTTTCTCACAGAGCTCACAGGTGGTCCAGAAAGCTACACCTTAGGTCAAGCACCCTGTGATTTTACTATACTCTATCCTTGGAAGTTATCTAATAAAAAATTGATCTCAGTCAATATTTACTGGAATTCGGATAATTATTTTTTTAGTTACAAGAATTAGTATTTCAGCAACGTCTTACATCATTATGACATTTTCATGAGGGATGGAAAAATGAAAATATTCAAAAACTAGGTATAGATGAGATTAATTTAGATTTTTCCTTCAAAAATAAAATATTTATCACATGATCAACTACTTTCGGTATAAAATTTCCATTAAGTATCTGTGATGAATTGACAGTGTACTCCCTTATGAAAGTAGAAAGTATCTCCTATACTGTTTATTTCTTTGGGATATATTACATATATCAACACTCTGTACTGTTAAGAAAAAATAACTTATAATAATAAAAATTGCTTAAAAAGCAGTCAGAGGTATCCTTCTTACTTTCTCTCTCTTTTCTTCCCCCTCCACCTTTTTTTGGTTTCCCTCCCTCCCCCTCCCCCCCAGTATTTTGATTTTGACTGGAATAGTTAGTTTTCTTCATGGTATCTTCTAAGGTGCTGCTTTAGATTTGTTACCAGAACTGTGTTGATAACAAAGGGATGTTTCAGCTATTGCTGATCAGAGCATACACAACACTGAGGTCTTTTATTGCTTCTTATACTGCTCCACCAGTAATTAGGTTGGGGGTGCACAAACAGCTGGGAAGAGACACAGTTGGGATAGCTTAACCCAAGTGACCAAAGGGTTATCCCATACCATATGTGTAACATCATGCTCACCAATAAAATCTGGGGGATAAAGAAGCGATGTTTAGAGCTATGCTGTTTTTCTAACTAGATAAACATCATACGTGATGGACCCCTGTTTTCCTGGAGATACCTGAACACCTGCCTGCTGGTGAGAAGTGGTGAATACATTTCTTAATTTGTGTTGATTGCATGTGCAGTGTTTGCCTTACTTATTAAACTGTCTTTATCCCAACTCATGTGTTTTTTCACTTTTACTCTTCAGATTCTTGCCCCCATCCTACTACAAATTAGTGATTGAGTGGTTGTGTGGGGCTTCACTTAAACCACAACAACTAGATTAGGGTTTTGTACCGTTGTCATAAAGGCAGTTGAACACTGGCAAGTCTGAATGAGGCCAAGGACAAAATCTTAGATTCCCTATAGTAATAAAATGGAGATATTGATTATTGTCGTGAGGATACATACTCACTTTATCTGAAAAGTCTGTGCTCTCTATATGATATTTGCCTTCAAGCAACCTGTCACACATTCTGACACGAAAATGTTATTTATGTATTCAAATAGAAATGGGTTCTTGTTTTAGTCTATAATCTGCTCAAACAGTTCTGTCAGAATAAGGGTTTGGACAAATGTGCATTTATCAAATTTAAACCACTCAGACTACTTCAGTTTTTGCTATGGATGAAATGAGCTAAGGGAAAAAAATACACAGCTACATCTAGGTGCCATGAACAGAGGCAAATTTCAGCATAGCAATTATTATAGTTAATGTCTAAAACTGGATCTAAGACAATGACCAAGTAACCAATGTTTGCCTGGACATGTGTGATGTAATGTCTGCAAGTAGTATGAAGAAGTAACTGCCTGGAGATTAGAATTTGAGAGTAACATGAGAACAGATCCAGCAACAGAAGATGAGAGAAATAATACTTTTAGATAATTGAAAGTAATATTAAATTGCAAAGCCTGTGCAACACTCAAACCCAAACACTGGTGACATAAAGCTGTTGCAGTAAAACAAGTCAATTTATGCATTTGCATGTGTGTGTGTTTGCGAGAAACGTTGAGCAAGAGGTGTGTGACAGTAGAGGAGGATTTTCCAAAGGGCCTGCGAGAACAGGTACCAGCAGCCTTACTCCTCAGCAAAGTGATTGTTTGAGAGGAGGAAGACTTATCCCGCGTGAGGAAATATTAGAGCCTCATGTGTTGTGTTATTATTCGTTATTGTTGTTGTTTAAGTAGCATTTTGTTGAGTACAACTATTATACTTTCATTTTTCTTTCCCCCCACGTATTATTTGCAGAAAAATTTGATAGACTTCTACAAAGGCTTTAGAGCACCGGTGAATAAAGGAAGAGCAACCGACATCATCTGCCTTGATTAGTACAAAGTATTAGACACTGTCCTGTACAACACACAATCATAGAGTCGTAGAATGGTTTGAGTTAGAAAAGCCCTTGAAGATAATCTAGACCCAACATCCCCTGCAATGGGCAGGGACACCTCCCACTCAACTAGGCTTTTCTAAAATGGAGAGACATGGATTTGAAGGGTGGACCACTTTCTGGGTAAGGAATTGGCTGGATTATCACATTCAAAAAGTTGCAGTCAACAGTTCAATGTCCAAGTGGAGAACAGTGACAAGTGGGTTGCTCAGGGATTGATATCGGAACTGATGTTGCATAACATCTTTGTTGGAGATACGGACAGTTGGATTGAGTGCACCCTCAGCAAGACTGCAGATGACATCGACCTAAGTGATATGGTTGATGCTCTAGAAGGAAGGGTTGCCATCCAGAGGGATCTTGACAGGCTACAGAGATGATCCCCTGTGAACCTCATGAAGTTCAACAAGACTGCTTGCAAGGTCTTGTAGCTGGTTTGGGACAATTCCAAACATGGACATAGGCTGAGTGATGAGTGGATCGAGAGTAGCTGTGCAGAGGACTTGGGAGTATTGGTGGATGTAAAGCTGAATATGAGATAGTGATGTGCACTGAGCCCAGAAAGCCAATTGTATGCCAGGCTGCATCAAGTCAAGCGTGGCCAGCAGGTTGAGGAAGGCAGTGCTCCCCATCTACTCCACTCCAGAGTGTTCAGCTCTGGGGACCCCAGCATAAGAAAGATGTGGACTTGCTTGGGTAGGTCCAGAAGAGAGCCATGAAGCAGTTCAAGGAGCTGGAACATTTCCTGTAAGAGGACAGGCTGAGAGAGATGGAGTTGCTTAGGTTAGAGACAAGAAGACTCAAGGGGGGACCTTACAGCAGCCTTCCAATGCTTAAATGGGCCATTCAGGAAAGATAGGGAGGGTTTCTTTATCAGGGACTGTAATAATAGGATGAGAGGTAACAATTGTAAACTGAAAGAAGGTTGATTTAGATTAGACATTAGGAAGAAATTATTTACTGCAAGGGTGATAAGGCACTCGAACCGGTTGCCCAGGAAAGCTGCAAATGCTGCCTCCCTGCAATTGGATGGGGTTTGAGCAACTTGGTATAGTGGAAGTTATTCTTACCCATGGCAGGGGAGCTGGCCCTTCGAACCCAAACCATGCTATGATTCTATGATGCTACTCTATTTTTTACTATTTATTGTAGTTATTATTTTTAATTAATATTTTAATTAATCTGAGGCTCATCTATTTCTGTAGTAAAACCACACTCACGCTAACAGTCACAGTTGCTATGTGGTGCTAAGTGTATGGGTACAAGTCATTAAATGTATTAATAACAAAATAGCTGTCATGTGACAAACATGGAAGCTAAGATGTCAGAGAAACTGACAGTTGTAAAAATGAAGATTCGCTATAAGAAAATACACTATTTAAGTAAACGGAGAATAAGAACACAATTGTGCTGATTCATCAGAACACTCTCCTGTGTCATCTTAGGCAAGTTTAAGTTTTTAAAAACTCACAGGTAATAGTGTAAAATGTTTTCTTGCAGTTTTACTCTGTGTTTCAAAAGCTGGGTTTTTTTTTTTGCTCTTCAAAGAAGACGATGCTCTTTAGTAATGACTCATGAGTGTTAACAGATTACAGTTTTATGCTTTTTTTAAGTGCCATCTATCTTCATCACCTGCTCCATATATTAAGTGACAAGATAGAATCAGCAATATATGATCAGCAAGATATTTTTCAGATAAATATAAAAATTTGCATCAGGAATTCAAGTTCAGTTTTAGTAGCTTTTTTGGCATGGACAGGAAGGAAAAACTATAAGTTATAAAACAAGTAGATTACGAATCAAGGACAGCTGCTATGCAACTGACTGTCATACAGTTGCTAAAATCTTCTGTAGGTGTAGGATGACAAAGCTCTTCGTTGACATAGTAAGATAGAGCCACTATTAACAAAAGGGCAGCACAACCTAACCTGGCAATCTTTAAAAGGATTGCAAAAATCTGCCTAGAGCTCAAGTACTTCATGCAAAGTCTTGTGGAAACCTTTTTACCAGGCCTTTTTCCAGGCTATGAAATCGGTTATCTAAGATGAAAATACAAGAAAGATTAAGAGGATGGTGGCAGTAATATATTAGATTGTCACAGTTACTTTTTCCTGGAATTTAAGATACTACTTTTACCATGTGTATGTATTCTTCATTCCCTTATGATAGATGTGGCTTATATTTCAACTCCTGTGGCTCAGTAATTTCAAATTTCATCAGTAGAGAAGAAAAATTTCATTGTTTTTTCAGCACTTCTGCAAAGCCAAATCATTATCATTTGATCATCACCATTTGATAATAATTTCCTGTTGACAGTCATGCTTATTAGACAGTTTTTAGTTTTCAAACCACAATGTAGCACAATTAAAAAAATCCAAACCTTTCAAAATTAAATAATATTTAATTTCATTTAGGTAGCTGAATTAATAAACCAAACTTGCAACTTCAATACAGAATGTATTCAGTCTGAAATATCTTGTTTTCCACAAAATTAAGTCGAATATAATTATTTATATTAATACACAATAATTCTCTACTAAATAAATCACACATTATCATTTCCATAGTTTTATCTAGAAACTAGTATCAACTTATCCAAGTATTAGCTAATTTTCCTCAATGGGATTTTTGATTATTAGCACATTATTAGTAAAATGTAAGCCCAGTTGTGTGATGAAAGAATGCTCTTTCTATTCCAGGTCACTTGGGAAGACTATACAAATGTTTTGGGTCATACAGTGAGCCCAAGATCTACTTATGTTTGTAACTAGGGAAAGACACAAGCTCTTTGTTCACTGCAGAGGTTTTCAGCTTTTCTCTAGTTCGCTGCATCTGCTTTGTGGGACAGAGATAGAAGTCAGTACTCATGACACACTGGGAAGAAAATGTAAATTGCCAGTGTCACAGGTGAGTGGTCAACAGGTCTAACAACAGGAGGATCTTTGCAAGTTCTGTCCTCCTCACTTAAGTTCAACAGTTAAACGCAAACTGGGATTTTCTAGCTTTAACTACATTTACATTTGACAGGAGTTTCTTCAGCCCTTAATCAAAAGACAAATGTATTTAGGAAGTATGTGATTCACCTTACAAAAAATGGGTATTTGTAATTGAGTGTCTAAATCTATGCTGGACACCTTAGACACCATTTGTTCCCGTTTTTGAAGCAAGTGGATACCCATGAAGCTTTAGGAACTTTTCTATGAAAATTAATAATTTATTCTAGTTTTAAAAGCCTAGCACTAAACAAGACTGCATAAATCCCATGTAAACAGAACATTCACAATGAGGAATATTTAACCTTGAAATTACTTCTATATCACCATACTGTCACAATTTGCTGTATGTTTTCTGATGCTCATAAACTGACTTCTCTTTTCCATTTGGCTGTGGTATTTTTCTCTGACATGAATAATGCAAGTGAGAAAGTGATGAGCCATCTATTTTGGCTCAATACCAAGCCTTGAGAATTTGTGCTTCATGTCTGACAGCTTTTAATAGAAGTTGGATTTAATCCCATTTCATACACTAAAAAGAAAAATAGAAAACCTTTTTTTGCTAGAGTTAGCAGTCACAAAAGCACTGTGTGAGCACTATGGTTAACATTATTGGCCAGCGAGTTCTTAATTTTAGCCATAGATTTAGAAGAAGCAATAGTTCCAGTTTTGCCATTTGGCCCAGACTCTGTTCTGGGGAGGAAAAAATCCAAAAGCTCAGAAAACTCCGAGGTGCTGAGCTATCTCAGGAGTATTCAGCCCATGGTGTCTTTTATGAAATTGTTAGTAGGAATGCTAATTAAAAGAGTTACTCTCTATCAACAAGTCAAATAAATTTGAGGTTATGTAAGTCCATAAATAACACTTTTAAATAGCAGTTTGAATACTTAGCACTTGTTTGTACACAGAAGGCTGTGTCTTCATAAGTAAACATAAGCAGAAAGAAGGCCAAGGCCTAATCCTAGGATCCAAGGCCAAGTGTCAGCATCTAAGCAATGTTCACACTTAGCTCTAGTTGTCTCCAGACTTGTTTTGTCCTGGCAGACCTATAGGAAAACCAGGGATTGCCAGCAATATGCAAGAAATGGCTGTTTATTTAATATAAGAATAAGATGAAAGTCAAAAAATCCTATTACAAGATCTATTTAGAGCAGATGAAAGTCAGTATTTTTTTACAGGCAAGTACTGAATTTTTTTAGTATGAGAAAAATGCTGAAAAACACACTGATGTTTTTGATTGTAGCTAGGAAATCAAGTACACTCTCTTTTTCCCATTTTTCACCAGTAAGCAGGACAACTGACCCAAAGTGGCCAAGAGAAGTATTCTGTACCATAAATGTCATGCTCCAATTCTAAACGGGAAGGTTGCCCGGGGCAGATGCTGCTCTTGGTGTCATGCTTTCTGTGCTCTGGATTTGGTGTTCCAAGTTTGGTGATCTCTGTGCTTGCTATGACCTCTTCACTCGCTGGGATCTCTGAGCTTGCTGGAAATGCAATGCTAGCTGTGTTCACTGTTTGACATCTGCTGCTTGGAGCATGTGTTCATGATCACTGCTCAGGATGGGCTGTGTATCTTTTTATATATTCCATTATTAGTAATTATTACTATCAGTATCAGTGTTATAGTTTCAAATCTTGCAGGGAATTATTCTCTCCCTTGCCAGCACAGGGGGCTTTAGGACCAGAGGAGACGTGAGGGTAGGAAGGAAGTTGCTTCCATTGCGCCACTTCTGCTCAGCGGTTTGCGGGGAATGGGAGCCTCTTTGGACTTGGCCCCAGTTCCACGTGCACTGTGTGGTCCTTCAGGAAGAAAGCAATCTTCACTACCTGGATCTGCTGCAGACTCCCTGGGGGCCAGCGCCGTTTGCAGAGGAGTTGTTGCCCTGCTCCCTCTCCTGCTTCCCCCCCTCCACTTCCTCCACCATTTTCGGAGGAGGAGCCAACTTTCACAGCTGCTGGGTTTTTTTCTCTCGAGGTGTGACATCGTGTCTTGCTGTCCATAAAGAGAACTGCAATGAAAGGTTTTGGGTATAGGACTTAATTAATTTTAAGGTTTCAATTACGCTTTCTGTTAATTCTGTTCTGTTTGTGGTTATATATATATATATATATTTGTAGTTAAGAACTGTTATACTTTCCATACATTTTTCTGATTAAATCTCTTAATTTCTGATACACATCGTAGTTTTCATTTAAACTGAGACAATAACTATTAGTTTTATCATTATTCTCTCTCCTTTTATTGTTTTATTAAAACTGGTTTCATCTCAACCCATGAGTTCTCCTTTCCTTTTCTAATTTTCCTCCCTGTCCCACCAACTGGGGAAGGATGATAAAGTGGCTGTATACTGTTTAGCTCCTGACTAAGGGCTAAACAATGACAGTCCCTTTTGGTACCCGTTATAAGGCTTGAAGGGTTCAAGAAAATGACAGATTTGGTTGAAATGTGCTAGATCAAATTAATAGCTGTTATTGCTGTTAAGCTATTAATTGGCAGGCTTCTGTGCTTACCATGGGGCTTGCTTGCCTTACTGTAAATTAGAATCTTTTGCTTGTTAGTAGTTGCTTTTTGCTTTCACTGCTAACTGTTCTGCTTATCATCATACTCTGCTGTGCCTGAGAACATTTTGAAAACAGCCATGGCAATGCGCCTGGGCTGGCAGATGGCCAGGGTATTGCTGCTGTTTCTGCACTGCTGTGCTGGATGGACTGGAACTCCAGTGCAAACTCAAGAAGAAGGGACTGTGACCTGTGGATGGGTCCATGTGGGAGAAGGACACTCCAAAGCATCTATAGCTGTAGAAAAGCCCATACCAGAGCAGATACATCTCAAAGTGTCTGTGTCCCTGGTTATGCCTGTGCAGCAGTAGGTAAATCTCTAAAGAGATTGTGGCCCAAGGAAAAACCATGCTGAAGAAGGCACACATTGATATATCTGTGGCTGTAAAAGAGTTCATGCTGGAGCACCTCAAAGTGTTTGGCCATGGATAAACCCAAAACAGAGCAGTAAGGTCCCGAAGCGACTGTAGACATAGGTAAGGCCATGTGAGAGTAGGTTTAAATCTGAAGGAACTGTGACTGTGGGTAAGGCCACGCTGGAGTAGATATATCTCTGAAAGCATTGTCACCCATAGATAAAATCACTCTAGAATAGGTGCATTTCAAAGTGACCGTGGCTGTGAATAAGTCTGTGCTCCAATGGGTATACCCGTGGAGAGACTGCAGCAAATAGATTAGGTTCCACTTGGAGCAACCTTAAGAGACTGCGTTCTGTGTCTAAAAGTCCAAGATGGCACAGGGGCAGGGAGAGGAGTACATTGCAGTGTTAAAGACTATGGTCTGGCCCAAAGGGACCAGGGGTAGAGACTGTAATGGAAATACCTTTAAACTGTTGTAAACCCATGATTTGAGCTGCATGTTATAGGAATTACTATAGCAGGAACCACCTGAACCAGTGGAAAAGCCTTACAAGAAGCAGTGTGAATGCAGCAGTAGTGACCCAGTCTGAGCTGCCTTTGGTGCCCAGTAGCTGTGCACAACATACCACCTCTCCTGTCTTGAATGACCACCATAACAAATGGAGCCCAAAGTCAGGGACTAAATAGTCTTAATGGACATTTTGTGGACATTTCTAGACATTTACAGGGTCAGTCAATACACAAAGAGAATTACATCTGTGTATATAAATACCGAAGAAAGGGAAGGGGAATTGTAGTTAGTTGGGATGTATTGAATAGTGTGGGACCTGAGCTTGATAAAATTGTATGCAATAGGAGGTGGAGAATGTTCTGGTTTTGGATGGAATAGAGTTAAATTTATTCATACTAACTATCATGGGGCTATGCTTGAGTTTGTGCTGAAAATAGTGTTGTTAATACACGAACGCTCTCATTATTGCTCAGTAGGGCTAACACAGCCTCATGGGCTTTTCTGCCTCTCACACCACCCCACCAGTGAGCCGGTTGTGAGTGTACAAGAAGTTGGAAGGGGACATAACTGGGAAAGCTAACCCAAACTGACCAAAGGTATATTCCAAACTATATGGTATGCAAACTGGAGGAAGAAAAAGGAAAGGACAGAAGCTTTGATTGATGATATTTGTATTTCAAAGTAAGCATTACGCATGATGGCGCCCTGCTTTCCTGGAGATGGCTGAATGGGAATGATGGGAAGTAGTGAATGATTTCTTTGTTTTGTTTTGCTTCTGCTCACATTTTTTGTTTGACTTATTAAACTATCTATCCCAACCTACTAGTTTTCTCATTTTTACTCTTCTGATTTTCTCCCTAATCCCATTGGGGGACAGTGAGAGAGCAGCTGTGTGGTATTTAGTGGCTGGCTGGAGTTAAACTGTGACAAAAAACTAGACAGGAACATACCTTCTAGTATTCTGAGCACAGTTCTGAATTTTGGAGGGTATGAGAGGAAAAAGCTGCAGGAAGTAGACAGACTCATATGCTTTACATAATAGCATCTTCTATTGATGCTGTTGGAGACAGAATAGTGTGCTACCTGGATCATTGACTTCCTAGAGCACATCTTAATCTGTTTCAAACAGTCCTTTCTATACTTTTTTTTTTTAAGAATTTGCCATATTGCCTTCATTGAAGTGGGATATATTTTTTTTCTTTAGATTCCTATTATGAAATCTTACAAAAATAATCCACCCAGCTATGACACTGTTGGGGATTTCCTTCCCATATTTTTTTTTTTCTATGAGACTTAGCTAGCACATAACAGCAATAAAAAGTGTTTTCTTCTAGTATCAGGCTTGGATACATTTCAGTCCCCTTATCTTCAGACCACAGTGAAGTTCACAACTCTTTCTACACTCAGTAAGCATGGATATAAATGTAAACTGTCAAATAACATATATCAATATAGTATGTGACGGTCTCTACTTCAGTAACAGCAGGCAAGAATTCTCTTACCTTCATCCATCATCTTCTTTTGTCATAGCTTCACTTTCCAGTACTAAGAACATTCCTTTCCATTATTCTGTCCTTTCTCATTATACTCTTTTCTCTTTCTGTGCTTTCCATTCTCCTTCCTCTTACTTCTATCAAGTTACACCACAAGATGCATGAGGAGAAAATTTGAAATATGAGTTCTCAGCAGTGACAATTTATGATCGAGGAGTGGTCTGGCATAAGGGACAGGAAGGCCCACCTACAGAAGGGGTTAAGCTGCCTGTTGGTAAGAACAACAGAGAAGGAAGCACTTGTAGTAAAGGAGGGAAGTTTCCCTTGATTATGATATCAGGAATAGTCTCCCCATTGTCTTGCAGCCATCCTAGAATGGGGAGCAGAGCTGGTGCTGGGAAATGGACTCAAGGCCAGGCTGAGGCTCTCCATGCAACACCCACAAGCTCAGCATTTGTGTAAGTGTATTGGCTTGTGATACATGTTACAGGCTCCTTGTAGTACTGCTTATGGAAGTAAGACTGTGCAATGCACTGGTTTGGTTTATTTTTTAATATCTCCTTAAACACAAACGTGTTTAATTTACTTCAAGGAGTACAATAAAAATTCCCCATAATAAATCTTTATATCTCCTTGACTCTTCCCATTTCTTCTCCTCAAGTTCTGAACTAGGATGCTGGAAGTAAATAATAGATCTTCCCTTCCAATTTTTCTCAAAGCGTGTGGATTTTCCAAAATTAGATTTTCCAGAGCAACATTTGAATTTCAAGACAAAAAATAATTTAATTTTTATTGTGCTTCAAAGCCATTGAAGTACAAGATGTTATTAGTTAGCTCACTTTGTTTGTGATTTTGTTTCTTGATTTAGGATTATTTGATTAAAAATAACATGAAATTCTAAAAGGATTGTATTAGGAGTTTGTCATGGATTGTGCTCCAGATATACAAATGACTCGTAGAAACATGCTGACTTGTGTTAACTTCATGCTATTTTCCTTATAGTTATAATTCTAGAGAATATTAATATCACTGAATGTGTAGGCTCTGTACCTTAGACCTTAGAGGATCATTCTACATTACTTAAGTTACCACTCATGGCTGTTCTTTAGTAAATTTCACATCACAATGAAAAGAAAACTGTCTATATGAGGATGTCTAATTTAAATCTTCCTCCTTCCAGTTTAAAGCCATTCCCCCTCATCCTATCACTATGAACCCTTGTAAAATGTCCCTTCCCAGCTTTCCTGTAGCCCCTTCAGGTACTGGAAGGCTGCTATGAGGACCTCCTGGAGCCTTATCTTCTCCAGGCTGAACAAGCCCATCTCTCTCAGCCTGTCCTCATAGCAGAGGTGCACCAGCCCTTTGATCATCTTCATGGCCCTCCTCTGGTCCCATTCCAACAGTTCCATATCCTTCTTACGTTGGGGATTTAAGAACTGGACACAGTACTCCAGGTGGGGAGAATCATCTGTCGCCCTGTTGACCATGTTTCTTTTGATGTAGCCCAGGACACAGTTGGCCTTCTGGACTGCGAGTGCACATTCTTGGCTTCTGTTGAGCTTCTCACCAATCAGCACCTCCAAGTCCTTTTTCGGAGGGCGGCTCTCAATCATATCATCCCCCATCCTGTATTGAAACTGCAGATTGCCCTGACCCTGGTGTAGGACCTTGTACTGGTCTGTTTCTTCAGCTTGTCCACATCCCTCTGGATGACATCTCATCCTTCTATGTGACCACTGACCCACCCGCTTTGCTGTCATCCGCAAACTTGCTGAGGGTACACTTGTTCCTGCTGTCTGTATCATTAATCAAAATATTAAACAGCACTGGTCCCAGTACAGACCCCTGAGGGACGTTGCTTGTCATGGGTCTGCATCTGGACATCAAGCCATTGACCACTACTCTGTGAATGGGACCATCCAACCAATTCCTTATCCACCAAACAGTCCACCTGTCAAATGCATATCCCTCCAGTTAAGAGAGAAGGATGTTGTAGGAGATTGTGTCAAAGCCTTTACAGAAGTCCGGATATGTTATGTCTGTTGCTTTTCCCATGTCCACTGACGCGGTCGCTCCATTGTAGAAAGCCACTAGGTTGGTCAGGCAGGACTTGCCCTTGGAGAAGCCATGCTGGCTGTCTCAAATCACCTCCCTGTCCTCTATGTGCTTTAGCGTAGCTTCTAGGAGGATCTGTTTCATGATCTTCCAGGGCACAGAGGTGAGGCTGACAGGTTGGTAGTTCCCAACTTTCTCCTTTGTACCCTTTTTAAAAATGAGCACAATGTTGCCCTTCTTCCACTCACAAGGGACTTCCCCTGACTGCCATGATTTTTCATATATCATGGAGAGTGCCTTGGCAACCACATCAGCAAATTCCCTTGGGACTCTGGGATGCATCTCATGAAGTTCCATGGACTTGTATATGTTCAGGTTCCTCAGGTGGTCACGTACCTGATCTTTTCCTACAGTGGGAGGGACTATATGCCCCCTGATCCCCATCTTGTTGTTCCTTGACCTTGGAGGGGTGAGGAGAGTGGTTGCCAGTGAAGACTGAAGCAAAAATGTTGTTGAGTACCTCAGCCTTCTCCTCGTCTGTTGATATGATGTCACCATTTTCGTTCATCAGTGGGGGGATATTTTCTTAAATTATATCAGTATTTCTACTGCTACCCACTTGTATTTATGCAACTGAATTTCACTACCTTTTCTGTTGAATCCAGTTTTCTCAGGCTTTGTTATATTTATGATGTTTATGTTTCCAAATCATGTGTGGACATCTGTTCAGGCCTCCTGAACATTCACAAATTGCAAATCAATGTGCCATAGAAGGAGCCACAAACTGTGGGGACTAGGCAACCAGTTCTCGCTTATTTTCTCAACTGTCTGCACCAAAACAAGTCCCCGTATGAGGGTTCAGGACATGGACACTTTTTCTCATGATTTCTTTTCTTTAATAACTTTCCAGCTTCATATTTTCATCTGAGTTTTAAGCTATGGCAGAAAAAAGTGTGTTTTCCTAGGGTATTATAATCTTGAATTGACTGAGTATTTTTGAGTGTTTTCTTGATATGTACGACAACATCACTAACAACAGTGATTCTATCACCTCTTCTGCTGTCATTCATAAATACAATGGGGAAATAAGCTACATATCTCTTTTGGCTTTGGTTGTATAAGCTAGTAATGACTGGTTGAGCACAGATTTATACATAACATTATGAAGTTGGATTGGTGAATAATAGTCAATTATTTGGTATTAGGTTTCCTTAAAATCTTAAGGGCATTTAATCACTTGCAGTTATACAAATGCAGACTTTTGAATAAATATCTCTTAATTATTACATTATTTATAGTTGTAATTGGCTTATGAGGCTGCAGTCCTTGTAGATAACAGAGAGCCAGGATTTGTTCAAGAAAGGGTTCTGCTGCTCATTTAGTGAGTTTGAAACAGTAATTTTAGACTAAACATTTTTCAGATTCTCCAGCAAATATATAGATAACAGAAAGTCATACTCGGCAGCTTTAGTTAGTATTTTTGATTTAGCACTTTAAAAGTTCTGGGAATGGTTGAAAAATTCTCTAATTTGTTCCAAATTATCACGATTAAGGAAAGGAATTTATAGCTTACAATGTTATCTGAAAGCTGCATTTGGATTCATATTCTCAGCATTTTCAAATTCGATAGCTGTAGAGCATTTCTTTTTTGTTGAAGTAGTAAAACTGTATGATAATTGGTCATTTTCTGTAGCGCTGTACTTAGAAATATTTCACTGCTGCCATTATAAACCTAGTGTTTCTAGGGCTGTATAATTTAACCACGAAATTTTGCTTTGGGCTAAAACTTGGCATGCAAATTGTGTGTTCATTTTTAGATTATGTGAGCTTCAAAAAAAAATCACTACCATTATACACTTATTTTTGCCCTTATACTTGGTAACTAAAAATAAGTTGATGCTTGACATTTAGAAACCTGAAATGCAGTTATGGCTCTGGGACCAAATCCCATGAAGGGATTCAAACAGATACTGTATTTGCAGGAGGGCTTGTATAAAAACTTGTGCACTCCTTATTATGTACAGCTCTCACTGGGTGAAAAATAGGCTTAGTCCATGCATGATGTTGTATGCAAATGTGACTGGTAAGCATATAAACAGTATTCTGGTTATTTGATGATTTCAGTCTTCATTTCCAGCACTGCCTAATACTATATAGCAATTTTTAGTACCAATTCTCTAAAAATGCCCAGTAACAAAGAGTGTCAGCAGAGTACTGATGTTAAAAGTCAAATATGACAAAGAACTGCAATCTAAAAAAAATTATACTTTTATCATACTGGTGTTGAAACAATTACTTCCTAACACAACATGAATTCTAGGAAGCATGTTATATCAAAGCATTCCAGTTTTCTGAAGAGATCGTAATATCTCCTAAATTCATGTCACAATGAAGAAAGTGAAAAGAAATAATTTGAATGACAAAACTGAATTGTCCTTAGACATAAATCCTTCTCCATAAGGATGGTGAGACACAGGAACCGATTGCCTAGGGAAGCTGTGGATGCCCCTTCCCCAGCGGTTTCAAGGCAGGTTGGATGGGGTCTTAAGCAGCCTGATCTAATGGGAGGTGTTCCTGCCCATGGCAGGAGGGTTGGAACTAGGTGATCTTTAAGGTCCCTTCCAGCCCAAGCTATTCTGTGATTCTATTATTCTATGAATTAAATATTTGCTAAACTACCGCAGAGGCTTCTTTACTGAATTGTCCTCCAAACACCAGTGATTTCAATGCAGGACCACTCTTTGTCAAAGCCTATAGGTACTTCATTCCTTGTGCCAAAAAACTTTGAAATGCAGAAAAATACTCACCACCAACTAACTTCATATATACATAACTATGTATCTTACTTTACAGGCCAGCTACAGACTAAAGATAGTAAATATTGGTATAACAGAAAATGAAAAAGAGAAGGGAATTCGAGCACTTCATCAACTCATTTATAACTTTACTGGAAGAGGATTTTTGAAATTTTGGATTTCATCTTCTCTCTCCAAAAAAAGTACTTTATAAATGAGATACACTGTTTTTTCCATTAGCCTTTGGCAGCTGACATATTTATCTTAAAATTAATGATAAATCAACAATTGCAAAGCTCAGTTTCTTGGTTCAGAATAGCTGTTATTCAATTTGAGGTGATTTTTTTAGTGTATGTATAAAATAAAAGTTTTAACTTGGAAAAAAGGAGCAAAAGATCAGATTTACCCATTTAGATAATATCCTCCAAATTGATGTCTTGTCTCAAATAGTAACCATAAATGTATATCTACGGAAGAACCATGATGAAGCAATTATATATCATTGTGAGTATTCTTCCTACCTCACATTGTTTTCACCTCATGGGGACACCTGAGGCTGATTAGTTGTATCTATTGAGAAATTATCATTGGAGCTCTTTCTAATTACTTGCTCATTGCCCCATGAATCCATAAAATTTTTGGTGTAAACATCATTTGACAAGGAGTCCATGTCTTTAATGACTTCCTCTGCTTGCTGTGCACCTAAATCTTACTAACTTCTTGCATCCTCTAAGAAAAGATAAAAAAATTGTGTAACCACCACCCTTATGCCATTTACAATTTTTTTGGAGTGCTATATTCGTCCCTAATTTTTTCCAATCATAAGAATCCCACTATACTGTCATTCAGATATTATTGAATAGTTTTGTTTTTCTCTGAACATGTGCCAATTCAAATTGTTCTTTTTGAGATGAAGAGACAAAGACTACATATAGTATTCTAGATGTGAACAATCCAAGGCAAGATATTAAACTGCATTCAAGATTTTCTATTATCTATGTTTTGTAAGGAAATTACTTTACTTTGAAGAAAGTCTAAAACATTTGATGTTATGAGGAGTTGGTGTCAGCTGTAGATGAGAGCACTTTTTTTTTTCTCTTCACCTTTAGATAAGATTTTTTCTTGTAATTTTTTCTACAAAACACTAACAAGTACAATATGTTCAGAGCATTAGATAACGTCCAACGTAACATCCTTTTCTCTAAAATGAAGGGACATGGATTTGAAGGGTGACTGCTTGCTGGATAAGGAATTGGCTGGATAATAACATTCAAAGAGTTACAGTTAATAGCTCGATGTCCAAGTGGAGACCAGTGACAAGTGTTGCTCCTCAGGGATTGATATCGGAACTGGTGCTGCATGACATCTTTGTTGGAGACATGGACAGTTGGATTGAGTGCACCCTCAGCAAGATTGCAGATGACACCAACCTAAGTGATATGGTTGATACTCTAGAGGCAAGGGTTTCCATCCACAGGGATCTTGACAGGCTACAGAGATGGTCCCATGTGAACCTCATGAAGTTCAACAAGACCACTTGCAAGGTCTTGTAGCTGGGTTGAGACAATTCCAAACATGGACATAGGCTGAGTGATGAGTGGATTGAGAGTAGCTGTGCAGAGAAGGACTTGCAAGTATTGGTGGATGTAAAGCTGAATATGAGACAGCAATGTACTCTCATAGCCCAGAAAACCAATTCTATCCCAGGTTGCATTAAATGAAGTGTGGCCAGCAGGTCAAGGAAGGTCATGCTCCCCCATCTACTCTCTAGTGAGACTTCAACCAAAATACATAAATAGCAAAAAAGTCCTCCTGCAACTCAAAATTCTGTGTTTTATTAAAAGACAATTGAAAATTTTCCCCAGGTCCTTTTCTGCCAGACTGCTTTTCAACTGGCTTTCCCCAGCATATGTTGGGGTCACTTTTGTCCAGGTGCAGGACTTCGTTGACAGAGAAGTTCATGTTTATGAGGTTCCTGTTGTTGCTGAGGGTACATTCTGCCTCACCATCCAGGTAATTAATAAAGTGCTTAAGCAGAACTGGACCCAGCATACACCCCAATGATACACTAATAGTTACTGGCCTTCAACTACAATTTGTTCTACTGATGGTCTCTTTCTGAGCCCAGTCATTCAGCCAGTTTTCAATGTACTTCACCATCTTCTTATAGGAGACAAAGGCCTCAGTGAAGTTCAGGTAGAAGATATTCACTGCTCTCACCTCATCTGACAGCTGACAGGCCAGTCATTCCACCATAGAAGTTTATGAAGTTGGTCAAGTATGATTACCCCTTGGTGAAGCGATGCTGAAAACTCTTTATGACTTTCTTGACTTAATGTGCCTGGAAATGCTTTCCATGATTAGCTGCTCTATCTCCTTGCTGGGAACTGAAGTGAGACTGACTGGCCTGTAGGTCTGGGTCCTCCTTCTTGCACTTCTTGAAGATAGGAGTGCCTTTTGCATTCTTCCAGTGTGTAGGCACATCTCCCAGTCACCATGATTGATAAAAGATTGTCAAGAGTGACCTCACAACGACATCTGCCAGCTCCCCCAGCACTTGTGACTGCATCTTTTTTGGGTTTGTGTAGCCTACGATGGCCCATGGCCCTATGTATGTCCAGTATTCCCTGATGCAATCCATTTCCACCAAGGACACATCTTCCTTGCTCCATCACTTCCCCATGGTATCTGGGACCTGTGCTGCCTGAAGACTGGTCTTGCTACTAAAGACTGGCAAAGAAGGCATTCAGTACTTGAGCATTTTGCATGTTCTGTGTAACCAGGTCCCCTATTTTATTAAACAACTGACCAATATTTTCACAAGTCTTCCTCTTCTCTCCTACTTACTTGTAGAAACCCTCATTTTCTTTATCCTCCTTTGAAAAGAAGTGCTGTATTTACCTACTGGTAAAAGAAAAAGAATGAAATGTGAAGAGGAAATCACTTGAAATTTAGCCATAATTGCAATTGTACTGTCACAATAACATCTAGAACTCCAGTAAGAGACTTGAAGTAGATGATGTTGCTCATACATGAATAAGCTGTACACCTGTGATTGTAAGTGATATATTTTAAATTATATTTATATTTTAGCTTCTTTTATTGTGGTGTAAAAACAATACAGAAGAGGAAATTAATAGATCATCCTTTACTTTGAATTATAAATGTCATGTATAAAGTGGTGATATGACAGTTATCTTGTAAAAATGTTATTAGCCTGCAAATACCTAATATATTATTTCACTTTAAGCACTGCCAAAAAAACCCTGTAAAAAATCACCAACACGGCCTCCCTTTCCAACACTGTTTTAAAATTTTAATTTATTTGGATTCCTTGGAAAAGAAGGTTGTTTTTCTTTGTTTCAACGTTTTTCATGTTTCCTTTAAATCACAGTGAGTGTAAGATGAACTCTCAAGATTAATAATTACAAAAACTGGTACTATAAAACATAACATATTGTAGCTATAATTTATTTTAATGTATCTTCAAAGCAACAGACATTTTAAAGACCATTAAGCTGAGGATTTGCCCAACAACCCGTGATGATCCATTATTAACAAAATGTGTATAATCAGGATGCTTTTACAATACAACACAGATTGGGCAAACATATAATTAGGAAGCTATTAATTTTACCGAGATAGAACCAATAAAGATTTCTGTGCTTAGGCTTTCATAGCTAGGCTTTACTAACAAGTGACCAGATATAGTTATTTTTCCCATATGTTATGCACTAGGTTTTAGTAACAGTCATCCTGATAGAGGACAGAAAATGTTTGTTAATTTCTTTTGCTCTTAACTGCATAAACTATGTTGTTCTCCTAAAAATGGAGAAAAATTAATTTGTGCATTTCCTGTATCATAAGGCGTTCATAGGAGGCCAGCTAATCTTGATGTTTGATGAGTAGAAATAGTGAATAAATCCATGGTTTTTACACTATATGTCCTAACTTCAGAAATGGATAATGAAAATTTTAATCTATTAACAGCTCTGAATATAGACACCTGTAAAGACAGGGCATTTTACATTCAAGGGAAAGGGGTGATATTACCTGAAGGACAGACTGATCATCTATCTGAACTCTTACTTGTACATTTTAAGACCGCTAGGAATCTCCTGAAAGTCACGGTTCATGCTGCACCCAAACACAGAAAACCTGCATAAGTAGAGCCTTAATTCAAAACTCCTAGACAATATAACTCATCAAAATCAAAGGATTTTTGTACAATACAAAATAGCAGATATTTTAAAATTTTTATGCTATTTTCAGACTTCATTTTTTTTCTTGTTATTATTGTTAATCATTTCTACCTCAATATATACTACCACTCTTTATATTGAGCTTACTATGATAATATCTGAATTATTTTTGAGAGGAGTATCTTATTAACTGTTTCACGTAAGTAAATATGTTGAGCTGGCTGTATATTAACTTAATCACAGGGTTGTAAAAATGCAACTGTATCATTTTCTGGTTGCACATGAGCTTGGAAACCCTTTTAGTTACTTTGTATTGGATGGAGGCCAAGTTATTAAATCTTCCTAGACCAAAATAATCTCCATGCAATGCTACCTGAAAACTCAAAGGCACAGTAAAATTTCTCACATTGTGGTCCTCTACACTTACAGCTTTTATTCTGAGAGCAGCACAGTATTAATGCACAGAGCTAAACTGGGTTCATCCTTGTGCCAACATAATGATCTCTTCACAAGGATGCAATTTGGAGACATCTGAGTAATTCTGTTTGGTCTAGGTAGTGTTTAAGAAGGATTACAAACATCAACTCAAAGACAGCTACACTAGACCTGTAACTGCAATGTGTTCACCAGTTTCAGTATCAGCTGGCTGATTTCATTCTGTGGCTATACTTCATACAATGGAGAACTGACTCTATAAAATTCACTTTAAAGACAGTTTGCATCTTGTTAGCGAAAAAGCAGTCATCCCAGTCTCTTCAAAAGCTGCATAATGCTTACAATTTGTGGTGGTATTTAATGCCATGTTAAGGATCTATGGTAAACTGAATGTAAATAATACCCTCATATTTGAATTGCCATAATATTTCATTACTCATAGTAAAATTAGAATAGAGGAAGATTAAATGAGAAGTAAATAATAGTAAGTAACATTTTACTCAGTATTTAAATGTATCACCATATACTTGCAGAAATTAGATCTTATTACATAAAGTGGGTAATGAAAAGGAGATATCTATTACTTTTTCGTGTGGTATAGTTCATACAAAAATCATCCTACAGTTTATTGTTGTAGAAATATGAAATGACTTGCAAAGCTTAATTTTTCCAAATCCAGAAAAACCCATTTCACAGCTAAAACCAGTTCTGTTAGACAATTTGTGTGTTAACAGATCACCATGAAACTTTATCAATACCAATAACAAGTAGCCAGTGAAGCAGCTCAATAAGATTTGAGCTAGGTTTAAAGTCAAAGTTATCTTTTTTTTTTTTTTAGATAACCATGAGAGATGATCAGTGCTTAAAGGAGTGTTTCATTAGAACTGCAGAAAGAGAATAGAGAAAAGACAAAAAAGCAGAGTCTTAACCTTCTACAAAGTTAAAGGAATCCAAAAAGATAAGTTAGTGGAAAAAATTCTTTAGAAAAGAAACAGAAATTGCTTTTCATAGAATCATAAAATCATTTAGGTTGGAAAGGACCTTTAAGATCATCAAGTCTAACTGTTAAACTAACATTACCAAGTCCACCACAAAATCCAAGTGCCACATCTACATGTCTTTTAAATACCTACAGGGATGGTGACTCAACCTGGACATCTATTACAATGCTTGACAACCCTTTCAGTGAAGAAATGTTTCCTGATATCCAGTCTAACCCTCCACGAGCACCACTTGAGGCAGTTTCCTCTCATTCTATTCCTTGTTACCAGGGAGAAGAGATTGACACCCACCTTGATACAGTGTCCTTTCAGGTATTGCAGAGAATGCTAATGTCTCAGCCTCCTTTTCTCCAGGTTAAACAGCCCCAGTTCCCTCCATGAGACTTGTGCTCCAGACCCTTCACCAGTTTCGTTGCTCTTCTTTGGTAACATTTCAGCACCTCAACGTCTTTCTTGTAATGAGAGTTCAATATTGTATTCAAAACTGAACACAGTATTTGAGATGTGGCCCCAACAGTGCAAGTACAGAGAGACAATTATGTTCCTAGTCCTGCTAGCTGCACTATTACTGATTCAAGCCAGGATGTTTTTGACTGTCTTGGCCACCTGGGCACACTGCCAGGTCATATTTAGCTGCTTGTCAACCAACACTCCCAGATCCGTTTCCATCAGGCAGCTTTCCAGACGCTCTTCCCCAAGCCTTTAAAGTTGCATGGGGTTGTTGTGATCCAAGTGCAGGACCTAGCACTTAGCCTTGCTGAACCCCATACAGTCAACCTTGGCCCATCAATCCAGCCTACCCAGATTCCTCTGTAGAGCCTTTCTATCCTTCACTAGATATACACTCCCATCCAACTTGGTTTTGTCTGCAAACTTACTGAAGTTGCATTTGATTCCATTGCACAGATTGTTTATATTAATTTATACAGAAATAGAGAAGATATAAATGATACATTTAAAATAAATCACTTCACATTGCATCTACTACTGCTATTGTTCTAAGATGTCTACTATGAAAGAATAATTGAGGAAAGAAATATATGGAAAATTATCAGGGCCATGGGTCTCTTTCCACAGAATCAGAAATAGGACTCCAGGTTTTCAGACCTGCTACAAATGCATTTAAATAATAATAATAAAAAAGAGAGAGAGAGAGGAAGTACGAGGACAGCATGAAAGAGGTGAAAAAGAAGATTGTGGTTCAGAACAAGAGAGAATAAATTTTGAAACTTTTTAAGTGTGACTATGCAAAAAATTGTGCAGCCACCATACAGACTCTTTACATATGCATTAGTAACTGGATGACACATATTTAGACTCCAGAATGTTGAATCTTGTAGTGTTTGCCTGATGTTCTTTTGTGTTCTGGGCCACCTGGACAGACATAATCACAAGGTCTGCATTTTACTGAAATTTCCTAGCCACTGCTTTAGGTAATAACCCAGTAAGAACGCAAGCAGCAATTTTGTGATGGGAAAAAGGAAGAGCTAGGTGGCATTTTGGATGTCACCCAAAGTGTTCGTACAAAAATTATGATTAGAGATATGATTTAGAGACTCATAATACAGTGTTATTTCGAGAAAGGTTTGAAAGAAATTAACAGCTCCCAGTAGGAGCACCTAAATGGGTTTCTGTGAAAATACAAGGTTCGTTGCAGCAATATAATCACATATGAGTCATGTTGTTGCATCTATGATTGTCTGAGGATAACAGCTAAGTAATACCTTTTAGGGAAAGCTAATATGTTTAGTATACTAGATAATGCACCTGGAAAAAGCAGAGCTGCTTTTTGGTAGCAAGCCCTCCTATATGTTTTATAAATGTATAACACAGGTATGGGCATATACCTGAAGAGAACTTCCTGTTCCCTGCTACTGGATGGCTTGGTCAAACAGTCAACATCACCTCTCCTTACAAACCTGTCTAACAAAATGACTGACTTCATAACTGAATAATTTGATCTATTTGATTATCCTCTGTTGCCTGGTGGCCAACTATGTCTATCAAAATATCCCTGAAATATTCTGTCTTTTCACATATATTCTATGAGCTACCTATAATTGTATTATAAAATTGTTATAAAATTGTTATAAGAATAACATCTTTATATTTTTATAGGTCTTATTTTGACTAACATCTTTAAAAAAATACATCAACTAAATTTAACCGCTCCACAGTTCTAGAAAAATGAGAGCACATTCAAAGGACTATTCCTTCACCTGTCATTATGGGTGACTCATATTGTTATCAAAAGCAGAGTCACATGGAAATTATACTGTACATACTGAAATAAACACATTAGAAATAGAGTGCAGCACTGAAGCAACTAGGCAACAAAGAATTGGGAAGTGAAATAACCCCTGTCTCTAAGAGCAAGGAAAAAGAGCTGTTGTAACACAGAGAATAGCTGCAATGTTAAGAACTTTGGTGCGGCAGCACAAACAACTGCTCTCTGCTTTTAAAACATTTAAATGATGCTACAAAGTGGTTAACACCTAGTTATTAGAGCTTCAGGAAAAAAACACTTAAATACTTCACGTCTCCTCTACACCCATAAATGCCACAGAAATAGTCACTGGTGAAAAATAATATGCTATTCACTCATTTTCATAAGTGAGATTTAATAGGTGCTAGACACGAAAATCCATGCACAGGGTAAAGAAAATATAGTTCATGGAGTCACATTCTGCAAATTGAGTTCACCTGGCTGCAACTTTTCAAATGTTTGTGGATTTAAAGAACAGAATGATATTCTTGGAAAACTAATTAGAAGTCTCGGTTTTACATATTTTTCTGATGTATGGATGAAAATAATTTTCAGTGAATTGTTCTCTACCAAAAGAAAGATCTGGGAATTAAAACAGACAAACAAACAAACGAGCAAACCCAAGATCAAAGCTTCTTTGGTGCCTTTCCTTTATAACAACACATTAAAGAAATGTGACATTCACACTAACTGATGGGCTATCAAGGAACTCTAGGCAATTCTGGACTTTGCAGCTGATAAGGATGCAAAGCTGAGGGTTCAGGATGTTGGAAGGCTTGGTGGCAATGTGCAGGAAAGGGGGAAGCAGAGAAAGGAACAAAAGAGGAATAGACAGAAAGGTTATAAAATGAAGCTGGTCGGTATGCTTGATCCCCACACCTGATCACCAAAGTCTGTCCTACCTTCTTATATTTTCTTATTAAATCTTTTTTTAACAATGTTCCTGTGCAATCTTGCTCTCTATCATATGTGTGTGTGTGTGTGTGTGTGTGTGTTTTGCAAGGAGTGTGTGAGTGAAAACTCGTGCCAGTAACTGGTAAATGGGGATGTAGGTGCTCCTGGCCGGTGGTGTTGGGCTGGCAGAGGGGCCATGTTGGTTCCTGGGGGCTTCGTGAATGTCTACATGCTTGTGAACCTGGAGACTGTGATTTGTGTGCTGCAGTAGTGACCTTCTGCCTCTGCCAGTCGGAGAGAAGGAGGCGTTGTGGCTGTTTGTGCTTGTGTCTGTTGTATGCTGATGTGTGCTTGTGTCCTGTGTATAGCTGGACCTACAAATGGTGAAGAGTCAGTCATGTCCCTCAGCATGGGGAGATGCCCAGGTCCCTGGGCATGGGGTTGGACTCCAGCAGCTGGACAGGAGGAATTCTGGTTCAGAGTGGCTGGAGGAGGTGGTCTAATCACCCCTTAATGCCTCTCTGTAGTAAAAACAGAAGTAATTTCTTTAGTTTTGGAAAAACATTTTAGGATTCTTCTTTCATTATCAAATTCTGACAACACTGAAAAATAATTTACACTTCCTTATGTCTTCTCTCCTCCCAGTACCAAGCCATGGAATAATTTTGAGGGACTTGAATTTTTTAGGTACCCTTTACAACTGAGTCACAGGTAAGGATCAAGAAATAATCTCATACATTTTTGTGTAACTCACGGCTGAAGGACACAATTTAACAATTAATTTAGCTGAGTCTACCAAACAGGGACAAATCAGACCTGCCAACTAATGATTGCAAACAGAGAAGAGGAAGAATGTCTCTGAATAAAACAGACTCAATTGTATCTTTTTTGTTACAGCACACTTAAAGTTTCTGTCTGTCCCTTGCATACAGCTTTTTAGTACCAACTGTTCAAATAAGTTGTAAAATCTCTGAAATATTTTTTTTTTATATAGATCTAGGCATTAAAAAAATTTTCATAACACTTTGCAAAACGGAACACAACTTATTTTTAATTAATAATCAGTGATTTTTTATAGACAACATATTGGAAATGGACTTGGTGTTCTGTAGTAGTAACATGATATTTGCTGGATTTATTTGTTCATGAACACGTTCAGCACCTTCCAAACATAGCCTTAAATTTTCCAAGCCACTTTGAAATTGGAGTACTTTTCTGAAGGTCTTTGCTTAGTCTTCTGCCACACCGGAAAAAAATCTACTCTAATGCCAATCAGGCACCAATAAGGTTCTCAAACTTACAAAAAACTTTACAGATTTAACAGCATCACTAAGCAAAAGCATCACACTTCAGAATATTGTCTGGCCAACATATTTATTTTTTACACCATTAGAAAAGAGACATGTTGTTTATAGATAACAGAAAAAATGAAACTTTATACACATCAATGCTGACTTCTATATCTCACCAAATTATTTTCAAAATTATTTTTAGCTATTTCTAAAACTGTGATGTAGCTTAAAGATGTGAATGGAATTTTTTGAATATTGTTGATTGTTTCTTGGGACATATGAATGAAAGGATGTCTAAAAACCTTCCTAAGGAAGAAAACCCCACAAACACACAAAAATAGTAACTTTTCTGCTTTATGACTGTGAATAAAACAAAAATACTGTTTAGTGCCCTCCAATGTCTCTACTGCTGCAACAGTGAAACTTTGTCACTAATCAGAAAGTGAGTTTTTGATAACATCATTAAAAAAGCTGCTATACTGGATTAGGTACTGAATACAGTGTGCTTTCAGGAAAAGACAAATGCCGTAATGAAGCCTAAGAAAGTAACGTGACTACAAAAATTTGACCACATATACAAAGAATGCACACATGTAATTTTTAGACATATGGCATACTTGCATTACTTTAATTCCATTTAAAATTGTAGTAGTCCAACAAGATTGATAAGATGACCAATCAAAATGGAGGAGACACAACAATCAAGTTTCTGTTCACTTCATTTTTATTTCCTTTGTAATCCCATAAGCATCACTGTTCTAATCAGACCTGGACTACATTCAAGGAATGCATTAGTTTTCAGCAATTTTAATATATTCTTAAAATAATCTCCTTGTAAAAGGATTTGCTCAGTTTCAAATAAAACTTTGTTTTCTTACAATTTGCACTGAAAGAAAATTCTGGTCTTGTTAAAACAAGGCACTGCATGATTGTGTATAAAAGACCTGTCAGATTATAAAATCAGCCAGTGTGGAATGTTTTGGTTATGCTTTTAACTGCCACATAATTACTGCTTTCTAAATTTGCTGAATAGAAATTAAATATCACCAGCTGCCTTCTCAGTGTAAAACATTAAATGTAATGTTTTTAGGCAATAAAAGGCATTAGTTTGTCCTGTAACCACTTTACCATTGGGATTCTGAAGAAACTGTAGTTAAGAATTATTGTTGCTGAACTTTACAATCTCTGATTTTGCAAGCTCTACCATCCACAATACTGAGTAATCTGCCCCACTGCTAAAATATCAGCACCAATCACCAAGCTGGATGCTTTCCAAAACCAGGTCTAATCAGACTGCCTGAAGGAAAACAGGTCAAAGGTAAGCTTATTGAATCTATAAATAACAAATTTTTTGGTTCTCTGAATTGTCATACAGTGCCCTCTCTGTACATAAGATGATACATTAGAAACAATAAAACACCTTAATAAAACATTAAGGTTGTAGCATTATGCACTTAGTAGTCAGGAAACACTTCAATGTCAGTTATTATAATATCATAATAATGTCATCTAATGTATTTTCTCCACTGCACATATACATATATACATATATGCATATATACGTATATACATATATACGTATATACACATATACCCGTAAGTATATAAAATAAATAGGTTATTGTGAAATATGTGTACCATTTAATATACTGGAATTTGGATAATTAGAATAATATTTTAATAAACCCTGAGGTATTATTATAACCTTGTTTTATCTATACACATTTGCAAGATTTTCCCCTTGATATGACAGCCTATTTGGACGAGGCTGTCGCTTGTAGCAGAGCTGTTATTTGTCTGTCTCCTACGAAGCTAGTGATTAGGAAGGACAATGATATTAGACAGTGAGATGTTAGCCATGATTTTCTTACACCTGCCAGACAACAGAGCTATGAGGAAACTGGAAGGCTAAGCTCATAAGAAAGGAGAACTAACTTATAACCAAACCTGAAACTTGATATATAGTATCACACCTCTGAAGGATTAGTATTATTTATGGTTCTGGAAAAAAAAAAAAAGCTAAAATAAAAAAAATAAAACTGGGAAATCTAAGACATATGCTGCTTTTTTTTTTTGATTCTTTTTAATCTATCCTCTTTAATGCAGTTGGAGTAAAAGTAGCTGATAAAAACAAAGTTTTACTTCGCTTTTCAAATGCCCATTCCCACTGTTTCTCTTGTGCAGGCATTGGTATTCTTGAGGCTTTACTAGGAGCTATATCAGGCAAATAATTTGACTGAAAATTAACCTTGCCCCTCCAGTCTCCTAAAACTCACTTTTTAGCTACAGCATGTATTTACCTTGAATTGTGACTGTGGAACCCAGAGGTTCATAGCTGAATGCTCACAATCACAGTTTAGCTAACACATTTGCAACGAACAAGTTCCTCTTTTGGCACTACAGCATTATACTCAAATTAAGAAAATCATCCTCACTTTATCAAGTAAATGTAGTGTGTGGGAGAAACAATTCTGGATTATAAGAAGAAAAACTATTAGGAATTACAGCTGACTGCATAAATGCTTTGTATAAAATAGTGTCTTGTTTTTCAATTAACATCAACACATAAACTCCCTGCAACTTAGTCTTTACTTAAAGCTTTTGCTCTTGATTGAGGTGGGCATATATATTATACTGCTGTTTTCATCCTCTGTTTTCAACTCCCTTGTCTGCAGTAGAAAAAAATAAAGGGAAAAAAATTCCTGTTTTGTAGTAAAAGATATTCTACATACAAAGTGCAGGCAGAGCTGAACATGAAAAATCAATCATGCACTTATAATAATTTTTATCAACAGCTGCCTTTTGTACACACAGACATCTGGAGCAAACAATCTTTCCACACTTGCTTCTTAACACAGCAGGGGAAAGCATGTAGCACCTCTCTGATCTCTACAGACAGAGATCAGTTTTTGTGACGTACCATTCACCTGAATCAAACTCCCTCAAGAAGGGAATATGCAATATGCTTCTCCAGATTTTCTTCCTTTGAATAAGCAGCACATCAGCAGTGAAGTATGACACGTGCTAAGGGTTTTGAGCTCCCAGTCCTCGATCAGTGCATCACAGCTCTATTCAGTAATCTCTGAATCCTTAGTCACAAGGATTTTTACAAAAGATGACACGGGGTCTGCTTTCAGGAGCTGAGGTCAGCTGTCTTGGAATGTTTGTTGTCCATACAACTCAGTTCTCTTCATCTGAAAAGGCTGACTGCATCCAAACCACCTGCTTTGAATGGTCCATGACACATGCTGAGAGATTCTTTGAGAAAGTGCTTGTTGACCTAGACAAAATACGACAGGGACTACTCTAAGAATTCAGCAGTATAATGATCAAGATCCAGGATCCAGGCTCAGAAATGTGGTTTTATCCTCTTTAATTAGGGCTTTGTACTTTTGTTTAAGGCACTAGGCATGTCAAGTTCTCTTTTTGTTTTATTTTACAGTCTAATTTTAGGTCTGTTCTAAAAAAAAAGAAATGTAACAAGCTATAGGAAATGTATGAATTGATGAAAGACGAGATGCACAGCTGCTCAATAAAAATGTGCACATCTGGAGATTTCCATTTTATCTTAGAAATAAATTACTAAACATTGTGTTTAGAAACAAACAAAACCAATAAAATCAAAATCATTTTCCAGCACCTCATTCTCATTTAACACATTGTGAGATATATAAAATGCATAGATTATTCTATGGAAAAATTCAGTGCTTTTTCTGAGCCTCTTCAGAATTCAAGAACATAAAAGATCATTAGAGTTCATTCTTTTGAATTCTTTTCATTTAAAAAATAATATCTGGAAAAAAATGTATGAATTAATATCCCAAATATATAAGCAAGGCAGCATTTCAACTAGTTGTAAAAATTAAGTTACAAAAATATAAGGACTAGATAGTATACCAGAGAATTAAATGACACATGGAAAAAATAACAAATTTGAGAGCTAACAGTCTGACAGTTTGACATCTTCATTTCTGTGTTCTTTTCCAAGTAAAACAATATGTCATTTGGATTTCCTCTTTTTACTCTTAGTTCATTTCTTTCCAACAAAACAGACCCCCCTCCAGATTTTTTGCAAACTTTTCTTCACTTCTTTCCTTTTCACAGAGAAAAAGATGATAACTGTAACTGGCAGTAAAATCTATAGTTACAACTGCCTAACACTTTCCATTATAAAACCCTATTTTCAGGTGTTTATAAGTGTGTCAGAATTTCAGGGCTTAGGCTGAATTTTCCTACTCCAGATCTTCATTACTCAAGCTCAGCTGTATCCAAAAAAAGAGGTTTAGATAAGCTACACTGCTTTTCCTATGTTAAAAAAAAAAAAAAGTAATAATTTTGTTGAGAAGATATATCTTAGGTAAAAACAAAATAGAAAAAAGGTAACCCTTGGGTTAAAGAACTGTGTTCTCTCTACATATAGGAAATCTGTCCACATCTAACCTATTTTTTTTTCAGAAGTTTCTTTTACAGTTGTTATAGTTAGTGTTCTTATGAATATGCCCTCTAAAACAAGAACTTCAGTCGCAGGCAGGAACAGAAGAAATAACAAGATAGAAAACAATATACGGTAGTCCAAGGTAATATTATAATTAACAATAGAGGAAATAACTAGCAAGAGAACAAAACATGACAGTGAATGATCTTAGTGTACAAGAGTGACATAGGATTCCCAAAAATCTAAGATACAAAGTAGTACCTAGAATTCTTAGTCTGCTGAAAGTGTTGTTTAATTAAGGCGTTTTCTTCTTCATAGAATCTGTGAAATAATAATAATATTATGATTAATCTTATCATTTAATACATTAAATGAAGCAGCAAAGACTGTTGCTAGAATACTCAATGGCAAGCATTTAAGCATGAGTCTCAGGAACTGTGGTTCATCTTGTTTACTTGTTTAAGATGAGTACTTCTGGTAAAGCTATTTTATGAGGCTATCTTAATCCTCAAAAGGAAAGGAATGGGAATATCCAGAAGACAGCTCACTCATAATGTTGTAGACGTCTATGTTAGGATAAGACATCTTACTCTTTGGACATCTATCTCTTATGGAGAGTGGGAAATCTACCCTATAGTTCAGAGATACAGTCGTAGTTTTAGATGGGAACCTCACATAATTGCTGGCATCAAAATGTGGCAATCTGTGCTTGAGTTAGTCACCTTAGCATTCATGTTTTATAGGGAAGAATGAACATTTTTCTGGAGACGTTTATCTGATGTGCTTTAATTGTATTCTTTTTGCTGAGAAAATTCATGCTTTCTAATAAAAGTCAGTTTTTCCCTCTCAAGTGTTTTTGATAAGCTGACTACTGTTCTAAGTATAGGAAATTAAGCAGGATTTTCCTGTCTCTTCTTTCTAGAACTTCAGATCGTAAATCCTACGTAATTGTACTTCAGGTGACTAAACTGCTTATAAAATTCCTGTCTATGCAAATTTACTTTGAAATACTCAGCAGAATATATTCTAACACTGGCATCCAAAGAAGGTACAACTGCACAGGGCACTGTATGAACAGTAAAAGCTGCTATTATGCAATTCAATTAATTCCTTTGGTAAAAACTATCATATTGTTAGATGTGTTATAGAACAATTGACTCCTATGAATTTTCACTGTTTTATTTCTGCATCATCATGTTCAAAGAGTTCACTAAGCCATATTCAATAAAAAATATGACATTTTTCAGCAAGTAATTAAAAATGAATGCAGCCTTCCTACTATGCATCAGTAAGTGTATTGATTTCTGTGACACTATTTATAAAACAAGTGGTTACCAGTATGATTTTCATCTATGTTGACCCTGTTAACAAAAAAATCAGTAGTTACATTAAGAAAGAAGTTCAGCAGTTCATAATTTCCTATTTGCTGCAGTTTTTCTTGGATTCATTGGAATCTAAATAATTTGGACATGGAAATAGTCCATCAGTTATTGCCTTTCCCTCAACTCTATAAATTTTATATTTATTGTGACTGAATCTATTTGAATGCAATTCTTCTTCTGAAAATGGATTGAGATTTAAAACAGAAGTTCTGACAGATCTGAGCTGCAGTAGCCTAATAAGAACTCTTGATAAAATCAGGTCAAGTAGATTAGAGGCATATGCTCAGTGGGTGTTTTTTCTTATTTTTCCTTTATCATGTGTGGAAAATGCTAGAAAGTGAATGCCTGCTCATCAAGTACCTTCCATTGAGACCATGTATGATGACTTTAGAGCAGACACCTCTGGGACAATAATTCAAATACTTAACGTTATACTGCATGTAGATCCAAACTGAAATATTCCCCACTTTCTTGTTTATAAAGTTGTTACAAGTGTGCCACATTACTCTCTGTGATATGAAAAGAAAAATAAAAAAGGATACATTGCACAAGACTTGAAACACTGCAGTAAAACCTCCAGGCAGAGAAAATGTTATGAAGACAAGGAGCAAAGCGGTAGTGAATTCAAAGTGCAGAGTGATCAATACTCAAAGGAAGACATAGAAGGGAAGCTGTGTACTGATTAGATTTCCTGTAAGAAATGTAAGACAATACCTCCAGAATGACTTAAGGAGTATTTTGCTGTGTAAGGAATCTGACTGTGTATATAATATGTAAAAGAAAATGACTTACAAAAGGACTAGTCCAAAGACTATAGTAATAAGTTACACTATCTAGAAATTAATGTGATATTTATTTTTTATTGCAATGAAAAATAAAAAGAAGAAGCAAACAGGAAAATATGTCTCTAAGGTGGTTAGAACACTGATGATGGTAGTTTCAGTTTCTGGATAACAGCTGTGCTATCACTAGACCTGGGTGTATATTCCAAGCATTAATAAAACATTATTTTCTTTCATTTTCATTAGAGTAACTACAGAAACAGGTTCTTGTGAAGTTCTTCCCAGTAAATCAATAGCCACTACGTATAAGACAGAATGAAGTTATGCAGTCTATAGACTGGGGTATCACGGTATATTAAAGCAGTGAGCTGTTAAGTAAATTAAACTTTTGAAAATGTCATGCTACTCAGTCTGTTCAACTTTCTAATTCAGAAATACAGCAACTTTTTTGAATGTGTTTTTGAAAAAAAAAAAAGCAAATAAAAAACAGTCCCCAAAATATGTTTCTGGAATTTCATCTTAGTGAAACTTCAGTACAGGTGGAGACTCCTAACTTCAACAAAGGGGCACAGTTCAAGAAACTTCACATATGAGAGTCTGGCTTGGAGCTCAGCTTTTGTAGCTCAATGCAGTTGTGTAATCATAGATCTTTAATGCCTTTTCATGCATTTTAGAATAATGACTTGGTCATCTGCTGCTAATCATCTAAGATCTATGTGGTCATAAGGGAAAAATGAAGCTGTCACTGCCTTTTCTGCCAGAGAGAAATAGGACTTCACATTGACACTGAAACAAAGGAAATCCAAGTTGAAGTACTCTGTAATACTTTCACTGACACTGCTCTGATAGCTCATCTTAGAAAATGCAAGTTAACACTCTGTGATTCACATATATCATTCATACAGGAAGGCAGTGGTATTAGCTGTCATTAAAGTTCTTCAATATGCATGGAGGTATAAAATATCTAGGTACTCCCAATATTGTTCATAGAAAGAACACAGTCTGTGCTTACCGCTCTGTGTATACAGTGTTCCACAATAATTATTCACATTTTTTTTTTACTGCAGTAAAGAGAGGGAAAGTCATGAAAGATTACTTTTATGGCAAAGCCCATTGCCTGTTAATTATTAAAATTAAGCCTAGAGATAACATTACGAAAAAGAATACAAATCACAAAAAAAACTTGCACATGTGGTAATATCATTCTATGCGTTATTTTACATATTTATATAAATAAATATTTTAAAATTTTATGTACATACATTGTGTTAGATAAGTGATAATCTGCAAGGTGCTTTTACGATAATAGAAGTAAAGCAAGAAACAGAAGTACAGCAGACATTTTTTTGCTGCTTCATAATGTCTTCACAACTGAACAATGTTAGCAATTAGGAAAAGAAATGGCTGAATCTGGATTACTATTAATTATGAAACCAGTAGAAGAAAAATGTCTTCTAACACAGAAGTAATATTATAATTTGAACACACACACCGCCCCTCCCCTGTACAGTACTCCAAGAAGTTATAGATCAGTTAGACTAGCAGCAATTCTAGGGCTGAGAAACTATTCTAAACAGTGCAAATTTGGAAAGGGAAAGCTTCATTAACACAATTTGTTGTTTGCTTTTTTTATTAAAGGTCATGTCTTACTAATTTTTTGGATTTCAGTGTAAATTAAGCTGCCAGAATGATGGAGAGGTGCAGTAAACATTGCTTGATAAGATTTTTTAGCGGTCCTTTCTGAGGAGTCCACATCAAATCTAATGTTTAATGTGATAAATCATCTTGAAAGAGAAAAAAGGCTGATGTAATAAGCTATATATTAGCTGAAGCACAAGGAAGATATTGCAAGCATCAACTGAAATATTTTCAGTATACCATAAAAAGTATATGATAAGAATTTCAATGTCTAGTTTACAAAGGGGATGCACATTGAAATTAGACAAAATACTGATAGTTGTGCAACTCTGAATTAAGTGATTTCCAAGGAGCAAAATCCGTTGGTGCATATACTGCTAAAGTAGATGAGATACACCTGCTGCTCCATTTATGGTGTTGCCTCATTTTGCTTGACTTTGTCCTATTGGACAGCTCAAGCCACTATATTATAATTAGCTTCTCTTACCTTTCATTTCTTTAAGCATGGCATTGCTGCTAGTTTTTCCATTGCGATAAGCTGAAGGACTGGAAACCCTGAATAGTTCCTTCTGTTCTACCTAACCTCAGCTGCAATATTTCTTCTTTTCCCTAGCAAAACATTGGAACAAAACAGAGCACTGGGAAATCAGTGTGCAATCAATAGATATTAGGAGAGGAATTAATCTGTACTAGGATAGTGTTTCTCATACCAAAGGGATTCGCTTTGGGGACATTTTCATGTTTCTGTGCAATAGTCTCCAGCAAGAGAGTAACAACCCTCTGGGGAAGTTCCAAGCTCCTATTCTTGATAAAAGATCAAATCATTTCTGCAGAAAAAGAGAAAGCCAAGAGAGAGAGTTTCAGTAAAAGAGAAATACATTTTACTGTCATAGTATCCTGAATCTTTCTAATTCATTCTTTCAAATTTTTTGTTTCAATAAATATCTTATATACACTAAATGAAGAATTTATAGTCTTGAGCAAAATAGCTGATGATTGATAAGGACTTACGACAAAGTTAAATGCAAAGACATTTTTCAGTGTTTATCTATATGGCTGAAATTATGACAGGTTGATTTTATGACTATCATGGAAAAATACATAACACAACCACTGCGAATGAAATGGAACACGAAAGAGACAAATGTTTTCCTAGACTGATGTACTGTTAAATCAAAGAAGGAAATCTAAGATAATAGCATTAAATAATCTATACCACCCAGGTTTAAAATTTCGGTACTTCATCTGTAAAGAAAACAATAGTTTTGTAAGATATTATCTACTCAATGAGGTAAAATCTCACATTCAAAAAAGCCCCCGGTCAGCAAATCTTCTTAGTCCTAATCTCTGCTTCAAACTGGAATTAAATTACAAACCTAAACTTCAGACTCTGATGTCAAAAGGATGCTGTAATAATATGTTCATTGACTTTCCTAAAAGTGGAGATTGTTCCTTTTGGATTTCTGTCAATTTAAAAATTAGTCTTTAGACTGAAATGTAAGAAAGTAAGTTTGTCTGTAATAACTGATGATAAAAGATCAGGACTGGATCTATGAGACTGCATCCTACATCTGTAGTTTAAATTGAGAAGAGAAAGAAGTGAAATTCATTTCTTAATAGGAAAGATTAAGAAATGTAAAGCGGGTCATAATTTCTCTGTTACAAATGTGTCTCCACATTATCATGCTTAAATTTTGATTCTTTTTTTTGCTGGACAACTTTGTTCTAGTGAACAACTAAAGGACTGAAAGTAACAAGAATACACTTATTTGTCTTATTCAGCTACAGTGAAAAGGGTCATGTCTGAGTGAGATCTGACCCAGCAGTTACAACAGTGAATTTTAGAGACTGTAACAGAGAAACATGGGGAGAGGTGAGGGTGTGATAGATGAAAAAAAAAAAAAAATGATTAAATATTCTGCCTCTGACAGTTATCATTAAATAGATGTTTCATAGCAAAATTCAAGGCATTCAATGAATGACAAAAATATAAATTCTCGAAGTGCTATAGTAATAGGTCTAATAAATGCCACTTATTTTATCTTCAAAATATCAACTATTCGGGCTAATACTTGAAAATTTAAAAATAATTTCAATCAGGATTGATAAATTTCACCTTCTTTCCTACCAATGATTATACCTATCGGTATTTTTTCTGTGATTTTTTTCTCTGAATCAATACGTTACCTCCCATCTACTGAAAACGTTTGCAAGCCTAAGCAGTTTCTTCTAATGATGTGCTGAATCTAAGGTTTTTTAGTAAGCCTGAAAAAAGGAGTTTAGGGGGTTTTTTTTAATATACTTTGAAGTTTCTTTACAGCAGTTTCATATAGATGATCTTATGAGCCTAAATGATCAATGATTCCCTCTTCTGCTGTGAGGAAGTCAGCAGTAATTCAGTAATAATCCATAAGAAACTTCAGAAAAATCCTGCTTCTGAAGTATTGTTTTCCTCCAAATTAGTTAACATTTTAAAGGACATAAAATTTTCTTTCCATTTTATATGCCAGGATAGATATTTGCATCATATAACACAGTTAGCTGAAGTCTGTATTTGGACCAGTCTCTCACTTTCATTTAGACTCTTGATCCTGTAAATTTAACACTGTCCTTTGTAAAAATTACTGGACTGAGCCTTGAAAGTAGCAGAATAATGTCTGTAATGAAACCATTATGTCTATGTGTTGTAAACCTGTTCAAATGTTCAAAAATTCTAAGAAGGTTTTGTACAAAAATATTGTAATAACAAATATGACTCTTAAAGAATTGTTAAAGAACTTACATTGGGTTGTTTGGTGGGTTTTTTTTATTTTTTCATCTATAAACTTTCTAACGTGTTTGAATGTTTCTACTAGAAATATTTTTTAAAAAAATCTTGCATGTAAAACATATATTTTCATGTTATTCAGTGTCCTTAGATTGTTTGGAATTTCCACTAAATTACATATAAGAGTAGATTTATTATTTAATATTCCTGTATAAAATGCAAAACATAAGGAGATTCTTTTTACAAATGGAAAAGACATATATTTAAATCATATTGACTTTGAGAAATTTTTAACTCAAGAAAAGTATTGAGACAGATCTTAGTGTAGGCACGTGTATTAATTCCCAGTTTTAGAGATGAATCAACGTATGATGCAGAGTATAACTTAGATAATTTTGCCTTTCCAAAATAAGACATATATGTCACCAAGCAGATATGAACTCAGAAACTTTTCTGAAATGGAGAAGTAACTTCAAATGTAGAAAAAAAATGTAGTCATCATGTTAATTGTCATATTATTTAGCATTTTTGACTGTGATTCTGCAAGAACAATGAAGTAAATTTGCATAATAGAAGTGATCACGTAAGAAATTTGAATAAGATGTACCTCTTTCCTCTTCCCAAATATCCCCCTTACTAGAATAGGTTAAAGCAAGGCAAATAATTCCTTACACCTCATTTTCGTAGAGAAGTTAACATTGACAGCACACTAGTCCCACAAAATACATGGCTACTTAAAGAGTTTGATCTAAATTTTACAGTTGTCAGTGACCACCTGCTCATTGTTGTCTGTGATTTTTGGATGAAGAGTTGCAGGTTTCGTATGTTTCCTCATAGGTGTATAATGAATGCATATGTAATGCTTTGTTATGCCTTCTGACTTCCTTTTGCATATCTTAGTGAATAAAATATACCAGTTGAAACTAATCTAGCAAATGTTTGTGTCTACACTCAGCTCATCCTACAATAAAAATCTAAAATTATGCTAAACAAAGTATAATAAAAGTACATATTACTCTTAATAATAGAAGGATTTTAGAGTGACTAGCTCAGATTAAAAAAAAAACAGAGATCCAATCCCAAAAGTAAACATTCTGATTTCTCCTTCTTTTAACAAGTGATAGATTATCAATAATAACCTGAAGTTATTTTAGAAGCATTTTTTACTCATAACAAAACCAAGTAAACAAAATCAACGAGTCATGACCAATGCTTGTTTGAAAACTTACTTCTGGAAGGAACATGGCCAGTACGTGGTGAATGCACCAGGGAGAAATTCATCTTATCTAACTTCAGACAGCTACAATTTATATCTAGACTAAGGTAAATGTTTGCATTTCCTTCTAGTAAAGAAGAAAAGGGGAAGTGAAAGAAGTCCATCTGTTTTTTAGAATTGCTACAAGAAAGGATAAATCGTCCCCTGAAGTTGTTTTCCATAGTCTTCAGAGGGAAACTTTATGACTAATTAAATCTAAATGCCTAATTTTTAAGGGATTCGAGTTACATAAATTACTCCTTTTCCAGTCCATCTATGTTAAGTCTTCCTATCATATCTGTCATCCAAAATGGATATCTCTGTTGTCTTATTTATTGTGCTATTGCAAATAATGACATCATTGAAGAAAAAAATAAATAAGTTCAGTGATGAAAATCCTTATAGTAACCTTAAATACAGAAATCGTATTTAAGAGCAAGATCACTAAAACTGTAAAATGAATACTTTATTTTCAGTCTGGTGTTTTCCGCTCATTTTTAATGACATAACACAGGAAAAGAGAAATTCTTGTCAATGTAAATAGGGTTAGACCAAGTGGAACATATCAGTAGTCTTCTTTGAAGATGAGAGTTACTTTTAAAACATACACATCAAAAATTATTCTGTTTAAAGAAATACAAAATTTCTTCTTTTATAGTATGGCCTTCAAACGCCTAAGGACATACAAAATTGCTAAGCTTTCATGGCATTCCCAGGTTAATTAAGGTTTTGATAAACTAATCTTTCTCTATGGTCCTCTTAGGAAGATAAAAAAAGCAAAACCTGAAAAAGCAAACAAGAAAATAATTTCAAAAGCCTTGAAAATTATTGCTTGAAATAGAAATTGCAGTACTACACAAAGATTTCTATTAAATGAATGTATTATATATCACTTTGTGTACAAGATATGATTCAGATAATGAAAGAGATGCTGCACAATGTCTACTGGTTTCTTATACAATGGGTTGCAGGATTTACTGGTGTGTAGGCAAAAGACAGTTGAAAATCCTCATAAGATTAAAACCTTCTATTATATTTGTTGTCACTTTTTTCTTTATTCAGTATTTCTGTGAACATATTTGTGTAGATTTGAATGAATACATGTTGTGAACTAAAAGACAACTTCATCATAAAATGGTTGGAGGAAAAAGAATTAACATCTATATAGTTGTCAATTGTTCTGCCAAACTGGACACCACCACGAAACATGTTTGTAACTAAAGGAATTCTTTGACTGAAAATCTAATTTCCAGATTTAAAATATTTCCGTCAGATTAGTGGGAGTCCAGTGTGCACCAGTAGGCCTTACCTAACCTCATCTGTATTACCTGGGACCTCCACCCGCATCTGCAATGATGAGGGGGCTCAGGCTCCCAGGTCTTGCCTCATCTGTAGGGTTGATAGTCCAGTTGCCTGTTATGTCTCTATTCCTGTCTTCGAGAGTTTTGACTTGTTGACTGGACTTCCTGGGTGAGGACAGGATAGGTCTCATTTCCTCACCATGTCTAAAGAACACTAAACCACTGAATGGGAACCACTTTTGTTCAGATACCCTGTGACTGTGTCCCTCGCTACTTCAGTCACTGCCTTTTCCCTTTGTTGTGGTCAGCTTCAGCTACTGGATCATCTTCCATTGTGGAGCAGCCCTGCTCCTGCTTTGGCCTCACAAGTCTGTCTCTTCATCCGCCTTATCCTCATGGTCATGTGTTAACATCTTTCCAGGATCATCTTTCCATCTAGTCTAGAAGCTAGACTCTCAGTGCTGCTTGTTCGGCACTTACATCAGAACTTTCTATAATATATTTCAGGCTTATTTCTTCTCCGCACCTTCACCATCTGAAAACTCACATGATCTGCAGGTCCATCTTCATTTTCAGTTTGAACCTTTGAAGACGGGTCTTACGACAAGCATTAACATGCTTAATACGAATAGGCTGTTCATTTCTCTAGGATTTTTAATAAAAGCACTGGATTTACCACGGCTTGGATTTATCACAGGTTAACAAAGTAGACGTAATTTTACTTTTTCATTGACACAGTCTCTGGAATAACGTAGCTGAGATGTGTTATAAGCATAACTTTAACATGCTAATCTTCATATTGCCTACATATTCAATCCTTTGCAACTGAAAAATACAGCACTGATGTAGCTGTTTGCAAAAAGTTTATGAAAAGAATAATCTATCCAATTTAAAAACAGATGTAGTTGACAGGGGAGTCCTATGAATGCTGGAATATATAGGTGTTAGTAAGATTTAATACTTGCATTTAATTTTTAGTGCTGTGTCTAGTAATCTGTCTCAGACTAAGTTAAGGGAATATGCTACTATTTCATTACCCTCACTCAGAACTAATATTTTCTCCAATAGATGCATGAGCAGCCTAAAGGTATTATCTTTTTTTTGTTTCCTGCCAGTTGTTCTTTTAAATAGGATTTAGAAAATAAGGTTCCCCTAGACCTTGGAAGGTTTCCACTGAGCAGTTATCAGTTCTTGTTTCTTCAACTCAAATTTGCTATTCTTATTAGTGTGAAATAATTTCTGCATGGACTCCTGTCTACATAACATTTCATTCCATGAATCAGAAAAAAAATATCATGGTATTAGATAAATATTAATGCAAAAAGCTCTTGAAAATTGAGACAATTCAACAATAGTTCAGAGGATATTAACAGAATTTGTTTTCTTCTTATGGGCCACAGTCTTTTTAAACATTTGATAACTTCCTTATTTTTTCAGGCCTTCAATACGTAGGGGAGAAATAAGTTCTTAATGATTCTATAAAAGCTTATCTATAAAAAATAGTTTGATATTATTTCAGTAAATAATGGAATATCATTCATTTTCCATAAGCCCATATTCTTATAAAAACATTAAGAAGAAAATTATGGTAAACGATCAGTTTACGTTGGAAGAAACCACAAAGAAACAGAAGTAGAAAAAAATAAAAGAGGGGAGAAGGAGAATAAAAGTTATTAATAGTTTAAAAGTAAATACTTTTTTAAACTGTAGTAGGTTAAACTCCTTCAAGCTTCACTGCAATGCAATTGTGTAATGTAATGTTACGGTTACAATAATTTTCAAACAGGCTTACATTGAATGGCAGACAATGATAACAACTAGCTATTCTGTATAAAGCAAACTGTCTATGACCTTAAAGTAAAAAAATGAAGTATAGAGGAGTACACGCTTTGGATGATATGAGGGGCCTTGAAAGTCCAGGCACGTAATTATATCAGAAGCCTCAGGGGTACAAATAACTCAGCAGCTGTCAACTGTAATCATCAAACAAATGAAAACTTAGGAGCTAAAGCCAGTTTTGGTGGTAACAGGGTAAACAAACTGGGGACTGATGAAAATCTGGAGATGAAGTTCCTGCTGCTGCTGCATAAATCTGTTTTATTCATAGAGCCAAAGAATCATAAGGTTGGAAAAGACCTCTGAGATCATTAAGTCCAACCATACCTGTCCCCTTACTAAAACATGTCTGTAAGAAACTCATCTACCCGTCTTTAAAATATGTACAGGGATGGTGACTCCACCACCTCCCTGGGCAGCCTGTTCCAATGCCTGAAGAAGAAATTGTTACTAACTTCTAGTCTAAACCTCCCTTGGCATAACTTGTGGCCATTTCCTCTCGTCCTATCACTTGTCACTTGTGAGAAGAGACCAGCATCCACGTAGCCACAACCTCCCCTGGACTTCCGAAGGGCAGACTTTGAACTCTTCAGAAGGCTGCTTAGTAAAGTTCACTGGGAGGTGGCTTTTAAGGACAAAGGGGTGAAAGAGGGCTGGACGCTCATCATGAAGGAAATCCTGGCGGCACAAGAAGCAGGCCATCCCCGTGTGCTGTAAAACGAGTCGGCGGGGAAGAAAACCAGGTTGGCTGAGTAGGGAGCTTAGTATTGATCTCAGGAAAAAGAAGAAAGTATATGAGGTCTAGAAGAGGGGGCAGGCGTCCCAAAAGGAATACAAGAGTGAAGTGAGTTTGTGTAGGGAAAAATTCAGAAGGGCTAAAGCCCAACAAGAACTTCAACTGGCCACTTCAGTCAAGGACAATAACAACAACATCTTTAAATATATCAGCGGCAACAGGAGGACAAAGGAGGCTCTCCATCCCCTGCTGGGTGCAGAAAAGCCAGTAGCAATGAGGAACGAAGACAAGGCAGAGGTGCTTAACGCCTTGTTTGCCTCAGTCTTTAACCCCAAAGGGGAAAGTGCTAGGGATACGCAGCCCCCTCAGCCGGGAGATAGTGGGAATGAAGCTCCAGCTGTTTGGGAGGACTTGGTTAAAGACCTGCTCAGCCAGCTAGACATACACAAATCCATGGGGCCAGATGGGATCCACCCCAGGGTTTTAAGGGAACTGGCAGAGGTTCTTGCCAAACCCCTTTCCCCCATCTACCAGCAGCCCTGGCTGACTGGGGAAGTGCCACTTGACTGGAGACTGGCGAATGTTACACCCATTTACAAGAAAGGTTGAAGGAAACATCCAGGGAACTACAAGCCTGTCAGTCTGACCTCGACACCGGGGAAGGTCACGGAGCAGATCATCTTGAGTGCTATCATACAGCACACACGGGACAACTGGGTGATCACACCAAGCCAAGATGAGTTGACCAAAGGCAGGTCCTGCCAGATCAACCTGATCACATTCTGTTTAATGGACAAGGGAAAGGTTGTGGATGTGGTGTACCTGGACTTCAGTAAAGCCTTTGACACCGATTCTCACCGTATCCTGCTGGAGAAACTGGCTGCCATTGGCGTTGACAGGCACACCCTTTGCTGGGTTAAAAACTGGCTGGATGTCCGGGTCCAAAGGAAGTAAATCCAGTTGGAAACCGGTCAAGAGTGGTGTTCCCCAGGGTTCAACGCTGGGTCAAGTCCTGTTCAATGTCTTTATCAATGATCTCAACGGAGGGATTGAGTGCACTCTTTGCAAGTTTGCAGATGGCACCAAGCTGGTGGATCTGCTTGAAGGAAGGGAGGCTCTGCAGAGGGATCTGGACAGGTTGGACCGATGGGCTGAGACCAACAGGATGAGGTTCAACAAGGTCAAGTGCAGAGTCCTCCATTTGGGACACAACAACCCCGTGCAGCGTGACAGGCTTGGGGAAGAGTGGCTGGAGAGCTGCCTGGCAGAGAAGGACCTGGGGGTGTTGGTTGACAGCCGGCTGAACGTGAGCCAGCAGTGCGCCCAGATGGCCAAGAGGGCCAATGGCATCTTGGCCTGTATCAGACACAGTGTGGCCAGCAGGAGCAGGGAGGTGATTGTGCCCCTGTGCTCAGCACTGGTGAGGCTGCACCTCAAGTGCTGGGTTCAGTTTTGGGCCCCTCACTACAGGAGGGGCTGGAACGCGTGTAGAGAAGGGCAGCGAGGCTGGTGAGGGGGCTGCAGAGCAAGTCCTGTGAGGAGAGACTGAGGGAACTGGGGTTGTTTAGCCTGGAGAAGAGGAGGCTGAGAGCAGATGTCATAACTTTCTACAGCTTCCTGAAAGGAGGTTGTGATGAGGTGGGTGCTGATCTCTTGTCACATGTGACACGTGATAGGACAAGCGGAAATGACCGCAAGTTGGGCCAGGGGAGGTTTAGGTTAGACATTAGGAAGAACTTCTTTACTGAAAGGGTGGTCAGGCATGGGAACAGGCTGCCCAGGGAGGTGGTGGAGTCACCATCCCTGGAGATGTTTAAAAAACGGGTAGATGAGTTTCTTAGGGACATGGTTTATTAGGGAGACAGGCACGGTTGGACTCAGAGATCTCAGAGGTCTCTTCCAACCGAGTGATTCTATGATTCTATGATTCCTTTCAGGTAGTTGTAGACATTGTTGAGATCTCCTCTCAGCCTCCTTTTCTCCAGGGTAAACAACCCTTATTCCCTCAGCCGCTCCTCACAGGACTTGTTCTCCAGCCCCCTCACCAGCCTCGTTGCCCTTCTCTGCACACGCTCAATGTCCTTCTTGCAGTGAGGGGCCCAAAACTGAACACAGTACGCGAGGTGTGACCTCACCAGCGCTGCTTTGAGGAAGCTATCACAGATATCAGGAAAGGATATAGATATTGCACTGAATATTAATATTTAGTTTCAATTTTTGGCCACACGGAGAGAAAGGTAGTTGCATTAAGGTATATCTGCCTCAACTATATGTGTATCTCTGTGTGTGCGTTTAAAAAGTACAGTGGATCTAACTGTGTGTGGGTTAACCGATACATCTCAGCTCACAGTATGGACTAGATTGGGATTTCTCTTCCCCTTCTTTCCTCCCCAGCCTTGGTTTGAGTTTTGATAATTTACTTTTTGAATGCAAGATTTAATATTATCTGTGGCAGTGGCATGTCATTAAAACTTTATTTAATTTCATTTTCCTAAGATTTTTCCCCTAATGTTATACAAATATAACTGATGAGTTATATGACTATATCAGTGAGTTTAACCTTATATCGATTTTTTTGTTTGCTTACCAACTCAAAGTTTAGTGATATATATGTCAAGAAAAGTATTTATCAGAGCTTCTTATTTCCTTGACCTGTCATAGGCAGATGGTAGAGGCCATGCACACACGATCAACAGAAATTGCAAGAACAGAAAAGAAACCAATGGTGCTGGGAGAATGGCACTCAAGGGGACACGAAACACAAGCCTGGAATTAGAAAAGTAATGTTTTCATAACTGCAGCTTGTGATTGCAATTTTTTTCCTTCCTGGCAACAGTGTTAAAA
Source organism: Neomorphus geoffroyi (assembly GCA_033558235.1). NCBI lineage: Eukaryota > Metazoa > Chordata > Aves > Cuculiformes > Neomorphidae > Neomorphus > Neomorphus geoffroyi. The sequence continues at coordinate 25,113,007 of JAUMJM010000005.1, forward strand.
TGTGTTTTAAAAAAGATTTTGTAAGACTAACACACGTATACACACGCACATAAATGAGTTCTCTCTTTTACTTATTTTGCAGTTAGAAGAGATAATTTACCTATCTTACTTTATTGTTTTTCCATTATTATTGCATTATTCCACAGCTCTATGACTGGCAAAAAAAGAGGAAAACTCAAGGATAACAATAATAATAAGATAATTTAGTTAAAGAAATACACAAATAGAGAGAGAAAATTTATTAATTTAGGTCAATAAGACATATCTTTTTGTATACCCCTTGCTCATAGAAAGAATCATTAACTACAGAGGTAAATACATGCTTTTCTATTGTTTTTCTTATTTAGTCATATGTGTAAAAATATATATATATGAATGCACACATATATAGAGACAAAGAAACAGAAAAAGAGACAAAAAGAGAAAATATTTACTGGCATCTCAGATTGACAGGATTCCTTGTATATTTAGACTATATTTTCTAGAGGGTGACATTCATGTTACTCTTTTCTTTTATACAGTACAAAACACATGATAAAGCCACAATAGTTGTTCTTCTAAAATATATTTTCATAATTTGGATGATCTCTATCTTTATTTTCCAAATGTAGATACACCACTTGCAATGTTTCCTGTTCAGAGTCAGGACAAAACTATGAGAAATATGCCATGTAACAGCTCCTATGCCCCCCAAAAAACATAGAAATAGGGATGCAAATTTAGAAGTTTACTAGACGAGGTAACGAATGAGGCTGAGGGTAAGTTTACTTCTGAGACTGAATATGTGCAGCAGTTTCTATCCAATAATAAATTATGGTGTTAAAAGTACTCTCTCTGTCCTTGATAGAGATGTAAAATACCCAAGTATCTCTAAACAACAATTCTGCAGAAGACTGAGAGATGGCACCTTTAGTTGGACCTAATAGCTAACTGCATTGTTGCATTTTCTGTTGACCATACTTCTGAATTTATTTCTTTTCTGGATGTTATTTTATTTGTTTGCTGACAAAGGAAGAGAACTTACTAAGTTATGAATAGACTTTTTTGGTATTTCTAATGTAGTTTAATAAAAATAGTATTCTAATCACAATTTCCAGATTTTATATACTTGCTGCAAGTTTCCGTAAATGATCCATTAATACTATGATTATTAAGACAATTCCTTGCACTTCATAAAACCTCCACATCCTTGGCAGCCATGAGAAAAAGAAATGTTTTCTTCTGAGAGAATTTTCAATGTAGTATGAATGTAGACAGGAAAATTATAGCAGATTATTCCATTATTTCTGGTACCTCTGCTTCTAGATATGGACAAAATACTTGACTATGTGTCAGCTGAGAAGAAGCATATCCTAAATCTTGGAAGACTGATGATTTTATTCTGTATTGTTCTTTGGTTCATGTTTATATGATGTTTACTTCATTATGGATATGATGTTTAGTTAATTAAGAATTCTTCAAAAAAAAAACAACCATAGTGTTTCTTGTGCATAGATGTAGCATTTAAAAGGAATCAACATTAGGAAATGTCTACAAACTATTGCTAGTAAGTATCAAAAGTGGTCAAGTAGCCAATTTTATGCTGGTAGCGCTCAAGCACATTTTTCAGTCAATATTAGTGGGTACATGCAGAGTTTCTCTTATTATTTTTTCATGACTTGTAAATTACTACCACCATTTTTCTCTGCAGATATCTTACAAACAACATAGGCTTGAAAGTTTTTCCTACAATATTTGCAAACCAAAATACATAAAGAGATTCATACTTTCAGGTGTTTCTTTAGCACATTTAAATGTTATGTCTAAGATGTATCACTTCTGATTCCATACTACGATCATTCTTTTATTTTCATACTTTCAAAATATTTCCATGGCCATCTACACGAACCTTTATCCATCTTTGTCTTTTGTCTTTCGATTTCTCTTAATGGCTTTCTTTTTCTACTTTTTCAGGACTTAAAAACAGTGTTATTTATTTATTTATTTATTTATTTATTTTATATCCTATTCCATCTCAGTTGTGCTGTTCTCCACACATTATCAAATGTTAACTCTAATCAACCAAACCAAAAGCTGATCCTAATCACAAGGCTCTTTGCAATGCATTTTTTTATTCCTAGACCACCAAGTAGGCTACCTGTGGAGCCTTGAGGAGTCACTCTATGAAATTCTTCTGAAGGACTTTTTCAGCTGATATTCCCTCAAGGAACTTACAATGGATGAGAGTTAGGCAGGACTATGAGGGTTTTGTTGCTCATTCCAGAGGTGAGAGGGGACTTGACTTATGAATTGCTAAATTGCTCAGGCCAGGAAGCAAATGCCTGACAAGCCCTGGGAAGGGGAGAACAATAGTCCATTGTGTTATATGACTGGATTACTAGTAGCTGTTTAGTGTATTTTGATGAGGCAGTTAAAATTGCTATTACTCCAATGATAAACGGAAATTCTATCTACATGACATGGTCCATTTGTGCCCACTACACAATTTACAAGATTTTCAGTGTAACACTCATCTGTTCAGTACATTTTCATGTTATTCTCTCCCAGATTTTAATTCTCTCATTTATGGCAAATACTGGTTTTGTTTTCCTTTAAAATAGGTTGTGATTTAAAATATTTTAGATGTATAAATGTAGTGAATGGATTGAGTGTAATGCATTTCAGAATTAAGTGTAGAAGTGAGATTGTGGGAACACAGTATTCTTACATTCTCTCTCATGTGATGATTTAATAATGAAACATGAGACCATAAACTTGAAAAAGGCCTGTGATTTTTAAAATAGTAATAGAAGATTATTACAGTTGCTACTTTTCAACAGAATTTTCATAAATAGTCCATTACAAGTTCATGCTTTGTATGATTTTTAAAATATAAATTGCAGCCAAAACACTTAATAATTTTAACAAAGTAAATTTAAATAAATTTAATTGTCCTAGTTTATATTTTACTTAAGGTTTAAGTATATATTTTATTTAAGTATATATTTTATTTATATATATTAAGTATATATTTTATTTAAGGTTTTTTCTCATGGAAAAAGGATCTGAAATACAACAAGAATTCAATTTTAAATGGAACACACTAGAACATAATTTATATAAATTATAATTCTTTCAAAACAGAGTGATCACTTTATTTATTTAATATTAGTGGCTATAATCACTGAAAAATCTGTGCTCCTGATCATACTGAAATTATTATTAGTTCTTAAAGTTTGTAAGACTGTTCATCTGACAGGCAAACCTTCCCCAGATGTTTTTTTCCCCTGTGTCTCATATGCGTAACCAAACTATGTGCACACAATTCTGTTTCTTTTCAAATTTCATTTGAATGCTATCTGCATCTGGTAAAGAGAAGATTTTATTACTGGTTTCCAGAGAATAGTGGTCAGAAAGAGGGAAATCATATCTGGACAGAAGTGAATTTTCTATAATTGAGAAGTGTTTGCCCTGATGCCCTGTAGTGCATTGAGTTGTCCTCTGTTCCATGGCTGTGTGTTCGCTTTTCAACGATGAGGGCCTTCTTTCTTGTTTATATAGCCACCTAGAGGAAAAGCCAGCTGCAGTCACAATGCAGAAGAAGGAAGGCTACTACACTTGGTAGCCTGCCTCATAGCATCATCAGAAACCCACCATTAAGTCTTTTTTTTTCAGAAATCAATCATTTAAGTTTAAGATTCTTTCTACTATATCTCTTTTGTACATCCAAACATCTTCACCAAGAAGCCAAAAATGTATCCATTCTTTCCAAAGCTCTCACTACAACATTGTTAAATTTCACCACTGGTTTAATGACTTTCAACAGTTCAACATTTCTATTCCTTGTAATTCTGTGCTTGTTTGTACTTAAGGTATTCTGTTTGTCTCAAATATTATGTTTTCTTTATTAGAGTATTTTCCTGGTCAATTAAGGAGCCCTTGAGTAGAGGAGATCTTTTTGCCTTTCCTATTTCCATGTTGCCTCACTTCCTTCTAGTCTTTCCTTTACATGCAGAAACCACATACTTAACCTACAGTTTGTCTTACTAAAGTAAAGCGATATCAATTTGTTTCAAGTGATGATCGGTTCTCACTGACCTGAAACAAAGTCCATTAATGACTAATTTAGTCATAAGTGCACTTAAGTGGGTCAGATGTCCCTCTGATAGCCTTTAAAGGCACATCCTCTTTTCATTTCCCATAAACTAGACATTTTCTTTAGACATTTCTTTCTCCTCAAGGCACATAGACACAACTAGACATTGCAAAGTTCCTTTCTACGTACACACAGATAACACTAGTGGAACATCAAGTCTTAGAGTTGAACACGGAACTCTTTGTCTCCTTCAAATGAGGTTCTTCTAATTTTATTTTATTTTTTTTTATCTGATCTTCTGTAATGTGTAGTAGGTTCCACAGAAAGTAAATGAGAACACAGGACTCAACAGCTTCTAGATTAGAGTGTTAGACTGGACTAGCTTAACTGCTGAGGTAATAGTCTCAATATATAGACTTCACTTAATGCTTTTGTTGAGACTATTCCACCATATGTAAGTAACAAAATATGAACTGGACAAAGATTTGCACATTGTTTATCTGCAACCTAGGTCAAATATCACGTCTATCAGATTTTCTTCAAAACTGGTACTTTTTCATGAAGTGACCAGGTATAAACAAACGTCATCGGCATTGACAATTTCTAAAGCAGCTCAAAACTTCATGTAAAAAATACAGTTGTACATTAGTCAACAGATTCCAACTACTCATCAGATCTCTGCATAGGTAAATGTATATATCTATAAAAAGTTCTGAAAAGAACTGATTAGCATGAAGACTGCATTTGTTTTGTTTACAAAACCTATCAACTCTATATTTACACTATACTGGTGGAATTGAGTATGGAGAAGTGGAGTCACGACAAGTCTGGGCTTTGCACTCTGTTGTCTGTGAAATGTTTCTTACAGAGTGTTCAGTTTCTGAAGGCAGCCAAAGGAAGCCTCCAGTACTACTACTGTTATCAACAGCAGCAAGGTAACAATCTTTTACCATTATTCATGGAAGAAAAAACAAAACCAAAAGACCCTGAACTATTACTTGTACAAAAGCTGATTTAAAATTATCAAAATGTTAGGAATACCTTGGGGATATAATTTTTAAAAAAATAAATAAATCAAGCAGCTGGGAAGAGAAACTAAACAGAAGTGAAATAGACAGTTGTTAAAATGAAAAGAAAAGAAACAAGAAAATGAGGAAGTAGCCAAAGTGAAAATATATGGCTTTAAACCTGTGAAAAAAATATGTCTCACTTGTGGCATTACTGTGTTGTAGATGGTAGTGATTGACCAAATATTAATAAATCACAACACCATGATACAAAATTGTAAGAACAAAAGCTGACGTCAAAAAGGTATTTTTTTTCACTGAGATTTACAGAATTACAAAACAGAAGCCTTTCATAGACCAACCATCCTAAAAAGGGGCTAAACCCAAACTGTGTTTATCCATTTCTTCAAAAGTCTACAACGATAAAATTTGTTTTCTGGCAACAGAATATAGTTTTTAGTCAATATAGCAAACAACGTGTAGAGGTGTTGTCAACCATCTAAACAGAGATGTCTAATCTAGGGTGAACTGAAAAGTTATTCTGACTCACATAAATACGATGATTCTGACTCACATAAATACGATGAGTGGATCTCTTTGACTTTGTGAGAACTTAGGCTTTTATGTAAACACTACTCGCAGACACTTAGACTCAATACCTCAGTTTGGAGCTGAATGCCACTTTTTGTAGGAATACTGAAAGGAGAAGGGAGGATTAAAACAGCCTGAGAGAGGGGGGATTAGGATAGAGTGATGTGAAATGAGCTGGTGTACAGAAACTTTGCGTGTCTAAATGAGCTCAATGAATTTGTCCCCATTTGAAAATAAAAAAAGAAAACATATTTTCATTTCCAGAGAGAAAATGAGCGTAAGACTATATTATCAGTCATGTTGTTCTGATGATTGTTCTTTTGTCTGTGTTATCTACCTGCTACAATGGTTACAGGCTGTACAAAATTCCCTCTATAGCGACTTACTTAAGCTGGCAGCAAATAAAAGAAAAGAGGGCCAGGGGGTTGGAACTGTATGATCTTTTAGGTCCCTTCCAGCTCAAACCATTCTATGATTCTGTGTTGGTCCAAATCTGTACAAATTATTGACTAATTTTGTGAGAGAGAGAGAGCAAGCAGGTAAGCATCTCCAATTATTTTTTGTGTTTCACTTGAATTTAACCCAGATATGTTTAATCTAAATCAAGTGTTTCAAATGGATTTTATTACAATTAAGCACATTTGTTGTATAGAGTTAATGACCTAAATGGACAGGTCTGGGGAAGAGCTTAAAAAAATAACTTGTCAGTAATACAGATTAATGGGAAATGGAGAAATACTAAGAAAGATATAGGTTCAGTGACAAAAAACAAGTGAAAGAAGCTATGACATTGAAAACACCAGTGTAGTGGGAGAAGACAGGAGAAAAAACAAAGAAGCATGGAGTGAAACTAAGGTGAGGTAAGGTAAGGCTGTGGGAGAGGAGACATGGGAGCAGTGAATCACATTGGCCAGGGAAGTCCCCAACAGCTGCAGGTCTGTATGTTCCTCCCAAGGTGTGGCTTTCCTAATGCAGCCCAGTGGTAAATCTTGGTTTCCCTGGCAACCCACCTTTCGTCTATACCCAGAGACAGCAAACTCTTCTTGCATACACTTTGCTTGCCTCATCTGCATTATTGCACACACGACCTCCAATAAACTAGCGAAAAAACTCTTATGTCCTCAGTTTACATTCTGATCTTGCTGGATGGAACTGTTTTGGCACAGCTGGTGCTATTGTTTGTGATTCAGGCACAGAAAATTGCAGAAGATTTCATACCCATCCTGTAAGAAAAGCTGCTCAAAGACGTCTCTAGACTTATTTATGTTGTTTTCATCTTTGTAGGAAGGTCCTTTTCGTGTGTGAAAAAGAGGGAAAGGGACAAGGGCAGTGGCAGATGACTGAAAGTGTACGTGGAAACTGCCAATGGTAATGCTTTCTTTGTATGTTTTTTTTTTTTTTAGTTAGTTTTTATTTATTTCAGTTCATAATTTATTTTTTTTTAAGAAAGAAATACAGGAAGGGCACAAATTGTGTAGTGTTATGTTTCCCATACTGAAAGTCTTTTGGGTATTTAAGAATTTATCCAAGACTTACTGGTGAACTTCAGCCTTAGCAATTAGTGTAACTTTTATAATAATGGGAGTAGATAAAGACTTTGTACTTTGTATGCAGACTAAGTGACTATATATATCATAATAAATAATAATTGCTGTTGATACATTGTTAAATAAAAATAAGTGCTATGCTATTCTCCTACTGCTTCTTAGCAATAGGGGTCCATTGTGAATTTTTCTTTTTGAAATTTTTTGGTCATTATTATCTGTGGTATGAAACAGATCAAACAAAATGGTGTGAACGTTAGGACTCGATGATCCTTCTGAGTCCCTTCCAACTCAGGTAATTCTGTGATTCTATGATTCATGTTCAGATTGACGACACAGAAAATAGCTGAAGTTAACAGGGCTTAGTTGAAAGAACAGAGCTTTGGATCAAGAGAGAAGAACAGGAGTGTATGGTTTCCTTATATTTTTTAACATCAAATTTCTAATCCAGATACAAGCTTAATTAGTTCTTAATACTAACACAAAATGGCAGAAAAGGTAGCCAAGAAACTTCGTTTTTAGCCTGATTGTATTGGAGTTGATCATTATAACAATTCCTATGGACTTCTTACTGATGCTTTCTCTCTCCTGTGATGAAGTGAGGACATGAGGATACATAACTGTTACTCATCTACCTCTCAACCATACTACTCCCAGGGAATTATTTGTGCTTTAGCTATCGTTGATAAAATCTAAGTTATGGGAAACTTGCACCCACTATGCTGCATTTATAAGGACCTCCACAGGGCTGCTTACAAAGCAGTGGGTTTGTAACTCAACAGTGTGCTTCATAAATAATAAATGCAAACTTTTCCATAGGAATGCATACCTTAAGGCAAAAGACAGAGACTTCTTAGAGTTTTTCTGACATTTCAGTCTGTATTTGCTTTAGCATTCAAAATCCTTCCACTCACTGCTATTTCACAGTCACCTCTGCAGTGCTTAGTTATCATTAGAAGCCGTGAGTGGAAGATGTGTGAGGGTAGTTTTCTCTAGCCTTAATGCTCCAGTTGTGCGGGTTTCCAACTAGTTTTCTGATTCTGCTTTTTCTAAGTAGATACGCCAGATCTTGGCACTTTTCATTTCCAAACTTCTTCTGTCATGTTTTTATTGTAATGCATTCACCCTTTGAAATAAGTTGCAAGCAGCACATTCAAAGTATCAGGAAGAAGAGGCAAACTTTCAGACTTCACAATAATTGCATTTTTATGACAAGCTTTGATGTCTTCTGCATTCACACCTATCTTTAATAATCACCTCTAAATAATGAGTACCAAAACCAAATCTAATACTTTCTTCTACTCATCATATTCTTTTCAGCTGTCTAAAGTAGTAAATATACATTCAAATTACTTCTCAACTAGGAAAAGTATAGAAACAACAAAAACACAGAAGCAAAAGATTTTTTCTATCTTTGAAGAGAAATTTTCAAAATGTAATAGAGCACCCAACTAATAAATCAACATTTTGAAACAATGAAGACGACTGCACATTTTCTTAAAATATAAAAGATTACTACAACAAAAACAGATCAATAAATGCTGGAAAAATAGTGATAATATTAAATTTGCTGATGTTAAATGCTGCAACAACCCAAAAACTCTGCAATTTGAATCAACAGTCCTACTTTTTATAATTTTTTAGAAGACTTCTATGTTTTCATTTGTGAGAACATACCGTCTGCTTTCATTGAATATTGTTATTAACTGTTTACTTAATAAACTGCCCCGGCGTATCTCTCACCTGCACCACAAAATACACTCTTAAAATAAAAATAGTGCATCAACTTCTCTTCCAGTAAGAAAAAGTGAGACATTTCCTCTAAAGATTTTTCTCTCCTTGGAACCAGGTACTGCTAAATGTTTCTTTCTATGAATTGGACCACACAGTAGCATGCATATGCACTCAGAAACCTATGCTTTCTTTTACCTTTTATGGGCATGTCACACAGGAACAACCAATAAACCCAAATCAGACTGATGGAGAGATCTACCAAACATTAATCAAGCCTTGTTTAAGCTGGTCCTCTAGGACACCCTTTTCCATTTTTGTGTGGGAGTGAGCTATTTATGTTGGTGTGAATATGTCAGACACACTGTTGAGGAGTAGCCAAAACCAGGTTGATTATAAAAGCAGTTCTAAAACTCACTTGCTCCTTACCCTCTCTACTGTGTGTGATATGCTGTACCTTTAAGAGATGTTTAGTCTAAAAAGCAGGCTGAAGGAAATTGATAAACCAGCTGTAAAAAAGAAAACCTTCTCCATTCTATGGTGAGAATGAAGCATCTTTATTAAGTACAACTGTAACTATAAAAGGATAGGCCTCCCCCGAGTAAGTGTAAACATTTGTAGATACCTATATCGGAGCTTCTGTTCCTCAACTCCATTTACTGCTTAAACTTAGGTTTATCTCTATGTATAACATCTAACTAGTCCTCCTAGCTTCTCTTCTGCCCCTTAAAAAGATATGTTTCTCAGTCCCGTCTGCCAATCATGGGCAGATGCTCTGGAGACAATAATGTAGATTAGAGAACATAAAGTGCCTATATCAAGATAATTGAATTGAGTTTCTGTGTTCTTTATAGCCATGTTACAAGATGTAGTTAACACCAAGAGTGGCCACTTTTCATTATTAGTAAAAAAAGAAACCAAGAATGACCAGTTCATACACAGTCATCCTCATTGGAGAAGTCATACAGATTCCTGTCCAAGCCCACTGCCAAAAAACTCCAAAAGAATATAAACAAATGAAAAAACAATAAATAAAAAATGTATTTCAAGAGCTATTTTAAAAAAGTATTTATAAAATATTAAAGAAAAACAGATTTTCTGTTGTTATATATATAAATTAATATCTGTAAAAATGAAATTAATATGAAATGGAAATGCAAATTAAATCACACATATCCATTTATACTTCATTGAAAAATAACAATCAGCCACAGCATTAAATCAACAAAATTTTTAATGATTTAAGTTTAAAACCACATTTTGGTGGAATCTTTTTAATACAGAAAGTCTCTTCTGCTTCCTACACATATGTGTTTATTGTATTTTTTTGCATGTTTAGATAAATGATGCATTGTAAATGAAAACACAGCAGAAAATCATTTAGGTGCACTGCATCTTAGCAGAGGTCACTTTAAAACCTTTCAAGAAAAAAGTACTTTTCTGGTTTTAATAATAGAAAGGTAGTGGCTACTGCAATGACAAATTTAGGAAGACACTGAAAAAAAGTCTTTGTGTCACAGTCTATTTATAATTCATATTCACAGATGGCAAGATATGTGGTGTGACAAGTAGAAATAAACACTCTGTCATATTCACTAAACCTATTCTTACAGACGTGATGTTCACAATACATTTTTCAGCATTGTAAGACTACAAAGGCATGGGTTTTTTTCACTACTTACACTTGAAGATAAACTTCCCAGCTGGTTTGCATTAAGGATTCATCTTACATTATGAACTGAACTTTTCTGCTTCTTCTCATTACATCCGCATTGTATCATTCAAAAAAATTATTGGGTTTAAGTCTTACAAATATTACTCTGTCTAAGATTGCTTCACCAGGGGCAGTCATTTATCAGCAGAAGAGAAACCTCTCCCTCAGAATGGTGATCTGGTAATTCCGAGCACTCCAGGAACCTCCTAGACTGTTTCCTCCCCACTATATTTTATTTCTGTCAGGCATCTGTTAAGTTCAAGTGCCCCACAAGAACAAGGGCTAAAGATTTAGCAGATCATGGATCAGATCCCCCTGGAAACTCTACACATGGAAAATAGGGAAGTGATTGCTAACCACCAACAGGGCTTTACTAAGAAAAAATTGTGCCTGACAAATTTAGTGGCCTTTTATGATGGCGCTACAGCATTGGTGGACAAGGGGAGAGTAGCTGACATTATCTACCTGGACTAGTGAAAGCATTTGGCACTACTCTGCATATAATTCTGGTCAATATATTGGAGAGATATGGATTTGACAGATGAACCACTCAGTGGATAAGGAATTGGCTGGATGATTGCATCCCAAGCATTGTGGTCAATGGTTCAGTCTCCAAGTGGAGACCAGTAACAAGTTCCTCAGAGGATGGTATTGGGACTAGTGTTGTTTAACATCTTTGTTGAAGACACGGACATTAGGGTTGAGCACACCTTCAGCAAGTGTGCTGACAACACCAAACCATGTGGTGCAATTGGCAAGCTGGAAGGAAGCGATGTTATCCAGAGGGACCTGGACAGGCTGGAGAGCTGGGCCTCTGATAACCTCATGAAGTTCAGCAGGGCCAAGAACGAAGTCCTGCACCAGGGTTGAAGAAATTCCAAGCACAAATACAGGCTGAGTGGAGAAACAATTGAGAGTAGCCCTGAAAAGGAGATGGTGGTGGATGAGATCCTCTAACATGAGCCAGCAATGTGCACTTGCAGCCCAGAAAGCCAACCACATCCTGGGCTGCATGAAAAGAACTGTGAGCATCAGGCTGAGGGAGGTAATTCTGCCCCTCTATGCTGGTCTTGCGCGACCCCACTTGGAGTACTACATTCTGTTCTGAAGTCTCAAACACAGGAGAAACCTAGATCTGTTGGAGAAAGGCCACAAAGATGATCAGAATGCTTGAGCGCTTCTCATACAAGGATAGACTGAGAGATCTGGGAGTGTTCAGCCTGGAGAAGAGAAGGCTCTGGGAAGACCTTAGAGCAGCCTTCCAGTACTTAAAGGGGGCCTACAAGAAAGCAGAGAAGGATGTAATGGCAACTGTGTCATAGTTTTCCTGCTGCACAGTTGGCTTCCAGCTCCATGCTCTGTGCTTTGTTGTAGATGGACTGGACTTAAATATTAGCAGTTCAACAAATGATTTTTTGTCATAAAAAATAAAGAAACAACTTTTTGAAAAGTTCAGCCAATGACAAACCGTGAGGTAATGATCAAATCTTCTATGGAGTTAATGGTCGCCTGAGAGACTACAGAGTCCAAGAAATATTTCTAGTTATTGTGATGGTATTCATAGGATACATGCAATGTAGAAATAGTCAGATGGTATCCCAGTGATTAAAATCTAAATAATCAAAAAAATGGAAGAATCGATATGCAAGCAAAAGGACTACTACAGAAGTCTACATACACAGACTTGTCTGCTGTTGACAAAATTAGTGTCCCCAGATTACTGTGTTGAAAACATGGATATTCACCATAAGATAAAGCCTGTCCAGTCCATACTATTATTTACTATTATATTACATATTCACCCAGTCACTACTACTGAGTAGTACTGAATTATATCATTGTGCATTACGCTAATACACCATCCTTGTCCGTCCATCTCCCATCTATATATAGTGGTTGTAAGACACTCAGACAGGTATTGAGAACACGCTTATTCCTTATGTACTGAAAATAGCTTGTATGTACATGCAGAAAAGTCAGATACCGTTATGATTTATGAGACTCCAGTAAAGGTTACATATTAATTTTAGTGTTTTCATAAAAGTATATAGTTTTGCAATGAAATCTGTAATGCTTTTTTAACTTTTTTTCTTTTAATCTTTTGTGAAACTTCAGTTCTCAACAACTAGTGTTATTTGATTTGTCATTTTTGACTTTGTGTTGTTTGTAATAGCAACACAATCTGAACCAGTAAATGCTATCTGCTTGGCCTTCAATGTGCTTGATTTTCCTTACCTTTAAATAGCTCTGCTGTTAATTTCATTCTTTTACTAAACTCTTGAAAATGGGTTATATACATTTCCTTTTAGTCAGGTCATTTCATTGCATCAAAATTTGTGTCTGATTTTCTGTTACTGACAAGACTAGATTAGGCTGCTCAAGACTCCATCCAACCTGCCCTTGAATACTTCCAGGAAAGTGGCAGCCACAGCTTCCCTGGACAACCTATTCCAGTGTCTTGCCACCCTCATCATAAAGAATTTCTTCCTAATATCTAATTTAAATATTCTCCCTTCCAGTTTAAAGCCTCTCCCTCTCATCACTAGAGGTCCATGTAAAAAGCCCCTCCACAGCTTTCTTTTAGGCCTCCTTCAGGTTTTGCCAGTCTGCTACAAGGTCTTCCTGGAGCCTTCTGTTCTCCAGGCTGAACAAGCCTAACTATCTCAGCCTGTCCTCATAATGGAGATTTCTGGGGTTTTTTGTTTCTCAGAATAGGCATCAAATAAATATATCTTTATAAATAAAAATATATTTACTGGATATCCAAAGATAATACAATAGTCATGAAAGCATTACATTGTCAGTTGAAAAAGTGAGGATACAATGTAGCTTACTGAGCTGTGACAATGACCTTGACTGCTGGAAACACATATACAATGCATCTTGTGCTGAGGTATTTCACAAGTATTTCCACCAACAGGAGCAGGTAAATTTAGGTAACGTGATGATACATTCCTTGATCTATGATGGAGGAAACAGTGCTTCTCTCGACCACCAAGACTTTTCAATAAGCTTGGGCTGACAATTATAAGGCTATAGGTCAAGTAGTGGAAGTATAAAATAGTAAGCATGAGATTACTGCAAGTATTGAAATATGCCAACGGCTTTAGATTTCTATGGAGGATTTGCATTTTTATTAGCATCTGGAGAGCCAAACTGCAAAATGAATTTGATGAATGTAGTGACTTTTTACAGTCAGCCAGTAATTCAGGGGAACAGAAGGCACCTGATGTAATGCTCAAATACTTATTTGCATTTTTTTATTTACTTGTTTCTTTTCTGGAACATACTGATGTTATGTGTCCTGTTGGAAAGGGATAAGGATCAAACAATGCTTTTAATACAGCCAGAACCAATGCGAGACAGATGCTTCTTTATGCCCAGCAATATCTTTTGGTCTAAAGGCTACAGAGAAGCTCTGCTTCCAGTGACTGGTGTTTTCAACTAAAAAGACACATAGCATTTGTCAAATTGGGCATAATTTCCTAAAAACTTAGTAAACACTATAAAATCAGACCAGTTTAAGATGGTCTAAATGTGTACATGACTAAACTTATAAAACGTGATCTCATCCTACGTGCACACAAATGTCCATTGAATGATAGATGTCCATATCCCACAACTTGCTTGACAGAAAATGAAGCGTATGTAGATAGGTACATGAACTCTGCTGAGGGGTGATGGTGAGCTTTTGTATAAAGCTGAGTACATAGATCACAAAACTATAAAAGTGGGAATTGTCTTGACATCTATGGTCTCTCTCCTTTCAGAACACCTTGTACAAATTTCATCATGAAAACATAGAAACCTCTGATATTTCTAACTTCTCTTACATCGTCAGTTCAGCACAGTGCATTACCCACAGACATAGTTAAGTCTTAAATCTCCGGTGAAGTAGATAATCTTCCAAAATAGGTACCCAGGATTGTCCCTGAAATTCCGTACATTTGTCTATACCTTTCGCTTTCTATCTCATGTCTGTCCTCTTGTGTGGGTAGGTAGCATTGTCTTCTGTGTTTCTAAATCATTAGTAATTCCATGCACTGGCTGTTTCAGTTAAGCAGACTATATTTCAATCTTCTGATAAATTTTCATACTGTGTATCCAAGTATTTTGCAGGAACAACAGAACTACCACGTTAACTGCTTTGCTTGTGGAACTCAGTATATTATAGTACAATAAGGTAGATACATTTTTAAAATATGCTTCCCAAGTGACAGGTGATACACGTTATCTCAGTCTCAGTCTCTCATATGTAAAAAAATTAAATAAGATCATATTCACAATGTTTAACAATCACTAAATCCAATCTTATTTCTATTGTTTTCTACTCACAGCTTTTCTAACTCTGCTTTATATTTTTGTACTAGTCCCTAGCACTGAAATTCTTGCTTCTTTCTTCGTTATTCATAAATAAAATATACCTTACCATTAAATTCCATGGAAGTTTTGGCATTTCTTCCTTTTCCTGGGTCAGAATTAAGACTGAGGTAGAACGACATCATGTCGTTCTTTAAAGAACTATAGGAGTAAAAATATTCAGGGGATCTGAAAGCTGTGAAATTGAAAAATATTTTATGGTAATAATATATGTGGTTTCTAGATCTGCTTTTGTGTGCTTATCTTGCGTGGACTTTGATAATACTGTGCATAGAATCAAAATGAACAAATAATAAAAAAAACCCAAGGCACCCAAACATATTTAAAGCCAAGAAAAGTAAATTTTGAGATAAGAAAATGTAGCTAGGCTAAGATATGAGAGAGAGAGAAAAACACATTAATTTAGATATTTAGTTTTGAACTTTGCTTTAAATTGCAAGTTTGTCTGTATTGCTCTGAACTGGCTTTAAGATAAAAACCATTGTTCTGTGAATTATGCTGGCAGCCTAGAATATCCTGCTTACACTGACATTCAGCTCCAGTTCATACTTTTGTTTACAAAACCTTTAGTGAATCTTTTGTGTCTTTCTATTAACAACTTGTTTCTAAGTGGGCTAGCAAATCTTGTCTCTTACACAAGTCTACCATTTGCTTTGCCAAAACACATGGATACACACAGTTACTATTTACTGATGAGAAATGTGTACTGATACCATAGTTGCCATGGAATAAATACTAAACATTAAATAGTACGATCCTCATCACAATAGGCATATTGAATAACAGTGCTTATGTGACCACATTTCCCAGAAAGTCCTTGATTTTTATTGTCAGATGCCTGTCATGATCTCCTAGTCAGGTTTATAAAACTATGCTTTCTTCTGACTTTTGGAATCCAGGGCTTGGCATTCTTCAACTTTGAAGATCTACTAGCCAGCAGACAAAATGGATCTCACAAGAAAAAGGTTCTTCTTTACTGAGCTGGATGGTGACTGTATAAAGTGGCAAGACTAATCAATTTATGTGTGTGCCACAGGTTTGTATGCAGCACAGGGTAACATTTTGTAAATTCATACCAATGCAGTGAAACTTTCTAATATCTCATTGTGTTTTCCTGCCATTTACTTTCCTGGGTTGCAAATTCACACCTTCTTTGTCCTATATCTTGCCACTTTTGATATACTGAATGTGATTCCCCAAGTCTCATTACTGTTATCCAAGATTCTTCATCTTCATCTGACCTGTAGTCCTTTCTGATCCTCTAGCTTCTTCCACAAAAAAAATTCTACACTGACAAGACGGTAAATTTCTTGATGTCACAGACTTAAGGCCAAAAGGAACCATTACACCATCTAAGCTGACCTCCTGCATAGTAGAGGTTGTTTCATGGATATTTGTTTTTTAATTCTGTGGATAATCACTCAGGTTTTTAATCTTCAACTCTAATTATTCATGCCTCCATAACATGTTTTTCTTTTTTTAAAATAAGTTTTACCGTATTTCAAATCTTCAAACAGGTTATTATTTTTCACCAATAATATCAATAATGGCAGACTATTTATTGCGCTCACTTATCTGTAGAGGTTTCAAAGATTCTGGTAGTCTACACTATCTTATGACACCTAAAGGTAAAAATCCTAAATGATAGAATCTGTCCTTGGGTGTTAGTCATAAAGGAAGTATTGAGAAATAAATAAAAAGATATACACAGTTTTAAAGTCAGGAAGAATGAAGCAGCTAATAACTTTTAGTCCACCCACACAAGTTCTAAAGGCAGCTGAGAAATTTGACTATAATATTAAATGTCTGCAAGCTTTTCAGATCAGTTTAAAAAACAACTGTACACAGTTAGGACATTTTTCGTAATACTTCTGTCTTTTTATGGCTACAATACCATTAATCAAATATCCAGTTGAATTTACTGGAATGCATACTTAAGGAGGAAAATATGATTTTGAAATACTTCATTATCTGTTTTTGAGTTCTTTCTCACTATGTACTAAGTGATGTCACACTTCATATTTCATACTTTCAGAGAGAGAAATGTCATTGTTCTGCAAATTAATATATGGTCACAAATATTTTCGTTTTAACAGTCCAGCATAAAAAATTCAGTTAAATAATATGCATATATTGTTGATGTATTATGAACTGAGAACAAGTTAAACATTTTTCCAACTGTCAAAATATAATGTATTGAAAACACTAACCCAAAAGCCATACATGGATTTTCTAGAACTAAGTCAATATACATGTATACTACATTTGCATTAAGTGAAGTCCCAATCAACCTGACCTTGAATGTTTCCAGGGATGGGGATTCTACAACCACTGTAGGCAACCTATTTCAGTGTTTCACCACCCTCATAAAAAAAAATAATTCTTCCATATTCTAGCCTGAATGTAGCCTCTTTTAGTTTAAAATCATTACCCCTTGTCCTATTGCTACAGACCCCATTAAAAAGTCTGTCCCCATCATTCTTATAAGCCCCCTTTAAAAGGCCACAATAAGGTCTCCCCAGAGCCTTCTCTTCTCTAGCCTGAAGAACACCAACTTTCTCAATCTGTCTTCACAAGAGAGGTGTTCCAACCTTCTGATCATTTTTGTGGACCTCCTCTCGACCTGTTCCAGCAGGTCTATGTCTTTCTTGTGCTGAGGACTCCAGAGCTGAATGCACTACTCCAGGTGAGTTCTCACCACAGTGGAGTATATAGGGAAGATTCATAGAGTCGCTTGGTTGGAAAAGACCTTTGAGATCATCGAGACAAACCGTACCTGTCCACTATTAAACCATATCCCTGAGCACCTCATCTACCAGTCTTTTGAATACCTCCAGGGATAGGGATTCACCCGCTTCCTGGGATGCCTGTTCCAGTGCCTAAAGCTCCTTCATCCTGCTGGCCACACTTCTTTTTATGTAATTTACGATATGTTTGGTCTGCAAGAATGCTTTGCCAACTCATTTTAAGTTTTTCATCCATCAGCACCCCCAAGTACTTCTGGACAGGTTGACTCTGAATCCATTCATATCCCAGCTGATATTGATAATGAGTGTTGCCCCAGTCCAGGTGCAGGACCTTACACTTGGCATTGTAAAACCTCATGAGGTTCTCATGGGCCTGCTTTTCAAGCTTTTTGAGGTCCCTCTGAATTACATCCTGTCCTTCAGGCTTGCATCACTCACCTTAGTGTTATGTGCAAATTCAACAAGACCAAATGCAGAGCCCTCCATTTGGGTCACAACAACCCCATGCAGCATTACAGACTTGGGGAGGAGTGGCTGGAGAGCTGCCTGGCAGAGAAGGACCTGGGGGTGTTGGCTGGCAGCCGGCTGAACATGAGCCAGCAGTGTGCCCAGGTGGCCAAGAGGGCCAGTGGCATCTTGGCCTGTATCAGACACAGCGTGGCCAGCAGGAGCAGGGAGGTGATTGTGCCTCTGTGCTCAGCACTGGTGAGGCCGCACCTTGAGTGCTGGGTTCAGTTTTGGGCCCCTCACTACAGGAAGGACATTGAAGGGCTGGAGCACGTCCAGAGAAGGGCAACGAGGCTGGTGAGGGGGCTGGAGAACAAGTCCTACGAGGAGCAGCTGAGGGAGCCGGGGTTGTTTAGCTTGGACAAGAGGAGGCTGAGGGGAGACCTCATCACTGTCTGCAACTTCCTGAAAGGAGGTTGTGACGGGGTGGGTGCTGGTCTCTTCTCACGAGTGACAGCGATAGGACGAGAGGAAATGGCTGCAAGTTGCGCCAGGGGAAGTTTAGACTGGACATTAGGAAGAATTTCTTCACTGAAAGGGTGGTCAGGCACTGGAACAGGCTGCCCAGGGAGGTGGTGGAGTCACCATTCCTGGAGATGTTCAAAAGATGGGTGGATGGGTTTCTTAGGGATATGGTTTAGTAGGGAGACAGGTACAGTTGGACTCGATGATCTCAGAAGTCTCTTCCAACCTTATGATTATATGAAATTTGTTGAAGATGTACTCAATCCCACTGTCTATTTAATTGATAAAGTTATTAAACAGTAGTCGTCCTAATATAAACCCCTGAAAGACACCACTCATCACTGAGTTTCTATCTGGACATTTTGCCATTGATCACTACTCTCTGGATGTAACCAATCAGACAACTCCTTATCCATTGAACAGTCGACTCATCAAATCTACATCTCTTCAATTTAGAGATAAGGAAGTTGTGGGGGACAGAATCTTATTTTATATCACAAAAGGGCGGTGTAATAATAGTTAGAACATTTTGTTTTATCTGAGCAGTCTTCAAATACACAGTCACATATTCCTAAGCAGGTGTTTCAACTTAGTGTTTCAATTTTGTTTTAGTCTTCTTGCTTTCAAATGAAGGATTTCAAATCAAGAAGTTGAAGCCCATTCAGTTGTCGCTCTAGTGTAGTGCTTTATTAAATGAGGACTTAAGAAACTGTGTTCTGACCTTTTCACTTCTGCTTTTCTAAATATGTTCAGGAATTTAGGGGAAAGCATGTATTTAATAGCCACAGTTTCTGGGAAGCAGATATTAGTTTCTAAGTAATGTCACATTTTAGTATTAATGTCTTAGTGTCTTATATTTCACCCCTGGATAATTAGTCCTATGAAGCATAATGAGGCAGAAACCACTATTTAAATCTAGTTCCCATATAGAAAGAATGGTATTCATATTATTCAGAACTTATATCTGACATAGTCTTGCGGAGTCCCTTTATGTAAATGAAGAAAGCCATTTTTTTCTGGCTATGTTTCATTGCATCCCAAGGATGAAACTGGAAATTATTTGGATGAGTCTTTTAATTTTTTGTTTTATAAGAAGAATCTAAAGGGTTGCTAAACTGCTTACTCCTGATAATCTGAAGTAAGCTAAGTGTATTCATCTGTAACTGCTGTTATATTTATTCAGCAACCTATTGCAATACAAATTTAAGATTGGAATGTTAATCCACTCTTGCCTTTATATTTTTCAGAGATGCTGGAATGACTTCGTATTAAGCTGCTAAGGCTCTGCTAATGCCAATAGTGTAAGACATAACCATGACCCTGTCTTTCCTTTTCCCTGGATTCATCTACAGCCACGTAGGACTGGCTTACAGAAACATCAGAAGAAAGTTCGTCCTTGTATCTCTTGTATCTGTAAGAACCAATCAGAATGACACCAATAATCAAGAATCAGAAAAAAAAAAACAAAAAAGAAAAAGATAAAATGAACACATGTATGGGAGCAAAGGTCATATTATTTGGACCTGTATAGTCATACTATAACCATACTGCTGAGATTAAAAAAATATACAAAGAATTCTAAGGACTTTTCATGTGTTGAACAGAAAAAGACATATATAGACACTTCTATGTCTTCCAATATTTATTAGCTTATGATTAAGGGGGTAGGAAAAGATGTATTCAAATAGGTCCCCTAATAAAAAAGCAGTCTTGAGATGGACAGGATGTACGATTATTTTAAAGGTGACTGAGAGAAATTCTAAAGGATGAGTGCATAGCAATGAAGGAAAGAAAAAAGAAAAAAAAAGCCGACAAGATAGAACATAACAAAAATTATTTGTTCAATTTTTTTCAAATCTTCATGTAATTTGTCTTTTTTTCAATCCATTTTAGCAGACAAAAAAATCTTACCTTCTTTTAAAAATCAGCAGAAAACTACTCACTGAGAAATGACTTGAGAGTCTGTACTCGTATTTTACTGGACAGCTCCTCGTAAGTATACATGAAAGTGACAAAGGAAAAAGATTGCCACAATAGTTTCATAAAAATACAGCCATAACAACTTAGGTGAAAGGTTATGCAGATGCAAGTGAAAAACAGACCACAGAATTGCAAATGGAAAGGTTCTTAGCATTACAGAGATTCAGACGTCTGTGACACTGCACAACAATGCAACACTTGATTTCCTCAAGGGAATCCCTGTTGTTCAGGACACTGGCCACAAACACTGTCCTCACAGCACACAGGGTTGCAACCCGTATGTCATCCAGGGCAACTTGCCTACGTAATCTGCTCTAGACTACCTCAGATGTGAGAGATCCCTTTAGACATAATGCAGGCTTCCTGCGCTCTTTGTGCTGTTACCAATACACAGCGATACAGATAGAAGTATATAAAGACTAACACTATAGCAGATACAAACAGTATTAAGATAGGATGTAACACTAAACCTAATAGTCCTGTAGCTGTTTGCAGCCATCTGACAAAGATGCAGTAACAATGGGAGATGTACATAACGGGAGTTATGTACTAACTAAGCTAGTGGTTATGCAGATTCCAATATGATGGACTACTTGATATGTGATCATATATGCTTCTACAATTCATTCAGCAACTTTTGTGTCACTTGCCAGAAGAGATTCTTACTCTTAAGTACGCGATCCTGTACAGATCCCACTAGTTCAGGAAAGTCCCATTGAATTCTGCTCATAATCACTGCTGGATTCTGTTGTTTTATGACTTCAAAAAGATATCTGAGTATCATCTACTACCACTCTACCAGCATTACTGCACTCCATGGCTGGGGCATGATAAAATTACACTGCCATCTTCCTAAGTGGGCACTGCACACATAGTGCCATTACCACTGTTTAACAAAGTTGCAGATTATTCTAGTAGGGTTGATATGCACATTACTACTAGGGTATAACCCTCGTAGTCATACAGTTCCTTGAGCTTGATTATGAGTACAAGACACAGCTGCTGCTGTGGCTGATATTTTTCACACCCTTAATGTCTATTATATGGCCAGAACCATCTGCCCACTTTCCCATTGAGTTCCTTGGCCATTTCCTGATATATTACATAGTGTAAAATAGTACTTATAAAATGTTAGACAAAGGTTCGATTACATATTACTTTATTTACTTATTCTATTCCTGCCACCTTATCTACTCAGAACCTGACATTTCAAAAAAAGACTATTAATCAGATAAAGGAACCTGCCATGAATAATTTCAACTACAAATGCAGATTAGTGTGGGGAGCTCCTATTTCTTTTATTTCTTATCTGTTCTCTTCCTGACAGTGATGCCTTCAATCTATTCTGTACAAGGTTGCTCACACTTTCTGCTTCTCTCTGCATTTTCAATGCCTTGCTCGCATTGACCTCGCAGGTTTTATCTACACTAGGCAATTAAAGTGCTTTCAGCCATACTCTTACATGTTGAAGTGAAGGTATTGAATTTATCATACACTTGGCAACAGTACCAAAATTATAAATAAGAAAACCCCCAAATATTTATTTGTTTTTCTGTTGTTTTTCAATGGTGATAATAAATCATTTTTTTACCTCAAAACATATTCTTGTTTTCCCAACTGAATGTCCTTTGGAATGTCCTTCACATTTCTGATTCCTGGTGAGGAGATGCACTGAACTTTGTCTAAGCTGAGAACATCTTGTAGGGAAGGAGTAACTTCAGTATATGTCTGGAATATGGACACAGAGCTGGGAAGTACAGCCTAGCTTCAGGGTCAAAGAACAGTGCAGTAAAAGCAAGAGAGGGAAAACAGAGAACAGAGGGATGAAGTTGGCCTTTCACATCCTGTAATTAGAAGGAGGTTTATTGTTGCTGATATCATACGTAGAAAATGATGCACGCTTAAAGTTACAGTGATATGTCAAGACAGCTCAGAAGTGACAGACTCCACTATGATGAAGCCCATTCTATGGGATACCTTGCTGCACAAAACCAATACAGTGAGACACCCTTGAAGGATTAATCTGAACATGGTAGCTTCTATAATGGTTGCAGGAATATTTAGTTCCTGGCCAGCCATGGTGGGAGGGCTTCCATGACTGAAATGTTGCAATGGAGGTATACAAATTTGTTAGGAAGGACCACTGTCACGTTAAATAGGAACAACTCTGACAGGGAGGGCTGAGGGATGTGCTAGTCCCAGATCTAGTCAGTGATTTATGACTAAAGAATTATGTGATATGTCAGCATGTGTGTTTTAGCCACCAGTCATAATTCAGTTACCTTTGAGAGTCCCCTCAGAGGCTGGCAACCACAGGGTTAATTCTTTCTGTCAGTGAGCCAAAGTGCGTTGTCAATGAAGCAATTTAGAAAGTTTTGCAATACCTGTCAGAGAGATAGTTTTGCAATGCCTGTCAGAGAGATAATTTTGCAATGCCGAGTTGATAAGTAATTTAATTCAAGTGACAGATTAAAACAAGTTCTGGACTGTCATTGATAAATTCACTTGCTGTGTTAAAGCTAGGATTATAACGGGTTAACAACAAGCATATACATACCTATATGCATACATATATTTGTAACAAGTAACAGGATACTAGTTACTAGTTATTTTCCTGGAGAACATCCGACACAGTCAGAGGCATACAATTCTTATCAAAAAGATGTACCTCCTTCGGAGGTCCAAGCCTGTTGACTTGTCCGTCAAGTAAGTTGGTCATTTTTCCTCCCACAAAGAAAGGGGGTTTGGGTGCCAGTTTTCTACTTTTTGAAAACTCTTTGATGCCTCCTTCTGAGATGGGACTGAGTCACTTAGTATGTGTTGATTGGCCTTTGGTAATGCCATTTGTGTCTTCAGTAGTGCGGACTCATGGTTCGCCAGACCTTTAATGCGGGGAGATCAGTAGCTGCTTTTGGGAGGGTGCTTCTGCTCTTAACTAAAGAAACATCAGGCTGTGAGGCTTCCATCTCACTCCAAAAGTTACTTAGTCGACTAGAGCATTAGACCATCACCCTATCTATCTGTTTCTGCAGGTACAGTGGTTCGTTGTTCAAGTTGAACCACTCCCTTTTGCAAAGTTTAGTATTTGCCATCCACAAGGCCTAGCAAATCCATTATACAATAGCTACTTGACCAGAAAGAACAAGTGGATGAGACCCTCTAAAGACAGGTAGGACCAACCCGACATTCACAGGCCTTGGTCCTCATGACGGGCTTTAATGACTCCCATGTCTGTTGCAGGAACAACATTGCAAGGCTGGGACTGTTTAGCCTAGGGAAGAGAAGGCTCAGGGGAATCTTATCAATGTCTGCAAACTCCTAAAAAAATGGTACAAAGAAGATGGACCCAGACTGTTTTCAGTGGTGCCCAGTGACACTATAAGAGTCAATAGGCAGAAACAAAAACACAGAAGATTCCCTATGAATGTCAGGAAACATTTTCTACTGTAAGGGTGACTGAGCACTGGCACGGGTTTGCCAGAGAGGTTGTGGAGTCTTCATCCTTGGAGGTATTCAAAATCCATCTGGACATGGTCCTGGGCAGCTGCCTCTAGGGGAGCCTTCTTGAGTTCAGTGGCTGGATGAGATGAATTCCAGAGATCTCTTCCTTCTTCAACTAATCTCTGATATTTTAGATCCCCTTGGCATAAATATTCAATTAGAAATCTTAAGTAATATAAAAAAATCTTTTTCAGAATCGTAGCTATTTCTAGCTAATTATCAGGTTGAAGTGAATAAGAAAAAAATAAACCCCCTACCTTCAATATACAGAAACTTATACAGAATATCATGTAATAGGTATTCTTAGTTTGACATTTCATTAACTGAGTACTTCATCACTTGACATTATGTTAGACAGCCTTAAGACAGTTTTCTGAAAGCTCAGAGTTGTTTTCTCCATGACAACATGTTCCAGTCAGTAGCTTTTATGCTTGCTTAGTATTTTTATAATACAGCATCACACTCCAAATTACAAGTAATATCAAAGCAATCAAAACATGTGTAGTAGAAGAGTGAACTACGCTAGATATCCTGGCTGCTGTTAGATCAAATCACTTTCAAATAACAGAAGTGACAGGAATCACATCATGAAGCTGTCGCACATTTTCTAAGTAAGAAAATATTTATATTGGTTTCAACTTGATAGTAATGTATAAAGTAAATCTGATGTACAAACACATCAAGTTTTGAGACTATTTCTGCTGAGAAAGCAGCTATAGTTTTTTTAGAGAGGGTTAATTAAAAATAATTGAAATAGTTTTTATTTGTTGTTGCCTAGTATTTTCATCTGAGGACCTCAAAGATTTTAACTGGTGTAGACCAGTCATTTGTAGTTAAATGTAAAAATTCTCTAAAGTTTGATTGGATCAAAATTTCTCCCTCCCACTTCTAAACTTGCATTTTCAACAAGTTCATATTTCTGTTTAGAGAACTCCCTGTTCTGTTGAAAGACGGTACATGTGTATCACAAAGTAGATATTAATTTCTTAATGGGTTCTGTGTTTTTAAGCAGAAGCTTGACTGCTATGAAACACAAGCAAAAATGGAATACTTCTACTATACATTTTTCGCAAGCTGTTTTTTTTCTGAGAGACTTGTTTGCAAAAATGGGGAGGGGTTGATTTGTCTAAATAAAGTTGTGCACTTTTCCATACAAAGAAATAATTTTATTTCTGCAAAGTTAAAATTATGTTTAATAGCAGAATCCACGTGTCACTACAGGCACAAATCCAGAAAGGGATTGTATTCCTTGTTCCATTTCTGTTTTGCAACAATAAACTTAATCTGAATATTTTCTATTAGGATATTGGTGAGCACAAGACTTTTTTTAAAGTGCTATATCACCTTTTTTTTGGAGAAAGAATACCATATTAATGTGATATGTGCTAATAAAGACGTAATTCATATCAGATACAGATTACAGTTCTAAGAAAATACCAGCTTGAAGTTTGCATGTAAAGGTAAAAGTATAATTGTTTTAAGTGCATGGTTTAAGCAATTTTTAACAGCAGCACACATTCATTGCAGACGTCTAACTAATGACAAATATATTTAAATAGGTATCCTCATGCTTTACATGATAGAGTCTCCTGTGATTTCTTTCCTGATGAGTAAATTTTATACAACAATATATAAAAGACATATTTCTTAATGAACGTTTTTTAAAGTTTACATAGAAATCTCAAAAAAAAAAAAAGGTAAAATGGTCAACCTCTTCCTGTACCTACCCTTCAGAAAGCCCAGACAAGCAGAAAAGGGACAACTAAAATGGATTCTAGAAATGAGTAAAGAGAAGTCTAGCTTTGTTACTCAATTCCTTTGTTATATCTTAAAATTGGTATATGTTTTGGATCTTTCAATGATGCTTGTACTGGCTGTTTTTACAATAAAAAGTTGATGTTATTAGAAATCTGAAGACCACAATTATAATTTTCTTGATTGTTTTATTATGATCTGTAAATACTTTCATTGCATGTTGAACACATTCAGCATTAAATATGCAATTCTTCTAATGAAATATAAATCAAAACTCTGTATTACTTAAAAAATACTCAATTATTGCCTAAAATAGGAATTTCCACTAAAAATGTGTTTTGAAAGTATTTAACATTTTGTTCTTATTGATTTTTATTTTCTTCTCATTCAAAAAATACCCTAATGTAAATTATATTAAGATATATTTGGAAAACAAAACTATTCAGACTCAATAAACTCCAATATATATATTTAACCACCAAGAAATCTCTGCATTCTCTGAAATGACAATGTTAAACTACTGCATTGAGTTCTATTGCCACCAAGAAGGAGTTCTGAAATTGAAAAAATATTTACAGTAGCACTCAAGCTGAAGCTTTTCAGATTCTCTAGTGACCTAGTTCAGAAATTGGCATTAAGACATCAAAATTCGGGATTCAGTCCCTAAACGTTAGGTGTAGGGATATATATTTTTATCTGCAACCCTAGCGAAACTGCTTCTTCCTGGAATGAAACATCCGAAGAAGGAACTGTGCTCAGAGGTAGTAAAAAATAATAAACAGATTAATAGAAATGAAGGACTTGTAAAACATTGCTATGCCACTGCACACATCTGTGGTTAGCCGTCTGATTACTGAGAGCAGACCTGCTCTCTTTCTCTTCTTTACAGAGGAATACATAGAAGATTCAGGAAAGGTGAGTAGAAAAGTAAGTATGACCGCAGATTGTGGCACAGATTATCATAAAGAGAAGAGTGATGGAATAAAAAACTGGACATCTTTGAAAATATGAACGTCATGAGGAAGACAGTTGTTTACTGTCTCTCCCAAAACATAAATTAGGAAATATTGAATGAAACTAGCAAATGGTAGGTGCAGAATAAACATAAGGAGAGGGCTTTCTAAACTGCGTACTTGAATTGCATAACTTCTTGCTACAGCATCTTGATGAGTTTAACAATCTGAATAGACACTCAAGAGATGATGGACATGTCTGAGCAAAAGAAGTCCAGGAGAGATACTAAAAATTTAGAAAGTTTACTTTGACAAGTTTCTCAGGTGCAGATTGTTGTAGGCTGGGGAAATATTTGTGGGAAGTATCACTAAGTACTTTCCTTATTCTTGTACTCTGTTGCTACATGCTCTTATCTCTCTATTGTCCACTTATGGAGACAGGACTCTAAACTAGAAGGACCTTTGGACTGCACTGTTATGACAGTTTCCAAGTTCTGCTCCCTCTCACAGACTCACAATAGAACTCAAAACTTCTCAACCATAGACACTTCCTCTACTACAGATTTCTTAGATATAATTCCTGATGTCTTCTCATTCTTTTCAAACCCACGCAACATTGTCATGTCCCAAATTAATTTTAGTCCATCTTCTCCACCCTGGAAATTGCAATTTCTCATTTTTTTTTTTTACCTTTTAACTCCTTTTGGTACTGTTTGGATCTTTTACTCACCACCTTTTTTGACATCTTAATACTATAGTCTTCAACAAGTTGAAGAGATGAACAAAGACAAAGAGAAACTAGAAGATAGTTGAACTCCTCTCAGAGGAGAGAAGAAAATAGAAACTTCCCAGAGAAGGAAAAGGTGACTATAAAAGATACAGAAATTCTAATAAGAAAGCTAAATATTTCTGACTATATTGATAAAGATCAGTAAGAAAGAAGGAAACTGACAATGAAGAAAAAGTGAGATGGTGTAATAAATTAAGAAGGGAATGAAAAGATATGGGGATGAACATGTATTAAATGTGAAAAAAACAGGATATGTGAAAGATTCTTCCAAAAGGTATATTTTTTCAAAACATGAGATTCCTGTTCTTCGGATGTCAACATTTACAAAAAAAACCCAAAAAACATTGGAGCTGAATGCTGCCAAGAGTTTTTTTGATGGAACTGTAAGTCATTAAACACAGTAAACAGCAAACCAAAACAAATTATGCTTTTGAGAAATTAAATTTTCTTAAAACCTTAGAAAAAAATTTATATTCAAATCAGTTTATAAAAATACAGAGGAAGTGACTTGTTAAGACAATCCCTTGCCAGACATATAATTGCATCCAGTGTTTCTTGTGTTCTGTGTGTTTATCGTCAAAACTGATAGACATCTTACTTTTATGAAATTATTCAGCTTTCAAATGAAGATAAAATATTGTAAGTCCAGTAGATAACTGGAATAAGTTAAACTGTAAATAAAAGGTTCTTGAAGAAATATGCTAACTAGGACAACCCTGCATCAGTCACTTGAACAATGAGCTTGAATAGAGCAGTAACAATTTTGTTGGTGATATTAAACCAAGAGGAGATGATGGTATGTTGAGGGGCAGGGCTATCATTCAGAGTGACCTCAGCAAACTGTGGGAAAAGGTCAGAAGACATCTCATTAAGTTCAGTAACAAAAAATGTGAAGCTCTGTCTGAGTCAAAACAACCTCATGTCTCAATATAGGATCAGAACTAGTTGAATACAAAGCTTTTTTCATGGAAAAGGAGAGGAGAGTCCTCGTGTGCAAGAAGTTGAACATGAGCCAGCAGTGCACCCTGGCAGCAAGAAGGTTAACTGGGTTGCCTTAGCAAAAGCACAACCGGCAGGTCAAGGAAACCATTATTCTACTCTATTTGACACTTGTGAAAATGCCTCTGGAATACTGTGTCTAGTTTTGGACTCCCTAGTACAAGGAAGATAGCAGTGAATGGAAGAGAGTCCAGCTGAGGGACACCAAGGTGGTCAGGGGTCTGGAGTATAAGATGTTTGAAGTGAGGCTGAAAGAGAAGGCGGGGGGCAAGGACCTAACATTATGCTACCACAAATTGAGAGGGGTTTGTAGACCTGATGAAGTCAAACACCTATCATACATTCATAACATATGGACCAGAGGCAAAAAATTGAGGTTGCAAGAAAGGAAATTCCTACAGGATACAGACATTGTTCACAGAGAGAGGTCAAGCACTGGAACAGTTTACTTCAGGAGCTTACAGAATTTCTGTCTTTGAAAACTCATTTAGACAAGACCATGAACAACATGGTGCTTCTGTTTTGAGCAAGAGGTGTGACTAGGCAACCTCCTTTTTTTCTATGATTTTATGATTCTTTCCATTTTCAGTCTACTTCACCACTTTTTCCTTAAAAATAACCATTTTGAGAGTTTTTTCTGCAGGCTTCTGTTTACATGTGTGTGTGTGCCTATAATTTTTATATATGCATATGTGTAAGGATATATATATGTACATTGTATACAAATATGTAAACTACATTAAGGATAATATCTTTTTTTAATTTACAGCTAACTCACATCAATTGCACTAAGCTTTTTTTCTCAAAATTAGTTTGTAATCACTGAATCCTACATAAATTACACATCTTAAACTACTTAGAAATTTGGATTATTCATGATTCATTTTCATAAATTTTGTTCTGAAGTCATTATTTACAATTATACACGGAGAGTATAGAGTACTGAATTCATCCCTCCCGTAAGTGTAGGAACATACAAACCCTTTACTGGCACAGGTAAACTAAATTATAGAAGTGACTTCCATCATTTATTAAGGTCAGAAAGAGGGCTATTTTCCTCAAGACATATTAATAGAGTGTGGAATTTAAGGGACTTTCAGATTGCTTTGTTCGACTTTAGACATGTATAATTTAGACATACAAATTCAGATAAATGAACTTCATTCTGAAAGAGCTTATTTACTTCCAAGGGTTAAAAAGTGAATTTAGTTATATTAGGCCAGCTGCAAACATTTAATAACTACCGATGTCTAAAAGAGAGTGAGATTCAGCTCACAGCAAATAGTTCTAAGTAAGTTTGTGTTAGAATAAACTAAAAGATATACCTTAATCATGTCACTGGATGAAAAAAAGATTAGCGTAAAGGGTTTTTTTGAACATTATTTTATCTTATACATAGAGATGTAATGAGAAGTTGACTAATTTTCCAGAAGGTAAATCCTGTGAAGATAAGAACAAAATGTGTATAAGCTCAAATGCTGTTTTCATGAGATCAACCATTTAATCTTTTGGGCATGCTACAGTTCTAAACAAAACTCATCTTTCCTCAGATATTTAGATACAAATTAGATATTTAACCTTTAAAGCCATCACATGGTTTATAAGAATTTGAAAAGCAGAAAAAAAAGAATATTTATTTTAGGGTATTGCACTACTCTCATAGACATTTAAATGGTTCTTCAGGAGCCAGCTTCCTTTCACTATTACATGAAAGCAGAGTTGTAAGATCAGGAAAAAAATAATGAAGGTGTGAGGCTGCTTGAAACAAGGGTAGATGATACTATTACTTTATTTATATCTGACCATTATTTGGTTTTCTTTTCATACCAGTGTGCAATGTATTTTTCCACAAAATATCTCATAAATAAAACTGGATGCTGCTGAGAAAGCAGATCTGTTTTACCCAAAATAATCAGAAATCTTTGAGAAAATGTGTGAAACTGATTATTAAAAATTTTACAAATAGCATTTGTGAAATCAGTGTAATTCAGTACATTTAAAATAAGTCAATTACCTTGAGAAATATGTCTATGTAAATTCATAATGTCAATTTAGAATCACAGAATCATAGAATGGTTTAGGTTGGAAGGGACCTTTAAAGGCCATCTAGCACATAGCCCCTACGATAAACAGGGTCATCTTCAACTGGATCAGCCTGCTTTGCCCTGTTCAACTTGACCTTATGTGTTTCCCAGTCTTCAGCCTCTCTGGGCAACATGCTCCAGTGCCTCACCTCCCTCATAATAAACCAATTCTTCATTATATCTACTCTGAATCTACTCTCATTTAGTTTAAAATCATTTGTCCCTTTGTCCCATCACTGCAGACCCCATTAAAAACTTGGTTCCCGTCTTTCTTTTAAGTCTTCTTTAAGTACTGAAAGGCCAGAATAAGGTGTCCCTGGATCCTTCTTTTCTCCAGGTGAAATATATTCTCAGCCACTTTTGTGGCCCTCCTTGGGACCTGCTCTAACAGTTCTACGTCTTCCTGCGATGAGGACTCCAGAGGTGGACACAGTACTCCCGATGTGGTCTCACCTGAGTGGAGTATACGGCCAGAATGATCTCCCTCCCTCAGCATGCTGGTCACGCTTCTTCTTATGCAACCCAGGATACAATGCCACATAGTGCACATTGCCAGCTCATGTCCAGTTTTTCAATCGGACACAATTTAGATATAGTTTACTTCTGTATAGAATTATAATGTGAACTAGTTCAGTTTACACACTTGTTCAATAACTTCTTGAATTAGCCTGTTTCTGAAAACTACTTCTTTAAATATATGAGCTTTTGAAGCTTAACTGTTCTTACTCTAAGTTGCACCTGAGCTAAATATCTTCTGGACCTCTTTGAATATCTACACCCATTTCTGGATTGTCTTGTTTGTCATAACTGTTAAAATATATTTAGTTACATTTAACATGAAAAGAAATCAAAAGCACAAGAATGTTTATGAATCAGATAACTTTCACAGACACTTGAAATTCTTGTCCACCCACAAAATCAATATAGTTGAAGGTATATATGATTTACAAGTGCTTCTGAGTACCATGATGGGTAGACATCGTCAAGAAGTCCCAACATCCCGCTCTGCCAATGCTATCCAACAATATCCAGAAAGAAATTAATTTACTTGTTTGTTAGTTCTTTTGAAATATAAGAGAAATCATTGCTTATGCCGTCAGTTTACCATAGAGCTGAAGAAAAACATCTTATCAAATTTAAACTTTTTCATGTAACAAGTAATAAGTGGCTGGACTGACAACTTGTATGCCCACGAAGCAATTTCAAATGGTCAAGTTATTAATAACTCCTGGGAACAGTAGCTTTTGATAGAAATTAAGGGAGCACCTGAGCTATAGAGCTGCTGTCACCATTCTAAAATAAGACCATATCTAGTTATAACAGTAATTCAAACTGACCTCAGCTCTTTGTGAAAGAGTTGCTAAGGTGACTTGTTCCTTGCAAAGTCTTCTTTCTGACTTTTAGTGAAAGAATAATTATTTTTGACTGGTTTAGTGATTCAGCCTTTCACAGGATCAGAAAGGTTACATCCTTTATGTTCTTCCCCTTTAATTTTGTTCAGCTTTCACTAAATCTCCTAGAAAGAAAGAGGTAGAGAGATTTTCAGGTCATAGGTTATAAAACCAGTCAATTCCTGGGCATTTCTAACTTAAAAAGAACAAAACAAGATTAAAATTTTCTTAACATCATAGATGACTAATTGTATCTCAGTTTAGGTAGTGCTCCATAGCTGCTTAAAAAATATATATGTATAGGCATATTAAAGTAACTATTTACTCAAGTCACAGACACTTTAGTAGAAATGTAGTAGAAATATTGTATTATCAAATTGATACTTTTTATATATTCATGTTATTTACCTTCAGCAAATACAAAGAAGTGTCTTCCATCTGGAAAATTCTCTTTGAAAAAATGTCAAATTTGGTTTTTTGACTTTGATAAAAGAAAATGATCCTAGTATTCACAGTGTTTTCAAAAGTCACTTGAAGATTGAAGTAGTATACTATTTATTCTCTAAAGGAAATACTGAATATTGCTTTTATGTAGGTGAATTCTGTTGTACTTAAGCTTGTATTTATATTTTCAAAGTGATATATGAGCTCTTTAAAGACAAACTTGGGTGACCAGTGTCACCCAGTCATTTGTGTGACTGTCACCCAAACATTTGTGCTTACAAAGTAAATGTATAAAAGTACGTGTATAACTGTAAGAGTTTGCTTTTACTTGATTGATTTTGACAGACAAAAATTTTGCCAAAATTTTAGCCCATGCCTCCTAACAGTGTTCCTGAACACAAGCATGTGAGGAAACATAGAATTAGAATCAGATGTTAATACGTCTGGATGGAAGCACAGAGTTTTAGTACATACACTTGCGTATGCATTACTGGAGACAGAAAAATAGCGTTTTCGGCTGTGATTTTACATTTTAGAATAAGGGTATACACAGGGACATAGATCCTAAAGTAACATAAATGACTATAAATTCATTGATTGCAATGTTAATTTCCAAAAGAATTGTTAGAAAATTCATCTCACACCTGCGTAGCCAAAACAGATCATTGACTAGGGCAGTAGACTGATGAAAGCAGCGGAAGAACCATACAGCTATTGACATCTTATTTATTGGCAAAGTGAGTTAATCCTTCAAAAGATTAATTAATTCCATCATATGTTAGCAATTAGCACTTTGTTGCTAATTATTGGAATGTGGTTCATAAGATATCAAAAAAGTTATTCCGATTTCAAGTGTGTTAGTTTAGATGAAAAGTAAGATATGTTATCAGATATTAAAGATTTTTAATCAGAAACAACAATAACAACAACGTGATGATTTCCAGGATCCCAGGGCGATTTGGTTTTCCAATACAGGCACGTTGTTTGATCAGAGCAACCCATTTGCTCCAGGTAGCATCAGTAGCGTGATGTGTGGGGGCAGCCCGTCCACTGAACATCCACCTTAGCACTGGTAATCGGGGTGCCAGGAGGAGCTGAGTTTCTGTTCCAATTACCTCTGAGATAGCTTGAACTCCTTCATAAGCAGCTAAGATTTCTTTCTCTGTTGGAGTGTATTTTGCTTCAGATCCCCTGTAGCCTCGACTCCAGAATCCAAGTGGTCGGCCTTGAGAGTCACCAGGCATTTTCTGCTAAAGACTCCATGAAAGACCATTATTCCCAGCTGCAGAGTAGAGCACGTTCTTCATGGCTGGTCCTGCCCTCAGTGGTCCAAGGGCTACAGCATGAGCAATCTCCCGCTTAATCTGCTCAAAAGCTTGCTGCTGTTCAGGGCCCCAGTGGAAATCATTCTTCTTGCGGGTTACCAAGTAGAGAGGGCTTACGATCTGACTGTATTCCGGGATATGCATCCTCCAGAAACCTATGGCACCCAAGAATGCTTGTGTTTCCTTCTTGCTAGTTGGTGGGGACATTGCTGTGATTTTGTCAATAACTTCTGTCGAAATCTGGCGACGTCCGTCTTGCCATTTCACCACCAGGAACTGATTTCTTGGCCAGGTCCCAAGAAAAATTCCTCGGAAAAATCCAAAACCACAACATATTTTCAATTTTATAATATTCTTTGCTGATCTTCTTTATTTGTGGAAGCATTCAGTTTTCACACATATTTTTCAGATATACTCTACTTTGTTTTCTTTCTGTTATTTCTTAGGATTGAACTTTTTTTATTTCATATCATAAAATCAAAGATCTGTTATTCTCACAGGACTAAATCAAGCACACATTTAAAGACACAGATAATTTTAGGCACAGATGTAATCCCACATAAACTTTTTGAGTATGTTCACAATGTCAGGTTTGTGTTTTCTATTGCACCTTTGAGCTAGGTTGCTGAAAAACATACCGTGCAGGATTAAATCACTCTGAATAAATTGTTAAAATACTCAAGTTACTTAATGTCTCAAATCCCAGATCTGTGAAACATTTTGATAAAGACTGCATGCCCTGGGGGTTGATGCTTAATCAGTGTCAGACTCTGTTCTGTCAAGGTAATTATCCACATGCTATACAACACTGCCCAAGTATGATTAAATGAATAAATGGTATTGTAACAAAAATGCCAAAAGCTCTGAATGAAACAACACTTAGGGTAATGTGGGCAGAAAAAAAATCTGCAGGTTTTTTTCTGCCTATATTTCTAGGAAAATATTCAAGCTTGTCTTTATATTCAAAGGACAGTGGCTCTGCTTTCCTTCAGCTACCCAAGAATTTCACAATGCTCTTTAGATATATGTTGCACTCATTATCTGGTCACATGAAAAATATCAGAAGCTAATCCAGCCCACCTAATTTCATGTGCAGAAAATTTATTAATTTATTAATAGATATGAATATAATTTATTAATTTATTAATAACGTATTAAAATGTATTAATTTCTGTCCACACTCAAATAGAGGCAAAAAGGCTAAACCCAAAAATTTTTGTGAAAAAATCCGAAGTAAATAAAAATATATCTCCACTAATACAAAATAAAATGCCCAAAAGTAGATGTAGGACATTCACACCGATCACAACTAACAAGTGGCAAATAAAACAAGCAGGAAAAAAATCTTTGCTCCTCCAAAAGTTCATGAGTTACCCATGCTATAGGGACCATATAATTTCTGAAGATTTTATATCCATGTATATGGGAGTAAGCAGGCTTTTAACTAAGTTGTTTAAGAATAAAAACAAGAATGGAGCTGGAAACCAGCACAAGACTTGACCAAGCCAACCCCATAAAACAGGTTAACATAAACACCTGAACTAGGATTCCCTCATCCAGCACAGCTATTTTACTTGCAATTTGCAGTCATTCCATATTCTATGGGAACCACACATGAAGGAAAGAAGCTGAAGACCTTCAACTGGTATGCAGTATTTGTGCAGGCTTGTTCAGGAATGCGGTCTGCAGGACAGAATTTCCCCACCTTCAATACATGCAACTAAAGTACAAGCCATTTGAACTGTTCTGCAACAAGCCTAATCAAACAGCGAAGTAATTACCTGAACAGATTCAAATACAGTTACTTAAGTGATAATTTTCTAAGCCTCAATTTGAAAATGCAATAGCGTATGCACTTTGCAGGGAAAAACAGAGTGGAGTAGATTTCAAGATGAGAGACAGAAAAAGTTGTTGCATCATTTAGTAAAATGGAATCAACCATCAATTCTACCCAAGAGTAACTGGCTTCAATAGCTGAAGGAACGGAAGACACAGAAAGTAACACTCGGTGGGTCAGATTGTTGTAAAAACCCACAGCACAGAAAAACATAATTTTTTTCCCAGTACGTTGCTACCAGTGTTTGAGATCTAAAGCCTGCCAGAAGAACCTTGTTCAGTACCAGATGCTGGCCCTGAACTATAGGTGGGCATGGCTAAATTGTCAGACTGCAATGTTAAGGAAGGGACAAATATGTTTCCTCAACACAGAGTATGTGAGATGATGATCTCTTTCATACACAGGAATTTTGCTGCTGCCTTGACATAACGTGGTAGTGATTTTAGCAATTATATTAATCTTGTTGCTTTCATACATCCTATTGAGTAGAAAAGTCAAGCATTTAACAAATTAAGTAATTGCTATACATCACAATAATAGACTCCAGACTGCCCTCAGATTTATGTAGGTAAAAGAAAGATAAGATCGGGTAGGAAGGAGTAAATTTTTCAAATAAATATTTTGCCCTATCTTGATTGTGAGCCCTGAGTCATTGCCTCTCTGTACTCACTCCTCAGACTGAAAGAAGCAGAAGAAGGATCAGCATAACAGATATATATTAACTATTAATTTTTAATATTTTTAAATTTCCCCGCAATAAGTAGGTATTTTTCGTATATGTGTTTGCTGTTTTCCTGTAGCAAGATTTGGGTGTAGTATGTTCGTTAATATGTCCTCTAATCTCTCAGAGTTCTACTTAATTAGACTAAAAATTTTATGACAAGGTAGTATGCTGAGTTACCGCACAAGTTTTTCAGAGAAAATCAAAGTTTATAGAGAACTTCTTGGGACTGTAATGCAGACTTAGTAGATTCAGTTTCTTTTTCAGTAAACTGAGCCATCAGGTTTATCTATTGATGCCTCATCTGGCAGTGTATTTTCTGATAACAGAAGCTGGAGACTGTCTCCAGTCTCTGGAGAATGCTAATGTCAGCATTCTAAATAGATGAAAATTAATATTTATTAGAGCAGTATTTGACACTAATTAATGTCAACAAATACAGAGAAAGAAGAAACTAGAAGAACAGATTAGTTTGATGTACAGCTTTACAAGTGCTCTTAGTTGTTGTATCTTCTATGCTTTAAGAAAGAGATAAGAGAACCAGTGACTGCCGAGCCAAAAATGAAATATTACAATGAATACTGATGTTTCATTGTGGAGTAACCAACCATCTATCTCACAGCCTGACATTAAAGAATGACTGTTCTTGATAGTTTCATTCTCTGCATACTGTTTAACTCCACTCCAGGCAAATTTGCTACTTACTGTCAGAGAGTTCTACCAAATATTTGGAAAGTCTGGACCCTCTTTATCTCTTTGTTTTTCTCTATCATATGCAAAGCTATATCAAAAGTGTAATTAAAAGTCTTTATATAAAGATCTGCTAATTAAAACCTTTTTCAGGGAAAAAGAAAGAACTACTGCTAAGGAATACACATCCTAAAATTGTCTGTTAATGTGGCAAAGACATGGATGGATTTGTTCTTGTGGCTAAGTTCTAAATAAGCTGATCTGTCACATTTCTTGATTGATTATACTTAGCCCATAAAATGTCCTCAGGGAAGACTGAAAGGTTGTAAACTTGACGGAATATCCCAAGATGTTCTCACATACTAGATTTTGCTACTTAATAAACCTGTATTTATTCTCAAGGTAAGATAAAACACTTCTTAAGAAAAGAGATCCTTTTACCATTTGATCTATATATAACCAAGATATTGAAGTTTATTTGATAAATGTATTTCATCTGTTGCTTCCTGAAATTTCACTTTTGTCTCCTGTTCTTAGATTTTCTTAGCTCCCTCTGGATGGATCTTAATAGAAATGTTTAAACCAAACTCCATAGCAATTATATTTCTTGAAGATTAGGTCAAATAATACATCTCCACATGTCCCTGAAGTAGTACCCTCCATCAATCTTCTGTTGTTTTTCTCTTCGAACAAAATTCCAGAAAACAACTATCATATAGAATAGCATTAATTATTACATTTCTTCTCAGAGTTTGTGCTGAAAAAACGTAAGTTCTTGGTTTTGTTTTTTTTTTTAAAAAAAAAATCAGAGTGGTAATCTCTTTCTCTTGCACTGGATATTACTCAAAAATAGCTCAGGTCCCATAGCTCCATGTGACTGGCTTGGTGATTTGCTAACACAGGCGTGTTTAGGGAAATCTGTTGTAGTGAGTCAGATTTAGTTGCACGTTCAATGTAGGTCTCCATAATTTAAAGTGATGGGCTGTACACACATTTAGGTGTATATTTATATTGCTATTAATAAATAAGAAAGAATATGGAATCACACCCTGTGCAGTAGGATTAGCCACACTACTTGTGAGTAGCCCTCTCCATAACAGACTACCCTTGTAGAAAGACAGTTGTACCAGTTCCGATCGAATTCAAAAAGGGAGATAATATTTAATCAGTATTGATGTTAAGGTCTTCAATACTCATGTTCCATTCTCACCCTTTTTTTTGTGAGTAGTAGTAAAGATGCACAGGAAGCCCACCTTATCTATAACCCATGATCCAAACCCACACCTCATCTTCTCTTCAGGATTTCTGGTCCATGACACTTATCCTGTGAGGCTCAGTAATCTAAAGATTTATAGCATGTTTTATGGGCAGAACTTACTTATCCTTAATCATCTTTCTTTCCTTAAAAAACAAATCTGACCTTATCTTTGCTGTAATTTTAAGTGTAATTTTTTAAAAAATAAAGCAATAAGGTTGAAAGATAAATTTCCTTTCCAATTTTCCCTTTCAGTTAGGCGCAGCCCCTCCAGAACAATACCGAGTATCGAAAAGTACTTGGATTCTAACACTAGTTCTCACTTCCACATTTACTAGAGTGCTATTATCATGAAAATTAAAGTGTAAAATTATTCCTATTTCTTTTCCCTTCTATTATATTTTATACATGAAGAAAGAGTGATATACCTCTCCTGTTCAGAAAGGTAATTTTCAATACAGTGAAAAGTACTGAGGAAGGTACAGAGGCTTATGAACCTATCTTTTACAGCAAAAGGTGATGAGAACTTATCTTTCGGTGTTCTATATTAATGTGATTTATTATTATCTGTTCATTTATGCTGGTAGGATTAGAAGAAAAAAATGGGTTGAAAGAGAACTGTTCAAAGGAACATGACAAAGAATCTACCCTCCTGTCTGGAATCAACAGAATATATGTCTTTCTCCACTAACAAAAATCAATTATCTGTGTAACTCATAGCACCACAAACATTATTAAAGGAGTAGCAACAGGCATTCTGGTAAACATAGCACTCCAGAATATACTACAGAGTGAAGAATCAGTGGTGCTTAGTGCAAGATAATATAGTCACACACAAAGTAAAGCAAAAGCTGATATAATGAAGTCCATGACTCTAGGAATGAAATCCTATGACTGAGATGGAGACTTTTATAGTGTGCTATGTGGTGCTGGACAAGATTGGCCAAATGTTAACTATTTTTGTGAATTTATGCCAGTCTACAAAATAAAAATAGTTTCCAGCTGAAAACAGAGTATTTCTTACAAAGCTCAGAATCAGGCCCTCATGGGTTTTTAATCTTCCACATGAAGCCAAGAAAAATGTAAGTGTTTCAGCAAAGTTTCAGCTGCTTTTTTAATTGTTCAGTCTTGTAAATTCAATGTAAAAACAATGAAGAAATTAATTAGACAAGTCAAAAACATTGAAAAAAAATGTTGCATCGATGTCTATGAACTGAACCATTATTTTTCTAAAGCTATGCTTTCTGATAAAAGATAGTCTGCTGTTCAAGTCATGCATTCAACTCTTCCTATTAAATTGAGATAATTTAATTTTAATATTCTGAAAAGTGAGGAAAATCACAGAACAATATTATCTAGCAATCTATATTCATTAAAAGTATAATTAGAACATACAGTACAAGGTCAGCTTAGCTTTAGGTAAAGTAATTTGCTACTGAAAATGTTACAAATATTGAAAATTAGGTGTACTGGAGGGATCAACATTCAGAATCATTCTTGTTCAAAACATTACAGTCAGTATAACAAATCATAAACGATGTGAATGTAACAATTATTTTTCTACTTTCTTTTCCAATATTCCTGAAACCCATCATCAGAGCTGCATTCATTAACTCAGAAGATCTCTTTATCTCTAGTACACTACTATATCAAGATTACACTTTTATGCATGGTGTTTTTTCCCACTGTTAGTTGTTGTAGGGAAATTAATACAACTTTAATTTCTGTAATTGAAAATAAATGAAAGTTGAATATTCAGTAATGTAGATAAGATAGGGTGGTTTTATTTCCTTTTTTTGTTTCAAACTTATGTCAGAACATAATTGCATAATAGGTGCAAGAAGAAAGTACATCTACATGATGTGCTGAACGCTGATATATTCGTTTCTGTACCTGTGGACTATTTCGACCTATGATAATTTAGAAAGTGCTATTAAGAATTAAATAATCATGTCTGATTTGGGGGGAAAGTCTTTAATATTGTGGAACCAAACTGACATTGCACTTGTGAAGACCAAACCTACAGACATACCTTGAAAAACTTGTGCTGCTACCTAACTTAATTGAAGACATCGGATGCCTAAACAATTGCTCTTGTTTTTCCTAAAGGCAGCTCGACAACCAAGTCTGCCCACTTGTCATGAAAGGTCAATTGTGTTCAGAGGACACCTGAAAGGTGGTTGTGGTGACATGGATATGGGTCTTATTTCCCAAGTAACAATTGATAGAACAAGAGGAAGTGTGCTCAGGCTGCACCAGGGGAGGTTTAGGTTGAATATTAGGAAAAATTTCTTCACTGAAGGGCTTGTCAAGCATTGAAACAGTCTGCCAAGGGAGTGATGGAGTCATCATTCCTGGAGATAGTAAAAGATGTATAGACGTAGCCCTTAGGGACGTGGTTTTATAGATGAACTCAATGATCTTTTCCAATCTAAACTATTCTGTGATTCTATGATTCTATATTTAGGAAGAAAAGTGCAATGTAGAACTAATGCATGTATTCCTGGTTATTTTAACCATCTTAAAATAATTCCTGAAACTCTAAAAAAGGTGAAAGTAAGGTAAGTAGATACTTAATTGTGGAGTCAGTTAACCAGTTGATCTAATGGAGTTTGAATTAACCGTCTTGTAGTACAGCGGGAAAGATTAAGTATTTATTTGGAATTCAATTCTTCTGATGGTTAGTCATAATAAAATTCTTCAAAGTAGTGGTAGAAATGTTCTAAATTACATTGGTTTTCTAAACATGTAGTTAAAATATAAGAGTAATGCCTTTCCTGACATCTTGAGGTTTAAGGCCGATATCTAGATTAACAATATAATGACAATGAAAGATCCCCAAATTACAACGGACACAAGGAGAATCTAGATAAATGGTAAAAATTGGGAAGAGTCACTGAATCTAAGAGGAAATAGCTTTCAATATCAGTGAGTTGAGGAAACCTACACTTTGGATACAAAAGTATTCAGCTGTACTCAGTTAGGTTGCTCATGAAGTGCTCAACTGAAATGTCTATTTAAACAAAAAAAAAATACTGTTTGACCATTTTCAGAATACAAAATTTTAGTGGAGCTTGACAGAAATCTCGCAATTCCCTCATGTTCTAAAAGAAAGATAAGCAAAATATATTGTGATAAAATTTCAAACTGAAAACTGGGAAAGTTATGGACAAATGCTAGTAGTATGTTATATGACACTGCACAAAATCATGTGTAATGAATAGCTAAAAAAGTGTCACCAAAGCAATCATGAAATCTCCTAATCACATAACTACATGTTTCAACTGTTCCACAACTACTATTAACTGGGAAGTCTTTATTATCACTTCAAATATTCTATTCCAAGTAAAATACAATTGCATTCTGTGTCTCCTTTGTATAGAACAATCTGTAGTCAGGAAGCCTATTTGCTTGACCAGTTTTGTAGGAATCCCTACACAAGAAAAATCTGCTTCATTCACCGTTTGCAAAATTGGAGAGAGATGGGTTTAGTGGATGGACTGTTAGATACATAAAGAATTGGCTGGATAGTTGAATTCACACAGTATGACAGTATCACAGTATTGTAAGGTTGGAAAAGACCTTTGAGATCATCGAGTCCAACCTATGACCCAACACCTACACCTACACCTACTCCTACTTGTCCACTACACCATGGCACTAAGTGCCTCATCCAAATTCTCTTTGAACACCTCCAAGGATGGTGACTCCACCACCTGCCTAGGCAGCGCATTCCAATGAACAATTACCCTCTCAGTGAAGAATTTCTTCCTAATGTCAATCTTAAACCTCCCCTGGTGAAGCTTGAGACCGTGTCCTCTCGTTCTGTCACTGGTGGCCTGAGACAAGAGTCCAACTCCTCCCTCACCACAACCTCCCTTTAGGTAGTTGTAGAAAGCAATAAGGTCTCCCCTGAGCCTCCTCTTCTCCAAGCTAAACAACCCCAGCTCCCTCAGTCGCTCCTCATAGGGCTTGTGCTCCAGCCCCTTCACCATCCTCGTCGCCCTCCTCTGGACACACTCCAGCATCTCAATATCCTTCTTAAACTGAGGGGCCCAGAACTGGACATATACTTACAATCAACGGCTCTGTGTCTAAGTTTAAACTAGCAATGAGTGATGTTCCTCAAGGGATCTTCATTGGAACCAATACTATTTAATATCTTAATCAATGAAACAGGCAGTGGGATTGAGTGCACTCTCAGCAAGTTTGCACATGACTCTAAGGTGAGTGGTGCAGTTGATTCACTAGAGGGCAAGGATGCTATCCAGAGGGACCCTGACAGGCTTGAATAGTGTGTCCCTGTGAATATCATGGAGTGTGAGGTCCTGTATCTGTGCTGGGGAAATCCCCACAGACTAGGGAGTGAATGGACTGAGAGTAGCCCTGCGAAGGAAGGGCTGGGGATAATGTTGGATGACAAATTGGACCTGAGCTATCAATGTGTGCTTGTAGCCCAGAATGCCAATCACATCCACAGCTGCATAAAAAGAAGTGGGGCCAGCAGGCTGAGGGAGGTGATTCTCTGCCTCTACTCAGTTCTTCTGAGATCCTACCTGGAGTACTGTGTACAGCTTTGGAACCCTCAGCACAGGAAAGACATGTACATATTGGAGCAAGTCTGGAGGAGGGTCACAAAAATGATCAGAGGGATGGAATATTCCTCCTATGAAGAAAGGCTGGAAGACCAGTGGTTGTTAAACCTGGAGAAGAGTAGGCCCTGGGGACACTTCATTCTGGCCTT
This sequence comes from Neomorphus geoffroyi, assembly GCA_033558235.1. Lineage (NCBI taxonomy): Eukaryota > Metazoa > Chordata > Aves > Cuculiformes > Neomorphidae > Neomorphus > Neomorphus geoffroyi. Next base: position 25,156,237 of record JAUMJM010000005.1, read on the forward strand.
TCAGTACATAAAGGGGGCTTAGAAGAAAGATGGAGAAAGACGTCTATGGCCTATTGGAATAGGACAAGGGATAATGGCTTTAAAATTAAGGAGAGTAGGTTCAGATAGAGAATAAGGAAGATTTTTTTTTTATGATGAGGGTTGTCAAACACAGGAACCGTTGCCCAGAGAAGCTGTAAATTCCCCACCACTAGAAGTTTTCAAATTTTTCAGACACAGGAACCTTACTTTGTATTATCATATCATAGCTAAAAACCCACAAATGTTTGTTGTTAAGGTCAGTCTAGGATAAAATTGAATCCCAGAACAGTTTTTGACATGCTCATGGGCACCACTGAGTTCAGGTTGCCTGCAAGGGCAGGGAGCCCGGAATTGAGGGCAAGGGAGACTGGCAGGACAGTGCCTCACTGATAGGTGCAGTCCCATAGTATCCAGCCAGGAGAGCACATCTGGGATGGGGACGATGATTGGTGTCCCACACAGCCCAGTGATTACTGTTTAAGCTCAGAGTGATGTGATAGGTCTGTGTTGAAGTCAGGTGGTCAGTCCATGGTTAAGGATCAGTATGGCAGGCAGCCAGGCAAAGGTGTGGTTGCAATATAGCAGTGTCTAGGACAGAGGGTAAAGTTCCGAACTTAGATGTAGATTTCAAGCCAAACAGAAAACACTCTCATGGATCTCCTCAGGTCTATTTTCCAATGCCTTGATATAAAGTTATAGAGCTACACCATATCAGGATTTGTTTTGAGCTTGGGCAGCCTTATGAGAAGGAGAAGGAAAGAGTTTGCAAAGCTTGGTGATGATCTCAGGACCCCGATGTGTCAGTTGTTCCATTAACTCTGCTTGCTACAATGATACCAGTCTTCCACATTCTTTTACTGCATTTTCAAACTATTTCAGGCTTTTAAAAAACTCGTGAGTCAAAGCACACCACAACTAAATTGTTGAAATCTCTAAGAAATTCACTTCTACAGAAGTTCCTACAAATACCATACAATGGCTCTGCACGCTTATGCTCAGCCCACAATCTACTAGCTCAGCTGCTGGCTTCTCATTGTCTTTACCTCTTGATTTGTGTGCATCTTAAATGATATATCTCATTTTAATATCATCATCTCCTCAATCGAGCAATCCTTTAGGTTTCTTATGCTCTACCATAAAGAATTATTTTTCTATGACAATTAATTTTTGAAAGAACAGGAAACAGCACTACTTCATAATCTGAGGGCGGAAAAACTATATTTCAGAGTATTGCTTGGTATCATGAGCTCAAAAAAAAACCGGGATGTAGAAGCCAGGGTTCTGGTACATATGTGTGGAAATCTCTTGGGTCTACTTAACAGCTTAAGTAAACAATTCTGGTTATGTCAAGCATCTGATGGATTTTTAGGAAAAAAAAATCAGAAGCACTTAAAGCTCAGTATTTTCAACTTTAAAAAAACCTATCCCAAATGGAGTGCTTACAGATCTGCTTAATTAGCTGGACCTGTTGAGCAGTCAGATCTGATACAGATTGCTGCTCTGGAGACATGTAGTCTGACAATAAGAGAATTACCAGACTTTTCTGAGAGGTGTTATACCCAAGAGATTTTTCCTACGGAACTTATATCTGGACACTGAGTCTTTATTATCACAGTGTCAAGGAACAGCTGAAGTTGGAAGGGACCTCTGGAGGTTAATTGATCCAACTCCCCTGCCTAAAGTAGTGCCACCTAGAGGCAGTTGCCCAGGAACGTGTCCAGATGGATTTTTAATATCTCCATAGGTGGAGACTCTACAGCCTTTCTGAGCAACCTGTACAAGTGCTCAATCATCCTCACAGTTGAAAAAGATTTTGTGATGTTCAGATGGATTACCCTGTTTTTCAGTTTGTGCCTGTTGCCTCTTGTCTTGCCATCACTGAAAAGAGCCTGGCTCCATGCATTGACCTACTGACGCCTTCTAATTTTAAAATTTTGCTAGTGCCATAAGGAAGCACAGATAAAACGGACAATTGTGGCAATTTATGAATGGTAGAGTATAAATGAAAATGGATATATTAATATATAGAGAGAGAGTGTAATAAAGGTTAGCATGAGGTATTTTGTTTGCTTTGTTGTTGGGTGTGGGTTTTTTTCAGAACCTAGTATCTCCTCTGTGCTATGAAAGGAAAGTCAACAGATCTTTGGAAATGAGTCCTAATGAAACAGAACAGGTATTTTTTAAACATTATAAACTGCTGGAGATCAGGACTAGTTCTCCTGATACCAAAGACATTGGTGTTATTACCCCCTTTTTTTCTTGTAGCGCATTTGTTTACTTATGTGCATTAGTTACTAGAAAGAAAAAATATATACAGGCTGTTTTTTATAATCTGAAAGAGTTAAGGTTTAGTTAATATCAGAATAGGATAGACCTGTGATGAGTAAAAATCCTTATTTAGTTAAAGTGATACATATTCAGAGCATGTAAATTGAAAGCAATTTTCTAAGAACCTCTCTATATATAGTTCCAAACTCATTGTCATTAACTCTATGAAGACTTACAAGAGTAAAATGTCATCAGTCATACAGTCTATCTGATTATCTTCTAGACTTAAAATGTTGCCTCTTGTATTAGGATAATCATTTGTGATTAGCAAGCATTTTCTAAAAGAAATTGCTTTTAATAGTAACAGTCACATTAAGATTAAAGATGAAGAATGTCCCATATAACTGCATAGTCAATACTTTACATTCTGTTCTTTATCCCAGTAAATAGAATATTTTCACTCAAGGAAGGGAGACAAGGGGAAGAGAGAAAATCTAAATATTAAAAGTTAATGTTTATTGTAAAATAGTTGCTTTAATTTTTTATTAATGTTGTATTTCATAAGATTTCTAATAATTTCTTATCCAAGAAGCAGATGTTTTGAGATTCAGAATATTTAAAATACTAATTTTAATTTGAATTATTTTCTTCACATGCAAATAAAGTTCTAAAAGGATATCATCTCTCTTTACAAGTCTACAGTCTTGAGAATATCACGGTCACTGCTCTGCAATGGGAAAAAATACAAGGGAATCCAGGGAATCTGAATTGTGGAATACACATTGTGCTCTTATAAAACTTGTGAATCACAATAAATATTTTTTGTTGTCATTCAGACTGTACCACTTCAGGACAACTCGAAGACACTAAGCATTTATCTTCAAAGTATACAAATGTTTAAAATACTTGCACGAAGTTGGGAAAACCAGGAGAAAATTTATATTTTAAGGAAAAAATGAATTTCTAAATTTGATCCCTTTTGAAGGAAAAAAAGTAAATGTTAAAGATAAAAAATTTCCATGTAACGAACCCTTAAAATTTTACTCTGATGTATTCGTATTTGTTTTCATTTGCTAGTCAAAATCATTAATTGAAGTACATCTTCCAAAAATATACAGTGTAACCCAGTCTTCATTGCACATAGTGTATCTCCACAATTATCATTTATGTTAGATATCTGATCTCTGCCCAACCTACACAAACATGATAGAATATATCTAAAAACATCAGAATCATAGACTTCTGAAGGAAGAAGCGTGGTATCACCCGAAGTTGATGGAATTTCTTGTTAAATATGTGATCTAGGAATCAACTTGTCCAAATTATTTTTCAGGAGCGTAGAAATAGGAAGAACAGCAATCCTTTATCTAGAATGGTCACAAGAATACAAACGGAAATATGGCTACATGCACATACATAAAACATACCTGCAAACATGCAAGTACTTACTATAGTGATTAAAACTTTACTATCTGAGGTTAAAAAAAATTACAGCCCTGTGAAGAACGATGGATTTTGGCATCATTTTAAGAGTCAGGAACAGCCAACTGCCAGCTACCTGTGAGAATTTTCCCTAGGGATTAATTATGTGTTAAATCCTTGCCAGGATGAAGCATAACAAAGTATCTTCTGCGCCCCTTGCACTACTGTGTGTGTACTACATTTGCCAAGGCCAATTGATTGCTTCTGCTTATATTGACCTATCCCTTTTAAAAGCCTGTTCATAACCATCTGAAAAATAAAAATAGCTACTTTATTACAGTAAATATTTTGTATTGTATATGTTTTTCCATTGCAAACATTTATACACATACCAGTATTCTAGATAACTGTTAATGAAGAAATTTTATAAGTAGCAATAATGTCAAGAAATCATAAGTAATCTCACTTCTAGGGAACAACGTTTCAGAAAATTAATTCCTCATTTATTTGGCCAAGTTGAGGAACTATACCCTTAAGTTCGATTTAGTAAATTAGTTTTTAAACTATAAATTAATTTTCATTTTTTTCTTTGTTCTACTTTTCATGTCATGTTTACCTACTATTATATGTGTGAAAAAGGAAGCATAAAAAAAAAATTGTTATATTGTACAATTCCGAACTTATGGAATCACTTCTGGCAAAAAATGCTAAGCTTTAAATTTGTTCCAGAAAATCTGAAGTAAAAATAAAATAGGAAAACATATTTTCCCCATGTTTGATTGTGTTCTTTTTTAATTTTGAGATATGGTTTGGAAAAAAACCTCACATCGTAACCATTTAGGATAATAATGAAAGAGATTAAAAACTTTTGTTTCTTATGGATCTGCGATACAAGATCATAGTAAAAATTCAGAAAAGAAGGCTTATTTTTGATTCAGCTTTAAGGAATTCAGAAGGAAGTAAACTAAACATTGATTTTAGCTGATTATTCACTAATTATATAGATTTTATTCTGTGTTTATACAGATTACTAAATACTTACAATACCTTGCATTTTAAATGACTAGCTTTATGCCCAATTTTATGAATAAGTAGTCTGATATCAAAGAATGTGGTACTTCACATAAAGTTGGCCAGATTATTTTCTGCCATTAACATTCTGCAGCATTAGCATATAGATGAATACCAATTTTGTTATTATTTAATTATTCTGTTTTTCAGTAGTATAATTTTCTTCTTACTTGAGACCATGTTCTCTCGTTCTGTCACCGGTCGCCTGAGAGAAGAGTCCAACTCCTGCCTCACCACAACCTCCCTTTAGGTAGTTGTAGAGAGCAATAAGGTCTCCCCTGAGCCTCCTCTTCTCCAGGCTAAACAACCCCAGCTCCCTCAGTCGCTCCTCATAGGGCTTGTGCTCCAGCCCCTTCACCATCCTCGTTGCTCGTTCCATGTGCAGTGGTAAGACAAGTGTCTAATATAACTGCAAGGAATCTTTCTTTAAGTGCTTTCTAGGGGGGTTGTTTTTTGTTTGTTTTTACTGATAAATATGTCAACTTATCCATGTTTTCTTTTGTGTGTGTTGTGGTTAACTCAAGTTGGCAACTACGCCCCACAAAGCTGCTTGCCCACTCCTCCTCGATGGGATGGGGTAGGGTAGAGAATTGGAAGGGTGAAGTGAAAAAACTTGTGAGGCTGATGGTTTAATGGGTACTCTTAATAATCTTTGTGTTCACACTGGGTGGCCATCTGCATTTGCACACCATACATCTAGGTATCTATATGCCTCTGCAGCTCTCACGTGTGTAGCTCCCACATGCCAGACAACTAGAATACGCCATCTGCTCAGATTCTTCTATAAACGAGTGGCTGCTTGCCTAATTCAAAATCTTGCCTTCATTATCTATAAAGTCCTTTAAATCAGGGCTTGAATTTAACTCAGTCCTAGTCCAGATCTTTCCACACTGATGGGTTGGACTTGAACTGAGCCTGCTAGCAAGCTTCAGCCACCATGATGAAAGTATATGTCATATTGGCGCATCCCAAAGTTTCAGCTAACAAATTGTTTCAAAGAGGAGACAAGAGGCAGTGACAATATCTGGATTTTTTATCAAAGTGGGTAGACTGAACATGGACTGGTACAAACCAGGGAAATACTTTAACAATAGAACAGAGATATCTTCACAAACCATTGGATAGCTATATGAGGACAGGTATCCAAGTTCATTTCATGAATGTTCTGTGTTAAAGGGCGGGATAGGCATCACAGGGAGAGGTCACAGGAAAAACTGTTATTGACTTTCATATATAACCCCATTAGATGGCTGGAAGAACTATGGACACGGCCTAGGAAGAAGATTGCCTGTACCTCTAATCTTTCAATTCATACTCCAGCTCCTCAGGCATCATAAATGAGGCTTTAGGAGAGAAGTTCTCGTTCAGTGTAGGTACAAAGTGGTTTTCTACGATCTTTGACACAGACATAATATTGAAACTTTAACAAATATTTTTGGCTTTCAAGTTGTTCTTCAAACCTTTGTGAAAGTTTTGATCACTATTTCCTACTGTTTCCCACCACTTCATGAGTAATATCAGGCACTCAGTGATGTACAGGGTCTCATGGAAGTTCAAGATCTCCCAGGAGAGTTCTTACTCAGTTTTGCCTCAGGTGGAATACTTGAGATGAGGCTATATAAATAATCTTTCCCCAAGCCAACCCTCCTGGGGCAGTACTCTACCTTTACTGATAATATACTGTACAAAAGCAGCCAAAGGGTCTTCTTCCTGAATGTATATTATTTGCATTTAATCCAACTACTATTAGTTTTTGTAATAAATTAAAAATATTCTTGCTGGTAAAAATGTCTATATCCACTTACATGACTAAAGTGATCATGAAAAACACTAACAACAATTGAACCTGAGAAGCAATAGCTACAGGCAGTGTGTCCAACACCCATGTGGCACCACTCTGTTATATTAACTACAGGAGCTTGGGGAATAAATAGTGGGTTTCACAGCCAGCAAAGGCAAGAGACTTGTGGGAGATCCTCATCAGAATTCAGCAGATACATTCAACACTGGTGAAAGATGCAGCCACCTTAGGTGAATGATAAAGCCAAAGTATTTTTCTGGACTCAATGATATCAAGGATCTTTTCCAGCCTTGTGATACTGTGATGCTGTGACAAGGAAGTAACTACATGACATTGATAAATAAATTGATAAATATAAAACATTGATAAATAAAATACTTCATTACAAAATAAACATATGGACTAATAAATACATGGACTAAGACAATATATGTCTCTAGAGATAGAAGTATGACGGAGAAACATAGCATAGTGTTTGCTTTATCATATACTTCAGGCTTCTAGAAACAAGCGTCCTTCGAACTTATCAAACCAAAAGTCTATAAACCCTACAAAATTCATTCTTAAATTCAGATATCTACTTTCTGAAGATGAATCTTGCTCTTTAAGAAAAGTGAGGCCAGGAATATTGAGCTCTTTTCCCTTTGATTAAATATTCTATGGATGACTGCAATATAAACAAGAAATGCTCTCAAATTAAAATTATATATTCATAATATCATATATTCATATATTTTAAAATCAATGTCTCTTAAATTCAGATAGTAAGTAGAAATATGACATTTTGAATGTAGAACGTAACAATTCCTGTAATATAACAGCTTTTTCCAATAAACTCTTCCTGAGAAGAAAGTTGAAGAATGAGAGAAAAGGAAGAATCATGTAGGAATGGGTGAAGGAAGGGATTCAGTTACTATGGTGATAATGAGTACATCCAGGCAAAATGTCATCCAAAGAGGTACTACTGAATGACTGTGTAACATGTAATTCAACAAGTATAAATATCTTTGCAATCTGAAAAAAAAAAAAAAGACATATTTTCAAGTGTCTAGCACACAGCTTGAAAGTACTAAAAGAATTGTGGGTTTTTTCTCTTTCTTTAAAGTTTAGTAGAGCTCCATCTGAGTCCTCACAGTGTTGAAAGGTCGTGACAGCATCAATATGGTTTGTCTGACCTCTCCTGCTTTTGCTCACTCATCTCTGTTCTGTGTATTTTTCTGTTTGAATACAGCAATAATAAACCTAGAAAAGGGCAAGAAATGAGTATGTCTTCATATGCAACAGACTGCAATGAAGATCAGAAGACAAAGAAAGAAAACATGTCATAAAAACAAACAAACAAAACCCAAACCAAAATCATGCTATAAAGGGGAGGTAAGAAGAGGAGAAAGTAGTAGCAATTTAAAGTAGGTATGATAGAGTCAAAAGGAGGCAATAAATTAGCCTACCAAGAACTGATTAGGCAGGAATGAATAAGTAAAATATTTTATTAGAAGAACAAATAACAGGTTTAAGCAGCAGAAGCCCCAAAAGAAGATAAAAATTTAGCTTTGGAAAATGGTGAAGAGATGTAAAAAAGAGTGGGTTGATCTCAAGAGCAAGGAAATTAGAAGATTAAGTCAACTTTCTTACTTATTTCTTGGTAGAGAGAAAAGAAATATGTTGAGAGGTCAGAGTGACATCGATGCAGACAGAGAACACCAAAGGGGCAGCAAGGCATAACTTTTTGATGATATTGTAAAGGGAGGAGTGGCAGGATTTTACATCAATGTGAATATTGATAAAAGAAAAGTTGAAAGAAAATTGAAACTGTAAGGTTGGAGAGTCAAACCAATGCTATTGACAGTAATGAAACTGAACAGAGAGATTTGAAGCAATAGCAGGAAACTGTTTTTTCAGCTTCTCAATGTACTTATTCCATTTTGCATTATAAACACAATCTTCCTATACTAGATTTATCTGGAGGTGGTTCATCTGTCCACTACTGTGAGGTTACATTCATCGTTTATGTAGAACAGTTATTTCAGTTTAAGTATAAAAATTTGTCAATTATTTAGTAGATTCAGTGGCTATATAATTGGTTGAGGGGTTTTTGTATTGTTTATTTATGTGCCTGTATTTTAGGTAAGTCACTACTTATTTTTCATATTAATAAAGTAGAAGTTTTAACTTATACACATAAATAATTAAATTAGTTTTGAAGTATTAATTACAATCTGTGGAATAAACTAGTAAATTCTTTCCATTTAAATTTAGAAGTTATCCTATAATTTTAGTAGAATATTTATGTTTAGTAAGAATTCTTTCCCCCTTGTAATTGGCTTGTTAATCACAATTAGTACTATGCAGAACTCATACATGCTATTTTCTAATCCTTGGCCAGCATTTATAATAACAAACAAGAAGAATAAAATCTGTTGTGGAAATGCCCATTAACATATTCAATTTTTCTTCAGTTCCTATACAGATCAGCTCTTCTCAGAGGCAAGAGATTCCAAACATGATTTCTTTTTCAGTCAGAACTGAGAAAAAAGAAAAGAATTAAACTATACAAAATTAATCTAAAATAAGGAAAAGGAAGAATAAGGATAAATAAGAAAGCTATTTTCTGATTCTTACAGCTTTTAATTGTGGATCAAATTATTATTTATTTATATAAACCCTGAAATTAAATGAAACAAAATAATTACTTCATCTGAATATAAAAGAAACAACCTGCGTGAAGCTGTCTTCTAAAGATCACACACTTAAGGGAATTATAGGATCATAGAATCATTCTGATGGAAAAGACCTTTGAGAACATCAACTCCAACCATACCTGCCCACTATTAAACTGTATCTCTGAGCAACTCGTCTACCCATCTTTTAAATACCTCCAGGGAAGGTGACTCAACTACATCCCAAGGTAGCGTGTTCCAGTGCCTGACAACCCTTTTGATGAAGAAATTTTTCCTGATATTTTATCTGACCCGCATCCCCAGTCCCCCATCCCACGCCCACTCTCCCCTCCCCCCACCCCCAGCCCCACTGATGCAACTTGTAGCCATTTGCTCTTGTTTATCACTTGTTACCAGTGAGAAGAGACCAACACTCACCTCAATACAACCTCTTTTCCAGTAGCTGTAGAAACTGATAAGGTCTCTCCTTAGCCTCTTTTTCTCTAGGCTAAACAACCCCGATTCCCTTAGCCCTTCTCTGGACACTCTCCGGTGCCGCACAGATCTGATACAGGCCAGATTGCCATGGGCCTTCTTGGCTACCTGGGCACACTGCTGGCTCATACTCAGCTTACTGAATACACATTTCATGAGGGATTTCATGTGCTTGATTAACTAAGATTCAAGTGATACATAATTATGTCAGAATTCTATTACATATTTTTAGAGACCTTATTAACCCACTATATTTAGAAGGTCTCATCCTTAAAACATGGGAAGTGAACATAAATATGAAAACATATTAGCAGAAAATTTTCTGGTTAAATGCTTATACAGATGTAGTAAAGAAAGCAATAATGAAAATTGGCACAGATATTTTTAGATCACCGATTTCAACGTGGAAGTCTAAAGTATTGAATGCTGTTCAAAATTTACCTGCTTTGCTCTGCTGATTCACCCCACAAAAGTCTACTGGCTATGAAGGTACAAAGTTATTGCAGTTAAAACCAAATTGACAATGCAGAGACTAGATAGTCTTAGATACAAAACCACCTCAATAACATGTATCTATGAAATTCTATGAAGTACATTAATTTTCTGTTCTTTAGGAAAAGAACATGAAAGCACATGCATCCAGAAGTCCTGAGGGAACTAGCGTGTGAAGTTACTAAGCCACTATCCATCACATTTGAGAAGTTGTGGCAGTTCAGTGAAGTTCCCACTGACTAGAAAAGGCATAATATAATTCCCATTTTTAAAAAAGGAAAAAAGGAAGACCAGGGAACTACAGGCTAGTCAGTCTCACCTTTGTGCCTGGCAAGATCATAGAGCAGATCCTCCTGGAAACTGCTGAGGTAAATGGAAAATAATGTGGCGATATGTGACAACCAACGTGGTTTCACTAAGGTCAAATGGTGCCTGATAAATTTGATGGTTTTCTACCATGGGGCTACAGCATTGGTGGATAAAAGAAGAGTAACTGACATTAATTACCTGGATTTCTGCAAAGCATTAGACATTGTCCCACACAAAAGTTCTTGTCTCTAAATTGGAGATGGACCACTTGGATGATAAGGAATTAGCTGGATGGTTGTACTCAAAGATTTGTGGTCAATGGCTCAATGTCCATGTGGAGACTGGTGACTAAGGTACCTCAGGGATCGATGTTGTGACTGGTATTGTTTAACATCTTTGTCACTGACATGGACAGTGGGATTGAGGGCACCCTCAGCAAGTTTGCTGATAACACCAAGCTGTGTGATGCGCTTGATGTCCTGGAGGAAAAGGATGCCATCCAGAGGGATCTGGATAGGCTTGAGAGGTGGGCCTGTACAAACCTCATGAAATTCAACAAGGCCAAGTGCAAGGTCCTGTCCCCTGTAGGGACAATCCCAAGCACAAATACAGGCTGAGCAGAGAATGCACTGAGAGTATCCCTGAAGAAAATGACTTGGGGGTGCTGGTGGATGAGAAGTTCAACATGAGCTGGCAATGAGCGCTTGCAGACCGGAAAGCCAATCATATCCTGGACTGCAACAAAAGAAGCGTAAGTAGCAGATTGATGGAGGTGATTCTTCCCCTCCCCTCTCCTCTGCTCTTGTGAGACCTCACCTGAAGTGCTGTGTTCAGTTCTGGAGTCCTCAGCACAGGAAGGACATGGATCTGTTAGAGATAGTCCAGAGGAGATGATCACAAGGCTGGACTACCTGCCGTATGAGGACAGACTGGGCTTGTTTAACCTAGAGAAGAGGAGACTCTGGGGAGACTTTACAGCAGCCTTCCAGTACTTAATGGAGGCCTACAGGAAAGCTGAGGAGGGACTATTTGTCAGGGAGCATAGTGATAGGTTGAGGGGTAACAGTTTTAAACTGAAAGAGAGTAGATTTAGATTAGGCACTAGAAAAATTTTTTCTATGACATTGATGAAGCACTGAAAGAGGTTTCTCAGAGAAATCATGGATGCCCCATCCCTGGAGGTGTTCAAGTCCCTTCTGAAGATTTTACAGCTATCTACTGCAACACTCAATTTAATGTTAGTCGTTCCTCCAAGTTTCTGTGATTGCAACTGTATCATATTTTTCCTGCTGCACAATGGCTTCCAGTTCCTCCTCTTTGCTGCTCATGCTGTGTGCATTACTGTAGAGGCTTTTCAGATGAGCTATTGATCCCATCACCTCTACTGGGGAAGAAGCTCTAATTCCTACCTGACTACTCTCAGGTGCTTCTGTGATATCTAATACATCAACAACCTTTTAGGCTTTGCTGCCACATGGTATCCATCTGCTACCCTCACAGTGCCGCTTGCCTTAGTACAAAGACATTTCAAATGTGCTCCAATACACTCAGCGCATCGTGGAGCAGACTGAAGGACACTAACAAACTGTCCTTCAAACATTGACATGCTTTTATCCCTTTTATAAAGAATTAGATATTTGGGTTTTTATGTAACCATTACTTTCTGCCTCTAAATCCAATACAAAAATATCATTTACACTCTTATATCATAGTCGAAAGCTCTGTAGTAAATGTGTCAAACATTAAAAATAACCTCCTTTTCTTTGCATTACATTTTCTCTTTTTTCCCCTCCTCTTATATTAAATATAAGTATACTAGCAACTCTAGTCATGAATATGCACATTGTCTGTCAAACAAGCATATTCAAACAATTACGAGCTCCACATCCTGCTACAAATATTTGACTGAACACCAATAGCTCAGAATGAAAATGCATGTGGAAAGGCAAATACTAAACCAAAAAAATACATTTGAATTGAAACTGACTTTTTCATTTTCTTAAAACTTCAGCAAGAAAATTATGTACATTTATAATCTCTAAATGCTCTGATCAGTTAATTTTGACAAACTCACTCTTTCATTTTAAATAATACTTTAAATAATTAGAAACTCAGTGATCAGCTTTTATTTGTCAACAGTAGCTAGAGATCTTGGGTAATTTCCAGTGCAGTTGTTAATGTGCGTGTACAGAGCATGAAAAGTTTAGAATTATCATGACCAACATTTAGAGGATTAATTTACAAAATGATCAGTTAGCTGTTTTTTGGATATCCCTACAGATTTCTATGGTAAAGCTTGAAATTTGCTTACCAGTGTAACAGCTACAATGCAATACTGAAAGGAATAAGGGACTGGTTGCTGAATATTAAAATAGGTCAAGCAATGACTCATCTATAGGTAAATAGTAAAAGATAATGAGAAAGAAGGAAAAGAAAGTTCAAAAAGTCCATGAAAGGCAAAATATATTCTTTTCCCATTTCCACAATATAAAATAAGTGATGTCAACATATATGAATACAACAAAACAAATAAAACCAGTTAAAAAAAAAATCTTAATATGAACATAGAAGATAAAAATGGAGAATTAGTGCTATCAGATCTTATGATATTTGAAGAAGATTTTTGTTTCAGAAAAGGAGAAAGAATTTTTTTTGAAAAACAAGGTTAGGATAAAATTATAATAATAAAATATGAACGTGTTTTTGTTTTTAAATCTAGAGTTTGAAACATTCAAAATAATTTATAAATTTAAGTTGAATCTGTCAAATTACTTTAGACAAAATCAAAATAATCAAAATTATTAAGATGTACTTTATGTTGCTTTATATTATTTTGCCTTTATCAAGACGCTTTCAAAACATTTAGATGATATTGTTCATAATAAGAGAAAAAGAAAGACTGTGATATGCCTAAGGAAAGTAAGGGCTAAGAAAGCATGCTGAAGAGTTTGATGCCACTTATCATACAATCACAGAATCATAGAATCAGAAGACTGGAAGAGTCCTCTGAGATCATCGAGTCCAACCGTGCCTGTTAATTCAAAACCTCACGATCAGGATCAACCTCTGGGATGTAGGAAACAGTATACTGAGTTACAGGTTCATTTTCCATTCCAGCTAACTGAAACCATTGTTCTTGCTCACTTAGCAGCGCACATGACACCATTTTGCAGAATATTCTGAAATGTATGACTTTCAATTATACTTGCAAAGCTCTTTTCTTTTTTACAGCTAATAATTTAATAAATAAAACAGGGACCAGGACTAAACAATAGGGCTCCACTCATTTAGATCTTTTCAATAAAAGTCTCTACACATGAGTCACTCTATGCTGCTTCTTTACTCAGTGAAGAGAAATAAGCACTTCTAGGGCATGATTTATTTCATCCTAAAGTAGATGTCAGAAATAGGTCAGGTGAATTTCTCCCTAAAAATTACCTTTTTTTCTTTATTGACTATAAAGACAACCCAGGGTGACTAGCTTAGCTGTACATGTCTGTATGGTAGACAACTAAAATTAAACAAAATTGATGATACCCTGGATGTGTCAGCAAATACTGTAAGAATTCAAATATCAAGTAATGGATGACCTAGTTTTTGGTTACACTTGGGGACTAGGACCCTGTTTTTCGGCATTGATACGATCCTATTCTTGCCTTACCCTGCATCTAGGAAGAAAGAGAACTAATTCAGGACAAAATTCAATTCTATTAGAATTGAATTACTCACCATCTCAGATGCATATCTCTTCATGGAACTTATATGCAGAACCGTTTTTCATGTTACCCTCACTATTCTGTCATGATCCGTAACACAGTGAAAAATACAATGATATGCTAATAAGAGGATAAATATATGAACATGGTAAAGGTTTGTATCTTAAAGCACACATAAAGTTCTCACGAACAGAAGGAAATATTAAAAGATTACTATAACTGAGTATAGCATTTTAATTAGTAACATTTTTCCCGTTAACATTTCAATAAATACTTATAGAAAACTATTTCTGCTTAAATCATAAATAATAAATCTTACATAATAAATATTTATCAAGCATATGAAGAACAACTAAACTTAGATCTTTACCAAACAATTCACTCTTCAAAGAGTATGGAGTCAATATGTGTATGCCACAAGTCTAACGCTTGGGATTTTCTGAACATGTGCAGATCATCTGTCTGACCGTTGTAGAATTAGTCCAACATATCCTTCATCAGACTTACTAGACATATACACCTGACCTGTGAATGTGCAGTAAGGTCATCATGTTGTTTGCTAGGACTTCTGGTCAAGAAGTGATCAGTTGTCTCTGCTAAACAGATTTGATCCATATTACATAGGATCTACAGGTCATAAACCTTCTGACCTTCAGGCCAGCTCAATGACTCTTATCCTGAAGCTATGATTTTATGAGTCGAAGTTTGAACTAAAGTAAAAATCTCGCTAAACGAAGATTTGAAATATGTAAATCCCTAAATCAATCCCTAAGGATTAAAAAAAATAAAGGAAAAAAAAAGAAAAAAGTCTGTTCATTCTTTTAGATCTGCACAAGTATTAGGTTAGGCAAAATAAATTATGTCTATATCATGACTAAATCACCATACTAACGTAACCATTTTTACATAATATCTCACCATATCTTCAGCTAAAATTGAGAAACTTGGTCTTAGTGTTCTTTCAAATGTTGGAAGTTAAAGCTTACTGGTTTACTCCACTCCCTCAGAGTGTGATTAAATATTTTAATTATCAGCTGGTGATCACCCCTTGCACTTAGCTATTTGATATCCTTTTTCTTTCTTGGATCTCTGCCTGAAGCATCTTGCTGTGCCTTCCCACATGATGTTCATGCTGAGCTGTGAAATCATCCACCAGAGATTTACATGTTCGGTAGCTTTGCAGTGAGTTAAAGAGAAAGCACTGAAGATCGTATATAACCTGGCTTCAGCTACCTCTACATTCTGCCAATAAAAGGTAGTGACCAAGGAAGAAAGTCTCTAATTTAATATTTTCATTACAGAATATAGTGGGAGAAAATCTGTGTGTCTTCTGCATTTTTAGTTCCTGAGCTACAGCTCATGATTTCTTTTGGCATAAATTTTAAACATGGATGCTTATCTGGTCTGTATCTGCATTTCTCATGCAGGCAAGCTACAAGAATAAAAGAAAATCTCTGTTTGCTAGATACATAACATTATTGCAATGATGTACAATAGGCAAAGGACAGATTACAGTGGCAAAAATAAAACATTGCTTCCACTTTAGAAAGAAACACTGACCCTTGCTGTAAATGGCTCATTAACCTCGAGAGGACTGCATGTTCATACTTGACTAATTTGAGAGTTCTCCTTTTGCATTTCTCGAGTGTTATCTTGAGTGTTATATCAAATTATGACATTTAAGGTATTAAATTATGACTGTAGCTGCAAGCTTAATAGAATAAGAGAAAACAGAAGTCTGCTGACACTCTCCTCTTACTATGGTATGGAACACAAACTATAACAAATGAAAGATTTAATAAGGAGTCTTTCCATATTGTAAAAAAACAGAAAAAAAAGAAGTTCATTAGTAATATGTAAAATAGGAAAATTCAGGTCTCAAAGATTTTTTTTGTCAACAGATGCCTATTTAGAATACTTACTGCATTGTAAAAAGGAAATAGTTAATCTAATAAGTGGGATGTGATATAAATCTCTGAAAAAATCAAAGAAACTCTTACTTTTCACATGTCAATGTTAAGATCTTCTGCACAGTATTTTTATATGAAAATTCCCAATCTTAGTGTTCTGAATGAAGCCAGAGGCCAGAGAGTGAGACCTAAATTTGATCAACATGGCAAACAGTAGTGTCAGTTTATTGCAAATGTGAAACAGGCTGCATTTAGAAGTAATTTTAGTTAAATTACTTTCTTTGGGAACAACAGGGAAGAAAAAAATATATTCAAAATCAAAAATCGTGAATGTTTTCTGAAGTGTGGCATCTGTAAACATCTACTCATACTGGATGCATAGCTTTATTGCCTAGATGCAGGACAGTCATGCAGCTTTCAAAATAAGCTTGAGTGTGGTCAACCTGAAGTACGGAGAAAACTGATGCACATCTGTATTTACATCTGTAGATATACCCTAGAAAGGCCAGTATATCCTTGAAAATATAATTAACACCTTGATCCAATATATGCACATATTGTGCAAACAGGAGTAAGACCAAATTAAAGAAGACAAGGAGTCACAAGGTACTTCAAAAATGTTTATCTTCTCAGACTGTTCAACACGTTTTGTAAGACTCGTGATCTCTAAGCACACTTGCTGTATCAAGGAAAGTACAAATTCTCAAAGGAGAGTTTTCAGTTATATATGATTTCTCAGTCAAAAATTTTATCTTCAGAGCTATCCAGACAAAAGTAATTGTAGAAAACTACAGTGTGTGCTCTGATGTTTTGTGTTCTCATTGTTACAAATTAGTCATAGAGGTAGGCAGTGAACCAAATGCTTGCCACAACTTCATTTTGAGTTTGAGGTGTATCTTTTTTAACTGTGTTACCTAGACTAATGTTTTGGCTCACTTTCTTATTCACTCCGAAATCTTGGAGTCTGAATGTATGAATTGCACGAATGATACTTCATATCAGGACTCTCTTCTAGAACAACGTCCCTTCAAGGAGGAAACCGAGGCATACCCAATAGGAACTTCCCCACTGGAAGAACAGAAATGCACTCTGGCAAGTTTAGTTCCATCTTCCCAGCACAGCCAATGGACAAAAATCCAGAGGGTCTGATCATTCAAACATCCCTACTTACTCTTATGGCATGCCAATGTTATGCAATATATATCTTTAGGTTCACTATAGTAGATGTCAGCACAATTACAGTACTGAAGCTTTTTACATTGAAAACAAAAAACCCAAACAGTAAAACCACCTTCTCTTCTCCAGATACTAACTGTGCCTGAAAGTTACAGGTTTATTGCTGGAGAATCAGAGAAAAGGCTTGTAAGAAAACTTATGAAGTGAAAATGTCAACTTACTCTGCAGCATTATCACTAACCAAGCAAAAAGGTAAGTATACAATGGAGGTTTGTACCTAATTTTAAAATAGGAAAAACATCTGTAGACCAAAGTAGTTTTATTTTGGAAAGCAACATGTTAACAGACCCGATTCAAAGACATGCTGCTTTCAGAAATAAAGCTATCTTTCATCAGAACTTCATATCCGATGATCTGGTATCAAAAGCGATTCTAAAAGAATCCCCTGTCATTTATGATGAATTAACAAGTGCAAATTTCATTCTGGGAGATGGCACAATACCTGTTGTTTCTTCCACCTTTTTTACCTCCATAATAAATTTTCTTCTGTCATAGACTGAATATTAGTGTACTGTTCTTGTCTGGAAAGCAGAGTTGAATACTGAGTAAGATGTTTTAATTCATTGTCATAAGGACAAGGTATGGAGACATTTGTCTTAGTCTTGTCAGCCAGCTACTAAGGTGATGTTAGTGCATATCCCCTTAGTAGTCCTCTATATGCTTCACAAATACATTGGTTGATACGGTTTTGGCAAATTGGACCCTTTAGATCAAGAAAGAAACATCCCAATTTTATTTTGTCTCAACTTTTGTGAGGAAAGAAATGAAAAGACTTAAAAAGCACATCTCAGAAGCCAGATGAATGAATATAGACATAGGTTTTATTCTATCCACATCTCTCATAATCTAATTGATACATTTAAATTTGGATCATGTGAACTGCAGCCTATAAATTTCTTTCCGTTGATCATAAATGGATGTGTTGGTCACATGGTCTTGGTTGCATCCACAAGCAGATCAATCGCACTTGTGCTACTGTGAAATCCAGAAAATTTTTTAGATTCATCTGCTCGCTACAAAGACTATGCACTAGAATATAATTTCCTTCCAGAAAAAGAACCCAAATCTTAACATGCAGAAGAAACAAATCATAGAGATGTGTGATGAGGAAACAGCAATAGAAAAAAAGAAAATGCAGGAGAGCTATGAATACAAATTAAAAATTTTCTATTTTTTTATTAGTGATATAAACTAAGAGATTAAAGAGATTCTCTGCTGACTATTTCCTTCATGACTAGTATTGATTATGGATGAAAATACATCTAATAACAGTCAAAATTACAACTGACACAAGCCAAGGCCTTTTTCTTCAGTCACGCAGATATAGAGAACCTACCAAAGGATGTTCTTGTTTCTGCCAAATATGCACAAGATTCCAGCAGTCCTTTTAATCAAAAAGACCTGTAGGATTGTTAAAAACTCATACATTTTACAGAGACAGTAGTGTGATATGATTACTAAACTCTGAATTCCAGTCCCACCTTTAGATGCCATAGGATGGGAACAGATTGATCAAAGGGAGGACAAAAATGTGAATGTGTTTAGATAAGTGTGCAATCAAAATCCCACAGTCAAAGGTTGTTAAACCCAGAGATCCACATGAAATCTTTGCTCAGGAAGTTCCTAAATTCTGACTGATGAAAGTTGGAGTGATAGGTCATCAGAAAGCCCCCTCTACAATTTTTATTCCGTCTTTCTCTAAGCAGATATTCTTTCCTACTCTTGGAGCTGTATACTCCAGGCTAGCTCTTTGACCTCACTCAGTGTAATAGTTTTTAGAGTAACAAATAAGGGTTTTGTCATTCTTTCTTTCTCACACAGTCACAAAGTATTCAATCTACTGTCCTAAGTTCATCTGCTAGATTGTGCTCATGGATTTCCTTGGGAATTTTAATTTGAATGTAATTCCATGTCCAGTAAGAAATTTTGTCAAATTATATGCCTCCCTCATTTCTGCTTAAATCCTTTTATCACTAAGAATTTGCAGGAGTGAGTCTTTCATCTTTAGCATCAACATGCCATATAATAGTAATATAAAGTCAAAGGGAGGAATCAGAAAACAAAGTAGACGTGTTGTACACTGGTAGCATACAAAGAAAGCATTTTACTTTGAAAATATATTCTTTTGAAACCATTCTTTGTGAACATCTGATAAGTGCATGAGCATTTCTTTCTGGCCTACATCTGATTTAGAATTAATGCTTAGTGCTTTTCTAAGGCAGATTCAGCAAAAGCTGAGAGAAGATTGAAGGAAAAATAGTAAAGATGGCAAAATGCTATCCCACTGTTTCAAATGTAGTTTCTGTTGATTGTAAACTGATGCCTTAGATGTGGTATAGTGCAACAGCATGCACAAGTTTACAATGTTTTTGTGTGATTACATCTATGAACTCAACATGCTGATGTGATACAGAGACTTTGAGTGTGATTTGGGCATGAAACCCTTTCCTTGATTCTTGAACCTTAGTTCAGACAAATCCATTGAAAAAAATAAGTCAAAGAACCAAAAGCCTTGACAAGGAGATCTCACTCTTCCTTGTTTCGTCTCCCTGCTTCTACTCAGAGCAATTCTCGCCCACATATGGATCATATGAAAAGAAGAATTTCGTGATAACTGTAGAGCACTGACAAAACCAAAGTCTGTTATTCTGAGTAGAAGCTGGACAGAAGACAGAATGACCTGGCATTGGAGCAGGCATGGCATGGCAGCAGTTGCAGTGGAGTACCTGTGTTTTCAACAGAATCAAGCTACTACCTAAGTTTAGATGTCTACAGTTCGGAACTGAATGCCATCCCCATAATCCTCCTAACATTGCACACTTGATATTATAGTATTTTTATAGGTTTCACTACTAGCCCTTTTATTCACATTCTGAACTCTTCATTCATGCTGTTCATATACTGTTGACAGGCTACACATGATACAAGGCCTGAACTAATTATAAAAAAGAGAAAACAAAATTGGTGATGAGAAAAATCCCCAAAGAAATAATCCCACAAGAATAACTGGAATCTTTAATCAAATTGTTTATCTGAAATATTTTAGTAGTTATAGGTGAGTAAATGCTATTACTCTTTCATTGGAACTCATAAAAATGGCAAACTCCTGTTTAAAAACATAGACTGTTAGCAGGTTTTTTGATTATTTTTTTTTTTTATCCTGGCTAGTTTGGTTCCAGGTCCTGCCTAATATGCTTTCCTCTAACTACATAATTTTGTGGGTTTTGTAGGATAGTTGAAAGTTTTCAGTATATGTCTTTATATGTCTTTTTTTGGTTCTCCAGATTCAAACTTAATGACAAATACATAACAGTTGGCTTCACCTCTTTAGTCAAAATCAAGAGTCTTTGTCTTTTTTCTACAAGTGATATTGTCATACTTAATGACATTTATTTACTAACTGAATACAAGCACTAAAAGAAAATATTTGCATGAAAACTTAGGAAATGTATTAGGTGTTCTTTCTGTTTGCAGGTAATTTTAGGGCATATGACAATGTTGATAATGGTTGATGAGTAATATTCTGAAACACTGCAATATTCAGCAATATTTATTATTCACAGATGAAGACTCCTGCTTATGAAAACTTCAGTAATCTTTCTATGGAGACTTTAAATCTTATATCAATAACTTATAAACAAGAATGCTAATTTTTTATTCCATTAGCATAGTAAGTGTCAGATGGGGAGGGAAAACTACTGTGGGATTTTTTTTTACTTTGTTGTTCCTAACCAGCTAGGCAGATATCAGACACTTCGAAGACTATACGATAAGTGACACAACCATTTTCATTTTGGTGTAGGGAGAGAATGACTTCCTTTATGTTTTACCATGAAATACTTTTGCGTGCGTCTTTGTTATGATAGCTTAGATCCCATGCTGAATAAGGTCAGCTAAAAAAATTCAACAGACTAAAAACCCTTGAATCTGATCCTATATTTATAAGAAAATAAGAACTGAATCATATAGTATTTCACAAATCGATTGACTGGAAGCAAAACTGAATATGAGTATACAGCTTCATATTTGAAGAATACTAAGTGCGCAACAGACACAGGCCTAATAAACGGGAATCCTTTTGGATGTCAAGAAATTGTCCATTGCAGTATTTTGAACATAATATATAAATGTACTGAAAGTTTAGCTCTATGGTTATTCAAAGGTTAAACTGACCAGATTTTTAAAATCTATGTCTCTAAATGACAGTACAGTTACTTCAGCTTTGACGTGTATTCCTATTAGCATCATAGTCATTGCAGGGTCATATTGCCTTTTTGATTTTGTTGGAGTTATTAGTTTTAGCTAATAGCTTTGTGAATGAGTTATATGTATGTCACATATCTCTCTTGTTCTCTTACTCAATGTAATGTCAAGATCATATTGCAGTGCAAAGTGCCCAAGAGCACTTTTCAGAGCTGCCTCTGCAATGTCTGTTACACTTTTTTGAGTGCAGCACTTGGCTTATGTTCAGTGCTGGGCACTGTTTCTTCATTTACAGAGAGCATATCTTCTGAATGTGGAAATTAACTTGGTACAAAAAATTGCACTCCTGTTAAGTTTCTTTTAATGTAGGGGATGTTTGTTTCCCCCAATCTGTTTTGAAAGTTATTTCAGTGATATTTTAACTTTTTATGTACTAGATATGGACATATTGTACATCGTAGGAAGAAAAAAAATATTAGTGTATTTCTGTAAGCTAAACACTTAATTATTTAATATGGAAGATAAATAGAGCTGTTATATAGTAGAATGGCATTTCATCTACATGTTAAACATACAAACGCTTCAGGTATGCATTTAACAAGAATGTTAGTAATGACCTAGCCAAGACACTCAATTGAGCACTCTTACTGGTGTCAGTGAGGTTTTGTAGCAAGATTTTGGTAAAGGGAGCTCTACAGGAATGGCTTTTGTAAGAAGCTGATCAAAGCTTCCACAGGTGCAATAAAGCCAATGCCAGGTGGCTCCAGCACAGACACACAACTGGGCAATACCAAGCCAATCAGTGATGGTGCTAGAGCCCTGCGATAACATATTTAAGAAGGGAAGATTAGTAGGTGAGTAGGAAACCGCTGCGCAAAAGCAGATAGAAGACAGAAGTGAGACTATGTGAGAGAAACCACTACATAGGCACCAAGGTCAATGAAGAAAAAGGGAGTGGAGGAGCTTCAGATGCTGGAGCACAGATCCCCTGTAGCCCATGGTGAAGATCATGATGAAACAGGTTGTCTTCCTGCAGTCCATGGAGTTTAACAGTGGAGAAGATATCCGACTGCAGTCCACTGATGGATCCCAAGCCAGAGCAGATGGATGCCTAAAGGAGGCTATGACACCTTGGGAAGAATGTGCTGGAGCAGGCTCCTGACAGGATCTGTGAACCTGTGGAGAGAGGTACTCTTGCTGAAGCAGGTTTGCAGGCAGGACTTGTGACCATGAGAGGGACCCATGCTAGAGAATTCTGTTCCTGAAGGACTGCACCCCATGGAAAGGACTCCTTTATGAAGAACTGTCTCCCATGGGAAAAATTTAATTTGGAGTAGTTAATGGATGACTGTATCCCATGGGAAGTACCCCCTACTGGAGCACGGAAAAGGTACAAAGGAGTAGCAGACACAATATGGTGAACTGACTCAAACCGGCATTGCCCATCCTCCTGCATTACTCAGTGGGGTAGGAGGTAAAACGATCATTAGTGAAGTTCACCCTGGGAAGAGGAAAGGGCTGAGGGGAGGTGTTTCAGGATTTGGTTTTATTTCTCATTATCCTACTCCAATTTGATTGGTAGTAAATTAAATTAATTTCCCAAAGACAAGTCTGTTTTTCCCATGACAGTAATTGCTGAGTGATGTCTCCCTGTCATTATCTTGACTCACAAGCCTTTCAATGTATTTATTTCTCTTCCCTGTGCAGTTGAGGCAGGGATGTGATAAAGTAGCTTGGTGGGCACCTGGCATCCAGTCAGGGTCAAACCCCCCACAGATTGCTCACTAAGTATTTATTCATGTGCAAGATTTTAAAGGATTGAATCACTAGATATTTCGTCGCTGTGTTGTAGGATCATTTTGAATAAGTAATCACAAGTAACATAAATTAAATTAATGACTATAAGCTCATGTGAATAGCTAGTTGCCATTTAGAGTCAGGGTCCTTAGTATACAGCAAAATCTGGTCCTTAGTATAGAGCAGCTCTCAGAGTTACTTTGAAACTGGAAAATGTTCAGTTTTATAATTCATACATATGTTCATATTTTTACATGTAAATGAAATGATGGGAAAAATAACTTTTTTATGTGGAGACAGAAATGGGAATTTATATATGTAAATGCTGTGCAATGTGTGTGTGCAATCGTAAACACATTTGGGAGGGAATATAATATACATTTAACAGACTCCCACAGGGGTATAAACATTCACCCACAACTGCTCATGCTGCATTTACTGAACTTTTACAGACAATCTTACTCCCCCAAGATATAAAACTGTACCAATACATAGATTATATTCTGATCAGAGGAACTTCCCCTGAGAAGATGTGGGAAGCAGCAGCAGCAGTATGGCAAGTACTAAATAAAGCAGAAATTGCTATTCCACTTGGAAAATGTCAGGGATCAAATAAAGAAGTAAAATTTTTAGGTGTTTGTTGGATAGCAGGCAGTGCAGTGATTCCTTCAGATACCTTAAGAAAAACTGAAGAGCTGCAAATGCCCCAACGAAGGAAGGACTTATAATAATTGATGGGATCTTTAAGATATTAGAGGAAGTATATACCTGGATTTTCTATAATTTCCTGTCCATTATAATCACTCTTATGGAGAGGTAAACCTGAAAGTGGAAGTCAGAACATAAAGAGGCAGTCAAAACTTTAGCTGAAGAATTTAAAACGTATCACTCAATGGAACCAGTACAGCCCCACAACCCTATTATACCTGAACGGGGTTCCACCAAACACATTATTTAGCGTAACCTATTCCAGAGATGTTGATGCATCCTCACAGGAGTGAAAGTAGTCTCTGACTCGCTTATGGTAACTAAGAGTTGGAAAACTAATGGGTAAAGTATAGTGCAATGGCTATAATTTTGATTCTAAAATCTGCCTACTGCTGATGTTATCCAAAGCGATAATGGCTCACATTTTCCATGTGAGGGAAGTGCAAGATTGGGTACAACAAGAGGGAATTAAATGGGTATTCCACATCCCATACTACCCTGAATCAAATGAGATGGTAGAAAGAGCTAAAGGCTTATTTAAAAGGAATCTCAAATCACATGAGGCTCAGAGGGTTACTTGACTAACCAAAGTACTACACCAACTAAATAATTGATACAGGGCTACTGGAAGCTCAGTGAGTTGAGCATTCTTTGTAAAAACTGAGCTTAGTGATCCATTTACTGGGGAAAGAGAATATCCAACAACACTACAGCTGGGACAGCCTGTGATGGTCAATCTACCACCCATCAGTGCTGTACCTATAACTCTAACTAAACCTTATGGCCCATTGGCCTGGGAAGTTACCAACAGCAATGGTGCAAAACATAGAACTCGTGCGTGAAGGAGTTTTCCATCATTTAAATGGAGTAACTTTTTTGGACTTTCCCTGCCAAAAGAAGTCTCTATTTTCTCTTGCAAAGCCCTGCAGATTAGCAGACGGAGATGATGCATTCATGTCGCTAGTCCAAGCCCTGACAATGCTGTATCTCTATCTGGAGGGCAAAGAAACCTAGGGTGATCATGGTCCCAAGCCTGTGTTATATACACCAAAACTATGGGACTAAATTATAATCGTAAAGAGGTGGCCTTCTTATGGTAGTAGTAATGCATGGAACTGGAGTATACTTAGAAAGTGAATAAAGCAGGGGTCATAATAGTATTGACCAGCTCCCCAGATTCTGAGGAGTCACAGGCCAGGAAAATAAGGTAGGATGTCAGGTGATCAGTAGCTCCACCTATAAGAAGCCATCTCAAATTGCTGTGTACAATATCACACCAAATGAAATACCGAAGGATACGAAACTATGCCAAAGATGAGACTGTCGGTTCAATTTTATCTTAGTAGAGCCTGGCTTTGTAGTTTACCTCTGGGATCACCATAACATGAGATGACCCATCTTATCCTTTAAGTTTATAGTAAACATTACTAGGCTTAGTACAGCAACATCAACTCCAACATCTACTCCTTCTAAAACCAGGACACCTTTATCCCCACAAATTTCTGAAATTAGGCTGTATGTAATTAAGAATACAGGTCAAACCCAAGCTTTGTTTAATCCATCATGGTGTCTTAAATGAGCGGAACTATCAATACAAATGAATATCTCTTCAATCAAACCAATCTGTTCACCATTCCTAAGTACATCCTATGTAATTTCCTTTTTAATTCTTTACTCTGTGCTCTTTTCTGTATTTTACCACCTTGTCTCTCAGTCATCTAACTTGCACCCATTCCTGTATCATATTTTTGTTGTGTCTTATAAGTAAAATACACTCAAGTTAAAAGAGAATTTTTGACCTCCAAAAATTCAGCTGAAGTGTATGAGTTATTCAACAATGGCTGTTGGACACATGGCATGTCCCAGGGCAGAGAAGTATGTGGCTTTGAGATATGTTTGTCCTAGTCTGATCCTGGACCAGCAATTTGACAGTACAATGTCTCTGAATATGCTGGAACATCCTGATAGCTGTTTTATACTACACAGGAACCAATGATCCTGAGCTTCTGATATGACAGGAAGTTTTATTGGAAAGAGGTAGCTAAATCTCCTTTCATAATCTCCACATTAGTTACAAAAGAAGGACTACTCCAAATCTTTGCTGAGCCGCTGAGGCAGCTCCTTGAAAAGCTATTATGTTGGCCTTATAACCTGTCTTTGAAATGGTGAGAGGAATACAGCTTAAATGCAAAAGCAAAGGATAGACCATTTTTCTGTAGCAAAAATTAAAGTAATATATACTTCTACATAATAGTGAAGACCAAAACGTAAAATAAAAATGTATCATCTCCTTTTCTTCAGTATATTTTTAATTCCTTAAAGTAGAAGTGCTATTGTTGTGCAGAAAAGCACAGTTCTGTCCCAGATAGATGAGCAAGAGTATTGATTATTTTCACACCTTAAGAATAAGAATTTAGAGTGAAAATTAATGCAAAACAGAAAACAAAAGAAAAAATCCAGGGAAAAGCCTCTTTAAGAAGTATTTATTCCTTTAGATAGTGTTCTTTTGCTGTTATATCATTTGTGTAGCAAAAAACCCCAGCCAAAGTAAATAAATAAATAAATAAATTAAACAGTCGTTTACAAATACATTTCAGCTCAGTAGTTTTGTCAAGAACAAACCTGGACAAAACTGCTAGTAGGTATTTTAAAGTTTGGACTTAGAAAGAACTCAGATGGCTAAGATTTCCAGAATGACCTTTAGGATATCCTAATTCTCTCCACACTCATGGAGGCTTCTGAGGATGTTTGAAAGCTGCTTGGGCTTGTGGCAAAGGCTCTCTGCTTGTGGCTTTTGAAAGGTTTATCCATTTATCCTATTTTGACTACCACAATAATTCTAGTGATTTTCAGTGCATCCATTAATAAGGTAGAAACAGGCAGCTCCAATTTTTGTATAACATCATAGTGGTGAAAGCAGTTTTCCCTATAATGAATGGTTTATTGCTGGTGCCCTCTATTTTTTTCAGTGGCTCTTAAATCTTTTCCTTCATTACACATACCATCTTGGCACCTAACTTAGACAGTATGGTTTGTTTCACTGGAGTTTAGTAACCTGGTTTTAGATGTTGCAGTGCCTGCTCCTTAAGCCACTGTCCTTCATCTATTCTACTCTGCATTCAGAAATGTCTGAGGAACCTAACAAATGTACAGTACTTGTCTCTAGTAAAGAATTATTGGTTTTATTCCCTCTCACTTCCTCTGCTGCTCTCTGGAAATTAAAATTCTAAGCAGAGAGAAAAATTCAGACTCCATGTCTGTTTTAATGGGCTGAGACTGTTAGCCATAAAAGTACGCTTTCATATAATGAACTATCTGCAAGACCTGTACTAAGATCAGGAAAGTCGTTTTGGATAAGTCAAAAGAAGCACAGAGAAGAGCAGAGTATGAGAATAGATGCAAGGAGTCGTAGGAAACAAACAAAGAAACAAACAAACAAACCTCACTTCATAGGAGCAATGGGAAGTCATATTGAAGGAGTTGTGACCCTTCTTGGCCTAGTGGCCTGCAGTAGAATTGAAAATCGTTACTAGCTGCACTCAGCATTCTGAGATTTTCAACTATTTGAGTCTGTAACTTCCCCAGAATAAAATAAGCAGATATTAAAATTGCTTCATTATGCGTTGGTTTTTCTTTTTCTATACTTTATTTTGCTTTCCTTCCTCTTTAGAAGAATATTCGGTAATTGTTTTTTCATACAGTCTTCTTGAGCTGGAAGTCTTCAAAAGAGAATTTAGAACTCTCAGGACACAAGAGACTGAGAAAGAGGAATGCACACGCCCACTGGGCATGCTACATTTATTCTGTTTATGTAGAGACCTTAGAAACTTAGTCTCCACTTAGAAGATGACTTTAACTATGTCCAAGTCATGGGAGTGAAGAGCTTATTCAAGTTGCTCCAGATTTCATGATAATGAAAATGATATCACATCATCCCTCTTTCCTGCCCCACATCCCAGTGAATTCATGCTTAAAAATTATTTGAAAATTTTAATAACATTTTCCCTAGTTCTTATCTTTCTTAGAGTAGGAAAATTAAAACTAAATTTAATTTAATTGTAATTTAATCTTTTAACATTAACCATAATTTTTTTACCTCTGATTATTCTTATTGTTCTAACTCATAGGTTCACTATCTCTTCCTTTGAAATTTTTTTTGAGACATAGAGGTAACAGCCACTTATGCAGCATGACTTACAGCTTATTTGGCTTATGCTGGAAGAGATGCACTAATCAACACTGCATTAACAAATGGATGTCCAATTGCCAGGGTGACATGAGGGCTGACATGAGGGCTGACATGCCAGGGTGACATGAGGCTGTGGAGCAGCACCAGGAGCTGTAGGAGCTGTTTGGACTTGAGGACAGGAAGGACCCAAGCTAACTTTGAGGAGTCCCAGAGGCCACATTAGTCTTTCCCCCTCCCATTCCCCTTTCCTTCCTTCTCCCCTTTCCCTTTCTCCTCCACCTCCTCCCTTCTTTTATTTTTTTAATTCTTGGAAGCTCCTAGAACTGCTTAATCTGGCAAACAGAATGAACATGGGGCTAAGAAGAGCATTCAGGTCAGCTTTTGCTCTACAGCATAAACCTTCTGGTTACACAACAGGGCACTGTCGCTATTTTCAGCCATTTGTCTTTTCCACAGTACAGCTGAAACTGCCTCCATTTCACTGGGGGCTTAAGGGTTGAAAAGTGCCATTCATTTTTAGAAACCAATTAAGGAAAACATATGACTTTTGGGTTTAGATCCAAATGTCTGCATTAACTGCACAAGACTAATTAATGGTTCATTTAAATATATAAACCAATAAAGACTAATTTATATTTCATTTTCATATATAAGCCAATAAGAAATACAAAGAGTGAAAAATTACTAAGAGGTTACTTCTGTTCTGAATACCCTTTCATATAGAAATACTCTCCCCAACTGTACATGATGACGAAGACACAATATAAAGTAGGACACGTCAAATAAACTTCTAAGTCAGGAGAATACAGGAGCTGAGATATACAAAATGCTGACACTTTCAAATGAATAAATATTTTAGTCTATCTAGAAAAAACTTTGGTTTACATCAACTAAAATATATGTGAAGAGAATATATGAAACAACCGGGAACCCAAAAGCAAAGTTTTCAAAAATCTCTGTGACAGTTTGAGTTGATTTGTGTCACAGAACATTACATATTCCATACATTTTAAATGAAAAACCTCTTCTGCTTTAATTACTATGCAAAAAAAGAAGAGCTGAAGAATTTATTAGATGATGACTCTTTACCTTGGGACCATGTGAATAAATAATCACATAAACTGGCTGAATATAGATTGTTAAGAAGATGGGGCTGAGGAAAGCTGCATATAGCAATCTGACTTTACTGGAAGAGCCGGAACAGTAACTTATTCATAATAAGTGTATTCACAAGACAAAAAAGATATTTGACCTTTTAGCCACTAAAAATATTTATGCTTATTTATGCTAGATGTTATTTTAGTAGAAATGAAGGGAAGAAAAATTCAGAAAAAAAATTCCTGTCCTAAAAGTGCACAGGTACTATCACAATTCTTTTTTTTTTCCTTTCTAGGGGAGAAATCATCAATAACATCAGTCATGATCTTAATTCTAACGCTTGAGAAAAACAAACTCTCTCTTAGCATTTTATGAATTCTTTTCCACTGTGACTGAGTGAAAGAATCAATCCTAAGAAATGTGACCACCTTTACATAGTATAAAATGTGCTATTATAGTCAAGGGATGAGAATAGTGTATGACTCCCATGCAATATACTTCCAAGTAAATGGAATAGTCATGACTTATCTTTCAATTGTATTTTGTGTATTATATTATTTTTCAAACAGCTCAGATACTGAATTGTTAAGTCTCATGCAAGTTAATCTCCAGAAATTTCAGTTAGAAGTTAAAAAAAAAGAGTTAGAAGTGATAGATGAAGAAACATGTGATTAAACATTGGAAAACTAGATTTTACCCTGTATAAAATAATGGAGAGTTTAGACTAACTCAGATTATAATATATAAACAACAATCTACAGGAATTTTTCACCTATAAAATCTTGACATGTTTTTACTGGCAGTCCTTTAAATTTTTCAGTCTCTAGGAGATTTTTTTGGTTACTAATAAAGAAACAGACAGCAGTTTTTTCTTCCTTGGGTTAATTACTTTATGAGATTACTAAATTTATTTTTAAATCTTGATACTACTGTTACTTTAAGGAGTGAAATGAAGCATTTTATCTCTAATTAAATATTTTATTTCTTTCAGGACCTCACAAAGACATTTAAGATACATTGTGATCCAAAGCAGTAGATCATCCTCAATAGAATATTGAGTGCAGCCATGTTTTGCTAAATGATGGGGTCGACACAACAGTCGCAGGCACCAACAAGGAAAGTAAGCTTGCATTACTGTGTACACCAACATATTACGATACATTAATCAGCAAAGATAAGACAAATATATCGCACAGCAACAATGCAAAGCCAGACAATGTAGTGAATCAGTATTTCATAAAGTAGGCGGATAGTACCTAAGAAGAAATACATCACCAATTGCCCAAATAATTTACCATCATCCAGATCCACTGTCGTTAGGGAGCCGCAGTTGCAGCAAGGATCTGAAGCACCTGTCCTGATGTCCATGCCTGGGTGAAGTCTCCAAAGTTGCTGCAAGAAGGTCCAGCTTTTTATATTGTTGAATAAACAAGCTTACATTACATCAAATGTGGAAACTTCTAGCTTCCTCATGGATTTCACCTGCAACCTGGCAGGAGCTTCAGGAGGAATCAAGGGAGTCTCCTTATATATTTGACTGTGCCTACATGTTCCCGAGTGGGGAATATGTCCTTTGTACTGGTGGCTATATTTAATTTCCTAATGAACATACATATTTTGCTAAGCGCCTACATGTTCCCGAGAAGGGAACATATCCTTCTTGCTACCAGTTATGTTTAATTTAAGCTACATTTCCACTAATGACCATACATACTTTGCTAATGAGCAGGATATTGCTAATGAGTAGAACACTACATGAGTATATGTGGTGTTTGGTTGGAAGGTTCATCTCGAGGTCAGCTTAAATTTGAGGCCTATTGCTTAGGCCTCAGCACTTCAAGCCAGCATAACTTTGGTTAAGAACAGAATGAAACTTTTCCAGAGGCTGGATATTGATTTGTTCCTCCAACCCACTTGGTGGTTTGTCATTCATCTGCGTCAGCTGCAGATTAAGTTATTGATTAATTTATCCAAATCAAGACATAGTATATGCTGCAACTGAATCTATCCATTCATCTATCTATCTATTTATCTATCTATCTATCTATCTAAATGTCTCTCTGTCTATTTATGAAGAAGGGAATTAGAAAGCACTATGATGGGAGAGTTTAGAAAACTGACAATTCAGGCCAATTTTAGACTGTGAAATTAAACCACTAAATTTGGTCATTGTCAACACACTTATTCATAACCATCAGTTCTTACACAGGGTTCACCGTCATACCTACATATATAAAACTGCCAATCTAAATCATAACATTGGCTGTGGGTAGGCACTACCATGAAGCTGATGCCATGCAGTTATTGCTGCTGTCTGTGGCCTTTGGTGATTCTTACCTGCGGAGGTCAAGGACACCAAGCCTGAGAGCTCTTCAGCAAGAGAAATTAGACCTGAAATGGACTTAACTTTTTTCTTCTCTACAATTTTCCACTCTTATTTCAGAGAGTTTTATTCCTTTGCTTCTCTTACTGCGTGTTTTGTCTTGTCAGTCACTCTTCCCATGCACACAAACATCTGTGTGCAGTCTCTCACAGATCTAATGCTAGCTTGCTTGTATAAAATTGCATTTGGCTCTGTCAACAATGTTACAAACTACTTATATACTATTCCTAGTTATACTATTTTAGTACACTTATATTCAGGGTCAAGAAAATCATATGCTGAATAGGAAATTTGTGATTTATGTGTCAAAAGTCGTTGCAGGGCGACAGCAATATTGTGGGGGAAAAAAAGAAGCAATAATAAATAAAATAAAATAAAATAAAATAAAATAAAATAAAATAAAATAAAATAAAATAGTGATAAAAGTAAGCTTTTAGGCATTCATTAAATAATACAAAGATGCATGCAACTAGACATGGTGTGTTTTGGTTTTTTAATAAGGCAATCATGTTATTCATCCAGCTGTAGAAATAAGAACAAAATGATGGGATAAATCATGATCTTCACTTGGTAAGGCAAACCAAAGTCCCTGAACTACAACTTAATAACTGTCCTTCTATCAATAGGTTAGGCAAACAATGAGACACCTTTTTTAATAAAACCTTCTGTACATTTGCTTCATGGTCAGCATTACATTTTGAACTGTAGGCACAAGCTTTTGTTCTTCACTTGTTCTCACATGTATCATATAGCTCATGTAGTCCTTTTAAATACACTCGGTTTACTATTCTGGAGTGAAACAGAGTGTCTCAAGATACAACACTGATGTGACGTGGTTTTACATGGCAAAGTTTTGGTAGTGGTGATCTCTGTGAGAAGAGAGACATACACACTCAGTTCCAGTTGGCCCCAACAAACCAGCTGCAGGGCACAACTCAGTCCCTCAGCCAAGATGGTGGCACCTCAGTGAAAACAAATTTACGACGGGCAAAATGCTGCACAGATGATGAGGAGTGAGAGGAAAAGTACGAGAAGCATCCCTGCAGGCACCAGGAGGAAATGCTTCAGGCACCAGGGTAGAGATTCCCCTGCAGCCTGTGGGTGAGAACATGGTAGGAAAAGTACTTCCATGCAATCCGTGGAGAAGACCACACCAGAGAAGATGGATATTCCCTAAAGGAAGCTGCAGGTCATGGATAGCTCAGGCTAGAACCAATTCTCCTGGTGGATGATGAGAAGCTTCCTCTGGAGCAGGTTTATCTTGAAGGACTGCAGCCCATGTGAAGGACTAGCACTAAAGTAAGGGGAAAGTGTGAGAAGGAAAGAGTAGCAGAGAGGAGGTGTTACGGACATAATCCATAATTTTAACTGGCAGTATATGACATTAATTTTCCCCAGGCTGAGTCTGTTTTACCCATGACTGTAACTGGTAAGTGATTACATTGTCTTTATTTCAACCCATGAGCTCTTAAACATTACTTTCTCCCCTACCCTGTTGAGGATGGGGATTGAAAGAGTAGCTGAGAAGGGGTATGGCAGCTGGCCATACCAAATACATTTCACAAGCATGCAAGTAAGTAAACACCACAAGTACATCTATGCTGCCAAGAAAAAAATAAAATAAAAAAAAAAAAAAGGAAAAATCAACAAGGAAACAAGCTAAAGGTTTGACCTAAGTTATTTCAAAGGACCACCCTTAAAAGGACCCAAAATCATGAGACTGTCTGAAGGTTTGATCCCTCTGCTACAACCTCAGAAACTGCCTCCAAAAATCAGATAAAAACATGCACTTTGATAGTGTAAAGCACAGCCCTTTCATTGTATCACATATAAAAAGGTACTTAACAGGCTTGCAGAGGCACCACAGGGGACCCAAATGCTACGAAACATGGATGTATTGTTTTCACACTTATGCAACTACTACTAAGCAGCCTGGACGCAAGCCAGCCCACAGGTTTTGATTTCATGGCCAAACATTGATCTTGGTCATCTGTTATTAATGAGTATAGCTGAACTCATTGTATCTACTGCAAGACTTCTTTCCCATATGTTGTAGTGTCTGGTTTTGATCACTGTCAGATTTAGCATTTCAAAATATTTAGGAGTTATTTTTCATTACGAATATCTTTATTGTTTCACTATCTCTTTGTATGCATCTGCTATAACTTGCCTTTTGTTTCATCAGTAATCTGTTGGGAGTATTTTAAGAACTGTACAAAAGCCTACTATGTTGTTCTTAAAAAAAAAAGAACCAGAAAATAAATTGGAGCCATTGTTTTACTTTATTGAAATGGATCTGAGACAGATATTCTTGTACAGAATGAAATCAGATCAAATGCTGATGGGAAATAAATAAAGGTATTATGAATAAAATATTACTCTGATTTCTGGTTCCCACATATAAGACAACAACACAATTATTTTTGGGGGAGGGTTTTATTTGTATTTTTTTTCTAGATAATTCTAAAAACCTTGCCTCTCAAAACCAATACAACACTTCTCAATTTTAGATTCATGATAACGTGTTCTTATTTGAAACTCAGGAGCTGTAAGTTCTTCAACTCTCTACATATATCTTGTACAAAGAATCCTTGTTTACTTGTTTGTTTCAATTCAGGCTTTTTTCAGCCATTTTCATTTCTGGCACTATGCCTTTCCACTAAATATTTTCAGATCACTTTTTCAAGCATGTCTTTCAGTAATTTCCATGGGTAATTCATTTCAAGACCTAAATCTTACCTCCTGAACTGTTGCATGCAAAATGACACACCTGTATTTCCACTTTTACCATCCCATAATTACAAAAATACAGTGGACACTAAAAAGTAGTGTACAAACACTACTAAATAGAGATAAATTTGCTGGTTTATATATAATTCTTCTACCACTGTGCAGTAAAAGCTGCAAGACCTACAATTTATTATCAAAGTCAGAGCTGGGAGCACAAGCGATCAAAGAAATAATAGGGAAATACATTGCAGGAATGGAATTATTTGCCATAGAAGAAAGCAATCTAGAGAAAAGAAGATTTAAATGAAGCAAACTTAATACTGACATGCCTAACTTTTGCAATATACTTGGGAAATGGAATTCTTAAACTCAAGCTATAAGTCTAAATTCTCTAGATACTGAGTGAGGAGAGCTAGAGTATTGAAGCATTAATTATGATAAGCATTACTGAGTACTTCAGTGACTTACACAGCCAACAGGAAAAGCCAAAAAATGGAAGTTTATATACAACTGACTATTCTCCTCTGTACAGGTAGTACCATCAGACTAGCTTTCACAAAATGAAACAGCATTTGCAGGTGAATGCATTCCGTTTTCCTTTGGTTATGGAGGACCACCTCATCTCAGAACCCAAAATACAAATAATGAAAATTCGCTTTGACAAGACAACCTATGTTTTCCTCGGGCTTTGGTCCACAAGTCCCTCTTCTCAGTATACTACAATGATTGTTGCAATCAAATTTAGAGTGCACTCACTCCTTCTGGTGAAGCTACATTAATATAATTTTGAATTTTGCATGTAAGTCTCACAGGCTGAGGTACAAAACCAAGTTTTTTGAGTAATAATTTGATCTCTGGTCTTGAGTAACTCCTTGATAGATGACAAAATCAAAGAACAATTTTCCTCCTGTCTCTGCACTGCTTTAAGACAAAAGATGAAGTTTTTAATGTCCTCAGAGATATACTTCAAGATCAAGTCTTCCTCTTCTTGTGCAAATAGCCTCTTAATACTGAACTCAGTGCTTTCTGGATGTTATGTAAATTATCAGTTAATTTGATCGTGTCTTTCCGTAAGTTTGGATAAAATGAACACCTGCTATACCATGTAAATCTTCAATGATTTGGTGGTAAAGTATTCCCTGAGATGCTCTGCATAGCTATAAAGACTGTATTGTTGGCAAAAGGAATAGCTCAACTTTGGTACCTTAGGGTATTCTGATTGTATAATGCACAGCTTAAAACCTGTTAGGTGCATAAAGGAGTAGAGACTGTAATAGAATTCCAGCAAAACTGAAACAGAGTTCTGAGCTAAAAAATGTAGCTGTTAGGAGAACTTTTATTCAGCAGAAAAAAAGACTTTAATTTTCTTTACTAAGTGAAGAGCTAGAAAATATAACACATCAGACTAGCAGCTGATCATTATCATTATACAAATACTACGTTAACACTAATAAACCATACTCACTCAGGTTTACGAACTGGAACACAATGGTAAGAATCTTGTAGTCCTTAGTGCAACCTGACTTTATTTAAAAAAAAATAAAATTAGAAAACTCATAAAAGTTAGCCTAGAAATGATATTTACCATGATAAACCAACATGGAATGATATACAAAAAAAATCATTCTGATTATAGTTTATGTAATACCTTCACTCCTGAATTTCTATTAGACAACTTAATCCACATAGCATTGTTTACTTCAGGAAACAAAAAGATAATGGGAAGTGGTGTAAAGGTTGATTTATTTTTTCACCAAAAAGAAGACATTTCCTACAAAGAGTGAATTTTATCTCATCTCCTACTGAAAACTTTTCTGGATGTGTTATTCTGTAACCAGAAACATTAGATTGATATTCATGATTTGTCACATATACTGTTGTTCCCTAAAAGGATAATACTGAACAGTATGAAAGAATCCGAGCAGCTAGAACCAGAACTCTTCTTGCGGGACAAAAATAGGAGATGAAAGAAAGACAGAAATTCCTTAGATTACATGGAACTCTGGAACTTCATTAGTGACATTAACCTCTGATTTTCTGAATCACAGTATTCAGATGGATAGC
This sequence comes from Neomorphus geoffroyi, assembly GCA_033558235.1. Classification (NCBI taxonomy): domain Eukaryota; kingdom Metazoa; phylum Chordata; class Aves; order Cuculiformes; family Neomorphidae; genus Neomorphus; species Neomorphus geoffroyi. The sequence goes on from JAUMJM010000005.1 coordinate 25,192,807, forward strand.
AGACTCTTGGATCAAAGGCAATGAAAGTGTCAGTATCAGATATTACAAAACTGTGACTGCCTCTCCTTTTTCCTGAAAAAAAACCCCACTCGAATTCTTGTGTTATATTTCAGTGCAATTAGTAACTAACATCATGCTAAAAGATGAAAGAAACTCAGTATCTCAGTTTCTTTTGATAGACATGTACAAGAATGTATGTCAGGTGCAGTTAGCCTTACTTTTTATCATCTTTCAAAGTTGACCATAAAAAAATCTTAAGAAAAAGATAAATATGTAATAAATCAAAAAAGGAACTAAGCCGATGTAGAGCGAGATACTTAGGGGAGGGGGTGAAGACCCAGGAGAAACATAACACTCAAGATAATATCCAAAAATCCAACTCATAAATGAGATGTGAGAGTCTGTTTTAATCTGAAAAGGTCTTATCTATTTTATTTTGTCCCCTCTGTCCTGTTGATGAGGGATATTGAGAGGGCAGCTGGGTGGGCAGCTGGCAGATAGCCAAGGTCAACTCACCATGAGTATTAAAGAAAATGTTAACATGATGAAATGTACCTCAATGTAGATGGCTATAAAGTTCATACCTATACTTGGAGGAATCAGCTTAGGTTTCCTTTACATCCACTTCTAGGCTCAGTTCAGTCTGGAATTAGGAGTTTGTTAGGAAAAATTGCACTCTAAATGTGTTATTTCCATAGTCTGTTCATGAACGACTACAGAATTTACAATGAGAAGAGCTTTGCTACACACACACAAATCTGCATAGTAGAAAAGTGTTTTAACAATACTACTTTTGTTATATTTGGCTTATATATTGCATATTTATTAGCCTCTTAAATTGACTTACAATATTTTTTTACAAAGGTAAGTACCATGGCAAGAAAGACAAAGTACTTCAACAGTTTTCATCTGTGCAATATAAGCTCCACCATCTAATCCTTCCATGCTGTAAAGAAAGCAATTTTCTATTAAAATATTAAATTGCTTTTTGTTTGCTCTTACAATGTAAGTGCACACCATTAAACTAAAAAGGTGTATATTAATAATATCATCAAATATGACACAAAAGGTCTGATCCTATATTTCACATGCAACTCAAACTCCCACTAAAGTTTATAATGGTACATAATAATAGAGCAAGGTTGTTGGGTTTTTCTTTTTTCTGTGCAATACTATGGTTTTAAAATCATAACTAACTGTGCTATGCAAAGAGAAATTACTCCTTTTAAAGTACAGAAAAAAAGAATGTTTCTCAAAAACTGAAATCTGAAAATTAGAGTAAACTGCTGCAACAGAAATAAACTGACTTTCTATTTCGCTTTTCTAGGCAGCTGATACCTTACAGATGATTTTCTATTTCCAATAATTCAACAGTGCCCCAGTTGTGGCTTTTCTTTACCTATTTTTATGAACTGACTGTGTGAGTTTGGCAGCAAGTTGCTCTTATTAGGATGGGCGGTCTTTGCATGAACTTGAAAGTATGATCACAGACTGAAAGCAGAGAGGCCCTGGCAACTTAGGGAACTCCATATTGGTCAACTGTTCTTCCAATTGGTTGAGCAGTGGTGTGGATTGCCCAAGGAGGCTGTGCTGTATCAGTCCCTTAGAGGCATTCAAGATGTGCCTGGATACAGGTCTGATCAACCTGGTGGGAACTCAGAGCTGACTTTTCTTTAAGAAAAAGGTTGAACTAAAGACCTCCACAAGTTTTGCATGCATACTCAAAAGCTGGATAAAGACTGGTTTTGTTTTAAGAAAATTAGAAGTGGGAGTGAGTATGGGGGAGAGGATCAGGAAAGCCACACAAGAGGATGAGAAACCTGCTGCAAGCTGGGATAGTAACACTCCTCCAGGCATCACACATTGTGTTGCCAAAGGGTGGAGGCCAAGATCAGCAAACTGTCCAGAGATTCACCTTTCCTACAAAAAGACCAAAATTTTAATTAGGACCTCGTGAGGAGCACACGTTGAGCTCAGTGAATAAGAACGTTACAGGCCACAGGCATTAGTGCTAGCTACAGGGCACCAGCTCTGTGATGTGGTATATTCACAGCTGCTGTAGGACACGATTGTTAAGGGAGAATTGCTTTCTGTATGCAGTGATAATGAGTAATGTGTAAAGAGCACTTATTGTCAATGTGTGATGTTAATTAATGTCAATCTAGTAAAGTGTTGTTTTAATAGTTTGAGATTGATTTGAATGTTCAGTTTTCTAAGCACTCCAATCACAGCCCTCTCTAGTTTCCTGATACATGCGCAGTCATTCAGTTCCAAGAGCTGTCTGTCAATAGCTGCCTAATGCCCTGAAAATACTGATTGCTGATAAAAACATGCTGGAAAACTAATGCACAAAATCTTAAAATAATATAATTTAAAAAGCAATTGTTTCTTAAAAAAATCTATGAGCAATTTAAATAGAAATCTAAACTATTTTTTTTTCTCTTGTCTCCATTTTGACTACTGTAGAAATGCATGAAAGAGCAGCGTATTAAATATAGTACACGATAGATGTTCTGTCACTTGGGAGAGGTTTATAAAATCACAAACTGAACAGAGGATATGTATGGAATATCTTTTAATGTTATAATGCATGAAATTAAGGGTGTGGCAAAAAAAATCAAAACTGGTGAAATTGTCACCACAAACAACAGAAATACATTATTTTATAATGAAACCTGGATTTATGTGAAATTGTGGAGGTGAAAAATGTAGTGGATCAAAAGTGGTTGGTCAAGTTTATTAGAAGACTAATATATCCCAAAATACAAGACTATGTATTCTACTCAGGAAAACCTGGGGCCTTAGCAAACAAGAAGTTACAGAGGTGTATCTAAAAGTTTTAACTACATACTTACCCTTAATCACCCACTTCCTAGTATGACTAAAAAGATAGAACATGGTTAGAATCTGCAAAAAATCAACTGTAACTGACAGCTTCACTGCTGACATTCCATCATGTAAATGTCTTCAGAGACTGATGGTAGTGAAGCTATGACTTCAAGGGAGAGTTAACTTAGTCAGTAAACGTGATTCCACACTGTACATATCTAATTCACACAGATCTATACTGAAGATCTTTGTGGCTGAGGTAAACTTCTTAAATTCCCCTTTTAGTTAAAGTTCTGAGTAATGTACAAATTCAAATGATGAATGACAATGCTACAGACATTCCAATGTACAATTCCTCCCAATGCAGGATTTAGGGATCATCAAATGAAACTAATAAATATAATGTTCAAATAAACAAATTAAAAGTTCCAGAAAAACAAACAAATGAAAAAAACCTAAAACCAAACCAGCAACTAACACATGCAAGAGACATTTGCTCAGCCTCCTGCTCTTCATGGTCCTATACAGTTCTTGGTGAAGCGCTTCTGCCTTTCTTCCTCTCGATAAACAAGATGTGGCTTGATTTGTGATCTATAACTAGTCTCACTGGGACACTCTAATATGACTGGAGTGGCATTGAAATTTTTCTTGCTACTTTCCTGTTTCACCACAGAAATCCCATAGCAGTTCCACTGCTATAGCACCACAAGGTTGGAGAACTAGTTTTTTTCTTGTCCATTGGCAAATTCACACTCTTGAGAAAGGAGCTGGTGTTTGTTTCTAACCCTTGTAAAATGTAAGTGTCACAAATTGGGCAGAAAAGACCACAAAATCTATTCTGAGCCATTATTATATGCATGAAAGGTATCGTATCTTTCAAACATGTTTTGCACTTGGTGTGACGAAGATCAGCTTTGATATAACCAGAAAATGCTTAGAGAGGGTGATGTAAAGATTTTTTTGATTTCCATCTTACTTGGTATGTATAAAATAAAGAGGATGTTGGAGGATTTCTCTGTGGACAGCAACAAACATTTTGTTGAACCATGCCCTAGTACATTTTTCTCTTCACTGACCATGTATTAGCTGACCGAGACATGCTCTGTGTTCTAGAGGTTTCTCAAGTGTTTCATCCACTGTGAAAAGCAGAGATACAAAAGTACATATATAAAAACTCACTGAGTCATTCACCCATCTGTGAGTTACACGGTCTGTTGTCCTAAACTACTGACATTTATGGTAAAATAAAATTTGCCAAAACTGCTTGGCGTAGTTGATCTTGTCTTTGAATTCAGCAAGTTTCCCTCAACATCAGAGATAAGAACTGCAATGTTTGTACATATTAGATTACTCTTACATGTTTCATCCAGCATCAATATGTCCTTACAGCCATCTGATAACGTTCCAGATTTAAGGCTATGTGTAGATGTTGACTTTCCATAGTAGTAACACACAAAATTCTCCTTTCAATTCGAATTGCTTTCTTGCTTCCAGATAGTAATCTGAATTATCACAAAGATGCAAGTAATATTATAATGCTGAAGTCAGCAAGCAAATATTTCCTCTCACTGCATCTTACATCAAAAATTTTGTGCCTTATTCACAGTAAATATGTACATGCTAAATGATTCACCGTCTTTGATGTTGATGCCCATAATGCAAATAATTTATCCAAATAAACTGAAAATAAAACCAGGAAAACAGACACAAATACTAGTAGGCCATGTGATAATTCATTTGACCTATTCTGCAAATTTTCTTTTTTTTTTTTTTTTTTTGACAAAACATTACAAGGTATTAATGAAAAATCTGACATTATTTGTGCCAGAAATCTTCTACTGATCCTACTTGAACTGAAATGATCTATAGATTTATCTTTACATCATAATGTTGGAAAGACTCTCATCAACAAAAAATATAATTCTAGATGACTGCGTCTAAGTGCCCTATCTAGTCACACGAGCTTCTGAAGCAAACTTTCACTTAAAAAGAACTGAAAGCATGTAAATGTATCTGCATATAACAGGTGTTATGTAGATACAAAACATTGCAATTCAGTGTAGCTCTTAGGAGCTTCTGAATCATTACAAGCCATGATTGGAATGCTTTCTCCAGTAATTATCTTTCAGGTAATTAGCAAGGCAAACCAAAACTTTATGGTGGGACACTAATAACAACCAATTGAAAAAATATTTGATCCTTTAGCTCAGAAATAAGAAACAATCTGAAGACAATAGTTAGTTCTTACTATATACATATATTTTTTCTTCTCAAGGTTGTTTGTGCATATAAACTTTATACAAATATGAAAACATTGGATTTTGCAAGTTGCTCAGCTAGTGACTCACATTTGTCCTCCATCTTCATACCATTCTGATATATATTTTCTTCTGGTCTCAAGAGAAAAGTCTCTTTAACGAAGCCAGCTGCATTTTGCCAATATTACTACTTCATTTTATGCTTTGCACAATATTCAAATAACGTAATGTTAACATAGTTCAAGTCATAATATACAAAATTATCAGTCTCTTTATTTGCCATTCATTCTGTATGAACATGGTTCAGCTGTATAATAATAGACTGAAATTTGGAAGAATGATTTGTTTAATGGTTATTTAATTTTAGAAATGTTTGCTCTAATTTAAATATATTTTAAAGTGAAACTATTTTTATAACTGTGTAACCTAATATACTTTAAAATATTAAAACTGCTTTTCACAAAGCCTTTGATAAGCAGTATGCAATTTTTTAATCATGCTTCAAAAATTGCAAAAATTAAACAGCAGGGAGTTATAAAGAGTAGTTAAAATCAGTACTAAGCTGTTTCATTGTTAGCAATTGTGTCAAGGGAATTGGTGAAGTCACTGTTTCTAAAATGCATCCATTTAAAAGTCAAACAACTCCAAAATCAACTAGAAGAGGAGCTTACATTGTATTTAACATACCATATCCAAATTCAGCTAGGTGCACAAAACAATGGGCAAGTAAAATGGGATATGAACATCTTGAGCATAAGACAATGGGAAAAAAACGAGACAAAAAATCATGAAATGAAAAAAAACCTGGTTTTACTTCTGAAAATAAGATCAACAACAAAACAACCCTATCTATTTTAATCAAAGTTAAACTGAGTTGAAGTGGAAAATTATAGCAATTCTGAGTAACTAAAATCCTTCAGAATAATCTGATTCTGATTTTAATTTTAATAGATACAGGGACAAAGCACATAGTTAAAGGACTTGTGACTGTTCAAGGCACTCAAATGTAATTTTATTGTTTGCTGCAAGAAAATTGATAGATGCAACAGCTTGAGATTTTTTTAGGTATCACTCTTGTTAAGAGAACCACTGCATAACACAAAAAAACCAAACCAAACAAAAAAGAACTTCATTACTTCTTGCTTCTGAAAATAAATGTAAGTTACTTTTAAGCAAAAATAGAAGACACTGCAGAAGAAATTAAAAATGTTATCCTGTTCTGAAAACCGAAGACACTCTATGCTGCTCCTGAAAAATACAATGCTGACAGAAACAAAATCTCCCTCTCCTGTTTATGCTCAAGGCCATACATCAGACTACCAGCTTGACTTATGCACATTCACTGTCTCTCATGGCCTCCTAGTTTCTGACTGAACTGCTTACTCATTTTAGTGAGCATGTACAAAGGTAGATTCATCTGTCTGCACTTCCACTGGGATGCTTAATCAGGTCCTTAAGCATCTGTACAGCTTAAGTGGGATCAGTCTGATTCTCTTCTTTCTCGACTTCCTTATAGGCATACACAAAATAACAGAGGGCAGTTCCCATGCTGTCAGTCTGGGCTTGAGAGGGCAACCTAGGTGTTTGGTTTGTTGGAGTTAATTGGAAACATGTTATATGCATTTGAAATATTGTCGTAACAATTCCCGCATGATACTAATACAGCTATCCTAGTGTAAACAAGATGTTTTTCATGGTGTACATAAAACATTCATTGTGGTAAGCCTGTTAGATAATAAAGGGTTGAATGTACAGTGCTTTCATTAATCACAATTCAAGACAGATGCTGACTCTATTGGAAGTACTGAAGGTTTCTCTTTAGGGAAAAAGATTTCATCTTGGCATAGCTTTCTTGGGATATTGAAGAGGTTCTGATTATCTTACTCATGACAAACAAAGCCAGTTGACCATTCTTTTTTCAGTAAAAGACATGCTAATAGTATCCCAGAAATTGCTTTCAAAATATTGTTTTACATTTCTAAAAATAAAATAAAAACCTAGTGATTTTCAATTGTTAAAAGAAAATATTATATGAAGAGGGGAAAAAATGAGAAAATAAAACTGACTAAAGCGATCTAACACTTAAAAGAAAGTATTGAGTATACATTCAGTTTAGAAACAGAGAAAAAAATATCATAGTTTCTAATTTTTCTACAGTATGTTATACTACGTTTAACGTATTGTAAGGGAAAGAAAGAAACAGGAAATAATGATCTAGTAAGACAGTCCTATTCCTAAACTATTTGTTAGCTGTCTTTTGACTTCTGTTTATCTATTCATTTAGAATAAAGTGGACCCTAAAATGTGTTATAGTAAACTTCACAGAGGACCATAGCATCTGAGTTTTTCCCTTCACTGAGTCTTCAACCACATTCACCTGCACTAATTTCTTTTTATCTTCTTTCTCTTCTCCTACTTGGAGAGAAAAATAGAATAAAAAGGAGGTCAGAAATTTTTGAGAGACTTTTTTCATGTGATACAACTTATCTTGTTTTGTGTGTTTCCTTTCTGTATTTATTAACTAAGGATGTCTGAGCTAAATGATGAAGCATATGCTAAGCCTTCTTATAACATATTGAAAAACGAGGGATCCCAAAAGCTAATCTAAGTTTAAATGTATAGAAATAGATTGCTCTGTAATGGCTAAGAAAATGAGATCAAGAGAATTAATGCTGGCGAAGAAAAATGTCTTTGCAGAAATAGCACTATTACTTACTGCTTCACAACTCTAGGTGTTAGAGAAATGGGTTGTAAATAAATACTGGGCAGTTCCAAATTAGTACTGAGTCCAAGTTTTAGATAAAAAAACCCAACAAAACCCGAAAAAAAACAAAGACCAAACCCAAAAAACCACCAGTTTGAAAATTCAAATTTAAGCTTATCGCAGTTTATGATAACAATGGAAGAGAAAAGGATCCATATTCTTTTCCCATGGGAATAATATAAACATTAGCAGTGCTTTAGAATTTCAGAGGATCTGTTTTTCCTAAAAAAAATGACCTAACTTTTTTGTGTATTATTTATTGAAAAAGGGTTTGTGTGTTTGTGTAGACTCATTTCATCTATGTCCTAGTTTCAGCTGGAACAGAGTTAATTTTCTTCCTGGTAGCTGATGCAGTGCTGTGTTCTGCTTATAGTATGAGAACGTTAAAAGCACACTGATGCTTTAGTTGTTGCTAAGTAGTGCTTACACTAGTCAAGGACTTTTCAGCTTCTCATACCCTGTCAGCAAGAAGCTAGGAGGACACACAGCCAGGACAATTGACTCAAACTGACCCAAAGGATATAATATACCAAATAACATCACTCTTATCACTCTTAGTATATAAATGGAGTGGAAGACCTGGCCAGGGGCACTGTAGCTTGGGAATTAGCATACAGGAATAATATTAATAATAGCTTATACCCTGAATAGAAGCCATCAAAGCAGAACAATAGGAAACCTATGAGGGCATACTCACTGCTCAAGTAGTTTTCTCTTATTTGTTTGTTTTCAATACATTTTTTCTTACTCTAACTTTTATTTCCTTTTTTTTTTCCTCTTTTCTTTTTGTCTCCTTGTGCTTTATTGTAAAAGAACATGGTACAGCTCTTAAATCAATACTTTCTCGCTCAGAACAGTGTGTTCATTTAGTTTTTTCATGGCCACACCAATGTTTCATCGTTGATACATGATAAAATACTTTTAGTGTAGGGCCAGGATTTTCTTTAAGGTGGGTCTTGTCATTGATGTGGGAGATAGGAAACTCTTTGGAAATGTGCAAACTGACAATTTGCAACATCTTTCTTTGTTAACGTTTCAGTAAAACCAAATTGCTGTTTTACTAAGACATTTCTCAAAGAAGGTTATCCTTTTTTTTCAGATGTTCTGATTAGGAAGTTTTGTTGTCTCCATTCTACTTGTAGAGCTAAAAGTTACAAATTAACCAAATTTTGTATCCCATATTTGTGCTTTTTTTGCAGAGGACAGAGTTGAGACAAGCACAAAAATTTTATTGTATTATCCATATGTGCTCGCTCTTTATATTTGTTGTAAACTTCTACATGCATAACCAGTTGTTCAATATTTCCTTAAAATGAGGAAAGAATTTAAGAGTCTCCCGAACTTCACTGGCTAAAAAAAGAGCAGGGTTCTGGAGCGTATTTTTCAGGAAGTAGAAACTGAATAATTGTTGTTGTAGAATCAAAGAGGAACAAGGGCAAACACGATACTATCTATCCTTCTTTGTCACTGTGGTCAGTAGAAATAAGGTAATAAGCAGACATGACCTAAAAAGACAGAGCAAAGAGATGCTTGGTAGGCCTGAAATAAAGAGCTGTGCCACAACAGTAAAAAACAGGCTTTGTTAACTAAGAAGCAGCCTTTTTTATACAGTCATTTTTTTATTACTATCTTTGCACTGCAGAATTCAAGCTAACTCCTATTTTATTTATTATGTTTTAATAGGAGAAAAATATGACCAGATTTGTGTTGTAATTTGGTCTAATACAGTTGTTTTGAGATATTTTCTCCATCTAATTTTTGCTTTGCAAACTCCTCAGGTTTTATGTATCAGCAGTAACACTAAACATTTTAATTACAGTGAATGATGAGTTTCCTACATTGAATGAATAAAATGGAGACACTATCTCATGAGCTCGCTTATTATGCAGATACTTGACTTCTGCTAAATATTCTGGCAACATCCATACAAAGTAAATCTGTTTTACTACTGAACAGTTTGTATTTACTGAAGTGGTCCACTGATTTAAAGTGGATGTTAATAGGAAATCTTAGCATAGCTGACACAGTGGAAATAAGCATTGAAAAAAAAAATGCCATGTTTCTGGCATAAAATCAAAATCGCTGAGACATTTGGTATTATGTCTCAGGGACACAAAAGCAGAGTATTATACATCATAGAGATCTATACATCAAAGAGTATCAAGGGGTTAAATGGTTGAGTGAGAGGTTTTGTTATTTTCAATGGAACAAATTTCAAACATCACTGAAAGCTTACAGCTTTCCATTTTTCTAAGCTACATTTTCGCTTGTAAAGAAAATACTTACTCATAGAAGATATAACTATCTTTGCAATTATAACTTTGTGAAGAAAAAAATGATACAAATGCAAAAATTGATACTCGAAAGCAAAACAATTTTTTTAATTTCTAAATTTTTTAAGTATGCATTTTAAATAATATTCTATTGGACATAAAAGGCATCGTTATGTTGAAATTCGGTGTTAAGAATCCTCATTTTGTCTAATATGCATATTACACGTGAAGTAAGCATGAAATATCTGTCAGACATTTCATAGTTTAGATACAGTGACCATTTTTATCTAGCATCAGGCATGATTTCCTACTACCAAAAAAGCTCTAGCATGTCATATATATTCAGTCTAATGCATTGCGTGTACTTATCAATCCTAAGACAAACTTCGTGCAAGCATAAATGTTTATTCTCCAGATGTTCAGAAATACCTATATTTCCAGTTTTTTCTTTCAACGTGATGTTTATTGTTTTCTCAAATCTGTTAATCCTTTATCGCAAAAGAAAACATGATGTCTCTTGATTTTTCTGTAAGCATCAAAGTATTGGTCTTTGATTTTTGAAGTTGAAATAGTCTCTTAGATCATTAGAAAGCAAGGTGGCTGCATTTGAGGTCAAAATAATTTTGAATTGTCTTCTCTTTTCATTATGCAGCATGCTGCACACCTATAATTTTTGCTTCCCCTTAAGTACAAAAAATAACATAGTACTGCTTTGGGTTTTTTTCTTTGCACTTTGGACATATTGGTACTTAGTAACACAAAAAAACAGTGGATGCTCTGCTGTTTGTCAGTTCCGGGAGTATTTTTATTTAGTTTCATGATTTAATAGTAATAAAAAAGTGGTCAGACCAGTTATTTGGAAAGCCTCATTTAGCACATTGTGCTGTGTGTTTCCGAAGATATAACTTTATTGTCTACTCATTGAGAAGCACAAAAGATTATGTGAGAATTTGTGACAGTTTTAAGGGAAAATTATAGGTATAAAGTCTATGTTTACATCCAGTAGACATTTTCATGTGCTATATATAACATTTATACAAAGTAATTTTAATATATACATTTTGTGCAAATCATAAGATAACTGTTGTGATCTCTAAAAGGTGTCATGTTGGCATCACAGACTGCTTATCTCGTCAAATTAAGTAACTAAATACAATTATATGAAAATTATCTTTCCATAAGAAATTATTGCTTGCAAAGAACAATGGGAAGGAAGAGGTGAATATTTAAGAATACGTTATCTCCTACTAGTCATAGTGAGACTGTCTTGGGAGTTAACTGCTGCTTAGATCACATGATGGCATTTTCAAGGAAAGCTGAGTAAAATGTACTTAAGACCCAGAATACTTGTTCTTTCGGTTCTTTTGCTGCTGTTCCTGTTTGTTGCTCCAACAGATGTTCCAGAGATCCAGATACACATATAAACACAGTCGACCAAACACATCGTCATAAGCAAAGCTTTTCGTGCAAGCATGCAAACACGAATAACACTTGCATAAGCATGAACGCAGACTGCCCCACATATTGATCTGAATCGACATTTCATGATGAAAACATAGATGGAAATGCACCCATACATGCTGTCTAGATGCACAAACACACCACATTCATGGATCCGTCAAATGTTAACATGGGCTCTAAACCCATCCAATACCCACGGTCACACCCTGGGCTGCTTCCTTGGTCAGTTTCTCAGGTCTTGGGTGTCTCCAGACACAAATCTCCTCCTGATCACTGGTTAGTCAAGTTTGATGGCCAGTTAGCCCAACCAGCAAAGCACACACATTCATCTAGGGCTTCACTTAAACATCTCATCGAAAGTTTTCTACATTCCCATAATAAGTTTTACGTAATCCCGCAAGCCCCTTCAGATATTCCAGGACAAATCTGCTTTTCCCATGAGTTCCATGAAAATCTTAACGGAAAAAAAGTCCAGAATGAGGGTATCTGATGATTCTTTTGAGGAGTTCCTTCAAGGGCCCATCCATCAGTCAGTGACTGAACGGTTCTGTAGTTGTCATTGTGATCGTTACCCCTTGCTTCCTAGGGTTTGTATACCTGTGTATTTAATCTACTTTCCTCTCTCTCTCATTTTTATTCTTAAGTGCAGAATTTTTGTTAACTGTTCTCAAAACCAGAACTCCTTACTATAGAAGTGACCATGTTCCTTTTCATTCCATATATTTTGATTTCATGTACACTTGCAACCCTATCTTGAAATCGAGATTATCCTGTTTCTTCAGTAGGTAGTACAATAGTATGATTAAAACAGAACTGTGGACTAACTGCATGGAAAATCAATATGGTAAAATTAACCAACATAAAGGGGCATTTCCCTTCAGTTTGATAAAGAGATACAGCAATCCTAATGTACTTCAGAGCAGAATGACCATAACTTATTAATGTGGTTCTGCCATGAAAAAAGAAAACGTCATTTTAGAATATATGAGATGAGATATTTCTGGCAGAGACAGTAGTATAAATGTCTACCTTTGCTTCAATATATCTCACCTGATGGAAGGGAACTTAAATTATTATGGACAAATCAGGTCACCTACTTTCTAAAAGCAGAATATATAAAGAAAAGGGTCTCAAATATTTTAGGATTAAACAACAAAATGCTGGTGTAATGTAACAGAAGGGGGACTGAGGGAAAAAATTTTGTTCACTCCTTAAAAAAGGTATGTGAGTTAATAGGCAAAGTTAGCACTAAAGTAAATAGAAGCAAAATGGTTGTTGATAAGTCTAGTCTCAACCCCGAGAAAGCTGATGTTTTAGAACCTAGCTTCCACACCAGAATAGAGGGGACAAAAATCTCAATAATTTTTTGAAGATTGTATACTATTAGACAGCATTGGATTCCACAACAGAAAATATACTTTTTAACTCAGTTTTCCTTGTTACAAAACAACTGTAGGTAATGATCAAGGTCTTGGAGCCTGTAATTACATTTTTCTGAAGTTGTTGAGAGAGGATAGAAGGATCTTTGGTTAGCGTCTGCTCCTTCAAAGATGTTTTAAGCTGTGTTTCAGCTGTAGTGGATTTCAGTTCTGTGGTGCTCCTTGAGCTCCTGATCCCTCAAAATTTCACACCTGGGATCTAATGAGCAGTGATTTTTTACTTGGTACCCAGGGAAAGCAGAGTAGGGGAGGAAAGGGAAAACAGATGAATTCAGAACAAATCTAGGTCATATACTGTAATTCGTAAAGCATTCAGTTTTTATGAGACAGAGGTAGCCTTCTCATATTATTTAGCCCTTTTTAAAGAATTACAGAAGCAGTAGTTTGTGTGATGCGTGTGTGTGTTTGTGTGTAATGGTAACAGATGAGTAAGACAGGGATGAAAGGTGCTTGCTTGGAACTGCAGAACACAAAAACAGATGCTTTTGCTGGGACTTACAATAGTAATAATAAAATAATAAAATTGATTTAGTTTTTTCCTCCTTTTCTGTAAAACTGAATAGCAATATGGGGCAAATTGCACTATACCTTCAGTCAGTCAGATTTTCTTACAGAGCTCTGTTTCTAACTAAATCTCAGGATAAATACCAGGAAGTTGTAAGACCTGCTCAATTTTTTGAAACTGATGCTGGCATGCTGTAAATGAAAATACAGTACAAATACAGACCATTAATGGGACTTTTTAACTCATTATTACCCTTCTAATAAGGCAATAATACAGCTGAATTCCAACAATTTGATTTTTCTGAAAACAAGAAAGTTACAAGGAAAAATATAAAATCTTATTATAAATTCTATGAATTTCTAGTTTCAGATGGAATTTGAAAGTCTAGAATTTCAGTGTGAGGTTAAAGGACAGTCAGGTCTTCATGACAGGGACTTTAAAGACCTGTCACGATTTTAGCAAATGCTGTCAGATGGAATTTGAAAGCTTCTAAGCTGAGTTGCAAACTGATTTTATTTGTGGAGTTAGAGTATGTGTGTGTTAATAAAATAGTCCTGCTTCTTTATTTTTAATGTTGTGGACCACTGAAATGGTATACTCTTATTCTGCAGTTTATTCTCCCCTATACAACTGTTAAAAATAGCTGAAATACTCAACTTGTATCCAGCTGATGTTGCATAACTATAGCAACAAGGCCTTGAGGAAAACAACCTGGGGAGAAAATTCTTTAAAGAAAAAGGCAATTGAGAATAATGGGTCTGGGGAGATCCTTACTAAAGGTACAGAATAATTTGAACAGAAGAAGCAGCAAGAAAGAAAATATACTTCCTTAAAATCATCTTGAAAGCAAGCAGAAACCTCACAGAGGTGATAACTACCCTGAGAAACAGAATAACCCGTACATAACATGGGAAATACTTTTGAGCAGTGTGAAATGAAGTGGCAAAGTCAGGAAAAATACCAAAGACTACCGATTACCTGGGACTAGGTACAACAGACAAGGCATTGTGATACTCAGCATCACACAATGTAACTTTTACATATGTGAGTCTCAAAGTAAAATTGAGCTATTGTGGCGTGCCTGAGTTCCTAGTCTACTGCACTAAAGCTGTAAATGACTCAGAATGGCAGAAAGTCGGCCTACAATTGCCTGAAGCAGCCAGTAGGAGCCTCTGTAAAGAGTTGTGCCTCCAGATCAGCCCTTCCTGGGCTGCAGGGAAAAGCTATCTCAGCACAGAACTCACAGACCATAGGCTTTTCCTCTTAAAGGGAGTTTGCAAGACTGCAGCAGAGGAAGTTTACTTCTTTCTTTCATAAGACAATACAGAACTTTAGTTTGGAACAAAGCTTTAACAAATAACATACTCGTGTCATTTATAAAAGAGTCCTGTTTCAATGTTTTCATAAAACAGTTTGAATTCTGTGCTTTCAAGAAAGTGTTACAACCAGAGCCATATGCTGTTCCACCATGAACAACAGCATCTCTTTTCCTGTTGATGCTGTCTACATTAACAAAAGAAATTGCACTGAATAAAAACAATTAACTGAGGATTAAAGGAGATGCAAGAAGGATCACCAACAACCTAACTTACCAAGAACTGTGCTAATTTGAGACAGTAGAGAGTGTGCTTAATAACTGTTCAAACTGAGTTTCTATATTTTATCCAGCAACTGCCATGACCAGAATCAAATCATAAGCTACTGCAGTTGGATGAAACCCCTCTATTTTATGTTTTAGTAATGTCAGTCTGTCTACAGTCTTAGTATGAAAAATGAACATTTGAGTATCACTACTTTCAGAGACACAGACATCAGGATATGAATACGAAATGTAAGTACTTCCATTCTTTTTTTCACTCCTTTCTCTGAAAGTCAGTCCCTAGATAAATGGAGATAACTGCGAACTGTGTGTGCACGCCTTATAAAAGTCTGCCCTAATTCTGAGAAACAGTAGCAACAGTCGTTCATAAGAGGGATCCTTAAAAGGAAAATTTCTGTCCTGTGCAGACTAGGATAGTTTATTCCACTCCATATCCTGAGGCAGGCTAGGATTTACCTCAGAGAAAAAAAAGTCTCATTTTTCACCAATTAACAAAGAATGTTGCTAAGGAAGAATTCTAACAGTTTTTCTTTGATGCATGTCTCACAAACCTTTGTTTTTTTCCTGAGGCATAAAAAGTAAATATATAAAAAAAGAAAATAAAAAGGTACAAGGAATTATAAGATGGAAGACATACTTTAATTTTTAAATGAAATTATATTTGTTTTGATTAATATTAATTCTAATTCTACTAAGAAGTGTAACATTCAGAGTCAGATACTGTTTTTAGTAATAAACATGTTTTCACTTGTAGTATCACATTTTGCTTTTATAACCAATGTTAATAGATACTTTGCACTACAATGTAGTCATGTATTTTTGTTGATTTATTTTAAGAAATGGTGGAAAATAAATAAAAAACCTATTTTGAAAACATCACCAGGTTATTTGCAAGAAAAACAGGGTTCAAATTTATACTGCAAAATGAGTTTGAAACAGAGCTCTAGGATTTTCCTAGTAATTATTTGAAATTACGTGAAAAGTAATGAAGCCAGTGATACAGTTTTCCACCTCAAAACCAGTTAAAGTGTTCCCTCCGTAGGTAAAGTACTAAAGTAGCTCTTTCAGACAGAGAGGAATCCTTTCAAACTGAAAACAAGTCTGAAACTCCCTTCCTCATACCTTGCTGTTATGCTAAGGGTAGGACTCACATCTCAAAAGCAGTAAGAACATTGCAGATGCATAAGTCTTCTGTTAACTCTGTGCCACTCCGCCTTATTTCAGTTTGTCTTAGTGTCTTAGGAGGCCTTTGGGATTTAGTCTCAAGGAGTCCTTTGGGATTTAGTCTCAATACGTTAATAATTTAAATATAGTCATCACTTTGTGGAACATCTGTCTTTCTTCTATCACTTGAGCTAGCTTTAATTACTCTGGCAGTTTAGAAGCACTGGGGTTTGAGGTTCACAGTGTAACTAAGTTGAAACTTGGTGCAAAATGAAGCTGTAAAGTTCAACAATCACAGAGGATTTATTCAAGAATCTGGATCTGAGTTGACAACATAGAGAACACCAATGCCGATAAGAGAAACTTTTTTTTCTTTGAAGTCCTTAGCTGTTATCCTTAGACCATGGGATAATTAGATCATGAGCTAATTGAAACATACAAATTAATTGCACTGATTGTTATTTTTATGAGATGATAGTCTTTTCCTAACAAATTTGCTTTGATGAGGCAAAGGAAGCACTTGACACTTTGCCATTGAAAGTTAATTGCTCTCCTGAACCAATTAAGATGACACAGTATTTGAACTGAATTGCTTAATGTGCTGTTTCAAAGGAAAAAAGAAGGCAATGCATAACCTAAGGTGTGCATGCTTTTAAAGCACAATGTATCAGTCTGACCAAATTTATCATAAGCTCAGAAATCCTTTAGCTATCAGTGATTTTTTGGCAGAAAGTTTTAACTTCCTAGGGGAAAAATGATAGTCTTTAGTAATGATTCCTCAATGCTGGCACCATCTTTGAAGGAAATTATGTCATGTCCTAGACTTAGAGAAAGAAAATTAAATAACGCAGGTAACAAAGACTAAACTTAAGTGAGAGTCGTGGAGTAGAAGTGACAAGTAGAACAAATGAGCTTGACCATGAGTTCCAGCTGCTCTGAACTTCTTTCTTGCTCTCCATCTTTATTACAAAAGCAAGAGCACTAGTATATCATGCAATATCAGTATAAATGCTCTTATGACTCTTTATGTGAACATGGATAATAGCATTCTAATCTCTTCCCACATATCAGTTCTTCCTTTGTAATGCAATTCATAGCCCATTATTTAAGGTTCTTCCACCACTGGGTACTTCCAGAGAAAATCCAAATGGGCAGTACCAACCAATCAGTCTCTTCAAGTCCAACTGCCAATGTAGCTTTGAAAGTAAGCAATATTCACTAGGCCACAAAAAATATAATTTTCTCTATCAAATGATTACAGTAACATATATAACCAACTTAGCGAGAGAAGATTAAAATTCAGGTTTCTATTTTGTAATATAATAGCTGGTCTAGATAGTGATCCATATGCTTTCTTCTTTTCTTCATAGCAATGACTTTTCCCCCCTTGTGCAACTTTTCAGTTTTAACATGAGACCTTATATTCCTCTTTCTAGTTAAACTGCATTCCATCTTCACCGCCATTACTATGTTTACACATTTTTAATAGATGAGAGAGGACAGCACTTCTGACTGAGACATTTTTATGTACAAGAAAGGAAATTGAATGACTCGTGGGGCAAAGTTGGATCCAGCTCTTCCTACAGGCAGATGCTAACACTATGTTAACATTCCTGGTCATACAACAGGCACACCAAAATGTAACTGTCCTCTTCTTGTCATCACTGTGGATACACATTTCTTTAACTTGATGGCCTAAAGCTATAAACAGATTTTGTATTTCAGCTTCACCGAACATCATCAGGAATGTTTACTTGAATGGTTAAGGACTTTTTTATTCTCTTAGTCTGCTGGACTAGTATTTGGGCATGGGATTTATTTCCAGATTTTGAAATTCCTAATAATGTGTGTAGGTAATTTAATACTCTAAATAAGTTCCAAATGTTCTCAGAACACAGCTCTAATATCTGTGTACTAACAAATACAAACTATCACTCTTTCATTCTGTACTATTCTTTATCTTCTGTATCTTTATCATTCTTTATCTTTATCTTATGCTGCTGTTTGGTTCTAAAGCTATCTATGATGGACATCTTGGGTGATACCTTCTTCCTTCAAAAATAAACATCAAAACTTCACATATATTTAGTAACATCAAGGTTTCATACCTTGCTTTTTTACTTATGCTCCATATCTCATATATGTCATTATTCAACCACTTAAATACATTTGTTCTCAGTACCAGATTATTAAGATTTAAAAGATGTTGGTAGCAACTGAACCTGAATTATTTTAAAATAAACCTGCACAATTCAGCAGTTATAAAATTAGAACAACAATTAAAAAGATAGAATTAGTATTCACTTCAATTCTAGACATGTTAAATCACGTTTTGTCATATTCTTTGTTATCACATTAGTCAAGTAAATACATGTATTAAAAATCTTTTTTAGATAAGATACTTTTTAATACACCTAAAATCTTGCAATATAAGTAAAAAGAATTTTGATATTTCAGTGTAAATAGCTGCAAATATAAAATATCTCTAGATTGCAAGCAAACTGTTAAAGAAAATATATTTATCATGAAGTCTATTGAACTGTTTTCTCTAATTGCAGATGCTAGCCAACACAAGAAATGCTGAATCAGATTTTGCTCACTTGGGTACTACTGAGAAGGTTGAACTCTTGGTAGGTGAAATCAGAAATTGATTAAATAAAAACCTAGCACATTGTTCTTTTTTTTAATAAAACTTTATTAAGGCAACTCAAGGAAACAGATAACTCTTCTGAGTTTTTGCTGAAAATATATTACCAAAAAAACCAATTAGAAACTCCTGAGTAAAATAACAAAATCATTCCAGAACAGATCCATCTCACACTCTTGCAGTTTTATGAAAGTTATTGTAAAAGGAAATAATAATAATAATAATAATAATAATAATAATAATATAATCAACAAACCAAACAACCCCCAAAAAAACCAAAAAAAACCCCACCAGAAACAAAATAAAAAAAACAATAAAAACCTGTAGAAGAATTGTGATTTTCTCTCCGTGCGATGAAACTGGGGCTCTGAGTTCTAGGACATGGAAAAGAAGCTCCAATAAGAAACGCATTCTCCAATGGAAAGCTGATGAAAAGGTGCAGCTGAAGGAAACAGTAACAACTGCTGTCATTCACATTCATTAAAAGACAAGCATAACAGGAAAGTATTAAGGTGAGTTTATTATGAGATAATGTTATAAAACTTACTTTTCCTCCCTTATATGATAGAGTTTTATTTTATCTTGATCTTACAGTTTCAAGCCGATTTATCTAGTATATTGAATTTCTTTGTGTAATTATTGGTAAAGTTATCTTGATCAATGAAGTAATACAGATATTGGTCATGCTCAATAAGATTCAGTTGAAAACAGTAAACGTTTTCCTTTTAATTCAAATTGTCAAAGAATGTATCACTGTGGTCTTCACCATAGGCTGCAGGTGACTCCCTGATCCAGGAGCTGGAGCACTTCCTTTCCCTCCTTTTTCACTCATATTGGTGTCTGCATTGTTTGTCTCACATAAGGACTAGCTTAGAAGTATAATAGTGGCTTTACAGGGTAACTAATAAGGAACACTCTGGGGAATTCTTTAGCTCAGAGATTTCTGCACTGTCTTCTGGGCAGCGATAGAGCTTCCAGAGGTAGGGAAAACAAGAGGCTATAGGTTAGCTTTCTATTTTGTGCTTAAATCTCCTTCCAGAATCAATGAACTTTATCAAGCAGCCTTCTAAACAGTTTGAAGTCTACCCTCCGGAATTCCAAGGTGACAGTTCTGCTGACCCCTCCTCCTTACTCCTCCATGAACTGAGAATTCTGTTATCTCATGGTCACTGTTCCCCAGGTGTCCTCCAACAGTCACCTCTCAAACAAGGCCTTCTCTGTTCACAAAGAGTCATCTTCTCTTGTCGGTTCACTCACCAGTTGTGTTAGGAAGTTGTCTTCCACACACTCGAAGAACCTCCTAGACTGTTTCCTTTCTACGGTATTATACTTCCAGTAGACATCTGGAAGGTTGAAATCCCCCACAAGTATGACAACTAGCGATAAGGAGACTTCTCCTAGTTGCTTGTAGAAGAGCTCATCGATTTCTTCATCCTGGCAGGGTGAGCAATAACAGACTCCCATAATTATATCTGGCTTATTGTGCGTTCCACTGATTCTAACCCATAAGCGCTCAACCCTATCATTACTATTATTGAGTTCCATGCAATCAAAACATAACATGACATAGAGAGCAACCTCACCACCTCTCTTTCCTAGCCTATCCCGCCTGAAGAATTTGTAGCCACACATGGCAGCACTGCAGTTGTGTGAATCATGCCACCATGTTTCCGTGATAACAATTATGTAGTAGTTCTCTTGCCTTGCTACAGCTTCCAGCTCTCCCTGCTCATTACCCTATGTTGTGTGCATTAGTGTAAATGCAATTCAGTTGGGCTATTTTTTCCACCCCTTTCCTGAGTGGAACAGCCGTAAGTCCTAAGTGTCTTCTAGCTATGGTTTGTAACTTACAAATAAGCTTTGAATTCTGGCTGCCACCTGGAGTGCTGTCCCCCACTTCCACTGAGGCAGCAGACGAGGAGCCCTCACTAGTACACTGTCCCTCAGAACCTGGAATACCATTCCCGTGCTTTGTTCTATCAAGGGCAGTGTTGTTCCCCTCCTCATTCCGATCTGCTTTAAGGCTTTCTTGATTAGCCCTACCAACTTCTTAGAAAATGTCCTTCTGCCCTTTGAGGACAAGTGTACTCCATCGTTTGCCAGCAGGCCTGGCATGTAGACCAACCCATTGTTGAAGAACTCAAAGGTTTTTCTTCACACCATCTGAAACAATCTGATAAAATAAAATTGATCTGAAAGAATAGAAAACATAATCTATTGGCTATTACAAATGAAAAATAGAGATAAGTATCATCTATTGGCTGTTCAAAATGCTTGTGTCCTATTCCCTTATGTCTCTAGAATATAAAAAGGACTTAAATTTTATCCCAAATGTAGTCTCTGTCTCTGAGAACATCACGTGCTGCATTCAGTTTTCCTTTCCTAAACAGGCTGAATTTTCTGCATCAACTTTCTATAAGATCTTGGACTCCTGCTGGGAATGACTAGTTGATTCCAGACTCTGTGGTGTGGATCATCTTTGGCATGATAGTCTGTTACTTAATTGGTCCTCTTTTGGTCTCACTTCTGGGTTTGGTTTGTCCTCCATCTTTGTAATGGTTTGGCCCCATCTGAAATCTGTCTAATTCACTTAATACTGGTATTACATATCTATATTAGTAATCTATTATATTGTTGATAAATGTGTTTCACTAATTATAAGTTTCTGGTAATTGGTAATAGTATATAACTATTTGGTTGGTGCTGTGCAATTTATTGTTGCTGTATTATTGACGACTGGTATGATTGATTGTTGTGATACTATTGGTTGATACTGTTATTGATTGCTGACAGTGATTTGTATTAGCTTCATATATACATGTATATTTATTCTCTTTATTAATCATAGATTTATTTGCTACTGATGATTTTGTGGTAGTATACCTACTAGTGGATATGTGTGGTAATCTGAAATAAAATAGAAGACATTTAGAAGATAAATGCCTCCATGGACTTCTGCATTATAAAATCCTACGAACCCATAGACGTGATTCCTATACACCCACAGGTCAGGTAATCTTTTAGATTATGATGAACGGTGGGATAAGCTGTTTGACAGATTTTTCCATTTCAAGTGTTTTGGAGTTCAGTACACTCTGACCAGGTTATTTGAGACTTTCCACACGTGGAGGTTTTAATGTTTAATATCAGCTTTACTTATTTTAAAGACAATTGATGTTACATGGGATTTCTGATTTAACAGAGTGATTCAAAATGTACTGTGTAACACATTCAAATATAAGTTACAGTTAGCAAGATACAGTTCAATCACACTATCAATGTTGTTCTCATTACCAGTCTCTATAATATGTTCACTGTCATGACGTTGTCATCCTCGTTCCGCAGTAAGGACAATAAGATCTGAAGCCAGCTCAAGCCCTTTATTCTCTTTGAAATTATTTTCCTGTTGTCTAGTTTTTTTATTCTACGTTTAGCTGAGCCCTCTATTCACTCCCTCCACGTTGGTCTGGTTGATTTGGAGACTTTCAGGCTTTTAAAGATCTGCAGGAGAAACATTTATCGATTCAACCGTTTATAGTTGTTTATCTAAAACAAAATGCACTCTCAGGTCCTCTCTTTCTTGAGATTAAGTCAATTTCTTTACATTACTTTCTGCGTTTCTTAGGCACATTACCTTGGTCCATTTCCTCTGAGCTTTCTTCCATTGCAGAAGTATATTAATCAGTCACAAAATGGCACATCAAAGCTCCCATTAGAAAAAAAATCATAGGTAAGTCTATCACCATTAAAATGTTAGTTTATCTTGTCTGTTAATATTCTCTCCTAAATATAAAGTTTTCTGTACTGGGAAGATTTATACTACTTGAAGTTTACCTGTAAAGTTAACAGTGTGGCTGGATCACTAGACTTTAGGTCTAGATGTTTGATTGATTCTGGATGACAGTGAGTGTACAATTAGGTAAATTGTACTGTGAAATCCTATTCTTTCAGTAATCTGTAAAACTTTTATTTCTGCCTATTAGGTCATTGAACAAGAGTTTACATATAGATTTCCTATTAGGAAAGAAAACTATGCTTTAATAAATAGACAGTTATTAAAGCAACTTTCCAAATTTTCCAGTTTTCCCATACCATCACCGATTACTTCTTCAGCTGTGAAGAAATGTACATCTGCCATTCTGTCAGACTAAATCTTTTCATCATGTATCACTTCCTTGCACCGGCTTTTCAATATGATAAATTATTTGTGATTCTACTATGTCACTGTAGGGGGAAATAAAGACCTTGAGAATTTTATTTTTTTTTCTATAAGAAAGGAATGAATAGTTTGCTCCTGGTGAGTAAGCAGTAAATAAACTTCCCAGAGGAATTACACATAATTAAGACAGTCTACAACGAAAGCTAAAAAAATGCATTATGAGAGTAGACATTATTGAAAGACACACATCAATATTCCTTTGTTAAACATCATACAAATTTGTCAACTCAAATAATTTTAATTCTGATATTTTTTAAAGCTATTTAATTACCAGATGATTGATAGTGTTTGATTGGACAAAAGTATCCATTCAGAATATATTATCAAGTAACAATTTTCTCTTTTTTTTTTTTTTTGTGTGTTACCAGGATATTGTCCTTAATTGTTCATTGTTGTGCCAGTGTGCACAAATGTATGGAAAAAGGGAAATTTTTCTGTTAACTTACCTGTATCATTAATGCAAAGCTTTGATTGCATTTTTTGGACAGATAGGAAACTGGATCTAAATATGCCAAATCATAAAAACACAAACAATGCATATTAACACAACAATCAACATGCATAATTTGCTCAAAGAGAATGACACATATTTATAAACATAACGTTGGTAGGAGTGAAAGGGGAGGTTGATGCACTTGAGGCAGTTTGCTAAAGGTAAAATTATTTCTTCTAAGTCAGTAAATTCCATAGTAAACAAAGACTTTTCAAGTAACTTATCAAAAATCATTCTGAGGTAAGGAATGTGACCATAATAAATGTTACAGGAAAGTACCTTCATTGTCATACAGAAACAAATAAGTAGTTTCAATGCTTGGAACACAGGGCTATTATCATTTAGACAATAGACAACACATAATTTCACCTGCCAACCAATGCACCAAACTTTTATTAAGTGCAAGTATTACTAAAAATATTATTCTAAACTTACAAAGCATTTCCATTTTTTTCACTTTTACTGTGTCTGATCAGTCTTTTCATTCTTCCTGCATTATCCTGCATCTGTGTTATTTCCTGGAATGCAATCCTTTTAAGACATGAAGCTGCCTACCCACAATTTTGCTGAAAGATCAATCTAAAATACTTGCCTTTGTTCTCCCATTTCTATTTGAGTAACTGTAGCCCCACTCTGAGTGACTAATTTATAATTGTCCCTTTTCATCTCTTTACGTTTCCTTGTGAGGGCCTTCTCTACAAGACTGACTTTCATCATTGATTAACATAAACTTCTTCCAGTAGCAGCTAAAGCCTGGAGTCTCTTTTCTAGAATCTTACAGTAATACTGATACTGAATTATGTGGTTCATTTGGTTTCATTTCCTTTAGATGGGAAAGGAAGTTAAAATGTCAACAAAAACATCCTGTTGAGCTTCAAACATCTTGAAAGGCAACTCTGGAGGAAGAAAAAATATTTCTCACAAAAATTCAAAATTATTTGTAGCAAAAAAAGAATGAAATATTTTAGTACTTCTTCACATGACAATTGTCTATGAAAACTGATTGGACTAGAAATGATATGTAGCATGACCTGAACTGATTTATTAATTTTTAGAGTGCTCCTGAAGATGTACATCAAGCAAGGCACACAAACGACATTCAGGGAGAAGGGAAAACTGTCATCATTTCCACGTAGAAATCGTCAATTCCACATCCCGACATCAAAAAATAAAACTAGGCAATAGCAAAATTGGAGCAATAGATTAAACTTCTATTGATCATTTTACTAACTGTAAAGGAAACACTCAGTACACATTTGAATACACATGGCTTGTAGTTCTGGCTCAATGCATACTGTGTAGCATGGCAACTGCTTCTAGGACCTAAGAGGACAAGATGCAAGTTTTATGCAGTCATTGTTCATTAAATAAAATGCCAAGTCAAGGTTGCAATGAACAAGGAGAGCATCAAGGAAAAAATACAACAACAACAAAAAAATTCTGCTAAGATTCCAAGCTGAAATTAAAAATAAACACACAAGCAGAAAACCAAAATAAATTCTAGAAAAAAAAAATCTAAGGACAAATTGAAATATCCTCCTATTCTTTTAATGCATGTATGCACTATTATCGAAAAGCAAAACATATCCAGAGACTTTTGGTGTTATTTTAATTCCTCATGTCATTCTTGCAGTTCAACAATTTATTGCTTTTAGAACTCCTAACCCCACAAAACTGTTGAAGAGAAAGTCATATTCTGAGGCACTCTTCAGCTATATATTCTCAGTAGATGGTTACAATGACCCTAAGTCAATTCATTCTTTTTCTTCTGTTCTTTCACCATCCTTTATTCATTGATTGAAGCCCCACATGATTTTGCTTAGAGCTTCTTTTGACAGCGTGATTTCTTTGATCTATGTTTTTGTGAGCTTTTAATGACCAGCAGGTATAAAAAGTATGTCTTACCCATGCTCACTGCCCAAAAAAATGTTTTATTTATAATTAGATCCCTGGACTCTGGGGTTTGATGTTAATTCCTTTTATACTAATGTAAATCAGAAGTAAATTACAAAGGCAGACTGGAGATAAATAGCAGAATCTAACTACTGTATATCAGTCAAAAGCATCTGATATTTTATTTGCAAGTTAGGGACAGACCGGATTTTAGTCTTCCTCAAATATTGTGGGGTTTTTTTCTTGACATCAAACCAATCAACCAAACAAAACACAACAAAAAAAAAACCTCAAGAAGAACCTAAATCTAAACTTCCATAGTATTATCATACTTTGATGCTACCTGTATCTTTGACTTGTAAAATTGATAACCTGTTCTATATTTTATATAGATTTTAAATTAGATCCAAGCTGACTACGATCAATCAGTGTAGATTGAAGGAAAAAAACGAAAAATGGTACAGAAAGAGCAAGCATGTTCGTTGCCACAATCACAAATTATAAATCAGCTTTAATAATACTAAAAGAAACAGCAGACAGGTGACTCTTGATTGTCTTCAGCTTTGAAGATGTGACTATATTAATACAGAAAAAACAAAAATAGCTGTTAATATCTGTGTTACTTCAAAATTCATTAAAAAATCATTACTACGACAACATAATATAAAAAAAAGGCATTTTTCTTCTCTTTCTGTCAAACTTATCTGTCACAAAGCATTTGCTGTCAAGCTAAAAAAGTCATATTTCTGGAAAGTAGCACTTGTGGGAATTCCATTACTCTTAACATGGTAGCAGGCTAGTATTGTGACTACCTAAGGGCATTGCTTCCAGGCAGCTGTTTGAAATATTAATAATGCTACATAAATCAGTTCTGATATGATTCTGTATATGTACATAGCATGTGAATGTTACAGTTCTTAAAATAAAAAAATTTCCCCCTTTCCCTTACGTTTGGGATTTGAAACTGAAGAGGACAACACTTACATTATTTATTTTAGAACTTGAGAGTCAAAAGTTGAAAATATTTTTTTAATTGCCTATTGAGTAAAACTCACACATATGTCCTGAAGGAAATCATACTTCAATCGTTCAACCATTGGATCCTACTTGCTTTAAGATACCTACATTCTCCGTGAGACAGTGAAAAGATCCTTTGAGACCATGCAAAAATTTTCAGAAGCACATTACTAATTTCAGAGAAACACAGGATCACAGAATTGTTTAGGTTGGAAAAGACCTTTCAGATCATCTACTTCAACCCATAATCTGACACTGCCAAGTTTATCACTAAATCATGTCCCTAAGCACTAAATCTACATGTCTTTTAAACACCTCCAGAGACAGCGAGTCAATGACTTCCCTGGACAACCTGTTCCAGTGCTTGACAACCATTTTGGTGAAGTAATAGTTCCTAATATCTATTCTAAACCTATCCTGATGCAAAATGAGGCCATTTTTTCTTCTCCCACCTCTTGCTACTTGGGAGAAGAGATCGGCAGCCATCTCACTACAACTTCCATTTAGGTAGAGGTAGAGTTGTAAAGAGTGAGAAAGTTTCCCCTCAGCCTCCTCTTCTCCAGATGAAACATTCCCAGTTCCCTCAGCTGCTCCTCATAACGCTTGTCTCAGCTCTCCACCAGTTTGATAACCCTTCTTTGGATATGCTCTAATATCTCAATATTTTTCTTATAATGAGGGTCCCAAAACTGAACATAGTATTTGAGATGCAGCAACACCAGTGACAACTACAGGGGAATGACCGCTTCCTGACTTCTGATGGCCATACCATTTCAGATACAAGCCAGGATGCTATTTGCCATCTTGGCCACCTGGGCGCATGGCCAGCTTGTATTTAGCCTGCTATAGACTGACACCTCCAGGTCCTTTTCCACCAGGCAGCTTTCCAGTCATTTGCTACCAAACCTGTAGAGTTCCATGGGGTTATTGTGGCCCAAATGCAGGACCTGACAGCCTTGTTGAACCCCATAAAGTTCTGATGCCTCTATAGAACCTTCCTTCCCTCAAGCAGATCAATGTTCTCGACCAACTTGGTGTCATCTGCAAACTTACTGAAGGTGTACTTGATCCCCTCATGCAGATCATTGATAAAGATATTAAAAAGAACCAGCCCCAGCACTAAGCCCTGGAGAACCCAATTCAACAGTACAAGATACCAGCTTGAAGATTTTGTAGTCTATTTAAAATTGCATTGCGGCACTTTAGTAGGAAGGACACTCAGAAGCAACCAAAACATGTTCATTGCCCCTAGGCTCAGTAATGGACATTGCAATTTTAGTTTTCTTAAATGGTGCTTCTGTCAGCATAGTGATCACAGAATACTGTGAAAACATATCCTATTCTTTAAGTAATGAATATGTATTTTACATGAACTCTGTTTCACCATAAACACAAATAAATATTGCTCAAAAGAGATTTGTTGACTTGTTATAGTTCAATGGCAAACATGTGTCAACCTGAGATTCAGCATTTAGGAAACTGTGATATTTGTCATCAAATGAATATAATTAATTAATTAATTAATTTGGAAAGAATAACAAAAATTTCCTTGTATTATTTTTTGATATAAAATACAGTTCACCAGTCGGAGTACTTGTACTTCTTCCTTTCTTAGGGCATTTTGAATGAGATGCCTTAGAAATAAATACCCCCCCCTGCTGAAAATAAAACAGATATCCTAAGAGTGCTAACTATATAGTTGTAGTCTGTGTTAACAGTCCCTTTTATATGAAATCATAAAAGAAATCTTACTCAATGTTTTGCCTATGAGTTGATATGGATGTCCCATAAGATCGGAAGGGTTTTCCACAGTTACAGAAAAGTCAATCTGTTGATCTTTTTCTTTAGAAAAATGTCTGTAATATAAGTTCCTATTGGATTATTCTTTGTCTTTAATTTTAAATCTTGCCAAATGTTGAAAATCTGAAGTTGGAGATAATATGGAAAGAAAAGGAACATCTAGTCCCTAAACTGGAACTAGAACCTGCAATTCAAGTCTTTTAAGATTTTTTTCCTGTACTCTGTTGTTCACATTACACATTCTTCTCTGCTCAATTTATATCCCTACTATTGTGCAACTTTACTCCTACCTTTAAATCTAAGTGTAAGTGCCCTATCATCCAGTCACCTATAGGCTGATAGCGTCTCAACTTTTGCTTCTCTTTCTTTATGAATAACAGGAACAGCACTCATATATTCCAAAACATACACTTGAAACCCCAAGCCAAATCCGGATATGCTTGGTTTACTCATGGTAGCGCTAACAAATGTTAGAAGACCTTGTAGAATATTTGTTATAACTTTAGGATGCATCTTAACACAGAGATTCTCCATATTGGTTACCTACTACAAAAACGTCAATCTTTGTGGGCTAAAAAACACGGAGCACTAAAGACACCGGATTCTTTAGAACATCTGTAAGAAATATACTGGTTCATTTGCTGAAAAATGAAAAGTCTGCTTTTTCGTAGGGAATGGTGTTGGCCCAGGTTTAAAAAAAAATGTCTTGCTTACACATAGGTCCAAAGGAGGCTTTTGGGAGCAGCTTTTTACAGATGACTATAGTACAAAAAATTCAATGTGATACTCTCCAGTCTCAGAGATCAATGTCAGCCCTCCATATCCATAATTCAGAGCACGAGAAAAACACCAGGGTCTGTAGGCTATGAGGAAATAGATAATAGGCTTTCTGCATAACTTGATGAGGTACTCATGTTACTGGGAAGGGAAAGAGGATCAATGGATCAGGCATACATCCTGCTTTAGAGACACGTGTTGTATGATGTTGAAGTTAGGTTGTCAGCTACTTCATGTTGTCAGAATGAAGGACCTTTGCAACCCACTCTTACCTCTCTTGTTAGGGAAACATTAAGCCTAACAAAGAACTTCATCAGATGATGTTGTATGCTTCAAAGGAAATGCAGCTACTCTCAATGCTGAGGGAATCCCTATTAGGTTAGTTAGTTTGATGGGTTTTTAAAATCAGTAGAAAAGATCATACCATGTATTCGTGGACAAACTAGTATACTTGTTTTCCCCTATACTTGGCATTGGTGAGGCTGCACCTTGAATACTGTGTTCAGTTTTGGGTCCCTCATGATAAGAAGGTCATTGAAGTACTGGAGCATGTCCAGAGAAAGGCAAGGAAGTTGCTTTAGGGGCTGGAGAACAAGCCTTATGAAAGGCAGCTGAGAGAACTGGAGTTGTTCAGCCTAGAAGAAAGGAGGCTTAGAGGAGGTTGTAGTCAGGTGGGTACTGGTCTGTTCTCCCAGATGACAGGCAATGGGACGAGAGGAAACGGCCTCAAGTTATGCCACAGGAGGTTCAGATTAGACATCAGGAAAAATGTCTTCATCTAAATGGTTATCAGGCACTGGAACAGACTGCCCAGAGAATTGTTTGAGTCATCATCCCTGGAGGTATTTAAAGTTGCTCCGGCATATGGTTTAGTAGTGGACAGGAATGGTTGGACTTGATGATCTCAAAGGTCTTTTCCATCCAAAAGATTTTATGATTCTGTGATTCTAGCCTTATATTATACATAGCTTTAAATGGAACAAGCCCTATAAAAGATTCCAGTAGTAACCAATATTGACCAGTTACCATGTTCAAAGAAGTCATGAGACTTCATTCAGAACAAGTAATTAACCTGACAACTTGTCGCATTTTGAAAATGTAAGAGAAGCCTATCCAGTTGTTAACAATGGAAGCCCGAGTGCATGCTTTCAATTAATTAATAAAATGTGTAGCTTCATTAGATCCTCTGTATTTGACTGTAGAAGAAAATAATGATGTTCATTGCATACTTCAAATATGAAAAAAATCTCTGCAAGGCATACATAGATCATGAATGTGATGCTTCTATTATGTGATGCCTACATTCTAAATAACGGATTGTCTTCATAAGAAATTATTCTCCAGTGCTGTGCTGCCATGTCTGAGAAAATTTCCCTCTAGTAATTCCTGAAATAGGAAGAAAGCATATAGATAATTTTTTCAGCAAAGCTTCTTTGCGTACGTTTGTTTTATGTGGTTTCCAAGCATCAGTTCATCACTCATCACATAAGCCTTGAAATTGTACAGGGTTTTACATTTAAAAAAAAAAAGAAAGAAAGAAAGTTTGTCTTTATATTTGTCTGGCTGCTTTTTACATGTTCCTATTTGGTTAAGGGATAACCAAACGCTATTTCTATAATTAGATAAGTATATCAGTGCATCAGATAACTGAGTATGTTTACAGAGGCTGTATAGGAGATACTGTCTTTATGCGCAGATAATTAACAGGCTTGTCTGTCCAATTTCCAAAATGCAGCAAGTTTGATTTGATGGTTTCACCTTGCAGTAACTCATCTTTTAATTCAGTTTGGGGTGGGGTTTTTTTGGTTTGTGGTTTATTTTTTTTTTACCGATGATTATTAAATTATGACTTACTGTGAGTTTATTAATAATGATAATCTTTTACATGTAGGGTTTCAGTTCCATCCAGCTCAGCAGGAATTAAAAGCTGTTCCTATCTAATTAATTTCAGTGGTTCATACATGAGAGATTTTCAGTTTGAGCTCCAGTGTCACAAACTTACCATCATGATTTTACTAATTGCTAGACTCATCAGACAGCAAGAGCTTAAAAAATTACTTAATCTGAACTCAATGCTATCTACCTCCTTTATAAAGGGTCAAGTCTGACTGAGAAAACACATGTGGGGAGTAATCTTTGCTATAGACCTGTGAGCACACAAAGAAATGAATTTTCTGAGGCTGTCAGGATGGAACCTCTCAGTCTCACTAGCTCTACACTGTGCTTTGAAATTAACATAATAGGTAGTTTGTAATTTAGCTGAGGAGCCATGTTTTCTTAAGCATTTTGAGAAAAATAGTCTATCATTTAAAATTCAGCATTTCAATGACTGGTCCCCGGCACTGAGGACAATGAAAGCCCCTGCACTCCTGCAGCTCTCCCTCACTGGGTGGTTTTTTTATACCGGTACCTTTAACATACATAAAGAGACTCTTCAAACAGACAATTGAGGAATTACATATTACACCAGCAATTATGTATTTGTAGATACATACAATAGTTATCTAGGAATAGTGTGGCACTAAGCTAAACATATTATTATGCTCAGCACTCTGGGTAAGACATTCAGTGAACGTCTACTGGCCAGGCACGTGCTGGTTAGGTGAGATACAGTTGCTTCCTTGGAACAGGCTGGTTCTTGATGTTGCTGTGCTTTTTGTTTCTTAAGTTACATATCCTTTCTTGCCAGTACCTTTCCTCTTAAATATTTAAGGTATTATTTATATTTGTTTACTAACACTTCTGTCAGTGTTTTTGCTATTCTTGTCTTGTATGGACATATTTTATGTACTTCTGCCTTACACCTCAAAAAATTTCTTAGCAAAATTGAGGTTACATAGCTGGACAGGACCAAACTGGGCTTCAGGTCTCAAGATTATGCCTTATTCATTCTATCACAGTGTTCTACTGTCCAAACTGTATAGCTACTTCCAAAATGGTCAGTGGATAAGGTCTTCTTTCCATTAAACTCCTGAACTATTAGTGGGAAGAGTCTGGAATAAATGATGGGTGTCCATTGCTTAAGTAATATTGGGAAATATTCTAGTATTTTAACCATATAAACAATTATGTTTAAATGCCTCTCACTGTTCAGTTTGTAATGCAGTCATAACAACAAGGTTTCAGTTGCAGTTGGAAACCTCTGATAGCTAACACAGTGAAAAATATAGAAGTTTTAAATTAATATGCAAATTCACCAACCAGTTATGTTCAAATTCCTTTCAGGAAAAGAGGAAACCCCACTTATATGTACATAAGTAAAGCCAAGGTTTTATTGGTTAGTATAATGGAAATCATAACAGTCTGGTTCAAGAACCATCATTAGTTTAGATCAAATTATTTCATAGAAACAAAGAATTATAATGAATGTAGAGTACTTACATACAGAAAAAGTCTCAATCATAGCAATAACAGGTAAAATTATAACACACTCTTCTTAGCTTCTACTCCTTTTCCTGCTGCTATGCCTACCCTTCCACTCCTCTTCTGGGCTAACAGTTTCACTCTGGTTTTGGTGTTGGTGAGCTGTTATAGCCCACTATCAGCATCTGGAATCCATTGCAGGGAAGAATAGGATCTCTGTGTTGGTGGTTTATTCTTCCTCTATTCTTTCATTTCTTTTCTTATTTTTTCCACTCAGTGTCATTTAGCTATGGTCATTAACATACATTTACAATTTTCTCTTTTGTCATTGTTCTACAGCTCCAGGTTACATCCAAATTTGCCATTTATGGCACCTTGTACATACACTAGGTATTATTTCTTTGTTCGTTTCGTTACCTCTAAAGTTCAGCTCCACAGCTGTAGGTTTTGGTTTGGTTTGTTTTTTTTCAAATTGACCATTCCAGAGATGTTTATAGTCTAGGTTCTCCAGTGCCAAGCCTGTGCTGCTTCTCATACTAGCCTATATCTATCGTCCTCTATGCTGCATTCTGTCTCTGCTTCTCAAGGCCTCTGCTATCGTATTAAGCCTTTATTTCTCTACACTATGTCATTGTGTTAAAGTTATAAATATTTCAATCTGCCTAGAACAACTGCTTGTTACTGATATCCATACAAAACTATAGTTGTACCAAAGATCAGCAAAAATAAAAAAAAAAATAAAAAATAGATACAGACACTTGATCAATTAGAAAAGCTACTGTCAAGTCCAAGCCAAAACAAAGTTACAGGCAAGTTAAAATAAGCTCAAACAAACCTCAAACCTGACAAGCCTCAGCCTTGAGACCTTGCAATATGAATAAATTCTGCTACAAACAAGCGGAAACACTTTAAAACATTCAACAAAATGAGAAAAAATGTATTATGTGGTCTTGGATACTTTTCAGACTGTGAAAGAACATTTGTTGTTTCATCAGTGTCTCACTGTTTTTAATTAGTTTGGAGATGTAATTAAAAATATTATGACAGAGTAAGGAAAGGCATATATGATCTTGCTGGTTTCTTTTCAGCTTGGGGTATTTTAATGTATTTTTTTTCAGATTAGAGTTTTTTTATTTTTGTCATTAATCCTTAAAATTGCTATTAATGGAATCAGATGAGGAGTTAGTTTTCATATTTATCACTTCTTTATTAGTCACTTACTTTTTTTTGGTTTTGTTTTTTTTAAAAAATTTTCTCATTTACAGGAGAGAAGTTCATGTTCTGGATCTAAAATGGACCATTACAGAAAAGGACATTTCAGTATTGTGTTTACTCCTGTCATAGCACTTCAGAGTTGAATATTCACAGTACCTGAGAATGTATCAAAATACTGTAATAGCATAGTCATCATCCTGATATCAAATTTTTTTCCATACAATATGAATTATAAGTTAAATCTTAACATCTAAATAGAGGATCATGGGTGTAACTTATTAACAATAAGATCAATATCAACATCAATAACAACAACAATAGTGATATTATTACTGTGTTATACCCACAACGCATTATTATTTTTACTCTTATTATTATTTGTTCTTTAGTTATAAAGCTTCATGCTGGAGGGGACTTCAGGTGTCTAGTCTAAGATCTTCTTAAAAGCAGGGCCGTCTCTGAGGTGACACTAGGTTGCTTAGGGCTGCATTCAGTGTGAATGAGCCCAAGGAGGACCACAAGTATGTCTGGAACTGGAGCACTTGCCCTGTGTTGAAAGCCTGAAGGACTGGCTCTTGTTCAGCTTGGAGAAGAGATGACTGTGAAGGAGCTGACAGCAGCCAACGGTGGGGTCAGTAAGGGGATGGAGACAGTCTCTTCACAGCAGTGTATGGCAGAAGGATTAAAGGTGGTGGACATACACTGAAATGAGAGCCTCAGGTTGCATATGATGAGAAATATTTTAACCTGAGGGCTGTCAAGCAGGAGAATATGACAAAAATCAGTTTGAGGCTTTTCAAGTTAAGGTATTCATCCAATAAAGAGATTGCCAAGCAAAACTTTTGGTGAAACACTCCCAACAAGAGTATGTCAGTCTGGGGGTGGAGGTAGTCCTGCAGAGCAGTGGGTCATGACTCTGACTGTGTAAGTAGGTGCATATGTGCACTTCTGCTGTGTGTGTGGGGACAGTCAGGGCACTGTGAGGGGGACTCAGGGCTAGCTGTGCCTTTCCTGATGTGTGGCATCCCTCAGGGCCATCGGTCAGAGTTGGCAGCCAGTTATACAGCCACTGTCCAGGAGATCAGCTGCCCACAGAGGCAGGGAAAGTGTCAGGGCTGGACATAGGCACCTTGGGGCCTGTCTGAGCCAAAACTGTGTTCTGGGCAGAGGTCCCAGGAAAGGACCATCAGGGATTGTGAGGTTCAGATGTGCCCTCGGGGCCCGAAATAGAGTGAGAAAATCATCATGAATACCTTCATTTTGCACAGCAATTAGACTCAATGTTTTAGCCCCCCGAACTACTGAACAAAGTAATTTTAGGTAAATATTTTTATTTCCTTCAAGTTTAAACCAAATATACCTCTCTTCATTACCAATAGTCCTCATTATGGATTGCCAGAAGGGCCAGGATTGTCATTAAGCTGTAGGTTTAACGACCAAACTCTGTTATTTTCTGCACATCAGAAAACTAGGATAAATGCTTTCCTAAAGATTTACAAGAGTGTCACTGAGCAAAATGTAAGTGTTCTTGTGGAAAAGTCATCTCTCATAGCAAATAGTGCCATTATCTATGCTTGTGCAGTATATATTTGATGATCATTAGTATTCCCTTTGTTGAATCTAAGATATTATCTCTACTACAAATAAAACTACAGAAAATTACAGCCAAGGTGTTAAGGTGCCAACAGGTATTATCTCATGAGCAGTACATTATTGTTATTAGACTCTAAACAAAGGCTCAGGATCTGAAAAAAATAAATAACTTAGATTGTAAAGCCTAGTGGTTTCAGACAGGTCTTTGACAGGAAAAAATAAAAGAAAAAAAAAAAAGAAAAAGGGGAAAATTGAAACAGGGAAATAAAAAATAAATAAAAAGAAGATGCCTAAAGCAGTAATATTTTGTTATCAAGCAATTAAAATTGATATTAGTCCCATATTATTTCTAAATAAGAGTTCCAGTACATTTGATAGCCTTCCCTTGTAAGCTACAATTTTGAGTGTAAGATTTGTCATCTTGCATAAAGTAATGATAATTTGCATGTATTCTCCTAGCCTGTGCTATGTTAATTTACCGTTGGAGTTTAATTAGCCTTTTGCCACTAAGTGATTAAGAAGCACCCTATTTTCTCCAAAAGTCATGTCCTGCTTTTAACACTCTATCAGTCTATTTATGTTTGCATGCCTGACTTTTATAACTGTCTGTAAAACTGTCCTTTATAAACTTAGATATTCAGTACTGTTCTGTTGGTCAGAGAGAAAAGATTTGTGTGACAGCACATTTTGTAGAGAAGCTTAACAACTACACAAAAAAAAATGAAGTTATAAAGCTGACAATGCATAAATGCAGACTTTGAGCTATGGGATTGGTAGAGCTTTGCATTTTGCTTAAAGAGAGAGCTGGACGGTATTGCCTCATGGTTTTCTCAAAAATCAGATTATACTTACATTAGTTCTAGTTATGCACATGACGAGTCCAATAACAAAGTAAGCATATTGATCACTGTAGTGCAAAGCACTCTTTTATTACATGTTAAAGTGACTGATAAGGCACAAAACCTTTTATGGCTGTCCAAATGAAAACTCAGTACTTTTTCATTGTCAAGGTTGTAATTAACATTTGCTGGTCTTCTACTGAAATAGAGTCTATGAATTTCATATCCAGAGTAAGTCATTTTTTGAGGTGAGAGAAGCATTACTCTCCAGAACTTTAAGTCTAATAATCTTAAAACAATCTAGTATGATACATCATCTCATAGATTGAAGAACTTGGTCTACTTGGGGCTGATGGGGACCACCTGTCAGAGAAGAGGAAGAGCATCCTTGGATATAGGCTTGCCAACCTGCTAAAAAGAGCTTTATACTAAAGTTGTCGAGGGACGTGAACTTGAATCCATACCACTCCTACAAGTTTGATGCTAATGCAAGTGATAGATGCCCAGAGCCTGGAGAAGGAACCCAAGTCAGCAGGAGTGTAACTGAAGAGAAACACTAAGGGTCTCCTGGCAGTAAGAGAGATTCATCAGAGGCCTGACTTAAATGCCCCTATGCAAACATAAGTAGCATGGGGAATAAACAAGAGGAGTTAGAGACATGCACATGTCTGCAGGGCTACAGTCTCATTAGCATCATGGAGACATGGTGGGATGGATCCTATGACTTGAGTGTTGGAATGGAGTTAAACAGGCTCTTTAGGAAGGACAAACAGAGAACACAAGGAGATGACATTGCCCTCTCTGTCAGTGACCATTTGGAGTGCGTGGAGTTCAGCCTGGGGATGGATGAAGAGCTGAGACAGAGCATATGGGTCAGAATTAAACAAAGGGAAGGGACAGGTGATGTTATAGTGAGGGTCTGCTATAGGACATTGGATGAGTACGAGTGAGCAGATAAGGGCCTCCATAGACAGAAAGGCACAGCCTTGATTTCAAAAGTCCTGGTCCTCGTGGGGAAATTTCGACCACCCCAGTATCTGTTGGAGAGACAAAACAGCAAGGCAATAGCAATCCAGGACGTTCCTGGAATGTATTCCTGTTAACTTCCTTCTTCAAGTTATAAAAGAGCTGATGAGGAGAGATACTATGCTGGACCTTATTCTCTCCAACAAGGAAATTCAAGGTGGTGAACAAGAAGCTCAAGGGAAACCTTGGCTGCGATGACCATGAAATAATGGAGTTCAAGATCCTTAGGGCAGTGAGGAGGGCAGTGAGGAGGCCACTCAGCAAGCTCACTACCCTGGACTTCAGAAGAGGAGACTTTGACCTACTCAGAGATCCACAGGCATCTACATTTCAACAAAGAAGTTGGGCAAAAGTGCCAGGAGACCTGCATGGATGAACAAGGAACTCCTGGGCTTACTTAAACACAAAACAAGAAGCCTACAGAGGATGGAAGCAAGGACAGAAATCCTGGGAGGAATACAGAGACATTTTCTGAGTAGTCAGGGATCAGGTCAGGAAAGCTGAAGTCCAGATAGAATTAAATTTGGGCCAGGATGTCAAGAACAACAAGAAAAATTTCTATAGATATGTCAGTGATACATAAAAAAAAAAAAAAAGGAGAATGTGGACCCTCTCTGGAAGGAAACAGAAGACCTGGTTGCCCAGGATGTGGAGAGAGTTGAGGTATTCGGTGACATTTTTGCCTCAGCCTTCACCAGCAAGGGCTCAAGGCACACTGCCCAAGGCACTGAAGGCAAAGGCAGGGACTAGGAGACTGAAAAACCACCTGCTGTAGGAGACTATTAGATGGGTGGTCATTCAAGGAACCTGAAGGTGCATAAATCCATGGGTCCTAATGAGATGCAAGTCTGTGGGTCTTGAGGGAAATGACAGATAAAGTTGCTAAGTCACTATCCATCATATTTAAGAAGTCATGGCAGTCTGGTGAAGTTCCTACCAACTGGAAAAGGGGAAATACAACTTCCATTTTTTTAAAAAAGGAAAAAAGGATGACACAGAAAACTACAGGACGGCAAATCTCAACTCTGTGCCAGGCAGGATCGTGCATCAGGTCCTCCTGAAAACTCTACTGAAATACATGGAAATTAAGGAGGTCACTGGTGACAACTAACATGGCTTCGTAAAGGGCAAATCATGCCTGATGATTTGATGGCCTTCTACAATGGTGCAAAACCACTGATGAGTACCTGACATCATCTACCTGGACTTGTGCAAAGCATTCAACACTGTCTTGCATGACACTCTTGTCTCTAAATTAGAGAGACTTGGATTTGACAGATGGACCACTTGCTGGCTAAGGAATTGACTGGATGGCTGCACTCAAAAAGTTGTGGTCAATAGCTCAATGTCCAAGTAGAGACCGGTGATGAGTGGTGTTCTTCAGGGGTTGGTATGCAGACTGATATTGTTTAACATTTTTGTTGCTGACCTAGACAGTGGAACTGAGGGCGCCCTCAGCAATATCACGGGTGACACCAAGCTGTGTGGTGCGCTCAACATTCCAGGAAAGGGATGCCATCCAGAGGAGTCTGGACAGGCTTGAGAGGAGAACCTGTGTGAAACTCATGATGTTCAACCAAATACAATAGGGTAGAAGCAATCCATGGTTTCAATACAGTCTGGGCAGAAAATAGTTTGAGAGCAGCCCTGAAAAGAAGGACTTACGGGTGCTGCTGGATAAGAAGATCAACATGACTCAGCGATACGCACTGGCAGCCCAGGATGCCAACTATGCCTTGGGCTGTATCAAGCATGGCCAGCAGGTTGAGGGAGGTTATTCTCCTCCTCTACTCTGTTCTCGTAAGACCTCACCTGGACTATTACATTTAGTTCTGGAGTCCTCAGCACAGGACATGAAGGACATGAATCTGTTAGAGCGAGTCCAGAGGAGGGCCACAAAGGTGATCTGAGTGATGGAAAACTTACCATACAGGACAGGATGGGAGAGATGGGCTTGTTTAGTTTAGAGAAAAAAAAGCTCCAGAAATACCTTAGAACAGCCTTCTAGTACTTAAAGGAGGTCTGCAGGACAGTGGGGAATGGGCTTTTTATCAGGGAGGGTAGTGACAGGATAAGGAGTAACAGTTTTAAACTGAAAGAGGGTAGATCTAGATTAGATATGAGAAAGAGATTTTTTTACTGTGTGGGAACAGGTTGCCCAGAGAAGTCGTGGATGCCCCATCCCTGGAAGTGTTCAAGGCCAGGTAAGATGAGGCTTTTAACAACATGAACTAGTGGAAAATGTCCACTAGACACTAGAGGGTTGAAACTAGGTTATCTCTAGGGTCTCTTCCAACGTAAACCATTCTATGATTCTATTCTATGATTTTATTTTTCTTGTAATTTAAAGTTGTTATCTTGATATAGTAATGAAACATATACATGGATAAACAAGCTCAAGTCATTTATCTGTGTTGTTAAATGGAAAAATTGTATATTTCATACTAAGAATGCATTTATATTTTTAGAACTAGAAATTATTAACTTTCTATACAAGTTTTCTATACATTAGAAATTACTTAGCCTTCAGACTTCTTGATTCCTTCCATTTTTTTACGTGGATGTTCAGATCTGCTGGTATCACTGAGACAGGGAGTGGTTTCCCTGCTGGATAGTAATAATAATAATAAAAAAGATATAGTACAAACAATTAATGGGAATAACCAGATCTTCCATTATTTTACAAGGATGATAGTGCAGAGAATTCGTTTCCTGAATTCCATTTTTTCTAAATACTTCCCATGCATTATCGTCCAGGTACCACACAGCTTGTTGAAAATGTTTGAGTTTAGGTCCATCTACATAGGTATTAAAAGCTCCAAAGCCGTTTTTGTAATTCTCTCTATAAAGTGTAAATTAACTTTCAGGAAGCAAACTTTAAGTTTCTATTTATTTTTTTTTCTACCATAGTATGAATGTTAAAACCAAAATTCAAATACTATCATGTGCTCTCCTCCAAAATTAAATGGCAAAACTTTCAACACCTTTCTAAGTGATCAGGAAAATGCCTAACCCTCATATATATGCAGTCCTGTACACTACAGTCCCTCATGTAAACTAACTTCATGATCAGAGTCACCTTAAAATTTCATAGTCTTAGCAGGTTATTCTCTGACTCACATCCAATACTGGGATTCATAAAGTAGTTGTTTCTCCCTTTACCTACCCGGAAAGAGTGAATCTTGTAATAGGATTGACATTTATTCTGTTTTCAATTCAACAATCTTGGGTTATATGCTCACATGTCAATCATTCTGATACAAGCACCTGTCTTTCCCTGCCCAAAGACTTAAGGAAACTATTATAATCCTGACCAATGATGACTTGGTGGGCAAACAGGAGCAGCTCAGTCAGTCAGCAACTTCTAGACTTTCATAGTCCTTTTCCTTTCACATCTGAATAGATAAAATTATTTTCAAAGAAAAGATGTCAAATCTGTGCAGTAAACAACCTCAGTTAAACCTTGATATACCTCATGCTGCAAAAAGACAGTATCTGCTGTCTTTTAAAAAAACATATCTGCAGGAGTCAGTGCCTCCATGTTACATGATAGCTGACAAGCAACACTTACTAAGGTTATTTTATATCCAATTTTAATTCCTTCTGCAGTCACATATGATTCAGTCCAACAAAATCCTTTCCTCAGAAGTGTGCTCCTTCCTATATTAAAATTTTGAAATGTTGAGGTGACTAAGAAAAGAAGCTATGGTTGAGACCTGTCTGCTTAACTGTGGAAAAATCAAAATACACCACAAGGCAAACCACATAATTTACATGTAGGTGTTCCTGGGATTCTCCCATCCTAGATGCCACTCCTAATGACTGACTTTGAGAAGCACATATATTCTTTCTATGTCTCTGTCTATTACACATTTTTGTTTGTTTTCTGTTAATGCAAAAAAGAAACATCCTTTAACAACATCTCAGTCACTACCTATGTAATTTA
Source organism: Neomorphus geoffroyi (assembly GCA_033558235.1). Classification (NCBI taxonomy): domain Eukaryota; kingdom Metazoa; phylum Chordata; class Aves; order Cuculiformes; family Neomorphidae; genus Neomorphus; species Neomorphus geoffroyi. Next base: position 25,233,928 of record JAUMJM010000005.1, read on the forward strand.
GAACATGCAGTTAGTTAATTGTCTTGCAAGTATAATGATGACATTTGAATCATATTAAATGAGTTAAATAATCTGTTGTAACTTTCAGTGACCTGGGTGAAAGTTGTAAATATGTAATTGTTAAATAAAAAGTAGGACTATAATAGTATTTCCTCATTATTAAAGAGACAGGGAAGATTATTTCCTTTAGAAAATAAAATGCTGGCATTTAAAACTTGAACACAAAGTATTTCTCATAATAGTACTGAGTAAAATTGCCAAATCCTCCATGACAGCTGACTTTGGCACCTCTCAACTCAGAAAGTTACTATTCTGCTTGCCTAATAGGTAAGCATATATGTCCGGTGTAGTTAATCAATTCTGGATTTCAAGATAAACAGGGCCAAGTAAAACGATTTAAATTGCGCAGGAGAAAAAATGTAAGCTCATTATGATTTAATGACACAAAGTAAAGGCACAACCAAGTCATTCAACTAGCTCTCAGGTTGAAAGGGTGCAGAGTCTGATTGTTTGTACAACTTCATGTAGATACGTCTTATCACTGTAATTGCATCTTGAGTCAGCAAGAGCTTTGAAGTAGATTTATCTATTTTGCTTGCAGGGAGCTCCCTTATGAGAAAATGATTTAAACTACCTAATAAATAGCGAAAGCTTTAAATAAGGAGGTAAGGAAGGAATATAAGTTGAAAAAAAAGATTTAAAGGCAGCTTTCTTCCATCTTTTTGCGTCTTTGTATGGTGGGTCTCAGCTTTCAGGCTTGTTTTTAATTAACTCAGTCTCTTTAGGAACTGAAATCCCTTAAGGTGCTTACCAAGTTTCTTGTTTCAGTCTCTGCTTGAGCTGCAGTTTCTTAGTTCTTTCCTGTGATCCTTGTATTTTCTGCCACAGCTTCACCCTGTGCTCCAGAGTCTTCTTTCTTCTAAGTATAGTTAGTTGCTTTTCAGTGAAGGAATAGCCTTCTCTCTAAGTATTTGACCTCTCTATAAGATATTTTAGACGAAAATAAATATGCAACCAAAGAAAAAATAAAATACTCTGATATTGACAGGGAGTATAGTGTCTATTTGAATACTAAGGATTCCCCTGACAGAAACCAAAATTTAGGTAAAATAATGCTAGGCAGTTTGGTACTTGTTTTCCTCAGAATGTGGTCCTTAAATAGGTTAATTGGTTTTGTACTAAAAAGTTTATCTGTCATTGTCTTTTTACAATGTTATATTTACTATTTAAAGTTGCTGCAAGACATAGCTGTTAGTGACATCATCTTACAGACAAAGAAAGAAGGCAGAAAATCAGTATCTGCAACACAGAAATTTCAGGAAATCCTCTGTATAAAAAGCTTTGTCCATTTATTTTTAATGGAACTTACTGTAATTTGATAAAGTTCTACAAAATCAATTCTTCTAACATTAATGTTTTAGTGCGTTTTCTTCATTGACTACTTAGTTATATGCTAAATGTTTTAAACAGCAGAGACAGATTCTTATTAAAAGAAAATGTACTATTTCCCGGACCAAAATATTTATGCACAAATATGTTTATGTCTGAAAACATCAACTTTTTTGCGTGGTAGTTGAGTCACCTCTGTTTACAGCTTTACTTCAAAGTGATGAAATGCAAATCTCTTTTTTAGCTGAGCACTTCAATTTGAGTCCAAACCATTTCTCCCTAAGCTCTTTCCTTCATACATTATGTGGCTGTTCTGGGGTAAAGAGAAGTATGTTGACGTTATGCTGGTACAGTCCTCCACAAAAGCGGTTCTGTTACTAGACTTTGATCAGCTCCCTGTTAAGAGAAATTTGATCAAGCCCAGAGACAACCACATGAAAGCAGAAGTAGTAGGAGACCTTCATCTCCCCGTTATCCAAATGTTTATCTGCTGATGTTTTGTTGGACAGAGTATGTACTAGAAACCACCACTGTGATTCATCAAGCAAAGTACTAATCATGCATAACTATGACATAGGGCATTAATTTTCATTTGTCGGATTTGGGCCTTTTACAGTGGAATTCTTCCAATAATTATGATGGATAATTATCGAGACTATTCAACTCGTAAAACAGCTTTAGAAGAAAGCCAGTACAGGTGAAATTTATATTTCTATAGCTCTTGAAAATACGTTCTTGCTGCAGTAAAATGTTAGAGCAGAACATTGCAATTTGGCTGCATCCAGATGCAACAGAGCTCTTCTACCATCCTCACTGAACACACTCGTGGCTTTTACTTTTGTCATTTTGTATCCCCAAACATTCTTGCAGCCCTCAAGGGGTCCAAGACTCTCTGATAGTGACACATTTCTTATAGCTAAGGATAGCAGTGGAAAGCCAATTATAACAGCTTCCCTACTAGGTCCTGTGGCGTTTGAATCTTTGTAACCCTTATGGCTTAGTTTTCTCTGAACTGCACTGTTAAATTTCTAAAGAGACCATCCTTCGAGGCAATCACTATTTCCTGAATCAGAACTGATGAAGAACACCATGGAGGAGACACACTGTGCTCTTTCAGGAGGGGTTTATTATAGTTACTTCTGTTTTGTCAAATTTCAAAATTTAAAATGAAGTTGAGGTAAAGACAGTTGTGTAACACCATCACTTCTCACTGCCACTAGCTTTTATAAAACAGAAAATATTTGTTAAAAGGTTGTTTACAGCTTCAATCCATCCTTCTTCCACCTCTTACTAGAATCTTAACTGTTAATACACTATACTCTGAAGTCCAAATGCTTAAAACTATGAACTGGATGAAACAGGAAATACGTCCTGTAAATAATTAATTATGAATCTTCTTGAAGTTTAAAGATATGATTCTGGATAAAATCTAATTAAATTACATTTCTTCTGACTGTCAGGAAAATTATTATATTACACACAGAGTTTGCTTCTACATCAAATCAGAAGCACCTTAAAAATTAAACACCAACTTAAATTAATAAGAGTGACCTTGAAAGGACAAAAAATTAGTTTGAGAGGAAAAGCTAGTTACTTTGTAGGAAGTGGCAGAGAATCACTGGAGACATTTAAAAGGTGGTGTTTTCTTTATTGTTTCCTAGTATAAGATCAGACCATAAACATTTCTAAGTAAAGAGTAATTTTGCAAGAAGCTTACATTTTTAGTGACTGCAACTATTCATGAATGTTATGAATAGTTTCACCCTGTCTCTCTATTCTGCTTCCCAGAACAACAGGAATAATAGGAAATTTTCTAAATATTTTATTTCAACATATTTGGTATAAAATTCTTCATAAGCCCAAAATAATGTACTTCTGTATCAATATGTGTATCAAACTTAAAAAATTATTTTCACCTCCAGAATTTGAGAAGAAATATAGTAGGTTATAGCTTTTTCATCAAATAATACTTTAGAGCAGTTTTGAACTTTTTGTTCTCTGACAATGTCAGACAGAACAGAAGAGTGGCTAAAGACTTTGAGCTTGCCTAGTTGGGAGAAAAGGAGATTGAGTGGTGAGTTCATTGTTCTCTACAGCTTCCTGAGGAGGGAAAGTGGAGAGAAAGGTGCTGATCTCTGCTCCCTGGTATCCAGTGGTAGGATACATAGGGAAGGTTTAAAGCTGCATCAATGGAGGTTTAGGCAGGATATAAGGAAACATTTCTTTATCAAGACAGTGGTCAAATGCTGGAATAGGCTTCGTAAAGAGGTGGTTAATGTCCAAAGCTTGTCAGTGTTTAAAAGCCATTCAGACAATGCCATTAATCCACTTCAGCATTTGTTCAGCCCTGAATTGGAAAGGCAGTTGAACTAAATCAGAGGTATCAAACTCATGGCTGAATGCAGACTTTCATCTTGTTTTATCCAGCCTGGTACCTTGTTCCTGCCCAGTGGCAGCGCTGAGCTCCTTGACCCTATGCTCCTGCCAGCGTGCCAATCACACGTGCAGCATGCCTGATGTGCGTTTTGCTGCAGGAGCAGGAGCAGAAGAATGGCAGAAGCATAAAAGTTTGCATTGTCAAAGTTTTTCTTTCAGGATACTTCCTGCTTCTTTACTCTGCTGGCTCAAGTTGAATCTTAGGAAGTATAGTTTTCTCTTATGCCTTAGGATTTTTTTTTCCCATTTCTTGATCCTCTTATAACACTTACTTTCAAAGTACTTGAAGTATACTTCTTTCATGATTCAATCTCATTGGTTGACAGCCGGCTGAACATGAGCCAGCAGTGTGCCCAGGTGGCCAAGAGGGCCAATGGCATCTTGGCCTGTATCAGACACAGCGTGGCCAGCAGGAGCAGGGAGGTGATTGTGCCCCTGTGCTCAGCACTGGTGAGGCTGCACCTCGAGTGCTGGGTTCAGTTTTGGGCCCCTCACTACAGGAAGGATGTTGAGGGGCTGGAGCGTGTGCAGAGAAGGGCAGTGAGGCTGGTGATGGGGCTGGAGAGCAAGTCCTGTGAGGAGAGACTGAGGGAAATGAGGTTGTTTAGCTTGGAGAAGAGGAGGCTGAGGGGAGACCTCATCCCTGTCTAAAACTGCCTGAAAGGAGGTTGTGACGGGGTGGGTGCTGGTCTCTTCTTGCAAGTGACAAGTGATAGGACGAGAGGAAATGACCGCAAGTTGCTCCAGGGGAGGTTTAGGTTAGACATTAGGAAGAATTTCCTTACTGAAAAAGTGGTCAGGGATTGGAACAGACTGCCCAGGGAGGTGGTGGAGTCACCATCCCTGGAGGTGTTTAAAAGATGGGTAAATGAGTTTCTTAGGGACAGGGTTTAGTAGGGAGACAGGCACGGTTGGACTCGATGGTCTCAGAGGTCTCTTCCAAACCTTTGATTCTCTCATTCTCTGATTCTCTGATTCAATGATTCTAAGCTAATCAGAAATTAAGTTACAGTCTTTCTATTCTTCACCAACCACATTCCAAAAAGGGACAGAACTGTGGTAAAGTTACAACAGAAATTCAAACAGCGACATGATCATAGAATCATAGAATAGTTTGGTATGCAGGATTGTTGGGAAAATATTATAATGCATAAAATCCTATACAGCAAGCACATAAGCCTGTGTTATCAAAGACATTACCAATTAAATTAATTTAATATAATCATAGAATCATAGAATGGTTTGGGTTAGAAAGGACCCTAAGATCACTAGTTTCAATGCCCCTGCCATGGGCAGGGACACTTTACAGTAGATCAGGTTGCTCAAAGCTCCATCCAACCTGGCCTCGAATATTTCCAGGAATGGGGCAGCATGACAATGATCTTCCCTTCCACTGGGGTGCCTCTCAAGGGTACTCCTCAAAGCAACGAGTTTTTTTACATAAGACGGATCACTAGTTAGACCCGTTTGATTCCTCCCCAGATGGCAGCTGGACTGCATGCCAGGCCACTCTCTTCTTTAGCAGAGATTAGTTTTTCATCTTGAATAAGTAAAATTTTAAATAGAGTAAATTATTTGGAGTTATAATGTTGTGTGAATTAGTGTGCTGCTTGTTTAGCTTAGCATGAGAGCAAGACTTGCTCTGAAGCACTAGGCCACAAGCTGGGAATTTCCACTTTAAGATTTTCCCAGTGCATGCAACGTATTCAGTCAAAACATAGCCTCCAAAGTTAACAAAAAACCCAGGAAAATAGAGTTTTCAAGGATACAAATCATGAGCTGCATTAAGATGAGATAATGACCTATCTGAAAAAAAGTGAAGAAATCCTATGAGGAACAAGAGAGCCCCAGACCCAAATATTTCTATTGGACCAAATCATCACACGAGGGACAGGTAATACTCTGCAAGACTGTAATAGTTCAGGGTTTTCTTCATTCGTGTAAGCCCAATCTCTCTGGAGTTGATATGCTGCTGTACCACTTATTAAATTATTTATTTTATGATAATGAACTCTGAAAGTGATTTTCTTCTTTTACTCAGAAATACCTGATGAACAGTAATGAAGATGAGGAGCTGGACTGTTTTCATTAGTGTCCAGTGACAGGACAAGAAGCAATGGGCATAAATACATGACATGGGTATGTCAATCCATGACATACAATACATGAAATACATGAGGTTCCATCTTAACAAAAGAAAAACATTTTTTACTCTGACAGCAGTTAAACACAGGTTGCCCAGAAGGGTTATTGCATCTCCACCCCTGGAGATATTCAGAGCCTGACTGGACATAATCATAAACAACTTGATCTACCTGACCCTGCTAGAACATGAGAACTGGATGAGATGAGCTCAAAAGTTTCCTCCCAATTTAAACAGCTCTGTGATTCCGTTATTTTATTGCTCTTGGTTGTTATAAAAAAGTATATTATCTCAGCTGATGTCATATGACGTGTTTGTAAATAAAAAGTTCCTTTCTAGTGGTTAAACAACTACAATTATGAAGAAATAACAGAATCATTATTTTTAAATCCTTTGGTGAGTTATTATCAGGATAGCATAAAATGTATGTGCAAAGTTTAAGAAAACATTCAGTTGCCCTATATTTGCTTCAGTAGCTTGATTCTTGGGAAGAGTTTAACCTAGTATTTATTCCTCCAATCTGAATCATCAAATGCAAACAAATAGCTTTAAAGAGGTATTCAAGGTGTGATTAGAATAATCTGAGCTCAACAACAAAGAGATGAGCAATTAAAAATAAAACAACTGCAGCAAATAGAGGTAGATGTGTAATTAAGTTAATACTGTATAAATATCCACAGAATGTCTTCCAGGTCCATGGAAAACCATTAAAATGCTAGCAATACCAATGAGACAATGAAGTAAACTGCAGCACAAGAAGTAGAGACAGAGGAACTTAATCATATTAATGTAAGTTCTTAAAAGGCTATAAAATAACTTATGCAATTCCATTAAAAAATTAAAACTCCTTTTTGCTGATAACATAAATAAACTCAGTAAGAGAAATGGCTGTATTTCTACCTCTGTAATAGCCATTTGAAAATATATCTGGGCAGTCTTAAAAATCACAATAATGAAAAGTTATTATAAGAACATCCAAGTAAATGTATTAAGCAAAAATTGAACTATTTTCTTTTTCCTAGATACATATAAGTGTATTGCCCGCAAGGTATCATTACACTAGTTCTACAAAGGCTTAAATATTCATTTATTGCTATGTACTCTATTAAATCACACTCTCTCTTGGTCTCTTTCCAGGAGCAAATATAAATTAAAAACACACCTCCTATTTGTCTTCTTTCCCTTTTGGAATATTAGTATACCACTAATATTATACATTTTTTAAGGGAATTTCTGTACTATGACATTATTTATTCATTCTAAAGATTTCCAAACTACAGCTTTCATGATCCAAGTGTTTAGGAAATTATGGAAAAAAATATTTTGGCTACTAATTATTAATATTTTTAACTACTGATATAGGAGAAAATATTGAAACATCTCCTTCTATAATGTGCCTTCCTTCTTTCAAAATATAAACCAGAATTATCTATTTAATTTTATCTTCTTTGTAATTAAAAAATTTGGCTTTGTCATTTGATGTTGTTCCTGTGTAAGTCACAGAATTTATGATTCCTAACGTATTCAAACTCCCTACCATCCTTATCTTTATCAGACCGTCCCTCCTCTCCTCCCAAGAAGAAATGCTGCCATAATAGTATTTAATTTAATACATATTATTATCATTTATTTTAATACCTGTAATTACTATTTATTTATTGTTTAATTTTTATAAAAAATGGTGAGTTTATAATTATTTAATTATAGTTCAATATATATATATAATTATTTAAAACCAGAAGCTGTGGGAAATATGTACCTTCTTGAACTGACCATTGCAGACCAGGAGAGACACACTAAGGCAGCAGAAAAATCATCAGAAAGTTATATATAGAGGACATTAAATCACAACCTAGCCTCTATTATTTGTGAGAGAAGTTGGCATCATTGGCTCTGCACAGACCGAGATTTCTAAAGGTAGTTGTGCTGGTTTCAGATTGAATCTCATCTTTATAACTCGGTAACTGAAGACTGTCTCATAACCATTTATACATGCAGAAAGAATTATTTTAACAGGAACCATTGACTGTACATTTGCAATAACATATGTTTCTTTAAAACACTTCAATGTCTCTGTTCCTGTCTTTATATAATATCTTCTAAAGATTTTATTTTGATTTGATATAATTAAAAGTGTATTTGCATGTACAATAAAAATATACATATATCTGTATAAATAGACATACACATCTGATATAAACTTAGAGGTCTTAAAAACTATGTTCCCTATCAAAGACTAATTTTTTTCTTGTGGAGGAGAAAAAAATATAGCTAGATAGTAGAATTTTATATTCTGCATATCCTAACCACATCATAAAAACCTTAAATAGAAAACATATTTGAGAACTTAAACAATATTTTCTTCTCAGACAATCAGTTTGTACACAATAAAACATAATAAGTTTTGTAGAGCTGTAAGGTGAAAGTCAATACCATGGACAATCTTTCTGAGAACTGCTTAGCCATATGATTTTTTGTACCAGGTTATGCATGTTGCTTACTATGTGAAGTTCACTTATTTTGAAACAAGTACAAATGGCACTATATTGTACAAAAATACATGTTAAAACTCAAAATAATTATACTTCATGGATTTACAGCAAGAGTAAAGTTAAATACATTAATTTCTTTCAGGAAAAGGTAGTTATAGTGACTTGATCAGTGTCAAACAGCTAGCTTATAGAAAAGTCAAAGGACAAGCTTTTCTGCTCAATATCCCTTTTCTGATAAGAAAGGGTGGTATTTATTTCACTATCACATGATCATGTTGTGAATTAGATGTGAAAATCAAAGTAAGACCAAGACAGCAATCTTATCTGCGGGTTTCACAGTATCACAGTATCATAAGGTTGGAAAAGACCTTTGAGATCGAGTCCAACCTATGACCCAACACCTACACCTACTCCTACTTGTCAACTACACCATGGCACTAAGTGCCTCACCCAAATTCTCTTTGAATATCTCCAGGGATGGTGACTCCACCACCTCCCCGGGCAGCGCATTCCAATGAACAATTACCCTCTCAGTGAAGAATTTCTTCCTAATGTCAAGCCTAAACCTCCCCTGGCGAAGCTTGAGACTGTGTCCTCTCGTTCTGTCACTGGTCGCCTGAGAGAAGAGTCCAACTCCTGCCTCACTACAACCTCCTTTTAGGTAGTTGTAGAGAGCAATAAGGTCTCCTCTGAGCCTCCTCTTCTCCAGGCTAAACAACCCCAGCTCCCTCAGTCGCTCCTCATAGGGCCTGTGCCCCAGCTCCTTCACCATCCTCGTCGCCCTCCTCTGGACACACTCCAGCATCTCAACATCCTTCTTAAACTGAGGGGCCCAGAACTGGACACAGCACTCAAGGTGTGGCCTGACCAGTGCCGAGTATAAGGGGATGATGACCTCTGTAGTCCTGCTGGCCACACTGTTCCTGATGCAGGCCAAGACACCATTGGCCTTCTTTGCCACTTGGGCACACTGCTGGGTCCTGTTGAGTTTCCTGTCCACCAGCACTCTCAAGTCCCTTTCCGCCTGACTGCTCTCCAGCCACTCTGCACCCAGTCTATAGCTCTGCATTGGGTTGTTGCATCCAAAGTGTAGGACCCGGCATTTGGTCTTGTTAAACCTCATGCTATTGGACTCAGCCCATCTCTCCAGCCTGTCAAGGTCCCTCCTACCTTCTAGCAGATCGACACTTCCTCCCAGCTTGGTGTCATCTGCGAACTTGCTGATGAAGCACTCAATCCCCTCATCCAGATCATCAATAAAGATATTGAACAGGACCGGGCCCAGCACCGAACCCTGGGGGATGCCACTAGTGACCGGCCGCCAGCTGGATGGGACACCATTCACTACCACCCTTTGGGCTCGGCCATCCAACCAATTCCTAACCCAGCACAGTACATTCCCATCCATGCCCATTCCTATGGCTAGTTAACCTCATTGGCAACAATAAATAATAAATTATCTCCTTTTTAGCCTGAGGTTCTTTGGATATTTAATTGCATAGGAATTCTCAGGAGCATCTATGCTGGTAGATTAGTGTTGATTTATGTTCAAGGAATAAGACTTAAACTCCCCTTAAAGACATTTTGAAGTTCCATGTAGCACAACTAATTTCAGCATTTGTGTTGAAGGTGCCTAGCTCTAACATTCAACCAGAAAATGAGAAGTCCTTAGTCTCAAAGGAGGCTAAAGGTATACGTTCCTTGCGAATATGACAATCACTAAAGCAGAGAATATTTTAATCGAGGATAAGTCTTCACCTATCTGGAGAGCGGGTTAAAAATAACTCTTAGATCAGGAATCAGAGATCCACATTTTTCCAATGCAGTTAAATATCTTAAGCATTAGATTTTCTGTTTTCTTCTTTATTAGTCATCAATGAATCTTGTATGCTTAGTTGTAAATAAAAAGTCTGGGCTTTTTTAACAATGGATTGTATAACTTTATAGCCATAACACTCTCCTGGGATGCAAAACATCTCGCTTCTCACTCAAACTGAATGAAGTGTAGAACCACGGACTTTTCACATGCTGTATTTCATTTAGTTCTCCACAGATACATTAAAAGAGATAGATATTTAACTTACCAGACTGGATTAATCATGTAGTTTTGCAAGAACTCTGGACATCTCTATTAAAAGTACCTATCTCTCTGCAGAAATATTAGAATTTCCTCATTGATATTATAAGATAACCATATAAATTATGCACACATATATCTGAGTGAAGCTTGTAATATTTTGGTGAGGTAGCACCAAAAGTAGTCACCTAAATGAATCCTAATGGCTACTATCAGAGCTCCAAAATCTTGTAAACTGAAAATACGCATGCTTATGTCCTTCCACTTACGTGTAGTTAACTCACTCTCATTTTAACTTGAAAGAGTTAAACTTACAGAAAGTTAAAAACAGAAGGCCTGACATTATCATGTGATCATTTTTGACATCTAATTCACACCTTCACTTGGAAGACCTACTTATGACGAGCTCTGCGGTGTAAAGTGTAGTAGATAAAAAAAACCTTTTCTTAGCACTTTTCTGTTGGTACTCACAAATTCAGGAAAGGTGGTATCACCTTGACTGAATGTTGCCTGACTAAACCTGCCTTTCCAAATAACAAAAGGTCCTGTTGTAAAAAAGCAGATACCTTTTGCTCATACATCCACATAGCAGAAGGTTTTTTTGTATCTATTTTGGACCGGAAGTGCAAATATATTGCAAAGTGAGATATTATAAGAGCACACTCTCTAGGCATTGAGCTCTCATATTTGAAGGACGTGTGAAGTAGGCTTCAGTAGAAAAAGTGATGCTGCTGAAATTAATGGGCAAATGTGCACTAGTTGCTTGGAACACATAAACTTAGTTTAACATGTGAAACAATACTTCTGCTGGTTTATCTTTTTCGTCACTAACAGTAAGCAACAGGGAGTATAATAGTTTGCTACTTAATGACTTATAAATGATTTAATTAAGTGTCTATTTGATATTGTCTTCACACTTCATTAATGAGGTGGTTGTTTATTAAGCTGGGAAACTTATTTTCATTCTAATAATTTATTCAGTTTTAGTTAAATTTAGAAAGACTTTGGTGTTATTTGAATGAGGGTTTGACAGAGTAGTTAGGTTTTTCCCCAAGATATTTATTTTTCGATAACGCGTATTCTTTTTTTTCTTGAATGTGTTGAATAAAATGTGGAGGATATGCATACAATATGTGTTTTACAGATTTCACCCAATATATATTGTATTCTGCCAAGTTCCTTTGTCTCTTTAACTTTAGAAACAAAAAAAAATTGCATTTCCTATAAAATATTTGCATCATCCTAATAAATCAACTGACCAACAATGGACCAGTAAGTCCATCATAGGCCAGAGTAGACACAAGAAGATTATATGGTCAGCGTAATTAAGATTTTTCTAGTGTGAAAAATTTGTTTTAACTTGTTGCTGTATTTCTGTTTTAAGTCAGACACTAGAGAAGCAGCTTGAAATATGGATTCTAATCAACTAAACAGCCTGTGGAAACAGGAAGGTATTATAAAATGACCGTCAGTTCCTACAGATCAGGCATTAGGTCAGGAAAGCAGAAACAGGTCAACAATTAAATTGTGTATCATCTAGTTCAGAGTCTTGCTGTTTACTGATTCCGTTTCAAAGATTTGCCTTGATTTTAAGCATCTGTTTTGTTGTGTAGAACTAACAAATGAAGTTTGAAGTTTAGCAAATACTCCATTGAACCACAGACAAGACAAAGTCCATTTCAAAGCCATCCTTGAATAATCAGTGTACTATTTTGCTGTATGTGATATTGTTGCAAGGTCAGTTTGCAGACTGCTGTTTGTCACTAATGAAGGATAAAGATCATAGATTTCTCTCTTTTCTGTAGCTTTTTGTGAAAACCATAAATAATAAAACTTAAAAGATTTTTTCCTAAAATTGGATTGAGGCTTCAAAATCCAATGTTAAATCCAAATATAAAGATTCATTTTTTGAAAAAATAACCTTTTTTAATTTAGTTATCTGATTGTCAATGTAATATCTTCATACATCCACAGATATGGTGCTTCAATACACTGATGTGATATTAAAAAAATGCTGATTTCGTATTTTAAAAGTATACTTGACAGATCATTGGAAATTATTCCCTTACATGAAACCTTCTTCTAGACTGTAGGTTTTGATGTGACGAGAAACAACAAAAATATGTATCTATAAGACACTGAAAGATTTTTAGGAAAGAGAGAAGTGAATTTGTGCTGTCTTAATGGTGCAGGAAAAAGAGTGTTCCAGCAGGCAAGCTAAGCCCAAAGTGAATTAGAGACTTAGTAATTATGTGTTAAGAATACACATTCAGTAGAATTCAAGCCAAAATTCAATGTACAACTATATTTTGGATTTAGCTACATTCTTTTAGTGACAAAACTAGACCTATATTTACTTCTTTCTCACTCTATTCATGTTATTATGGAGAATTAGATCAATTCAAAACATTTTCTTCTGTAAGAGGACTATTATTCCACAAGGTCCCTATGATGATAAAGCTCATATCAGAAAGAAAAGATTTAGAAGTAATATACCAATCAATATGAGTCTGTGTTATAGAAGAACAGCAGAGATTAACCTACTTTAAATTTGGTATTTAGAATGGAGATAGACATTTCCTTGAACTTCTACATTTACTCATAGTTACGCTAGAACAATTATTCTTGTGCATGCAGCTGCTTGTACTATAATGGAAAAAAATCATTATAAGAAATTCATATTCTTTCAACCTCGTCTGTACATGTAAATATGTTTTCCTCCTCTCAGATTTTTACTGTACCTGCATAAAGGCTCATCTTTTCATAGATGACATATACAAGTTTAAAAGACATATATGAGTTTACAAGCACAGACACATACAAGTTTAAAAGAACCTCCAGAGGTCACATAGTCCAAGGTCCTACGCAAACCAGGTCCAGTTACAGCATGTTACTCAGAATTGTGGCTAGTCAGGTTCTGAACATTTCCAAGGATATCACTGGAAAGCCTGTTCCTGAGTTTGATTATTCTCGTGGAGAAAGACCTTTACCTTATCCCAAGTTATAATTTCACACATTTCAATTTCTGTTCACTGTGTATTATCAACATTATGTGTTGTCCACTGCGTACATTAGTAAATTCTGGCTCTGTTTTTGTTTTGTTTGGTTTACTTTGTTTTATTTTAACACGCTGGTATAGGAAGTTGTAGACAGCAGTAAGATCCCTATGGTAGCCTTCACTTTTCAAGGCTGAACAAGCCTAGTCCTCTCAGCCTTTCCTTGTACATCATGGGTCACAGCCCCCTGATATGTTGATAGTCTTCTTCTGTACTCACTTCAGGTTGTCGGTGTCTTTTTTGTACTGTGGAGCCCAGAAGGGACACCGACTTTCACATGCAGTCTTCAGGCACCAAAGAGACGGGACTAGTCACTTCCTTTCATCATCTGAAGGGCGATTAAAGGATAGAAAGAACTGTTCTGTTCTGGTGCAACAGCTTTCTTGAATTGTGCAACATTTCTATTTCAAATCTTGAATAAGCACCCTACTTTCTGTTTCTGTCTTCTAGTTCTGCTACATCACTGAATAGGTGGCCCCTTTTCCACCTTCTGAATTAAAACAGATAGTTAAACATGGGTCACGTAAATGAGAAACTTAGGGAGACCACAACTCTCATTTCAGGACAGCAACAGTTATGGAATATGTATAGACTGTACATAATCACAGACTCTTTAAAGAAATGGAAGTTAAAAAGAGTGGGAAAGGACAGTGTTTTCTCCCTTTCTTTCTTAATCTACCTTGCAGAAAGTCATCAGTTAAAACAAAGACATAATCAACTGAAAAGTACAAGATGGTACTAAAACAATTAGTAACAAAAACCCCACTGTGCAATGTAAGAATAGCCCTAATATTTCACAGTCATCAGATAACCAAATATACTAGTGTAGAGGAAGTACAGGAGGAGAAGACCTCTAAAGAAGCCACGTTAAGGGAGTCTGAAAATCTGATTTTATATATATATATAAGTATATGTGTATATATATATATATATATATATATAAAGTATATGTATACATAAAAACATTTCTGGGAGTTTGATGCTGTTCCACAAAATATTTTGGACTGTCAGTGGTGTGTCTGGTATGCACATGTGGAGAAACCAGTCAGGGGCCAGATGCCCAAAGTCAGAAGCAGTAGAACAAAGACATTGCAAGCATTGGTCACAGTATGCTTTCAGCCTTCCAAAGTTTCTTGGTACAGAGACTTCTAGCCAGGAGTTAGAATAACTGAATAATAATAAGAAAGATCCTAAAGAAGTGTTGTCTTTCAAAATTGCTTTGTATTTTTTTATGCTTGCCATCAGCAGAACATCTAAACCATCCATCCCCATGTGGTAAGATACCTTTGTCTACTTGTTCAATTTGTATACCAGAGAACCCAGTTCTTAAGTACTCAATACTGAGTGATAAGTATCAGGCAGAATTCACTATTAAAGACAGAAACTATGTATGCAATGATCTCTACAAATAAAAAGTTAAAAAATATACATATGCTTCTATAATGTATTGATCACTTTCATAGTTTGATTTTTCTTTGAGTAAATGTCAAATAATTTTCCTATTTACAGCTCTTCTCTTTCAGGCTTTTTACCTTTCAAATATTTCAAGTTGTTATTCTCATTAGCAATATGCTGTAACTAGTTTTCAGTATGCAGTGCTTTTATTCTGTAATATTCTTATAATTCTTCCAGATAGTGAATTGTTTTATTTTTCATTTCTAAATTTTTCCAGTTTGTCAAAATATTCCTTATTATTATTGTTATTCAAATACAAAAAAACCCCGAGGAGTATCCAAGTTTAATTCCCATCACCTTTATTTCTACAGTTCAGTGTTACTTTATTTATGTTTGCTACAGTGCATTGAAGCTCACATCTGTTTTTCTGTTCTCCTTACCTCTTTATTGTCAACAAAATTTCTTCCCTCCCTCAGATGGTCTTTGTGAATTCTTATTCCCCAAATGTACAGCTTGCATATATCCCAAGACTAAATATCACTGTATTTCCTGCCAATAATTCCAACCTCCCTTGCTCTTTTTATAATATTTCTTCGTCCACAATGATATTTGCAATACATTCCAATTTCATATCATATGAAAATTTAATTAATGTGCCATTTGCTTCTCCACATAAAGCATAAATAAAATTGCTAAATAAAACTGGGCCTACTATTAATCCTGGCTAGACCTCCTTGGCCACTGCAATTTAATATAACTTTGCTGTTTGCCCTTCAGCTAGTTTTTCCTCAGTGTGATGATGCCAGTTTGAATGAGTGGTGTAGTAGAAGTATTCAATACAAGATATTATAAGGGTTGAATATTACTTTTCCATCCAGACTGTTTTTCAAAAAAATGAAAACTTGTATATCTATTTTAAGTGCCTTTGTTAGAAAGCTGAACTTCTGAAACAGCAGAAGTTATTTGAGACTTCTTCATGATCCTAGCAGATATTTCATAGGTTCTGTAGGAAATCATTATATTCTTCAGCTCCAACCTGGAGGAGAGACAGGATACCCTGTAGTATCAAAAGTGGCACTGAGCACCAATATTTTAAACCAAATCACTCTTTTATTTTCTGGTTTTAGTCAGTGGAGTATGGAGTATGCAATAAGCAGTTCAGAAAAGGGGCCTGGCTTAGAAGCATATAAATCTACTGAAAGAGACAGCCTTTTTCTCTTTGAGTAATGAACATTGACAAGAGCTCATTTTAGTTAACACTAATTAACCAGAAGACAAATATCTACAGCTCAATTTGACCATCCACACAAAGGCATCAAGTGATATTCAGACTCCACTGGGGTATTTGAAATATACTCAGAGGGCTAACAAAAATAATCTAAACTCTATAGGAGAACCATGCTCTTCTGGAATAGCTAGAATAGCCTAAGCATCTCAGAAGCAGTGGATTCCCACCAGGTGTTTGAATAGATCGCTGCCCTCTCTTCCCTTGTCTCCTCATTTTTTATATGCAATTTCAGTATACACCTGCGCTAAGTTCCCTTCACCATTCACCTTTTGGTCTGTAAATTCATACTACAACAAACAATCTCAGTAGATAACAAGGTAACAACCCTTTTCATCTTTGATTAATATTACCCAATTAATACACACGCACAAAGATTAACAATAAATTAGTATGCAACACTCACTTTTAATTAAGCTGTTCCAACCAGTACTAATACTGTCATAAGAAGAAACTACCACTGGGAAGCCTGAGGGAGTCTCAATGAAAAGTGTAATTCTCCTAGACAGAAAACATGACAATCATCTTTCTTCATCATCCTCATTATCTTCATTGAAATCACCACTAAGTATGTTGGAGAGGATCCTCAAAGGAAGCTTATCTGGTGACCCCATTGTTAAGCCACTGAAGAGAGGTTTCCCTTTATCTTTCTCTTTTTGTTTCCTTCCCTACTTTCTGCCTGATAGCTTTAAATGGACTCATGCCATAAATTCTAGACTCTAAAAGGGAAGTTCTCTTCATTTAAGATCATTCCAACTTTATTCGTGCAACATCTGTGCTACCACTCAGAGACCTACTGAAATATAGAAGCAACAGCAGAAAGAAAAAGGGGAAAAGAAGCTGGTATGTGAGTGAGTTGACTTGATACAAAACTGGGATGTAGCTGATGCATATACCAATATCAAGAAAGACTTTCACGATTTTCAGTCTGTGCGAATTTAGATTAGATAATCCATCTCCTGGAATGCAACTGCTGAAAAGCAGATGGAGACCAACAAAACCTTTTCTAGGCTGTTGATAAAAGTAAAAAATAATGCAACTCATTTCTTTTTATTTTTTTCTCAGCGTTATGTTTGCAAAACTGCCTTTCTAAAGTATCTGTACTTTCTTCTTTACCACAGCATATACTTGATTAAAAATTCATCAGAACAAAATGAGGTATGACCCATTATCTCCCGTAATTATTTCACTTTTTAGATAGAATGTCCTCAAAGCTCCTGAGAATAAGGTAGCTGTGGTTTGTAGCTTTCTCAAAGCTTTTTTACTTGTTTGCTATGTTTTGTTCTTTAGTGTTACTAGCATTCCTGCATTATTTATTTGATTTGGAGCTGCTGGAGAAACAAGCAAAAATAAATCTCAGTAACTCCAGAAAAGAAGCATACAAATATACCTTGAATGGAAGATTGAAAAGGAAGACAAGACATCTTAAGTCCATGCTGAAAAGGCCTCTTGCAGAATCCTATTTATAATCTGAAAGTGAAGTAACATTCATAAAAGAATTAAACTGTTTTGGAAAAGGATATCCTAAGGAAGCATCTGAAACCACTGAGGTAATTTCACTTTCCAGAAAACAGCAGAAAAGAGCTAGAAAACTTACTCTGAGAAATATTTTTTTAACTTTTTGCATAGTTCCTTCTTAGATTTTATCTTTTTTTTTCAATAAATTTAAAAGTTACTGCAGACTGAAGTATATATTTGTTTCCTCTGTTCTACTGGTTTTTGTAAGCTGGGAGGTAACATATTTATAAAAAAATAAAATCCTTCTTAAAAAATTAAAATCAATATAAAAAAAAAATTTCCTTTTGAGCAGAAGTTTTCACTTGTGAACTGTGTAAAAGCATGTTACCAGGTATCTCTCTTCTTATAGTGTTGATTTTAAACATGGGATAAGAGTAAAAACCTTGAAAATATTGTTACTGATCAAAAACTGAGGGTCCGAAACCATAAACAAAGTAGTGATGGTGGAACTGAATGTGGCTCACTGAATAGGACCCTACAATGGAAGGAGGCTCAATGGAGATGAACAAGGGTGATATCCCTGTGAAGCTCAGAGTTACGTGAAGAAGCCGAATTTATTTCAACAGAAAGAGGGCAAGAGGGTGGCTTTTGTTACAGATAAACAACTATCAACAGTTGACTATGTCAACTAGTTGAGTAAATATTTCCCTGAGTCAACCAGACCACCATAGAGGGGAGGAAATGTATGATTCAGCCTTACATGGGGTACAAAAACTAGACATCTAGCAAAAGAAATCAACGGGCTTGAGCTGGTTTCAACCCACATATTCCTGCCTGGTGACTGGCAACACAAATGTTGTAATGGTGAATATAGAGATCAGTCATGGCAATCACGTTTGTATTGTGATTGAACTGTGTGTTGCAATTGCTAGATTTTGCTGATTGTCTCTTAGATTTGTAATGTGTTTTCAGTATATTTTCTATCACTCTGATAAATCAGAAATCCCATGTAATGTCAATTATCTTCAAATAAGTAAATTTTATATTAAACATTACATCAGGCTGTGGATTTTATTACAGGCCATGGATGTAGTATACCTGGACTTCAGCAAGGCCTTTGACACTGTCTCCCACAGCAGATTCCTGGAGAAGCTGACAGCCCGTGGCTTGGACGGGAATGTTCTGTGCTGGGTTAGGAACTGGTTGGATGGCCGAGCCCAGAGAGTGACAGTGAACGGTGTCCCATCCAGCTGGCGGCCGGCCACTAGTGGTGTTCCCCAGGGATCAGTGTTGGACCCGGTCCTGTTCAATATCTTTATTGATGATCTGGATGAGGCGATCGAGTCCTTCATCAGCAAGTTCACAGAAGACACCAAGCTGGGAGGAAGTGTCGATCTGCTGGAGGGTAGGAGGGCCCTACAGAGAGACCTTGACAGACTGGAGAGATGGGCTGACTCCAATAGCATGAGGTTTAACAAGTCCAAGTGCCGGGTTCTGCACTTTGGATGCAACAACCCCATGCAGAGCTGTAGATTCGGTGCAGAGTGGCTGGAGAGCAGCCAGGCGGAAAGGGATTTGGGAGTGCTGGTGGACAGGAATCTCAACAGGAGCCAGCAGTGTGCCCAAGTGGCAAAAAAGGCCAGCAGCATCCTGGCCTGCATCAGGAACAGTGTGGCCAGCAGGACTACAGAGGTCATCATCCCCTTATACTTGGCACTGGTCAGGCAGCACCTTGAGTACTGTGTCCAGTTCTGGGCCCCTCAGTTTGAGAAAGATGTTGAGATGCTGACAGAGGGCGACGAGGATGGTGAGGGGGCTGGGCCACAGGCCCTATGAGGAGCGACTGAGGGAGCTGGGGTTGTTTAGCCTGGAGAAGAGGAGGCTCAGGGGAGACCTTCTTGCTCTCTACAACTACCTAAAGGGAGGTTGTAGTCAGGCAGGGGTTGGTCTCTTCTGTCAGACGACTGGTGACAGAACAAGAGGACACAGTCTCAAGCTTCGTCAGGAGAAGTTTAGGCTTTATATTAGGAAGAGGCTCTTCACTGAAAGAGTGATTGGCCATTGGAATGCGCTGCCCAGGGAGGTGGTTGAGTCACCATCCCTGGAGGTTTTAAGAGGAGATTGCATGAGACGCTTAATGCCATAGTTTAGAGGATGAGTTGGTGTTGGTGTTGGGTTATAGATTGGACTCGGTGATCTCAAAGGTCCTTTCTAACCTTGTAATATTGTGATACTGTGATCACCTGTACATGGAACATACCAGAGGATCTGGTCAGAAAGGGTTAGACACTGACAGATGGTCAAGTAGTACAATAATCCCGACCTCAAGAACTCAGTCCTAAACTGCCTCAGTGACGAGCTCTCAAGACTGATCACTTCAGCTTTGCTGTTTAAGACTGCCAGTAACTTTAGTTACTGTAGTACGGGTTGATTGCTTTGAAAAATGTAGTCATAATAACAATTAACATACAAGAATGAGAATTAGGAGTGTGATGTTAACATCAGCCAGGTGTTAGGAGACTGACTTCTTTTATCAGTCTGCTAAATAATCTCATCATATGCATGTGTAATTCCCTGATGTTTACTTGTATAGATGTATAGATACTAATTTTCAACAGGTGTTTTCAGAACATTTCTTTCTGCAGAAAAAGCTGAGGCTGTGTTTCTTATATGTCCTTTGCTTTGAAGAATCCCTCTCAGTTGCTTCTATTTGGAGGTCTCAAGGGCCATAAGAGGAACACAACTGAAGTGCTGGTGAGCTGCAGTCACACCCCCAGCCTGGTAATCCTGAGAATGGCTGAGGATGACAAACTTTGGGCACAGAGGGAGAGTTAAGGATCGTTTCAGCACCAGATTAAAGTAATAGACACTCAGAAGAGTGCATGTAGAAGGTGGGTTGTGGTGGGCCAACCTCCCACCCAGCTGCTTACTCACACATCGTTCCTCAGCAGGAAAAGAGGAGAAAATAGAAAGTTCGTGAGTTGAGATAAAGGTGGGAGGATTACTTACTAATTACTGTCATGGGCAAAATAGGCTTGAGGAAAATTAATTTACTTCTTTGCTAATTAAAATGCATGAGAATAATGATAAAGTCAAAGAAACCCTTTCCTTTCTCCTTTCCCAATAGGTAGTGAAAACGTGATTGTAGCACCAGCGTAGAGTGGTGGATACTCAGAAGTGTGCATGTGCTAAGAGGATATAATAGTTTTATTTGTGTTACTAGTAAATCTTTGCATTCATTAGATAATTTGGAGATGGAAAATATTAATTGGTCTAATATTAATTTCTTACCTTTCTATATAAGGTGTGTTCCTTTTTGCCTGTAACACAATTCTGAGTATTACGTTCTGCTGCTCTTCCTGGAATAGTTGAAACATTACTACAGTACTACAGAGCATTAGCAAAAGTTCAGTGGAAGACACCCTTTTCTAAATTGTTTTTCTTTTGAAGCAATTTCCTAGTTCCTCTATGGGGAAAAACATGGTTGTACCTAACTCGAGCCTACACACATGTCAACATGCAATCATCTGGAACTAAACGTGACAACACACGTGAAGCCTCTCCCTTTCTGTCAGGGTCATTTGTTTATCCAGTTTCTGAAAAAACACAAGTAGCCCTTTGCTAGCCTTCTCTCTGATGGTTTATTAAACAGATTGTTTTATTTAACAGTAAGCATTAATTGCATTTGTTTTCTGAAGTTATTTTCTCCCTCTTTATTTTATCTTCTTCAAAATTATTCCTGCTCACGCTGCACTAAGCATTGTTGTCACTGACTAAATAAAATGGTCTTCTCATGCATTAGCATGCAGATCACTGCATACAATATGTGACCAAGTAATTGGAAAGAAAAACATTTGTAGGTAGGGCTTTGTGAGAATTACAATATAAAAGTGGCAACAGGAAGATTTTCTAATGAGTTATGGCTTGCTGTTTTCTAATACATATGTAATCAAAAGGCCAGTAAATTAACATTTAACCTATGTAACTTGGCAGGATTTTTTTAAATACAATTTTATTTTCCAGAAAACATTTTCATATTTTCCAGGTACAATTCACTGTGTGCAATAGTTGCTGTGTAATCATATATACGTAACGTAATAATTATGGAAACAAGAATTATTTTATTAAAATATTAAATAATGTTTGCATCAGCAAGATTTAAAATCATTTAATTGAAACATCTACATGTAAAAAGAGGAATTTAAATAAAAAGCATGGAGTAGCTTCTATTCCAGTGCTATACTTTATCAAATACTCATGTAATACTTGACATATACCTATTTTGCCATAATTTTAGAAAACATTCTTCACTAGTATTAATATCCTTAATATCCTAGAATGCACATAATCTTAATATGATTATCATCATCATGAATAATGTGAACTTTAGCATAGTTTACAGTTATTCCCTACCTTCTTTATGTCAGTTATTCTCTGACAATTTTATAGCTTAGTATGAAAAAATGTAATTCAAATAGTTTTAGTAGTGCACTGGTTTTCCTGGGATAGAGTTAAGTTTTCTTAGTAGCTAGCATAGGGCTACGCTTTAGATTTGTGAGGAAAACAATGTTGATAATGCTCTGATATTTTAGTTCTTGCTGAACAGTGTTTCCACAATGTCAAGCCTGTTCTCCTTTTCATACTGCCCTGCAAGTGAGTAGGCTAAGGGTGTACACAGAGACAGATTTTTAGCAAAGGCCTGAAGTGACAGGAGAAATGGTAACAGTGAAACTGAAACAGAGTAGATTTACATTGGACATAAGGAAGAAATATTTTTTATGCTGAGGGTGGTAAGACACTGGAACAGGTTGCTGAGAGAAGTTGTGGATGCACCGTCACTAAGAGTGTTCACAGTCAGCTTGGATGGAGCTTCAAGAAATATGATCTAGTGAAAGATGACTTCTTATGGTAAGTGAATTAGACTAAATGAAGTTTAAAGGTCCTTTCCAACCTAAACCATCTGTGACTATGATTCCATAATTCTAGGAAGCTGAGAGGGGACCAGTGGGAGACAAGCGACCCCATTTGGCCAAAGGAGTTTACCATACTATATGACATCATGCTCAGTAATAAAATCTGGGGAAAGAAGGAGTGGAGTTATGGCATTTGTCTTCTCAGGAAACTGTTAACTATGATGGAGACCTGACTTTTCTGGAAATGCCTAAATATCTGCCTGTCAATTGGAAGTTGTGAATTAATTTCTTGTTTTGCTTTTCTTGCACATGCAACTTTTGCTTTACCTATTAAACTGTATTTAACCCAGAAGATTTTACACTTTAAACTTTTGGTTCTCTCCCAATTCCTCTTGTGGGGAAGTGAGTGAGAAGATGGGTGGTTATTAGCTGTTTGCCTTGGCTAACCCACAACAAATAGAAAGCTGTCGCATACTGTGACTCTTTATTTCTTAGTTCTGAACATTGTTTTTTGAATTGTGATCATTACTTCTGTTCAATCACAACAATGAAAGGTGTTTACTCCATGAACACTGGGCAGTCCCTTTTTTTATGATATTATTAGATTAATACAAGCAGCAGCATCTCAGAGGATTTCTGAACCAAATCAAGCAATATTTGCTGTAGGAAGGACTGCTTGTAACTGTCTCCATATATTGAGAGGATGGTAGATGAGTTATCCAGAAAAGGGAACCAATTAGCTCATCAGAACTTCCGAAGTTTGTTGGGTTTTTTTAGGGAAGTTGTTGACAATTTTTTTTTACAGTTTAACCTGTTAAAAATAATGAATCTGAACCACATATTTTCTAGAGTCAACCCATAAATATTTCCTTTTAAAATAATCAGAGACATTTTACTGTTATTATGAAATTCAACTATTGTTTTAATCCTGCTTTCACTTTTTCTGTGGATGAGATGAACACAATTACTCAAAAATCTGTCATACATTATCTGTAACAATTTTTGTTCAATAGCAGATAATTTGAATATGCAAGACATCATAGGTTTTCCTTGAAGTTTATGATTGACAGTTGGGACTAAAATAATGTGAAAAACCTCAATGAGAACTAAATTGGCGTTTCTGGAAATAGATACACAGAACACAAATATTAAAATTACAAAACAAAAGGTATAAAACATTGACTATTTGTTAAATTTCATGATACTTAGGTTATGGTACTCCGCAATTGCTGTTAAGACATTCAAAATGTATGAATTTAAAATCTAATCCTTCTTTTTTCTCTGTCCTTTTCAATTGAAGTTAGAGTCTGACAGATTCAATAATGACTCCTTACAGCTGAATATTTGGTCTAGATTCTCATCTAGAGTGTTTCCTTTTGTAGTTTTAGGGAAGTCACTTTAAACTCTCTCTACTGTCTGCCAATCCTTTAACTATCCTTCTATCTATTGAAGAAAGAAATGGAATCCGAAGGTGTTGGTTTGTCAGAAGGTAAAACACACTATTGACATTAACATAGCATAAATCCTAGAATCCAGCTTCAGGATTATGCTCTCAATTTCTTTTTTATTACCTATATTTGTAAATAAAGGTTTAGATATTTAAATTTGAAATTATGATTTATTATACCTTCCTTGGGAATTAGAAAAGTATAGGCTTTGCATCAACTTGCAAGACACAAGATGAATGTACCAAAACCAGACTATAATTCACAGGAAACACAGATACATAGTATTAAACTCAGCATACCATGGACTGTGTTTAATAATAAACTGTTCCTGGCACAGATTTGAGCCATTCCAAATAGTACTTGTCCTAGTAATTCCTGGACATGATTTCTCTGTTAACTTGTTCTTGCCCAGTATGCAGTGTTTGAAAGGCTAATGCACTTTACCAGCATAGAAACAGGTTTTATCATGTTGCATTCAATATCCACTAACAGTTCTGAGCAATTTTAGTACAGATTTGGCACCGTTAGTGTAATACAGCCATAAAATCTTTCTAAAATATTTTCTATTACTGAAGATTTTCAACTTGAGAACTAAGAATTTTATTTAAAAATCAATATATGCTCAAAAGTAAGAAAACAAATCTAAGTCCCAGTAGCCTGCAAGGTAGTATTTATCCTTCACATGAATTAAAATAAATATATGTACTTACAAGCACAGCGTTTTCTATTGTGAAATATGGATGAAAACACATGTGAAACTTATTTGAATGATCAAAATAGTCAATTAACATCTTCTGCCGTGTTCATAAATTTTTCTTCTGAAGCACATGAACTAAATTCTGTGTACATGTCCAGTTGTAACTTTAATACCATTCTCTTTATTCTTCCCTTTTTTCCCTTTTTAAAGCAGACACAGTTTTGGAACTCCTTGTCTCTCCCTAGAGGACAGTTCAGGAAGACTATAAAAGCACATGTGTATTTTCTGCCCCCAAAAACTTTAAAACTTTACATTCCATATCTGACAAATTTCACCTTTATATCCATACACCTTTTATTTCTGTGTGTTCTTTATAAGTGCAAACACACACCTCTTCCCCAATGCAGTCACTGTACATTAACTTTGTGCGATGTATGAAGTACATTTTGTTGAGGAGATTAAATACAGTTTTAAAAAAACAAGCATGTTTGAGGGGTTTACTTGAAATCACCAAAGTAGTTAGCAGGAAGAGTTGGGTTTTGGATTTAACTGCAAGAGTAGGCGCTCTCTGTAATGACTAAAACAGAACACCAGGCCTCTTTGCAGATAAACAGAAAGTGGAGATCACTTTCAAAACTTCAAAATCTTTTTTTTCTGAAATATACTTGGAATATCATTCTTCATTTCATACACCACTGAGCTCTTTCAAATTTCTCATTCAATGAAGCATAGCTTTCATCACTATCCTCTGCTTCTTCTCTGACTTTTAGATAGTCTTTTTCACAAAGAACTGTCAAAATGCATACTTATTTAATGAGCTTTTGATATTAAAGCTTTTATTCTTCTTTGAAATTCACTTATCTAGCATTGTGTATCGTCATTGCTTGCAGTACCACATGGACCGGCACCTAGAACTTGTACCCGTGGAGTTAAACCTACTTGCAATACTGTAAGAAGGTAGACAGGTATCAGAGTCATCTCTCAGGAAAGAATAAGTCTTTCTATTCAGTCTTTTAAAGAGATGATTTTGAAATAAAGTCAGTTTGCTGTTCAATTACTGACAATATAACTGGTAATATAACTGTAATTGTTTTGGGCTATGTAATAGCCCAAAAACAATAATAAATGATTGCACAGAAATTATACATGCTTTTGTACGTGTTGTACATGTAGTTGTACGTGCTTTGGGCTTTGTAATAGCTTAGTAACAATAACAAATATTTAAAGTAGTGTTAGCAAGATCCTTGTTCTTGGGAACCTAATACTGGAGGAAACAATCTCATAGATGTCTTAAGGAGACAGTAATTACAAGACAAAGCTGATAGTGCTTTGCAAACATGTGTGAAGTTTCAATAAAAGTTTATGTTCAGTATAATACAGGTTATCATTGACATGATTAGAATCATAAATAATTAGGATCCACGGCACAGATTTACAACTCAGTGTAACAAGTTTTTAAAAACAGTGTTGTCTGAGTTCCTTCTTAGCATTTAGGTTTTCTTTTATTCTGGGACCACATATTTCAGTTTTGGTTGTTTCTTTTTCTGTTAGAATTGTGATTCATGAATGTGTTGCTTTAAAGCTTGCTGCACCATGTACAAATGAGTCCTGAAAACAGGATTTCACTTTTTTTTTCTTATCATTTTTAGGGTCAATAATGCAACAATAAGTAAGGTTTATAATAAATGTGAAATCTGTAAGTGAAATAACTATACAGAGAGTTGAATTTCTCACTTGAATTTCCGTATTTACTACATATGCATGGAAATAACCTTTAGTTTATAAACATAAAAGTGTAAGTGTCTAATATAGTTTTCTACATATGAGCCATGTTATCACATTAAAGTCAGTGGACATTCAATGTGGGATTCAGTTGTCAAACATACGCATTTGATGTCTTTTGAGACATCTTACAGAATCCAGGAAGTCTACTTAGTGTTGGAAAATATGATACAGGATGTACAATAGTCCCATATGTTTCTGGATGTAAAGCTTAACTTGATTGCCCATATATAGGTAGCTAGTGGCATTTGATATTACCTTGAGGATCTTGCCAGCTCTTTGGTTGCTGCTCAGAGAAGATACAGAAGATTCATACCAAGGGAGCTGCACATGACACAGGTACCACGCTTCTAATACTGCAGGGTTTAGGGCACTAGTAAATTGTTATCAGACCCTCAGACCCAGTTAGCCTGAGGATGACGGACACTGTTGATCTTCAGGTCCAGAGGGAGAGCAGAACAGTGATTTCAGCACTAGAGCAAAGAGATAGAATTGTGAATGGAGGAGGCTGTTTAAGTTTCATCTGCATTACTATAAAAACTTTTCTATATTCATTAGATAATTTGGACTGGTAGCATATTAATCAGACAAAAGATAATTTGGACTGGAAGCACATTAATTGGTCTTAGCTTTGTGTCCTGGTTCCAAACCTGCTGTGTATTCATTTTGCTGGTAAAAATATTTAAGTGTATCAACTGTTTCTTTTTGTGATGTTCATATTTATTATCCCACTAAGTGCACCTCCTTTTTGTAGACTGAACTGAAACAAATACTTTGCCCTTCAAAATACTTTGCCCTTCATACCAGTGTCTTATTTTTTTTTTTTTTTTTGTAGAAGCAGTCCCTACATATTTGCACTTAATTTATTCACTGCCTTGGCCTTCTATTGTAAAAATAATATATATGTATTTTCAGTTGCATTAACCAGAAAAGAACAACATGTTTCATTCTTGACTACATCAGGGAATAATTAGTAGGAGATCTCAGGGGATGTTTCCCCTTTCCTACTGTGCCACTACTAACTACAAAATTATGTAACTTGAATTTTAGCTGTTACACACAATCTGAGGATTTCTGCCACACATTGGCTGCACCACCAGACTGAGGGAATGCTCTCAATATTGCTTTCTCCAGGAGGTTGTCAAGGGAATCCCTGCAGTAAGGAGAAAGCTACCATACTACATTTTTTAAGCACTGATTCATCAGGAAGCACAGAGGATGCATCTCATCACCTCAGTTTAACTCTGTGTCTATTAAGCATAACCTATATTATGGCTAAGAAACTGTTGATCACACCTTCCATGTCTGACGTCTGACATCTAGTATTTCTTCTCAGGTTCTGACTCTGTTGTTTGATGCAGTTAGGCCAGAACTGCCTAGCCTGTTAATTTCTCCTCTGCACTCTTCTGTCACAGCAGTCACTCGTTGCAGGCTCTTTATATCTGCTAGGGGCTGAATTTACAACTTCTTTCTAATCACGGACCCCATGATGCCCACCACAGATGATCTGTGACAGATCATCCCCAAGCTAATGCCTTCATTTCCACACAAGCCACGGTGAGGGGAAACCTAGACTGAACACAAGAGTTCAAATGGTACTGACAAGTTGTCATGTGAGTTCTAAGGACATCATCCCACACATCTATTTGTAGTAAGGCCTGCCAAAAGATAAAAAAAATCAATATCTTCTGTGGCTTTGTTATTGATCATTTTCACATGTGGTTAATTTGGCTTCATTTTCTCACTACCTGATACAAACAAAACTAGCTCAGCTTTAATGTTACACTCAATTATCTCGAAGACTTCATAAAAGCACGGTAACCTTTCTCCTGGAGTTTCTGGGGTGATGAATGTACTTTGGTAAGCCTTTCAAACTGCTATAGAAAATTCTCTTTAAGCACAGCCTTTCCCATTTATCTTTGTCTGGAAATCTTCCCCTTGCTTACGGTCAGCGCTGCAGACCCTATTACTCAGTCTTCCTGCTGATCTCATTTTGGGGAGAAACAAATTGTGCTTTTTCCCTGAATCAAGGCAATCATTAGCAAAGGTTACTTTGTTATCTTTTTGTTTCTAGGATATGTGCATGAGGAGAAACAGAATTCAAGACACAGAACCAGGAGGACTGAACAAATTATTAGAAGAATCTAATCAATTATTCCTCATATACAAAATGTTTATGTGTATACAGTTAGGAAAAGTGAAGAGCCAGTAGGAAATCGGGACTTCGCAGTGCATGTATGTGTCAGCTTATTTCCATCGTACTAGGTCTACTTCTTGATTGTGAGTGATTTGCTCTTTTAAAGCAGTTTAACTAATATGGGATTCCCAGAATCACAGAACACTTGAGATCGGAAGGTACCTCTGGAGATATTTTTCTAACCCTCCTGTGTGAAGTAGAGTCCAGCTCCAGCAGGTATCTTCTCCAATAAGGTTTTGAATATCTCCAAAGGCAGAGATTCCACATCCTCTCTGGGGAACCCGTGCCATTGTTCGATCCCTGTTACAGTAAAATGTTTTCTGATGTTTAAATAAAAATTTATTATATTTCAATTAGTGCCCATTGTCCCATATCTTTTCACTGGCCACCACTGAGAAGATGCTGGCTCTGGTTACCCAACAGATAGCATTTAAATTTAGTTAGGAAAAAAAGCTGTTGAAACATTTGGGTAATACAGTAGCTGTTTTCCTTTCAAGACTAATAACAGTAATAAGCTGTGTGAAAAGTTAGAGAGGGAAATCACCTTTTCAAAGATTTAAATTGGATTATTCTTCCCTTTCTAAAAGCAATCTTTTTTTTTCTTTTTTTCCCCGGTGAACAAAGAGGAGAGCAACAGCAAACAGTGCTACAACTGCTTGTATTTACTAAAATGTCAGACAAACTTACAAGTTTATGATATCTTGCAAATACCCAAAATAAAAATTATGATCTCTGCAGTGATATATGATCACAATGGTATCAATTGGAGATTAGTCTCTGAGGTACTTCTGTATTTAAACAAGGATCTTTCTAAATGGACTGGTGAGTTGTATAATAAAACCTTTGACACTAAACGGCTCACAGAATTGCTTAAGCTAAAATGAGTTTGTTTCTCTACAACCTTTCTTTTAGAACAGGCTATTGTTGAAAATATACTGATTTTTTTTTTAATAATTTTTTTTAGTTCTGCTATGCTAGCTCTTAGGGTTCAAATTGGGCTTTATTAAATACATTACTGTTTTTCATGAACTAAAGCAAGATGCTACTATAAGGGACTTACCCTAGATATTTTTACTGTCCAAACAAAACTGTATTTACAGCAAGATCAGCCATTAGTAAGTATTATTTATGTCACTGTAAAATTGCTGCTTATATGAAGTGAGATATGCTGTTGACTTTGATGTAGTGAGGCAAGGTCAGGAGTATGATTATATATCCTCCTCATCCCTCATCCAAAGAGTTGTGATTACACACATAGTAGGAAAGACTGTAAAAATAAACAAGGCCTTTAGACCTCCTTGGGTAGCAGTATGGTTTTTTTCTGATGCAATTCTATACCACCCATTATCTATCAGTGTATTTCTAAAAAAACCACAAGAAACTTTTGGGTTTGTTATGTACAATGTTCTCCTCAGCCGGCAAAAGTCACTAGAGGATAGCAGAACTCTACAGAAGTTAAAGTCCTTTGAGAAAACTTGGCTTCTAAAGGCTTCAAAGAAATCTAGTCTGATCCAGAGACAATATTGGCAATTTTGACAATTCAGGTTTTCATTAAGACTCCTATCTCTAGAAACTGATTTTGGAAGTCAAGTTGATATTTTAGATAGTATTTTAGATAAGTTTGCAAAAATTTACAGTCATCAAAAAGATCGCCAAAAAGTATAAAAACCATCCAGTTTTTAGATTTTTTTAAGTTGTATGAATAAGAGCAACACTATAGCAATAAGTGTCATTGCCCATTCAATGAAGACTGAAGTAGCGATCCTTCCAATAACCTTAAATACAGAGTGCAATAAATCAACCACACTCAGACATCTACTATATTTACAAAGAGGCAAAAGTCCAAATTGGAAGGAACGTTAAATTGTTCTGATACAGAGCTGGGATTTTTCTTCCTCTAAGGCTAATTACTTATAACTGAAAGAAATAAAAACTGTCATTATTAAAAATGTGTTGTTTGTTGCTTCCTCTTCTAATAATTCCAACACTGTAATAAGAAGATGTACAGGAACACACATTTGTCACTGAACTTTTTGACCATTGACTCAATTGTAAAAAGATTTGATGAAGAAGTAACAAATGCTGAATGCTTTATTGAGTATATATGATCAGGCAGGGTTTCCCAGTGTCCCTCCTTCTGGGTTAAGCTTTAGAATGCATCACAAGTGGAAAGAAAGTATTTCTCCACAGACTAATTAGATCATTTTCTACTGGCCTCCTTCACATTTCCTGCTGGTTAACATAGGTTCAAAGCTTTTGTCATTATTTTAGATCTGTTAAAAGGCATGTCCATCTGAGCATTCTAGGATGTAAGTGGACGATTATTGTACTTGACACTGACATTGCAGAGTGACCTTGATATCATCAAGTTTATGAGTTTATAATTCTAGTTAGTTTAAGTAAAAAAATAGCTTTCTAACGTATGCTATAATTTCAGTCTATGCTTTTTTTATAAAGCAAAATGAGTATACTCCATATGGTAGACTAACCAGATAACAGAACAGGTTATGGAAGATCTTCTCTTTTGTTTACAGTCCATTCTTTCTTTGTTTTTAAGGCCATAGCCTCAAACTGATCCCATACAAGATACTCATAGCATGATATTTCCTATTCCTCCTCCTTTTTGAGGGTGGGTAGAGCAGGCAGGGTAGACTAGGAGGGAACACAACTCGTCTTTCATTAGAATAGACAGTGAATGAAGTAGCAGAAATAGAGATTCGGGATACATGCAGTCAGGTCCAAGTCAGTCTGCAGGTGGAGACCCAGATCAGGGGACTCGGCGGCTACAGTTAGAGCTAGAAAGTAGTACTTCTTCAACACAGTTCAGGTAGAAACCGAAAAGCTTGGGCTGAGCCTAAACAGGACTCCTGAGCCCATGGATGTGGCACAGGTGGAGCTAGTCAAGACCATTACAACGTATAACATCTATGTTTATTTCAACTTGTATATTTATATCCAACCAATGGAATAATTTCATTATCTTTACCTTTTAAATTGCAAATCAGATTTTTGGAATATAAGAGGTCATGCTCTGTCTGAGAAGGAGATTAGGGGACAACAAAGCGGCCCGCCTAGATCTAGCATAGAATGAAGTAAAAGATTAAACAGAAGTTCAGCTAACAGCAGTTTAAAAATGCTATCCTAGCATATTTTGCATGTAATAGTTGATGGATAAATAGATAAAGAGGATTTGATACCTGTTTCACATATGCTTTGTTGCAGCCTTGAAAAAACTATATTAGGCAGTAACTATAGAAGCAAGATTGATTAGGCATGTTTGAATAAACAAATGATGAAATAGCATTTTTTTGTTTAGACTTTCCATAAAGGAAGCTTAATACTGTAAACAAGGACAATTAAGTTCCCATTTGAAAAAAAAATCAGGTGGATAAAATAGCTGAAATGGCCATATTTCTAACAAAACCAAAACATTACTGTTTTCATACACTATTAAGAAATTATATTCAATATTGTATGGCTGAACTCATGAAAGTAACCTTCAGAAGTAGGTATATTTTTTTCAGATCTCTCTTATAGCCCATACCTTGATATCTTTTTAAGCACTTTCTGCTTCTGTTGAGATGTTTCCCCCTGCATGGGCTGCTGGGAGACAGAAAGAACAGATGCAAAGCAGATATTATGTTGTCACTTGAAACATTGCCGTAAACTGCTCAAAATGCAAGAAGAGCATACTCTGGGAATTTATAGAAGAAGGATTTATAGAATCCCTCTTTGCTTATCTGAAGCAAGAGTTATCCTTATATTGCTAGAAGTTTGCATAGTGATCTCCATAAGCAAGCTATTTAATGGTTATTGCGGGGCAGGAGACATCCTTGGAGTAAATGAAACACAGTGACATTAATCTCATACCTTTGCCCTTTAAGGATTTTTAAAGCAGATAGGATAATTCCTTTCTTAATGTGACTTTTACAGTAGTGCATACATGTTTCTGGTTACAGAAACTGAAAAATACTATTCACATTTAAAGTAGATCTTATTAGTTTTTTTCTATTTAAATTCCACCTGCTTCTTCCTGGTGGTTTTCTGTGACTTATGATGATATTTAATCAAAAGATTATCGTATGTCTATGTTTCAACCTGGCTTCAATCCTACTTATTCTAATATGTATGGATTCAAAGCTGAGAAGAAAATAAACCTCAGTATCTCAGTTGCTGGACTACTGTTACAGTCACCTAGCATGGCAGATTCTGGGAATGTTTACAATGAGAAGGAAAGAGAGTCATCCATATCCCAGTATATGAGTTAGGTAACAAGCTGCGAGAAGGGAATTTTATGCTACTTTGGCATAAGCTGGGGTTATTCTTCTTTAAGCACAAAGTGAATTCTCACTTTCTATTTCAACTCAACAGGCATAGGCAGTGGAGAGACAACTGTTTCATGTTGCCTAAGCTAATGTTATTCTTGATGGTAGGAAATACTGGAAGTATACTACGACACGGCCAAACTTCACCCTCTAACTGAAGTCCAGCCAGATTTTGGTCTGTCTGTAATCTTCCTCTTAAATATATCCTTGGGTATCTAGGGCAGTTTAATTCTTCCTATTTTTTGTCTAATTTAGCTAATCTGAGATACTTTGACTTGATTTGATTGCCCATGTGTAGTCAAGCAGTACCATATGGAGGCTAAATTATTCCTCACAGTTTTCACCTGTAGCTTCAGAAAAATGTGTCTTTCACCTGTGTCTTCAGAAAGATGTCTTTCAGAAACCCTGTGTCAGTTCTACGGACTTTGACTGTTTTCATTGCTCTAAGTTGTTCTGAGTGACTTTAAATATGCATACTTTGATAGCCAAATCAGTCTCTTAAAATCTGAAAGTTAAATATGGGTCTCATTTTGGTTTGTCATTTATGCCATCAGTGTTGTAGGGTTTTAATAAAAATACTCCATATGGCACTTGAATAACAGAGGACTGAGCGTTGCACAAATGTTTGTGAAGTAATAATTCTGTTTTCAAAGTAGGCTTTTGAAAAGTGTGTGGTGAATAAAACCAGTTGCTTTCAATGAATAATAAATATAAAAACCCGTAGGAAATAAGAGGAATACTATTAACTGAGCATCGAATAAAGAATAAGCACACTGGAATTCATACGGTCATGCAGTTAGGAACAAGCACTTTACACATATAATTCTGCAGAGAATCTTAATTCCTCCTTTGGAAGGTTGAATCTTCAATCACAATAAAATCCTTTTGAAATTATTTATGTATTTTTTTATTTTTCCTTTTTACTTCTCAAGCAAAAAACCTACAGCACAACATCATAGTGGAGTCAGCAAGAAATGTTAAGGAGCATGTGGTAGGTTGACTCTGGCCAGCATCTAAGCACCCACCTAGCTGCTCATGTTTTCCCCTCTCCCAGCAGGACAAGGAGAGAACCGGAAGAGCAAAAACATTCTTTACTGCATGGATCAAAATAAAAACAATTTAATATGGGAAGGAGAGGCGGGGGGGGGGAATGTGAGGTACCATCCCCTGCAAGCAAACTAATGCCCAGCCAGTATACAAGCAACAACTACCCTGGACAGACCAAACCTCCAGTTTCTACTGCTAAGCATGATATTATGTGTCATGAAATATGTCTTTAGTCAATTTGGGTCGGCTAAGGGCCAGGGTAGGTAGTAATTTGTAGACACTATTAAACTGTTAGTAGAGTTTTGTGAAAGAACTCTTAACATAGATCTGGTAAGAAAATGCATTTTAAACATATAAAAGGGGGCAGGATTCTTGTTTTCTTCAGGTTTATTTTACTTCCATAGTTTTTCGTTGTCTATACAATTATTTCACTGATCTTCATATTACTGATCCAAAACAGAGATAACTTTTGCAACAACTTATGAGACAGAGAGAATAAAGGAAATAATACAAGAAAAAAATCAGGTCTCGAAAACATAAAGTATCTTCTCTTTTAGGAAGTTTCTGGAAGCTGGAAAGCTTTATGGTTTCATGGTAAGCTCCTGTGATGTTCTTTAATACTGGTTAGAATCTTAACGTATCAGGCTTTATTGGGCACTTCAGGCATTACTATGCTTGAAAAGTACATTTTGCATGCTTAGCAGTTATGATATGTCAGCCTTATAAAAA
Source organism: Neomorphus geoffroyi (assembly GCA_033558235.1). Taxonomy (NCBI): domain Eukaryota; kingdom Metazoa; phylum Chordata; class Aves; order Cuculiformes; family Neomorphidae; genus Neomorphus; species Neomorphus geoffroyi. Next base: position 25,268,797 of record JAUMJM010000005.1, read on the forward strand.
GCAGCATCTCAGCAATGATGTTAAAAAATTTTAAATCTGTTCTAGTAAAACCCATCTATCAATGAATTAAAAAGAACGTCAGAAAAGCTTTTGCTGTAATTTTCACAGATTTCATAGGTATTAATGCAATAAAGAACATTTGTCATACATATTTTACTGATACAATTATTACAACAAATATTCTGAACTAATTTTTGATCAAGTGCAATTGAAACAGTAATTCCAATATAGGTCTGAAATAAGAAATATTTGTTTGGTTTTTTAACTTAATCTATTTTTTATAAATTTTGTTTATGCAATTTTTTAGTAATAAAGAGCCTTAAAATACATGAACGAGTATTTGAAAATACATTCTTACATAACCAGTACCCTCAGATGACTTTTGCAAAATCAGGTGATGACAGAAGGGGATCAAAATAAGGGATGCCATTAGAAGAAATAAGTGTTTTATAAATTTGCAGTGATACTTCATTTATATACATCTAACACGTGTAGATTTAATTGCTATTAAATTATGAAGATGAGAATGTTTGTGAAACATTAAGCCAACTTGCCCAGAGAGCTGGTAGATACCCCATCCCTGGACACATTCAAGGTCAGGTTGGATGCGGTTCTGAGCAACCTGATTTAATTGAAGGTGTCCTTCCTCATTGCAGAGGGGTTGGACTAGATGTCCTTTAAATGTCCCTTCTGATCTCAACTATTCTATAATTATATGATTCTGTGACTCTATGTTTCTATGATTAGGGTTTATGTTCATGAATTCTCACTATAAATAGACTGTCATGAACAAACGTCCCAGCTTAATCTTAGAATGTGGAGTTATGAACCTTGAGAAGTTCATAAAAATATTAAGCCGAAACTGAACAGTGGCTGAATTACCCTATGCTTCAACACATTTATTGGGTAATACAAACATTTTACCTAGCACAGATTAATCCTATTTCCACAAGTGTTTTTGAGAGATCCTTGTAGAAACTGAAATCTACAAACCTATATATGAAGTCACCTCTTGCCCATGCAAGTAAAATAGATCTTTCACGGCTTTCTCCAGTTAGGAAAATAAGTCTTACAATCTTAGTGGGATGCAAGGTATCCCTTAGCCTTCTGCAGAAATAACAGTTCTTCCACCCTGTAGCACAGATGCTTTGCTTCCAGAAACAAAAGAAGTTTCAGGAACCTGAAAATAACAATTAAATTGTTACTAAGGTGGGATTGGATCAATACTAAAATAAGTTCGAAACTTTTCTTAGCAAATGTACTCAAACCATACATTTTCAGTGCATAGGTCCACCAATGTTTTCAGAAGAAATTCCTTAACAAATACGTGAACACACAATGTAAATAGTTATAAGAAAAACAGCAAATGTTTATTATTAAAAAATAATTAATTAAAACAATGTACTCACAAAAGTAGTGAACAAAAAGTAATTAAACCCAACTTAAAATAGACTGTTATAGTTTAACTCTGTTAGACTCTTAAGACCCACACAGCTATTCGCTTACTGCCCCTCAGGTAAAAGGAGGGAGAGAACTGGAAGAATAAAAGCAAGAAAACATGTGAATTGAGATATAGACAGTTTAATAGGTAAAGGAAAAGCTGCACCTGCAAGCAAAGCAGGCAGGTGTTTAGTCATTTCAAGGAAAACAGGTCTTCATCACATGTTTGCTTAGGAAGACAAATACCCTTCTTTTCCTTCTTCTTCTCTTATCTTTTATTGTTGATCAGGACATCATATGGTACAGAATATCCCTTTCATTAGATGTGCTCTGTTGTCCCGACTGTGTTCCCTTCCAATGCCTTGTGCATCCCCAGCCTACTTGCTAGTAGGGCAAGCAGAAAGGCTTGGTGAGAAGCAGAAAAGTCCTTGATGCTGTGTAAGAACTGTTCAGCAATGCCTAAAACATGGATGTGTTCTCAGTACTGTTTTGTTCAGAAATCCAAAATGTAGCACCATAGAAGCTACTATGAAGACAATTCTAGCCCTGCCAAAACCAGTACAATCATACAGAAGAATCTTCTCCCCCTTTATTGCGGAGTAACCACTCTCTTCATCTTTTGTCTCATGTGCTATGAATTCCCTTTTCAAGATTAATATAAATTGACAAGATGTTATGAGACATATATCCTGCAGGTAATAATGGCTTAAATTAGCGAAGTCATCAGTGCATCCTGTAGGTAATAACTGCTCAAATTAGTGAAGTCATCACAATGTACAATGTCATGTACATCATGGGTTGCGCCATGGGCATAACTGTGTAAAGCACCTCATGATTAGGACTGCATAAATTACAGATTTATATTTGTTAAAATCATCAAATCATAGAATCATAGAATGTTTTGGGTTGAAAGGGATCTGTAAGAGATAGTCTAATCCAATCCCCTCTTGCCATGAGAAAGGCCCTCTTTTACTAGATCAAGTTGGTCAAAACCTCATCCAACCTGCCCTTGAACTCTTCCAGCGACTATGATATAGTCGCTATCACGGAAACGTGGTGGAATGACTCCCATAACTGGAGTGCTGCCATGGAAGGTTACAAACTCTTCAGGAGAGACAGGCGAGAGGGAAGGGGTGGAGGGGTGGCCCTGTACACCAAGGAAACCTTTGACACTGTAGAACTTGAGATTGGGGACGATCAGATTGAGAGTCTATGGGTAAGAGTAAGAGGGGTAACCAAGACCGACAGTCTGGTTGGAGTGTGTTACAGACTGCCCAACCAGGAGGAAGAGGTGGACCTTTTGTTGTTTAAGCAACTGGAAGTTGCCTCAAGATCGTCTGCCCTTGTTCTTCTAGGAGACTTTAATCTCCCAGATATCTACTGGGAACTTAACACAGCTGAGAGAAGGCAGTCCAGAACGCTCTTGGAGTGTATTGAGGACTGCTTCTTGTCACAGCTGGTGAGTGAGCCTACCAGGGGTGAGGCTCTCCTTGACTTGCTGTTTACCAATAGAGAAGGGCTGGTGGGTGATGTTGGGGTTGGAGGCTGTCTGGGCTGCAGTGACCACGAGATAATTGAGTTTTCCATTAACAATGGAACAAGGAAGAGCAAAAACAGGACGACCATATTGGACTTCCAGTGTGCTGATTTCAAGTTATATAAGGAACTAGTAAGGAGAGTACCCTGGGAGATAGTTCTTAAAAGCAAGGGGGTCCAGGAAGGCTGGACGTACTTTAAGAATGAAGTCTTCAAGGCGCAGGAGCAGGCTGTCCCGATGTGCTCTATGATGAGCTGCAGGGGCAGACAGCCGGCCTGGATGAGTAAGGAGCTTCTGAAGGAGCTCAGTGAAAAAAAGAGGGTGTATTGCCTTTGGAAAAAAGGGCAGGTGAGTCAAAAATATTGTCAAGTCGTGTAGGAAGAAAATTAGGGAGGCAAAAGCCCAGCTGGAGCTCAAATTGGCCACTTGTGTTAAGGACAACAAGAAGAGCTTTTTCAAATATATTAACGGCAGAAAAAAGGGCAGCAACAACCTTCAATCCTTATCAATCACTGAGGCAAATATAGTAACTAAAGATGAGGAAAAGGCTCTCAGGTTAATGCCTTCTTCACCTCAGTTTTCAACAGTAAGGCAGATTGTTCTCTGGACAACTGGTCTACTGAAGCGGTGGATAGGTGCCGGGTGCAATACAACCCCCCTGTCATCCAGGAGGAAGAAGTTAGAGACCTGCCGAGCCACTTGGATCCTCATAAGTCTATGGGGCCTGATGGGATCCACCCTAGCGTGATGACAGAGCTGGTGGACAAGCTTGCTAAGCCACTTTCCATCATTTATCAGCAGTCCTGGCTCACTGGAGAAGTCTCAGAAGACTGGAAGTTGGCCAACGTGACACCCATCCACAAGAAGGGCCATAGGGACGATCCAGGTAACTACAGACCTGTCAGCCTGACCTCGGTTCCAGGTAAAATTATGGAATGGATAATCCTGGGTGTGATCATGCGACACCTGCAGAATGAGGGAGAGATCAGGCCCAGCCAGCATGGTTTTAGGAGAGGCAGGTCCTACCTGACCAATCTGGTTTCTTTTTACGACCGTGTGACTCGCCTGGTGGATGAGAGGAAGGCTGTGGATGTGGTCTTCCTGGACTTCAGCAAGGCCTTTGACACTGTCTCCCATAGTAGACTACTGGACAAGCTGGCAGCCCGTGACTTGGATGGGAATGTTCTGTGCTGGGTTAGGAATTGGTTGGATGGCCGAGCCCAAAGAGTGGTAGTGAATGGTGTCCCATCCAGCTGGCGGCCGGTCACTAGTGGCGTCCTCCAGGGTTCAGTGCTGGGCCCCGTCCTGTTTAATATCTTTATTGATGATCTGGATGAGGGGATTGAGTGCTTCATCAGCAAGTTCGCAGATGACACCAAGCTGGGAGGAAGTGTCGATCTGCTGGAAGGTAGGAGGGCCCTACAGAGGGACCTTGACAGGCTGGAGAGATGGGCTGAGTCCAATAGCATGAGGTTTAACAAGTCCAAGTGCCGGGTCCTACACTTTGGACGCAACAACCCCATGCAGAGCTGTAGACTGGGTGGCTGGAGAGCAGTCAGGCGGAAAGGAATTTGGGAGTGCTGGTGGACAGGAAACTCAACAGGACCCAGCAGTGCACTCAAGTGGCAAAGAAGGCCAATGGTATCTTGGCCTGCATCAGGAACAGTGTGGCCAGCAGGACTAGAGAGGTCATCATCCCCTTCTACTCGGCACTGGTCAGGCCGCACCTTGAGTACTGTGTCCAGTTCTGGGCCCCTCAGTTTAAAAAGGATGTTGAGATGATGGAGTGTGTCCAGAGGAGAGCGACGAGGATGGTGAAGGAGCTGGGGCACAGGCCCTATGAGGAGCGACTGAGGGAGCTGGGGTTGTTTAGCCTGGAGAAGAGGAGGCTCAGGGGAGACCTTATTGCTCTCTACAACTACCTAAAGGGAGGTTGTGGTCAGGCAGGAGTTGGACTCTTCTTTCAGGTGACCAGTGACAGAACGAGAGGACACGGTCTCAAGCTTCGCCAGGGGAGGTTTAGGATTGACATTAGGAAGAAATTCTTCACTGAGAGGGTAATTGTTGATTGGAATGCGCTGCCTAGGGAGGTGGTGGAGTCACCATCCCTGGAGGTGTTCAAAGAGAAATTGGATGAGGTACTTGTTGCCATGGTGTAGTTGACAAGTAGGAGTAGGTGTAGGTGTTGGGTCATAGGTTGGACTCGATGATCTCAAAGGTCTTTTCCAACCTTACGATACTGTGATACATCCACAACTTCTCTGGGCAATACCTTACTGTGTCTCACCACCTTTATAGTAAAGAGTTTCTCGCTTCTATCCAATCTAAACTTAACCTCTTTCACTTTAAAATCATTTCCCCTTCTCCTGTCACTATAGTCTTGGTAAAAAGCCTCTATCTTTATTATAAGCTCACTTTAAGTATTGGGATGCCAAAATAAGGTCTGTCAGGCTTTTCTCATAAGAGAGTCATTCAGCATTCTGATCACTTTTTTTGGCCCCCTTCTTGACTTGCACTAACAGGTCCATCCCTTTCTTGTACTGAGGACTCCAGACTCAGATGCAATAATTCGGGTGGGATCTCACCGGAGAAGAGTAAAGGGAGAGAATCACCTCCTTTGACTTTCTGGCCATACTGCTTTTTGTGGAGCCAGGGATACAATGACATTCTGGGTTGTAAGTACACATTGCCAGCTTATATATTTCTTTCCTGTGCCAATCCTGCTCCATTAGGCTGCTCAATCCATTCATCTCTGGCTATATTGATAGTGGTGATTGTCCTGCCCAGGTGGAGGACCTTGTACTTGGCCTTGTTGGACTTTATGAGGTTCACATGGTTTTGCTACTCAGGCCTGTTAGGGTCCCTTTGGATAACATCCCTTCTCTTAAGCCTGTCCACTGCAGCACACAGCTTGGTGTCATCCACAAACCTGCTAAAGGTGCACTCAGTTCCACTGTCTCTGTCATTAACAAAGTTATTGAACAGCACTAGTCACAATACAGACACTTGAGGGTCACCACCCATTACTGGTTTTCACTTGGCCATTGAGCCATTAACTCACTCTAGATACAGCCATCCTGCTAATTCCTTATCCATTGAATAGCACATCCATCAAAGCCCTATGAAGTGGTTGAAGCATAATTATTTAGAGATCATTACATAAGAGTTTGTGGTTTGATCACATCAAAATAATTTTAGGTGGAATCATGAGATCCATAGAGAATACTGCTGTTGGAAACTACTGTTTCTATAAATCAGTATATTTTTATTGTATATAGATATATAATATAAAAATAATAAAAATCATCAGATCATCAAATGTTCTTATTGGAAACTATTGCTTTAAATCATCATAATAAAAATTTGTAATAATTTATGTAACAATATATAAATACATTATTGCTATAGCATTCAGTTCATTGACTCCCTGGTGGTTAAACAGTAGAAAAGTGAGTTAAAGAGTTATTGAATTTTTTTTTAATATTCTACAGTGATTCTTAAGTACCTAGTCATGGCTATTGGGAAATGGAGAACAAATATGTGTGGATCTTCAGTCTGACTCATCTATTGTGATAGCTGATAGCTTTTGATAATGACAGTTTCATAAATCCTTTCAAGAAAAATCCCAGACGTTAAAGTTAAAAGGGTGCATGAGCAGCACAGAATCTTTTTATCTTCCGAGCTTTCCATCTTTCCTTTTCTAGACCCTTTACATTTCTACCTTATAGCTGGCAGACAGTCATTCATCTTGCATTCACCCGGAATATGCTTAATTAAAATCAGGCTTTTACTTCACATGATGCTAAAAATTTTATTTCCATTGTTTTTCTTCTTTTATGTTACCTAAAATGCATAAGCTAGTTCAACACTGGAAGACAGTATTTTATAACATGTGAATGCTTAAAAAACTAGATTGTTTGTCCCTACATCTTCTCAGTCTGAATACCAGCCTATCTTTTTAATCTCAGGGAAAGAAAGCAGTTTTAACTTGCTAACCTGTGTCTAAAAGAAACACCTATGATGAAATCCCCAGGGCCAAATTTAATTGCTTAAATATAGGTGTCTAGTGCTATTTAAGATGCCCCAGGATATCCACCTGTGGCTGACAGGTAACACAGGATTTTTTTTATATATATGCTTTTCTGACATGGCAGCTCAAGGTAAGGTAGCGTGCTCAGGTATCTCTAATATCCAAACACCACAGCATGACAACTATTATTTCTGTTATTTAGAATATTTTTCGATTTTTATGCTACAGATCTTGTAATCTTAGTAGAAGAAATTACCCAAACCTTCCTTTGCAGACTGAGTTCTTCTTGAAGGTATTTTTAGATTAACTTCTGGCAACGAAACCTGATGCATGTCCAGGCATCCAGCTCCCTCAAATGTCTTAATGAACTTGGTCTAGGTCACATTTCCTAACTAGCCTAAGAATTCAGGTTTCTTCCCTCTGAGAGTGAAGAAAAGGTGATGTATATCTTGATCTCTTCTGAGATTAAGTCAATATGAACCTGTGCCACAGACCTGTACTAGGATCTCTCAGCCCAATAATGCAAACAACATTAATCTGCTATGTGAACACTTCATTTTATGTAAGAAGCCAAAAAAGTTCAATTTGTTGTTCTTAAATTAATATAAAATAAAGAGGTCTCAAAAAATGATTGTTTTTATTGAAAAGATTTGTATGAAAAATATTACTAGCAATTTTTAGTGTATATGATGCTATTTGATGCTTTAATTAAAAGAGAATTTCAGAAAATCTTTGCAGTTGAGAATATGTTTGTCCAAATTGCTCTGTGGAGTACAGTTTCTCTAAGAAGATATAAATGAGTTATATCCTAATATTCTTTAAATATGTAGTATTTTTGAAATATTAAACCACTATCTGTGTATAAAAGCTGTCAAACAGTTTGGGAATGTTAAGTACTACAGTAAGTAGTGAAGATGAGAAAGTTCTTTGATCTTAATTTAAAGTCTTTTTATCTTTATTTTTCATAGGGAAACAGAAACCAAATCAAGCATTTGTCAGCTTAGGTAAAACACTATGTCAGCCTTGGAAAAAATGTCAATCTGTTGAAAAACAGTGAAAATCTATTTTCAGGTAAAACAGTGTGTTCTTTTTGACAAATCCACATGTGGTATTAAAATCAAAGTCCACATAAGTAAAAGATAAGAAAACCTTATGCAGTTTATAATGTGTGGTTAATTCAACGAATGTTTTCTTATGCTCTTGAGAATTATGAGCCATTCTACTAATTTTATTACTACAAAGAGGGATATGTTCAAGTGCATAAGAGATACATAAAAAAGTAGAACAGTATGTTTTTTCCTCATATGACCCAACAGTTCTGTAAGATAATGAACAACTAAAACAATACCTGTATTTACAATGAAGTAACTGCACAGAAAATGTAGGCTCCGTATTCCACTAATCTTTAATTTTCCTGTAATTTTGGGGGGAAATATCTTGAATACAAGAATTTTCCAATCCAACCAAGCTTTGGGTTTTTTTGGAGAGATTCTTTCTTTTTTTCTGGGGGGTAGTGTGTCCAGAATAGGGTGGATCTCAAGAGAAAACCTGTGGTTAGAACCAGTATGTAACGCAGTATTTTCCTCCAGTCCCACAATTTTACAATAAATATAACTTTATAAATAAATCTTTGTTCCAAACCCGGAATATTACATTTAGACAGCCAAAAAACCCCAGTATGGGTTAATTTCCACACACATCGTAATCGTGGTAATATTTGTTGTCTTAAAAGCCCTGAGTAGGTCTCTTGTTAGAGATTCACTCTTCATTCTCTGGCTCACCAAAGACTAGCATCTCCATCTCTCTGGCTTGCCATTTCATGTGCCTGTCAGGCTATGAACTGCTCTCCAGTTCACTTCTGAAGTGTGGGAATGAGACAGCTGAATGCATTCTATCATGAGCCCCTTTTCCCAGAGACAGCTTTTGAATCCTAATGCCGATCCACCCCCATGTTACTGATATCTGATTAGTCTAATGGTATCCCACTTCGGACATCAGCATTCATTCTTGTGTTTTAATAACAAATTGACAGTGCAGAGACTAAATGGACTTGATTACAGGTATGTTTAATGTTAACTGATAAGACCTCTCTGTCCCGTGGTTAATGAAATGCAGTTCTGGAGAAAGGTCAGGTGAGCCAAGGGTGCTGGGTGTGTCATGTATGGTGCTGGGGCTGGACCCTAGGATCTCCTCTGTTCTGTCTTCAAGGTTTCTCAGGCTCTTTTCTGGGTCTCTCCCTAAGTTACCCTACATCCTGTCAGTTGTAGGTTGGGTAGAAAACACCTATTTCTGATCAGCCCATTTAGATTTCTGAAACACCTAAACAGGCTGTTACCATTGCAGGTGCTCATTGTCTGCCCTTTCAGAGATTCTTGGCGAGTCTCACAGAGACTGACATTTTACTTGCCCTTAAATTACGAGCTTGTTTCTGTCTACTTCCTTATAATTTAATTTCAGCCACTTAACGACCCATGCGAATTACCACAGAAGCCGATGGCGTATAAGAAGAGTCTGAGACAACTGGGTTTGTTCAGCCTGAAAAAAAAGCTACAGGGGGCTTATTGCTGCCTACAAATATCAACTGGGAGAGTACGGAGAAGATGGAGCCAAAATTCTTCTCCTATGGAGAGAGAAGAGGATGGAGGAAAGAAGGAGAGATGATTTTATAATTATCAAACAGAAAGAAAAAGATGCAGAACAACAGACAGGAAAGGTAAAGGGAAAGGATGAAGCCAACAATAAACTCTAAGAAGCTACCAAAAAATCACAGTGATTTTTCTACCTCAGTGGCTGTAAATGCAGTCTGTAAGGGCTGCTTGCTTTTTCTTTCAGAGGAATGAAGTTACATGTTTGCATTTAAATGATATGCAGTGGAGTGCAGTGCTTTCATTTTTCACATGATTTGTCTTTATTATTGTCTTGAAGTCATGTGTATTAACTGAATCGTACGCTTTTGAAAGAAGTAACAAAATCCCTCACAAGAGCCAAGCATTGCTATGGTTATCTGAAAACAAGTTCATAAAGAGAAGACTTAAGGACTTGGCTCAGCTTTGAAATTATTACAGCCTAAAGCAATAACAGTAATGGCTTGGGTAATTGAAAGTAAATAGAAATGACATATTTAATGTTTTCAAAAATTAAAAATTATATCAAATGATTTTCAAGAATTAAAAGAGTGTAAAAACCTATTGATACAGAAACTAAACTCTGAGTTTCATATTGTAAAGTAGAAAAAAGAAGTAATGATCTGTCTCATTTTATTACCACTTCTAAAAAAATAAACAAATTACTGAATTAAGGATTTGATTAAGGCCTATTACAAGTAGTAAAAAAGTAATCATATAAAATAACCTTTATTTAAATTAAATTTTGACTCCTAGATATGACTCTGTGTCCAAAGAGTAATATAATCCAGGTTCCTACTAGACATTATATTTTTCTAGCTAACAAAATAGAGAATGGGCCAATATATGTAGTATACATGACTTAGAAAGCCTTAAATATTTCATTAAAATAAAAAGGAAAAAAGAGAAATCTTCTGGAAATACTGAACCTCTTAAGGGGGAAATTCTACTCTTTTTTCTTTATTTGTTCTGAGGGGTGCTTTGAAATTCAACTTTTTGTATTAATCGCTTCTTTGGGATGTAGAATGCTTAGATACAGTAGGCTGTTAGTCGCTCAAAACTGATCTTCATTGCATACTTTAAATTTCACAGAAAGCAATGATCTCTTTCTCAGGTGGCATGTAAGATGTATCTCAGAAATGCCTTTGGATTTGCGGGAATATGTATAAACTTCATTTGCCTCTCACATGAAGCTGTCATGAGCCCTGTATACAACTGTCACATAAGTGTGCATATGCTTAGTATACGTCCTGAAATGGTGTTGGTATATGGATAAAACCACTTCAAGCTAATCTGGAGATACTTGAAGCGTGATTTGAACTTCAACACTTACTACACTGCATGGTCACTTCTGAGCAGGAATATCTGCAACTGTATAGATGTTTGCAGACTGCACGCCGACACTGTATTTTCTTTGTTCTCGTCTCATTCTTTTCAGTTTTTAAAAAATGTATATCAACTCTCTTTGTAGAAAACTACAGGAGCAGTTCTTGTGTGTTTTGTCTCCTGGCTTTTAAGTCTTCTGCAGTTTCAGAACAGACAACAGCAAAAGAACACTAGATGATATCCTTTTTTCAGTCAGATGCCTGCTGTGCGGAAGTTGTCACCGATAAAGAGAGGAATAATAACTGCAAGTTTGTGAGGAATTATTGAAGAAATAATGTTTTAAATGAGAAAACTATTATCTGCATAGTGCTTGCTTCCTTTGAGAAATATCTGAATTACACAGACTTACGGATAGCATATTCAAATTGTAGAAGCTATTGCGTAAAAGAATATCGTGAAGATAAAAAATATTGTAGGTCTTCAGAGGTGTCAGACAATTAAATACAGGCAGAAACAGGAAAGTTAATGTCAGTGGAGTCAGATTTAATTTTGTCCTATTTAATTTTGTCCATCTGTTCTGTTTAATCACGAACAACTCACTGAAGAAAGTTTCCGTGCAAGCCAACTGTTGAGAGCAATGGTTACTGATCTTACTGTCATTAGTAATATGTTATGGGGCTCACATATCACCTTTCTCCATTTTGCTGGTCGGTCTTCTAACAGTTTTTCCTCCTTTCACTTGGTCTCGTAGTCAAGCTTATGTTTACTACAAAAAGGCTGGAAATAAATAACTTTTGATTTCTAGGGGACAACTGTAGACCAGCATTAAGTTCTACATTTTTTTTCCCTTTACACTTTTGTTTGTCATATCAGCACAAAAGATTGACTTAATTAAAAAAATAGATAGAGATTCTTTTTTTAAAATATATTTGGAGCTCTCCATCAGTATGAATGGGCTCACCAACTTGCTGAACTTAGTTAGACCATGTGTTTTCTTCTAGGGTTAAATTAGATTCTTCAGTTGCCCTGAACTATTTCTTCCTCCTCTTTTTTTATCATCATGATCCATCAGTAAGGGATTATGAAAGATATTTACGAGTACGTTGCAATGGTCTTATGAAGTTTATTTTTATTATAACCTAGAAACTAAATAAGAAACACGATATATTTCTATAACTAAACCCAAGAAAACTTTTTTCCTTTCAACATCTAAGAATATATATTGTGTCAACATTTTCATCAAATATTACTCATTTAACTTTATGTAAAAAAGCCTATTTCTTAGTTTCATTGTGTTCAGTATGTACCCTAGTGTGACTCTACCTCCTTACAAGACTATTTCCTGTCAATATTTGTACAGTATAATATTCTAATGGAAAGGAGAAAGGGATAATTTTTTATATCCTCTATATAGATACGCTCCTAATTTCAATTGAATGTGTGGCTAATTAAATAATACTTTTCCACATTTATTTCAAATTCTGCTATAATGACAGTTCTATACTTTGTTCAGACATGCGTATCTGGAAGCTTTCACATATTTTCCTAAAATAAGTATATACACCACTTCTTTTTTACTGCTCCCCATTGTTTGAACAATATCTTGCTAGTGGTTTGAGATTGCACGCCTCATTATGACCGAATATTGAACAACCCTAAGGTGAGGTTAATTTGTATAACTCCATTTAATTCTATGCTGATTTATGGTAACTGAGGATCTGGTTCCATATTTGCAATTCTATGTTTAATATTAACTTTTATTTAACAAACACTAGGCTTTTCTAAGATTTGGAGGTTTGCTTGGTTTTTTTGTTATTGATCTAAAACTATAATAATGCAAATTAACTCAGTCTTATTTAACTGAACAGTATCTATCCATACGCAGTGAACAGAATAACAAGACTCACACATGGAATCATCCTCAGGCAATAACCATTAACGTAAGGACACTATAATGACTCTTTATTTTAAATAAAAATGAGCCACATGATTCTATGTTCCGCAGTGTGAGTTTATCCAGCTACTAGCAAGACAGTTGCATGGAGTCAAGAGCTCCTCCAGAGAGGCCAAAATGAAGAAGAACACAGAAACCTCTCAGTGAGCAAGAGGGTTCTATAGCTACAGTGTATATATGCATTTTATTATCACATATCTTTTCCTTTTAAAAATCCAAATTGAGCATGGAAATAAAATACACGTTAATTTATACATCCACAGTTAGGGGAAGCTTTCTAAATATCTAAAATTCCAAGTAGAGCTCATGATAGAAAAATCATGGACTGTCCTTTTTGATGATAATGCCACGGGGAACAAAGCCAAGCAGAGAACCAATATAAATGCACTGTTGGAAGTCTTGCTCAATGTTATGTGTTATTTTCTTAGCTCTGAGAGTTGGAGGGTATGGAAATACAAGCTTTCTACAGAACAGTCCATATGGCAAATTTATAATGTGTGATCAGGACAAAGCATGAATTACTGTGACTAATCCATGAGTGTACATTTCAGTGGTTTTAATTAGCGATAAAAAAAATTCATATCCTCAGATGCCTGTCATGATTTTTTTTTCTGATAATCCAAAAAATTCACCCTCTATTTTTAGCAAAGTGCAGTGATCAAGGAGAGTGGACTTAACACTGCAAGTCTTCAATCTGCTTTACGTATTCTTTAATTAACACTACTGCAGCCATCGCTCTTCTGATAAGAAACTCTTGAAGTGACATGAGTACAGTCAGTCTTTTATTAATGTATGTATAACTCCTGGAAAAGTCCGAACTAATTCCTTCGAGTTCTCTATCTACGCTTTTTTATGCACTTAGACTTACTTATTATCTGCAGGCATGCTGTATAACAGCTCAAGGATCTTGACCATTAAATGACAAGATTAAATGACAAGATGCCTGATGGAGCCTGCTATAGCGTCTGGTCTGCAGCCTGAGCTTTTCTTTTTATGAAAACAAGGACACATTACAGTTTGCACACAGTTCTATCTGTGTCGTGGAGCTTGGAATTGGGTACAATAATGAATAGGTATTCTGTCTTACCAAGCAATATATACAAATCACAGGCACAGCAGTACAACCTGTCACCTGTGGGGTGACTACAGGATATGCTAGTTTAACTCTATGTTTATTAGAAATATGTTACGTTATGGCTAAGAGACCATTGATCACATATTCTCCACCCCCATAGGGAAGGCTGAGGTCTAATAATTCTTCTTGGATCTTGGTACTGTTCTTGAATGATGTTAAATCAGGACTGCCTAGCCTGGTAATTTCTTCTCTACACTTTTCTACTACAGCAGTCACTCCTTGTGCAACCTGCTGTGGAAAACAAGTTACCTCTTTTTAAACACAAATGCTATGTTGTCCACTGCAGATCTGAGTCAGCCAGCCCTCACTTCACAGTCCTTTTCACTTTTGATAATTTTCAGAACTTCCTAAATCTAGTTTAAGTTATTGCTAAACTGAGTTAGAGATAAATAGCACATGTGTGGTTAAAGGGCCAGCTATTCATCAGTTCCTCCCTTGTAATTTTTCTGCCCAGATGGCTTTACAAGGCCCTCAACACTTGAGTGACAATACCTCCCACTGATTCCGTAAAGCGTTTGTAATTTATCATGCATTGCAAACACTTTGGGGAATCTTCCTTTACAATCAATGCCCTAGATACTAAGGAAGCAGATACAAACGTGAATTGAGGGATCTAAAACAGAATTTTATGTGGGCATTCAGCCTAAATCCAAATCAGAATTTGACAAAATTCACAGCCATAACTTCATATTAAAATAGACTGAAACTCAAGATACATCTTTCCTTTTTTTTCTACAAATTGCCTACTGACTTCAAGTTCTGTAATGTTTTTGAATTTTCAGAACTTCCTGGACCAAGAAGCCTTTTTATCGTGTCTTCTTGCTTTCAAAAATCTACCAAACATCAGAAAGTGCTGAAAAAGTCATTAAATACCCCTGTCTTACAAATGTATTTTGTGCAAACATAAGCCATATAAGAGGTATCAGGTTTATTCTTACTTTTTTTGCAGAAGAATGTTTCCATTTTGGAGCTAATGCTGCTTTTAATAACAGCCTCTGTACTGACCAGGAAAGTTCAATGCTTAGCTCCAAACTTTAAATATGTTATGTTGTAGGAAACCAGATGTTTGTTGCTTGGTTGGGTTTCAGGATTTTTTTGATCTGTCTGTAAATTATACTCCATACATCATTCTCTTTATGAGTTTGTTATTTAGAATAAGACATTTCTCCTTACTACAATAATCACAAGTAGTGTCCAGACAATGCAACCTAATTTTCTGAAAATGAAATTTCCAACTATATCTTCCAGTCCGAAATGTTGATTTGAATTAATTCTTTTATTTGTTAATTAGTTTTCTACATTTCATACTCTGAAATAAAATTTTAATATTTTAAACAAAAATTATCTCTTCTGAATTTCTTGCTATAATTTTCTCTGTTTCTAAAACTTATAAATTGAAGTATTATAGTTATAAAACATGATAAAAAAATGTGTGCAACCTCTTATATTTGGAGCAAGGTTGGATACCAGATAAAATTTCAGGACTGGACAGTCACATCCTTTAAAATAGCCAAGAAGATGAAAAGTATTTTTGGAAAGAGACTCATGATAGCTTAAGTAGCATTAAGCAATCAGAAATGACTGAACAGTGTTAAGATCTCATGAACAAAAGATGTCAAAAAAACCAAGAAAGAGATAACTTGAAGATGAGCAGAAAATCAGAATAGGAACATTTCTCAAATCTGTAACTTGTTCAAGATCACAGTTAAGACAAGAAAATAAGGAAAGATAAAGATAGAAAACCAGCAGATCAATAGCAAACATAAGTTATACGGTTCTTTCATTACTTTATGACAGCACTGGACTGAAACAATACTTAGAAAGACAATGACACTTTTTATTGGGACAGATAATAAATGCTAATCTGCTATGTTTGATGCTGATGAGACAGGCACATAGAATTTAGAAATATAGAACTCATTTTTCCTTAACATCTCCTGGATGAGAATATAAGACATTTCAGAGGAAAACTGAAAAACTCTCCAAAATGCAATCTAACCTTGCAAGTTTCTTTCTGATATTTCCATGGGTGATTTTTTTTGTCTCTTGTTTTGGACAGTTGAAAATGTAATCCATAATGAGGAAAATCAAGGAAAAAGACTATTTCTAAGAATTACACACATATAAAATAACTTTCCTTCCATCTCATTTTGTGAATAATACAAATATCTTATGTAAAATTTTGTGGTTTTTTTCCAATATGTACAGTAATACTGAGGATTTTTAACACCATGTCATAGTTTAGCTCCACAATAGCCTGGCTGGCAGCTAAAACACATACAGTTGTGCTGGTCCCGATTCCTCCTGCCCCGCCGCCCCCACTCCGGAAAGGGAAATCAGAGAAAAAGTTCTATGGGTTGTAAACTAAAACAGTTTCAGTGAAACAATAACAATAATAATGAAAATATTATTGAGAAAATAATATAATATATACAAAATATACAAATACATGAAATTGCGTCCCCCGACCTCCCCACTGCAAAGCAGGCATGGGGAAAGGTCCTGGGCTGGACTCATTGGCAGAAGGGAACTGGATTCAGGAACTGGATCCAGGAACGTACAGATCTGGGATCAGGGGTAAAAAGACAGATGAGGTCCTCCCTGAATATTTGCCATTGATGAAAAGAGACTGACCTTCGTGACCCCTCAGTTTTATACTGAGTATAATGTTTATGGGATGGAATACTCTGTTAGTCATTGTGGGGTCACCTGTCTTGGCCATCACTCCCTGCAGGTGCAACCCTTTTTCACCTCTTTCACTTACAAGATTCAATCAGCTCAAGTGTGGCCTCAGTTTAGATAGGAATAAGTACAAGCAATGACCTTTCTGCATACCAGTGGCCTGTGTTATCACTTCTAGAGAGAAGCAGTCTTAAAAACATGCAATTGACTTTCAGAAAATGAAGTTATTTATGGGAGACTGAGCTGAAGTTAGAAAAATAATTCTACTTTAGCTCAAACCAGAACACACCATTAGACCAAATTTGGTTTAATTCCTTTCTATTCAAGATAATACACTACTATTTTTTACAAAATCCAACACAGATATTTAGATTATATTTGATAAGTTGAGGCATCTAATAGGTAGACATGTACTTAATAAATACTTAACAGATAATTATTTAATCTTACTTTTACGTGGTGTTAGTCATGACCTTGAAAATGTCAATTGATATTTGCACTGTAGTCTTAACAAAAGCCCTTTGAG
The DNA here is from genome assembly GCA_033558235.1 of Neomorphus geoffroyi. Classification (NCBI taxonomy): domain Eukaryota; kingdom Metazoa; phylum Chordata; class Aves; order Cuculiformes; family Neomorphidae; genus Neomorphus; species Neomorphus geoffroyi. The sequence goes on from JAUMJM010000005.1 coordinate 25,286,051, forward strand.
GACTAAGTTGAAGGCAACTATAATTTTAGTAGGTGATGACTCATAGTGAAGTGTACTGAGTATAAACACACAAAAAGTTACTTCAAAATGGTAAAAAACCCCCGTTTCTTTAATCAAGAATGTATTTTGATGTAGGAGTTTCCTATATACAAGTCATGCAATGATCCTGCAGATCATGATCTTACATACGGATTCTGAGTCAGTATACACTTTCAGACACATATTTTTACTACCCTGCCCACTCACGGCCACGCCAGCTTAATTTTGTTATAAGAATCATATTTCAAAATAAATCATAGGCTTAAATATACTCCGAGTTTGTAACCATATTGTTCAAATTTGCATTACATTTCAGGTTAATTTTCACAGAAATACTGCAAGAACTTAACAGATATGAAGTATCCTAGTGCAGAACAAGAGAATGCTGGAATCTTTTGTTTCAACCAAGATCTTACAATGCATTTGATACTCTTATTGTCAAACATTTAGACTTTTGGATAGTTCTTAAGCTGTATTAGTTAGCATACATTAACATAAATTAGCATAAGAACACAAATTAAGAAATGATGCTGTAAGGAAATACAAGAAAAAGGAAATAATCATAGCTGAGAACACTTAAGGGGTGCTGAATATCCCACAGGTGACTTTTAGATGTATTTAAACACAGATTGATTAAACTGGACTAGTTAACCCTAGTTTGACTTCAGATTATCAGACTAAAATGCACTTTCTTGTGATATTAATGTTCAGATATCTTTAAAATAAAGATTTTATGATAAAAATATGTTTGACATAGAATTCTGAGATTTGACATTTGAGTTCCAGAACAAAGAGTGATAAACTTTACAATGTATATTAAAAGTAAATCTACTTATACTAGCTTTTTTTAAAAAAAAAAATAAATTAGCAGTCATGGACAAAGTAGTTATTTGGATCACAAACTGATTTCCTTCAGCATTCAAATTCTCTTAAATTCTGTCGGTATGTTTCAGACTTCTATCTTTCCACCTCCCCATGAAAAAATTTCTTCCTTTCCCTTCTCTCAGCTTCATTTGTTTTAGCACTCAATTTGCTGTTTGCAGATTTGTTGTTGCTGTTGTTATTATTCTTTAAGATTTAGCTGGGAATTGAATGTCTCCCGTAGTGCATCTACGTTGATTAAGTTTTTTTCTATTAAAATCATAGAATCATAGAATCATAAAGTTGGAAGAGACCTCTGAGATCATTGAGTCCAACTGTGCCTGTCTCCTTACTAAACCATGTCCCTAAGAAACTCATCTAACTATCTTTTAAACACCTCCAGGGATGGTGACTCCACCACCTCCCTGGGCAGCCTGTTCCCATGCCTGACCACCCTTTCTGTAAAGAAATCCCTCCTAATGTCCAGTCTAAACCTCCTCTGGCACAACTTGTGGCCATTTCCTCTTGTCCTATCACTTGTTACATGTGAGAAGAGCCCAGCACCCACCCCGTCACAACCTCCTTTCAGGCAGTTGTAGACAGTGATGAGGTCTCCTCTCAGCCTCTTCTTCTCCAAGCCAAACAACCCCAGCTCCCTCAGTCTCTCCTCATAGGGCTCATTCTCCATCCCCCTCACCAGCCTCGTTGCCCTTCTCTGCACACGCTCCAGCCCCTCAACATCCTTCTTGTAGCGAGGGGCCCAAAACTGAAAACAGCACTTGAGGTTCTCTTCTTCATAGCTGATGACTTGATTTTGGTAGAATAATACTATGCTTAACTTTATTGAGCAGATACTAATAGATTACATGTCCTACAAATTCAATAACAGAAGGGCTTGAGTGGGAAGATGTAAGTAGAAATATTGTAAGTATTGTGTCTGAGATGAGCTGTAGACAAGATATCTTACCAAGAGTGAAACTGGCTAAACTGCAAAAAAGAGGAAACAAAAGCACTAGTCTGAATTCAGAGTTCTTACTATACTTGCTTAAAATGCTTTACAGCTACCATCACCTTCAGTTCTGCTCTGTACTGGAATATCTAACGTACTTATGTCAGTTCACATTAATTTCTTCTCCAAATATTATATAAGTCAGAGTTGATAATAGTAAAAAATAGAACTCAAGTAGATTTTATTGTCTTGGCACTGGGAGCAAAAGACTAAAACTCTATTTTACACCAGAGCATCTTTTAAATTTATAACTGTTCCATTTTTATACATTTTTCCTCACCATTTTGAAGGAAGTAGTGAATAACAAACAGGACACAGTAAAGTTTATGTGTTAGTTTTGCATGGGAAGAGCCAGAGGAAGGTCTGCGGATAACTCCTAGAAGCAAGTATACTCAGTGAATTTTGAGTTTGGATGTTCTTTTGGTTGTGTTATTGCATTTTGGTCAATGCTTGAGTAAGCTAAAGCCTGCTAAGTGGTTGCTTCTGGATGTGAAAAAGATTGTCTTGACAAGGTGATCCCAATGACAAAGCAGAACTTCCTTTGGCCTGAGAGGAGAAAAATGCAGCTACTGAGCAACTAAGAGAGCAAAACTGTACTAAATGATTAGTTTGCACCAGAAGTGCAAACAGTGCAAATCTCTAACAGTGCAAATCTCTAACAGTATAAAATTCACTTCCCCCTCCATTCTTCTCTGCACTTTTAGGTGTATGTGGACAGACAAGGCCTCACTTTTTTGTTAACGTGTTGAAGAGGTACTGCAGAGTAAGAGAACAGGGAATCTTTAGGGGTGGAAGAATAAGGTGCTGGTAGCAATAAATTTGGTAATTATTCAAAGTGACTGTTGACTTTCTAAAAATAATGACCAAATAAGGCTATTTGATGTCGAAGAGCAATACTGATCTATGCTGGTAACAAGGAAATGTAGGAGGAACATTTTAGGGGTGAGATTCAGGTTGCTACTATTCTGCCCAGCAGGGAGTCCAGGTCTCATGGCAACAGATTGTGTAGTGCTGTTTATAATGCTACATATGCAAGATCTGGATAAACTATACAGGAAATACAAGTTTCACGTTAACTAGAATACAGCCAATCTGCTAGTAATCACAATAGAAATGTCATGGAGGGGTAGTTTCTGTAAAAATAGAGGGAAAGCCGATAGATGTGGAAGAGTATTTAGAATTGATACAGTCAAAATCTTTTTTACAGGCAGAAAGGAGGTGTATATACAGAACAACTATATTAGTCCATCTACAGAGTCATGTTTGTATCCCTGGGGTCCCTGGGCAACAGCACTGCACTCCTCAGTGCAGTGTGGTGGGTATTGTTTTTGAGTATGGAGGGATGAAAGACAGACTCCCTAGAAGAACTGATTAAGGGGGGGGGGGGGGGGAAATAATGTAGGATTTCATGGTGGCTTTTCATAATAGAGAAGAGTCAACAGAGAGGTCCTTCAGGATGACTGAAGAGCAGTCCAAACAGACTGCTCCAACAGAGCAGGCTTGACAAGCTTCACTCCTGAGACCTTGCAGGCTCAGTAGAAAGCTCATAGCCTGTAGCTTGCAACAGCAATACCATATTGCAATGCTATGTCATTACAGCAAGGAACTTGTGGTTAAAATCAAACATAAAACCAGACCATATAGGAAGCAGGGTCAGGCTGGTGTAATTCCATTTACTACAACTATTTGAGCCTGTCTATCAGCCAGTTGCTCACCCGGTGTCTAGCTATAGGGTTGATATTTCGTCCAGAAGGATACTGAGAGAAACAGTATCAAAAAAGCTTATCTAAAATAAAAAAATACGCATATACTGGCTTCCTTTGTTCAGCCAGGTGGGTAACTTTGACATAAAAGGAAATTAACTTAGTTAAACAGGACTTTTCCCTCTTGACTCTGTGTTGGTTATGACCAATGACTGCATTGTCTCTCAAACGTTTTTCAATAACTCCCAGAATTACCTTCCCTGTAATTTTATGAGGCACTGAATTGAGACTGACAGGCCTGTAATTACCACAATCTTCCATCTTACACTTCTTGAAAATTGGGACATTTGCCAGCTTTCAGTTGACTGGGACCTCTCCAGATTCCCAAGACCATTGAAAAATTATGGAGAGAGGTCCTGTGATAACTATGGCCAGAAGGAAGATCCAGACAACTGTGATCTGCTCAGTGTCACCTTGATTCCTGAAAATATGATGGAGTGAATCATCCTGGAAACCATTTCCAAGGATATGAAGAACAAGAAAATGGATGTTATCAGCGTGCAATTATGATTTAGAAATCATGATTAACCAATGAGCTAGACTTCTATGATGAATTGATTCGCCCTATCTAAGACAGGAGAACACTGTATGGTACTTTATTTTATTAAGGCTTTCAGTGTTGTTTGCCATAACTTCCTATTAGACCTTCTACTGAAGAATAGACTCAATAAGTGGACAGTGAAGGAGACCCTACTTTGGTCGGGCAGATTGGACCGGATGACCTCCAGAGGACCTTCCTGACCTCAGCAATTCTGTGATCCACAGTGACCGAAAAGAGCATGAATATATTATGGTGTTTTCTGTTGACATAAGGAAATTTCAGGTGAGGTATCATAAAGAACAGAAATAGGCCACTATTTAACATAAAATCTGAGGTCTGAGTGGGATGGGTATAGCAGGTTATTAATGATTTCTGTTCTTTATTTTACATATATACACACGGTATACAGACAACACACAACAGTGCACGTGTCTGGCCCAGGTGTAACTGGCACCAAGGTCTTGGAAAATAAGGACAGTCACCCCAGCTGGTTGAGGTGTTTCACTGCTGGCTGACTTTCCAGCATGGTGTCAATTGTCTGTGGATGTGTGTGTTTCGTGTGTGTTTGGAGACAGTTACTATTTATTGCACTGCATTTTAAAGAGTTGGCATGAGCTGCCAGTGATAACTGGAAAAGAGATAGATTTTATGGGTTTTTTTCAGTATGTACTTGTGGGGTATAAATAAGATCAAAGACAAGGAAAAGGTTCACATGAGCTTTAAGGAAGTACCTTCTTCTATTTCATAATTTCTGATAACCTATACAAAACCTTTTCTAAGAGATGTGCTATTGTGTAATTCACTCACACTGCAAAAATACTTCTGAGACAGTAACTTCAATAAAATTCTTATGAATATGTCTGAAGTTCAGTATGATTAGGCTGGAAAAGTACTGCATCATCAATCTTGGGACTGCAGTATTACTACTGTTGATATATTAATTCAAAGCAGGACTGAAAAAGGTCATTTTAGACTTCATGGACTGAAGTACAATCCACAGAATTAGTTCATTAGCAAAATCTGAAAAAAACCACTTCTCTGATCAAAGAATTGATTTTCTCTTTCTTTGACGTAACTAGGAATCTGAAAATGGGCTGTAACCTTCTGTTATGGTATAAATGAGCACATACCATAAAGCTCTTATTTATGCTACTTAGAATCATAGAATTGCTTGGTTGGAAAAGACTTTGAGACAATCAAGTCAAATCGTACCTGCCAACCATATCCCTGAGCACATCACCTACCCATCTTTTAAACACCTCCAGTGATGGTGACTCAACCGCATCCCTGTGCAGCCTGCTCCAGTGCCTGATAATTCTTTTGGTGAAGAAGTTTGTCCTGAAGTCTTACCCTTCCCTGGTGCAATTTGAAGCCATTTCCTCTCATCCTATCGCTTGTTACTTGTTACATGTTGGCAGAAAAAGTGCCATATATTAAATGATACTGGGATTTTTTTTGTTTAGTTGGTTGGTTTGGGTTTTGTTTGTTTTGTTTTGGTTTTTTTTATTATTTTACTTGTTTTGTTTTTTTCCCCAAACAGGACATTGTCCTTGAATATTTATGTTGAGCTTTTATGATAGACATATACCCAGAGGATATACCGAGAGAAAGAACCTGGTGCTTTTAAAACTTCTAGGAAAATTAGGGAACAAAGCTGTAGGGTGTTTGCCTTTAACGTCGTTGACTCTGACACAAAAAAGTATATTAATTTAACTATTGTGAGCCAAACAGTAAGATAAAATAACTATTAAAAAATCCCAGAAGACAGTATTATTTGATAATACAAATAAAGATTTTTGTCTTAAAATCAGTCCTATTTTCCTTATATCTATTTCTTGTATTCATATATTAATATATCATTGCATAGTAAAAATATGCATTTAGAGACAATTATGACGGCATCTATATTACAATATAAGTCCTACCAAAAATTTCTTTGTTTTTACCTCCTTGCTCCCCAGACGCCACATGGATGAACTCACGGATCCTTGAAATAATAAGGACTGCTCGTGTGTTTATTGTCTTCCCAGATCAAAAGGACTAAATGGATCCATGGCTATCTGTTTAAGGTCACTTAGCAAGGACAGCAAAGTAATAGTTAAATGATTATTAGTTTTCAGGAAATAATTACTTTTCAGGAAATAAGGAAACAATACAGAAGAGATAATCAGATAATCCTGAGGGTAATTGCTAGAGTTTATGTTTTTGACTGTACATAATGGAAGAACGTACCTATTAACAGAGTACAGTTATCTTTATTCTGTTATTCCCATTGTTCATGTATTCCCTAATATCCTATGAACTGGAATATTATATCAGTTTTTATTATTCAGATGTAAATCATTAGTATTTCCAGAACTTAAAAAAATCTATTCTCATACTCCTTCATGAAGACATTTACTTATGCAAATCTATTGGCCAAATCTAGGTCTTATATGTAGATAATATTCTAGGTAAATCTGAGATTTCCAAAACATCTGCTGAATGCAGATGAAACATACTAGAAAATGTCCTTTAATAAGAGAAAACATCTCTTTTGTTTTTTATTTTTAATTGAATATTTAGCTGTTTATCAAATAAATATACCCTACACATTTGTATCTCACTTTTGGGCTGCCCTGACAACACCTGGGTAAGCAACCTGTAACTTTGACACATGTGATTTATACTTTCGAGAGTTCAGAAATTCAGTTTATACGTTATTATTATTTACTTGATTTCAGACCTTGATTTATTGATTTACTTTTTTCAGACTATTTATTATTATTATTACTACTATTATTACTACAACTACTATCACTACTATGACAAATACCTGTGAACTAAGATACCTGCATAAACATGAAGAAAATTACTGTAGCCAACAGCTACAGTGGTAGTAATTGTTCTCTGCTTTGTAGATGATTTCTCATTTGGTAGGTTTGCATGACCACAAGTGCTAAGCATTATCCCAAAGCTACAATTCCAAACACAAAAATCTATATATTCATCTCTAAACATACTTAAGAATGAAGTATCTTTGTGAAGAGAATGAGACCAGAGTCCATAATTCTCTTGGAGGCAGTTTTACATTTTAAATGGCCATTAGCAACACCTTATTTTATCATTTCATTGGTTCTCTTCAGACCCACTTTCTTCCTTCACTTTTTTTTCTTGAAACTTTTTACATAATGTTAAGATTTAGATTAGATATTAGGAAGAGGTTTTTTACTGTGAAGGTGATAAAACACTGGAACAGGTTGTCCAGAGAAATTGTAAATGTCCCATCTCTGGAAGCGTTCAAGGCCAGGTTGAATGAGGCTTTGAGTGACCTGATCTAGTGGCAGGTGTCCCTGCCCACGGCAGAGAGGATGGAACTGGGTGATTCTTAAGATCCACTCTAAACCAAACCATTCTATGATTCTATAATTCCATGATTCAATGATATGTTTAGTTTTACTTCATGAACTAAGGTGAGATTCCTAAGTAAGGAATCAATCTTTACTTGTCCCACGTCAAAGAAAAAGGACTATGCAGTTCCAGCTATGGGTTAAGACCTCTTCTGGAAGTGTTTGTCCTTGAAAAATAATCTTCTCTTATAAAAGCCCTTATATCTCACTCATGAGTAAACATATTCCATCAGCATTTCTGGGAAGATAATGATTGTTAACGTTTGAGTTGAACAGCAATGGAACCTGACCGTAGTTTGGTAAACCAATGATAGTGATAGTACTTTACCTTTGTGGGAGCAGTTACCTGCTCCAACAGCAGTAGACAATAATGTAATTCTAGACTAAAGGTGTGATCCCACTAACTCAACTTTTATTCTCTTTTGTGAAATGTGAGGTGTAATATATTGTCTTTGAGAAAATGGTAGAAGGAAGGACATATTTTCTACTTTTGTCTCAAATGAGAGATCATTTCTTAGATTTCATTGACCATCTCAGTTTACCACTATTAACTGTTAAGAATTAGACCACATTTTCCTATCTTAATGTTTAAACATATCTTCCGCAGTGCACACTGAGGACTGATAAAAGGGAACACTCCTGAGATGCACCTTTAATTACATTCACTCACTATGCAGTAAGACCACAAAAAAAATTCCTCCCACTTTTAGCTATCTTGTGAATTACTTGGATAGTGTATGAATCAACAGCAGAAAAATGTGCCTTTAAATGTAGAAAACATCTGGAATTTCTGAATGAAATTGTGTGCTGAAATAGAAAAAGCACTGTGGAATACCTGACACTGGCAAGTCAGTCCATATTAACCATTCTATGGTTCAAAAATGCGCTTATTGCCTGTAAGTAAATGACATTTATTTCATTAACATGAAAACAGGCAATCTTTGTAAGAAACATGCAAACTAGAAATATGAAGTCAGAAAAAGTATTTGCAGTTAATGAAACTGCACTTGCTTTATGTAAAACTTCATTTATAATGTTCCTTTTAAGTCCAGCTATTGTATTCTGCTGCAACAGCTATATAAATACACACACACACAGAGACACGCACGCATAAAGACATGTCAGCAACAATCTTAAAGGCTTTTTTTCAGACTTGTGTCCTGCCATTATCTGGTTACTTGAGTTAATGTATCCTGGCAGAGAGAAGAGGTGCTACTGCAGGGCTGCCATAGCCATGGCATCATCAAGCTAACAGACAGCTGGTACTCTGTTCTGCAGTCTTTTTTAAGTCTTTGATGTTTGTCAAAAAGCATTCTTGGTGGGAACTTTAGATACCCCCTAATGTTAATTTGGTGCAAATTGCTCATCCGCTAAAAGGCTTTTAAAGTTTTCTTGAAACAAGAATAACATTTAAATTTTATTTTGATTACCTTTTTCTGCAGGCATCATTCTATAGAATTTGTAGGTAGTTCGTTCCCATGTGAAGTATCAATCAGGAAGCAGCTATCAGCTAGACTTAAGAACTTTCCTATGTTTTTGAATGGTTTGAGTTTGGTTTGGTTTTCAGTTTTCTGAATTTCCCTTGCTGTATCTAAAGTTCACTGCTTCTACAGGATATTTACAAGAGACTTAGAAATCAATTTATCCCCCTCACCTTCACAACAACATTTCATCTATTTGAAGACTATTATCATAACATTTCTTCTTTGTAGAATAAGCAGATACAATATTCCAGTCTTTTCAAACTTTTATCATATAGTTTTATTATGCTATTATCTCACACTCTGAAAGAAGTAATGTTCCTTTGCAGTTCTTTGCTATACCAGGTTATGGAAATGTCAGGAAACTCTATGACCTACTTTTTTCCCCAAAATTACTAATTTCCTGCTTCTACACATACCACTTTAACTTCAGTTCTTCCAGATACTGCTAGTCTTTAAAGTCAAAATAAGTAAATCACAAATTATGGAAATAAAAAAAGAAGAGGGAAGTTAGGATTGGTGCTTGGCTTGCAATTTCAGTCTGGCAGAATTTACAGTTTATTTTGGCTTATAAATTCTGCACATCAACTAAAATCTACACATTACTTGACAATATACACTAGTGCAGATGTGAAGGAGCTGTCTCAGATTTGTGTATGAGAAACAGTGTAACATTTTTCATAGAGTGGTAGACCTTGTTTTTCTTGGCTTAACACAAGCTATATTTAGCTGAATACAGTTGCATCAATTCCTATGAGAATCTTATCAGAGTAAGACAATATTCAGTGCTAAGGAAGGTGGCAAAATTATATTATATTTGAATATATTATTATATTTGAAGCTTTAAAAAGAACAGTATTCTTATCCCCCCAATCAGTCTCAAGCAATGAGTTAAATGAAATAATTAAGCTAAAAAGTTTTCTAAATTTATTCTTAAGAATGTGTTCCCAAATTCATTTTATCGAATTGTATGTATCTATTGTTACATATAGAGTATTATGAAGTTAGCTTCATTCTGCACCCCTGTTTCAGCAGGACTTATTGTGTACATCTTAAAGTATCTGCAGGCAGGAACATTTATAAGATAAAACATGAGACCTTGATTGTTGAGTGTATGCTGAAAGACATATGAGTTGCCCAATTTGTCCAGTTTATGTTTTCCTGTGCAACATAGACAGTCTTATTTTCTAGGGAAAGAGACCTCATGAGTCACAGAAATGGAGTGGAGAGAGGCACTTAACATATCTTACTTCATTGTCTGTCACATTAAGCTTTTATTTAACCTGTCAACTACCGTTTCCTTTTAATAGTTATGATATGTGCAACTGTAATAACAATAGCAATAGCAATGCAATACTAACAGTAAGTTGGTTCATCCACAGAAAACCATTTTGCACAGATTAATTAAAATTAATTAAAATTAATTAAAAACAGATTGCACAGCTTACACATATGTCCAAATTGCCAACTACATAGCTAAATATGACTTCATTTAGTGGATTTGTGTGTGTGTGTTCTTTAAAAAAAAATGCCAAAGAAAACCAGGTGTAAACATATGCTGCATTAAAGTTAACTTGGCACACCTGTGCATTCAGTTTCCAGGCAATAAACTTGATGTTGTCCTCTAGTTTTTCACAACAGTTCATTCCTGCTATTGATCCTGCCATTTTGGCTGCGTATCAGGTTTATGTGGCAAGGTTCTGGATACTGTGGGGCTTCAAGGTTGGCCCCTGTAATAAGGCGGAAGGGGCTACCAGAAGAGATATAGCTAGTTCCTTCCAGCTCTGCAACGGAACCAGCAGTGTGAGGAGGAAGGAGCAGCAGAGACACGCTGTTATGGACAAACACCCACTCTCCATCCTCGCGTGGGCTACTGAGGTTAGGGGTAGGGAAGTAGAGGAGTCAAGAAGGAAGGAGTGAAGTTGACCCAAGGAAGAAAGAGGGATGAGAGGAAGGTGGTTTTATTTTTTTGTTTCTCACTGTCCAACTCTTTGTTCTGACTGACAATAAATTTAAGTAATTTTCCCCTATTTAAGTGACATCCTTGCCTTTATTTTGGCCCTTGAGATTTTCATCTTGTTTCCCTAGATTTCCTTTCTGGAAGAAGAGGAGTGACAGACTAAGTAAGTAGTCGTCTGTCAGCCAAACAAGTTCAATCTAATACATTTTAATACACAAAAATTAAAATAAATTCTTTGTAATTTTTATGTTTTTCAGAAATAGCTTTGTTATTTTAATTTATTGTAATATATTATTATACAAATGCCATTATATGAAATAATAAATCTTTGTTCTGGCACTATCTGCACCGTCTTTTATCCTCTGGCTTATTATTTATGTTTTTCTACTTGTATATGACAAATGTCACTATACTACACTGAGGGAAAGAGGTATCATATTTTATAACTTTTTTACATTTATTTCATAGAAAATATGATTTTTTGCTTGCATATTGTCACTGTTAATTTTTCCACTAGAGTTAACAATTCTAGATATTGATTAGCTTGGAAATGTCTTAAATATTTACCCATTATGGTCTATGTATTCCTGCTCATACATTTTCTTCTTAAATAATTAATTTCATAGTTTTCAAAATTATAATATTCACTTTTGTAGTAGTTGGCCTTCTTATCCTGTATATCTATATCTACCTTCCTAAAAATCTTATGAAATTTATGTTGAGAGACAGTCAAGAGAATTCAATCTTATGAGTAGAATGATTCTATGAAAGAATGTTATTTCACCTGTCTGTGGTTCTTATTTGTCTACACTTTCCCAGATGAGCATTCCTGTGTATTATAGGAATTTTCCCAACTGTGATTTGTAGGATTTCCAGGAAGGAAATTTAACTAGAAATCATTCTTTAATCCCTTTATCAGTAGGAAAAGGTTACGAGATTGCTGTAACTACCTTAAGACAACAGGGGTCAAGTACATACTAGTGCTTTATCAGAGTGAATAACAAGTTCTGGGCTGTCATAAAAATACAGGTTTCCTTTACTGTCTAGTAAAGTTTTAGAGCTTTGTTATTCCACACTTGACTGTGACTCTCTCATTTACATTTGCTACTCTGTTCAAGGCACTTCTGTTCTTCTGATTTCTCATGCTCTTTTTTAGTAAATTCACAAGTATTTTAGCATTTTCTCTTTTGTGTTCATCATGTTGTAAATGTTACCCTTGATCCTGTGTGTTGGCAAATTTCTCTTTCTTCCACTGATTCATATGCCAATTATTGCTTCTATCCATTTTTTCTCTTACCGTAAGGAACTTGAACGCACTGAGTAATCAAATCAACTAAGAATAAAAACAAGACTATTTTTCAATAATAACAAAAAGTATGAAATGTAACTAATAACTAATTTTATTTAGTCAATATTGTGACTTTTTTTTCTGAAGAGTTATAGGATTGCATGCAAAGAAAGATCATTTTTCAGGTGTTCATCTCCTATAAAAAACTAGAAAGCATTATTTTTGCTAAAAGGCTGAAAGATTCTTAACATTTTGAACATTAAAAATAAAAGCCACAATTGAATTCTTGTTCTACAAAACCCCCTTAAATTAAAGAATAGAATTGTGGATTACATGACGGTAATCTGAGTTGGTTTTCAATTATTTTAATTAGATTTTTACCAACTAAAATGCAAATTACAGTCTGAATGATGAGTGCATACATGCATTTTTGCATTAATCACATAATGGAAACTACCAAAATCATTGGGTTTGCACCCTGAGATCAACATTAAGTTAATTAATATATTGAAAGTATTGTTTTAAGTGAATTAATTCCCTATTGAAGAAAACTTAATTTCTTCAAAAAAGATTTTTGAAAAAAAATCATCTTTTACTCTGTCAATAGAAATTTTAAACATTAATAGATTTTGACTTGACTGCCTTATCTTGAGAACCATAAGTTATTAAGAGGATTGTTAAAGAATAATGCTATGCCTGGGTCAATCCTTTTGCAGTGAAAAAATATATCAATACGATATTTACGTTCTCAGTCGAAGGTAAAATGGAGAGATAGTATTTTTATTGGGCCAACTCCCATAAGTGAGGGGGGAGAGGGGAAGAAAAACAGGCTCATAAACCATTCTTTAAATTTTTACCATATACTTAACCGCATAATAATTGCTCATCTTATATTTTATGATTATATGTATTCAAGAATCTCCAGGAAGCAATCAGACCATTTTAAATTTTGTACTTGACTCCTGGAAGTCTTCAAGTGCACCCATTTCTGTCCATTGACTACTTACAGAACTCATGCACCCTCTTCAGAAGATTGCTTCATAATGTGTTAAAGATGTAGAATCAAGTGTGACAACTAAGTTGGCTACAATAGTTCCAACTTCATAGTTTCATCATTTACATCCTTAAAAGCACAATTTTTACAGTAACTTTAGGATGATGCAGTGAATTTGAAGCTTGAGTAAAAATAAATTCAACTATTGTTGTTGTGTGATTAAAGCAACGTAGAGCCTGGGACCATGACTGACAAGGAATTAGATTTACACTAAGTTTTCTGGAGTCAACTGAAGGACTGTGGACAGCTACATAGAGGCTGTTATACAGAAAATTATATGCAGAATGTGAAATACCCAAATACGGCATTCTGAGATACGTGTCGAACATATGGTCCCTATGACTGAAGTTGCACTGCATTTTTAGTATTTAGTGTTTCTATACTTGGTCTCCTGAGTCTAGCTGGAATGCAGTTAATTTCCTTCATAGCAGCCCATATAGGGCTCTGTGTTTTGGATTTGTAGTTAAAACAGTGTTGATATCACACCAGTGTTTCAGGAATTGCTGAATAGTGTTGGCACAGTATCCATGTCTTCCCACTCTTCCACCTTCCAGTGAGTAGGCTAGGGGTGCAGAAGAAGTTGGGAGGGGACACAACTGTGACAGCTGATTCCAACTGACCAAAATTATATTCTATACTGTATGACTTGTGCTTAGCAAGAAATGGTTGGGAAAGGGAGGAGTAAAGTGGGACATTCAAGATTATGGCATTTGTTTTTCTAAGTAACCCTTGCACGTACTGAAGTTCTGGCGTTCTAGGAAGTATCTGAGTATTTGCTTGCTAATGGGAAGTAGTAAAAGAATTCCTTCTTTTGCTTTACTTGTGCCTATATTTCTGCCTCCTTTCTTAAACTGTCTTGATCTCACCCCAAGTTTTTGTCAGTTTTGCCCTTCCAATACCCTCCTTGTTCCTGCTGAGAAGGAGTGAGCCAATGATGGCATGTGGGCTTAGCTGCCAGCTGAGGTCAACACTTAATACTTGATTAGAAGTTTCGGGGTAGATGCAGTAAAAGAATTAATGAAATAACATATATTATTTTAAAAGAAAGCATATGAATTTGTGAGCCCCTTTTTCTGTGCACACTAGGTACTGTCTGATCTCCACTATCCAGTGCCTCATTTGCTACGTACTGTGTTGCCTGGCAAAAAAATATCTGGATGGCAACTCACTGTTGAGCCAGTCAGTGTCACCAAACGGAGCTGGGTAGCTCTGCTCATGGAAAGAGATAACATTAGAGGCAGCCTTTGTGTCAATCAGCTGTAGACAGATGATGAGCTGCTGTACTCATGTGTGTCTGTTCAGTTAGAAATCACGCAGTGTCTGGTTTCTAGTTCTGGTACATGAAATAGCACCATCCATCAGATAAAAAAATGGGAGAGCAGACACTGGAAAAAGCAACCTGCACCAATGAAGACGTTTTGTTTTGTTTAGTTTAGTTTTGGTTTTGTTATATGTGATATTCTCTGACTACTCTACCAACTTTCAGTGGCCAGAATTTGATTTAAAAAAATCAATGTAATTGAAGATTTCTTTAGCCAAGAGTTATAAAATGTGTGCCTCTTGTACACATCAAACAAAGAATGCATAAGCATATATAAATGCATGTACAGTTCTTAGTGACCCCATATGAAATGTATTTAGATCTTAAAGAAGCTGACAAAAAAAAAACCCATAAGTCATTTCATGGAAACTGTAAATCAGTTTAAGTTTCAGTTAACAGCAATTTCTGTTTTATATTAGTCAAACAGAAACCAAAAGATTTCATGCCATTTCACTCAAAAATATTGAAGGAATGGAAAAATCAAATTTATTTTTATTTTAAAGACAGTGACAGGGCTAGAGAATTCTTTTAAAATTAACTAAAACATTTGATGTACGAAGAAAGAATAAAATACCACAGACATAATGATACAAGAAAAGCAGAGAAGGAGGCACATATTTTTTTGAGTGATATCAGACTTAGCACAACACTTTAACTTCTCATTAACACTGACATTTAAAAGACTTTTTTCCATAAGTCCTCCTCATGAAGTACATGCAAATGCACGACGACTGAAAGATAGTTTTTTACATATAATACAAAACATACAGAATACTGACTTTGGAGGGTAAAATAAACAAGACAAGAAAAAAATGGTAGTGGAGATAACATTTTCCCCCAGGCTTTATTTTAGCTATTCTAAGCAAACACAAATATCCCACAACTTCTAAATAGCAGGGTATTTTTTAACTCTGTGTAGTGCAAAGGCTATTCCACACAACATGTTTTTTTATTTTTTTCTATAATCACTCCATCAGTTTCAAATTAAGTCACTGTTCTTAAGTGAGTTGTAAGAAATTACGTATTTTAGGAAATAATAATTTTAATCTTCTCCCCTAACAAATAAATCTAAAATACAGATAAAATAAATCTAAACCACCTAAAAAATAGCCTAAAGATTTAGGCTTTTATTAAGACTTTTTTTTAATAACTTCTATAGAACAAATACAATATATGAGCCAGGGAAGGAAGGAAGGAAGGAAGGAAGGAAGGAAGGAAGGAAGGAAGGAAGGGAGGAAGGGAGGAAGGGAGGAAGGGAGGAAGGGAGGAAGGGAGGAAGGAAGGAAGGAAGGAAGGAAGGAAGGAAGGAAGGAAGGAAGGAAGGAAGGAAGGAAGGAAGGAAGGAAGGAAGGAAGGAAGGAAGGAAGGAAGGAAGGAAGGAAGGAAGGAAGGAAGGAAGGAAGGAAGGAAGGAGTATTACCTAAATATCTTTTTTTGTTTGTAAGAAACTCTTGGAAAGCATGATGCAGTGCCCAAAATTAACCATCATTGTGAACTATACCAGTGTTTTAGAGATTTTCTAGATAAAAGATATAAATCTCTAATTGCAAAGGTATAGAAATTCTGTAGAAAATTAGCCTCTATTTTTATTATAATTTTCACTCTAAAAAATTACTGAAGGCAAGACTAGGGATCTGGGAAGTTGTACATGCAAAACTAGGAGGAAAGGGGCCTTTTGGCAGCAGTGATTTTTTTCACACAACAGACTGGGAAGTTTAGCCTGCTTGAACGTGGAGACCTGGAGTCCCATGAGTTAATTTTAGATGCATAACCAAGGTTCCTTAGCTCAGTGGATGAACGTCTTAGTCTTCTTCTGTAGACAAATGAGAAAGATGAGTACACCCAAACATCAGTACACCCAAATTTCCAGCACAGAGTGGATCACAACAGTTAGGGAAACTTCTTGATACTCAACACATAGAGTGTCACAACTCCTTACTTCATCGTTGATGTCGTATGTTGCTGATTGTAAGAACAATTTGGCAGGGTGCGCTTCTCATCATCAGTAACCATACATCAGGTTGAAACAAGGTATTTTGAAACTTTATAGAGAGCAAACAGAATTGGCAAATTTTCTCAGTAATGAGGAGAATCTGAGAAGATGCAACATAAAGCATAGACTATATTTTTCTGTGTGTAGTAGGAAAAAAAATCATTATTTTAGAAAACTACACTCTCATTACTTCATAAATTAAGAGGTAACGTATAAAATGAAAACAAAAAAAACCAAGAGAGACAGATAGCATCAAGAAAGAAACTTCATTTCTTGGTCAAGTCTCATTGAGAGGGTTTCTCAGGAATGCTTTTCATGACTGTGAATCTTCCAAGAAAAATATCATTTCATGAATTGAAATCTATGAAAGAGTGACCTCAGTTTCTTTCCTCCATTTTTTTTTCTCCCTATCTGTTCTATGCAAAGGTACAAGATAGAGAGAGCAATTCTTAATAAAGAAGACATGACCTTAGGAATATGAACAACTTGGATAGATAAAACTTATATTAGTGAAAATAGTGAGTGTTCTGATTAAAAGGGTTTGGAGTCTTTCATCTTAAAATATGAAAACAATATATTTTATTAGAGATTAAAAATAGAAATATATCTGTTATAATTTGGACTTCATAAGGTAAAGAACACAGAATTTGTTAAAAAATACAGAGTATAAAATTATATTTAACTTACTGCTAGAATAATTTTTCTTAATGTAAAAACCAAACTACTGGTAATAGGGCAGAGTTATATTCTCCTCATTCCTAGCTGAGATAAACTTACAATGCTTTGTCTTTGTTGTTTCTGGTAGTGTCTGAAAAACCATTTTAGAATGACAAAGAGATCTGATAACAAAATTGTTAATATTTTTTCTCCTGTATGAACAAGATTTCTTGCTATATTCATTCTATCTGCAGTTTTCTACCTGTCAGGAGTTGTCTGTCAATTAATATGATGGAAAGTCCAATATTTGGTCGGATAAATTAGTATGTATTTAAATACAAATACAAGGCAAGAAGTTTAAAGGAATGATGTGTGACATCATTCAGCACTCTTTACAGTTAAAGACTTCTCTAAAATTCTGAAATGTAACCTTTTCTTCTCGCATCACAGAAGCAATTAATACTTTGTTACTGTTTTACATGTTAAAAACAATGAAAAGTGTAGATCTTTATATGTCAATATGAAGATAAGGGTTTCAGGTTTTCCACGGCGTATTCAGACTAAAGTTTTGAATGTCTGTTTTCCATGTGTCATGTAAATTGTCTAATGCTAGACTACTTTCTGATGTCCATTAATACATAATTTAATAAAATAAAATAAAATAAATTTAATAAAATCATATTCCTCGGTAACACAGACTGATAGATCTTTTAAAATGCAAAATAGAGCTGGAATATATAAGTTAAGCTCTGTTCTTTCTGTTCCAAGCATTATCACTGTTAATAAAGATTTCACATTTGGAACTGTAATAATTGTGTTGATGATCTATGAGCCAAAAAATAAAAACTGCCTTCATTCACTTACATATTTGTTCCACCGATGCCAATAGAAGCAAAGAAGAAGAAAAAAAAAGTAATAAAAATTCATTTTGCCATCAAAGAAAGCACATGAGATTTAAATTTAATAGAGTGCAGTAATGCTGACTAAGATTTCAATTTTACAAATATCCTTCTCTGTCCATAACTGCTTTTTAAATATATACAAAGGGAAATTTAATTTTCTGTTCAAAAATAAAAGCAGAAGTGTGAAAAGTTACGGGCAGAATCTCAAGGTCATACAGTCTAATAAAAATTAACTTCTCTCTTAAGCTTTCACAGATTTCTAAGAGAAGTTTGTAATGTCACAGACAATATTTATTTCATTCTGTTGGAAGCATACCATATAGAGCAATAGGAATGTTATTTTAATAACAGTCTCTTAGCAAGGTTCATAATCTGTTAAATTTTTATTAAGTACTTTGTGTTTCCACATGTGTGGAAACCAACAATAAATAAACTAGTTTTCAAGGTCTGAATACATATTCTTTCTTGTTGGATATAAACCTCATGACTTTCAATTGTATCTCCTGATGCCTACAATACACATTAACTAGGAAATTATTGATCTCACACAGAAACATCAAAACATGTCCTCCCTCGATCACTGGAATAAATTATCACTTGTCCTTCAAACAATTTATGTCTACCAATTCATTTTCAGAGAAGTTTATTTTTTCCAGGTGGATACGAAAAAGAAATGTAAGTTTTATCAAGTAAAAGATTTTTATTTTTTCTTTCCCACAACGATATTCTACTCTGAAATCACATATCAATGGATAATTTTCACCAAATAAGGATGCAGAAATGAAAAAAACAGACTCAGCTATTACATTTGGGAAATCTTTGAGCTTGTCTTTCTTCTTGTAACAATGCAAAACATAAAACTTTAAGTCATCCCTCTTATAAGAAAAACAATACATAACTAACAATCTGAAGTCAAATACATTCCTACTGAATGTCAGTACTTTCTTAATGTTATTTTGTTTTTAATGGAAAGCTATCTATAAAAAAGATTAATATCATCATTACATTTATCTGATAACTAATTACTTTCACTAGTAAAATATTTTCTTTTGGTTATTTTTCACATTTCAGTTTTGGACCACTATATCTTATTTTTCATTTACCTCTTAAACTGAACTTACTCTTCTTCATTTTTTAAATTAGATTTCCAAGTACTGTGAAGACTACTACAAAGACAGTCACACTAGATAGTCATGTCCTTCCCAGATGGTTTTTAAACTCTAAGATTAATCTGATCTTTGAAATATTTCCAGCTTTTAAATTAATATTATTTTCTTTTTTTAAAGAATATTAATCACAGCATTTCAGGTAAGCAAGTCAGATCAAGCAAGATCACTAGAAGTCAGGAAAAAAATGCCAGGAGGCCTGTATGGGTGAACAAAGAACTACTGGAAAAACTTAAACCCAAAAAGGAAGCCTATAGAGGCTCAGGAAAGCTAAGGCCTTGATAGAATTAAATACAGCCAAGGGTGTCAAGGGCAACATGAAAAGCTTCAATATGTACATCAGTGCTAAAAGGAAGACTTGGGACTTCTCTGGAAGGAAGTGGAAGACCTGGTTACCCAGGATATGGAGAAAGTTGAGGTACTCAATGAATTTTTGTCTCAGTCTTCACCAACAAGAGCTCATGCCGCACTGCCCAAGGCACAGAAGGCAAAGGCAGTACCGACACAATGCACAGTATTAGAATGTTGTTTCCAAGCTTAATGGAACTTTTCCTAGTTGTTTTCAGCCTGAGGATTTTGGTATGCTTCTTCTCTTTCATATAAATTTTTGTTAAATCATCCTGAATTTTTCTTCACTAAAGAAAAAAAATTGAGGCAGTCCTAATTTACTGAAGTACTCAATGGTTCGTATTTATTTGGAGAGGTTGTGAAGTAAAAAGCAACCCTAACTGTAATCTTGAAGAGACAAATCGTGCGGCAACATTTTTAAAAATACTTCTTTATGTTGGATAGATCTTTTCCCTGGCATTTTTTGAATTGTTCATAATGGCAAAGGCAATTGGAACTAATATTTTTTATCTTTTTAAGATGGAAAATATTTAGGAGGAAATAAAATCAATAAAAAGGCAAAGTTTTAATCCCCCACAGCTCTTGGAACATTTCCTTAAAAGGCAAATATTTTCAGTAGTTGATTCCCTGCATTTGTGCATGTATTTCAGGGCCTAAGGATTTGTCTATTCCAGTTCTGGTAGTAATAGTACTTCCCAATATTTGGGAAGAAGGACATGGAGAAGAAACATTAAATCAAGGGGGATGTATGAAAAAAAACTTTTACCATCACCAGTGAAATGACAAAACCTGACCTCCTTAAAGATCAAGCTGGAGTTGTGTTCAGATTGAAAGTCTAATCAAATCAAAAGCTATTTTTGCTGATACATCATAGTAATTTTTGAATTACAGTTTAAAATTAGTTTAGATAAATGTAATTAAATGTATGGTATTTCATGAGAAATTGCCTCAAAATTGTCACAAGACTGTATTTCTTCTCAGAAAAAGAGATTAAGTTAATGCTCTTGTGTTGCCAAAATCAAAACATTATATCTCTATATAGATTCAGAATAGAATATGGAAGATCAACTGTGACTTGTGTCACTATACAGTAAAAGAGATAATGAAGTATACTAAGCCAGAGAAGCTCAAGTGAGTATGCTTATTGTAATGCTATCATACCTTACCATATCATTTCACACACGGTTTTCCAAATCTGCATGTAGTTAAAACATTTGGATATTTAATTCTTAGAGATTCCTCAAGCAACTCTTTTATCTTGATGCAAGAGATCAGAATTTTTCAAGATCGGTGAATGTGCATGCATGTATAGAACCTTTTTTCTCCTTTGAGCTATTACTGTGTTTCTCCTTTGAGCTATTACTGTTGTTGATTAAAGTAGTATTTTGCCTATTGAATGTGTTACTTTTTTTGGAGTGGTATTTAGAGATGGTCATGTATGAAACCTAGACTATTACAGGCATCTTTTTTCCTCTTTTTTTCCCTGAACTAGTTAAGTCTTGTAAAATATTTATTTTCTATACACATATTTGTGACTCATTTGGAGAAAATGTTCAGCAGTACAGCTGTATGTACAATTTAAGAAAAACTCCACAGCACACTCCCCCCTCAAAAATCCTAGAATGTCAGTGACCATGCAGTCAAGAAACAGAAGTGAGAATGCCAGAATACTGTGATGAAGATACCTTCTGTAAGAAAAGTTTAATTTAGAAGTTGCCATTTTGAAGGTGTTATAACCAGTAACATTCCCTGAAGGTTTCTTCAGTTTTCAAACACATCTTGATGATATGTTGATTCCATTATAGTGTTTCATAAACACTGTATTTGTTAAACTCTGTGAAAAGACAGAAGGACCTTTTCTGTACTGCCTGTAGTATGGATGATTTCCTGTGTTAGCTTTCAAAAGCGCGAAAGCAGAAAGTTTTCAAGAAGCACAGAGAGATAAGGTTGAAACAACCCTCAGTAACTCAGGCACTGGATGCTGCCCTACATATCAGCAGTTGTAATGAGACCTAGCAGGCTATGTGCCAGGCATGCCTGTGGACTCCCACCCTGCTCAGCAGCAAAAACACCAGCCCAATGGAGACACAGCTATTCTACTATTGGAGGTCTCTGGCATCGATACAGTTAAAGATTGTCTCTTGTTCACATTCAAGCTTTTGATTAGAAAACTACTCAGACATAGTATATCACTTCCCAAACATACATAAATTGCCAATTTTATTTTTCAGTAATATCAAGCATTTTAAAGACTTCAACTATTTCTTCCTGATAGAGTTACCACATTTTCACAAGCATATACATTTAATCACGAGCAGTGAAATCTTCTTATCTTAATTGCTTACTACTGTATCTATCAGTAAAATAAAAACATCATAGTATAATGATCTACAAAGAACATAGGAAAAATAAAAAGCGTGATTCCTAATTTGGCAGGAACTATTATACAGACAATAAACCAGAAAATTGTTATAAGGTATTAGCATAGCGTTACAAACCTTACTTTTAAAATATCCTTATATCAGACTTTCAATTTAGCCCTGTTTCCCAAGGTTTAGGATGAGGGTCATTTCCAATGGTCTGTGGCTGCATGTGCTTTTTTTATCTCACCAATTCATTCAGTCTGATACACAGAGACATTTTGCGGTATTTATTTTACCATATATTCAGACTTCTCTTGTTTGTTTTGAATATGTTTTAAGATAAAATCTTGTACTTTCAAATATAGGAAAAAATGTGGCAGAAAATATTTTGATTAGTTAAGATTGGTTTTAGTAAAAGTGGGAGAAGTAAAAGCATATTTTGTGGATTCACTTCAAATCTACGGAGGAAATTTCATATAGAGCACTAGGTATACTATGCTAAATCTAAATGCTCAGTCCTCTTTAGGTAGATGTGTTCTACCCCATGTGACATCATCAATATACACTGGCTTCTAGAAAGAATTGTAAGGAGTGCTCCCCTTATCCCTTCCAAAAGTAATGTCTAGCATTTACGGTGTATCTACATAAATGTCAGAGTAAATAGTGTCGCTATTTTAATTCTTATTATATTGTCATATTCTTATTCTTTTCAGTATGAGTTCTCTTTGCTTTTACTTTTCATTTGCTTCTTATAGAGCTGCAGAAAATACTTTATACATTCAATTCATTCCCCCATCAAACATATAAATACCTTTTTTCACACATTGAAAAAGAACAGATAAATATTGCACTAAGTTGGATAACATGTAAATAGTGAAGTACTGAAGTTAAAGTGACTTCTAGTACTTTGATGTAAACTACTGGAAATAGCTTACTGCATTTCAGTAAGTATTTTATACTGATATTTGAAGTGATGATATGTATAATATTACCAATAAAGTTTGTAATAATTTTACAGCAATATAAACATATAGATATTTTCCATCTTTATAGAACTGTAAGTAAAGCCATTATGATCATTTAAAATAAACAGTATGTGAAAGGTGCATACTTTCTAATTCAGAGAAATGTTTTAAATCTTCTGAGACAGATTTTGTAATACTAAAGTACTTAACACTAGTGTTACCCACTTTTTAATTTTGACTCATAATCTACATTTATAGGTCTCTCTGTTAAATAGAAGTAACTGTTTAGCTGTAAACCTATGTGTATTTCTCTAATTATTTTTTCCACAATATTAATTTGTTTAATTAAAAAATAGGACTCATTTTTAATGATTTTTAAATCCAGAGATGTGAGATTAAATTAAAGTTGAATCTATGGATACTTAACTGTCAAATGCGTTAGCTCTGAGGTAATAGTAAAGACTACCAGTCTGCTATTAGCACCCACTACACATTTAGATGATGGACTTGGTCTGAAAGCTGACTTCCAAATGTAAGGGAATATAAGCAAAAGAAGATTGTTTAACATATTGCTTCCCTATACCTAAATGTATAAGGCACTTTGATTTAAAGCCAGCAACAAGTACAATCCTTCTTATCCACTTACTTCTATTGACCTTTTTTTTCTACAGACATGTTATATCCGATGCATAAATGATAATGGTGATACTTTTTAATGGTCTCTGAAAGGAACAGAGTATGTATATACTTAAATGTGAACACGTCATTCTCTTAGAAGAATCTGATCTAGACACCAGGCAATAATGCATGAATGTATGTACTAACATGGCTATGTACTTACTTAGGTATATAAATTGATATTTATACTAGTAACAGAAATATGTCTGGGACTGTTGTGTGGCATGGGTGACATAAAAAATATCCATAATATTAAACACCATTATTCTTTAAAAGAAGGTGTTGCTTGCAAACAGTACATTGAAATGGTACGTGACCTGTGCCTGCTCCCAAATTATGTCCAGGAACTACTGGGTAAATATGGACTGGCATGGTCCAGAGCTATGCCTAGGGATCATTTAGGTGGCTTAATGTTACAGAGAAGTGAAATACTGTGCATAAGACCATTTGCAGTCAGTGTCTGATTGGTTGGTATGGATACAGCCTAGATGAACCAGCACATACACAGAGGGTACTTAAATGCTTAGCAGAAGTAATGGAGAGTAAGCAGGTTGTTATGATGATGTTGGAGAGATAGAATCTGCCTTCCTAATTTAGGCATCAAAATCAGACGGACTAGGTCTATCTAACCATCTGTCAATTCATGGAATGCATATAAAAAATAATGAAAATGTAGAACTAATTAACACATATAGCTACTTATATGTTAGAAGCTGAAATCTACTTAGCCAAATATGAAATATTGCTGATCAAAAGGAAAAGTTTATTAACACAAATGGGATGCTACTGTAAGTCAGTCATAAATTTAAAAGGCATGGAAAGACATGTGAAACTTCCTGATTATAAAATGCATAAACAGAGCTTATTAAAGTTAATCCACAGTGTTAACTGCCAGTATAACTCTGGTTCATTAGCATATTCTATTAATATTTTTGTCTTTTGACCTGAACCAAATGGTTCCTTAAAAACGTAGTAATGCCAGTAACTTTTCAATAATTAAAGCAATGTTTTGGAGAATGTTAGCTCATACACTGCTTTTAATGTATATGTCCAACAGAAATAGTGAAAATGAAGCTGGAAACAAACTGTCCACTCTGTAGAAATGCATTTTATACATGTCAATCACAAGTATTGTTCAGACTCATCTCAAAATCTCCTCTTTGTTTGAAATGTCACAAATTTTGTTCTGTTTGACTTAGGCAGTTACTGCAAAGGTAATTCAGCATTAATGCTGAAATGAATTATCAGAAAGCATTCCATTTCACAACTGGATGCTTTTACGAACATGCTCCAGCCATCATAACCCTGTCTTATAATGACAATGCTTGCTCTGATGTGTTCTTCTTTTCCACCTGGAACTGTAGTAATTAAAATATATATTTGTTTCAATCAGTTGAAATACATCATGTGTTTTGAACTTCAGTTGCCTGTCATAGTTAACTTAAAGATTTTTATTCCCAAGTGTATAAAGTGAGGTTTACTAAAAATATATCTACTGTTGGTAAATGCATTTAATATAATATAGACATGATATATGTTTTGATTTTGTTATTTATCACTTGATATTTTTAATGTTCTAAATATTAAAAAGATGTATCAATACTCTTTTTCAGTGAGGGGTTTTTTCTGTTGTTTGTTTGGGGTTTTATCTACTACGGTTTTTTATGAGGAACTTTCAGCTTTTATTTTCTTTGGAGTAAATCTACCAGAAAGAAATACTATAAAAATAGACTTATATGTAGTGGCTTGCAAAAAGACACTGAATTCTTAGTAGTATAGAAATGTTTGGATTTTTCCAGTGTCAGAGTTTAGAAACCATATTATTAGCTTGATAGAAATGAGAAATAAATCTTACATTTTCCAAAAAAACTGTTAATCTTAAGTTGACCATACAAACCCACATATTTTACAGGAGAATGTAGGCAGGAAAAAGACTATAAGTAGGATTCACCTAATCTATCTCCAGCATCTAAAAAATTAGTATCGAAGCAAAGATTATCTTCTAGTAATTATCAATATTCAATGCCGCTATAATGTGGAGACAATTGACCTCATTTATCCTCTTTAAAACTGAATGAATTACCATCTGGAAATGACTTCCATTATTCTTAACAGGAGATTTGGCATGAGTGACCCCACACCTCCAAGTCCAAGTGTCTCTGAATCTTCACTTTGGGTTATTAGGTCAGCAAAATTAATATAAATCAAAATTCTGGTTTTCATTTTGCAGTCGTGTAAAATACAAAATGTCTTCTGATTTCAGAGTAAGTAGTTTTCTACTTTCTATTTTATACTACGTATTTCCTTTTTTTCTGAGAAACTTAAATAGTGGGAAGAGAAAAGAAAAAATATTTTTTGGACTTCCAAGTTTTTTATTCAAATTTTGTCACTAACACAGTTTATAGTTTCTTCTGTGAGTGTATATCTTATGAACAGTTTTCTAGAATGGGTATATGCTTCATGAAAGGTAGGTGCAGATTCCAAACCAGGATTTCCCAGTGTACACCTAGTATACACTCTTTATGGCACAGCCTGTAACACTGTCTAATTAGTTATGCACATTTAATCTACGAGGTTATTAAACTACTTTTAACTGCACCCCAAGAAGATTTTTGACTTTGTCCAGTGCACAGCTACATTCATTATTCTTTGGTTTCCTTTAAGAAATTCCAGATTTCTTTCATACAGAATTCTTCTCTGCTGCAGATACAAGGTTTATATAATGTATCAGACTCTCCTATTTAAGTTTTTTGCTCCTACATAATGGTGTGATTGAATTTTGGATACTCTCTTAATGCATACTTAATGTAGAAGAGATTAGGAAATATACAACAATAATTTAACCAATACATGTTATACTGCAAAGATCAAAGCTGTATTATCTCTAAAGATAAGAAAATCTGCAAATTTGTTAATTTGATGGAGAAATCTGTAGTAAAGTTTATGGAAATAATTTTATAAAATACGATTTATTGAATATCAGGGTTTGATTTTTATTTGACTTGTCCCATTGTAAGTACAGGCACAAATATCCTGGGGAAACAATGAACTCTAATAAACAAAACAAGAAAAAACATTGCTGTGTAGAAAGATCTATTGTTTCTCGTAATCTACAGCTTTAAAACTCTCTGACACATCCATAAACGTCACAAAAATATTATAACAACATTTTTCTTCACTCAAATAGTTTTTCTTAATTACTAATTTTCACAAGAGTTAACAAATATTTGACCATCATGGAATATCAGAATTTTTAAATCCAGTAACTCCACCATTTCCACTGAGTAAATGGGATGTTAGTCAAGAAAAGTGACTTATTAAATGGAATGTGATCTCACAAATAGACAGAGCAGTGTCAGCAAATGCTGCTGCATACTCCAACAAATTTAGTACCTAACATTTAAAGTAGCAAAATTTTATTGAAGTAGTGTAATAGAAACTTCGTTAACTACACACAACTGTCACAAATATTTTCAATCAACATTTTGCTTTATGAAGCCAAGCTGCATAAAACTTTCATTACAGAAAGCATGCCCAGGGAAAACAAGATTGTGTCATGTTTCATTTGTGAATATAAAATTCATCTCAGTTCTCTGGCAATATCCAGAGTAGAGGAAACATTTCACTGATGTGCAACTGTCCTTTCTGGTGAATTTATTCCCTTTCTTCCAAGTTCTTGAAAATGAAATCATGATGCCCATAAAGTGGACCATTATTTTCAATGTGATCATATGCTTTTGGCAAATATGTTTTACTTCCTTTCTAAAGAGTTCAGAAGTAAGGTAGTATTGCATCTAAATAAGAGTGGAAGCAGCACATTCTACTGCCAAAACTGTTGAGTCATCTGAGAGAAATATGTCCATTCTCTTCTGGTTTTGAAAAATTGCTTTTTTACTCCATTAGCTGCTTATGCTTAACTACTTCTTCTCAAGCAGGTATTCTCTTGAAGACAAAAGAAAAAAAAAAAAAGACTGCAAATTTTCTGCCAAGGAAAGAAATCCTTATACAAACCACACCAGTATTTGGAGGACTTTTTCTCATTTGTTTCTTTAGAGAGGGATCTCTGGAGATCCTCCTAAAGAAATACAATTAGGAAAAAGAGTCAGGAAGCACGCAAAGAAATAATGAATTGTCACTCACCTCCCTAAAAGCAGAAATCTTTTTTTTCGTAAATAATTTCTCCCGCACACTCTGTTTTAAGTGGCAAATCTCTTTGAGTGAAATAATTGAGGATGATTAAGATGAGCTTGTCAGTTTTTTCTTACTTGTTCTGACTTCTATGGCTACACACAGAGACTTTTGTTTGCAGTTCTAAACACTTGCATATTTTTACTCTAAGTTGTGAGCATAAATCAAACAAAGTGAGAGATTTTGGACAGCTGTTCTCTCCATTGGTCCACAAGTCTTTACAGGAGCTTGCTCCAGCACAGTCTTCCCACAGAATCACAACCTCCTTTTGGCACATCTATCTGCTCTGGCAAGGGGTTCTTTGTGGGCTACAGGTGTTCCACCGTGGACCTTCATAGGCTGCAGGGGGACAAGCTTGCCATTACACAATTTTGAATTTTTCTCCTCCCATCTTAAATATGTTATTGCAGAGATGCTACCGCTATTGCTGATTGGCTCAGCCGTAGCCAGAATTGTGTCTGTCTTGAAGCCAGATGTCATTGGCTTTATCGGACATAAGGGAAGCTTCTAGCAGCTTCCCACAAAAGCCATCCTTGTAGCCTCACTGCTACAAAAACCTTTCTGCTCAATCCCAATATAGGGACTGACGGTGCTAACTTATAAACCTCAGTGACAATCGTGATTAGAGCATAAAAAAGACCGAGAAAGGGTAGGATATACAAGGAGAAATGTTTGGTAGAAAACCCTACAGCAACATTCATGGAATATTTAGAAAGGAAGATAGCTGATCTACATCAAGGCTTGAGGAGGGCAACAGAGTACCTTGCACATGGTAAATGAAAAACATTTGCAAATACTAGTTGAACTTATGCCACTGCTAAGGCAGTCAATAGGAACCATTGCAGATGTACAGGCAAGCCTTCTGTACAGGATGTACAGGATGCCTTCTATACTTTCCCATGCTCCTTTTGACTTTTGCTTCAAACTCTGTTGCTCCTGGAAGAAACTAGAAAATATTCTGCACTTGCAATAAAATAAGTCAGAAAGGATTAATTGCATGTTGACTTTACTTTTGAAGACAGTTAAATCATTTGGATAAATTAACTTTAGGCATTTCATTATTTTTACTGGAGTTTGAAAACAATCAAGATCAAATTATCTTTAAGTCTTTTTCCTGCTCAAATTCAGTTAGCTGTCCATGCAGAGATGAGTAAGGAATTCTGAGATCTCTAGACACACAGGGGCAGCTGAATAGCTGTCTTCTAGGGTATAATTAATGTAATCTTAAAGGTGGAGTTGTGTAAAATAGATCAGGTGAATTGTGACCAAATAAAAACTCTTCTTCTACCAGTTAGAAAAGCCCTAACTCTCATGTGAAAAACTATGCTGACTTTATTTTCCATCAAGGGAGAAGTAATGTATAAATTATATCCATTAGCTAATCCTACTTAAAATATTTATTTTTTTATAAAATCATTTAAAATACTTATAAAAATCAGAAATTTCTAAAAACTAAATATTAGTAACACTGCTTTTTGTTTTATTCTGTTTTTCTGTTGTTTTTTTTTCTCTCAGAGATAAATTTTAAAATATCCACAGCGATCCATAACAAATCTTTTGAATTATTTTGTTTTTCTCTGGCCTCTAGAGGTATATATTGACTACATGATATTTATCTTTATTCATATATCTAATTTCGTAGGAATTGGGAAAATAATCAGAAAAAAATATCCATTACAAAATTATTTGAACAGAAGTTACATAGAAATAATCATTTAGTAAAGTTTCATAGTCTTTCTTATTTCTCAGAATAAAATGTTTTTGTTGTTTTTTTGTTTTTAAATCCCGTAACAAACAAAGGCTTGTATGTACCTAAATGGATGCAAGCAGTACTTGGCCTAATTTAATGAAAATCATAAAGGGTTTGGGGAGAATCAGTGAATCCAAGAGCATTTGTCAAGAGTGTTCTGCTACGAATTTCTTCAAGTTTTTCTGAACTATGCTTACATAATTATGCTTCCTTTCAATTTACTTTTTTGGAGGTGGAAAACTTTACTTCATTGTAAAAAAAAATTGCCAATAAAATTTCATTTGTGTAATAAAAGTACTTAAAGTCCTAGTGCGCTAGCAATATAGTACAGATGTAAAATCCCCAGAAATAATTCCCAGAGGCTTGTCTGGGCTTATTAATTCCCTCCAAATAATTTATTTCTATTGATTAATCTTAATCACACAACCAGGCACTATATACAAGGACAGTAGCACATACTACTTGTGCATAGTGTTTTGTGGCTCAATCAAGAATGAACATCTGGTAGGTCAAACATGCAATTCTGTTGTAAATAATATGAAATTCAGAGACAATCTCAAGAGAAGCAGAAGAGACACCTCCTAGTCTCCTCTAACTTAGTCCTTGGAAATACTTGCAAATAATTAGAGAGAACCTTACACTTTGAGCTGTTTCATAGTAAAATCAAAGCAATATTGTAGATCTCATTTAATTGTGTGAACTTTGTCTCTTAGTTTGTTGGTGTTATGTATTCTAAAGAACTATAGTTTCTTTGTTATTCCCATAATTATCTCCAATTTCTTCAAAGCTAATACGAATAGAGCTTTAAAAATAAAAACCACAGAGAAAACACAACTAAATTATTAATGTGTATGCTTGGCCAAAATATATCTTGAATATGCTATTAAAAACTCCAATAAACTATGTGGGATATGAATATTGCTACAAAACATGTGGAGCAAAAATAAAATGAAATAATCCTTCCACTACTAGATAAAGTGACCATAGAAATCTAAGTAGTAAAAGTTTAGAGAGTCCTATAAGCAGGTCCAGAGCAGTATACTCTTCTTCATTTAGGGTTAAGGAATCACAGAAACTGTAGAGTGGACTTTTGTTATCTTATGTAAGGTGGGACACCTGCAACTGAGACCACAATGTTCAGAGCTGACAGGGCAAGGTGAGGAGTCTTATGGCTAGCTGCTAATCACGGGGATTTTCCTGGTCTCATTTTCCCAGATTTTCAGCCATTGTACTCCCCATGTATTGCATTGGTACATTTGATCACACAAGGAACCAGTTCAGGAAGGAAAACCATCAAGTGAATAGGAATGCACGTCTGGATATGAAGAGAAGAAGAACAAAGCCACAGCCTTCCGCAGCACATCAGCTGATCATCTAATCACACTCTCAGGCTTTTGTACGGAGCTGAGGAGGGGGATCTGACACCTTAACTTGGTAAAAAAATCAAAGATCAGATGTTGTTTAGATTTTTTTTGTTAATATTTTCTATGGTAACATGTAATACATAATAATGGCAATGAATCTTAAAATACAGATAAGAAGAAGAAATATCCTTCTTTCTGCGTAATCAGTCATTAAATCATTTACCTGCAGTTACTGAACATCGGTTTTGGTTTCCTTCTTTGATGCACAGATCTGCAAGATCTAGGCTCCAGCTTTTAGAATAATGCACATATGCCCTCTGAGTGCACGCATGGGAGTCTGCTCCCACAGAGAGGAAGGGTGGCTTAAACTGGGAGACAATGAAAGAGAAAGAAGAACAACCAAGTCTATAAATAGAAAGTGGGCCACTGAACAGGAATGCAACAGTCAGCAGACTGCAAGGAGAACGGGTAGATAAGCTGATTTTTCTTTAAGCTAATAATTAGGAGCGGAAAGGGGAGCTGTGAGAGAGAGTGATTCATAGTAATAAGGCTTTTTTAGAGCACTGTCCATCGAGTCTTTTAGTATAGTCATCCCTGCTCTTTATCCAATTATTTATGTGTACTTTCTCACAGGGAAAAAATCAAACAAACAAACAAAAAAAACCCCTAGTAGGTTTTCTTAACAAAGGATTTAATTCTAAAATTAGTTTTTATATGAATAACATCATGTGATGTTGTTAATTTCCATATTTTCCCCCAAGCTTGGGCCCCCAGATAAGATAGCAGGCTAAAAAGCACTTTTATAGGAAACTACTGTGAAATCTTTCCATCATGTTTTGTCAAATTACCTTGTTCTTGCAGTTCCAAAGACTTCTTCTTGTATTTCAGGTCTTACCCATGCTAGCTATGCTGCATTGTCCGGTAACATTTAATGGAAGATTGTTATTTGGAAGAAATTATATTCAGAAAAAAAATCTCAGTTCATTTGAATGTTATCAAACTGATATATTCTCAGAATTCCAAAAGTGAATGGTGAATAATTAACTTCTCTCATTAGATCAATTTTTTTGCTAAGTAACTGTACCTTCTTATTAAAACAACAGGTTATATCAAAATTCCCAGTTTCCAAATTAATATTTGTTATTAGATCAAAATGTCTCAGAGTTACTGGATATGAAGTTTGTATGAAAAAAATAAAAAATACACTGTGTGTAAAAAGAATATCACTGCTCTGTAAATTAATACATTGTTGTTAGAACAACAGATCTACTAAGTTTATCATTGCATAACATTTTAAGGAAAGAATATTTTATATCCATTGTTTCAAAGATTGCTGCTCTTTCTATTTACCAAAGCATTAAATCTGCAACAGAACTTTTTGGCAGATAAACAACTTTACAAAATTTTGGAAAAAAACCTAATCCTTAAATATTACTTTTGGGATTTTTCTTACTAAAACATCAGATTTATTCACTCTTACATGTAACAGATGCACGTGTTTTTATAAGAAATGGTTGTGTGACCTGGAAATCATGCACTACCTGTGCATATGTAACCAACAGCTTTTATGTACAAAAGGTGCCCCCCCAACACGCAGTCCTCAGTTTCTAAGCATTTTTTTCTTATTAATATAGCTTTAAAATCTCTCTAATTACTTTGCTTAACAAAATTCACAGTAGTTTGTCTTCCCAAAGCAGAATGTTTGTTTTTCTGTAAATTCAAAAGCCTGTTCTTATTTCTGTTGTAATTAGTTTTCATGCAAGACTTTTACCAGTATCTGCTGAACGAACAAAGAAATTACAGTCATATCAGTACCATATTAGATATAGTTACTGTAGAAAGGTCCAAATAGTATATATAAAAGATAATAGAGCCTCATTACATTGGTCTATTGCTCAGGCATTTTTAAATATGCATATTCAAAATAAAACTGAAAATTAATTGACACTTTTTAGAATAATCCACCAATGAACGCGTTGCGTATCTATCAGTGGGAGTTCATAGACTTGAAGTGGATCACAGAGAATTTTATAACAAGATGACCAATTAAAACAGGAAGATTTCTTGGGGATTTGTTTCACTGTTCTTTATTATTTTTCTGTGCTGACTTGTTCATAGCTGATTGATGTTTCTGTGAGAAAAATATAATGGGATACATCTTTTGAAGACACTTTTATTGCACAGGCAGCAAAGTGGGAATGATTATACAGTCATAAAATATGCCAAAATATCTTCTTATGTCAAAGGACACTTCCTGTGAGTGTCAGTTAGAAGATCCTGTCATGACTTGAAGATCTGGTTCTTCAGTTGACAGACAGAGAGCAGAACAGATCACAATGTCCACTATAGCCCCAAAATGTTCTAAGAGCTTTCACTCTTCCTGCAGTAGCAAAACAAGCTGTTTTAAACATCATTAAGGCCGTAACCCTGACACAAAATTTCATTTTCCTTTCTTATTCTACTTTCTGGAGTAGATCAATCCATTCTAACCTGTTGAAAAGGCCAGCTCAAGCAATGAAAAAAATTCAAAAGACTTTTTCATGTTGTGACACTCAATCTAGAAGACGGTTTGGATCAAATTGGTGCTTAAAACCATCATTCAGTATTTTTTAAATTACATATAGAAATAAAAATGGAATTAAACCTTTAGCAACTATGCAGGTCGTGAGGATAGGTTTGTATTAAAATGACATCTCAGAATTCCAAATAACATGTCAGTAAAATTCTGGTTTATATACTACATTAAGTTTACAGAACTTCCTGTAAATAGAATGGGAAGCCTCATTATAACTTTTAACTTCTTCAGGTGATAGAGGTTATTTTGTAAGTGATATTCTCCACAGCTTTTTCTAACCAGGAAAACACTAAAAATCATTCATGTTATTAAAACCATTTCACACTTGCATAAAGTGTCTGACTGAATTAGGGCTTTTAGTTAAAATGAACATTCAGTCTGTGGCGTTGCATGATTCTCACCTAAAATAGTTTCTTATATTCAGAAGATATGCTTTATTTTTTATTGTGGTGGATTGACCTTGGCAAGTGCTCACCAAAGCTGCTCTATCACTTCCCTCCTCAACTGGATGGGGGAGAGAAAATATAAAGGCTCATGGGTTGAGAATAGGACAGGGAGAGGTCACTCACCAATTACTTTCACAGGAAAACAGACATAGGGAATTTTTTTTTAATTTGTTACCATTCAAATCAGAGTAAGATAAGGAAAAAATTTAAAAAAAAAAAAAAAAAAGCCAAACAACCTTCCTCTACTCCTCCCTGCTTCCTGGGCTTAACTTTACTCCTGAGTTCTCTGTCTCTTCCCTGCTGAAAACCACAGGGAGCTGGGGAATGAGGGTTGTGGTCAGTTCATCACATGTTGTCTCTGCCTATCTTTCCTCCTCAGGAGAAGGATTCCTCACACTCTTCTGCTTGAGCATGGGGTCCCTCCCACGGGAGACAGTCTGCACAAACTTCTCCAATGTGAGTCCTTCCCACGGACTGCAGTTCTTCAGGAATTGCTCCAGCGTGGGTACATTCCACAGGGTGCAGTCCTGCAGGACTAGACTGTTCCGCTGTGGGTCCCCCATGTGATCACAAGTCCTACCAGAAATTCTGCTCCAGCACTGGGTCCTCTCTCTATGGGTCCACAGGTCTTGTAAGGAGCTTGCTCCAGCACAGTCTTCCCAAGGGGTCACAGCCTCCTTCAGGCACACCCTCCTACTCCAGCATTCAGTCTTCCAAGGGTCACAAATGGATATCTACTCTACTGTTAACCTTCAAGGACAGCAGGGTGACAGACAGCCTCACCATGTTCTTCACCAGGGCTGCAGGGGAATCTCTGCTGCAATACCTGGAGCACATCCTCCTCCTCCTTTTTCACTGAGAGTGATGCCTGCAGTTATTTCTCTCACATATTTTCACTTCTCTCTCTGACTCTTGTACAGGATTGGATTTTTTTTCCCTCTTCTTAAACATACAGTGACACAGTTACTACCACCACCACTGATTGGCTTGGCCTTGGCCAACAATGTGTCTGTCTGGAGCTGGCTGGCACTGGCTCTATTAGACATATGGGAAGCTTTAGCAGCTTCTAACAGAAACCATCTCTGTAGCTCCCCTGCTGCCAAAACCTTTCCAAAAAACACAGTATACTGATGAATTGTTTATTAATTTCTAGTGCTTTGTATTGCAGATAGTGTATCTCTTGCTCTGGAGAGACAATTATCCTGAGTCACGATTTCTTTCCATTAAATTATTTTGTTGAATTATAGCTTTTTTATATGTCTTATCTCACAAAGATTATGATGCCCTTCCAGTGTAAGAAATGGTAGGTTTGAGTGCTACTTAATTCACTGGTATTACTATTTCAGTCTCATTTTCAGTGTTACATTTTGGTGATACAGAATTTTTCTCTTTCTTTGAAACAACACAGGTAGCCCCAAGTTACCTCCTGACCCAAGGGGGCACAAGCACCACACCCCTGGCTATTCCCGTGGAGTGTTGGTGTAACTCCACTGTAACCCCACAGAACTTCATTTTGCTTGACCTTGGAAGCTGCTCCCCTCAGAACCCAGAGGGACACTGGATGAGTGCATCATCAAAGAAAAGGGATAGAAATAGAAAGATTTTGTCTGTGACAGTGTAAATGTATCAGTGAGTCTGCTAATCTGGGCAGTTTATATTTACATTATTTCTTAAGGGCTGTTAAAGGTTTGGCCACCCCCTGCAGCTGCTTCTCCTTGCACATACCCTTGCTTTATTTCAATTGAATTAGCAACACCTGTTTGTTGTATTCTGATTACACTGCTAAGGAGGCAAAGTATGTTCTTTTTTTTCCCAAACAACCTTATATAGAAGTCAATGATAAGAACAAGCTTTAGATAAATAAATACAGGGTGGGATCAGATACGGAAGTAGATATTTATGTTCAGGCATTTACATTAACTATGTCTAAGGACATACTTGAACATAAATGCACAAGGCATCCGAGATGCCCTGATATGCATATATCCTTTGACCTTCAGCTGACATTACAGAAAACCAAGTGTTGCCAAAATCTTGTGCCATGTATATGTAAATATCTTTGTGCCCGATCACACAATAGATGCCACTGTTAGGGCAACTGAATGACATTTAAGGTCTACAATGGCTATAACAGGGGCTTAGAGATGCAGATCACATGCAGATGTAATACATTTAGATGTTCAGGGACTACACAATTTCAGTAACTTCTAAGATTTTACTTGGCACTACACATTCTGATTTTAGAATTGAACTGACTGCAAACAATACAAATTAATGCAACAATAAAATCAACAATTTTCTCTCAATATTTTGCTTCCTTCAGTTAGATATTTCTACTTGTACACAACTTCGAAGATAGTGGGTCTCAAGCTGTCAGACAGAGGTTTAAATATAAAGTGAGATGATGTTTTTATGAGCTCTAAACCAGACCACGAGACAGGAGTCTGAAAGAATATGTACAATTGCTCTAGGGTTCTGAGGGATCTACAGAAGCAGCAGCTGGGGTCAAAGTGGTTCAAAAGAGCCACCATCCCCCAGGGTCTAGATGTTCAGATAGAGAGACAGTGAAAGAGAATACATCAGCTGAATTCGTGACTTTTAAAATGTATGTTGAGTAAGTCAGCTTTGTGTGAAGTCAAATCATCAGATCTTTACACCCAGATCTTACACCGTAGGCTTTGGCTAGCTTAGAAATTAAATGGTAAACAGCACAAGCAACATTCAGATGAACTGGAACACCTTGTTTCTATGGATCCTGAAAGACTTTCACAGAACTGAACACACACTCTTAAAATCCTGTATTTTATCTCACATCCTTAAATTTTGAATAAGTTTTTAAGACAAATATTTGCAATGTTATTACCTATAAGTAGCAACAAGGAATAAAACCAAAAGGTGGCAGTACTGTATCCAGCAAACTTTGGGTCTGTATTAGATTATATTGTTATTGAGAATGCTATTTACATATTTATAACCCTATTGAGGTTTAAATATGTTTATGTGTGTTTTTTCTATCCTTGTTGTTGTTGATTATGTATAAGTAACAAGAAGCAGAAATTCTATTTGTCTATGTCACTTAAATGACTTTTCACTTGCCTTAAATCTTTTAAGCTCACAGTCCAAAGACAGAAAGATGATACATGTCATGAGAAAGTAGAAGAAATGGGATAAAGTTAAATACAAATTTTGTTTGGGAAAATGAAGTGAAATTAGATGGCAGGAATTCTCCATACCGCAGAAGATTTAGTAAATCTGAAGGAAAACATCATAAGAAAAGTATTTAGACTTAGAATAGGCACCTCTGGGTTTTAGGTTAAGAAAGACCAAAAAGGACAGCTTGAAGAACACAATTTTTTAAAGTCTAAAACTCTCTTAGTTTTAGGTTAAGAAAGACCAAAAAGGACAGGTTGAAGAACACAGATTCCTAAAGTCTCACAATGAAATTCCCTTAACACTCCTCTGGAGTTAGAGCTAAACATTTCTCCCAACATTTCTCTTTCACAAATGTTTCTTAAAAAAAGGAAATTGTTTTTGAAGATTTTCAGTCTAGTGTAAGATAAATTACATGGACTAAAATAAGGCATTTGAGGGGTTACTCTCAACTAGTTAAGATATATTTTTGTGTAATTTCTTCAAAATTTTCTATTGTTTTGAAAACTCTTCAGAAGTCAAGATCTCTTGCTCTATTTCTATGTTTAATCTTTTTATTGTATACAATTGATTATTTTTCCTCTCTCTCAATAGGTATTTAACATTGTTAATTAAACTCCCTAGTTAGTTTCTGGGTCTTGATAGCCTCACCATCTATACTGCATAAATGTGAATTCACTTCTTTCAAGTCAGTCAGCATTTTTCTCTCTGAAATATAGTCCTCGTTCTGTGAACAATCTACCCTCGGGGCAGCTCCCATTGTGAAATATAGATGGGCCTCAACTGGGACTTGACGTGTCCAACCTTCTCAGCTGTCATGCACATTTATAGCAGTCTTTGAACCCCCAAACTCTCCTATATGTTGTCACACCCTGTAACATATACTGCTTTTTTTAAGTTAGAGAAACACCACTCTTAGAATTGCTGCTCTGGTGACAGAATCCTATTAGTTACAGATACCATAAAGTAGAAAAATAAGCATATTTTTGGAGTCACAAAACACTCAAAGAGACTCAGGACACAGCCATGTTGCTGTCAGTGATCAGCTCCCGCTGGAACATAAACACAAAGTTAGCAAAATATCCAAAGTATCCCAGAAACATAATTGTGTTTTCAATTCCCTTTTTCCTTTCACTACTGAAACACGGAGCATCTTTCTATGATACAATCTGAAATCAGTGAAAAAAGAAATAAAAATGGAAAACAATGAACATGATCAAGGACTCTGTAGAGAACACCAGAATACAATTAGCATATGTTAATAAGTTAGAAGAATCAAAACCAAACATTCAAACCAAATTGCATGCTAAGAAAACAATTATAAATAAGACAGAAATCTAATATTTCTCGCAACATCAATAAAAATCAGCCTAACAGACACTAATCTTTATGTTCCCAAAGAAAGATTTATTTATGTATTTATTTAATTAATTTTTTGGTAAGGAATTGTCACAGTTTAGCTTCAGCTAAGGAGAACACGAGGGAACAAATATTTCCCTGCAGCCTCTGGAGAAGACCACACTAAAGCAGGTGGATATTTCCTGAAGGACTGTATTCCATGGAAGGACCCCACACTAGGACAGAGGAAAAGCGTAAGGAGGAAAGAGCGGCAGAGAGCTGATACGAACTGATCGCAGTCCCCCCATTAGTGTGCAAGAGAAGAGTATTTTGGAATTACACAAGACTTATGATGGGACATTTAAATAAGGAATGGAAGACCGAAAAGAGAGGGATCACAGTGGTTTGGGTGAGGAATAAATGTAGGAAAATACAAGTAAAATGGGTTAGTTGTTTATAAGTAGTTTCCTGGACAGTACTTGGGAATGTACTGGCTTGCCTGGCCATTTCCAGCACCTGATCATCCCAGTCTGTTCTGTCTGATTAAATTCTAGTTATAACTCTTTCCCTGAGTGTCATGGTTTAGCCCTGGTCTGGCCCATTTTAGCAGCTATAATGAAGCAGTTGGGCTCCAAATTCCCTTCCCTCCCACCCCCAGGGAAGGGGAAATGAGATGAAAAGATTTGTGGGTTGGAAACTAAAACTACTAAAACTACAGCTGTAATCAAATAATAATAATGATGATGATAATAAATGAAATTGTACCTTTCACCTCACCCCTCACAACAAATGCTGTAGAATAGACATGACGGAAGGAGTCCGGGGCTAGGAGGGATCTGGGCTCAGGAACTTGATTCAGGAATGCATGAATCCAGGATTGAGGGCAAACAGATGGACAAGGACCTCACTGGACATTGGTCACTGAAGAAGGGCACTTGAGCCTCATGATCTCTCATATGGAGTATGAAATATATGGGATAGGATATTCTGTTGATCATTTTTGGAGTCACATGTACTGTGTGCCTCTCCCTGCAGGTGCGAAACTTTTTCGCCTCTTTGGCTTACGGCTTCCACTAGCTTGAGGACAGCCTTGGTTACTATAGAAATAAGTATAAGCAATGGTGGTTATGCATAACAGTGCCCTGTATTATCATAGAATCATAGACTTGTAAGTTTGGAAGAGACCTCTGAGATCATCAACTCCAACTGTGCCTGTCTCCCTACTAAACCATGTCCCTAAGAAACTCATCTACCTGTCTTTAAAATACATACAGGGATGGCGACTCCATCACCTCCCTGGGCAGCCTGTTCCAATCCCTGACCATTCTTCTGTGAAGGAATTCTTCTGAATGTCTAGTCTAAACCTCCTCTCATTTCCTCTCATCCTATCTCTTGTCACTTGTGAGAAGAGACCAGCACTCACCTCACCACAATCTCCTTTCAGGCAGTTGTAGACAGGGATGAGGTCTCCCCTCAGCCTCCTCTTTTCTAAGCTGAACAACCCTGGTTCCCTCAGTCTCTCCTCGTAAGGCTTAGCGCTTCTAGACAGAAACACTGTCTGAAAAACATGCAGTTAACTTTCAGAAAATGAAGTTACTTAGACTAGACTAAGCCAAAGCTAGACATTTATTCTACTTTAGCTGAAATCAAAATAGGAACAAAAGAAAAAAAAGAAAGAAGACATTCACTAAGTCGCCTCTTCTGGTCATCAGATACCAGAGGAGTAGGGAGAAACTTCAGTTCTCCTACGTATCTGCTAGTAGAGACAGAAATAGGAGGGCTATTTGAAGTACTTTTTAAGCTTTCCTTGATTTAAAGTTTTATGTGTAGCAGAGGAGGGTACTGAAAGTTTCAAATGGCTTTTAAAGGACAGGTGGAATTTAACCTGACCTACTGTAGAAGAGAACTCACTGGAAAAAGGAACTGAGAGAAAGCAAAAGCTACAGGTGAATTTGAGGGAGCAGAGATAAAAGATGGATTCACAAAAGCTAATTTTATCCTGAAGAAGCCGATTTCATAGGACTGTCTCCATAGTATTTGGAAAGAAACTATTTGACAGGTAACATAAAAAGATCTAAAGCCAGACTCTTGTTCTGAATTACCTCTGGAGTCTCTTGCAAATGACTATAAAGTGATACAAGGGAAGTTAGTGCTTTTGGGCTGAAGTTCACAATTTGAGTGACAAAAACTTTCCTGAGTACATGAAAAAGAAAAAAAAAAATAGATACCATTTAGAAAGGGAATGGAATTAAACCTGATCTAAAAAGGTTTTCTTCTACTTAAAAGTGAAAAAATACAGAAAAAAATTAACTTTGCCAAAAATTTTAAAGACAGCAAGAATGGTGAGACATGCTGAGCATATTGTTTGCTCAGAATACATTCTTCTCTCATATAAAATAAAATGAAAAAATCCAAAATAATACATAGTAATAAATGGAAAATAAGAGGAAAATACTGTGAAAATATTCATCTTATATTGCATGTGACAGTTACTATAGGACGGGTCTAAGAATTTCTCTGAAGCTTCAGAAATCTTTTCTTAACGTTATGAATTTTCTTTAAAGAGGAACACACTATTCTGAATGTAGATGCATGATGTATAAAGAAATGCATTGTATGTGTAGTGTATGTTTGCTTGTCTTAATACAGACTTCATTTGAAGGTCAGAA
This sequence comes from Neomorphus geoffroyi, assembly GCA_033558235.1. NCBI lineage: Eukaryota > Metazoa > Chordata > Aves > Cuculiformes > Neomorphidae > Neomorphus > Neomorphus geoffroyi. Next base: position 25,327,309 of record JAUMJM010000005.1, read on the forward strand.
AAAATTCTTAGTGCTTCTATATGTGTACAATTACATGAGACTCTTCATCAGATCAGTGGCATTTTGACATTTAACTGGCATTAAACTCAAATCTTTTAAATTTATTGATGCCTGTCAAGTAAATTCGGGCAACAGAGGATCAAGTTTCAATCTGTGTGTGCTTATGTGACTGTAAATGTGTCCATATATATAGAATCATATAATCATAGAATAATTTGGGTTAGAATGAACCTTAAAGATAATCTAGCTCCAACTCCGCTAGATCAGGTTGCTCAGAGTCCCATCCAATCTGGCCTTGAACTCCTCCAGGGATGTATAAGCTCTTAAAATTCCCTCAAAATAAGAATCAGTGTATTTTTATAGTTTTGACTTAGATATCTTAGTTCATTTTGTGATAAATTTTCTGATTTAAATCTCTGGTATTTTTTCTTTCCAGTTTAGGTATTTCGGTTCTTGATATTCTGGCTATGATAGATCCTCGCCTAGGATCCCAATTCCTTCTTGCTTTATTCAGAGACAGGAATTTGAAGAGGATACACACTCCCAGAGCACAACTACTTTACTTTTAGTATTTCAGTAGTGTGTCCCAGAATTCCCTTCATAGCGCCACCCATAAGGCTCTAACATGGAAAGACTTCTGCTGAAAGGAGAGAGCTCTGTTGTAGAAAGACAGTAGCCCATGATGGATTCAAGTGCACTCGAGTTCACTGCAAACTCGGACAGTACAGAGAGTAGACATACACTCCAGAGCAAGAAATAGTCACTGAAAAGGTGTAGAATTTAGAATGAAGTACTGATTGAGGTAGAAAGCAGAAATAATGAATCAGAGTACTTACAAGATTTTTTTAAAAAAAAAAAAAATATTTATGGAACAATGCATATTTTTTTGTCTTCATAGTACGTCAGCTGAAAGCAGCCAATCTGTAACTCACCAGAAAAACATATTGAAGTCTACGGGTCACAAGCCAATATGCCAGATATTTAACAGAGTGCTTTTATGGGAGCGTAGTTACCATTCCAAGGAGTAAAACAAAAATGTACAGTTGGACTGTATGTATTTGATTAACCTCTCTAAGCATTAGTGACATAGAAGCAACAGAATAACTTGGGTGTATCACATCTGAGGTTAGGAACTGAAAAGTCTTTGTCAAGTGAGATATCACAAGTTTATTCCATCCTAAAACTGACTTCAGACTCATCTCTAGGGAGCAAAGGGAAATAAAAATTCAGTGCAAACTAAGTCTTTACTCTTGAAGTCTGATTTTAAGGTTTTTTGACAGCTGTTGCCACACAGCTATGGAATCATTTGATGGTACACCTATAGCTACATCAGCCATCTAAGATTTTGCTAGTACTTTTGCTTTCAAAGTTACTTTCCAAAACTGTCAGTATTTTTTATTAAAAATTTGGGGAAATTTAGAAAAAAAGAATATTTCCTGACTTATTTTCCATTTCCAATACTCGTACTTTTAACCATTCAGATGTAGAATCTTCTAAAGTAAATGATCACCTACTAAGTACCAGGCTACTGACTTCAAGGACTTGGCTAACATCTGTTTTCTACCGTATCAGATATAAAAAAAAAATGTGCTTTTTGGCAGAACCAAATAGTTGCTTCTTTTTGTGCCCTCTTGCAGTGTTGAATAATGTATAAGATCAAAGTCTCAGAAGTATGGTGGAATGTAAAAGGGATATGTTGACTATTAATGATTATCAATATGTACAGTGTATAACAGGATGGAAGATATGAGGGGGAAATAGAGACAGATTAAAGACAATCAGCCAAAAATCAAACCTACTCGTTCAGAATGTCCTGCTGTGAAAATAATAAGAGAATGAGTTTCATCCAAACATACTGAAAATTACAAGCTATAAAACAGATAAAAGGGTAATATGTATGAAGATGAAGTAATTTCATTTTTATTACTCTTAACATTTTTTAAGGATTCAAAAGGTAAGGATGTTGTAGCAGAAGTGAGAGAGATGAGGAAGCAGATATCTAAATAAAGAAACAAAAGTATCTTTATAAATCACGGCTGAAAAACAGTGAAAAAAGGGTCAGAATACAAGAGGAATAAGGTATTTGTGATGTCAGAATCTGGGCTGAACTACAACTATAACAGATCTTCTATTTTCTTCATAAATTTATATTGAGATTTCTTAAGCTGTTAACATGAATGCAAATATATTTTGGATAGGGGAAAGAATTCCACCTAAAAATCCAGAAAAACTGAGTAAGAATACTAACTCTGTCTAAGGGATTTACATTTACTTTATGAACTTGAGAACTATGCTTTGTTTCCTCTATTTTTTCTCCTTACAGTTCATAGCTACTTTTTCCTCTTGCTCCTGATAAGATCACAATGAAGCTGGTTAAGTAGTCTTCAGTTTCAATGATGCGTACAACCTTGGAGAGACATTTTATCACTCATAAAGATGGACATCAATAATTTATGTATGAGCCACATTTTCTAAGCAGTTAGAATGACAGAATTGGATGGAAAATACTATGTTCAAACCTTTCCCTCATCCTCTCTACCATGACCACTTTCTAGCAAATATAAATTGATCATTGACTTTGATCAATAATTTAATTGGGACACTGGTACAAATAAATGGTTTCTATATTTTTTATGAAAAATACAAAATCTCAATTATTTTATCATTTTAAACTTTTAGATAGACTATACTTTTACATAGGTTTCACAATAGTGTAACCAAAGATAGTAAAATTACCTGTTTCTTACTGGAGAAAAATGCAGAGGAAAACAGGTCCATTTTTGAAATCTTTTCTCACTCACACAGTTGCTGTTTATCAAAGGGAAAATCAACTCATTTCATTAGTCTTGATAAAAATAATGTCACACAATTAATTATAGCAATTCAAGTGAAAACAACTTTTCTGACTATCTAAATACACAGTGGTCTAAACTAGATTTTTCAAAAGAAAGATGAAATCATGTTTTAGTCAATAAATTTGGGGATACTTTGTTTCTGTATTAGACCTCATTGTTTTAAAGATAAATTTCTTCACTCCTAGAATACAGGACTGCTTTTAGAAGTATACTAGCATTACTTATTTAAGCCCAATGATGTTTTGGTGGGCAAACTCTTCACTGAAACACAGTGTTCATCAGCCAGAGTTTGAATTGTACTCAAGTAAAAGAGCTGAAAGCAGTAGCTGTCAGAAATGAAAGACAGAAGGAAAAAAAAAAAAAAAGGAGTAACTTTGATTTTCGTGTAAAGCAGTTTTCATTAGAGAATTAGATAAATAAATAAAATATTTCTTTTCGAGGTCTAGTTATCATCTGATATTTTTGTCATTGCTATAAACGTTATCACATATTTTGGGTTCAGTAGTAGTCTAAAGTAGGAAGTTGCATCATCTAAAATTGTTCATTTACTGAAAAATTGTTTTCCTTTACTATTTCACTTTTACTCAAAGACCTTTTGGTTTTTATATGCTAAAGAAAGCTTTCCCATCATAGTAAAATCAAACTGAAAAAATATAATTAATATAATATATAATATATTTTGTTCTGGGAGAAAATGTTAGGAGAAAAGAATGAGAGGGACATCTGAAAATTTTTTATATTATTCCTGCAACTCTGCATCTAAAAAATAGTAGCATTAAACCCAGAGAACAAACAAATATCGCCCTAAATACAACACACAAACAAATAAACCCCAAACCTATTCTTTGTTCTATAGTAATAATGTTATTTCTAACTGTTATTACTGTTTTAAGTATTAAAGAAATGTTTCATAAAGTGTCATATCTTAGATTTTTCAAGAGTATCTCTGGTCTTTTTGTTTGTAGACCAAGAAATATTCCTACATATTAAAATATATGATCTGTGGACTTTGTATAAAACATTGAATACACAGTAGTGGCATAGATACTCGTCTGTAAAATTTTACTGTATGGTAGGGCATGAAGTCAGAATGCAGCAGAACAGGATGTGTGACGAACTGTGCCATCCTTCACACATCAGTATGTTTCAGTGTGTGGAATTTAAGTTTTAAATGGGCACCCAATGCTATTCAGGATACTCTAGTATAATCAAAGTATGAGTAGGCAGATATGATTTATCATCTGTATGAAACCTGCATCCTCTGTGTCAGCACTGGGAAACATACAGGTTTCCACTCAACTACTATTTGATATCTATAAGTGGACAACTGAATGATGCCTCAAAAATGAAAAAAAGATGAACAGTCCCAACTGATAAATCTGTATGGTTTATTTGATTTTCATTGTCTCGGTTTCATAAAATAAATTTGTGTTTCAGATTTTCATTCTTAATCAGGACGAAAACCAGTTTTGAAATACTGGACCTTATAGTGTGTGATTGTAGAAAAAGAGAAGTTTGAATTTGAAACGAGGTATCATAAATATAAAAGTAAACAACACAGTGATTCTCAGGGAACTAGGAAGGTGGAGCACTGATTTCAAAGGGAAGACCAAAGCAAAAAGCTATTTCTTGGATATCATCCGAAGACCAGTTGCGGTGACAGGACCTCTAAAAGTACTTCTGAATTAATGACTCCATTTAACATGAAAAAATGAAATCATTCACCTTATTAGTCAGTATGTGGCCCATGAAAAATTAAAGACATTTTCATGGAGCTAAATATAGTGAAGGAACTTACTCAATAGGGCAGATCTCACCTTGTGTCAGAGAGCTAAGCAAAACACAGCTGGAGTTTCTAATAGCTTATGCTACCTAGTTCACTCCCTTTCTTCTCTTTCTGATCCGTTTTTCGACAGCATCTATTCTATTACCAAAGAGCCTGTTTTCTTTGAACAGCTATTCTTATTTGTACTGGCAGTGCTTTTCAGTCGCATTAGTAAATCAACTGTTGTCCTCAGTAGTTTTCTGAAAAGACAGTACCTTCAAAAATTCTGGAATGACATTGCTGGAGTTGTGGGATAACTGCATTACTATTAAATAATAACAGCAACCTGATTTAAACCTAGAAATTATTTATGGGGAAAAAAAAAACATAAATAATTTTAATGACCATCACATTCAAGATAACAAGTTTAACACAGTTCTTACCATGCAATTATGTCAGATAACCAGTTGAGTTCTGTGTTTGGTGTGCATATTACTTGTTCTTCTCTCAGTTGAACATTTGACTATATCCTTGCGAGACAGTCATTAGCAACAACAAAGAAATAGTAAAAAGAAATTCCCCAGAGACTTTATCTTCAAATTATGCTTCAAGAATTCTTCTGTGAAGAAGAGTGTTGATGGATGAGGGGGAAAGACCCTGATAGTACTTTATTCCACTCCATTGCTACAATTCAGGTGATAGCTGCTGCTTAGTCAAGTAATTTTCTTACATAATCAACTGTGTTGAAAGGATTTAAAATAATTTCTAGTCCCTGAATAGCAAGCAGCAAGTCAGACACGAGCATTTTAAATTGTTTGGCAAAAATCAGTATAGGACGGTCAGTTTTCAGATTACTTCTGCATTGATTTCGTGTGAGTTACTGTCATCCCATTTGCGCTATTCTGGGGAACAGATAGAAAAGAGTAATTTAAAGCCAGAAGTGGAGGACTGTTCTTATTCAGGAAATTCACTAAAAATCTTCTCCTTAGGTAGCAAAAAGATGTGAATCCTTTCTCAGCTGCTCGATGTAGAGTGGAACAGAAAGAGCACAAATACCTCATATCCTATGAACCCCTACTAAAAGTGACATATGTTGCCAATTTGATTTGAAGACAAAGAAAATTCTTCTAAAACATTCAGAGAAACCCTCAGTTATCAAGATTGTAGATACTGTAATACAGTTCTTGCATCTTGACAGTTTGATATTTGTATAATTGTAAAAATATTAATGAGAACAGAGAAAACATTAAATAACAAGGTTATGATTTGGAGATCAATGTAGCTGGCAGAAGTGATGGGATGAGAACCTGAGATAACAACTCTTTATTCAGTCAAGCGAATAAATAAATAAACCAACAAGAACAGAGCTTTTATCCTCCTTGGTTATCTTCCCTCCGTTCCCTGTAACACTAGAGTTTGATAGAACTTGACTTTCCTACCATACCGGGACATTATTTTTGGTCTGGGAAGTCCAGGCAGAAAGTTGTGTTGCTTCTGCCTGTGCAGCTTCTAACAGTTACATGTCTCGGGCATCGCTAACGTGATGGTGGGGCTTTTTTTTTAAACACTTTAGGGTTTACCAGAGAACTTACTGGAGAGAGTAGAAAAGGATTCAAGCAGTGGAACGCTGAGACCAAGTGGCTGTTATTCTTTGTTCTAGGAAGATATTTTGTGTTTTGGCAGAGGGTAAATAATAATGTAGCTATTTTAATGAAAAAATGAATCCATATTCCTCCTACATAGTCTGATAAGAATTTCTTAAGTGAGGTGGGTGATGTAACAGCTTAATTCCTTCACTATATGCTGTGCGTACTTCACATGTTATGTTTTGTTCAAAGCATATGGCTGAGAAGTAAAAAAAGACAACCGGTTGTTTACCTTACTCTTGCATAGTGTTTTCTGAGTTAGGTAAAACTGCATAACTGGAGCAAGGGATTGCTATTTTTCTGACGCCAAATGATTATTTGAGCAGTTGGGAGGAATCTTCTGGAAAGGCAGATGCAATGAAGGTATTATGAAGTCACACAAATAAAAACTGAGAGACTGCTGAGAGGAGCAGAGAGCAGAGAGGATCCAGTTCTTTCAGGTAACCAAAAGAAAGAAAAACGTCTTCCTGGAGGATATTAATGCACTGCGGTATAGTACAGCTAAGACTCCAAGACTTTCTGGACTCAGACCTAAGCAAAATAAAAAGAAGATCCTTATCCAAGAAGGACAAAGAAAAATGGTAAATTTTCATCCAACATCTTTAGTGTGTCTGGTCAGTAAATACAGTTTTCTTCTGTTTCAAATTATGCTCATTCTTAATGTATTTTCTAATAACACATCTAGATAGAGTTTTAAGGACATCAGCACATGAAGGGGAAAAAGTTACAAAAATCCACTGAAAGAAAGGGATATAATGAAATGGATAAAATACTACTACTAGATATAGAGCAGTTCATCAGTGATTTCTATTCTAGAGAAAAAAGGAGTTCAAAAAAATATCTAAACGTTATTTGGCATACCTGTCAAAATTTTACATTTATATATCATCTTCTATTTTATCTAGCTTAAGTATAAAAGCACAATTATTCTCCCTTTATAACATTATTAAAAGCATATCTACAGGACAAAGAAATATGTATTAAAATTTTAAAAGAAAACTTGTGTTATCTTATGAATTCCCTTCATGATTTCAGTGTTTCCCTCTCATTGCAAATTGCTTTGGATTTTTCACAATACTGAGATGAAGTCAAATACTTCTACTATAGGCAAAAAGGAACCATTTTTAAAAGACATGATGGGAAAATATTTAATGAAGACACTTTAAATAATTCCTAGCTGACTGTATATATAGTTGTAAAAAGTGATTATGAAGTAATGCGTTGTGCCTGGTATTCAGCGTGCGAAACAATCAATCTGAATAGCTTTAGAGCTTGTCGTTGAAGTACTAAGTATGACATACACTGTCACCCATGTTTCTGCTTTGGGTTTTGAGTTTTTTTTTTTCCCCTGTGTGATGTTTCAATGGACTTATTGATAAGGCAGTTCTTAAGGAATTTTTCAGTTCTTGTAGATACTATAATTTGATAACACAAGATGTAAGAACCAACTCAGAAGAGATACTGCAGAAAAAAAAACCCCACATAACAAGAGGAAAGGCATACCAGAAGGACCAGTCATGATGCCTGTGCTTGCAGACCTTGACAAAAGGTGCCAGTGCCAAAAGCCTGAAGGACTTTGAGAGTATGACTGAAGATTAGAACATCATTTAGGGAAAGCTGGGTGATACAGAGAATTCTGGAAATAGGACTATATTTCACTCTACTTCAAGGTAGATCTGGTTTGTGGAATGTTAGAGATTTCTTGCAAATTGGTGTTGAAGAATTGAGAAAACCAAAGTATTTCTATGTCCGAAGTATCACAGAGTATATGAAACAAAAATAAAATGTAGTTGTGAAGAAAACATGGAAAGAAAACCAGTGCCGTTTAAGATGCCAAAGGTCATCCTGGTTTATTGCTACTTACATTGCAAGAAGAGGTGTTCCACAGGTCCTGCATCATATCCATCAACCATCTAATGATGTGTTATTTATACCAGCACAACTGTAAGAACTCTGGACATCTATGTGCCAGCGATGAATTAAGTGCTGTGGATCAATGCTGTTCAGCAGTGGAATCAAGCCCCTTCTTAGAGGAAAATAAAGGAAGAAAAGTGAGAGGCTAACAAAGTTTGAAAGACCTCCATTTACACTTTTTAACAGAGAATACTGAAATTCAACAGATTCAACCTGTTTTGGATCTACTGAAGAGGAAGAAAACTCTAAAATTGTACTATAACTAACCCCACCTGCATAGCTGATGGCAAAAATGGATCTTGAGCATCTTGGGAAAAAACACCAGTACCAATAGCTTGAACAGGTAAACTAGGGATCATAAAGGTATCATGTGATGTCAAAAAAATATATCGGGCTGTCTTGTTCTTTACTATCTTCAGTTTTCAAGTGGACTTAAACGTAAACCTCTGAAGCACTCGTTACCACAGTCTAGTTTGGAGTATTTAAATTGCCATTGTGTAACAGATATGTGTATATTGTGCATGTTTGTGCTTACGTTTTCTTTGCTGAACCTCATGTGCATAGATTATATTTCTATCTAAATTATTTAACCTCAGGATTTGCCACAAATATTCTATGACATAGTTTGATATTTATAATGTTAACTTTAAATTGTCTGCCAAGCAAATAACGATAAATATGAAGAACACATGATAAAATGTCATAGTTTGTTCAACAAGATATTTTTCAGGCACATTTCACATAAGTTAGAAATTGTGATAACATTGAAGGTATTGACAAAAACTTCAGGTACAGCCACACTTTTGCCTTCCTGAATGAAACAACCTGGCCACAACCAACCTGCAGGTTTGGTGGGAGGAGGAGATCCTTTTGAACGTTTGAGTGGCAGCAAAGAAAGTTAACAGTGGAGGCACACAGTCAGTATCAGAACTCAAATGGATGCTAAGTTGTAGAAGTACATTTTATAATGAGACTACTCATCTCTAGAAGCACCTTTCACAGAATCACAGAATCACAGAATGGTAGGGCTTGGAAGGGCCCTCTGGAGATCATCTGTTTGATTGAATGTAGCTGATTAGGATATCTATTTTTCACTTATGTATCATACTATTCCAGCAGTGCATAGCAGTCAGTTTTCTTAGACAACAAAATGTGAAATAAACATAAAAGATATATTTTTTTATTTCAAATGAAGTAGAGAAGAAAGATTAATATATACACTTTTCTTTTGTCTATTTGAAGCAGAGAAGACCATATCAGCAATTTCATTTCCTGTGTGTTGCTGTGACAGCAAAGTCATATAAACTTAAGTTAATGCATAAGAAAGAGAAACACTATACTGCAGATTGCACAAAAGCTCTACAACAAACACAAAATAGGCAGTTAGAAACAATGGGCATTACCACTGTTTTTATCTTTATTTCATCAAACTGACAACACAGTCACAGCATTAGGACATACAATACATTTGTTCTGAAAGTTCTTGAGTTTCCTGGCAAACTGGGAATGTTCAGTATGAATTTCATTTAAGTACGAAATCAGTGTGACTTGACATTAGGTACTAAGTTCTTTTGGAAAAAAAAGGACACTAATATTCTCATCCCAACCATGTTCAATATATGAAGTCACAGCTACAGAAGCTGATGAAACCAATGTCAATTAGCTCTCCTCATAACATAATGTGGTTGTATATTGCGGTGTAACAGAAATGTTCAGCTCAGAAGGAACATCTGTAGATCTAGTTCAGTGGTCCTGCTAAGACCAGGGTCCTTTTCAGTAGGTTACTAAGGGCTGTGTCCAAGTTGAGTTATCCGTATCTTCAAAGTCTCTATAGCTTCTCTGGGAAACCTGGTTCAGTATTTTACCACTTTAACGACAGAAAAGATTTTTCTTAAGCTGACATGGAGTTTATTTTATATCAGTTTGTGCCTTTTTGTTCATTCACTTAATAACACTGTAAGAAGTCTTGCTCCATCTTCTTTACTTCCCCTTATCAGGTATCTATACACACTGATAAGATTCCACCAGGCCTTCTCTTCTCCAGGCTGAACAGTCCCTCTGCTCTCTCAGCTTCTACTCACATATCAGATGCTTCAAGTCCTTAATGATTCTCATGACCCTTTGCAGGACTTCATCCAGTATGTCTATGTCTCTTTTCTACTCAGGAGCTCAGACTTGGACCCAGCATTCCAGATGTGGCCTCATGGATGTTGACTTAAGGGGAAAAATCATCTCCCACAAACTCCTGGCAATGTTCTTCCTAATACAGACGGGGAAGTTGTTGGCCTCCTTCGCTGTAATGGAGCATTTTTAACTTATGTTCAATTTGCTACTCATAAGACTCTCAGTTTTTACTCTGCAAAATTGCTTTCCAGCTGTTCAGCCCCCAGGACTTATTCCTTTCCAGGTGCATGATTTTGCATTTGCATTGCTGAAATTTTGAGATTAGTGTTTGTCTATTTCTACAACCTATCCAGGTTCCTCTGAACATCAGAAAAAACCATTTGGTTTATCAAACATTTCTACCAGATTTGTGCTATCTGCAAACTTTCTGAGTCCAAACATCTAGGTAATAAAGAAGTTAAACAGTATTGACACCAGTGTTAAGCATGGCACACACTCTGGTTATTGATCTCCAACTAAACTTTGTGCCATTGACCACAACCCTTTGAGTTCAGCAGTTCAACCACTTTTCAGTCCACTTCACTGTCCACTTATCTGAGCCAACTCTATTTTAGATGCATTGTCATAGCAACATGGCAATATAATGGGGTAAATCTATTATGAGCTGCTGCTAAGAATGAGTCATTCTCAAGCACCAGATTATTGTCATACTGAAAACAGATCTATATCAAGCACAATCCTGATATCCAGGTAAGTATCTACAAAGAGACTATATGAATCTCTAGACTACTTCATTATCTTTGTCCCTTTTCTATTGCTTTCTCCCAAACCCTCATTTTGTGAATCACAACAGTTAGGGAGTCTAGCACTGTGCCTATGGTGGTAGTTTAGATATCAGTAATTTCATACTCATTCCCAGCCAGTGTCTGCAATCTAATCTGTTCCATACCCACTATTTTTTCCTGGATTAATCTTTTGTTTGATTTCCTAGCACATCATGAAACTAAAGAGGCTCCTTACAAATTAATTCATCAGCTTAATTGTAAAGCTCCCTCACCTCTCATTATTTTAGTTGAATATTCTTTTATTGACTTATTTTCATTAAATTTTTATAATATATCAGTACTAATCACTAACTATCATTTAGGATACAGACATAACAACAAAAAGCAATGTTCATTCAGTTGTTAATGAGAAATCATTCAAATACTGAGGACAAGGACAAACAACAGATGACATATTGTAGCCTGAATGGCTGAAGTTACAGGCAGAAATAAAACCTCGTCCACAAAGTTATGAAAAAATGCAGAAATCATACCAATATAGTTGGAAAAAGCATGTGTTGCAATAGAAATGAGATGGCTTATTTTCTTAATTTTATTCAGAAGAATTTTATCTTCAGAATCTCTATATAATGTAATATGTTCAACATTTATCTCTTTGGAACTTTATTTGAGCTTTACTGTATGTATCACTTTTTTTTATAGTCCATTCTAAAAAAAAGAAATGGCCAACACTACCATTTTATGCACTGATTCTTCAATCTCTGTTAAATCAATAAGCTTTAGAATATGACAATATCACTCATTTTTGTACAAAATATGAATTGTTAGCATAACATTAATTTCATTTCCTTAAATCTACACATAGCATCTGTCTTGTTGATTAGGATAAAAGCTAGCTTTTGCTGAACACTCTTACATAAGAAACATGTCAAGTATCCTAGATTCAGAAACTTCTCTTTCTTCATAATCAGTTTAGTCACATCTCCCTACCTGATTGCCAGAAGTATGTCTACAACAAAGTTCATTACGAACTTTCTCAGGCAGTACAAGGGGCAAAAGTCCCATGAGAGTTTATCTACATCATACATACATAGTTACATGTTTACATGTACTTGCACATATCAAAAATATACAAATATTTAAAATGAAATATTTTTAAATATTAAAGACTAAACATATAAACTAATATTCAATAGAATAACATGTAATGTAGTTAATATAATAAATGTATTTATTATATTTATTAAATGTCTTTAATATGCTTTTAACAGCTAAATATATATTTAACAGAAAAACGGTCAATGTATTTGTAGCTGTATTCAAGAATTAATAATATCAATAATTTTCTGCAGTGCTTGCTATCTATTTATTTACTGAAAGTTTCCCTGTCTGTTTCTGATATTACTTTATGTTATATTAAAGTACTTGTAATTTTGACTAAATTAATTCTTTACTGATGGTTTCAATAAAGGAGTTATCAATGAAGCTGATAAGCTGCAAACCCATCTCTACTGTGTCATAAAACAATCTTCAGGTTTGAACTCATAATCATCATTTAAAGAACACATTTGACATTTTTTATGGTTTTGCAATTTTAGACTCTTTTACCCTTTTTACTAATTTACTCAAAGTAAATGAACTATAAAAATAACTATTTTAGGGTTTCTTTTGTGTTTGCATGTAAAACCTTAAAGAGAAAATAATTCTACTGTCATACAACTCTTTTTCCTGCATTTTTTGAAATAGCAGAGAACCATCCTTTTCTATCTATAGTTCATTGCTCTTCTGAAGTATTTTCTACTAAAAATTAAACAGAGAAAACTGTATTTTCTACCTACTTAGTTGCTTTCATTACATTATATTGTATCTGTTCATTCACATTGTTTAACTTTACAGGGCCAAGAGCACAGTCCAAAAAAAAATAAAAAATATTTCCAGTGTTAGACTGGCATCTTCCCTCAGTACTGTCTTGCTTACCTCTCCAATTTTTTTCTGTTGGCATCAAAGTAAGAGCTTCAGTGCAATTGTTTTCTCCATGTGGTCATGCTGAAAGCCATTCTGAAGTCTCTGCAGTACCCGCTTTTAATGCACAAGTTTGATGTCAGCAAAACAGTGATTTAAGGTCTGTTCTTGAAATCTTATACTGCTGCAGTTATAAATTAGGCAAAGTCTAATGAGAATCACTTATTGGCTTACCTCAATTTCTTTGTATACTTGCTTCCAGAGTTACCAATTATTTTGAGTCTCACAAAATGTGATTGTTTTCTTTAGTGAATTAAAATCTTAGATATTGTTGTTGCTTAATGCAATTGTTGGTTTTAATTTGGACTTTCTATCTAGTTACTTTCAGCCAGACTGGCTTATTTTCAAATGTCTGTCATTTTCTAATAACCTTTTTCTGAAACAGAGTGTTTTATCTTATTAAAGATATTTCCACTATGTAATTTGTCTCTAATAGAAATACAGGAACAAAACAGCTCATGGACATACGCATCATCTATTATGAACAGGACTGTAAATGCAGAGGAAATACTGAGATGAGAAAGATAGCAATAGGTTATGGAGAATGAATGAAAACAAACAGTTTAAAGGAAAATAATTTACATGCATAAAAGAAGTGGGAAATAATTCCAATTGACAAAAAAAAAAATTGTCATGTGATAATAGACATTTGATAATAGAGTCATGACTTGTTGTGCAGTGCTTGAAGTTTAGAAGCTGAAAGTAAGATTCATGTAGAAAGATCTTACCCCTGAACTGAGGTGAATGAGCCTAACACCTCAACAGAAATAGAGAAAATCTATGACTTTTTGCAAAGGGCTTTCTAAACATACCCCTAAAATGATCGTGAAAACAAAACAGCAGTGACCTCTGTTGCCTCAGATGCTGAGAGAGAAATATTATCCGTTTCCTCCTACAGCAGCATGTGTATCAACCACAATTCTGCATGAATTTTGAATCTGGAATGGTATTTATAATGAACATGAGTCAATATGCAGGCCTGGAAAACTTGTGATTTTGGGGCAGAAAGGAGATAACATTCATTAGTTTGAGTTATCTATTTGTTATTGTCAGTAGTCTGGAGTAGGTCAGAGTAGAAAGACAGCAATGTTATGTTTTTAACTCTTTTTTGGTTTGCTAGAACAAATAAGAATCTGTGTCTTTTCCAGTGACAAGTCAGAGACTGCAGAAGCATTTTGGATCAAACAGGACGTGGTTCCAATTGGATGGAAAGTTTTCTAAAGCAGAACTATAATCTTTCTTAGCAACATATCTGTTAAGTAGAACATCTGTTCTACAGACATGTGCTGTGCTGGTAAATGCTAACGTAAACTAGCAAGCCAAAATTATAATCTCACCATGATTTTCTGACAATGAAATGAGAATTCATGCCACCTGTTCCAGTCCTACCAAGAAGCTTCATTTTACCACAGACCATAAAAATGGAAGGCAGGAGGGAGACCACTCTACAAGTTAGTTCCATCTGCTTCTCAGCCAGTCTCTAAAGCTGAAAGCCAAAATTAGCATGTCACCTCCCAGCAAGTCACAGAAGTATTACTAATTAAAATATTATCAACATGTCAGAATTGATTTTAATCAAGTAATTACTCATGCTGTGCACTAATATAGATTCGAAGAATACTGTGAAGTACATTTTAATCCCTTTTCTTAATTTGTTTAATACACAATAAAAAACTGGTTTGTGGAAGATCAACTCCATTAACAAATTCAATTTTGTTTCCACTGTGTAAAAATTCAGTAGCTTAAAAAAGTGAGTACTGAGCTAAGAAGTATATGGAACTAGAAGCCAAGAGTAACTCTGTCTGATACTTTACTTTTAACAAATATATTAAAAATTATCTAGGTGTGAGTCAGGGGAAATGCTTCAGTTGCCAGAACACAGGCATATACTACTACATGAGATGCTCTTGAGTAGCTGTCTGCAAGTTTTTGATAATTCTGACATCAGAAATCTGTATCTTACCAGAGTAGTATTTGTAAATTAAATGGAATATATCAGGGTATGCCAAATTCAACTAAATGTGCCTTCTTAGACAAATGAAAATTAGCTACTACTATAATAGTAACTTAGACACCTTGAGATGGGCTTCACTGATTAAACTTAGGCTGGTTAATGACATTATGATATTTGAGTCAGCACTATCTCCTGCATGGGCCTGGCTGGTGTGACCCTGGGACTGTAAGAGACCTTCGTCCTGGAAGAACAGAAATGATAGTTTTTTCCAGAGCATATAAAATGACAGGAGACACTAAGGATAGATAGCTGGATCCCTTTCTTAGTTCCTATGTACATACTTGCACTTATATACCTAAGGCTTGGTTTAGTTGTCTAAACAGAGCAGTTTAATAGTATTGAAGAATCCTTAGGCAGATTGAAATGTCTTCGTGAAAGTAGCATATATGACACTACCTACAGAACAAGGCTTTTCTAAAACAGTAGCTGAAGAATACCTGTGGTACTTTAAATCATCTAAAGCAACACTGGACCACTTTATTTAGGACACAGAACTGATTTCTAAGTACAAAATACAACTGCTGTATTAAGCGTCTAATTAAACATGTAAATTTGCCTCTACAATATAGAGTCCATCTTTATTTTAATTTTTATTTTATTATTTTTTTATTTTTATTTTTATTTATTATTATTTACTTGCCACAATAACAATAAACATCTCAAATTTTGAGTTCATTACTCCTCTAGATTTTCTGTATTTTCTACATAAAATAAATGATACATTTCTGATTTTTTTTTTTAATTTCTGTATGAGTTTTCTATGATTATAAGATAATTTACACTAATCCTCCTCGGGTATTTCTTTGCTTAATTAAATTTTCCATTAGTGTAAGCAAATTTACTTTACCTTATCATTGTATCTCTGAAAATAGAACAGTATCATTCCCTTTGTATATAAATCTAGTGGTAAGCACTTGTGTCTTGTGGAAATCTGGTTTTTGGGAGAAGTCTTTATGCTGAAGATCAACTCATATGCATATAAGTGGCTTTTCTCCCAAGTCTTATATTTAGCACTAAGAAGAAAACAAGATGTCAGTTTTTGAATATCCTGGTCTGCCCTGAAAGCTGAGACCGACATGATAGATGAATGAAAATATGCCTTTGCAGAAGTATGGAATTAAACTATAAACATTAGACTTCAGTCCTTGAAGTGACAGGCCATTTAAAGGAATTGATTAAAAGATTAAAGTATCATTGTTAGACAAGGTGAAAGGGTAAAAGCAACACAGTTTTCTGTAACGATGCTGACATTACACAAAATCTAAATTAGCAGCATGCACACTAAGTCAAAAATGAATGAAAATAAATTTATCAATACAATAGCTAATGTTAAAATAAAGATTTATTTTTAATATACCCACTTTACAAAATGTTTTATGTGGACGTCCAATATTTTAAAAAGAAATTATTATCCTAAGTAAAATTCATATAGATCCAGCTTTCCTTATTACTAAGCTAGGGAAGTACTACCTTGCCTAATACATTTTAGAAGTCAAATATATGTTTTCTACTCCCTTCTTGATTTTGCACAATAGAGATACCCAGATGCGTTCTGCAGAAACTTTCATAGAATATATTAACATTCTGCTGGAGAAAAATATTAATGGATTAATTTAAAATTTATTTGTCTATAAATGGGAAAAAAATCACATCCTTATATTTAATTCATTCATCTGATATGTTCCTGAGGTCTTTGGGTTAATAGACATGTACGGAATTAATACTCTAACCACTGAGATACTTACTGTACTGGGTTACACTCTGATTCAGCCCAGAAATTATTCCATTGTTTCAAGATTTTTTTCAAATAAGTCTTAAAAAAGTGGTGCGTTCGCACAAAAAAATCAAACAAACCACTAACAGAGAAACCTAAAATAATTGCGCTTTCACTGAGATAACACTTAGAATGTATTTGTGTGAAACTGTCTTGAATCACACAGAAAAAAAATAATCTTGAGTAACAATAGAGTGTGATCCTTTGGAATTAAGAATTGGCAACAGTGAGCCAGATGAAGCAACAGCTTTTGTGTAGACCAGTCTTTTGAGCTAACCTAACCATTCTTCTTTGACTACTGTAGCCACAGGAAAACACAGACTGACTGTAAAAGAACAAATCTTGATATCAGAACATGTCTGTAGCTGAATTCAAAGAAAAAATTAAAAGTTTGAAAAGGTTTGAACGTGATGTTTTTGAGAAGTAAAGAAAGCAATGACTTTTTCCCTTTAATTTGAAACTGACTGCAAGTGGAGCAGCTACTACCCTGCTAAACTTAGCTGACATCTTTTACCTGGGATTTTTTAACAACCAATAAAAAGTGCTGCTTGGAACACATCCATGAATCATATTTTAATATCCTCAGGAAAATAAAGTGAGCAAAGAAGGACTTTGACACGATTTTAAGTAAAAAAAGAAGGTAGATTTAAATTAGATACTAGGAAGAGATTTTTTACTGTGGTGATGTTGAGGCACAGGAACAGATTGCCCAGAGAAGCAGTGGATGCCCCACCCCGAAGGTGTTCTAGTGGGAGGTGACTCTGCCCATGGCAGAGAGGGTGCAACTAGATGATCTTTAAGGTCACTTCCAACCCAAATCATTCTATGATATGATTCTGTGAAGTTCGGTATGTTTAGTACTTTTTTACTTCCAGTCCTTCTGGGTACATGTCCGTATTGTCTCCTGAAAATAGACTCAAGTGCAGTCTTCCTGTCCAAACTGGCTTAAGATGACCCAGCTTTGATTCAAAACTGCTTTTGCTGCCAGTATAGTGATACAATTGAAAAATTAAATTAATTAGCTCAGACTGAATTTCAATGTGGTAACACAGTTTTTACACTAGATCTAGATTGCACTACGTCATTTTGGAACATGAATAGTGTATGTTCAGGATTGTCTGTAAAAGTCACAGTGAAAAAAAAAATCACTCTTCAGTGTACTTTAATCTTTGAAGGAGGAATGACAGAAACTGATAACAGAATTCAGTAAAAGAGTCATAACATCTCCCATGTCTTTCAGGAAATACTTTAACTTGTAATCCCAGAATAACTTTTTTTTTTTTTTTTTAAACAGCACAATTTTGAGTGTTTTGAAATATTTGGGAAGTTTTCGGGATACTTTCTAAAAGTTTATTCTGGAAATATTTGTGTAACTAATTTTGAAGTCAAATACTTTTGCTTCTTTATTGTTTCATAAATTTTCCCAAAGATAATTGACTTATGTTTCTTATTCTCCTTCATCTATGTGAATGGTATAATTTATACCTCATTCTCTGCAGACCGGATGCTTCATCTCACTGATTTAATTACTTAGCTTTTGGAAACAATATCATTTATCTTAGACATCTCTTGACATGTATAGGCAGGTACACAGCTTGTTCTTCAGAGCATTTTGTTAATAGTATAGAGCTTGTGAGACAATATTATGAAAGAGTTTCTTCTTTTTTTCCCAACAAATTCTTTTTAATTTAGACATTTAAATTAAGGGCCACTGTATAAATTTATTCAGTTAGAAAATTTTGGCTTGTATTGTGCTTATAATTTTTCTTTTTATCACTTAAAATATTATAAATTACTGAATAGCAATGGAAATGAGACAGATCCCTAGGATATGTGACAATGAGTGACATTCTTGTTACTGATGACTATTGGAAAGAGGATTTTTCCATCCAGTTGTGCATTTACCCTGCACGGGTTTTCTCTGCATCAAATATCTTTTAATTTAGACATGAAACAGTGAGAAATTAGTATTACAGTTTGTAGCTATCATGATCGAGAACTGAACAGACCTTTTTGTCACCTGCTCCTCAATAGAGAAGCAAAGGATTAGTTTTTAGTGAAATGACAACTCCCTTGTTCTTGGCATTTATTTGGGTTCCCTGCAGTCAGAACAACTGTGCCTTTTTTTTTTTCTTTCTCCAAAATTGTATTGTTTCAGGCAAAAAACATTTTTCCCGTCTCTTTGGAGAGAAATTAAAATATAGGTACTGCAGGGCACTGGAATTCAAAACAAAACATAAGATCTTACTGAATGTTTAAAACCGTAATTTTCTGCTTCTAAGATGAAAAATATCATCAAAAGCTTTGTATTTCACAATGCCTATACATTAGAGATGCAGAGAGACATTCTAGTAAAATTCAACTCTAATGAATTATTTTCAAACACCATATTAAATATAGTTATTATTAACTAAAAAAAGCCGCAAACTTCAAAAATTCTTAAAAACAGATATCATTAGACCTTTTTTATTTGCATAACTTTCTCTTTAATTGACTGTTACCTTGTTTTACCTTGTGATTTTCATTCCCAAGTTAATATTAATTTTACCATGTTTCTGTTAACTTTAACTATAATTGTCAGAAAATCATAAATTCAGTACCTTCATTCATTTTTGTGCTTTCCACAATAAGGAACCTCTTACATTTCTCTGATTTCTTTGTGTTAGTCTGTCAGGTTTTGTATGTAGATACATTATGATGTTTCTTATCTGCCTAGAAATAATCTTCATATATGTTTGCACAAATTTATGTATTTGTTTAGGTCATCAAAGAGAATCTTTAGTCCTTACTATGCTTTGTTCTTTCATACACAAAACTATAATTTTCTATTAATTGTTTTCTTATTCTATCTTTTAATGAGCTCATATCTATTTTCAGTTCCTTTACTTTCTAGACTAAACTGTCAGAAGATTTTTCTTGACATTTGGAGTTGGAGATGGAGCCTCTGTGTATGTGTATTTCTATATAGTATTTTACTACTGCAATAATTCCTTTGGGTGTAACCAAATCTTCTGTTACATGTTGAACTTTTCACTAGATCTGTTTCCTAGACAGAAATTTCAAGTGATTGTAACCAGTTTTATTTGTAAGCACTTAACAAAAATCATCATCACTTTCCAAGAATATACTATACTACCCATTTCCTAATATACTAACTACATTCATTTTTCATATAGAATTATAATACCATTTTTTTTCTTTCTCATCTTCACCCAGAACTTGTAGTCTCTTTGATACTGATTTGTTTGGCATTTCATAACAAACCTTGAGATAACAGTCTGCTCAATACTCACTTGTATACAGATGTATATTTTTATCTGATATCCCCAAAATTCAGATCATTCTTGAATGTTACTCACATTGCTGTAATTCCAGTGGAATCTGAAATGGACATAAGTGTACCATGGGAAGTGGTGAATGATTGCATTTGTGTTTCTTATTTTGTTTTTTCTTTGCTTTTCTTCCACTTACTTGCCACTTATTAAACAATTATTATGTTTTGTCTATTTGTTTGCTGTTTATTCTCAATTTTTCTTAGTTTTATTCTTCCTTTCTTCTTCCCCAGTTGAGGAAGGGGGAATAAGGAAGTGACTGGGGTGCTTATCTTACGAGCAGGGTTTACCCACAACAAAAATATTTCTAAAAGACGTAAAACTGAGAAGGAAACAAACATAGCAGAACAAAACAAAACAAAAACCCCCATCTACATATTTTGATCTTTCATTAGAATCACAGAATTAGAAAATAGTTTCGGTTCAAAGGGAAGTTAAAGATCACTCAGTCCATATCTCTCTGCCATAGGCAGGGACATCTTCCACTAGGTCCAACTGGCCTTGAACACACCAGAACAAGACATTCACATCTTGTCTGAAAACCCTGTGTCTCACCACCCCCATTCTACAAAAAAATATTCTTTATGTTCAATCTAAATCTACTCTCTTTTTGTTTAAAGCCATTATCTTGTCCTATTAGTACTGGCCCAGGTAAAAAGCCTTTTTCTTATCAGTTGTCTTTAAATATAGAAAGGTCACAGTATAAGGTGTCCCTGGAGCCTTTTCTTCTCCAGTTTGAACAACCTCAGCTCACTTAGCCCTTCTTCACAGGAACTTCTGATAGTTTTTCTGGCTCAGTCTAACAGATCCTTTGCCTTTCTTGTACTGGGGATCTCGAAACTGGATACATTACTCCAGGTAGAGTCTTATGAGAGCAGAGTAGAGGAGGAGAATCACCCCCCTTGACTTGCTGGCCACAATGCTCTTTATGCAGCCCAGAATAATATTGGCTTTTTGGGCTGCAGGTAGACATTGCTGACTCATATTCAGCTTTTCATCCATCAGTGTCCACAAGTCCTTCTTCTCAGGATTTTCTCAAACCTTTCATTCCCACAATAGTGGGGATTGCCCCAATCCAGGTGCAGAACTTTGCATTTGTCGTTGTTGAACTTTATGAGTTTCACAAGGGCCCACAACTCAAGCCTGTCAAACTCCTTCTGGATGGCATCCCTTCTCTCAAGTGAATCAATTGCACCACTCAGCTTACTGTCATCCACAAGCTTGTTGAGGGTGCACTCAGTCCCAGTTTCTGTATGATTAACAAAGATATTGAACAGTATGGATCCCAGTACAGACCTCCGAGAACACCACTTGTTACTGATCTCCATTTGGACATTGAGGTACCGGCTGCCACTCTTTAGAAGCAGCTATCCATCCAGTTTCTCATCCATCACCCACAAAATCCACATCTGTCCAACACACAGACAAGGATAATGTGTGGAGACATATCAAAGGCTTAAGAGACATCAAGATTGGTGACATGAGCTCTCCACTGATGCCGTCACTCCATGGTAGAAGGTCACCAGAGTAGTCAGGTACAATTTGCCCTTGGTGAAGCATACTGACTCTGTCTAATCACCCTTCTTTGATCAATATGCCGTGACATAACTTCTGGGAGGAACTGTCCCGTGATCTTGATGAGTACAGAGGTGAGACTCACTGGTCCTGTTAATCTCCTTAAGACTACTGAGACTTCTTCACAGAACAGGTGGAGTTCAAAAGGAATTTGTGAGAGACCTGCATCATCCTGTAATGACACTTGGAAACTAAGTAGGTTACAAAAAGCTTCCACCACTGTTATTTAGGGTTCTGCTATATGTCTGAATCTTGCTATAGCCAGTGAAGATTTTGTCAGTACATTCAATGTAGTTTGGGCATTTTTTCCATTGGCAAAACACGCATTAACATTTTTAAGGTAAACTGAACAGCCCTCTAGATTCCATCAATTACAGTAAGAACTTTTGACACTCAGCTTGCAGGCAAACACCAACTTCAGAAACTGAAATGCATGTATGTATAATCTAGTGCTGGAGCATATTTCTGACTCTTAAGTAGTATGTCTTTGTTTAATGTAGTTTTCTTTAACTACAGCAGAATTTTATTAACTATAATGATATTTTCTCCCCAAAATTTCTGCACACTACAAATTAATGTAGCTAATATAAAACATGTAAAAAGAACACTGAAATTGACTGTATGGGTTTGCTGAGTCGATTGTTGTTGAAATGATCGTTTATTTTATTTCAAAATACATACTTTTCTTTAAATGTGCTACATGAATGTCTTTACAGGAGTTTTTTGCATGAAAACTTTAAAGATTTAAATTTTACCTATCTGTAGTTGGAGGTAGGGGCATTACATTGCTAAAATTCATGGCTTAAAATGTCTTTGAGCAAATTACGCCTTTTTCTCTCAAAAAAGCAGCAGATTTTTCCTCACAAATCAGTCCCTGTTTCCGAGGTAGAACATTAAACGACAGAAAAATCTCTACTTAATGTCTCACTTCTCCCTCCCTCCTTCTTATGTGAAGACAGATCCCTCCTTCTTCCCTCATTCTCTTCCTCCCTTGTTTATCCATTTCTCCATTGTTCCTCTCCGCTCTTTCTCTTTCCTTTCTCTTATCTAAACCACAGAAAACTCACTTGTAGTGTGTAATTGTGTTGTTAAGGAAAGCAATCAAGAGCTGGAACGAACTGCTGTTGTCAGTTGCTTTCTACAGCTATGACGAGTTAAAATGTGCCAGCTGCACAGCTTGTCCACAGCTGTTGTCTTTCACATCTTTGTATAATATCCATTTTCTCTCCAACATTTACGGAGTTTATAACTGCAGTGAGAGCTGATCAAAATTACTCTAGTATAGAGCATAACTAGTATAATAGCTTTTAGTTTTAAGCTATGCATGAGGGAATCTATGCCAGAAATAATTCCTCACATAATACTTAAGACTGCACAGATGTCCACATTTGATCTAAGAAGGCATAATTAAGAAGAAAATGCTGACAGAAATAAAGTATACATACCACAAACCAAAGCAGAAAAAAACCCATGTAGAATAAGCTAAAATGACAGTGTTCGGAAAGGAGAATATACAATGAGCAAAACATGCCACCTATGCTGTTTGACAGTAAACTAAGAGATAAATACAGCAGGGAGAAAACAGACAAACAAACAAAAATAAACATCAACCAGACATAAACCACCAACAACCAAAATAAACTCTAATACCATCAGCTGATCAATACTGAAACTTATCCAGATCATTTTTTGCGGGTAATGTGAATACTTGTATTATGAGTTCACAGCAAGCCAGGAGAGGGAAACCTGTTCAAGAGGCAGATGAAATATAAATGGATGTATGTGTAAATGTGTATACATACATCTGAGTTCAAATGTCAGTGCTGAAACCTTAATACGATGAAATATTGGACAGATAGAGAAAACATAAATACTTTCTCATCTGTACAAGGAGCTTCCCTTTCCTGGTTTACTTAGATTTTTTTCATATCCCATGAGTTTTATTGCACAGTCACAGCTGATTTGGTAGTTACTGAATAGTTGACTTCTGTGTCAAAAATGTTTGTAGTCTGACATGCTCCTGAAATTCAGAAGAAACGAAAGAGTCTGACTCTGTCTGCTATGATAAATAAAAAAAAAAAAAATGCAAGGACAAGTCCCTGACTCTGAAATCTAAGGTGATACTGATACACTTTCATTCCAGCTACTTTGTGTATCAACCCCGACAACACATTTGAACTACAGACATATTTAGAATGGTTGAAATCTGAGCTGGGAAACAGATATGTAGTGCTCCAACAGTGTTCAAATTTTCCTTTGTCTATCTTTTCTTCCAAAGTACAGACACGCTCTCTGAGACTTCTGTAGCATTATTGAAAACAAATTAACTACTGGAGATGTTACCATACAAATAAATAACACTATATGGAATAACTTGGTATGTTAGGAAAACTGATAAAGTATATAATCTGTGGGGTTTGTATCTATACAACTATATATACATGGCAGTACACATTTTTACAAATCTACATAAACATATACAGATATACAGGTGTGAAGAGACACTAAGAGTTACATAAACATACAGCTATACCTATGTATTCTCTGTTTTCTTAAGAAGCTGCAGCTGGGCAAAAGTGAATTAGGCTCTAGTTTTTGTGTCCTGATGAAATTCTCTATGAGAAGAATCAGTGGGAGGTTTTTCTCCTACCTGAAAGAAAGTGGGATGCACTGAATATGTGCAGCTAAGGAGCCTTTCTAGAGTAGAGAATGCAATAGGAAAAGAAGCAGGGATGAAGTAGCATACAGGGTCACTGAGGGGAAAGTCAGATCCTGAATTTCAGACAGCATTCCAATGAATGTCTGTGGTTGTCCATATCGTGGAAGGAATCTTCATTGCAAAGTTCTCTGTGAAGGTGTTTGCAGCTAAATTAGATGAGACTTCCTAAACTGGTTCTATATCCAGCTGGTCAATGGTCCTGTGTGACCAAGCTTCTACATGATCCATTGTTGTTATCTTAAAACTAATGCAAAACCTCTCTGAACCACTGTAACTATTTACAATTATCTGTTCTCTGTGACTATTTCTGCATCTTCAGAAACAGTTTCTGCTCACTACTTATCGATGTTTTATCAATGAAATGTTGTTTTATCAATGCACAGTCTGGCCAATTCTGCAGAAGAAATAATGCGGGATAGTATTTGGGATGGTCAAATTTTCCATACTAATCAGCACATTTAAACATAGAAACATTGCCTAACAATCAGGAGCTGCCTAGGGAAGAATTATTGGGATTATATGAAATTGAACCCACAGTGCACCTGTACCATTGAGGTAAATATCACATTGCAAGGGCAACTAAGGTTTCAGTCAATCACTTTACCTCAGCTTGATCCATTTTCTCATCTATGGAGATGACTACCCAGGGAGTTCCTCAAACATCCAAAGAATTAATGATGAAGCATGATACCAAGTGCATCACAAATGTTAACTACAGGACAATCTCAAGTATCTCCCTTATATCATGGTAATTCCTTGAATTCCACAGATTTTGTCACATTTTGAGTTGCCCTAAGGCATCTTTTCTTGCTGTCTAGCTGCTGTTCTGAAATGTGAGTCTCCTCTTGGTGCTGTGATAACTTGCAGAACTTTATATTCGAAGGTATCTCAAACAATACTAGTGCCTAAGTTTACAGGAAACTAGAACATATATCTGGACAAGACAGAGGGCTTCTTCCCCCCCAAAAACCCACCACAACCTTTGAATTTAATAGACTTTAGTCAGAAAATATATAGAAAAGGATAACAGTTCTTAACTATAAATATATATATATAACCAAAAAAACTCAGAACAGAACAAACAGCAATACCGTAACCAAAACCTTCAAATTAATTGAGTTCTATCCCTGCTCCTTTCAGTGCAGTTATATTTACGGACTGCAGGATGTGATGTCACACCTCGAGAGGCAGCATTCATGAAAGTCACCCCCGAGCTCCACCGAGGCACTCTCCTCGTCCTTTTGTCCAAAAGAGTTGGGGGGTGGGGATAGCAACTCTTCTTCTGTAGGTGACATTAACTCCCAGGGAGTCTGGAGCAAATCCAGGCAGTGGTGACCACTCTCTCACCAAAGGACAGCACAGGATGCATGGAGCTGGGGGCTGAGCCAAGGGAGTTCCGTCCAAGGTGTCTCCACCAGCCCAGCAAAATGGTGGCTCCCACTCACCACTAAGCAAAAGTGGCGCCAGCCAGAAGCAAATTCTCACCTCCCTACCCACCTCCCTACCCCCTCACCTCCGCTCAGCCATCAAACTGGAACTCAGAGCATTCAGACACCCCCCTGCCACCCATCCTGTCTCTTCAGCTTCCAAAACCCTCCATGTTGGCAAAGGAGACAAAAATTCCCTGAAAGATTTTGAAACTGAAACAACTAGACAAATGTTTAGACAACTTTTATGAATTTCCATGAACTTCAGTGGGAAATTAGACACTTATAAGACATCCAGGCTACATGCAGATATCTATATTTAAAAATTATTTATGGGCTGACTCTCATCCTAGCACAATCCTTGCAAGAGTAAGATACAGCTATACAAGGCTCAAGCAACATACAGGTGAATGGTAATTGAATCAATGTTGGTGTAGTATATGTTATGTGAAGAAACACTGACAGTGTGCATGCTATGGAGATAGAAATTTGTCCATTTGAAAGTTTCTACTTTCAAAGATATCTCCATGAACTTAAAAAAATCAGTAAGCTGATACCTATAAGAATATCCAGCAAGTTTCTTAGGTGTCCTGATAATTTCAGTGTGAGCAGACTCCTGTACTTTGTCAGGATCTCTTTTTCAAGAGGAGTGATGTTCCCCAGGGTTCAGTGCTGGGTCCAGTCCTGTTCAATGGACAAAGGGATTGAGTGCGCTCTTAGCAAGTTTGCAGATGACACCAAGCTGGATGGTAGTGTCGATCTGCTTGAAGGAAGGGAGGCTCTGCAGAGGGATCTGGACAGGCTGGATCGATGGGCTGAGACCAACAGGATGAGGTTCAACAAGGCCAAGTGCAGAGTCCTGCCCTCGGGACACAATAACCCCATGCAGCGTTACAGGCTTGGGGAGGAGTGGCTGGAGAGCTGCCTGGCAGAGAAGGACCTGGGGGTCTTGGTTGACAGCCGGCTGAACATCAGCCAGCAGTGTGCCCAGGTGGCCATGAGGGCCAATGGCATCTTGGCCTGTGTCAGACACAGCGTGGCCAGCAGGAGCAGGGAGGTGCTTGTGCCCCTGTGCTCAGCACTGGTGAGGCTGCACCTCGAGTTCTGGGTTCAGTTTTGGGCCCCTCCCTGCAGGAAGGACATTGAGGGGCTGGAGCGTGTGCAGAGAAGGGCAACGAGGCTGGTGAGGGGGCTGGAGAATAAGCCCTGTGAGGAGCAGCTGAGGGAGCTGGGGTTGTTTAGCTTGGAGAAGAGGAGGTTGAGAGGAGATCTCATCACTGTCTACAACTGCCTGAAAGGAGGTTGTAGCAAGGTGTGTATTGATCTCTTCTTGCAACTGACAAGTGATAGGACAAGAGGTGCTGGCCACAAGTTGCATCAGGGTAGGTTTAGACTGGACATTAGGAAAAGTATTCCTCACTGAAAGGGTAGTTAGGCACTAAACCACGCTGGCCAGGGAGGTGGTTGAGTCACCATCTGTGGAGGTGTTTAAAAGACAGGTTGATGAGCTTCTTACGGACATGGTTTAGTATTGGACAGGTACAGCTGGACTTGATAATCTCAAAGGTCTTTTCTAAGATTCTATGATTCTAAGAGGAAGTAATACTTTTAAATTCTCAGACACTCGCTACTGTTGTGGAAGAAAACCCATAACAGTTTTTAAGTGCTACAGTGACAGATATAACATTATTAAATGTACCAATACTATTTAGGAGAACATAAGGAAATTCATGTTACTTGAACATGATTCTTTGATATCTACCATAAGACTAAATTGCATGTATCATTAAGTAGATTCCATGTTATTATACGCTAATAATGGACCTCCTTTAAATATGCAGTTCTCTGTGCTGATAGATACATATAGATATATATATGGTCACACACACAAATATAGGTTTTTACATTATTTTATAGGCTTTATAGATCTCTAGAAAGATTTAAAACAGAGACTAATGTTTTTCACGCTTAATTGGAATAATATTCAGTGTAAGATAAAAGAGCGTTACGTGCTATAGTTCTTCTTGATATTTATTTCCCACAGATTAAATGTGTTCAGATATATTTCCTGTTGAAAACAAACTTTTCTGGCTTCGGACAACTCTAGACTGACATTGCAGTGCTGTCCCATGAGTTAATGAAGAAGGGTATTTAAATTCTCACTTGAAGTATAAGATCAGCAGTTCTAATATTTCACTGCTTGAAAATTGTACTAATTAGTCAGCTTTAAAGAAAGATTTTAATGCATGTGCATACCTGAAATTTATTATTTGTCAGTCTGCTATTCAAATTAAATTTGATTACCATAAGCCATTTTTACCCATCCATTCTGTTATGAGGCACAGTACAAAAATTTAAATGTGTCATTATAGTCCATTCTAATACAAAAAATTTATTATTAGTCCAAGTTATTAATTATTTCAAACACTTATCACATTAAATTTTAAAATTGAGTTAGTAAGTATTATGTGTAAACTGATAATTGTATTATTTGATATGTGGTTTACAATAATAATTTTAGAAGACAAAACACTGTTCAGGAAAAGAGAAGCGTAGAAGTAGCATTCGCAATTTAACCCTGTTCATGTTGAAATCAAAGGTAAGCACCTAAAGACAGATGATGAGTTAATTTGGTTTAGTTTTTTAATACTTTAAATCTGAAGGAACAGTAGAAGTAAAGGGGTTTTTTTGTGACAAGTTAAGAAGTCTATGTGCATTGTAGATCAAGGCTCCTTGTACTCCTTTCTAAAAAGAGTTTGAATTAATTAAAAATTATAAGTTTGCTGAGAATATAGGCTGAAAAGATTAGTGAA
This sequence comes from Neomorphus geoffroyi, assembly GCA_033558235.1. Taxonomy (NCBI): domain Eukaryota; kingdom Metazoa; phylum Chordata; class Aves; order Cuculiformes; family Neomorphidae; genus Neomorphus; species Neomorphus geoffroyi. The sequence continues at coordinate 25,356,074 of JAUMJM010000005.1, forward strand.
TGAACTGAACAGCAGTTAATAATGGGCACTGTGATAGGAACTGATGAGGAATTTTTCAGTATATGTCATTGTTGAAATTTCCATAAGAGTGTATTGATCACAGTGACCAAATCAGTAAAATTATCTCATATCTAGGGTGAAATGCCTCTTGAAAAAAAAGCTTACCACTGAACAATCAGTTAAGGTACTCATTAGAGTGGAACTCTTTTGTTCAAGTCTCAGACTGGTGATTTAGAACTGATTTTGAACTTGAAATAAAAAAATCTCTAAGCCTGAGGTAGTCAGTAAAGTTTTTCTTTATAACCAATACATGGAAGTTGGCATTTAGAAAAGTGATTTGAGTTAATGTGAAAGAGATACCTGAAAACATTAGATGAATCACACTCTGGAAATATTTTTCTCTCTATTTGTCTTAAAGTTTATAGAATGACTGATTTTTAGAAAATTATTTTAGACAGATAAATTTATGTTTCTAATGAATTCTTCATTGCCATCTCTCTTTCCTTCTAACCAGTCATCTTAAAATACACCTATTTTGAAGAATGTTTAAGCCTTCACCAACTAGAGATTTGTCTACTGATTTGTACCAGTTGCCTGAAGTGCTTTGCCTCACTTGATTATGTCTTATATTCAAAATGAGTAAAATAAAAACTTCCCAATAGAATCCAATTTAGTCATTGATCTATTTTAAAATAGAATTTTATCAACATATTGACACATTCTTTACTCAAGAGATTCTTATATTAGAATTGTGTATTCCTTTTTTCATGTTACTATTCCTATATTGCCTACTTCTTAACATATGTATCAGTAAAGTGTTCATGTTCTAAGGATGTAAAAATATTTTAAATATATCTGTAATTTTAACTTTTTTTATTTTCTTCTAGAGATAGAAGTCAAACAGTAATGTTTCTCTGAAGTATTTGTAGAGTAGCTATGGAAGAAGAACTTTTATTAGATATACCGTGCATTTGCAGGGCAGAACAAGTATCTGATCCAACTTTTGGAATCCCTGATGCTATGCCATCTCCAGAAACTGTAGAAAGTACAGTGCAAATTATCCAATACTAATTTAAAAGAGATGTATTCCTCTGTCTTTCATTATTGGAAATTTTAAATGCTTTGATGCTACTAACATAAAGGATAGCACATGCCAGTTATAAACTTGCTCTCCACACACACTGTAAGCAATATTTTTTTTTAATTTAAGTATACTTGCTTTGAAACAGTCAAAATTTGGTCAGTATGAATGACATCTCTTGCAAGACTAATAAACACACAATATTTTGGTCCTTAGAAAAATATTCTTTGTGAAAGGAAAATATCCTCTATAGATTACTGCTTTCAAACACATTATATTTCAAAATTAATCATGGTTAATAGGATATTAGTACATCCTGAACTTATGTTACTATGTAAGAAAAAAACACCACATCTGTAATTATTTCATTTTCCTTTAATTATTTAAAATTATTATTTTTGAACTCAATTTACAAATAAATGCCTTCTGTTGGCTCATCAGCATGTACGACTGAAAGGTTAAAGTAAATGGAATTAACCAGCAAATTTAGACACAAAATTGTTTACATGGAGAGTTTTTTATTAAAGTGTGAATTATTATAATGCACCTTCATGGGATGTGTTTGATTAGAAATTAATGAAAAAGCCTATAGAGTAGAAAAAGACAAGACTGTCTCTTGGGTTTGAAATTAATTTAATGTTCTTTCAATGAAATTAGAATTTTACCTTTTTAATAATTTCTCTTCCTTTTAAAAATTTACTAAATGACTGGAATGACTATGATATTGGATTAAAGAAGTGAATAGCAAGTAATTAATTAATTTCTTTCAGTTTAACTAGGGTTTTAATACAACAGCTTTTAAGAAAGACACTTCCCTTCACATTTTCAGGATCTGATCTTAACAAGTATTGAGTGATTTGACAGGTTGGCACCTTTTTTTTTTTTTTCCTGAGAATCTTTGAGCTGCTTTAACTTCTGTATAATGAAAGGAAATAAAAACGAACTCTCCTATTCAAAGAGAAATTGTTTAAATCTCAAATCAGCAATGAATTCCTAGTATAAATGACATACTTGATTACAAACAGCTGAAATGACCATATGGTTGAACCATCAGCCAGGGAACAAAGTAATTGTCCCATGGATAACAATAATGTGAACACTCTCTTGAAATATTCAGCATCATTTCCAGGTTCGAGGTATTCTGTCGTGTTGTAATGTCTCAGTGGATTTTCCCTAGCTTTTAACTTCTTAGTGAACATCACAATGTTTTCCATAAAGTTTCTTCCATCACACATATTTTAATTGAAAGTCAAGGGCAATAGAAGAAAACATAGTTTACAGATTCATATAGATTGTTATTGAGCCTTATTGTTAGTATATGTACGTTTATTCATATATGTCTGTGTTTTTAATTAAATTTTTAATGCCATGGGTAATACTGACTTATAAAAAAAATAATTTTTACATTTACTGGCAAAAAATAATCACGTGTATTTAATACTTTTCCCTAAAAAATTATATTTTTTTGTAAAAGGAAATTATTCTGGATATTCTTACATAAGAAATATTAATCAACTTTGATCATGCTTGTCAGTGTATACAGCTAATGCATGTGATACAGGCTTTTAAAACATTTCCTTCTAATTATGGTTAAAAAGCACTACTTGTAAAAAAGAATAAAGAACTTCACAATCTGACTGTTTGTCTATGGCTGTGTAGTAATCTATTGCTTACAGAAGGATTTTGATTGTTAGAAAACATATAAACCATATTTTCATTATTTTATTTTTTCCCCCGTCTTCAGGACAAAATATAGTTCTCCGTAATCACAATATATTAGTGTTACCTTGACATACATCATATCTAACCCTCAAATTTAATTAAAATAATTTTGATCCTAAAAAGTGAGCGAACTGAAAACCTTTGGGAATGAAGCATATTGCTAAATGTCAAAGTGTCAAGTAGATTGGAAGTACAAGGTCTGCTGAAGGTAAGGCAAAACATGAAAACTTAATCTGAAGAGATTAAAACACAACTACAACTAAAACTAAAAACATATATAAATATAAAAATGGGACTCCATTTGGAAAAAATATCAAAACAATACAAAACATAGATATTAATTTGGAAGAATAAAAAACATGAACAATGGTACAATTTTTGAAGATGTAGATGTAAAAGTATGTAGCAAAATAAATATGAGTTTATTAGGCCTCTGAGGCAGAAAAAAGACCTAGGGATTTTGGAATAGATATGTAGTTGTATCGGAAAATGAAATATTTACATGGAAGATGCTTATCAACCATTGCAAATGTTGTTATATCTACTAGAAAAAACCAGAAACATTATTAATTCTTTGGAAAAAAACAATAGATGATTAAATGTTCATTAATGTGATTAACTGCTTTTAAGAATGTTAAAAGGAGTCTTACGAATTTGTGAAGTCAGCCTAAAGCCAATCCTAGCTTGACATTGGGAGAGAAAAAAGTGAGAGTTACTGTGTGGCGAGATTTTATCAGCTTGTTTTTTCATAGCAGAAGAAAAGTTATTTATAATATAGTAGCTTCTATTCAGTTATTAAGTTAAAAAAGAAGACAAAGTAACATAACTCTTTATCTCCCTCATAATTTCCTATTAATGTACATATCAGAGAAAGGAGGCGCTCCACACTCCAATACTAATGCTATCTTTTAAGAATGACATCTACCAAAGTAGATACTATATATTTGACACATGACCTTTACCTTCTTGTTTAAGACTACAGTGGTTTTAGACAGCAGGACATTCTGAATAAAGGTTACAACAGACCATGTGAAATTTGAAGACCATGTAAAACTAGAGATGCAAGCAGGCCCAAATAGCAATATATTCATTCTCCACAGTCTTTACTTTCAGGATCTTCCTAGGTGCTTTCTTTTCTGACTTTGTATGAAAGCTTATTTGCTGCCGTTTTACTCAGCCAGTGTGCGGTTATTAAAAGTTAACTCTCAGTTTGCAAGAGGGAACGCTGTGACCATAACCTCTCCTTTCAAGGAAGCCTTTTAATTCTCATTCAGTTCTCTTCTTTTAACTGAGGTTGGACCTACATCAAGAAATAATAATATCTTCATGCCCTCAGACATAACCTCTTCATTTTTCCCTACCGCCTGTAGCATTCTATCCTTGTCCCAGGTGTATAACAAGGTCAAAATCATGGTCCCTCCTACACTGTTACTCACAGATGGCCTCGATGTGGGAATCCTACGGCATTTCTGATCCAGATTAGATAGCCTTTCAAGTTGTATGAGTGAACTATAGATGAGGTTTTCCATGAAAAAGATAGAGTCAGGACTTCATACTCCCTCTGGAAAACTTAGAAGCTTAATGTCCTTCCTTTGTTGTGAGTTGTCTGAAGTTTCAAGTCACCTTTACTGTGTAAATAAGATTTTGTCTAAGGATTTAGTCAGCTTTGAGTGTTTTTGTTTGTTTCCCATTTTCTGGAAAGGCTTGAATTTGAATTAAATAATAATTTAAATGAAAAATGTAAAAGTTAGACTATCTGGACTCTATATCTCTAAATCTAAATAGGCATGTCACCCTAGTTATATTTTTATATAGGTAAATTTTAATTCCTTTTGTATTTATTAGCTATGGGGTACATGACTAAAACTTAAGTTTCTTCTGTTTTGAAGTAAAGTTCATAAATATCAAACAAGCACATCAAGTCTGAAATTTGATTTGCTACATTGAGAATTCAGAGGGGATAGCTGACTAAATTGATTTTGTTAATTGAAGATAGGAAAACCAGATGGTTCATCACAGATTAATTAGTATTTGAAGGGACTGTATGACCCTCAGCTATGCACCCAAGGTTCTGCATTTTCCTTGCACTCATTCTTTTAGCTTTTTCAATATTTTTTATAAAGCAATTTCACATTGAAATAAAAACTTCTTTAAAAATTTACATCATTACCTGTACATGCTAACATTTTACTATTTTGGGGTGAAGTCGCACTAAGAAAAACAAAGCCCCACAAAATGAAATGAACTAGATCTCACAACTTCTTTTCCACTTTGTTCTAACAGAGAGCGTAAGCCAATAGACATAATGGAGAGTCATTAGATATAGACTATTTTGGATAAACGTGTAGAAACACAGTCAAAACATGATGATCTTCCAAAAGGAAAGCTAGTGTGATTTCTTTCTTCCTAATCATGAGAATTGCACACCATCACATATATATATATATCTGTATCTGAATTTAGTAAAAAGTAATGGATCAAACTAGGATATTTGTGTAAGTTAAAAAATCATGAACAAAGGAGCCTTTTATATGTGGTAACTTTTGAATGTAGTTTAGAGTTGAAAAGAATGATCAGGCTGCTTCCACTTGTAAACATTTTATTTCAATGTTTTGTTCACTCATTCTGGTTTGGATAAATTACACCATTTTAAGATTAACTTTAGCAATGCCTGTGGAACTACAATGGACTCAATGCCCTCCAAATCTTTCACCTCAGCCTTACTTATTCCTAGATAAAAAACCCCAATAATCTTATTTATAACTGAAAAATAAGAATAAAAGAAAAAGTTCCTTTATATTATCTCTAATCTGAGATATTAATTTTAAAATAATAAAATAAACTTAAAGACATAATGATTTTAAATATAAGGGCCATTCTCTCCTCAGAGTTTGTCATCTATACAAGTTAGAATCATAGAAATGTTTATTTGAAGAGGCTTCTAGAGATACCTTGTCTAGCATCCCTCTCCAAACAGGTTTATCATCAAAACTAAACCACTTCTGCCATGCCTTTTTTTATCTGAAGTATGGAAAACTCCATAGACATGTGTGTTTTTTTCTGAAGACCCTCTGGGAAACTATTTTCAGTGATGAATTTTCTTCTAAACAAAAAGGTTTTTCCTGACATCTGATCAGCCTCCAAAAGAGCAGCTTCTGGCTCGTGGCCACTGCAACCTCATCTGACACGACTGAAAACATTTGTCCCTGATATTTTTGTAACTGCCCTTCAAATAATTGTAATGACAGATCATTAGTCTCTTCTTTACCAGATAGACAAACCTAGTTTCCTCAGCTTGACCTTCTTCATAGGTCATGCTCTAGATCTCTGACCATCTTGGTAGCTGTCCACTGAACTTTGTCCAACTTCTTAGCGTTCTTTTTAAGGTGTTTTTGTGGTGGGGCCAGATAAATTAAAACCTGACACAGTATTTAAAATGAAACCTCTTCAGGGCCAAGATGAGAGGGATAGTAATTTCCCTCAACTTGTTGGTTCTTCTCCTCCTAGTGTAGCCCACTGTTCTGTATCTGCAATGAAAGTTCATTTGGGCTTTCATGTAGTTTGGTGTCTGAAGCAGCAATGAGGTCCATTTCAGGAAAGCTATTATTCAACTATTTTTTTCCCAATGTGTACTCATATAGATGATCACTTGGATAGTCCTTTGTTTTCTAGCCAGGATATTTTGTATCAACAATATCTCTTTCATGCTTATTCATTATTAGAAAGTAACAAGACAGCCAGTTGCATAGCTTTTAGTTGGTCTCTTCGGAAGTATCAGCTTCCTGTTATCTGTTTATTAGTTCTTGCGATATTGTCAGGGCACAGCACTGGCACACTAGAAGTCACAGGGCCACCCACAGCCAGAAGGACAGGGCCTCACCAGCCAGGGCCTGTTCTGCTTCCAACAAGAGTGCAGGGAAGGTTGAGAGGGCAGCTGGGGGCAGCCTCCACACTAGGACATCAGGCACCGCCCTCGGGATGTGTAGAGGCCAAGCCAGGCCATTGGTCTGTGGGTGGAGCTGAAGATCAGGCCTGGTGAGGGAAACTGGGGTTAGAGAGAGCCTCAGGATGGCCTCTACGCTAAATAAATGTGGCATTAAACTCTGAATATGCTTTCCATGGGTCGTAGATACAGGTACAGCATTCCCTAGGTAGCATGCTTGTGGTACTAAATAACTGAACGTTAGGGAGTGAGATCCAGCATTATACTACTTTTCAGTGGCAATGTTTATTTGCTAGTTTATTCCTTTGCCCCATTTGAAAAACATTTTTTGTTGTTTGGGGTTTTTTTCCCTCTCCAAAACAAATCTATTTACAGAGGGTTGTCTTTAAACAGCTTGGACATGGACTGTCTGTCTTAAGCCAGGAATCAGACCTTAGCCCTCCTTTGTTTTGTAGTGTAGACGTAATTACACAGACTTCCTTCTGCTTTCTTGGATGTCCAGTTAAATTTGTAGCCAGATAACAATTACAGACTCTCCAATCTGTCCTGATCACTTACAAAGACTGAAAATATAGTTCCAGAGGGATAGAGAGAAACTTGACTCCATTATAAATCTTCCCTTATAGACAAATTGAGCATTTTTCTTTTTTCATGTGAGGTTAAACTTTTTATTGCTTGGTTGTCTTAAAGACCTGCACATATAATGAATTTGTAGTTACAGGCTCAGGCTCAGGTAGACTTTTTCTAAACTAGTAGGTACATCCAAATAATCTATCCACTTAATCATGCGTTAACAGGAGGCTAGTGACACACTATATTCATAATTCTTTTAATCAGTCTTATGTTCTAACTGAGACCATCAGTAATGCAGAATGTGTTTCAAACTCATTTTATACTGTGGGTTGATTCTGATATCGTAACACCTCACTTTCAGCAAAGCTAATTCAATAGTGCAAATGTCAGTGTGAAGCATATTGATTTGTTTTTCTTATACAACAAAAGGCAAAAACAAACATGAAAATATATTGCTTTAAGAAAATTTAAACATGCAAGTTTCATAATTAATGCTGCTGAAAATTTCATCTGTGCATCATTCTTCTGTATTGCCAATATGAAAATATTAGATCATATTGAATCTTTACCTACTCTGTCATTACTGTGTTGGTGTAAAGTGTATATTTTCATACATATATGCTCATGAGGCTACAAACTGAAACGCTGATGAAGTTTTAGGTAAGCAGTGAGGTTTATACCAAGATCTGTCCAGAAGCAATATTTACATGAGGGAAATATTGTATGAACTCAAATGTACTATTTCTGTTCCCAAAATTGTATAGTCCCATGTTGCTGTGGGAAGAAGTTAGTTGTCTTTTTAATGATTCTTCACTATAAATGAAAAAGAATATATTCTATGTTCCATTGTATGGAATAGATACATACACAGATTCATGGAAATAGGGTTACACTGATCATTTTTGATCCTAGTCTGCTGGAATCATTTCATATTTCCTCTAGTGTAAGTTTCACTCTCTGCCTTAATCTTTTCTGTGTTATTTGTGTTGGTATTATTAAGCAGCATTTTCATCATCTCCTTTGTTAACGAGGCTAAGAATGTCTTGCTCATTCCTTGCCTACTTTCTGCCCTCCACCACTCTCTTTTTCCCTTAGGTCTCCCTCTGCAGTAGTGATGTGGCAGCAATATCTTCAGGCAGGATTCCTCTGTTCTCCAGACCAGATTTAGCACTGACGTCTTGCAAGCAACAGAACAGTAATAGACAATTACAAACTTTTAACAGTAAAGCAAGTCCATCAAAATGCATAAATTGAATTGAAATTGATATTTCCCTTACTTTTATCATCTGTAGATAAGGAGATTAATAAAATATATTACAGCTATAAGCAGATACAAACTGCCAACATTAAGATGTGGCATTTATAATGGATATGGAGAAATCCATTCTAACACTATGAAGATAAAATATTAATGCATGTAATACGACAATCAAATACATAGTTCTTGTTTAATTTTGAAGAGCCTGAAGAAAATCTGTTCACCTTCAGATTAACTAGTTATGGCAGTTTTCTGTGGTTCACTGAATACTGTACATTATAAAATTTTAACGCTGAATTCAAGAGTATTCTTCAGTTGTTTGTCAGATGAGCTTCTATGATTATTTACTGTTTCCCTAGAGCAATGCAAAATTGTATTCTATGGTATTGACCTTTAAGACAAAGATGTCTTTCTAAAGCACTAGGAAGAAAATTAAGCTGAAGTAAGTGATGTGAACTTTAAAATTCATAAGGAAAGATCCTACTGTGGATGTGAAAATATGTAGGATCTTCTTTTTTCATTGTACTTTTGTCATTATCATGTGAAGGTAGGCTAATGTAGTTCTCAGTGTTGCAAGGCTTAAAGGATCTAGCAAGTAAATTATGACTTCGGAATTAGTGTAGATTCTTGGGGCAGGCAAGATTCCTCTTCTTTGACTCTAGACATTCAGATATCCAGTGATAGGTTCCTTTTTGGCCACAATTGGCCTAAGCTTGCTTTATACGCAACAGATAGATTGGTAACATCAAAAGGAAATTAATGTGGTTTTAGACTAGAGCTTAAAATGGTATCATTTGTCACATGGAGTTTTTATTTCTCCTGCTGGCTGACATTAAAAGGTGGCTGGGATGATTAGCAGAACAGTGGACCTCAGAATCTATTTCTGCTGTCACATACGCATCTAATTCTAGTTAAGATGCTGTAGGGTGTCTGAAATGTTCTTGGGGTCATATGAAAAGGAATGTAAAGACAATTTATGTTGTTCTGAAAGAACAGGTGAATGTGAGGTAGCATATCTAGCCAATGTGAATGTTTCTACCTGCCTGTGAGTGGGCAACTGAATAAAAAGCCACAGGTTTTCAAATGTGTGAAGTCAGGTCAGACATGTTCTGTCCAAAGTTTAAAGGTAATCATTCTTAAGTTCTTAAAGTAATTCTTAATAAAAATACGTTTGTCTTTCATCACTCTGTTAATTGAAACCATTTCTTTGAAATTTATAGGCAGTGCTGAGAATGTGACAGATCTGAAGGTGATATGCAAAAATAATTTGTTATTTTTATAACAGTGCTCCATTTAAATAAATGTAATCAAAGCCCAGAGTGGAGTACACTTGGCTCTCAAAATCAAGCACCAGTTACATCAATGTTAAGTTATGTAGCGACATTATAGAATATTTGTTATGTGACTGGTGTTTCCATGGTATTTAGCAAATTGGAAAAGGGATTCGATTAAATGATAAACTAGTGGTAAAATGCAGAAGCTTTATTGCATTCAAGATTGTATTCCTTTGTTTATACATGGCCCAAATAATTTCATTCAGCTTTTATGACAATTACCCACTGTTAGAAATTATCAAAATGTTTTCCTTGATTGCTTTTTTATTTAATTTGTCAAGGCTGTTATCATTTCATTGATTGTAAAAAGAATAGATTTTCAAGTTGTTTTTTATGGTTTCTTCTCTTAATGAGCTCTCAGGATACACAGTTTAGCAAAGAGTGTCATTGCGTGTCTGTAGTTGATGAATAAAATAGATTCTGTATCAGCCGCACAGTATAGTTGTCGTCATAACCCTGTATGTTTTTTGTTTCATCTTTATAATTGTTTACTTCAGACCTCATTGTTTCTAAGTACCCCAAGACGTTTTCCAGGAGGACACTTTAATGCATGATGTTACTCACAGGACAATGGACTGCTTCTGATTTGATTTTGATGTGTCAAATATTCTGTTGGATGGGAGAAAGATTTCTCAGCATGGAGTATAATTAATATAGCATCACGACTGTCTCATCCTCAGAGTCTCCATCTCTTTATAATTCACTCTACTGATGCTTAGTTTTACATGTTACTGCTTCTATTAATTTACTATGAATTGTGTAATAAAGCTATATGAAATAACGTTCATAATTTATTCCCATATTCTCTTCATTTTAGTCAAAATGATATTTAGTACTATAATTTTTATGTGTATATGTTTGACTATGCTGCCTTTTCCAATAATGATTGCCTTTAACATATGCCAGTTTAACTAAATTACTTCTCTAATTGATTTGTGTATTATTCTAAAATCCAACATTTTTCTTCCACTCCACACTTAAAAAATAGTTCTTCAAGATCACTATGTATGGCCAAGTATTCCATAATGTCTACACTACAAAGAGAAAACATAACAATGCGCTTGAATTTATTGCATGTCTATAATGGTAAGCTTGATGGTTTTCTTGATAAGAAATTTTACAGAAAATGGCAACACAGAAAAGCCACTGACTTGGCTTTTAAAAATTATTTTGTGTAGTATAACAGGGAATATCACACTAGCTATTTTAGAGTAGGTGAGAATTAGTAAAAGAATTATGTGATTCATGTCATGAGATGGATTGCATGCTGCAGATGCAGGTTACTAGAGGTATTCAAGCAAGATCAGCCCCAATACTGAATATGTTTAATAGTTTCATAAATTATTTTTTGGGGGGAGCTGCAGTCAGTCTGTATCAGCTCTCTGCCACTCCTTCCTCCTCACACTTTTTCCCTTTTCTAGCTTGGGGTCCTTCCATGAGATAAAGTCCTTCAGAGAGTATCCACCTGCTTTAGTGTGGTCTTCTCCAGGAGCTGCAGGGAAATGTCTGTTCCCTTGTGTTCTCCTCCAGGGGCTACAGAGGAATCTCTGTTCTGCTGCCTGGAGCACCTCCTCTGCCTCCTTCTTCTTGCACCTTGGTGCAAAGGTCTATATCATATTTTTCCCCTCACTCTGGCTGCTGTGCAGTGTTTTCTGCCCTTCCTTAAGTATGTTTTCCCTGAGGCACCATCATCTTGGTTGCGGGGACTCCTCTGTGCCCTGTGGTGAGTCCTTTGGAGGTGGCTGAAACTGTCAGCATGGGGCAGCCCTGGTCTCTCCTTACAAGGGCCACCTCTGCAGCTCCCCACTACAATACTTTGGCATGCAATACAGTCCACCTGCCCTGTGTCTCTGAGCTCCTTCATGTGCAGAGTGGAAACTTTTATTACACAACCTAACAGAAATAATCACCAGAGATGAAAAAGAACAAAGGGTAATGATACAAACATTCACTCATTGAGAAGTTTGAATTGGAAAATAGAAGACAGTGTTAAAAATCTTAAACTATATGGATTCTGGAAAATATTTCCCCTACAGTAACGGAGGTAAAAAAATCCCTAACTGCATTTTTGTATGTATTTGCAAATAGGGTTATTTACTATGGTGCTGGCAACTGAAGGAAACTCTGCTCAGTGACTCTGAAGGTCTTTTCTGGTTGTGCATAGTGCTGTAAAAATTAGAAGTCTCTTAGGAGAAGCTTTAGAAATCTCTTAAGAGATCTTTGTACAATGACCTCTACAAGAAGGATGTGTTACCTTGGAAAATCTGGTATTTCATTAAGGTTTTTTTGTTTGTTTGTTTGGGGTTTTTTTTATTTTCCTCCTCTTTCTTGATTCAGAACAATTTTGTATATATTAGCCTTAACTGTACTACTGCTAAATACTGTTTTTGCATTAGGGGAGTGGGGGACAAGGGTAACATTAGTCTTCTAGTAGCTTAACTTATAAACTAATTTTAAATATGCAATTGGTTTTATAAGTTGTTCTATTAATTAACATTTTGCTAATTTTGTGTTGTGTTTCATATTTAATCATATTTCAAATCCCAAATGCCTTTATAAAATTCTAGGACTTAAAACCCTCCCACTTCCTTATATTTTATCTTAATGAGCATTAGTTTACCTGTCTTCATAAACAAAGTACTCTGTGTTCCTTACAAAACAGGATTTCCACATGAAAGATAGTTTTATTCATTGCATTGAATGGTCTTTTCTCTGAAGAACAAAAAGGAAGAAACATTCCTATGGTTGCTTCTTCTTCCTTTTCACTCTTGCCTGTGTCTACTTTAATCATTTAGAAGCTAAGAAACTGACATACTGCTAGACTCTAATTCCCTTAGAAAGTGAGATCAAATGATGGACAAGGTATGCAGTAAAGTACTAAGTAAATTGAGCAGACAAAAATGGTTATCTGCAAATTTCTCCTTAATATAATTCCAGCATAATCAAAAAAGAAACATTACAAGTAAAAAATTACTGTCAGCAGTGGTCAGAATGGATCTCAGCATAATGGCTTCAAATAAATCTTAAATTTTGTCTGCACTTTAGGAAACAATGTACCAAAACTCCATCAAATATTAATGGAACTTTACAAAATCAGTAAGAGAAGTTTAAACCCAAATAAAATCAAATATATATGTTCAGCTTAAGTATACACACACAACCACATAGGCACAGACTGTAAAAAAAGATATCTAAGTGTATAAGCATAAACACATATATGTATAGAGCTAAATCCCCCCAAAAATACCTCAAACCAACTACTGAACAAAGAAGTAGTGACAACAAAAATAACAGTGTGCAAAAATTATAGTGAGTGGGGGGAGGTTAGTTTCAACTGACATATACCGAAAACCACTATTCTTTTTTCCAAAACCTTTTTTTGAAATGAAGGTATTTTATAAATTAATATTTTCTGAAGTAAAGAAGGATAACAGTTTTTTTAAGTTAATATGCTGCTGATTTTCACACAAGAATTAATGGGTATATGGGTCATATGATATGCTATATGATATATACCATGGTACATATCATGAAAAAGAAAGGAAAAAAAGAAGTTGAGATTTTTATTTGTATTTCTCTAAAGTAAGAAGCTCCTTGAACTTTTTTTATATGAAATAATCAGTTTTAGAGAATAATCAGCTTTGATGAATTACTTTTTATAGAGGTGCTGAAAGACTCAATTTCTAATGATCATTTCCACTAATGTGCTTCTGTGTGTTCTGGACAACTTCATTTTGAAAACATGGATCATGATATCTGTTATGATAGAGCTTAATATTTCCTACAAATAAAGCTCTATTTGCAACTATTACTATTGTTGCAAACAGATGATGATAACATTTTTAAAGACTTTATCTTGCATTAAGGTTTTAGTCAGAAGCTCACTTCTATTGAGGCTTGAAAGGCATAATTTATACCAACTCATTCAGGACAAGGAACTGCATCTTTACTCATGAACGTGGCATTAAACATACAAAACTAAGCTGTCATGCATACGATTGTAAAAGAGATATGAAACTCAGGCCAGGAAATTACCTTGGTTATAGAAAGAAAATGCTGGGATGGCAGGAACATCAGTTGAAATATTCTCAGCCTGACAAAATTTTATAATGGGGAAATAAAGCACAAAATACAATTCTGAAGTGCAGTTTGCCTAGGGAAAGTTGCATTCATTTTACACAAATGCCTTTATTTATCATAAATAATGACTAAACATCATTTCCAGGAAGAATATGAATACCGACACATCTATTTATTATGACAACAATATGCTATAAAGGTGATTTACTCAACAGGAAAAAACAAATGTGAAAAAATGTACTTATTTCAGAGGAAATAAAAAGACAGGAAGACACAGTTTTTATGTTAAAAAAAAAAGGAGACAGCAGTTCAGAGTTTGGATCTTATCTGTTGAATTTGATCCAAAGGATTAAAGTGGCTTCTGAATTCTTTATGTTTGTTCATTTGTTGGTTGATTTATCTGGGTTTTTTTACAATCCAGAAGATATATTTTAATTTTCTATATAAAATAATAGTGCTGTTTTAATGAACACTGAAATTTTCACAAATTATTTAGTATAAATTTTTGATGTTTTATTATATATATGTATGTATATATACTGATGGCAACATTATGCGGGAAAGCAGTAAAAATTCATAGATATTCTTTAAAAGATAAGTTTTTAATGGAGATCAGCTACCATTTTAATTTCTATAACATTTTGATGTCTGTAGTGAGACACTAATAATAAAGTTGTTCACGTTACTCTTTAAAAAAGGAGTCGAACTTAACTACTCAGTTATCATAACCGATGGCTTATTCAAATTAGTTTTATCTTGAAGGAGGAAGCTGGGCCAAGTTCATATCTTAGTTTGCCATTTTAGGCTGATTTGAAGGGAGGACGGTGAAGTAGTTAGTAGAAATTACTTTAAAAAAACATTAATATGAACAAACGCTTTTACACATCGTATTTGCTCTTTTCTGGTTGTTCAAAAGGGTTCAGTATGATTTTGAATGTGGCAGTGAGTTACACAGTAAAATAATTTTGTTTAAATATTGAATGATTCTGTTGTACTGTAACTTCCTTGACTTCTCCTGCCACTGTTAAATGTCTGCACCATACACACATACGTATATACAGTCATTATATGAATAGAGAGGAAAAAGGGCACAAGGAATTGCCAAGGAAGGTACTTAGCTGCGAGCGTTAATGTTTGTGGGAGTACATCAACAACAACGATTGGTGCTAATGGAGGAGGAAGAATTATTTCAGCCTTCCTAGTTCTGCCAAATTCTGGCAGGATCTGTTCAAGAACTAGCACATCCGTGTGTAAGAATGCTGGCAAATGCACATGTTAACAGGCAAAATACATAGTGTGAGTATTGCTTTTAGAGGAACAACATTTACAGCCAGAAATCTCATGTTCAGTCTTATATCAATTACTGTGATAAAAATCTATCCTATACTCACATTATAGAAGGACAATGCAAACACTGAAAGCAGTTCTGAAATGTCCAGTGCTTGATGGCAGTGAAACCTTCATGGTACTGGTAGTTGAATATATATACCAGTTTATTTATATTTACTTAGAAGAATTCAATTCAAATATCATATACATATTTATAGAGCTAAGATCATACTATAATATAGTCATTTAATTATATCTAATCCATAAAAAGGGCATATTTAAACTTTAGTTTAAAACTTAATAATCCTGGTTAAATTCCAGTTAAACTGTCCTTAAGTAAGAGTGAACCATAGAATCATAGAATGATTTGTTTTGGAAGGGACCTTAATGTATCATCTAGTTCCAACTGCCCTCCATGGATGGGCACCTTCCACTAGGTCATGTTAAAGCCTCATGCAAACTGGCCTTGAACATCTCCAGGGGTGGAACATCCACGACTTCTCAGGGCAACCTGTTCCAGTGACTGATCATCCTCACAGGAAAAAAATTCTTCCTAATATCTTATTTAAATCTCCTCTCCTTCAGCTTAAAACTATTACCCCTCATCCTATCACTGCACTCCCTGATAAAGAGTGCCTTCTCATCTTTCTTGTAGGCCCCCTTTAATTACTGGAAGACTGCTCTAAGGTCTTCCTGGAGCCTTCTCTTCTCTAGGCTAAACAAACCCTGGGGTCTGAGCTCTCTCAGCCTGTCCTCATAGGGGAGGTACTCCAACCCTCTGATCATCTTTGTGACCCACCTCTGGACTTGCTCTAACAGATCCATGTCCTTCCTGCTCTGAGTACTCCAGAACTGAACACTACTACTCCAAATGAGGTCTCACAGGAGCAGTGCAGAGGGGGAGAATTGCCACTCTCAATCTGCTGGTCACACTTATTCGATGTCCAGGATACATTTGGCTTTCTGGGCTGCAAGCAAACACTTGGCTCATGTTGAGCTTCTCATTCACCAGCACCCCTAAGTCCTTCCCTTCAGGATTACCCTCAATCTGTTGTCAGTCTAGCCTGTATTTGTGCTTGGGATTGTCTCAACCCAGATATAGGACCTTGCACTTGGCCTTGTTGAACTTCATGAGGTTTCCACAGGCCCACCTCTCAAGCTTGTTGATGTCCTTCTGGATGGCATTTGTCAGGGCCTGCTCCTGCTCCTGGATCCCCCCTACACAGACTTGCTCAGTCAGATAGGGAAGGATCCTTTGATGTCTGCACAGCAAATTGAAGACTGACAAGTCTCCCAGGGAAAATTCAAACAGTGTTTATTTTGGGCACAGCCAAAATAAAAAATCAATATTTTAGGCACAGCCAAAACATTAAATAAAGTACTCAGGTGCACTCTGAGTTGCAACTTCTCAAAAGTTGCAAAACCAGATCCCAATCTGTTCAGATCACTCAAGGCAGTGGGACAAAACAACACAACTTGGATCTGAGCTGATGCACAGTAGTGCCATGGAAAACAGAAGAAAAGGAAAGAAGAGAGAAAAAGGAATAAGAGTAGTAGAGGGAAGAGGAAAACAGTCACCACTCCATGGACCTCTGGAAAATGTGGTCTTCAGGAACACGTGTTCCTGGGTTTCTTCTGCAGCATCTTCAGGTGGATTCCATTCAGTGGAGGGTGTGCACACCTGCCTTCTTGTCAGGCTTCTATTTATAGGACAAGTACATGTCCTCCTCCTTCTCCATTAGCATGAGGGTTGGTCTTGTTGTGAAAGTTCTTGAATTGGGCCATGCACAGAAGCTCCTTTAGGAAGGTTCTGGAATTGGGTCTGGAGGCTCCAGGGTCACTGGCAGTTCAACAGATGCTTGACAGAATCACCTCTGCCTGAACTCTCTGGGTACGTGTGCGCAGTGAGGGGTGAGGGGGCAGCGCCTGCTGCTGCACCTCCTCTCCCTCCTCTGCAGCAACACAGGCAGCCCAGCAGGAGCCACAGTACCCAAGAAGATGTTAAAGACAACAATACAAGTCAGATAATGTTTAAGACAATACAAGTACAATCAGTCAATGTTCAAGGTAACAGTAGCACAGTCAGTCTCTACATTACACCCCATGCCTTAAACATTCATTGTAGAACTCAAATCCTTGTTGTCTCCAGTGGTGCTATGGTGGTGATCCTTATACAGAGAGGATAAGGAGAGCAGGGCTGAGACAAAGAACGAAGAGAAAATAATGGATAGAGGGAGAGAGAAAGGAAGGAAAAGAAGAGATGGCACAGGTAATCGAACACGGATCAATAACTAAATCAGTAAAAATATGAACCAGCAATCAAGATTAGTATAATAGCTAAATAAATCAGTCAAAATATGTTCACAAATAACTCGGAAGTTTAATACTATTGTTGTCACTCTGTTTTTTCCATCCCTTGGATGACTAGCCTTGGTAAACACACAACTCCAATCAGAATCCATATATCATTTTGGAACACTCAAAAGGGTGCCCCTTCCTGGCAGGATCAGCAGTAGAATCAGATATTGCAATCCCTTCATTCCAATAACAATAGACCACCACATCAGGAGTGGTTCAAACTTGAAAAAACGGATTTGCTATCCTATGTGCCCCACAGCCATCCAGCAACTCTCCTGCACATACTTCTAAAGTACCTTGCAAGTTTTCCTCAATTACATTTGGTTTGTTTAAATCACTTTGCTACAGAGTTGCATGCTCTTCCTCTAGGTCTGCCTCCATTGCCACAACCATTTCTTTCAAGACCTCATTTTCTCTCTCAATTACTGTCTATCAGACTTTCTTTTTCAAGCAGCCATACATGCCGCTGTCAGGACTCCAAAGAATATCAACCACTCTAAAAACAATAGTAGGGGCAATAGAAATCAAGCATGTCCTGGGTAGCCATCATATCTATGCTGGAAATTACAGTTTCCTTTTTTTGGCTTTCAAGCCATTATCACTTCACCCCACACTGCTGCCAACAGAAGATCCTGCCAACTATGCCAAAAAATGTCAGGGCTCATTCCTGTCCCCGGGGTTCCCGCCCCAGTTTGCAACGTAGACATAAAAGGACCCTTCCCTCTCTGACTGAGCAGGTCTGGGAGCAACCCAGAGTCGGAAGTGGGCCTTGACAGTATCCCTTCCCTCCAGCATGTTGATTGTGACACACAGCTTGGTGTCATCAGCAAACCTGCCCTCAGTCCCTCTGTCCATCTCATCAACAAAGATGTTAAACAACACCAGTCCCCAAACCAGCCCCTGTGGCATGCCACATGTCACTTGCCTCTACTTGGACACTGAGCCCTTGACCACAACTCCTTGGGTGTGACCATACCACCATCTCCTTTTCCACCAAGTGGTCCATCTGTCTAATTCATATCTCTCCAATTTAGAGGCAAGAATCTTATGTGAGACAGTATCAAATGCTTTGCACAAGTCCAGGAAGATGATGTTGGTTACTTCTCCCTTATCCATCAATGCAGAAGGTCATCACATTTCTCGGGCACAGTTTACCCTTAGTGAAGCCATGTTGGCTGTCACCAATTATCTCCTATTTTTTTCCATATGCCTCAGGACAGTTTCCAGGAGGAACTGCTTCATAATATTGCCAGACACAAAGGTGAGACTGACCAGCATGTAGTTCCCCAGGAGTTCCATTTTACCTTTTTTAAAATTAGGAATGATCTTTCCACAATTCCAATCAGTGGGAATTTCGGACTTCCACAACTTCTTAAATATGATGGACAGTGGTTCAGCAACTTCAACCGCCAGTTCCCTCAAGACCCACAGATGAATCTCATCGGGTACCATGGAATTGTGCATCTTCATATTCCTTAAATGACTACACACCTGATAGTCTCCTACAGGGAGTATTTTTTAATTCTCCCAGTCCCTGCTTTTTCCTTTTGCATCTTGAGCGGTGCGGCATGAGCCCTTGCTGGTGAAGACTGAAGCAAAAAGATCATTCAGTACCTCAGCCTTCTGTACATCATGGGCAACCAAATCTCCCAGTTCCTTCCAGAGAGGACCAACCTTCTCTCTAGTCTTCACAGTTTCATCGACTTACTTACTCTTGTTGCCTTTGACATCCTTGGCCAGATTTAACTCTCTCAGGGATTTGGCTTTCCTAACCTGATCCCTGGCTGCTTGGGCAATGGCTCTGTATTCCTCCCTGGCACCCTGCCCTTGCTTCGACCCTCTATAGTCTTTCTTTTTGTGTTTAAGTATGTCCAGGACTTCCTTGTTCATCCATGCGGGCCTCCTGACGTTTTTGCCAGGCTTCCTCTTTGTTGGGGAAAAGATAAGGAAATATATTAAAAATCCAATATCACAGTAAAGATTCCAGTTACCAAAAGTGTTGGAGTTCTGCTGGCACTACAGACCTCACTGAGCTTGCCTGACCTCGCAGGGCTCACCCCATTTGTCTGTGGCCCAGGACACCCTGTCAGCCCCCCAAGTCTGTCAGTCCTAGTGATGCTACAGCAGGACTTGTCTGCAGCTCCCCACAGCCCTGCCCTGCCCAGCCATGGGTCCTGACTAGCTGGGCCCACCCACGAGCCTGTGCCCTAGCCTGGCGACCTGTTTCAGTCCCCATGGCCTTGACTACCGTGGGACTGTGACCACAAGGACATGTCAGCCTGTGCTGCACCTGATGTCAAGTTTTACCAGAAGTTTATAACTTCCCTTTCTATCTGAATTCATTTGCCTTCAGCTTCAAAATGTGCACCAAAATGTTAGTATGCCTTATGGAACACAAATAAGCTACCATATAACGTTTGTATTGCATTTTTAAGACTAAAATAGCAAAATTATTCCAATCTTCCATTATTTTCACACTTTATTACATGAAAAACACATTATATAAGGAAATAATAACCTTTCAAGATGTCCTATTATGTGTATATCTATATATTTACCAATACCTATATCTAACTTCTTGGCACACAGCTCATATATCAATAAAAGGCGCAAATAAGTTCTATATAGCTTGAATTCTTTTCTGATGTGAATTTTAGTCAGATATATGGGAAAACAAACAAAAGAACAGATTCACCAAGCTGTCTCAAAATCTGAATACACAGAATAAATACATATAAGCTGTCAGAAACCAGTACCATGCCATAGATGCACTATAATAATTATTTAGTGAAGGGTTTTTTTGTTTGGTTTTTTTGTGGGGGTTTTTTACATTTTATAACAGCTGGAGAATCTGAAAAACCTATCATGGATTCAACTTTGAAAACGTTCTAAAAAGCAAGTTCGATTTTTGTTTGGTTTTGGTTTTAATTACTCCTTGCATTCACTCACTAGTTCTTTTCTAGAGTTATGATTCATAAGGGGCCTTTTATTCATAGTATAATAAAATCCATGCTGTCTTGTTACAATTGGAATCTGTGGAGTGTTAATGGAGAAAGCCACTGAATCATTAATATGGCAGAGTAAAAGCTAATATTTTTATAATTCAGCTTATTTCAAGAGCATCAGGTTCTCTTAGATGCTACTGATTGACAATTTAAATTATTCTCTGTATTTAAACGTAAAAAAATAAAAGAAAGCAAATGTTGCATGGAAATGTTAAAGGATAAAAAAGTTTACATTCAATACTTCAGGTTGAAGTATTAGTAAAACTTCTACTTTGAGGACCCTCGAAGTCACAATGTTGCCTAAATTAAAATCAGTATAGCCCGCTCCGTAATCATTCAGTTATCACTGCAATGTCACCCAAGTACCAAGCAAATAATCTGACATACTATCTTCAACAGGTAACTACAGGAAATTTTTAAATTACTAGGAGTGGGATTTTTTTTTATTTGATTTGATTTTATTCCATTTATCCAGTATCTGTTCCAAGTTTTGCTATACTTAAATTAAGCCTGAATATTTTCCCTACCAAGGTCAATGTAAAGACTGGGGTTCTGATACTGTTTCCATGACTTAGTTTATTCATTGCAGTCTGGTAGTATAATTTCAGAACTGATAGACATAACCTTTGTCTAAAAAAGCACTTTGTGATTATAGTCTAATCAGCACATTAGTTTATCTCATCAAATAAGAAACCAGCTCCAGATTAAGACTCCTAAATGAAGCCATACTCCTGTGAAAGAGGCATTTATGCTCCCATTACAGTCATCAGAGAATTAGGCAATAGGCTCATGGTGTCATACAGAATACACTAATTTGGATTCTTAGAGCACAATTCAATTGCCAAAATGTAGGCATTTGAAGGGGTTTTTTTTGCTGCAAAGCCTGGCTTCCAGTAGCTTTTCCAGAACAATGCAGATTTCTCTTCAGTTATATTCCTGGATGGCCTAGAATGCCACGCATGGCAATGGGTGCCCACACTTGGGTAACTGAAACCCCCTTTTGATCTGAATAACTCTCTTTCTTACACTGAACATATTGACCTGGAGTGAAATGGCAGAGACACATATGTGACGCTATCGGGTACCACACAGGACATAAGGGAGATGTGTGCTGTTCCAAGGTGATAGCTGGAGACAAGCTAGGATAAACTGTGGAACTTCACGAGAAATTAAGAGAGTAGAGGAAAAATGAACGCGAACGGGATACTGTCGTGTTTGAGAGAAATTTCTAAAAGCTCTAGTTGAGGAGAGCAACGCAGTAGATAAAGCCATGTAAGAGGAGGCTGTGGAGATTTAGTAGCAGGAACAAATGTTAATGAACTGTATGGATATCTGTCAATTTTTCTTGACGTTTTCCTTTGTTAAAGAGTCTTCATGCAAGTTATTTTGTAAATTAGATTTTTTAATCTATAACGTACTTCTGCATCAATATGCAGTTTTTCTTCTTACTTTACATTATTTATGTAAACTCAGTTCTCTCGATTAACTTACCTGAGTTTGCCTTTTTCTTTTTTATGATAAAAATTCTTACAGAAAATACTAAGAAATACTTAATTGGTTCAAATCACTTCAACTATACTTACGCTTTTTATTCAGAAAATCTATTAGAAATTGTTACAATGCGGTACTTGAGTTTCTTCCAAATACAAAGTGCTTAATTTCAATAAATTGTGTTTTCTTCAAGAAGTGTTTGAAAGAATCTTTTTAGCTTTTTTCTGAATTTCTTGATGGTGTATGGGAAATTCAGCAGGATCGGTTTTTGAGAGATCTTTAAGAGTTTTTTGGAGCAGAAATATGTTTTAGATATGTTTAATATACCATTCTACAGGAATTTTACGCAAAACATCATAGGCATTTTTAAGCTTTTGAGTTTGGCTTCAGTCTGAGCAAGTCAAGTCGTTGCATGAATGAGGCATAGAGCTTACATGATGTGGTGTGGGCACAGTGCTACTGCAATGCAATGCCATGCTATGGTGAAGACTAGAGCATCATTCTCTAAGCTTGGATATAGCATCAGATTTATATAAATCCCATGACTTCCACCATGGAGACCATTTGTTTATCAAAGGTCAATACTACATCTGTCTGAAGACACATCCTAACATCCAGCTTGGCAATAGTGCCCAATAATCAATCAAAACCTCCTTCTATCTGAGAAGTAAAGATTTCTAAAATGGAAATTTCTTCTTCAGCTATAAAGATTGTAAATTGCTTCAAATCTGATACCAGACGCAAAATAGATGGAAAATCTCCTACCTATTTTAGTGTAAGGGGCTCTTAGAAATTCTACTCATACTGTGCAGGAGTTTATCAAAACATATGTGCTTCCAGAATCCCTGCATACATCTCTTCAGACAGACTGTGTAACAGGATTTGGGAACTCCACATTTTCCTCAGAAACATATTAGACACCAGTTTCTATCCCAATAGAGGCTACAGCACAATCAGCATGACAATACCAAAGTTCTTTGTTGCCTACTATTTTTTTTCTTAGAATCATAGAACTATTTAGGTTGGAAAAGACCTAGATCACCAAGTCCAACCCTTAACACTGCCAAGTGTTAAGTCAAGTGTCCATAAACAGCACATCTACACATCTTTTAAATACTTCTAGGGATGATGTCTGAACTACTTGTCTGAACAGCCTGTTCCAATGCTTTATAACTTTTTAAATGAAGAATTTTTTCATGATATCCAGTCTAAGCCTCCACTATCACCACTTGAGGCTGTTTTCTCTCATCCTATCTCTTGTTGCTTGGGAGAAGAGATCATCATCTACTTTGCTACATGTCCTTTCAGGCAGTTGTAGAGAATGTTAACATCTCCCCTCAGCCTCCTTTTCACCAGACTAAACAGCCCCAGTTCCTTCAACAACTTCTCATAACGTTTGTGCTCCAGATGCTTCATCGGCTTCATTACATTTCTTTGGACACAGTTGAGCAGGTCAAGGTCTTTCTTGTAGTGAGGGGCGCACACTGAATGCAGTATCTGAGGTGTGGCTTCACCAGTGCCAAGTCCAAGGGGATGATCACTTCCTTAGTCCTGCTGGCCTCACTATTGCTGATACAAGCCAGGATGCTATTGACCTTCTTGGCTACCTGGTCACACTACCAGCTCATGTTCCACCCCAAGGTCTTTGTCTTCTGGGCAACTTCCCAGCTTCTTTTCCCAAAGCCTATGGCACATGACATTTAGCCTGGTTTAACGTCATACAATTGGCCCTTGACCCATCAATAAAGCCTGTCCAGATCCCTCTGTAGAACCTTCTTACCCTCAAGTAGATCAACACTTCCACTTAACTTGGTGTGGTTTGCAAAATTACTGAGAGTGCACTCAATCTCCTCATTCAGATCACTGTTAAATATATCAAACAGAACAAACTCTTTCTTCATCCTTTGTCACTGTTTCTCCCCCGCATCCAATAAAGGCTGGAGATTGTCCCCTCCTCCTCCACATGCTTGAAACACGCTTCTTTCACATTTCCTTGTATCAGGTTATCTATATGAAGAAATAATTTAATTACAGTCTTTTCCAACAGATTTTTAACCCACAGTGACTAACTGACTAAAACCCCTTAGGGATCAACAGTATTGTAGCGATGGTCTAGTTTCAGTCAGTTAGTGAAAGGGAAGAAAAAATGTCAAAAAGACTGATTTATTTATTTTTTCCCCAAGGATTTTCTTTCTTCTATTGATTATGAGAGGGCATTTATGTTCAATATGCCAGTTTGCTCTTTCAGGAGTGTTTCAAGAATTAATTACTTAAAAGACATTTTGATTTATTTTATAATACCATTATCTGATGTGAATAAAAATCTATCTATGTATCTAACTATGTTTATTGCAATACAAGGTCTTTTTGCCATTTTTAGTTTGTTTTCCAGCCATATAGTAACAGGACATTTTGCAGTCTACCAGGAGACAAACAATCTGCTCATATTCCCAATAAATGAACAGTTGAACTTTAAGATCTCCTGGGTTACCATGGATACCAACTTGTATTCTGTCTAACACTAACTCACAAGATGTACTCACACTATTTCTGAATTAAAAATCAGTTTTCAGAATTGTTAAACACAGTAGAACAGTAAAGTTTGGTGAGGTTTGTTTTATTTTGTTTTGTTGTGTTAATTTTTTTTTTTAAAAAAGGTATAGCAATACTAAAGGTAGAAAAATGCATGCTTTCCAGTAGTCATTTACAACTTGGCATGTTCATCAGCTGAGCTGTCTTCCTTAGTTGCTGAGTGATAATGATTTCACTTTATGCGATTTTACTTTCAACTACTAAAGGTTACTATGGAAACCTCTACTCTTTTTCCCTCTTCATGTTCTTTGAACAGGTAGTAACTCTTATGATGTGGGGGAAGTAACATATCCACTGAGACTTTGATTGAAAATCAGATCCAAATTGCTTTTATCATTCATGAGGCAATGTTAAACTGAGATTTGTCAGACAGTCTGGTAGAAGAAGAGAATATTTTCAGGTATAAAAAAAAACCCCAAACCCTAAATCTTTTAATATCTGCCAAAATCCTATTTTTTTGAGTTACTGAAATGTCATCTTCATTTGATTGTCATGTTTTATTTTTATAGTTACTGCAAAGTTTTCCAAGATGGAACATAAATTACTTCAGTAGTAATCAACATAATAAAAATTATGGAGGATATATATCCACATGGTTGCTCTTGGTTTTGGCTTTTCATTATCTTACCATTAATTATTAATTTTTACTTCAACCCCGTATCTGAATTACCTTGGAGCTGGAATAGACTTTTTTTTTTTATTATTTTTTACGCTATCTGAATCATGCTAGCAATTAATTTTCATATTACAACTAATGGATGACATTAGCCAGTTCTTCTTTTACCACCCCCAATTCACTTCTAAAATTATCATTATTTTCTAGTCCAGAATTAATGATGTCTAATCAGAACCTACAAGTGGGTTCCTAACTTTTCTCTATCTAAACCTCAGTTCATTATTTAGAATTTTGAAACTATTAATTTCAGCTCAGTCTTCACCTTTAGCCATCAAAAAATCTAATTCTTTATATATTACAAACCAATCCTCTCCCCAGTCTCTAAGAAAGCAAACCAATGATCTAACACTCTTATTTGTTTACATTTCTTTTTGGTCATGTAGTAATCAATCAATCAAGAAATAAATGAATAAGCTACAGGTTTGGCTTTTTTCTTTGACTCTTCTGTATTTTATCCTTTACTTGGGTTAATCTACTCTTATTGGAAAACTTCCGATGTCAAAATTAAACAACACTCAGAAATAAAGCCAATAACAAGTCTTTGAGAATTATTTCTATAAGGCTTTTGACTGCCAAAATTTCATTTAGCATTTTTGGAAGAGACATCAGTAAAGACTTTACTTCACTTTTTAATTTGCATTCAAAGTGGAATTGAAGGGCAGAAGAGACCAGAGCCTCCTTTGCCAAGAGCAGATGTCACATTATTCATGTCCCAGAGTTGCTCAGGCTATATTCAACTGTAAATCATTTTGTTCTGCTAGATGAAAGACCTATCCTTCTTCACCACCATCAACTAAAACCACACTGAAGTCCATATATCTTACATTTTCAGTTCATTCTGCCTAGTAAGCCTGGAAAAATGTATAAGTTTTGTTAATATTTAAATGGTAGTTTTTAGCATTGAAATTCAGAGTCAGGGAATAATTTGTGAGACAAGAAAATGCCAGATGCTTTTAGATGCACTTTTTCTTTCACTTTTGTTAAAATGTTAGTGACAAAATCAATATAAAATTTTATATTCCAGATTTAGTGAAGGCTTCTGTTCTTTCTTTCTCAGCTTCCAGAAAAATAAAACAAAAAACTAATAAGTATACATGTAAAAATTTTCTGTCCCTACCATTTATCCCCTTAATTTTATCATTAGAACTTTTTTGGGTTTGATTTGCTTGTCAAAATATATCTAAACACCATCATTTAAAATTTTTAACCAAAAACAGAGGAATGATCTCAATTCTTTTCATATCCCAAATTAAAAAAGCAAGTACATTGTAGTTCAGGTTGTCCAAACTGATAAATATTTTGATAAACCCATCACATCATATAAAACAATTGACACTACTTTTAAATAAGCAGTCTTGTATAAACTCTCTGCTACCTCAACATTTTAGACCTCTTATTGCTAGCTATAAAGCATTAGAAGCAACTTAGTTATTCAAAGGAAGCTATTAATTTCAGTCTCTATGTTAAACGACCAGTGTGATGCCCATCCAGAAGAAGGGCCAGAAAGAGGGTCCAGAAAACTACAGGTCTGTCAGCCTGACCTCAGTGCCAGGAAAGATTATGGAACAGTTCTTCTAGAATGCACTCACCAGGCAAGTGCAGGTCAAACAGGGTATCAGGCCCAGTCAGCATGTGTTCTTGAAAGGCAGGTCCTGCTTGATCAACTTGATCTCCTTCTATGACCAGATGACCCACCTAGTGGATGAGGAAGAGGCTGTGGATGTTGTCTACCTCAACTTCAGCAAAGTCTTTGACACTGTCTTCCACAGCATTCTCCTAGAAAAGCTGGCAGCTCATGGCTTAGACAGGTGTACTCTTCACTAGGTCAGTAACTGGCTGGCATGCCAAGCCCAGAGATTTGTGCTGAATAGAGCTAAATCCAGTTGGCAGGTGGTCACAAATGGTGTTCCCCAGGGCTCAGTGTTTGGGCCCATCTTGTTTAATATCTGTATCAATTTTCTAGATGAGGGGACCGAGTGCTCCCTCAGTAAGTTTGCAGATAACTGAGAATGTTGATCTGCTCGAGGGCAGGAAGGCTTTGCAGAGGGACCTGGACAATCTGGATCAATATACCAAGGCCAATTGTATGAGATTCAACAAGGCCAAGTGCTGAGTCCTGCACTTTGGTCACAACAACCCCATGCAACACTACAGGCTTGAGGAAGTGTGGCTGAAAAGTTGCCTGGTGGAAAAGGACCTGGGGGTGCTGGTTGACAGATGGCTGAATATGAGTCAGCAGTGTATCCAGGTGGCCAAGAATGCCAACAGCATTCCTGGTTTGTAACAGAAATAGTGTGGCCAGCAGGAGAAGGGAACTGATTGATCGCCTGTTCTTGGTACTGGTGAGGCCACATCTCTAATACTTTGTTCGGTTTGAGGCACCTCAGTACAAGGATGTTGAGTTACTGAAGTGTGTTCAGAGAAGGGCAACAAGGCTGGTAAAAGGTTTGGAGTAGAAGTCTTATGAGGAGTGGCTGAGGAAAATGGAGGTTATTTAGTTTGGAGAAGAGGAGGCTAAGGGGAGACATCGCTGTCTAAAACTACCTTCAAGGATGGTGCTTGTCTCTTCTCCCAAGTAAAAAGTGATAGGATGCGAGGAAATGGCCTCAAGTTGTGCCCAAGGAGATTTAGGTTGGATATTAGAAAAAATTTCTTTTACTGAAAGAGTGGTGAAGCATTGGAACAGGCTACCCGGGGAAGTGGTAGAGTCTCCGTCCCTGGAGGTGTTCAAAAAACGCGTATACGTGACACTTTGGGATATGGTTAGTAGGCATGGCAGTATTGGGTTGACAGTTGGACTTGATGATCTGAGAGGTCTTTTCCAACCTTAATGATTTAATGATTCTATGATTAAAAAAAATAGTTCCACTCCTGTTCCACTCCATAATAATTATTTTCCTTGTAATGCAATGCTGTCTGAGTGTACATAGTGTACATAATTTTCCCCGTATTACCTTTCTGCATTTGCATGTTACTATCCTGTTGTCTGGCTCCTTATAATTATGAAAGGAAAAAGTAGGTCTACCTGAAAAAGCCTGTGTGATTTCAAATATTATTTTTTCCTAAAAGTATCTAGTTATGCAGGTCATATTCAATTATTTTTATTACTTTTTACAATTTCTCCATTTTTCATCATTAGCCCAGCTTTTGCTAGAAGGATATTGATCCTAATAACATTTTTACTTTTAGGGTGCCTTTGCTATTTATTTAATCTCGCATTGTGTTTGAGGTCACCAGTTCCAACATTAGAAAAAACAATGACTGTGCCAATTCATTCACATTATCATCAAGCAAAATGTACCTTGAAAGCAATTGCTTTTCCCAGCTAGTTAATCTTTAGTTGTGCGTAAAGACTGTAGTTGTGGATGTAGATCCTTAATATCTACCTTAAATAGTCTGTAACAGACTTTACAGTGATGGCTGAGATAGAAATTTATGGGATAGATGACACTATGGATGGCAATTTGTAAGGTATATTGGTCTTTAATTAGGATTTGATTAAGGGACACGGTGAACTGAGTCTGCAAACTTCCTGTACTATTTATCTCCTCTGGCAATATTTTAGTAAAGAAAGCAAGCTGATAGAAGATCTCGTGTAGTTCTTTGGTAAACGATACAGGAAAAGAACAGTTCAAGATGAATTTGAAAACATTGACAGAGGGTTGAAGGAATTAGATGATATGAAATCACAAAAACAGAGGAAGGTGAAAGCAAAGAACTCCCAAAGTCTTTTAAAGTCTAATTACAAAGAAATCAAAGATCAGTATGATTATAGGCAAATTTCACTCAGCTACTTTCATTCAATTTGACAACACATTGTGAATGACATCTGCTGTCCTTTCAGTCACAAAATTCATGTAGATTTTTGTACAGTTATTGATATAACTTCTGTTGTATATTGTAGATATGGTCATTAAACTACTCCTAGGAAATGATGAAATGCTGCTCCATAAATATATGCTAGCGCAGGCTTCCTCCGATGTTACAAACTGGAATGCAAGCTATCCAGGATTCATGGGTATTTGCTTTGTTTGTAATCCATGTGGGGTGATCTTTGCCTTAACAGCTTCACGCCAATACATGCTATAATTTCACTTTTCTGTTATGTAGACTTAGACTTAAAAACAATGCTTTAGAGCTGTTCACCTTTTCACTTTCTTCCCAGGTAAAATTTTGCAAAAGGCATAGCTGAGCTCCAAGCAACTTGTCTCAAAGTCAAGTAGATTATATGGCATTCAGCCACAGAAATCAACTTATATATTTTAACAACTATATAATACATCACTTCTCTCCAACCTTTTGAATGCAAACACGCAAACTCCAAAATTATCTCAGGCTGATAAACTGTCCAAAAGTACATAATTTATAATAGCCTTGATAGGCAGTTATTTTGTAGTCTTAAAATATTTAATCAGCTAAGCTATCCTACATAAGCTAGATAAGAATATAAAAAGAATGTTGCCATTGTGAAGGGTAATTTTATGCACAAAAGCCTAAACTTTATCACAATCCTTTTCTAATAATTTAGAAAAAATTTACCAAAGCTGGGCTTCCAAGGCAAGTAATAACATAATTACAAAAGTTACATAAATTATGATAATGGTTTTCTGACAATTTTAACCCCCTCTCCTCTCCTCTCCTCTCCTCTCCTCTCCTCTCCTCTCCTCTCCTCTCCTCTCCTCTCCTCTCCTCTCCTCTCCTCTCCTCTCCTCTCCTCTCCTCTCCTCTCCTCTTTCTTACCTTTTCTCATTTTGTTTCATTTCTTTGACATAATGCATATTCTGTTTTTCAGGACCATTTTTTAGCAATTATTCAGAGCTAAGTGCTAATTTTTTTTTGGTTTTGGGACAGTTTGTTTTTCTAAATGACATTTATAACTACAATGATCTTTCTTGTTTGTCATATCATTCATTACTATATTTTATTATTTATTAATATTTATTATTATTAAAAAATAAAGTTATTTTCGCATACTACCTCAGTGATCCTAAAGTTTTAATAAAAGATGTATTGACTTCCAGGATTAAAAAAAAAATATTGAGAATAGACATCTGTATTTTGTAACAATCTTTTCCAAGGTTTTATATGCAGGAATTGTAGTAGTCAACTGATATGTAAGACAATAAGTGAGACTCAGCTATACTTTTTTCATTCATTATATATTTAAATAAATTTGAATAATTCTTGAGGCAATTTCCTTGTTCAAAGTTATGTTATATATATAACCCTTTCTCTCCATAACCTCCACTATAAGTTCTTTCAGCCCTTAGAAATTTAGCTGTTTCTGCGTTATATGGCACAGCTGTGTAATCTTGGCCCAGACCTCCAATAAAATTGTTAAGCTGTGAGAAAGAGTTGTAAAAATGTCTGTTAGAGGCATGAGAAATGGAAAAGCACAAATGAAAGCAGATTTTTTGAATAAACATTAATAGCTTAAGGGTTCAAGAAGAAAACATATCAGTTTGGAAATGCATGAAATTCTGAAAGGAAAAAACACTGTATCATCACTCCATTGTTAGTCAAGTCATTGGTTTGTCAGTCAGTCAGCAGTTATTGTTTCTGGTGTCATCAGTGCAAACATACCTGATTGGTAATGGTGATTTATCAACAATAAGAATGTTTCCAGGGAGCAGCAGAGGCTTTTTTCCACTGACTGACATCTGCCTTGCTAGCAATAACCCTTTTCATATTTTCTTGGAGGTACTTGAAGCATGAATGCTTACCCTAGTATCTCATTAAATTCGAGCTATTTTTCACGTGTTGAAAAATAAAAAATTACTTTATGATTTTTATACTATACATATCTTTGAAGTGTCTCTGTGCAGAGTCAAAGATACCTGAATGAAGTGATTCAAACTGGGGCAGTATCACATAGGATAAAAGAAATGGTCACATGTTTGAAATCATCCACTTCAAAGAATTTTTGTTTTGTTTTGTTTTTTGGGGGGAAGTCAGACTAAGTCAAAATAACAATCATAAGATCTCAGGGACCCGCATTGTAAGTTCACAAAATTTAATGATTTTCAGCATATCAAAGAGGTTCCTGACTATCTTCACCCTCTTTATCCCTACTCCCGTTGCTTCTTTCTGTCCTCACACTTTGCACACCATTATTTCAGTATAACTCTTTGCAGGAGTGCAGTATAGATTTGATTTCTGAAGGCACCGACTAAAAATAGCCCTATTTTTGGAGGGTTACGTTCAGCTTATTTCAGTTTTCGATGTGCTTACATATTACAGCTAGACCGATGTAAGAGATGCTACAAGGAGGTTCTTCATAAGCTTTCCTCCAAACTCATTTCTTTTGCTGCTGCTGACTAGCTGAACCTGTTACTAAGGATCTGGAGAGACAGACAGGGAATTTGCAAGGATATCTGCCAATTTAGTGTCAAAGTGTTAACACTGGAACAGGACAGGGAGAAGGATGCAAAGGTCAAGCAGGGAGAGAAGTGAAGATGAAAGTGACTCAGAACCACTAGACACTGAACAAGTCGTCTAGTTGCCAAGAGAGACCTAATTCTCAGGGATTCAGATTTAAAGCATTTTTTTTCAAGCACTTTGAGCAACATAACCGAGACTGCAGAGAACAGGAGTACAAAAGGAGAACAAGAGTTCACAGCTGCAGGCAGAAGAAGGATCTCTTAGTCCAAACCAGCATTCACAAATTTCTGGCCACCGGAAAAAAACACTGAAGCCTAAAGGCAAGTGAGAATTACTGGACAAGCTGGCAGCCCGTGGCATGGATGGGAATGTTCTGCGCTGGGTTAGGAATTGGTTGGATGGCCGAGCCCAAAGGGTGGTAGTGAATGGTGTCCCATCCAGCTGGTGGTCGGTCACTAGTGGCGTCCTCCAGGGTTCAGTGCTGGGCCCGGTCCTGTTTAATATCTTTATTGATGATCTGGATGAGGGGATCGAGTCCTTCATGAGCAAGTTCGCAGATGACACCAAGCTGGGAGGAAGTGTCGATCTGCTGGAAGGTAGGAGGGCCCTACAGAGGGACCATGACAGGCTGGAGAGATGGGCTGACTCCAATAGCATGAGGTTTAACAAGTCCAAATGCCGGGTCCTACACTTTAGATGCAACAACCCCATGCAGAGCTGTAGACTGGGTGCAGAGTGGCTGGAGAGCAGTCAGGTGGAAAGGGGCTTGGGAGTGCTGGTGGACAGGAAACTCAACATGAGCCAGCAGTGAGCTCAAGTGGCAAAGAAGGCCAATGGTATCTTGGCCTGCATCAGGAACAGTGTGGCCAGCAGGACTAGAGAGGTCATCATCCCCTTACACTCGGCACTGGTCAGGCCACGCCTTGAGTATTGTGTCCAGTTCTGGGCCCCTCAGTTTAAGAAGGATGTTGAGATGCTGGACTGTGTCCAGAGGAGAGCTACGAGGATGGTGAAGGGGCTGGAGCACAAGCCCTATGAGAAGCAACTGAGGGAGCTGGGGTTGTTTAGCCTGGAGAAGAGGTTCCGGGGTGACCTTATAGTTCTCTACAATTACCTAAAGGGAGGTTGTAGTGAGGCAGGAGTTGGACTCTTCTCTCAGGCAACCGATGACAGAACGAGAGGACACGGTCCCAAGCTTCGCCAGAGGAGCTTTAGGATTGACATTAGGAACAAATCCTTCACTGAGAGGGTAATTGTTCATTGGAATGCGCTGCCCGGGGAGGTGGTGGAGTCACCATCCCTGGAGGTGTTCAAAGAGAATTTGGATGAGGCACTTAGTGCCATGGTGTAGTTGACAAGTAGGAGTAGGTGTAGGTGTTGGGTCATAGGTTGGACTCGATGATCTCAAAGGTCTTTTCCAACCTTATGATACTGCGATACTGTGATACTGTGAATTCATTAAGGTTTCCTATTGGTTTCAGAAGGACTACACAGATATCTTCCTATTTGGTGGTCAAAGTAATATTTCAAGACTCACATTGTATATAAAGCAATTTAAGAATAAGCCTGGTCAAATGTCTTTTAATTATAGATTTACTATGCAATTTATTCACATTTTCAAACTATAATTGAAATTCTTAAATGAAAAATATACATTATATGGAAGCTGAATTTAAAGTAGGCAGGTTGAATTGTCAGTAAGCCAACCTTGGTTTTCATTGTATTATGCTTTTGAGTTCTATTTACTGTACTTTAAATAAGAATAATTTGCTAGTGGCATAATACATACTGCACATAAAAGTCATTCATGGGAGGGTAAACAACAAAAACTACATTTTGGTACACAAAGTAGGGCAATTTATAAGAACTAAGATTGGATAAAACACTGAAAGAATTACACTGACTTAAGTCTGGCTTCCTAGTCTTACTATTACTGTACCATTTTAATTTCTTCCTTCTATCCCGTATTTTTTGAATTTTGAACTTCAGTTTCAATGGCATCTTACAGCGGATGTGAGATCACAAAAATAAATAAGTCTGCATCTGCTTCATCTACTAGTGGTGACAAATTTATAAAAATTTAGGTTTTATTAATTCTGAATAAGTCATGCATTAACAATATATATATATATGAAATTCAGCATTGACACTTTCTAGAGGTCAGTGAGATAATTATGGAGATTATAGAAATGTGAAAACAAACAAACAAACAAATTTGGTGGGAAAAAGCTTTTCTTTCTTAATTAAATTAAAAGAGTTCTCTTGAAGAGGCAAAAACACAAGAAAACTGTGGCAACAAAAGTGCAAGGAGAGAGAGTTCCCTAGTCCCCCATAAAGTGGGAAAGGATGACCTCCTGATGAGTGAATGACAGTTTTGACTCACCATGGGCGGGAAGCAAAGGTTGCCAATCCCTCTCACATGCAAGAGCAGTGCCTGGGAGCACAAATGACTAGGAGTGCAGTGAACAAGGTGGTCAGACAGGGCATGGCGCGTTAGAATGGCATGACACAGCAGTTTGTGCAGCATTTCACACAGTCAGGGTGTGTAGGGAAGGCACCTCTTTGAAGGAGGCATTCCATTGCATGAGTGGAGTCCTGAGGTAGTAAGAACACAGCACCTGGTAAAGTTCTGTGACCACCTGCAAAAGTCAAGGGAACACATCCTTCCTGGCCCTCAAAGCAGAATGGTGGGCACTGGTCACAAAGCAAAGACTGCAGCTCTGGCTCGGTGGTCTGAATCATCTACCCCAGCAGTGGCTGATGCCTCCACGCAGATGGTGCTGCTGAAGGGGGAGGTTGTGGTGCAGACCTCAGACTGCAGTAAGTACCTGCACCTTTCTTATAGAGAACAGGCAGGTGGCAGAGCTGCCTGCAAAAGGTGTGCTTAGGTGGAGAAGATCCTGCAGCAGGTGGCTGAGCTGCAGGAGGCAGTAAGAAGGCTGTGCAGCATCAGGGAGGCTGAGAAGGTTCTAAATAGATGGTTTTAAGTGCAGTCTGCAGTGGACGCACAGCCCACAGCTGAACTTCCCCCTCTAGTATACACAGAAGGGAGGGGGGGAAATAATGAAGAATGGAAGCTTGTAAGGGCAAGGAAGAAAGACACTTCCCCCAAGCCTGAGGTGCCCTTCCAGAACCGCTTCAGTGCTCTACAGACTGAAGAGGAAACACTCATTACATCTGGAGAGACACTGGAGCAGAGTAAGGCAGCCTCGTCTGCTCCCTGGGTAACAATTAGCACAATGAAAAAGGCAACAAGTGATAACAGTGGGTGACTCTCTTCTAAGAAGTATGGAGGCACACATGTGCCGACCGACGCACCCTCCAGAGAGATGGAGAACCTCTCAGACCACTCAAACTAGGACAACTGCCTACTGGAGGTCATATCAGGGATGTCACCAAGAGGCTACCAAGCCTAGTACAGCCGACTGACTAATATCCACTGTTGTTGTTCCACATGGGCACCAACGATATAGTCAAGGGCACTCTGAGGAGCATCAGGAGGGATCACAGAGCCCTGGGAGCAGCAGTAAGGGGCTTTG
The DNA here is from genome assembly GCA_033558235.1 of Neomorphus geoffroyi. NCBI lineage: Eukaryota > Metazoa > Chordata > Aves > Cuculiformes > Neomorphidae > Neomorphus > Neomorphus geoffroyi. The sequence goes on from JAUMJM010000005.1 coordinate 25,391,436, forward strand.
GAGCACAGGCAGTTTTTTCATCAGTCATTCTGATCAAAGGGATGGTATTTGAAAAAAACAGTCAAGTATGGCAAATCAAGAAAAGGCTACGGGACTGGTGCTGCAACCAGGGGTTTGGTTTCTTTGACCATGGGACTCACTTTGAGAAACCTGATCTGCTGATGTGGTCCATCTGTCAGAGAAGCAGTGAACACCCTTGGTCATAGGCTTGCCAATCAGGTGAAAAGGGCTTTAAACTAAAGTTGCTGTGGAGAGGAACCTCAGTCCATCCCACTTTGATGCCAGTGGCAGCAATAGGCCTGGAGAAAGAGCACAGGTCAGCAGGAGAGCACCTGAAGAGAAACATAAAAATTGTCCGGTCAGCAAGACAGCTTCCCTGGGTGCCCAGCTTAAGTGCCTCTATGCAAGCGCACTTAGCATGGGGCATCAACAGCAAGAGGTGTGGGGTATTCAGTGACTGGACTTTTGGAATGGGGGAATACAGGCTTTTTAGGAAGGACAAATAAGGGAGATGAGGAAGGGATGTTGCCCTCTGTGACAGTGATCAATTGGACTGCATGGAGCTCCACCTGGGGATGGATGAAGAGCTGACAGAGAGCCTATGGGTCAGGATTAAAGGGAGGGCAGGGACTGGTGACATTATAGTGGGTGTCTGCTATAGGCCATCAGACCAGGAAGAGTGAGTAGATAAGGCCCTCTAAAGAGAGATAGGTACAACCTCATTTTCACAAGCCCTAGTCCTCAATGGGGACTTCAACTGTTCCAATTTTTGTTCAAAGGACAATACAGCAGGGCAAGAGCAATCCAGGATGCTCCTGGAACGCATTCATGTTGAGGAGTTGTGGTCAATGGCTTAATGTCCAAGATATGTTCCTCAAGAATTGGTATTGTGACTGGTGTTGTTTGATATCGTCGTCCAGACACGTACAGTGGGATTGAGGGCAAGTTTGCAGATAACACCAAGCTGCGTGGCATGTAAGACACGCTGGAGGGAAGAATGCCATTCTGAGGGACCTTGACAGGCTTGAGAGGTGGACCTGTGCTAACCTCACAATTCAACAAGGCCAAGTGCAAGGTGCTGCACCTAGGTCAGGACAATCCCAAGCACAAACATAGGCTGAACAGAGAATAAATGGAACATAACCCTGAACAGAAGGACTTGGTAGTTCTGGTGAATGAGAAGCTTAACATGAGCTGGTGATGAGTGCTTCAGCCAGGAAAGCCAACCATATCCTGGGCTGTATCAAAAGAATTGTGAATAGCAGGTTGAGGTAGGTGATTCTGCCCCTCTACACTGGTCTCAAAACACCTCACCTGTAGGATTGCATTCTATTCTGGAGTCCTCAACGCAGGAAGGACATGGATCTGTTAGAACAAGTCCAGAGGAGGGCTACAAAGATGGTCAGAGTGATGGAGCACCTCCCCTATGGGAACAGGCTGAGAGTTGTTTAGCCTGGAGAAATGAAGGCTCCAGGGAGACCTTAGAACAGCCTTCTAGTAATTAAAGGAGGCCTACTGGAAAGATTCAGAGGAGCTCTTTATGAGGGAGTGCAGTGATAAGGGAAATGGTTTTAAGCTGAAAGAAGGGAGATTTAGATTAGGTATTAGGAACAATTTTTTTCCTGTAAAGGTGGTGAGGCATGGGCACAGGTTGCCTTGAGAAGTTGTGGATGCCCCATCCTTGGAGGTGTTCAAGGCCAGTTTGGATGAGGATTTGAGCAATCTGATCTTGTGGAAGGTGTCCCTGCCCACGGCAGGGGAGTTGGAACTGGGTAATCTTAGGGTCCCTTCAAATCCAAACCATGCTGTGATTCTATGATTCTACGAATTTTGCAAGCTTTCAAATATTACTAAATGCCCTCTCTAGTTCATTTACTTTTAAATATTTTTGGAATGTTCTGAGTTCTTCTCATTTAAGAGATTTTTAACTTCTATGGAGCCCCACGTGGACCTAAGTACGTTATAGAGGCTATTTTGTGAACATTGTGGCTCAGATGTGACTTTATCCATCAAAGTTTCTCTTGGAAGCTAAAAATCATATTTCCCATAGGCATTTTTTGACAACAAAACGTAGTTTGTCTTCCATAGAAGAGTTCCCATTTACCCTTTGGAGTTTCAAAGATGATCGTCTTTAGAAAAAGGAATCTAAATGTCTTCTATAGCACCCGTAGTCTAGTTTTGCAGAGATTCTCTGTTTAAAAAGAAAAAATAAGTAGATGAATGAAGTTGGTAATATTTTAGGGGCCCATCATCCTCTGGCAACCTAACCATATAGTCTGATATTAAGAATATTCTTTTGAATTTTCAATGTAATTTTTGTGGCTTTTTTTTCTGCCGTATTTTTCCACATCATGAAACAGAATATATCGTAAGTCTACCTTCAGTTTCCAGAAGGCAATTTAACAAACAATTACTATCTTTTTGAACGAACATTGAGAACTATCAAAGGCTTTTGTTCCTGAGAACAAAAACAACATAAGTGAGAGACTGTCAGATACTTTTGAAGATAGTTTTCAACTTTTAATTTCAATATTTTAATATAAATGATTGAGCTCAGTTCCTTTATTTTTTCTTTATAAGGATATTGACCTTAATAGACTCTATCCAGATTCACAATTTAGTATGTGTAATAAAATAAAATAATTAAAATAAAAGGAAATAGAAACATCTGCATTTTCTGGCTTTGTGCAGATATTTTAAGAAGATTTGCTATTACATATAAGATTTGCTATTCATATATAAAATGAAATTACATTTTGGCTTGCTGATTTCAGATTATATAAGGAAGTAGTCAGGAGAGTAGCCTGGGAAACAGTTATTAAAAGCAAGGGGGTCCAGGAAGGCTGGAGGTACTTCAAGAATGAAGTCTTCAAGGCACAGGAGCAGGCTCCTAAGACGAGGAGCAGGCTAAGACGAGCCGTGGGGCAAAAAGCCGGTCTGGTTGAGTAAGGAGCTTCAGAAGAAGTTAAGTGAGAAAAGGAGGGTGTATCGCCTTTGGAAAGAAGGGGAGATGAGTCAGGTTGTGTTCAAAGATATTGTCAAATTGTGTAGAAAGGAAATTAGGGAGGCAAAAGCCCAGCTGGAGCTCAAATTGGCCACTTGTGTCAAGTGGCCAATTTTCAAATATATTAATGGCAGAAAGAAGGGCAGCAACAATCTTCAATCCTTATCAGACATTGAGAGAAATACAGTAACTGAAGATGAGGAAAAGGCTGAGGTGCTTAATGCCTTCTTCACCTCAGTTTTCAACAGTAAGGCCGATTGTTCACTGGACAACAGGTCTTCTGAAGTGGTGGATGGGGACAGGGTGCAATATAGCCCCCCTGACATCCAGGAGGAAGACGTTAGAGACCTGCTGAGCCACTTGGATCCTCATAAGTCTATGGGGCCAGATGGGATCCACCCTAGGGAGATGGGAGAGCTGGCAGATAAGCTTGCCAAGCCGCTTTCCATCATTTATCAACAGTCCTGGCTCACTGGAGAGGTCCCGGATGACTGGAAGTTGGCCAGTGTGACACCCATCCACAAGAAGGGCCGTAGGGACGATCTAGGTAATTACAGACCTGTCAGCCTGACCTCGGTTCCAGGTAAAATTATGGAGCGCTTAATCCTGGGTGCAATCATGCGGCACCTGCAGAATGAGCAAGAGATCAGGCTCAGCCAGCATGGATTTAGGAGGGACAGGTCCTGCCTGACCAACCTGATCTCCTTTTACGACCATGTGACTCGCCTGGTGGATGAGAGGAAGGCTGTGGATGTGGTGTACCTGGACTTCTCAAAGGTCTTTTCCAACCTTATGATACTGTGATACTGTAATTAAACTCAGTAACTACAGATAAAGTTGAGATGGTGCAATGAAAGAGTGGTATAGTGGTATATAGTGGTAAAGAGGAATATGTGTCAATGCAAAATATTTGGGAAATAACTTCACAGTAGTTGTAAAGCAATATTAAAAAGCTACGTTTTCTATAACTTTTTTATGTTAACCTTCCTATAAAATTTCTTCTACACAAACGCCTTAAGTCTTCACAGTGTGCTTGATGTAATCTATTATGAAACAAGAATTCTTTCACCTTTCTCTAAGACATACAGAGCATGGTTTAATATTCCATGCAAAAATAATTTCTAAACCATATTATTCATCTTGCGAAGTAAATCATTTGAAAGGAGAGAAAAAAGGAAATTCAGAAGGTTTGTGGAATGTGGTAAATGTCATCTATGTTTCTTTGCACATAGTTCCACAAAAGTGTATCCAAATTGTAATCACACTGTGGTACCCTGTTTTAGCTTCATCATATCTTCTATTCATCCAATCACTGAATTTTGCTTAGTGAGAGTTTTTATAAAACCTGTTCCCTTTTTCAAGATCATACTTCTTTCCCTAGAGGGGAAAAAAAAAAAAAAAAAAAGTCTGATTTAATCCTGCAAAGCTCCTTTGGGAATTTTTCAGTTTTTGATAGAAATGGAAAGAGTTATAAAAAAACATTTCAAATGTTCCAGTAAGGTTTTGGCTGTGTTCTGCAGCAGTCTCACAAGAATAATGCAGGAGCTCCCTTTTCTGTCCTTTGAAAATGACTCCCAAAGGCAGCATGCTGTACCTATCCTCTGAATAGTCTCATGTGCAGATTTCCAAGCCGTTCTAAACATTGCCTTTATACTCAGTGCTCTTGAAGAAATTTTTGTTTCATGCAGGTGAAATAGGACATGACATAAATAAATATTTCATGCAGCTCTGTTTCTTGTCATTAACCTGTCATATCAATAAAAAACTCCACTCATGAGGAACTCATTTTTGTGCTGGAAAGGACCGTAGCATATTGGCATCCTTTGCTGTCTGTAGGTCTAGGACATAAAGTTTTTAAAATATAAGAAATATAGTCCCTTGACAACCTTGCTCTTAAAAAAAAAAAAAAAAAAAAAGGAAGATAAAACAAAACTGAACTTAAAATAATTTATCCTGAATTCAAAACAGAGCTGGAGCAGAGAAAAATTATTGATCTCTTTGGACTATAACAAAATAAGTAAAATTAACAAAACGTAAAATAGGACCAAATGTACACTAGAACATCGTATGCCAGCGTACTATCTTTAAAACTTTTGAAATTTATTTCATAAGGGAAACTGTCTCCTCGAAAGTTTGAAATTTAACTTCCTGTGGAACACTTAGGTTAAATATAGCTGTTGAAATTAGCTGCCTAGTAATTTGACAAGATATCTGATAACTAATATGAATCTGATATCTAATATGAATCTGATATCACTCTTTCATCAAATCTTCCTATTATATTGATTTTTTAATTTTTTATAATAAAGACTCATCATAGTTAGAAATAACAGTTCACAGCCCTCTTTACTCATCTTCTAAAAGTATTCAGTGTCTGGGAAGAAATTACACTGAAAGAGCTGCTTAGATTTTAATAATTGTTTTTGTAAGCATATGCCATTTTGTTGAAAGGAAACGTTTCTTGAGATACGGTTCTAATTACAGAATGCAGACATTGCTGTGATGGAAACATGACTTACTTGTTGCTGCCAGCCCCTCCAGTTGCACAGGTGCCTGGTGTGCTGATGTCATCAGACATCTGGTGTTTCTGGTGTGAAGACCCTCAAAATCCATAGCTTCGACATGACTAGGGAACTATGAATTCAATTTCAGAAGATAGCAACAACTTTACAGTGCAACAGTCAGCAGAGTCAGGAGGTGAAACCCCTGAGATACCCATATTCAAAGAAATCAGCCCAACCAGGCTTTGAAAATCCTACAACTACTGTGTATTTTTGTGAGTTTTCTTGTTCTGTGTCAGTGTACAGAAGAACTAAAACTGATATAAATAACTTCAGATTCCTTCAGCCACTGCAAGGCAGACGCAGTGTATTTCATTCTAGTAACAATATGTATGACAAAATTTTAAACAAGACAGGCTTTTTATTTTGTGTGATTTCAGCTGCAGAAGACCACTGATCTGAATTAAAATTTTTTATTCATATCCAAGATTTAAAATGTCAAACAAACCAACAAACCTCAGCTTCAACTTTGTCTTCTGGCATAGTTATTCCAGAGGATAGAGTAAATAGACTGGAAGAGAAGGAAAACTTTGTTCGGAGTTCCATTTATATAAGTACCTTCAGAATTTCTGACATAGGGTTAGTGAGTAAAATTCAAATTTTTACAAAGGCATCTAGAAGAAACACTTTGAGATCAGCTTTCATACTTGAGGTATATTTCTGTAGTTGTATAACTCTGCTTATTTGGCTTAAGAGAGGTGCAAGCTGAATGAAGTTCAGTTTCATTCACAACAAAGAAGATCACTTAAATTATCTCACATTGCCATGGGCTATCAACATGCCAAGCACAGATGCTTGTTTAAAGAATACAAATTCATTAAATTGCTAGAAAATTTGACCAACTATCTGAGTCTTGGAGATAAGGAGGTAGTTTATAGCACAGACAGAAAACACCTCATGTTGGATAAAATTAAATATTTATCTTATAAAATAAATGTATTTTTAATATAAAATAAACATACCTGCTTAAGAGACTTTTCTCTGTGATCCTGTTCATGTATGGTACTCCATTCTTTATTTTTTACTGATTGTGTAAAGAGTTTCTATTAATATTTAAGGGTTTATTCTATCTCTCTAGCCAAACCGGTGAACTATGAGGGCTCATTTTCAGTGTAGGAAATGTCTCCAAAACAAAATTATCTATCTGAATCCTCTATGATTTATGGACATTGAATCTTGTGAGTTTGTATTTATCTGCGCAGAACATCCTACTCAAAAAAACTGAATGCATTAACTAGTGCATATTACTCAGTGGCTGTGTCCACACAGCCAGCTGGCTCTTATCACTAGATACACAGAAGAAAAGCTTCTTCATTTTGCGTTCATCATTGTGGGATCATATCCCAAACTCCTTAGCTAATCTTTTGGCCTTTAGTAATCTGGAGGATGTAACAGAATACCAGCTGGAAACAGGATTCTCAGAAATTCCTACCTGGCACCATTTTCAAGCTGCTATAGCAACAAATAACAGTGCTCCCTGGTAGGAGATGCTGGTTTTGCAAACAAGCAGCAGCTTGTATTCAGCAGCTCGCTTCCAACCAGCTCCAGTTGGCTGTATAGTTTGTGCAGCTGTTTTCTCAACAGCATCAGCAGTTATCCCACCCCAGCTGGACTAGGAGGAAATGACAGCAACTTAAATCAGCTGCTGCTGAAGGGTCTTGGATGTGCTTTATTTGATAAAGCACCGTTGATGGGCTCATAAAATAATTATAAACTTGTCTTCTGGAATTGTCCTTCACTGAAGTATCCTAGGAAATAGGGCAAAAATAAATAACTAGGCATACAAAGAGGAAAATTCTGTCTAGGAAATGTAGTTATTGGATCCTATAAATGTATTTATTGGGAGTAACTTGGCACATGTGAAGGATTTGTAGACAAACACGGGTGGCTAGCTGTACTGGTTTTGGCTGTGATAGCATTAAATTTCTTCATAGTTGCTTTTACGATGCTATGTTTTGGATTTATGATGAAAACAGTGTTGATATCACAAGGCTATTTTCGTTACTGCTGAGCAGTGTTTACACAACATCAAGTACTTTCCTGCTTCCCACAGTGATCCACCAGCAAATAGGCTGGGGGGGGTGGCACAAGAAGCTGGGAGGGGACACAGCTGGGACAGCTGATGCCAGCTGACCAAAGGGAAATTCTGTACCACATGACATCATACTCAGCAAATAAAGCTGGGAGAAGAAAGAGGAAAGAAAGATTTTTTGAGTTATGGCATTTGTCTAAGTAACTGTTACATCTGATAGAGCCCTGTTTTCTTGGAGATGGCTGAACACCTGCCTGCCCATGGGAAGTAGAAAATTAATCCTTTTTCAGCCCATACATTTTCTTACTTTCACTCTTCTGATTCTCTCCTTAGTTCTGCTCTGATGGAGAGTAAGGAAGATGTTGTGTGGGGCTGAGCTGTTTGCTGGTGTTAACCACGAAGGGTTACGGCACTGTCTCGTTAAGCAGAGAGGAAAAAACAAGATCAGTCATTACGGGGTTTTTTGTTTGTTTGTTTGCTTGTTTTCTTCTATTTCCTTTCTGGTTAAGGGTTGTTTACTGAATTTTTTTGAGAATAAAGATAGCTGAGCTAATATAAAAGTAATGGCAGTAAGATAGGATGCCCTAATGGAAGTTTAAAGGAGCTTGTAGAAATATGCTTTATATCTTAAAGTTATCTGATAGAGACACAAAGATATAGAGCACAAATATTGTGGAAAATAACACTATATAAAAAGTGTATAAAATTGTTTGAGGACCTTGAAAAATTTTTCTGGCTTTACTACTCCTATAGGCAGTGTTAAAAAGCATTAAGGATCCTGAATTAGTTCTATCCTGTTACATTGTTTTGTTTCACGAAGAAATAATTTTGTGTGTGTGTGTGTTAAATAAAAGACTGACTCACTTATCAGTCTTTTTTATATCTGTAAAATATTTATGATTTACTGTAATATTTTTAGTGTCAGAGACAAATTGTCTAAAATGAATATAAATTAATTTCCCCTACAAAAGTATCAGTCTCTCACTATCATCTTTTTCTAGGCACTGCATGTTTTGCTCTTAGGCATTTTTAGAAATAACTCCGATGTCATTTATCCTGAAGAACACTGACCTCATCACTCTGCGCTAAAGAAAGATGGTTTGCTTCTTAAATGCCTATCATTCTATTCCCTTTAGGAACATCTCAGGAAGCATTTAGCATCATGTAATTAAAATTTCTTATTAATTTTGAAAGAGAAGAGTCTCTTCCTCCCATCCTCTGAGTTTGATTACAACCTGTTCAGGAGAGCTTTATAATATTTTACTTGTTTGTCTGAAACAGTTAACATAAATATTTTTCAAATATTCCCATAAACCTTGGAAATGTAGAGAGCTGGGACTGCAGGACATTGATAAAGCTTCAGTATTTATATACAGGTGTGTATATATATATTTGTATATATAAAAGATAAATATAAGATCATTATGATCACATACTATCCAATCTAGAGCCACACACTTGTAGCATATTGACAAATAGCAGAGAATTTATTTTTGAGCATTGGAAAATTAATAAATAAAACAGTGGTTTTAAAAAATAAGCTTTAAGGTTTAAACTGTATTTCAATTATGCTCCTTATATTCATCCATTGTTAGAATTTTGTTTCATAGCATCTGGAATCTCTGTAACAAGGTAAATACTGTTGGTGCAAAAGGCTCATTTTTGCAAGCAGTGGTTACAACATATTATTTCAGTGTACTGGTTATAGTCTTGTTTTATTTCCATATTTTCTTAATTGGAAAATCTATTTATGTTTGCAAGGAGTTATTTTAATATATATAGTTAATATAATAATAATTAGAAAAATGTGCCTCTATACCGTAATATAGTAAAAGGTATTAATATGTGAACAGAATGCATAGCCTGAAGTGACTAACAGGATTATTTTGTCTGAGTTACGTACACCATAAGAGTTCTTGAAATTAAGCCCTGCTTGAACTAAAACATTTCTCAAAGAAAAAAACTATTTCTGAAGAAATCAGTTGTTTCTTAAGAAATTTTTTTTTCATTTTTCCTGGTAAGTTGTCCTAAATTGTTCGACGCACAATATGATGGGCAAACAATTGGTTGAAGTGTCAGGCTACCCCAGTTTTAGGGACAGTTCTCTTTAATGTTTTGATCAATGACCTCGACAAAGGAGTTCGGAGCACACAACGCAAATTTTTCAAACAATACTAAATTAGGAGGAGCCCTCAAGGTTAGAGAGGACTTAGAGAGATCTTGATAGGTTAGAACACTGAGCAATCACCAACTACATAAGATTTAACTAGGACAGATGCTTAATATTGCACCTGGGTTGATGTTATCCTTGATGTAGGTATAGACTCGGGGACAAGAGACTAGACTGCAAGCCTGCAGAAAGGCATCTGGGGGGTTTGGTTCATGATAAGCTAAATATGAGTTAACAACATGCTTCGGCAGCCAAAAGCCTGGCATCCAGCCATATCCTGGGGGGCATTAAGTACAGTGCAGCTAACCAGTCTAAAGAAGTAATTGTCCCACCATTTCTACTTTGAGCACTGTGCAGTTTTGGGTTCCACAATGTAAGAAGGATATGAAAATATTAGAATGTGTGCAAAGGAGGGCAATAAAAATAGAGAATGGGCTAGAGGGCATGATTTATGAGGGTCAGTTAAGGCTACTAGGCTTGTTCAGCATCGAGGAGATTGAGAGATGACCTTATTGCTGCCTACAGCCTCCTCATGAGAGGGAGCGGAGAGGCAGGTGTTGATCTCTTGTCTCTGATGTCCAGTCATAGACACGAGGGAACAGCTTAAAACTGCATCACAGGAGGTTCAGTTTGGATATTAAGAAAAAGTTCTTCACTCAGAGGGTGGTCAACCACTGCAACAAGCTCCCCATGAAAGTGATTGTGGCCCCAAGACTGTTGATCAGTGTATTTAATTCCAAGTGCTTTCAAGAAATCTTTCTGGTTTTGCTTTCTGTCCTCAAGAAATAGAAGTCAGCAATCAAGAATTTTGACTGAAAGTCAATATAGATAAGTAAGAAAGAGGGGAAAGGGAAGAAACCTTATGTCATGTGGGCAGTTTTTGGTTTGGGGATTTTGTTGTTTGTTCAGGTCACTCAATATTCTAAAAGAGGGGAAAACACATTTGCACACACAGAAAAAAAGTAAACAGTTTGATTTCAATATCTGTGTTAATAATCACAGAGAAGATGCAAATGTGGTATGCCTTGCATCCTGGTCTCTGCCTACCCACAGAATATTCTTGAGCTTGCTTGTGAACTGTCTATGAAAATGTGGTGAACACCTCCAGGAACTTAGACAGCTCTATTGTGGAAGCTACGTACTGGCCTTGCTAGAGGCTTCTGCAGACAAAAAGAAGGTAAAGCTGGTCATTAATATAGCTGATTCATCCTCAGCACACAATATATTTGCAGTAGAGTACCTAAAAGATTTCCCGCAAGGAAAAATGTCAGGGAAAAACTACTTATATAAAAAGGAACCATATCCCTGTAGATAACCCAACTGAGTTAACAGGTTGAAGTATCGTATATTTGGTATCAGTACAAAGTATCAATTATAAAACAGTCCTATAATATATTAGTCTATTCTAGCTTAACTTTGTTATCATGTATTTGCATTTTGGATGGCATACTGAAATATTCTATTAAAAGAGTAGGGATATGAATCCACATTAATCAAAGGCAAGAAATTAAAAGACTTCCTTAACTGAGCACTTTTGAGTGATTATACTGCTGAATTGATTCACCTAGGATGTAAGAATGAAAGATCATGGGATAGATTGTGTGGTCTTTCTAATTTATGTCAGCTATTTTTACCTAATTCCAAGAACGGGAAGGGAATTTTAGGTTTATTTAATTCCCTCATCAGATTTCTCTGCACAAAGGACACATTGCAAGGAGCTGTCCAGTTGTAAACTGACAGAACAGGAACACTTTAGAAGATTTACTTGTTTAAAGGATAGAGAGATGCTGTGTATTACTGGTGCTTTCTTTCCTAGATGCTGCAAGGCCAGAGAGTGACTGGTAGGTAAAGGAGTTTCCATGACTATGATTTTGTTCACTTTTTTTACGTGACAACAAGAGTATAGGCTATTGATATAACTTTTTATCTGTCTGATTTAAGCATCCATCTTGGTGCAAGGCTGTGTGTGCTTGGGGCTTTGTGCAGTTTGGCATGGGAGCAGGCACTGCCCCTCACCCCTCCACATGCCTGCAGTTGGCTGCTGGTGTTCACTGAGCTGCCTGTGCTGCTGTGGCCAAGGGATTTGGGCAGTCCAAAGAGGCAGGAGCACCCCTGACTGCACATGTATGCCCAAGGGGTTCAGGTGGCAGTTATTCTGGCAAGGATCCTTTGAAACACCTGTGAACCCTGGAGCCTTTAGCCCAAATTCAAGAACTTTCCACACAGAGATATAGTGCAGGCATTGTGAGCCACCTCCTCATATGCTAATAAGGAACCTTCCCAGAAGCGTACGTGTATGCCCTCTGTCCTGTGGATCACTTTTTCCTGTCAGTAGCTCCACTGGATTTCATGGGGGTGGTGATTATTTTTATGTTATATTCTCCTTTCATGTGTTACTTTCCTTCTTTTTCTCTCTCTGTCCTTATTCTCTCACTAAATTTACCTCACTTTTTTATTGGCACTTTGGGTGACTTCAGTTGTATCCAAGTTCTTGCCATAAACTGATTGTTACTTTTACTGAGCTTGAATTAAAAGATTGTTGCTGGGAATTGTTACTTTGAGCTTGGTCAAAGTAAAAAAAAATAACTTTGACTGCATTCAAAATAGAGATCAGAATTTTGAGTAGACTCTGGAGTGACTGTCAACACATCCCACATCCCCTCACATCCTGCCAAACAGGTCCAGTGGGTCTGGACCATAACAATCCTATGTCACACAGTATCACAAGGCTGGAAAAGAGACCTTTGAGATCATCGAGTCCAGCCTATGACCCAACACCAACACGTATTTGTCATCTAAACCACAGCACTAAGTGCCTCATCCAATCTCCCTTTAAACACCTCCAGGGATGGTGACTCCACCACCTCCCCAGGAAGTGCATTCCAATGGCCAGTCACCCTCTCAGTGAAGAATTTTTTCCTAATATAGAGCCTATGTCCATATAGTCTGCCATTCTCTGTCCAAATCTGTTTTATTACAAATGGATACAGTCCAAATTATGAGATAACCAAGTTTTCTAGTATTTGTAAAGCACTCCTGCTGTGAGAACTGTGTAGCTGAATTGTTAGGTTACTTCCAAATGAGTAACTTACACGATACTAAGATGTAGAGTCAAGAATTTGACTGCTATCACACGAATTCTTTATTAATAACACTTCCGAACTTGGTTTTCACTCTTATCAGTTGACTTAAAGACAAAATTTGAGCACCACTCAGTGAATAGTATGGACTGGAGACTTTCCGAATAAGAAGGCGCCCACCTTGTTCTGGAGGAGAACCCATATGTACCGTATGGATGTCAACTATACCATGAATTTTGCCCTGATGTCTGAAGAAAACTTATGGCTCAAGTCTGTGTACTACAATAGCTGTAGGTTCTTCTCTCAAATGATATACAACCTAACACTCTGTTTATTCTTCTGAATGAATGAATGCTCTACCACCAGATATCCATGAAATATGATCTTCTGATTCATAAGACACCCACTTCAGAAAGAATACTTGATAGTGAGAATTCAAAGCTAGAGGAATTATTCTGTGTTCTACAGAAATAATACTGGATTCAACCGCCCTCTCTTCCAGCATATCCTTGAAATACTCAAAATATAGTTTATTACTTGCTACATAGAGTAACAACTCACATTGTTTGGCATACCACATTTCTCCAGTAATTTGATGTTTTGGAATGATTTTGTGTACAAACTTGATGTAATCCTGAATAAATAGGAGGACCTGTACTACACTGGATACTGCATTTCAATAGCTTTCCACTTATTTTTATTTCATGTTCTATATTTGTTTAGCAATAATCCATGATGAACAACCTTGAGTCTTTGATTATTTGCTTGTAATGTGATAGAGAAGGTTTACTGAAACAGATGCTGATGTTATCAATGTGTTGTTAGAAGAATAGCTTAGCATTTAAGTCTGGATTGTTTAATTATTTACAATTAAAGAAATTTGATGATACTGAGCGCAGAAAAAAGAAACAGTGCTGACTGACTGACTTACTAACAGCTCAAGGAGTCATAGTGAATGGAGTTACATCAGTCTAATGCCCAGTCACTAGTGGAGTCCCACAGGGATCCAGCCTGGGGCCGGTGCTCTTCAATATCTTCATAAATGACCTGGATGAGACTTGAAGGTATATTGACAAAGTCTGCTGATGTCACAAAACTGAGGGAAGCTGTCAGCACTCTTGGGGGCAAAGAGGCCCTGCAAAGGGATCTTGACAGATTGAAGAGCTGGACAACCACCAACTGCACCAAATTTAACAAGGGCAAGTACTGAGTTCTGCACCTGGGACACAGCAACCCAGGATATACGTACAGACTGGGGTGTGAGAGGTTGGAGAGCAGCCCTGTGGAGAGGGACCTGGGGGTTCTGATCGACAGCGAGTTGAACATAGGCCAGCCATACCCTGAGGTGCATTAAGCATAGCATTGCTAGCCCGTAGAGGAAGGTTATTGTCCCGCTCTACTCTGCACTGGTGCAGTCCCACCTCAAGCGCTGTATGCAGTTTTGGGCGCCACAGGATAAAAAAGACAAAAAACTACTGGAGAGTGTCCAGAGGAGGCCACAAGGCTGGTGAAGGGTCTAGAGAACTGAAGCTACTTAATCTGTTCAGCCTGGAGAAAAGGAGACTGAGAGAGGATCTCATAGGTGTTTACTGCCTTCTCCCAAGGGAGGGAGGTGAAACAGGTGCTGATCTCTTCTCTCTTGTGACCTATGATAGGACTAGAGGTAATGCCAGGGGAGGTTTAGATTAGATATTAGGAAGAGGTTCTTCACTCAGCAGGTGGTGGAGCACTGCAACAGGATCCCCAGGGGAGTAGTCATGGTGCTGAGTCTGTCAGCATTTAAGAAGCATTTGGACAATGCCCTCAGTCACACGGTGTGAATGTTGGGAGCATCCTTTGTAGGGATAGGAGTTGGACTCGATGATCCTTTTGAGTCCCTTTCAACTTGACGATTCTATGATTCTATGTAAACTATCTGTGCCTAGTTAGGAACTCTTCATACAGTAAGCAGAAAAACTTTTGGAAGGTATTTTGATAAAGGTCTTTCTGATGTTGTCATACAGGTAATAGTATTTGCAATGAAAAGTTCACAAGTTTTATTTATGCTTAACCACTGCAGCAGCCCTTATGAGAGGTAGTCTATTGATATGAATTAGAGCAATCAAAAAGCTGACTCCAGAAAGGACAAGTAACTATCACAGCTAAGGGCTTCTCTGTGTGTGTGTGTGTGTGTGTGTGTGTGTATGTGAATATATAATTTTTGACTTGTTTTGATAAATGTTTCTTTACAGGTTTTTTTGCATCCATTCACAGCTGTTACTATATGAGGCAAAGGTTCAGCAGAACTTTGAAAGTTCTGTGAAAAACACTGTGAAAGAGTATTATAAGGCAAATGTTAAGAAACATTAAGAAAAAAATGCCCCTGTTCCATCCCTATACCCCACATTTCATCACAACTTGGAAACAGAACTCCTGAAAACAAACAAGTTTTTGTAGCAAAAGAGATCATAATAAATTTTTGTGTGGCAAAATGTTCAGACATGTCAATAGGCTTTTTGATGGCTGAACAGTCATATTGCTTCCGATACACTTTGTAGTAGTGAAAAGGAATCAGCATTAAAGATTATTTGTAGTTACAAATAGCTGTTATTCAAGATTTTATGCAGAATTTTCCATACATAGAGTCTCTTTCATTTTGTTTTCTTTTTTTATAAAACATTTTTAAATTTTCCTGTACGAATAAAGTACTTACCTTTGGGACATGCTGTTGTATAAGAAACTATATCACTTTTAGTTACATATTTTTCAAGAACATTGAGTCTTATCTTTCAGCTGGTATTAAACTTTCTATCTCTAGTACCTGAAAATATGATCCAGGGAGTGAATATTTAAATTTGTAAAATTAGAAATGTTTTCTTGCTAAGAAAATATGAAGAAATTTATATAAGATTTTTAACATTGTAAATAAAAATGATTACATGCTTTGAAAAAGTTTTTTCTAAAATCTTTGGGGAACTAGAACATAAGATCTGCTTGTTAACATTGACTTTTTGGAATTTAGGTATTTGTTTTTCATTGTAAAATTTCACAAAATAATTAATATTTAAGTATAGATTAGGGGGTCAGAACCTCACTGTACATAATAGAAATTCTGAGCTATAAGCCTTAGAAGACTATCATATTGGAATTCCTAGAAAAGAATATTGCAAATTGTTCTATATATAATAAATACACCATGTAAGTAACTTTAATTATATAGAATATATACTTAAATTTCACTTTAACACAAAAGAATAAAGGAGAAAAGACGATCCCATTGTGACTACCCTTTCTGATACATATGTATATATACCACTCAGGAACAGGAGAAGGAGGCAGAGGGATTGGCATTGGAAGAATGATGTTGAGCCGAGGAAAGGAGAAAGTTTAGGGAAATTGGTTTTAGTTTTGCCTAAGTTTCTTCAAAGATATTTCGAAGAAATATCTTCAAAGATATTTCAATTTGGAAAAAATGAAATTGTTTTTCTCTGAGTCAATTGCTTTGCCCATGATGATAACTGATAAGCAATTTCCTTGTCTTTGCCTCAACCCATAAGCTTTCTCCTCCTATTTTGTCCTCTGTCCTCTTGGGGAGGGAGAGTGAGAGAGTGACTGTGTGGATATCAGGTAACCAGCAAAGTTCAACCCACTACAGGTTAACAACAAAAAAAATATTGTACAGGGTAGACTATAAATATGCTATATTTTAAAGGACATTATATAAACAGTAAGCAAATTTATACTCTATTATGAATTAAAATATTCACAATAAGTAGTGTATATTTGAATTATAGGAAAATATTAATAAGATATTATAAAAGAAAGAATACATAGATTTAAAACAAACTTAATTATAATAATGAAATTAAAGTCAGAAAATAATGTATTTTACATACAAATTATTAATTGGAGAAAAAGAGAGGAAGGATTTTTGAGGTATTAAAGGATTTTCTTTTTCCTTCCCTCCTTCTCTTTTCCTTCCCTTCAAGATATTATTGATACTTTCATGGCAGCTGTTTGGGAGTTAGAATTAATATAATTTTAATGCAATACCGCTTCAGCACTCCTTTCCTTTTACTAGTAATTTAGTTTTAAGTGATCCTTTAAAAATAAATGGAGTCCTTTAAAGATCTATTTTTCTTCTATATACTTGAACAGTTCTCATTAGTGTTGACAGTGGGAGTAACACAGAAATGTGCCAGTCTTAAATATCCAAGAGTGGACATCTTCAAGTTTTTGTATAAGATACTGTTAAATAAGTTGTTTGTGGCTTTTTCTTCCATGTTTGTTTTGCTGCCTTAGCCATTTTAATTGTTGTAGTTCATCTACATTCTCATTTTTTCACCCCTATGACTAGAGATTACTACTTTGAGTTTTTCTTTCTATTTCTTATATATTCAGTGTTTTGGGTCAAACTTCGCTGTGCCCCCATGTAAATTAATGAATCATACCAGGATATATAGAAGTGCTTTTTAACTACCAGTGTTGCAAGGTCCTACACACAGGTCAGGGCAATCCCCATTACCAATACAGACTGAGGGATGAACGGATCAAGAGGAGCCCTATGGAAAATCAAGTGGGATACCATTAGAAAAAACCTGGACATGAGCCAGCAATGCCGTGCCTGTTACTGAGAAAGCCAAGCATATCCTGAGCTGCATCAAAAAAAGCATGGCCAGCAGGTGGAGGAAGATGATTCTCCTCCTCTACTTCCCTTTGATGAGATTCCACCTAGAGTACTGCATCCAGCTCTGGGGACCTCAAAACAGGAAACGTGGAACTGATGGAGCAGGTTCAGAAGAGGGCCACAGAGCTGGAACACCTCTCCTGTGAGGAAAGGCTGTGAGAGTTGAGGTTGTTCAGCCTAGGGAAGAGAAGGCTCTCGGGCAACCTTAGGGAGGTCTTTCAGTACTTAAAGGAGGTTTATAAAACAGATGAGGACAGATTTTTTTTCATAGGGCCTATAGTGACAGGACAAGGGGTAATGGTTTTAAACAAAAAGATAATAGATTTAGATTGGACATAAGGATTTTTATTTTTTTTTTACAATGGGGGAAATTATTTTACATTGGAATAGATTTCTCAGAGTTGGATGCTTCCTTGTTGGATGTGCTTAAGGTCAGACTGGATGGGGCTTCAAGCAACTTGAGCTAGGGTAAGATGTCCCTGGCCATGGTAAGGGGTCGAATAAATGATCTTCAGAAACTCTGGAGGAAACTTTGATTTGCTAAATGTTTGTGCCTACAATCCTTTTACCTTTTTTATTTCCTGTTGAGTGGTTAAATCCCTGAAAAGCAATGAAGGTCAATAGTTGAGAAAGATGTAAAAAGTTATGATCTTTCTAACTTATACCTTGATAACTTAGAACTTATATAACTTTATAGCTTACACCTTGATAACTTAAGATTCGTAAATGGGAAAGTCAGTAGGGCTGTGAACATGGCTCACTGTATAGGTGAAGGTTCAAACGAAAAACAAGTGGCCAGACTTCCTGCTCTGACTTTGTACAAAGCAGATAGAAAGCCCTTGATCTAGTAACATTCTCACTCAAACATTGTGGATGATAACAGTCAGAGCTCATGATGTGAGTTGCTTCCCCATGCAACATCCTGGAGGCTGTAATACTTACTGGCTGAACTAGATATTTACTTTTAGGGTCCTAGCTTATGTCTGCAGTTAGGCTGCACAAGGACAGAGTGAAGAATTCAAGATGAATCAGATGTTCATAAAGAGCCCAGCTACACGAGCACAGATACCATGAACCCACTGAACATTTCAAAGCAGGACTGCAATTTGAAAGTGTTTATTTGAGCCAATTCTGGGATAAATTAAGATACCTATACTCTTTGAAGAAGCCCATGAACTTCAATGAATCTTGTATTATGCTGTGTTATGTAACCTTAATCTTGTTTTAAATGTGTTTAATGATCACAGATGAAACAATTAACTTGAGGGTTTAGTATCTGTAGTTGGATAAGCAGTTACACAATCTCTAGTGTAGTTAATTCATTAAATATACTGCAAAGTATTAGTTTTGATTTGAATGATGCTGAATAGTGTCTGATAATTGACAAAAAGGTTTTTTATTAAAATACCCTTCAGATATACTTTAGTTTTCTCAAATGAACCAGAAAAATATTGTGGATAAGAATGTGGGGGGAAAAAATCCTTCTCGCTCATTTTAATGAGGTCTAATTCAACTAAAATAATTTTTTTTTTTTCATTTTAAGACTGCATAGTAAGACAATAGGGAATGATGCTTGCCATTTGTATACATACCATCAGCCATACATACTGAGTACATGCTGAGAAGAGCTGTGGAATTTCACAAAAAAGCTTTCTCTATTAAGTCAAAAGCATCTCTAATGAAGATGCTTCCATGTCCTCTGGAAAGAGCTGAAAGTATTAAATGTTTTTAATTATGCCCAATGCCATGCGTGAAAAAAGTTAACACAGTTACACATCTTTAGCTTAAGGACATTTCACTTTATCCTTATGTTTTATCATCTTACTGGATGACAAAAAAGAGTAGAGTTTTGGCTGTTATGGTATTCAGAAGTTACAGGTCTCTTAGGATGACATAACACTGCATTTTTGCTGCTTTTCATGGAACAGTTTATTTAGTAGAATTATTTCAATGATGGCATCATGTATGACGCAACAGCAGCAAATGGATTGAAGCAATACCATAACCAAAAGTGTTTCTCTACTCCTGGAGAAGAGTACTCTCTTCAGTTTTTCAAATCATGGTTATGTTTGACCTTGTATAAATACATAAAAACTCAATAGAATATAGTTCTCAGCATACCCCAAAGGCCAAATTTCTTCTCATCAGTTTTATCGGGATATAAAGTATCTCCAGAGGATATTATAACATTAAGTTTGGATTGAATTCCCCTTTCCTTTTTAACAGCAGCACAGCTCATAATGACAAGATGAAATGACTCATGTTGTTTAACATTCATAACCTTGGGAAGAATGTGTTTAAGCTGCTGTTTAAATTCCCTCAAAAACCAAAACAAGAAAGCAAGGCCTTCCTTTTCTGACAACAATGCCTCTCCAAATGTATTCTGTGAGAAGAATGAATGATGAGATAATAGCTAAGGGAAAGTCTGCGTAGACACATAAATATATATATGGTTTGACAAAGAATGCAGCAATGAAAACAAAGACCTTAACTGGCATTCTCTAAATGAGTAATACCTTAGTTCAGTGAAAACTGCAATACCTTACTTGGAAAGCTATGCTTTAACAGAATAATTAAATAAATTTATTTATTTAATTTAAATCCACATGAATAATTTGATCTCTTTTGTTTGTATCACAAATCCTTACTTAAGATGAATACACTAATTTTAAAGGAAAACTTTGAATAAACAAATTTAGGTGGGATTTGTTTGTGCCTGTTAGTCCATTTCTTTCATTTGCTTAAGATATTCTGCAACCTAATGGTGGCAGAAGCTAAGACCTTTAAAGGTGCTTACAGGATATAAGCAACCATAGCTATTATAGAAAAGAACTTAAGCACCTTTGTATAAAATTGCAGACCTCAGAAAGCCACTCACTTTCAGCCTTTTTGTCTCTGTAACTCCAAATATTATCACTACTGTAAAATTTGATCTGTCAGTTTGTCACACCACAGCACACAAGCGGCAATGCTCAACTCACACAGACTTTATAGACTAGAGAAAAATATGGTCATCCTGTGCTGATTTCATTGTATATGAGCCTAAGAGGCTTTTTTCAAGTGCAGTTCATTTGACTTTTCATGGTTACCTACATCATTAGATGAGATTTTGCCCTGTTAGTTCCTTTTCTCCCCACTAAGAAAAGGACAGGTACAAGGAAGAGTGATGGATGAGTTGATTAGGGAAGAGAAACAGTTTCTGTAAAAAAAAGCTAGTAGAGAAAAATGGATTAATCTTTCAATGCCAGATATAGAATAAGTGGTAGAAACTCAAAAGTCAATGCTATGGATGGGTCAGGAAACTCTCAATTGAGTCATGTTATAGGAAGAATATAATATTTATCTTTTATGGTATTCTACACCAAGAAAATAAAAATACTTTCATTCTTTTCACGTAATGCAGAAAAAGGATTTAACTGACTTATTACCAGTTGTCATCTTGTCTGTTAAATGTATAATCTATACATATGTTGTTATTTTATTACCTGCACTTCTTAATTTCTTTTAACTTCTTTTGCTCCAATTTACATTTGTGGCTGGCATTACTCTGTCCTAGATGCAGAATCCAGTGTCTGGACTTGTTAAATTTTGTCCCATTAATGATTGCCCAACGCTCCAATCTGTGTAGATACTATGCCTCTCATCCCTTGAGAGAGTCAACAGTATTTCCCAGTTTGGTATCACTGGCAATCCAGATCATTGATAAATATGAACTGAACCTTGGATTGAGTCCAAAGGAGCACTGCTGGTGACTGGTCACTCATTCCCCTCATGAAGCTGAATGTGGAACATGCCAGTGACAACAAAAATCCGGTAGAAGCAGGATATAAGTATTAACATATTGTTTATTTTCAATCTAAGGTTTATTTGTTAAGATCTGATAGAGGAGGGTCTTTTCCTCCTATTAGCCTTTTAGCCAAAGGCTATTACATGTATATATTGATTTCTTTGCCAGTTACTTACTATTTCTCTTTTTCCCCCAGAACTAGTGAGGTTTTTTTAGATGGCTTTTTTTTTTTACAAGTTGAATATTATTTAAAGGAGTTGAACACCTTCTCTGTAGTTCACATATTATACATGTCAACGCTCTCATAGTGCCTCAATCCCATTCACTTTTGTAGTATCACTTTTTGCAGTGAGTCTGCTTTAAAGTCAGTCTTTCTTTTTATCTTTTTTAAGCTTGGAAGTAGTTAGTATCTTCAAGGACCTTATCTTCATTCCGTCTGCTCTTACTGTCTCCTGTTCAGGTCGATTACTTTTTCTTTTTTTTCTTTTTTCTTCTTTAGTTTTCTAAAGTCTGTGTCCTCTAGAGACCAGGAGAGCTACCCACACTGAATTTTTGAACTTTGCTTCTTCTAAATTGAGTGAATTTTATCTGTAAGTTTCAAGGTTTTCTTTTGATTTGAAACAGATTGTGTAGATACAGGTGCCTCCAGAGGTCCATTCCATGCAGCTTGCATCTGTCTAAGAGACATGGGGTGATGAAGGGAGAAACAACCACCTTTGTGCTCTACCCACCAAGCAGCAGGTGAGCGGTGTGAGTCGGGAGTGTGTCAGTCAGCAATGATTCTTGCCTGTTCCTATTGCCCTCTTCCACTAGCATCCAAATCTTTTCCTTATTGCTCATTATGTTATTATCCCTTTCACAGTAGCCAGCCAATATGAAACATCAATGTGAGAAGTCTTACTCAAGTGTCTTTTCTCGGTAATCACATACTACATAAAAGACCAGATGTTCCAGCACCAGCACTTCTGCCCACACAGGCTGCTTTGGGCCTTTGGGGTGAGAAAAAGGAAGCTAAGGATCAGGGCAGAAGAGTACAAATAGAAGGCCAGCAATTACATGTAATTTGAGCTCTGTTTATGTGCCTCATACAGGCTTACGCTGCACCCCTAGGCGGTTCTACAGAAAGATTTTTAGGAATCTATTCTCTGCAGAATTTAGGGTAGAAGTGCCAAGAGAGTAGGAGAGCAAAGGAATATAACTTTGTCGTAATATAAGTATTGAAATATCGGGACTGAAGTTGTTAAGATGAAGATTTTGGATATGGAGTCAAACTATGACATAGCGTCATATCTTGCAATGTAGAGATTGTCATCAGATATGCTGATCCATTGGGGCTTCAGGTCCATGTGATCACACATGATCTTCAAGGTTCGCCGTGCCTGTGCCTCGATCGGTGCTCAAAGGTGGGCTTGACTGAAGATGACAGTTCTAATCCTTCAGTGGGTAATCTATAGGCTTGAATGTCTTTTTCTCTTTATTGTTGTAACAATTTCCCAGCACAGGACCTCTTTTCCCCTTTTCCAGTCTCCCTTCCAGGATCAGTCTGATTCCTGGGACAGTGACATATCTTAATTTCATTCCACTGTCAGATATTAACAAATCTCTGTTTTACATTTCCAGGAATATATCATAGTGAAGTAAGAAGCAAAGATGCATTCTACTCAGCCATTTGATTTGATTTTGATCAAGAGAAGTACATGAAGTTAAATAATATAAAGTGTATATTTTCCTGTTACACTTTTTTGCAACTGTTTTTGGGGCTTCTTTAGAGCTAATATTCTCTGTGACCTACCCAGTGCACTACAGATCTTAGCTAGAGATAGTATGGGTAGATTTAAATGAACACATAAACAAAATGAAGCACTAAACTTATTATATACAGGTACATCCACTGTATAAATATTTTTCTAAGTCTTGTTTCAGTATATTCCACCATGAGTCTTCTCTCCTTATATACATACCAAAATAAATAATAATAAAAAAAAAAAAAACAGAAAAGAGAAAAGAGAGTAGAGACTAAAAGAATATATTGACTAACAAACAGATTTATTTGAAGAGGAAGTTACAACTCCTAGTATTGACAACTAAATTGTTTCCTCTGTAATAATTATCTTGGTGGCTTTCACCTCATCATTCTGTTACTTGTGGCCTCCAAGAGATATGTTCATGTAACCAAGTTCAGATAATTTTTCTTCATTGTAAGTCAGATATACTGAAACCTGTTCCGTTTTGGACTAAATGTGTGATTATCTGAATTACCTATCCGAAGCTAACATACTCCTGGTTTTAATGAATTTACTAGCTCAGGTCAAGGTCAGCAGTACTAGCTTTACCCAAGATAGAGCAACATATGTCAATAGAAGAGCCTTGAGTGTAAACACAGATGATGATTTTTTCAAAAGCCAAGACACTTATTTTTTAACTCTTAGATGAATTATCTCAGCATAAAATAAAGATCTATAACAGGTCATGTGAACTGGGTCATGAAAGAAACTCAGGCTGATTATCTCAACCATAGCTATCTCTAATCTAGATATCGAACAAGTAAGATGAATTTCATCTAAAGTGTAAAAAGAATTACTTTTGTCTTCCACTGTCTGTGAATTTTACATATAATTTTCATGATAAAATTTTGGTATGTGAAAGATATTCTTGTCACAAATATTTTGCTGCAGTAATACATTAGAGGAAAAATAAATGCTAAAGAAATATGTATGTCCATAGCATCTCTGTTACGCATGTGTGTACTTATAACCTAGTTTTTAAGTCAATAAAGAGAAATGGGGCTTTTGGTTTTAAGCTCTTGTGTTTTGATAATAAACTTAAATAAAAATGTGGCTGGGGAAAAGTTGTGCTCCATTGGCTTAGTCTTTAGTGTAAGAATTTTATAAGATACACCATAATTTATTTATATTTTATTACTTTCCAGATTATAGCTATGAATTTTATCTCTACCCACAATGACTGATAATTCCCTAAAGTAATGATCTAAACTGTGAATCCTCTCAAAAACATGAATTCACTTTGTAGTTCTAGCAGTAAATTAAACATGTCTCTCATAGCAGTCTTCAGTGATTCCCTGCTGTGATTTAGGTCATCTTTCCAGTTGTTTTTTATTTACAGCATAGGCAATATCTCAAGGAAGTAATTATAGGAAAGCACAATGAAGGAAATCAAAACTTTGACTATAAAACCATTCTTATTCTGATAAAACATGCTGGTATATGGAAAGGATTGGGGTAACCTGTACTTTAAAAATATAAACGTGTGTGACGACATTGGGTCCAGAAGTTGCTTTATATGCTATAGGTGTTGATGAATACATTAAGTTCTGAGAGCTCCTGGTCTGCTTGTTTAGTTGTGGAGATTGAAATTTGTCCATATTACTCATTTAGACACATTTCCAAAAGTAGACCATGATACAGCACTTGTTCCTGTGTTCCATACTGAGCTCCTGACTGTGTCTTAATTACTATTGTAATTCCATGAGCTGTTCATTTAGAAGTATTTAAATAATGTGAAGTTCTCATAGCCCAACTAAGTGGGTTTTTTTCATGAAATTATATTGGGAGTATATGGTTCATGTCTTGGATGTGTCATGAGAGGGTGTAAATTCTGCAGGAGTATTGTTGGAAGACAGTAGGAGACAGTGAAAAACCTGCCTTATGGGAACACTTATTGAAATAAAGTAACCCCACAGTCATACAAACGGGGCATTGTCTTGGAGAGAAATAACTGGATTGAGTCAAAACGTGGAAGGAAAAATCTAAAAATTAAACGGTGTGTATATTAATGGAATTCAATTTTCACTACTTCTGCCCTGTACCATGTTTTCAAGCAATGCCTTTAAAGTCTGAACGATATCCTCAAGTCTGTATTAACTGGTATATAGAGAAATCAAATCAGTTTATGTAGAATTGTGAAATTGTTTCTGTGAGATTCTGATTTTTTGTGTAATTATCTAATTAGCTTTCCGATAAAAATTGCTGCTTATCAAGAAGAAATGGCTTCAGGACCTGCCACCACATGATGTATGAATACGTCATAACTCCTCTAAAACACAGTTTTGCTTCATGGACTGTAGTTCTAAAGTCTTCTAATGCTTACCCAAAGCAAACGTAAGAAACTTCTGAGTTATGTAAATGACATTGCATTAACAGGAATGCACCTTTGACTATATATTCCTGGAATTACTTTGAGACTATTCTGAAATTAATCATACTTTTTTGTGGTATCAAAATCCAGATAAATTTTGGCTACTGATTTAGGAGGAGAAATAAAGATGCATGCTGACTAAGAATTAGGGAAATATTTTTCTGCATAAATGTTTGAAAGCACATTGATAACTGAATTCAGTTTTCACACCTCTGTTGCTATTCACATTTCCTGAGAGGAAAATCTTCTGGACCGACATATAGCTATTATCTTTGACTGTTTCACTGTGTCCAAGTTAGTTTGCAGTTTTTTCACTGCCAGGCCGTAGGTATATCTGGCTCTGATACGAAACAATTTATTCTTCTTCAGTGGAAGGAATATATTCAAGGACATTATTTTTTGAAACACTTTAATTTATATGGAAATGACCAACTCTGTTCAGGGATGAGTGAATAAGTGTACTACGGAAGATTTTGTCTAGTGTAGATTTTCCTGTTTCTTAGACAATAAACTCCATTATCTATTTAGAAAGTCTGTAGTTTCAGTAAGATATGAATACTCGCATTCCTAAAAGTTCCTTAGAATCAAATGTAAAAACCCCAGAAGTAGTGAACATGACAAAGTGTTTCTTTCTCTTAGTAATTTCTATTATTAGGTGAAGGTCCATATACATTAAGACTTTTCTCTGGGGAAAATTATTTTCAATGACATTTTTTAGACATTTTCAAAGCCTTATTTCTTCTTCCTTATTACCTTACCAATATTTAATATTGATGTTGAGGTTTTACATATAATTTTATAAGTTTAGACTATAAAGATTGGAAATATTCTGCAAAAAATGTATAACTAATTTTAGAGAATGAAGCTAAAATAAACTATATGCTTTTGGTCTTTTAAACAAATATAAATATATACTTTTAATGATCGCTTCTGAAGTACTACAATTCTTTATTAGTAAGGGTGTTAGAATTTAGTACTGGTAAGAACTGTAAAGTGTTGCAGTTAAAGACTGCATTATAGTGTCTGTGAACACATAAGTCAATTTACTTTGAACAGTAATCCTTAATTCTTAGATTTTCTAAATACTTTGCTATGTCATGGGGTTCTTTTCCCATATCAAATGAGGCTCCCATTGAACACACAAAATTTTCTTCCATTGACACTGAAACACAAAATATCACAGATATTTTTCTAACACTGAAGAATCTGAGAACATTTAATGCTGAAGTAGACATATCATGAGATTCCACAACCTATGCTCTCATCTCGAAATTCAACCATCTGTAGTACCAGAAAAACAATGGACCAGTGTTTTCTTTTATGGCTATTTAAAAGGTTATCTATGAAATAATAAAGCAGAGGGGGGAAGCTTAGATTCTGATGAACTAAAATGCTGATTGAACAGTATATTGTTCAAAGAGAGCAGATCAAGGTCAGATGTTGTTTGCTTAGCATCCTTTTTTCTGAAGCTAATGAGAAGGCAGAAGAAAGTAAAGACGTAAGCTCAGGACCGTATTTGAAATAAAATTTAACAAAGAAAGAAAATCAGGAATAAACTAAGAAAAATGTTTTGAATGAAGAAGTATATTTTTATTATTATTTTTCACCTTAAGACAGGTACTTTCTGTAAAATTTTGGCTTATCTTGGCATACCATGGTTGACTACTGGGAAAATTAGTGTTTTAAACTGTACACAGTGCTTCATAAGAGTATTTGATTTGCCAGTATGTAGCTGATTAATACAGTGCTAAAGATTAGAATAACATACCATACACATGCAGATAAATATTACAGGTTGTTAATAGTTTGTATAAAATTAAAATGAAAATTAAAAATGTGGTTTCAAATGTATGTTGTTCTTCTTGCTCTAACAAACCATCTGGTATATTCACGTGATCTAAAGATCATAGTGCTCTAGTAAAAGTTGTTTAAATCAGTATGACTAGGCATAGACTGAGGTCTTTTATGTAGGATTGCATTAAGTGACAATAGAAAGTTCAGAATGCTAAGGCCTTTGCTCAGCCATAATTCTCACAAAAACTTCTTTTGGTAGGTCATCTCTTACTTACCTACTTGCCTCCAGTCTTTAGAGCCATAAGTGCATTTCCAGTAAGTATAATCAAAACTCACTTGTATAGATAAATTTTATCACACAATTAATCCATTAAATGGCACAATTCTTTAGATAATTTAGTATGTTTTTGAATTCACATGGGTCTTATCAAGTGTGAGCTTGCAGTGCAATTTATATATTATTTGGGAATTATTCAATGATAAATAGTCACAACAGCTTTAAATAGACGTTTAAATTGTCATTAAGAATTATGATAATGAAATTAAGTGCTTAACAGAATTAATTTAAATAATTAGAATCTTCTGAGTGAATTGCATATTACAGGAACTGTGATTGTTCTTAAAAAGGCCTGAATTCTGCTCAAAACTGTCATCTTTTTCGTTGTATTTTGACAACAAGAATCAATTAGCAAGAACTGTTAGGTACTTATCAAGCCATGTCTAATTCAAAATCACAATTATGTGACTGGTATAGACTCCTGTGCCTGAAATTCTTTATGCAATAATCAGAAGTTAGAAAGTAAATTTGAGCTTCTTCAGTTCTCTTTGTCCTAGTAAATACATGCTTCAGAGCTCAGGCAAGAGTATAATCAGAGTGAAGCTGTTTGACACAGATTATAGGCACTTGAATTTGTTGGAGAATAACTGGATCTTGAAACCTTATGAGCGACTGCATACTTTAAAGTAAACTAGCTGACTTACTTTCTTAACATGTAACATCCAGAGCAGATCAGGTTGCCTCTTCTCCAATACTTCCTGACCTTCTGTATTACTCTAAAATTATCCTAGATATAAGATAGGCTTACGGATGAAATCCATAAGTAAGTTGTTGAGAAAAATACATAAATTGGCTAGGAGTCATCTACATGCCTAATTTTATCCTAATTTGCCATTATAAAATTATCCTCTTACTAAGGATATGTATTGGAGACTTCATAAGGGTTTGGAATTGACTTTTAGCTTTCTCTGGGTAAGTGCTTACATTTTAGGTTATTAGGCAAAAAGCAGTTACTACTCTTAATCTCTCCTCTTTTCTTGCTATATTTAAAAGAAATTGTGCTTGAGCAAGTGGGTAGAACTGCCTAAAGAGTACCTCTGTTTCAGCTCAGACATTGAGAGGTCCTCTTAAACAAGAGATGAGACTCAATTTTGCGTTATGAAATTTTCCCTCATCAGCTGTAGAGGTTTACATGAAGACTCTGAATATCTGACTTGTTTATCTGAAGATCGTCCTTACCTAGAGGCCTATTGAAGGCCATTTCTAGGACTGCACTAGAGCTCGAAATCTAAACTTCATACTGAGGAATAGAATTAAAACTGGTTTTGTGGATCAGTCTCACTTGATTAGATGTGTGTAAGGTAAACACAAATATCTGATATTCAATTTCAACTTATTTTTGATTGAAAAGAGATAAAAGGGCACTTTGACAGAAACCAAGTAGTAAATATCCATTTTAAGAATAAATGAACCAGACCACAGAAGTGCCTTGAGTAAATGATTCTAGACATGACATGATTGTCTACATTATCTATATGCATCTAAATTTACAGAAAATTAACTTAACCATTGCACTTTGACTGTAACTTTTATTTATATTCTTTTAAAGGGCATAGATTTTACTGCTATTAACATTGAGGAAAATGTGTTTCTTATTTTTTATCTCCTTAACCAAAGCATAGTTCTATTTTATTCACAATCAGTACTGATTTTCTCTAATAAAATATTACTTTTTCAAGCATTGGCATTCTTATATCTTTTTTTTTTCTTTATATCAATGTTATAAAGAAATTCTTCCTAGTCTAGGAGAAAAAAAAGTAAATCCTTCCAGAAGGGAATTGAATAATGGAAGTTAGAGCTCATGGTAAGCTACTTATTTTAGAATGCAGACTGCATAAAAATAATCTCAAATGCTTTGTAAATTGTCTTGATGCTTGAAGAGGTGGTAGAATTCTTAAAATTCTCAGGTTTAACAAGGAATTTTAAAATTATGCTTAAAGATCTGGTCAACATCATTTGACTCTGACACATGATTTGCTATTATACATAATATTGACATCTTAAATCATTCTATTTAGCTCTAACTGCCTGAAGGTTGTCACTGTTTTCACAGTATGGGAAGGCTATAAAGATGTCCTTAGTATGTCTGTTACTTTCCAGTGAAATGTGCCAGCATTTGAGATGACTTGATGATATTTTCTTTAAAAATTATTACAGATCCTAGATAATGTTACTGCAGGTTGGAGTGCTTAGAAATAATTTCTTGGACAAGCAAACTATAGATTCACTATAGTTGTCTAGACTTCACTATAGTTGTCTAAGTGTATAATCAATTTTTTTCAATATCCCTGAGACTCCACGACCTTCCTGGGCAACCTGTTCCAGTATTCAGTCACCTGCACAGCAAAAGAAACCCCAGAAAGCGTTTCCTGATCTTCAGCGGGAACCTCCTGTGTTGGTGCTGATTTCCTCTGTTCCTATCATTGGACACCACTGAAAGGATTTGACTCTGTCCTCTTTGAAGCCTCCTTACAGACATATAGTTATGTCAGTAACAATTCCCCTGAGCCTTCTCTTCTCCAGACTGCAGTCCCAGCACTCATAGCCGTTTCCCATATATAAGGTCTTGCTACTAAAGACTGAGTCAAAGACAACATTCAATCTCTAGCTTTTTCCATGTCTTGTATTACCAGATTCCACGTCTAGTGGACCAATGGTCCCACATTTTCCCTAGTCTCCCTTTTGTTACCTCTGCATTTGTGGAAGACCTTCTTGTCTTTGAAATCTCTGGCTAGATTAAAATCCAGTTGGGCTTTAGCTTTCCTAACTTCATCTTGAATGCTTATGTAACGTTTCTGTATTCCTCCCAGGTTTGCTTCCACCCTCTTTTTGTGTCTGAATTTGCCCAGGAGGCCCTTGTTCATGAACACAGACCGGTGTTTTTGCCTGACTTCTTATTCATTGAGATAGAGGCCTGTTGAACTGGGATGAGCTGCTCCTGGAATATCAACCAGCTTTCCTGGCTTCTTTTTTCCTCCAGGGATTTATTTCACAGGACTCTTCTGAACAGAGCTTTGAAGATGCCAAAGACTGTTCTCCTGAAGTTCAGGGTTGCAGGCTTGCTTTTCACCCTCCTCTCTGACCTCAGAATCCTGAACTCTACCATTTCATGGTCACTGCAGCCAAGGCTACCTTCTGTCTTGACATTTCCAACTAGTCCCTCATTGGTAAGTATGAGGTCCAGAGATGCACTTGTTTTCCTTGGCTCCTCTGTCACTTATAGAAGGAAATTATCACCATTATTCTCCATGATACTCCTGTATTTTTGATGCCTCACTGTGTTGTCCTTCCAACAGATATCCAGGTAGTTGAATTGCCTATAAGGACTAGGGATTTCTAATTTAAGGCTACTAATATCTGTTTTTAAATGGCCACTTTTTCTTTCTGGTTGTTAGTCCTATAACAGATGCTTACATGACAATGCCATTTTCACCCATTCTCTCCTTGATCCAAAACCAGATGATTTTCAGCAAAAATATCTAGGAAAGAAATGTAGCCCTTTCGTAATTTTTGTTCCATTTTCCAAGGAAAGATGACTTAGAGGATGACAGTGCTCTTGAGCTCATTGTCTAATTTCAGTCAAATTTGAAAGAAGAGATTTCAGAGATAAGAATTTCCAACAATTTTACCAAATTTTAACAACTAGGTAGAAAGAAAATAGAAAGATTGTGGAAAGCCTGTATGGTAAGTGTAGCAGTTAATCATGAGACGAGTATTTTGAGTTAATCAGAACACATATAGCTGAGAATCAATCTAGGACATAATGCTTCTTGTCTGACTAGTGCTCAGGGATGTCAGAGTAGTGAGACATGATGCTGAGGGAGAGCCTGCAAGGAAAATGAATAGAGAGGACCAATCACAGGTATCTGGAAAAGTGCTAAAAGCATTGCAACCTGATAATATTATACTTTACAGAAATTACAGCTGAAAATAAAGGAAAATGCTTCATGCTTTTCTTAGTTTCTCTGCTTATTAAATAAAACATTATCATTTCTGGTTTCCTCCAGTTATTAATTTTGCATAATTTAATGTGATGGCAAACAGTTGATTGACAAGCTTTATAATCAAAGTCATTAACAAAGGTTACAAAAAACTAAGACTGTCCTAGTTTCAGTCTTTCCTCCTTCCAATGAGTTTAAAATACGATCTGAGGAAACACTGCAGGAGGTGAGAAGTCAATTTGTGCTTTCATCCTGTGAAAACTTGTTTCTCTGCTGTGATTACACAGATTGGCTAATGTTACTCTTGATTGCAAGTTTTTTTATCACACACTCTTCTTCATCAGAAAGTGAAATGAGACCTGAAGGTCATTTTGCATAAGCTACCCAACAATTTGGACAATGTTTCCTAACCAAGGATACATCTGAACAAATTACTTATAGCTTGAAATAAATGGTACTCATCTGTCTTTTAAGTTACACTGTTCCTACTGAAGGTCCATTTTTATTATTAGCACCATTCTACTTCCAGTGATTTAGGCAAGCAGTGAATAAACGACTTAAGTGTCTGAGTGCATTGAAGTTCTAAGATAATAAGCAAAATCCCATCTCTATAGAAATTTATGAACTTTTTTTGATCGAATTTTCAAACAAGTTCAAAGCAAGACATTTGATATCTTTTAAAAGAACATCTTGAATCCTAAAGTGAAAGTGTATTGAAAATTAAAACCAAATGTGGTGCTTGTATTCACAAAACAGAAAGATAACTGGTTTTCATTTTATGGGTGATTGGATATTTTTGTTTCTCCATTTCATGAATATGTGTAAAACAATGAGATCAAATTAAAAAAAGCACTCTTCGGTGAGTATAAATCTTCTCGCTTTGCATTTAATGCATAACAGTTTCCTGTGGATTTGTAACTTATTTTAAATCCCATGGGAAACAACAATTGTAAAGAATAAACCCCACATTGCTCACTGTTTGTTAATGCTATTAATAATCAGACTAAATCAATAGTACTGGTAATCTGAAAGTGTTATATCCTGAAATCTTGAATCTAAATTTCAGACAGGTCTAAGAATTTCTATTCACGAGTAAATAATATATATTCTTGTTTAGTTGCTTAATATATTTCCCAGTTTTGTTCTCTATCAAATGAAATACAGAACATAACACAAGCTGGAAAGTATTGATGTATTGTGAAATAATATTTATAACATTGCACATAAAATAATTTGTACTTATGTGTATGTGTACTCACACATACATTCATATAAGTACATTCATCAATATATTTTCTAAAAAAAATGGTTTTTCCCCCTTATTTAACAACTAGTACAAGGTATTTTATTTCAGTGAGGGTTATGTGGAGCTGATTGGTCAGGATGAACTAACTCACAGCTGACTGCATAGTAATCCTATTGTATTAATCTGTCCCATAGACAAGCATCCAGAAGAAAGATTTGATCTTCAAGTATAGTAAACTGATCAGCTTTAATATCAACTAGCTTGTTGGTGTTTTTGAAACAAGCCTTTGGGCACTTCGTCTCAGAATAAAACTCTACACTGTATCCTGAATACTAGGAAACAGCTGTCTTCACCTTTGAATTTCTGCCTCCTCTATGAAGTGAAAAAAGAAAGGGAGAAGAAAAGACAAATCCCAATACCTCAACATTTTTTTTCCTTACTTTCTGGTGCCTTCCTGTTGAGCATAAGGGCTTCTTGATAGTGCATTTTTGATGGATCTATTTTCAGTTGTGAATTGTATAATATTTTTTTTTATATATTTCTATAGGGCAGAACCAAAAAGATTCAGAGTTGAACTGGTAGGCATTCATGTATCTTATTGAATCAAATTCTTCTATTTCTTTCAACATACCAATTTTATAAACTTAATACCAATACAAAAATTGCATAAGAATTTGAAAGTGTCACCACTTTTTCCTGGAAAATAGCAAGACTTTAGGTTCTTTTTGGATTGTTATAATTATGAGAAGTTGTTAATGATGGGGTCATGTATTTATCTGGCACAGACAATTTCATTCACTAAAAATAAAGTGCTGTCTCTCTGAGAACAGGAGTAAACAAATTATAGGAGGCAAGTTCCATTCTCACATCCTCAAGGGATTTTCCATGACCTAAAACCTCCTCTCTGGGTTCTTTTCAGGACAATGCATATTCTCCCTCTCCTGGCTGTGTTCAGACTGTCTTGTTCTATTTCTCACTACCTCTTTCATTCACAACATGCACAAACACAACCATACATTGCTGCTCAGAAATGTCCAATGAAAAAAAAATAATCTCCTCTTCTTTAACTACTGAATTGACTTACGTATTTTTTTTTAGTAATTATATGTTTCCTTTTTGCTTTGGGGAACATCTATTGTTTCTTTTAATTAATCTGAAAAAAAAGGCAATTACTAACCTTAAAAGCTTCATGATTTTTTTTTCCAAAGTACGCATTAGTGCATTCATGAAGAAAGAATAGAGGCTAAATAAACAGTGGGGTTTTTCCTACTTGCTTCCTTTCTGAATGTCGTGCTTCTAAGAGAGAAAAAGAGATGTGTTATTTTTAGATTTGTAAAGTCAGCTGAATGTTAGCTTATAGATACTTGATCACCTGCTGCCAGCTTTTTTCTGCCTTATGACTGATTTTTATTTATGTTTAAAAATTTAAAGAAATTATATAATACCAAGTGAGTCAAAAGGATTATTTAGCTTTTCTTATAATTAATTTGCATTTGATATAGTTGACAGTGCAATCTAAAATGTAATCACAATAATGAACTATATATTATCAAATCTTCAAGAAACAGTTTTTTACTAGTTTATTATCCCATTAACAGGATGTATAAATGGGACATCCAATTTAGTAATGGCTCATTAACTCTTTCCCATGTTAATAATATTATGAAAGAAGCTTAGAACGCAGAAACCCTTTAATCATATTGGGCAGCTAGAGAAGGAAGAAAACCCTTCATTCTGACAACCATATTTTTTTGGTAGAGATGGGGCTATTCTATAACCGGTGAACTGTGCCAGACCTGTGACAGTACCAGTAATTACCTCCATCCAGTTGTGTTGGGAATGAAGCTGTCATTTGTCTCCATTATGGCTGAACATTGAAGCTGCCTTACAATTTATTCAGCAAATTAAACACTATAACATCTAACTGTGAAGTGCTACTGAAGAAAAAATAACATAAAGAAAAGGAAGTTATTATCACAAAACAGAGATAAGAAACAACGTTCAGTCTTCATAAAAAGTAGTTGTCATAATGAATTCTCTTCATTAGAAAAAATAAGGATTCACACACTAGAAAGACGCTGGTAAATGAGTACTTTTTGCTGGTGTCTGTTGATTTTTCTTCACAATCTCTCTTCAACATGGTATATGAATGTAATCTATCTCAAACTATTTTTTCTGTATGTATTCTCCATCTCTTTTTCTGAAGAAGGAGAGGACATTGACGCAAATTGCCTGTTGGGTATAGATCAATTATAATTTTATTTTCTGTTATATTGAAAAATTAACTTCCCATACTAGCATGAAGTAAGAAGGGGGCCATGGAAGTGGTGGGGACTTTTTTTATTCACACGATTTGAATCTATTTTCAGGGAGAAAATAATATCTCTTAAGAAATATCAACTTCTCCTGTTCATTACAGCTAAAAAGACATTACAGTGTCATGTTTGTATATACCTGTACTACCTTAAATATTGAGTGGGAATATATCTATGAATCTTGTTTCTATGTCTGTTGGCTTATCATGTACAAAGCATAACTCAATACTAACTGCAGTTTTTGTTGTTGATGTCTTAGGGGGACATACATTGAAAGGGAAAGTTGAAATTAATCCCTTGTGGAATTACTCATTATCCTAAGTCTTTCAGTGTCTACCTTATGATGGCTAGTACATGTAGCTAGTTAGAGCAAACAGCACGTATGTAGGCAAATCTTGTGAAAGTGTATCCCATGTACATGCTATAAATTTTGTGCTTCCGACTGGGACATGAACAGACCTTTACCTCTTTTTATATTTTCTGTCTTCTTTATTATTTTGTGTGTGGTTTGGTTTTTTTTCAGTAAACCCTGTATTATCTAGCATAATGGGGAAAAAGACTAGCTGAGAAAGAAAAAGAACCAAAGAACGTACCTACTACTATGAAGTAAATATAAGAAATAAGTAATAAAGAATTCATAAGTTAATGACACTAAAAAGCCCAATCTGAAAACTGGTTAACTGGCCTTCAGATTATGAAGAAGTTACTGTAATTTTGGGGATTCATATTCAGAATAAAATGCAGGCCTGTTTGTAAAGTGTACAAGTTAATACTAGCACTGTCAAGAAAGAACGACGAGAAATCAATAACAAAAATAGCATAAAAATTCATTCAGTTAAAAAATATTGGCTTCAACAATTTTAAGAGCTGGGAATGGATCGTTTTTTTCCTACTATTATTGTTTTAGTGCAATTGTAGGATACAATGAAAGATGGAATTTGCCTGAGCTTGTCTCAAGAGGTCTTTACAGCTGAACAGGCACCTCCCTTTACAATGATCTACTCCAGAAGTAGAGTAGGAGGAGAGGAATCAGTCTCCTGGAAGGGTTCAGTTTTAATAGAAACCAGTAACTTTGTCTTGAACAGACAGGTGTGCACGTGAATAAATCTTTCAGTTGTACTGTCAATTCTGTTTTCTCCCGTAAAATCAAAATATCTCATAAGTGACCTTATATTCTGTCATATATGAGATTGTGGAAGATACATAAGTAACTTTCATGATTTTTTCTTTTACAAAAGCAGTTCAACATGCTTTTAAGTACTTCATTGCTTCCTAAATGTGGAAAGTGTTTTTCAGCAATACAGTCCCATATACAGAAAGAAAAAAATTCACTTCTTTGCAGATGAAGCTGTAAGACTTTATGGTATGTCTTTTCCAGAACACGTGGATATCAGAAGATTTATTTCAATATGTGACTTTATATGTCAATATGTGACTTTATATGATTAGAGTAACATCAGTGGAAGTAAAGGACAGTTTTATTCTTTTGGAAAATATAATCATACTGAAAAAAGTGGACCAATGCATTTTGATGAAAGCTCAACTTAAAATGATTTCTGCCTTTTTTATGTCAATTTCCTTTGTGCTGAACTAACCTGGATCCTTCTGCCCTTTCTTAATCTGAGTTATAACTTAAAGCTGAGATCCAGTTCAGCTAAATTTAGGCACATAGATAAATGTCATAGCAAGGGGTGATGACCTCCACTGACAACTTTATTTGCTTTGACACAAGAACCTTGTTTCTTTAAGGATCTTTCATTTGATCCCTAAAATAGTGGAAAAATTAGGTACTGAAATTGTTTTTAATTCCAACTCTGTTAAGTTTGCTTTTCTATCTATGAACAGGTATATCTAAGACTATACAGTTAGAATTCGCTACCTAACTTTCCCTGTTTTGTTTCATTTGGTTTTCCTGGATTTTGTGTGTCACCTATAACAAAAGCAATGCCCTGGATGCTTCCCTAAGTAGATACACTGAAATGATTCTCTATCTTGCCAAGCATAAGGCAGAAGAATTTGGTACTAAAATATTTTTAAATAACATCATGGCCTAGTTCTGAAAAAATACCAAACGTCTCTAGGCATTATCATTCACAATGAAAAAAATTGAAATTCTTCTCATTAAATGAAACTTTCTAGCTGTTTTTAACCTTCACTTCTAAATCTTAACTTACAGACCCTCGTGACTAGTCCAGACATCATGCTGTATTGTTAAATGTAATTGTTTCTTGAACAGTACTATTCCACAAGATCCCTTATTATTTTCTTGAACAATTGTGTAAGTATTTCCCTTTTTGTACTGGAAAACGCTTCAACTAATACATCTAAAAGGTCTTTATACATCATTTCATGCTAGTAGCACGTAGTCATTCAATAATGAGGCAGAATGTATTTTTCTCTTGCACTGACATTTCAAATCATGATTTCTTAGTTTACCATGAAATTTATATTATTTAATAAAATAATCTTGTTTCACTTTGTAATATTAAATTTAATTTCATTCCTATCATGAGCATTGCATCACCAAAACAGATTAACTTATGAATACTAGACCACTGAGTAAATTGTTATTGGCTGTATCTTGTTCGTATTTGGAGAAAAAAATTAAGAAAATAAATTCAGTCGGTTCAATACATAATTAATTGTGTGCAATATTTCATTGTTGAATATAAAGTGATCACTTTCTTAGAGGAGGCTGCTTGCTGTTCTAGTTATGCTACAGATTAGCTGTTCTAAAGCAATTTTAATAGTATACACTGATATTGTTACATCTAGTAGATATTAATAACAAGTAGCTATCCAATCTTCAAAACTGGTTGTCTGTAGATACAGGTATTTCATTTAATGTATCCTTATTTTGTAAAATATTCAATGACCTTCGAACAAGTATATGCCCTTGACAAGGCTTTTCTAATAAAACATTAATTAAGCTATAGAGATACCAGAGCTAGAAGGCCATTGAGAAAAAACAAGCCTCTCCCCTCCCTCACAAAAATATTAAATTAACAGGTTATGGTGGAGGTCTTGAAAGAACAGGCACAGCATTTATAGAGATGCTGTCTTGTAAACTATATAAAGCAGATTTAGGTGTAAACAACGGAGTAAAAGTAAGTAGACACTAGCAACAATGAGAATTCCAGAATGGTAAAGGTTGGAAGGGAATTCTGGAGATCCTCTAAACTAACCCCTGCTACAGCAGGTCCATCTACAGCAGATTTCACAGGAATGTCTCCAGGTGGGTTTTGAATATCTCTAGAAAAGGAAACTCCACAACATCCCTGGGCAGTCTGTTCCAGTGCTCCATCACTCTTGACAGTAAATAAGTACTTCCTCATGTTCAGGTGGAACTTCCTGTGCTCTAGTTTGTACCTATTGCCCCTTGCCCTGTCTCTGGGGACCACTGAGAAGAGTCTTCCTCCATCCTTTTGACATCTGGTGTTATGGCCCATCCCTGACATACCTGCTCAGCAGGATGATTGGGATAGGGGTAGGTCTCTTTTCTGTGTTTGCATAGTAGTTCATAGTGACTACAAATCACTCCCAGGACATGCTCAAATCCAATATTTACTTTAAACACAGCCAAAGTAAAAAAACAGATCTCAACCTGCACTTTGAACATGGTCAAAGAACTGCACAGTTCACAACAAGATCCTGTATATGAGCAAATTCACCTAAAAGTGGCAAGAAAAAGAGAGAGAGAATAAGGAGAGAATAAGGAAGAGAAAGAGAGAGAAAGAAGAGAAGTAGCAGGGAAAAGAGAGAAATAATCACCACCCCAATAGAGTCGAATGGTGGTTTTCTCAGGAAACACAGTCCACAGAGCAGAGGGCATGCACATGTGCTGCGAGGAACGGTCTCACTGCGCCTGCACTTTTCTTTGTGTGGAAAGTTCTCAAAACTGTGTACGTGCAGAAATGCCTTCGAGGAAGTTCTCGGATTGGGGTTTGGGTCTGCAGGGTTCACTGGCAGCTCAACAGACTTGCCAGAAACAACTTCTGTGTGAACACTTTGGGTGCATATGAGCAGTCAGGAACACTCCTGCCTCTTCAGCCCCAGAGGCCAACACCACTGGGGTGTGTGTGTGGCTGGGGGACAGCAGAGTCTGCTTGCACACTTTCCTCTCTCTCCTCTGCTGCCGCCAAGCTTTACAAAGCCCCCAGGTGCACACAGCCTTGCACCTAGACAATGTTTAAGACATACAAAATACAAACAAAGAAGTTGATCTTTACACCTGCACCTTAGGCATTTATACTGCAGCTCCCGATCATAATCATAGCCCTCTGATGGGCTGTCTGCAGTAGCTGCTTGTCTTTCTTGAATTGAGTAGCCCAGAACTGGACACAGTAGTCCAGGATACCATTGGTCTTCTTGACCACAAGGGCACATTACTGGCTTATTGTCAACTTGTTGTCTACCAGGACTCCCAGGTCCCGCTCCACAGAGATGCTTTCCTGCAGGTCAGCCCCTAAGCTGTACTGGTGTAGGTTATTTCTCCCAAGGTTCAAAACCCTGCACTTGCTTTTGCTGAACGTCATTAGGTTCCTCTCTGCCCAACTTTCCAGCCTGTCCAGGACTCACTGAAAGACAGCACAACCTACTGGTCTGTCAGCTGCTTCTCTCAGTTTTGTATTATGAGCAAACTTGGCGAGGATATACTCTGTTCCCTCATCCAGGTCATTGATGAATATGTTGAACAAGACTGGGCCAAGTAACGACCCCTGGGGAACACCACTGGTCACAGGCTTCCAACTAAACACTGTACCATCAATGGCAATCCTCTGAGCTCTGCTATCCAGCCAGTTCTCAATCCATCTCACTGTCCACTCATCTAGCCTACACTTCCTAAAACTTATCTATGTCATGTTGTGTGAGATAGTGTCAAAAATGTTGTTAAAGTTGAAGTAAACAACATCCACCACGCTCCCCTCATCTGCCCACCCGTCATGCCAGCATAGAAGACTATCAGGTTGGTCAAGCATGATTTCTCTTTGGTGAACCAATGTTGATTATTCTCAGTAACCTTCTTTCTTCCAGATGCTTGGAGATGACATCCATGATGACCTGTTCTAACATTTTTCCAGGGATGAAGGTCAGTCTAACCAACCTGTAGTTTCCCATGTCCTCTTTCTTGCCCTTTTTGAAGATTGAAGTGATATTAACTTTTACGCAGTCCTCAAGCATCCCTCCTGTTCTCCATGACCTTTCATAGAAGACAGAGAGTGGTTTAGCCACAACACCTGTCAACTCCCTCAGCACCCATAGGTGCATCCCATCAGGACCCATGGATTTGTGAGTGTCCAGTTAATTAGATATCTCTAACCTTATCCTCCTCAACCAATGGACAGTCTTCCTTTCTTCAGACTCCTGGATCTGGGATTCCTGAGGGTCAGCCATCTAACTCCAAGCGTAGAAGGAGGAGGAAGAAACCATTTCCATAAAGACTAAAAACTCAACCCATTCTGATGAGAAAGTAGAAGGCAGGTGATTTGACAAGACCCTACGCTTTCTGTCTCTCTTCTTGAGCAAAACTGGAAACATCAGCTGTAGTACATTGAGGAAGAATGGAAGGATATACACAACACAGGATAGAAGGAATAGGTACCAAAAAAATCGTGTGTATCAGTTTTAACTGTGTTATCACTGGTAAAAGACTGAAGTAACCGAGTGATTTCAAATACAAATATTAGTATTATTGTGATTGGACTTGTAATAAAACTTTAAACAGGTTTTCAGCATTGCAATCAGACTTGCCCACTTAAATAATGTATATACAAAAATATTTCCTCAGTATTAAAAAATGTGTGAATATTCCTTTCACTTATTTTAATTTAATATTTCCTGAGATAGATGTTGAAGTAATATTGAAATTTATTCAAACACAAAGGTGTTTATTGCTATTTTTTCCTCTTTTCTTCCATAGCGTGACTAGAAAAAAAACTGAAATTCTGATATTATCTTCATTTCCAAAGAGACAAAATCTATCAAAGCAGGTTCATAAGTAGTCAGCGTCAGCTGAATCATCAAGTCATCCCTTAAAGGGAAAAATTGCAATTGAATATTGTTGCATTGAACGTATGCTGAAAGTATTTTATTACATCCATAAAAAATATAGATACAAACACAAATTATGAATAAGTATTCATAACTTTGAATTGCATGAACTTTCTCTGCTATCATAATGATTTCCTGTTTACCTTTGTGCACCATATTATATATTTCTGTCACATAGTCTCATTATGGACCCATGTAAGGATGTCTTAATTCAAAAAATTCATACTGATTTAGACTTTCTGTGGATCTGACTCAAATAATTTAGAAAAGCCTAATTTCTTAACGGGTTCATGGCTTGAAAGTCCTGCGAGGAATTTCACATTACACAATTCACGACAGGAACACTTTTGTTTCTGAGTACTTGTTTTTACTTTGAGTTAGCAGAAAAAATTGTAAAACAAAGTCACATTTTTTGCGCAGCTCACTACATAACCAAAGAACCTGCACTGGTTAAATTGGAATTACATTGAAGAAATTTTATCTGCTTTTTGATATAATGTCATAGAGACAATTCCTTCCCCGTTCTTTTTCTCTCACACTGATTCCTATTACTATGAAAAGTAAGAAATTGTATCCTGTAGATGGAGCTTCCTCTGATTAATAATTAAAAAAAATGATGTGCCATTTTTTATCAGACACTCCATACAGAACTTTAATGAATAACTTATTTCATCTAATGTTACATTGCATGTGCAGATCTCTGGGGTAATGAAGAGATATATATGCAAATCTATGTTTACACTTTTAGAGCAGTTGAAATATTTTGGTTAAGAATATGTAAAGATTTACAGAAAGATGTATAAATTTGGTAGAATTAGTAGTTAATAATTCTGTGGAGACAAAACTACCGTTGCTATTTTGGAAGAACATCTTGCTTTCAATAGGGAGAATGATGTTGATTGTTTCTATAAGGAAGCTAATTATTGATATATAGGAGCTATTATTTATTATTTTGGTCAATGTAAAACTGTTTAGAGTAAAACTTAGTGTGGTAATGAAAGAAGAGACTGAAAGATGGATGATTGAATATATCCCTGAAATCTTCTAATTCAGGAAGATACCTCTGAACTATTTTAAAGGTTTTGAAGCTGCTGAATCTAGATTTCTATTCTCACAATATTTATTAAGATTTTACAACATTCATTGTGTCTAAATGGTAGGAAAACCAGAGAGATAACAGCTGCAGACTGCAGGATTCTCGTGTCTGGAATTTTGTCACTGTTAATAGGTTTGTGTCCTTGCCTGGTCACTTGAATATCAGCTGTGCTCTACTTACATGTGCATGTGTATGTGTAAGTGTAATTCCTCTGCAGTTGGTCTGACTGAAGAATAACTGTAGAAGAATGGCTGAAAAAAACCCCATTTAAATTTACAAGTCCAAGCAGAAGTACAAAAGACTGAAATTAACTACTAGGTGACTCTGTTGTGATATATGCCTTCTTACAAAACTGTACTCTATTATTAATATAATTTTACATATGGCTATAACATGCCTTTATAGATGAAAAATCCAAGTACTTAAGAAGTAAATCATGAGAGATTTCTGTTTCATCCCATTACATCTTCATGAATTACTTCACTCTGTTGTTAAGCAAGTTGATAGCATGTTTTATTTTGGTTTGTTTTTTTGCACATACAAAAAAAAGAAGAAAATCAAAATGGTGCTTCAGATTTTTTTAAATAAAATTATAATTATAATTACAGCACACTAAAACTTCAGGATCTTTTAGCTTTCAGTATTCTTAGAATGGCTGTCATTAAAAAGTGTTGTCTTTATTTCTGTTTAGTACTGAGGTTCCGTAACCAGAGATGTACTCTGTCAGAGACAAATGCAATGGCACTAAAAAAAATGAAAGATCACAATTTATTTTTCTCAGGATTTATCTTATATTTCACAGTAACAATATTAAACATTGAGGAATACAGCGTATTTAGCAATATTTCTGGCATGAAAATCTACAGACAATAATTACCACTGATAATCTCTGAAAAGCTTTATTACCAGTGGAAAGATATGAATATACAGGAATGCTGCAGTAAGGTCAAATCAGCACAGAGCTAAGAGGGAAAGGCAGTTGTCAGTTTTAATCACAGTTAAGACCATACAGCCTTCAGAAATGGTAGCAATCTCAGTTTCTCTAGACCTTACATAAAAATGTGTCTCTTTTTTGAGAGGTAGATTCAATTATAGCTTTGGGCCAAAATTCAGGTTGTTGTAACTTGCCTTGGTGACACACTGCTCATTAATTATGAAGTCTGTTTCATCTCTGCTCTCCAGCTGATGATGTGTTCTGGTAAATCCTAGTGATGTCACATGAAGAACGTAAGAAATGCCCGGATATTGTAAGTAATTCTTTTTTTTCCTCTTAAATGATAGTTTTCTATGCATACAAATACCTAGGATACAACTTCCCAGTCAGTTCAAAAAAAGCACTTTAATATAGACTTTCAAGACAAAACCTGGCATAGTTTTGATAAAATCAACAGTTTTCACAGTTTTGATTCATATTCCTCTTTTTAATTTTCTGCCCACATTACTCTACCTTCTTTATTTTTTGGTTTATATATTTTTTA
Source organism: Neomorphus geoffroyi (assembly GCA_033558235.1). Taxonomy (NCBI): domain Eukaryota; kingdom Metazoa; phylum Chordata; class Aves; order Cuculiformes; family Neomorphidae; genus Neomorphus; species Neomorphus geoffroyi. Next base: position 25,435,149 of record JAUMJM010000005.1, read on the forward strand.
TTTTGATGGGAAAACAATTGGGTTTTTGTCATAAAAACTTCAGTATCAACTGCAAAATCTGTATTATTTGCTGCATCCTCACATTCCTTAAATGGCCTCGTGAAATAGCTGTAACAAAGGTAATAGTTCACAATTTTCTTTTTCTAATCATAACAATAAATCTTCTCATTCAGTTTTAATATGCAATACTTAGAAAACAAGCGAACAGAAAGCACAATCATATATTTATTACTATATTTTAAAGTCATCTCAGAACCTTTCTACCTACTATTTCAACAATATACAGAGAAACATCATCTTATACTAACACAGCAATATATAAGAATCCCCTGAATCCTCATCTTAATATCTCTTTACTCCCAGATTTAGTTATTATAGTTAAAGTTCTTTTCTTACGATCAAATTGGTCACAAGAATTTTGACAAGAACTTCAAGAGGATTATATGTTGTTGCTCTGCCTTTTTTTTTTTTTAATTCAACTTTTCCTCCCTGCAGTATTTAACAACGTAGTTACCTCTTGCTATGGGGAGCTAAGTATATCGTTGTCTTTTGAGTGATCACAATCTTAAGTGAAATCCTTATGTATTGTACCCGACTGACTAAACAGTGTTAAATGCTTACTTATATTTTATTTTTATATAGTGTGCATATAAATAGTCAAATCACTTTTCAAGGACAATTAGAAAACATGAATATTACATAATTTTCCAATTACAGCAACTGAATTTTGCCTTTCATCACTCTCTGTAATTGAGCAGATTCATATCACTGTATTGTATGCAAAGTTTTTGTTAGCAGGTAAATCCAAGCAAGCTAGGGTAGTCACTATCTTAAGGGATAAAGGACTTATTATGGAATGGGAAAAATGTTGTTGGAATAGAGCAGAAGGTCTGAAGACTGGACATGATTTTTTATGGAATACTGGGGAGATCCAGACCAACCAGGAAAGAACAAGCTTGAGAAAAGAGGGATAAAAGGGACAGATCATTAAAAATTTGAAAATGGTCATTATACCTGTCAAACAACCCTAGTTTGATCACCACAGTCTGTCCTACTTTCTTATTAAATCTTCTTTTTAACTATGTTCTATGCAAATGTCCTCCTTAATCTGAGATTTTGTGTTGGAACATCATGTTGGATCAGCCACTAAGTAGGACAAGAGGTCTGTGTGTCAGCTACTGGGGAATGTGGTGCTTTGTGTTCATTTGTGTGGATCATCTAGAGAACTTTAACCTGGTAGTATTCATGTATTTGGAATAGAAACCATACAAGGGAAAAGGAGAAAAGGAGATAGAGAAAAAAAAAAAAAGCAACCCTCAAGTACAGTTAAATAGAAAACAAATGTTTTCCACTGACTTCCTGGGGAAAATACCTGTCTGAATCTGTTACAGCCTCGACACCAGCAGACCAGCTCAGCAAGATGACATCGTGGAGCTGTGGAGGTGTTTCTTTTGAATGTTTGTGCCCTAGTCCAAAGAGATGACAAATGACTCCAGGGGTACACTCCAGGATATACGAATCAAGAGTCCCATATTTATTTGGACCCAAAGTTACAGTTCTTTACTTTGAACACAGTCAAAGCAACACCTCAGATTCCAAGCTGTACTTTGAACAACATCAAAGTAATACACTGTTTGTAAAAACTTGGATACAACCAAATTCACCCAAAAGTGCCAAGGAAAAATATGAGGTAAAATAAGGAGAGAATAAAGCAGAGAAAAAGAAGAGAAACAGCAGAAAAAGAGAGGAATAGAACATAAAAATATTCACCACCACCATGAAACCCAGTGGTGGTTTCCTCAGGAAACGAGGTCCATAAGGCAGAAGGCATGTGCATGTATGCTTCTGAGCAGGGATTATTGATAAAGGCGCTCCACCCCCTATCAGCATATAAAGAGTGGTCTCGCTGCACTTACACAGTTTCTTTGAGTGGAAAATTCTCAAATTCGGGCACGCACAGAGGTACCTTCATGAAAGTTCTTAAATTGGGCCTGGGGCCTCCAGGGGATCCTGGCAGTTCAATGGACCCTTGCCAGAATAACCTCCGTGTGAATCCTTTGGATGTGCATGTGTAGTCAGGAGTGCTCCTGCCTCTTCAGAGTGCGCAAAGCACTTAGCTACAGCAGCGCGGGACAGATCATTGTACATCACAACCCCAACTGCAAGCAGGCTCAGGGAGGGGGTGGTGTCACAGCACCGGCTCCTGCACCTCCCTCCCTCTCCTCTGCTGCTACCAAACTGCACAAAATCCCAAGCACACTAAGATTTTATTTAAGATATAGACAGAAGCTGGTCTTCACAGAGTCTAAATTCTGAATGTTTCCCTATTCTATAAAATAAATAAATGTCTTCCAAGGATTGAAATGGCTTCTAGTGGCTAAATGCCTTTTGTCGAATAAGAAAAATACATTTTTACCTAATCATATCCGAAATATTTCCATAAAAAAGGTCTTAATAGAGTACCGATAATATTGAAGTTACCTGCAATTCCAAACAACTTCTATGGCATTAGAATCTCCCTTCAAATGTCCTCAGTTCAGAAAATAATTGTTTCCATGTTCTCATCGACGAAGTCTCAAACATTTACATGAATGTCTGATTAAAGAAGTAAGAATTCATATATGAAAATAATCTATTGCTTCTGGATCAACTGATTGTGTCAATCTCTTATACCATGGATCACAGAATCTCAGAACTGGTGAGTTTAAAAGGGAGCTCTGGAGGACATCTGGTGCAGCCTCCACTGCTCAAGCAGGACCATGTAGGGTCAGATGCCCAGGGCTGTATCTAGATAGCTTTTTATCATATCTAAGAACAGAGACTCCACACCTTCCCTGGGCAATTTTTCCAGTGCTCAATCATTTTTACAGTAAGAATGACTGAGCACTGAAACATTCTGAATTTAAAGATTATAAATTATGTTAAGTATTATAGATGTAGAGGTTATATATATATTACAGAGGTAGGAGTCATCTATATCTACATGTAGCAGTTATAAATAAAAGCTGTGCATGAAACACATTGATGCACAATTTAAACAAATACCTGGGTTTAATTACATGTACCCACAGTATGTTAAAAAATAATTATTTACTATAATCACATTGATATTAACATATTTTTAATTAAAAAAAACACCTCCACACAGTTTTCTTTTTACCAGTCTTCTCTAAGTGAAAGTAAATTTTACCGTTATATAAAATAAACACAGTGAATTTTTTTTTTTTAAAGGGGGAAAAAAATAATTGCAAAATGCCAGTAGCTACAACTATGAAACTGATATGGTCAACATCCAAATATAATAAGAGCCAAGCGACTCTAGAGCCTACACTCCACTTAGTTACTAATATTTTGGAAAAGAACTAGCTTCAGAGAGTCCATCAGAAATAACAATGCCATTTGTTTCCATTAGGCAGACCAAAAGATTACTACTCAGTATTAAAACAACTCTATTTTCAACGTAAAACCACACTGTCTCAGAGCTCACTCCTATATTTAGCCAACTCTAAAATTTATATCCCTTTCTAAAATGAAAAAAAGCATATTGGCCTTCATGTAAAGTGCACCTCATCATCAAATTATTTTACACTTCTGATGATAAATATGAATAAAAAGTTATACTACTGATTTCTTTGCCTACTCATGGCATCATTAGAAAAGGAGAGTTTTAAATTGCTCTTTTTTTCCCCAGATCCTTTTCCCCCCTCTTCTCTTTTGTCTTAAATGAGAGTTGAGATGGGAGTCTTAGATGGCAGTTGAGATATTCTTCTCTGATGTAAAATCAGATCGAATTTTCGGAAACTTGATAGACTTAAGGCTATACACATATATATATTGTATATATATAATTTCCCCTAAAGGTAACATATATGCAGTTACATGTAGGATAAAACCTGTGTGAGGATCTGAGTGAGTTTGTCTGTTAGTGTTCTTGTAAAAATTCTTATAGAATACAATTTAGCCTTTGGTGACTAAAATATGTGGTGTAAAATGAAAGAAGTAGTACCAGTATGTGAAGAACAAAAAACCAATTTGCTCTAATCTACATCTCTCCCCAAATAAATAAAATATCATTATTCAATTACTGATAATGCTGATGAAGATTATGTATATTTTGGGAGAAAAACTGCTTTAGCTTCACAATTATAAAGCGTATGCATCTGTGAATAGTTAAAGATACTACTCATGAAAAAAAAGTTAGTTTTCTATCTATCTATTGTCTGATTATTTTACAACACACTGTATAATAATAACATTCGTGATTGTGAAATTAATTTGGTATACAGATATTCTTATAATATGAATACTTTTTCCAAACAAAAATGGGATATTGACTCTTGTGTATTTTTGTTGAGAAAACTCTTGAGTATTTCTAATTCCTCATGTAACCAAGGTTAAGTTACTCATGAGATCTGATATGAAGAAGGAATCTTTTCTTAATCAGGTTAGCAGAGACTAAATTGTTTTGTGTTTTTTCCTAAAACTTCTAGCCTAGGAGCATGTGGAAGATGACCTGATATTTTCGCTTGGTAAATTCTCCATTACGGATGACAACCATTTATCCTGTTTTGTTCTGATGATGCTTTGTAGTTTCAAGACTCTGGCTATCTTCAACTAAAGCTCTGAAGTTTTCTGAACAGTGTGGATGCTTCTGTTTCATGGATGAGGCAGTAGGAGTCAACAGGCAGAAGCAGGGAAGAGATGAAGTTACCAGATGTAATTTATGAATATTTGTGAAGTTTGTTGAGAAATATGCTCTAATGCACACTCAATTATCCTGCTGGCTCAAACCTGCATGGTTGGAAAATTGACGGTGCAAACTCAAATAATTGAAGGCCTTCCAATGAAATGATGAATTAAAATTATATACCTTTAAAATACTTTCTTGAGGAAGATCTAAGCTTGTTCTCCTAAAAGGTGTAAAAGACAAACAGAAGATGGTGCATTCGTGTCCCAGTTCCCCTTATTTTAGATACAAGCATTTTTGCTCTCTAATAGGAATAAAAATAAATTGTTTTGATAGTAAGTAAAAAAGTACTCTTAGTCACAGAATTTGTGTAGAGAATGAAGTCAAATGTGTGAATAACGTCAACAAAAGCAATTCAAATAGATCCCCTAATTCTATATATCTGTCAAGAGATATGGTAAATTTAAGGCTCGATATTGTTATTAATTTCTTATCTCTGTAATGAGACAGATGAACATTTAATTGCAAATATTAAATTGACTTTTTTATGAGTAAGAGATCTTATATCCAGATGTCCATCTCAATTTTATTTGCAAACAGAAATCAGACCTGCACATATAAGTTAGAAACTGCCAGTGGCCTTTAAGTTTCCTAAGAATTCTCCTAATTGTCTAGATGTGACGCTTTCTCATTATTTTTACCTTATATTGAGATTATATAAATCACAATGTCTTTCATACGAGTTGTACACAATAGAAAAGACTAAAACTGCAGCATAATAAAAATTAAGGTGAAGACCCCATAAACCAGCATATTTTCAAGTCTTACTCTACTGACTTAAATTCTTGCCTTTTCACATTTCAGTAACTGGAAAGTCCAGCATCATTGAACCTACTCAGAAAATGCTTCTACTGCTTTATAAAGAAATTACTTGCTTCAATTACAGGAGATGGCTTTATGTAACAAAGTTTTTTGACTTCACACAACAAACTTTAAAGACTTGCTCAAAATGCACAATTCTGGGGACACAGTACGTAACATCAAAGCAGTTTTCGTATCTATTCCTAAAAGATTACATCTGAGAGATATTTTGAATGCTATTATGATCAATCATTACATTTCTCCTCCTCCATTTTTAGCTCACATCCTTTCTCCTCTCTGTCTCCCTTCTTGAGGCTCTAAAGATCTCACAGCAGGACTTGTGATTTCTGTCAACAAGAAGAGGTCTTTTTATCGTTCAACATGTTTTCAGAGAGGAGTGAATTCTGACAGGAAAGGCATCTGACCCAGCTATGCCTGACTGGAGCCTTAAGAACAAAGAAGAGATGATGGGTAAAAGCAGTGGTGGACATCCTTTTGAAAGTTCTGCTATTTTTAGAGTTTTGCTGCGTCTTTTGTACCTAGGACACAACAGGAAGATTGCCAAACCTTATCCAGCTCTACAACTACCACTCTTTGCAAAAAGTGTAATGCAATGGAAGTTCTTGAGCATATCAAAAATAATCAGAAGTTTCTGGGACAGGATGAAGGAAATTGAGTCTTGCTGGTATATGGTTTTTAAACAACTAGAAAAACTCTCAATCACAGAAATTGATTCTTATGGGGCACTTTAACAAGACAGATTTCATAGACAGGGTAACGTCGTGAGCGCAAACAAGGCAGGTGCTTTCTAGCACAGCAAAGTTTAAGGTTCTGAGGAAAGTAAAAGGCTGACCGAAAACCCTGGCCTGCAAGAGTGTGAATATAAGTTTGCTCAGGATCTGAAAAGCTCTCTTACTTGAGAGGTTGTCCTGAAGGGCAAAAGATCCCATGAGAGCTGGCATATCTTCAAGAACATCCCGTCTTCAACGGAAAAAAATTAGCAGTAATAGGAAAAGATCATCTTAGCTCATCAGGGAATGCCTGACTGGGCCTAAAGCAAAAAAGGAAGGGGATGAGGGATGGAAAAGTGACAGATTACTGAGGAGTGTAAATGTCATATATCAGCACGCACAGAGGAATTCAGAAGACCAAAGTTTAGCTGCAGTCAAAACTGGTGGAGGATGGGAAGGATGTGAGCAGCTCCTGAGCAGGCCCAGAAGCAGTGAAAGCAAGCCAAGGAGAATACCAGCCTTCTGACAAATGGGAAAGGAACACCAGTAATGGAGGACATGCAGAAGCCTGAGGAAGTCTTTTATTTTCCTCACCCTCTACTGACTTGGTCTGAAGTTCCAGGTTTCCATGCTGAGTAGCCAAGTTCATGAAAAAGAAGTACTATTCACCTGACACAGTCTTGAATTAGAAGCTACTCAAAAACCTGGAAATACACAAATTCACAGCCTCTAACCATATGCATCCACAACTCCTGAAACAGCTATTAAAGTACACACACAGTATGTGTACCCTTTCCGAGTTAGATGATGGTGGCGGCTTGTCCACCAAAGCCAAGTCAAATTAGTTTTTCTGCAGCATAAAAAAAGGTAATCATCACGAGATATTTTCCCAACTGTCCATTAGTCCAAATTAGCCGAATTAGTAATTAAAAGTAATGGGTACGTACCTTTATTGATCACAAAAAACACACAACTGTTAATAAATACATGCAATTAAATAAATAAATAAATTAGATTGAATTTGAAAAGTGGGAACATCATGCAAATAGTGAACAGCATGCAATACATTCATGGAACAGTACTAATTTCTTTTGTTTTAATAGCAAACGTATGTATTATATACACTGAGGAAAATGGAACATACCTAGATAGGCGACACGCCGTTCTCTCACTTCGGGAATCCAAGAGTCCAATCTTTTTCAAACCCTCAAAATTTCCAACATGCCATTTCCGTCTTATTCCAAGGGGGAAGCCATAGAACTCAGTAGATGTTAGATTAGTCATGTCCACGATGCGTTCTGCTAGATGTTTATACTTTTTAACTTTTTCTTCAGCCGCATCTTTTAACGTGGTAAATTTACTCTCGTGTCAAATTGTAACATCAATTGCCATTGCGGCTTTGTTCCTGATCATAACAATATTTGGTTTATATAGTTCATTGGTCTCATCTCCAACTTGTAATTCTGGGAACACCATCCAAATCTTGTTCTTGGCTTATTAATTAAGATCTCACAAATTTGATTGTGCCTCTTTATTCTTATATTTTGCATCATAGGACAGTATCCAATGATGTGGGCACATGATTCATTCTCGGCAGCACAATGCCTGCAAGATTTTATCCAAGACTCTTGCCTCCCTCTAGATAAAATCTCTCTAGTAGGATAGACATTTGCCCTTAGTTGCAGAGCTGTTATCAACTTTCTGTGAAGAATGCCCTTATAATTTACAATCCAGTTGTTACTAATCTTATCATTTTCAAAGTTGCCAGTACCCTTCCCTTGCACCAATAACTTTGTCCAGTTGGTAAATTCATTCTTTCTCCAATTACAGGGTCTCGGATTACAGGTTATGGATGTTTCCCAATCTGAGTCTGGTTCATCTCCACCCAAGATCTCAGATATAGTTATTGTGGAACTCAAATCCCAAATAGATGGTATTTTCTTTTCATCACCACCAGCTGTTATCCACAACTTTTTAAAATCTTCCTCAATGTTTCCACCTTTTGCTAATTCTTTGATCACCGTGTCCGAAGATTGTGCAATTCTATGCAGTCTCCAGGCCTGGATACTAGGGATTTGTTTCGATAATCGCATTATAGCTAATCCACCATCGCTCATTGCTGAGTATAAGATAGCGTCACAGGTACAAGCTAGAAGATATAATCGGTTCTTGATGACAGACCTTATTTCCGCATGAAGAATTTCAAGATACGTGACTTTCACATTTGATTGATCAGCCAAGTAAATAATTCGGGGAATTGCATACCCGTTCAAGATGTTTACTTTCTGCATTGGTTTTAGGCCCACTTTATCAATCCGATGTAACCAGTCCTTAAGCATCCCTTTCATTTTCGTTTTTTTGGGTCCGATCCACTTAATATCATTAGGAGGTAAACCCCCCTATCCTGCAAAGGTAATTGAAACTGTGGAAGGGTCCTGAGGGCTGGGGAAAGGCAAATGTTATTTCCATATTTAAAAAAAGGCAAGAAGAATATTTGAGGGAACAACAAACTCCCTCATAGGAGGGTCGTACAGCAAGAACCCCTGAAGGTTACATTGAGGCACATGAAGTACACAGAGGCAACTGGGAACACTGCCCTGTATTTACAAAAAGTAAACTGTATGTGACCAACCAAACTGTTCTGTATGATTAGATGACTGATATCTAGGCTGAGGGCAGAACAGTTGGATGTCATTTACTTTCACTTTAGTGTGGCTTTTGATACAGTGTCCAATAGCTAACAACAACAAAAAAAATCGTGAAATTCAAGAAAGGTAAATGCAAAATCCTAGTTCTCTGGTAGAAAAACCTCTTTCAGTACAGTCTAGGGACTAACTGGCTAGGTAGCAGTTATGCAGAAAAGAACCTAGGGATCTTCATTAGTAGCTAGTTAACTGAAAATTAGCTATGTGTCTATGTAGCACATTCCATACCATTTTAGTGAAAGTGTAGACAATAGGTCAAGGGTATAGATTATTCTCCACTATTCCGCATCTGTAAGACCACACCCTTTTGGGCCACGAGTACAGAAAAAAAATACTGATATGCTGAATTAGATCCAGAGGTGTATCTCCAAGGTGACCAGGACTACAGCTCATTACAGGTAAAGAAAGGCTGAAAGTGCTGTGTTTGTTCATTCTTAAAAAAGAAAGGCTAGTGAAAGGTGTCTTTTACTGTCTTCAGCTACGTAATGGAAGACTATGGAGAAGAAAAAATGTGACTCCTCTTGGAGTAACAGGACAAAAAACAACAGGCAAAAGTTGCAATACAGGAAATTTTTCACAGGAGGGTGGTCAAGGATAGGAACAGGTCACCTTGAGAGGTTGATATAATCTCTACTCCTGAAGATATTTACAACTAAAGCTGGAGGTGACCCTGAGGGACCTACCTAACTCTGCTGCTATATCTGACTTTAAAGTTGGCCCTGGTTCAAGAAGGTGTTTGATTAAGCTGAGGTCCAGAGTTTTTCTCCAACCTTATCTATATTATGATTCTAAGCCTTATCTTCCCAGATTAATTATTTCATGATATATTTATAAAACAATCATTCTCTAATGTACAATTATCATTGTATCCAGTTTATATTCTCGACTGAATGAAAATATATCTGGTATCTGAACACAAACTTTTTTTAATTTTATTTTTATGTTTTATGCTAAAAATGCAAATACTGTTACCGGTCAGCTCTACATACGGACAAACAATTCAGTTTTGCTGTATGATATTCCTTCGCATAATCTGTGTTGTTCCCTGCAAGCAATTTTTCCCTTATTCCTTGTTTTTATAAACCATTGACTACGAGTAGCTGTATGACAGTTGGTAACAATAAGGAAGATACTTCTGTGGAAATTGGATAGCATTAAGCAATGCATTAACCGACACAGTATATTTTCAGTATTTCATGTTTAAAATACAATTGCAACATCCCTCAGGGGCAATCTAGAATTATTAAAAAGCAGTTAAGCAAAACAGACTAGAACATGAGGTGGTTACAATGATGAAGTAAAAATAAATAAATAAAAATATGTACACTTAAATATGATAGAATTTATGAGAATAACTTCCTCTTTTTTACCACTTATGAATTATTTAGGAGCATAATGACTGAATTAAACATGAAACATTCACCAATACGAAAGAAGGTGAAAGGAAAAAAACAGTGTTAAAAAACACCAATTATTTTATGCTGAAATTATTATCAATAATTGAAATTCACTTTAATGCTTCAGAGATTCCTCTTGATTACAAACATCTATCATACATGAAAGGAAAATAACAGAAACTATAACAGCATATTAGCACACTGGAAGACATACAGCAGTGTTGATTATTGTTAAACAGATTTGTCTCTTTACTGATTTTTGCTTCTTCATTTCGACATCAGAATATTAGACCTCTATTTTTAATAAGAAGCTTTGAGTTTTAAGTCTCATGATATCTACCTTCCTTCCCTCCTTTGGCTGACAATATTTTGATAGACAGCTGAATTTTCTTGGCATGTGTCTATATGATCAACATTGAAAGCTGAGTATGTACAATAAAGCCTTGTTAATTTTCCACTCTTACAAGCATCCAGAATAAGAAAAGGAGCACTTTATTCTAAAAAAAAGTTATAGAAAACCAATGAAAAATTCTTCAATACCTTCTTCTTTTCCCTTCCTTAAGTTTTGTTAATTCTATGTATCTATTTTACATACCACTACTACACATTCTTCCTTTGTAATTGTTTTCTCTTTTCTGTGGTTTTTACTTTAATTTATACTTCATTTGAGTATCTACATTCATTTACACTAACATAATAGACAGAGTAAATAAGATATTTCTAGTGTTTTTTTTAAATTCAAAGGTACTATTCTAATATAGATATCTCATATCACCTCATCAGGAATATCCTTCCTTAGAGTACTCTGGCTATCACTTTCTTCACTTTCTTGATTTGTCATAGCTGTACTGCAATGCGAAAATGTGAAAAAATAACATGTAAACAACTGATATCGTAAAATGTAGATACTAAAAAGTGAGATGCATTGAGTTAGCCTTACTGCATTTGAAACCTAGCATTTGTGCCCAGACTTTTCTTCAGAACACTAAGATAGTATTATTCCTTCTTTCTTGCTGAAAAGGAGAGTTGAAAAAGTTGGAAAAATATCCAGGTATGAACTATTGAAGAATGTATGTAGTCATTTCAGCAGTTGTAAACCAGTGGCTCTTTGAATAGACACAAAGAAAAGAAAATGCAGTCATACTCAGAGACCTCAATAGACGTAAGGAAATAATAAGTATCAAGATATATAAAGTGACTTAAGATGAAAGTTACTTTTTCATTGAAATTAATAAACACAGTAATCTTAGCTGATCCTTTTCACAACACTTCATTCTTTAGATTTTTCCACTTACAAACAGATTTCAATAAAACTGACTTCACAAAATGCCATGTCCTTGTTGTATTCAATTCCTGTCTGTCTCTCGAGCACACATTTACATGTGTGCATGCATCAATTGGTATTGTCATTACTAAGCATCACATCAGGGAAAGTGTTGGCAGCAGGAAAATCATGACTGAAATAGAAAGTGAAAAGAGAGTTTAATAAATTCCTTTTAGCAGCTGTGAATCATTGTTCCTTGTATTCAGACTTGTTCCACAGCTAGTCACAGCACAACCAGGGATGAAATGATTTTCTGGTTCCACATTTAATGGAAGGTAGATAAGATTTTTGTGATGGAAAAAGCTATATAGGAATATAGTGCTAGTGCTTTCTGTTTTGTTCAGAAAAATACAAGCTGTAATTTTGTTCCATCTTTCCATTATCTCTTAGTTGACTGTATAGGTAGTTACAATTGACACATCTGGCTGACTGGATTTTTTTCTGAAGTTTGACATGAAATCATGAATAACATGAAGCTTTCTAGTCACATTAACTTTGGGGAGTTTTTACATAAAACAAGTAAACAATTATTACCATTCTACAGGTAATTACCCAATATTCATGTTTAATAGATGGTCTTACGTAGAATGTCCAGAAACATGACATATGAACTGTCTATGTTCTTTCACATTATTTATTTATTCCTTAAAATAATCTGCAATGTGAAAAAAACCCCCATATAGTAACTCAAGTATAATAGTCTTAAATAATTAAAAGAGAAACATCAAATTATTTATTTCTTGTCAAATAACATGGTTAAAAACACTTGGAAAAGGAGTTAAATTTAGATCTATGAATTTACAATACTTCATGTAAGACTGATGATTTAATTCCTATTAAATTGATAAACTTTAACTGCTGTATTTTTTCTGACATTTGTCTTACTGAAAGAAATACAGAAGGAACAAAGACTAATTATTAGTATCTGATGTCTCTTCCACTTTTCAACTTCTCTTTAGCCTCCTTTACTTTGCTCCTTCAACTATAAGTAAAGGTAGGTAGGAAAAATATTTGGAATATTAGCTGGTTTAAAACTTCTGTGAAAATTACCAAATCACAGAACAGATAAGAAGACATTTCTGAATGTTGCCTATTTCTACCTCTTACTCAGAGCAAAGCCAACTTCAAACTCAGCTCAGGCTGCTCATGGCTCTGTCTGGCCAAGTTCTAAAAATTTCAAAGGATGGCAATTCCATAACCTTTTAGGATCATGTGTTCCCATGCTTATTCTCTCTCACTGCAACAGCTTTTCCATATGCCTGACAAAAAAGCCAAGTGTTTGAACTTGTGAACTTTGTCTCTTCTTCCTTTGAAGAACAGCCTAGCTTTTTCTTCCTTTGAGAACAACCTAGTTCCATCTCCTTTAGAACCCTTCTTTAAGTAGTGGAATATTGCAAATAGGTCTCCTCATTCACTCGCTGGAACTTCTGGTCACTGAGATAAATAAACTTATTTCCCTTATCCTCTTCTCATGCAACCTGATCTCCATTCCCCCAAAAACTGAGTAATTCTCTACTGGACTTCCTGCAGTCTGCTGATGTTACTTTTGCACAAGGCTCTTTTACTGTCTTTTTATTTCAAAGTTGGAAGAAGAGTTCAAACTTTACCTTCGTGAGTACCTGTTACTGGGAATTAATCCTTTCCCTTCAGCTTGCTGGTTGCATTCTTACTCACGCAATCCATTATGTGGCTAGCTTCTATTGTCACGAGTGCACTGCTGAATTATGTTCAAAAAAAGTACGTGATAGTTTTCTACAAAAATACTACCTAGCTGTACTGAAACAGGCTTCTATCCCAGGTACAAGACTTCTCATGGGCCACCTTTGCATTTCATGAAGTTACTGTGGGGCCGTTCCTTTAGCTGTCCATTTGAATGGCAATACTGCAATATCAACCATTCTCCTGCTCTGGTAACATCCTCCCACATTCTTTGAGTACATTCTGTCCCACTCTATAGGTCATTTACAAACATGTTTCAGTACCAGTACTTACCTCTCAGGAGCAATACCTGGAGCCAGCTACAACTTAAGAGTGTGAACAGACAACTACTTTTTATTAAGCTTAATGTCCAGTCATTTGTGCACCTATTTTACAGGCTTCAAATCCAAACCATATCTCTCCAACCTGATTGCAAGGATGCAGTGGGAGATTTCATCAAAAGCCTTCTTAAAGTCAAGTAAAATGTCATTCAGTTGCTAATCTATCTGTAGAAGTTTTTTCTTGCCCTTTGCAACTGTTGTTAATTTTAAGTCCACTTGAGCTCCAGTATTCCTATGCTCTCTTCCTGCATAGGAGACTCATCCTGGTTAGTCCATCCCTACTGCTATTTCCTGTGTGCTCTCTTTCTGTTTGAGCTAAGCTAGATGCTTCCTGCTCCACCAGGGAAATCTGCTACTAACCCTGCATGACTTCCTGTGCATTGGAGTGGACCATTCTACCTTTTTGAGGAGACTGTCCTTGAAGATTACCCTCAAAGATAGTCTGTGTGTGGAATTCTATACAAAAGTATGGCCAATAGAATGGTCAACCCGATGTGGAGAGATTTAAAACTAAGAATAACAGCAGAGGTAGCTGAGAACCCACAGTCAAGTGAGTAAATGGTGGACTGGCTTGGTAAGCAAAGGGTAAAAGATAATGTGGACAAGAGATGTCAAAAATAGCAAACAAAAAAATGAAAGGGGCTTAACTCAAGCATAGTTAGAACAAAAACAAAGAGGTGAGAATCCAGTATTATGAGGGAACATTTCTGAGCTTTTTTGAGGGAGAACTGATATGACTGGGTGCCTCTCTGAAGTTCCTGTGCATTAACACACACAGCACGGGGAACTTACCAGAAGAATTAGAAGTCTACATGCAGTTGCAAAGGCAACAAGCTCATGAACATCAGAGATGTGGTGGGATAGCCTGCATGAATGATGTGCTGTCAAGGATGCATACAGGCTCTTCAAGAAGGAGAGGTCAGACCAATGGTGGTAGAATTGCTTCTTGTGGGAGTGCATTGATGTACCCAGAGATAGCTGATGAGCTAGTTGAGAACCTGTGGGTGAGGATTAGAGAGTGCAGGCCAATTTGAGTCACGTTGTGCGTTCCTGCTACAGACTACCTGATTAGGAAGAATTAGAAGAGATCTTCTTCAGACAATTGGAAGACGTCTGAAATTCTCAGAACTTGGTCCTTGTGAACATGTTAACATCATTGACAAATTTTGAAGTATCACAGAATCATAGGATCACCTGGTTGGAAAAGACCTTTGAAATCACCTAGTCCAACTGTACCTGTCTACTGCGAAATCCTATCCCTAAGCACTTCATCTACCCACCTTTTAAATACTTCCAGGGATGGTGTCTCAACCACCTCCATGGACAGCCTCTTCCAGTGTCTGATATCCCTTTTGGTGAAGAATTTTTTTCCTAATGTCTAATCTGAACCTCCCCTAGTGCAGCTTGAGGGAATGCACCCTTACCAAGTCTGGAGATAAAACAAAGTTGGTAGGCATGACTTATATACTAGACGGGTGCACTGTCATCCAGAAGGTCCTTATCAGGCTGTAAAAATAGGCAGAAAGGAACCTCATCCAGTTCATGAAAGGGTAATGTAAAATCCTGCACCTGGGTAGATTTATTCTTATACATCAATACATGCTGGAGGACAACTAACTAGAGAGCAGCTTAAATGAGCTGGGGATCCTGGAGGACAACATACTGACTGTGAGGTAGAAATGCTGACAAGTGACAAAGAAGCCAGATAACCTCCTGGACTGTGTGAGGAAAAGTGTGACCAGGAGGTGAAGGAAGATGATACTTCCTCTCTATTCAGCACTGGTGATGCTACAGTTTGAGTGTTGTGTCCAGGTCTGGTCTCCTAAATACAAGAGAGAAGTGGACATAGTGGAGTGAGTTCATCAAAGGACCAGGAGGATGATTAAGGGATTTGAATAACTGTCGTATCAGAAGAGGTGGAGAAGGTTGGGATTGTTCAGCCTGGACAAGAGAAGGCTCAGAAGATATCTTCTCCCAGCATCATTTTAGTATATCTTAATAAGAATATGGAACTAGACTCCTCAATTATTTCCAGTGACAGAAAAAAAACAAGGGATGAAAATAAATTCTGTCCAAGAATAATTTTATTATTGCTTTTATTGTGGTGGTGATCCAGCGCTGGAGTAGGTTGCCCAGAGAGGCTCTCTCTGGGCAGTCTCTGTCCTGTGAAATACTAAAAATCTGATTGAACACAGCCCTGAACAAACTTGTTGAAGTTGACTCTGATCAGAGCAGGCCAATAGGAGTAGAAGATCTCCAGAGGTCCTTTCCAACTTCAAAAATTCAACTTCTGTGATAAATATCAGTGAAACATCATTGAAAGCTAAAGGCTTAGTAACATTTTACAGGACTGAGCTGCATGAATTAAGAGGATTTCTTCCAGCTGAATATCAATTTCTGTTCCAGTTGAAGGTATTGTCAAAAGACTAATGACTACAGTAAGAGAATCGGTTGTATGAATGCACCATATTAGATTATTTTATTGTATATTATTTGCATAAAATGAAAGTTAACAAGGCTTCTTTCTTACATGTTTTCAGTGACTGGAAACAAATTATTCTAACAAAGCTATACGAAATTAAAATAATCAGTATCACAGGAAACTTCTGGCAGCTAATGAAATATGTTAATTTTTAGCATTTAATCACTTTCATATAAGTTGTTTGCTAACAGTACAACTTGCTGCAATTTCACTATGACAATGATATTCAGGAAGACTATTTTCTGCTAGTCAGTAGTATTTTAATGTGAAAAGCAGCAGCAAGTAATAAAGAAAATAAACCTCCTGTAAGAAGTAACTAGTGTGAGGAGTAATAGTGTCTGCATATTGTCCACTCTCTTTTTGCAAGAAAATCCATACTACTAGGTAATATACATAGAATCCATATTTCATGCTGGAAAACATTATGTGTGTTGGAGCAGCTCATGAAAGCCATCACACTAAGAAAATAACAGAAAAGAAATGATACAACAAACATCAGTCCTTAATGAATTTCTTTTAGAGACTGAAGCTCTGTGGATACACTTGGTGTAAAGGTGAGAGTTCTACAGTCAAGTAAGACTTCATCCACAATGAGGTGTTAAAACTGTTAAAAGTTGAGATGCATATTAAACTCACTTTTAAAAGATGCCAAAGGACATGTTAGTAAACTAGTTTTGCATTGAAATGCAAGGAAATTAAATTTAAAGTCTATTTTCTGTATACAACAGCTTCATGCAAGCATTAGACACCTAATAAAATAAGAAAACCCAGAATATTATCTACTGTCACATCAATAGAAAAAATCAGCCCAGATAACCTACAGCTGATCATTATTTGGTCTTCAAGAAAATTTCCGTTGCTTGGGAAATAGAAAATGAACAAGTGGTCATGTAATTCAGGAACTGAAACCTCTGTGTAAATTAACCAGGCAGTTAAAGAAGTTAAGTTTTTAAATCATTATGAGTCACTTCTGGAAGTTATACTATCAAGGATTCAGTTTGCAGCGTGCTTATATCCACACAGAATTTGAGGTCGTTCCCCTCCACTCTACTGTCATGAGAGCCTGCCTGGAGTACTGCATCCTGCTTTGGGATCCTCAGCACGAAAAAGGCAAGGACTTATTAGAGCTGATCAGGAGGAGGGTCATGGAAATGGTGAGAGGACTGAAACATATCTCCTATGAAGAAAGACTGAGAAAGTTGGGGTTGTTCAGCCTGGAGGGGAGAAGGCTCAGGGCAGACATTGTTGTGGCCTCTCAGGAAAGGGGGATCATAAGAAAGATAGAGAGAGGTTTTTACCAGGGTCTGCCGTGATAGGATAAGGGGTAATAGTTTTAAACTGGAAGAGGGTAGATATAAATTAGATATAAGGAAGAATTTTTTTTAATTAAGAGGGTGGTGAGATTCTGGAACAGGCTGCCTAGAGAACTAGAGGATGCCCTGTTGTCGGGTGTGTCCCAGATGAGGCTGGATGAGGCTTTTAGTAGCCTTACCTGTTGAAAGATACCCTTTTCTGTGACGGGATTTGAACTAGAAGAACTTTAAAGATCCTTTACAAACCAAACCATACTCTGATTCTTTGATTTTCCCTTTTTGTGCCTCAGCTGCCTAAAGTTGTAGAAAGGGTCAAACCCTCATCTCCTTTGTGCAATCCAAAAAAGTCAGACACTAGAAGCTCAGAGGAAGTTATATTATTAGTTGCTTCCCTGTATGTGCCTATTTGATAGCTATGTACCAAGTTAACATGAAACAAATCATTAATAATCTACAAGCAAACTAAATGAGTGACTAACTTTTTTTTTAATGAAGTTCTGGAAATTTTTAAATTCACTAAGCAGAAATTTATATTTTCAATAATTGAATTTCCATTGTTCAATTTTTTTCTGTAAAAATCATCTGATAATTCAGTGTGACCTTTAAGAAAATTATCTGAAATATTTCCTAAATATAGAACGACCAACTGAGTGGAACTTTTTTATATTCTGGACTGTAGAATATAAAATTGCTTTTATTAAAATTGATCTAATGAGCATATATAGCAGAAGTTCTGGAAAAACTTTTTTCCTGTGTTTTTTTCCATACTTTTATTCTAACTTGACAGTATATAATCCAGAGATACATATTTCCATTAATAAAATTAACTTTTACAGAAGATTTCACAGGGGCAAACTGTCTACTTCACGAATATATTCACTGAGCCCTCTTACTTTTTCTTTAGCAACATATTTCAACAGTGTGAATAGACAAATATCTTGAAGGTAAGGTGTAAGTAACCATGAACTTTGCTCTTTCATATTTCTTCCTGATCATCAGCAGATAGTGTGCCTCGCGTTTTAAAGACATACATACTACAAAAGAAGGTAATTGCACATGCTAAACAAGAAACACTTCAGTATTTCTGTATGAAGACCAAAGAACTCACATCCCCACAATAGTTTAGAAAAAAATTGAAGGCAATTCACAAACAAGGAAATATTGGTATGCATTGCATACAGAGTTTAAAACTGAAGGAAGGTACAGCAAATTGCTAGATAAATGGAAAAAGATATTTCTATCTGTACTGTGTTGGGATAGAACATGTTCTGAAATTGGAGCTAATTTCAAAAAAAATTGAGAGGTACTGATCAGAATTTTTTGCATCTGGGTTGTGTTTTTTGTTTGTTGGGGTTTGTTTGTATTTTTTAAAATTGCTCTAATATTTCACTAAATTTAAAGTTAATCTTGGAATAAAAATTTTTACTTAGCCCATGTCATAGTTTTCAATATGTGTCTATAAATATTTGCAGCTAATAAATCAGAAAGAAAAAGTAGGTACTCTTCTATTTCCTATTGTCCTCAGTTTGAAATCAATTTCATAAAGAGGAGTTATATGATGATGTTAACTGGTTTTGGTCAGCTGTGCTAGAGCCTCAAGCTTTCACAAATTTTGATACATGAAACAAGTTCTTGATGCACATGCCTTCTAGGTAATAGGGTTTTTTTTTTCTATGCCTGTGTCTTTATTACTGAAACACAGGATTTTGTGGCTTCTTTAGGTTTTTATTTTTGTTTTCCCTGTAGACACATACATATTTGTTATAACAGTTGCATAACTGACATTATTTTTCTTGTAATTTTTTTTTTCTGTGCCACTAGTAAGATTGCACTACAAAAGCAACTGTGTCTTTTTGATACCTAATTCTTCTATCAGTTGATAATTTAATTGAGATTAGAAAATAAACATCGGTAAAGTGCTTAAATACCTTTAAGCACCTCTGTTTAGATAATTATAGTGCACCGTAATCCCATTCCTCAAGTGTTCATTGGGTAACGTTAAGCTAATGGTTTTGGAAAATGAAGGGAACATCAGTTAGACGGGCTTGTTAGGTGATAAAACCATCAGTATCCTAGAAAAATGAGTAACAGCTATAGCTGTGTGAAGAAGGAGACAGGTTGAAGTTACTCTTTCTACTGTGCTGAGGCCAGCACCAGGAAGTGTAGATGTCATTGCTGTAACAATTCATCCCACATCCTGGCATGCATTAATATAGCACTTTTCTTAATGTTTCCTCTTAAAAACAGTTTCGATAGAAAGGATAGAGAAGCCTAATTGATTTTTGTTTAGCTGCAGTGCTAATGTTTTCCAAAGGAGAAAGCAAAACAGGCATTATTGAATAATACAGTTCAATTTCTATGTACGTAAAAAGTGAATTCATATATACCTGGAAGACGGGTTGGGAGTGGCAATATGGAAGGAAACCAAGAGAGGTACTTGCATCATTTAAGACCTAATTTACTCTACTTTATGCCAGCGGTTACAATGAAATACTACTTTACATGTGACTTTTCCAATGTAAGAAAAATATGAACACTTTTCAGCTGTTCATATACAAAAAAAGATCAAAGCTCTCTGTTAAATATCCTAAATAGGACAATCTAGTCATGGACAACATTACAGTTGAGAGAGGAGAAATTGAATTTGCCATGGAATAAACTTGCCTGCAACTGGTAAAATCTGAAAATTCTGTAATTTACACCTATGCAAGGATTTTTATGAAATATTATTCCATAATTTTTTAAAAATATTTATTTTTTCTAATGGAAGTAAAAATTAATACCTCAAGTCTTCATAGAATCACAGAATTTTTGGTTTGGAAGGAACATTAAAAATCACCTAGTTCCAAACTCCCTGCCACGGGCAGGGACATCTCCGACTAGACCAGGCTGCTCAAGACTCCATCCAACCTAGCCTGGAACAACTACAGGGAGGGCGCATCCACAACATCCCTGGGCAACCTACGTGTCTCACCAAACTCATTGTGAAGAATTTCTTCCTAATGTATAATCTAAATCTCTCTCCTTCCAGTTTAAAGCCATTCTGCCCCCGTCCTGTTAGTACCTGACCTCATAAAAAGTCCCTCCCCATCTTTCTTGTAGGCCCCCTTCAGGTACTGGGAGGCTGCTATGGCATCACCCCAGAACCTTCTCTTCTCCAGGATGAACAAGCCCAATCCTCTCAGCCCATCCTCATAGCAGAGGTGCTCCAGCCCTCTTATCATCTTCATAGCCCTCCTCTGGACCCACTCCAACAGTTCCATATCCTTCTTAAGTTGGGGATTCCAGAACTGGTCACAATACTCCAAGTGGAGTCTCACAAGAGCACCTTTGACCTGCTGGCAATGCTTCTTCTGATGCAGCCCAGAACATGGTTGGCCTTCTGTTATGAACACTGAGATTTTGTATCTTTCTCCCATTCACCCATTCATTTTATTTACATTTAAATACATATTTCTATCCTGGTTTCATAGGAGCCTACAAAATCTTTCACGTACATTCATTTCATTAAGCTAATCAACTAATTGACTGTAGAAGGAATGTAATTATTGTTATTTACTTTGATTTGAACACTTCAGTACAGTATCTCCTTGATTTGATACTTTTTAAGCCTTCCCCCCTCATCTTGTTTTTATATTTAGATTGCCGTTTGCTTTGATGTAGTCTTTTTAATCCTAGCACAACAATACAGCCCATTTACACATTATCACAGTAAAAATTCCTAGAAATACAGAAATTTACGATATTGCATTTTACTGTTACTGGTTTCAGTAATTGATGACATACTTCATTGTTTTGCCTATGCGCTCTATCACTTTATCTCTGTTGAATATTTTATGAATAAATGTTAAGAATCAAAAATAACTACAAATGTTATAGAATATATTTTTCTCTTCATTAATAGTAAGCACCAGTACAAAGGATGTCTTGGTTCCCAGCTGTGGTGGGTTGACCTTGGCCAATTGCCAAATGACAACTCAGGTGATCTCTAATTCCCCTTCTCGAAAGGGCAGGAAGAGAAAATAAGATGGAAAACCTCATGGAAAATTACTACTTACCAATTGCCATCACAAGCATAACAACTCAACCCAAGGAAAATTAATTTCAGTTTTTTTGCAAATTAAAGTAGATTTGGGTACTGAGAAAAAAAGACAGCCCTTTTTCCTAAACTCAACTTCTCTTCTTCATTCCTGATTTTTCTATTTTCTCCCTACCCTGGTGAGCGACACGAAGAGCTGAGTAGGAGAGGTTGTGGTCGGCCCATAACAGTTCCTTTCTAATGCTCCTTCTGTCTCAAACTTTGCTCCTGATCCAGTACGGGTCTTTCTTGGGTTGCAGTTCCCTCAGGAAATACCCCCCTGCTCCACAATGGCCTTCTCTATGGGCTATGAGGCAATCTCTGTTCCATCACCTGAGTGTCTTCTCCCCTACCCACCCCATTCTTTCTTCTCTCACCTCGGTTCTTACAAGGTTGTTTCTCACACTTTCTTTTCTCCCTCCTCTCTCAGGTAGCATTTTTCCCTTTCTTAAATACACTTTCCCTGTAGTGTCACCATCATGGCTGAGAGGCTCAGTTGTGCCTTGTGCTGGGTTCGTTGGAGTCAAGTGGACCTGGCTCTGTCACAGAAAGCCCCTGGACTTTTCTTACAGAAGTCACCCCTGCATTTCCTCCTGCCAACACGTTGATGCCTACACCCAGAAAAACGGACAATATAGTCCGTGTGCCTCTATATACATCTGACTCTGGCTTTATTCTTTTTACAAAGTGATGTTGTATGCATTAAATAACAGGAAGAATACAAAAAGATAATAAAGTTATTAGGAACCAGTTACAGGCTATTAGATGTGGAGTTTTTTTCCCCAAGCACATTTGAAAACTTAACTATCAAAGTTCTTTTTTTCATTTTGCAACTTTTCAAGGTTAATCAAGCTGTCAGGAAGAAATCGCAAATACATGTGTCTGCACTCAAGAGTACAAATGTGCAATCACAGCAGGAAAAGGAAATGTTTTCCACTTGGTTGCAGTGCATTTATCGGGAGAGTTCTCAAGGAAAATGGTCTGTAACTTAGATGTACTTTTGAGTCATTTTTAAAAATACCTTCTCACACCATGTTAATGCCATTTCAAAATACTGCTTTGTAAGGGCATAAACTTGGAATGAACTTGTAAGGAAAAGAAATAGATAGCTAAATCATATTTCTTTGTTCCATTTTATATTGATTCTTAGCACTTCATTTTCAAAAACATGAGAGCATCATAGTTACCACAGACAACTGCTTATCTAATTTGGCACGCAGTTGAATTGCATGCAATTTAACTTTTCAACAGGTAGCATCATGAGATATGAGCTTGGCCTAGTATGGCTATGGTTACTGAATCCAAAGACAAAAGCTTTTAATTTTTGGATTTTTTTTCCTTTCTACTTGAAAGGAAATTAAGATGAACATAATTTCAACATCCTTCCTTTTTTTTGCATGGATAGCAAAACAAGGTGATAGTGTTAAAAAGGAAATACTCCCTTGTTTTACTGCTTTCGACATTAGTCTCAGAATTATTTTCTTTCTCTGGATTGACCAACTGAAGTGCTGATCAGTGAGGACAGCATGTCAGCTGTATTGCTGCAGGAGCAATTAGGAAAAGAAGAAACTCCTTGCTTTAAAACAGTACAAATTTTACTGAAGAGTTTCTTTGCATAAGAAAAGATATAGTATTTAAATTAGAGATATATCTAGTTGGGTTACTGGTTTTGTTAGCAAACTGTTAGTGAATAGTTAAGTAAAAAGCAGATATTTACATATCTTTGTTTTCTTTTAAATATGAGTTATGAATAGCAGTTAAGATTATGAGTAACATACAAGGTCTATCACAAAAAAAACCCACAAAAAAACGAAAACAAGATTCTGCCTGTGCCTCTTTTTATTTAACAAATTAAGGAAATCTACTATGATCACCTTCAAAATACTTCCCTCCTGAGATGACACACAGCTGCATAAGGTGCTGCCAACATTCAAAGCAATTTCACAGATCATTTTCTGAAAGGATAGTGCAGATCTCTGTTGTTTACGCTTTCGCATCTTCTACAAACAAAAAATTGGTCCCTTTGAGCACCGGCTTGATCTTTAGGTTTTTTTCACCGTAAGCCTTAGACAACAGTTGAAAAATTTCCATCATGGATTTCTTCAGTTTCACAAGAAACTTGATGTTATCTTGCCCTTCACTCCTGCACATTGACGTTTTCTGACCGATGGTAAGAAAATGTCTATATTTGAAAACATGTCCACTCGCACTGAGCGAAGTTATAGGAGTTGAATCTTGTCTCACTGTGACAGGTTAAACATGTTCTCTAGCCATCTCTCTTTTCCTTCCCTCCCACTCTTGTTTCCCAAGCTATAGGCTTAGTCTCATTTTTGTGTGTGTATGTGTCAGACCTAATATAGCTAATATATGTCTTTTCCTGGAGCTCTTTTCCGCCATTGTAATTGTGTGATGATTTGAATACAGCATCAAAATTCAAGTGCTGAAGTTTATAGACTACAGACTTTACATCCTTGGGGGAAAAGAAAAAGGAAAAAAAAAACCCAAAGCAAAAATAAGTGAGATAAAAGATTTATTTTAGGTGATATACAAATGAAGTTTGCTATATTTATGTGTTTTTTGGTTTTTGGTTTTTTTCAGATGGCTGACATTCAGCTTTTTCAAGAAGAGCAATATGATGATGTTGCTCTTAGTGGCTTTAAGTCAAGCAGCCTTTTCATGGTTTTCTGAGGGCTATTTCAGGCTTCCTGACTATTATCCTGGAGTCCTGGCTATGTTTGTGCCCTGTTTTTCTCAGCATTCTTTGCTCACATTTGCTCCTTCTTGTACCAGTCCCCCTCCCCCACCCCACACCTCTAAACCTGCCCTCTACTTCGTGCTCACTGAGGAAACACTTTTCTTCTGGAGGCTCTAATTGTCTCAGCAGGGAGCTGACAAACAGACAAGGCTAATAGCCCTCTTTCTTCCCTGATGCTCAGAATGATATACCTTTTTACCACAAGTTTCAAACCAGAAATTTGTTTCTTGCAGGAACTTTAGGGTCCAGGTGAGCCTAATTTTCTTCCTAAATTGCAGATTACTGATTTCTTTTGATGGTCTTCACTCTTGTTTACACTGAGTTTGATTGAGTACATAAATAAGATGTTGCCAAATATGAGGTGGCAGACCCTGTTCTGTCTACAGGTAATAGCACTACATTGACAACTGACAGGTCTCTCCGGGTCTTCTGTTTGCCACTCAGATGGAACCGGTGTCTCAGGCTGGTCTGAGCTATCAGGTGCTGATACACGTGAATGCCAAGCTGACTGATAACTGTAGAAGCAAAAACAACTTTCAGGGGAAAAATAAGTTTCTGTACCTCTTCTATAGCTCGATTTGGCTGCAGTATTAAATACTAAAAAGGAAAACTTCTTCTGTGTACTTTACTGAAACTAGCTGAATGAGTAAAAGATAATAAACATGAACAAATGTTCCAAGGAACTCGACACCAGGGTAATAAAATTAACAAAGTAATAGGATATTTTCATAAAATATCCCTAAGATTTCACACTGAATTTTTAGTGATTCCTGTTGAATGCATCTTATTTTACTTCTGAAAATCAAAACTACAGAAACAATGTTGTCACTTTTTTTATTTCCTTAAATTCAGGTTTTTATTGATCACTTTTTTCTCTACATTTCCTATTCTAACTCTTCTTTTTCAAAACTCTTAGGTGTAGACCCACAACTCATCCTGTCCATCAAATGAAAGACAGCAATATTTAGAGCCACAATGTTCTTCTCTCCATGATCAGATGCCTTTTCTCCACATCCTCCTCTTGAGTTTTGTTCAGTATCTCTTCTCTTCCTTAATTCCAAATTAAGTTTTCTCAGTGGCATGAGTAATTCCTAATTCTCTCCTTGTATCTGATCTTTCATCACATGTTTCTTTGTGGCTTGAATACTCTGCACACCCTTTTAGTCTATTTCTCTTTCTCCTTCTGCTGTTACTGTCAAGCTCTGTGTTTTTCCTCCCCTCTCTCATTTAAATGGAATTATTTGTCTGCACCATAGAGTCCTTCAAAACCGATTCTTCTGTTGTTGGTTCCTCATGTTCTTATACATCCTTCTCCAAGAAAAAGTATCTGGACATTCTTCTGATGAAGTAATATAGGATTTCATACTTATTTCTCTAACCCTCTGTCTGTTTCCCTTTTCTCCTTATCTGTGTCATTTTAATGGACTCGGTGAGCTCTCGGAGGCATGGGTAGTAAAGAATCCCTATAAAACATTGTATGTCACTGGTGAAAATACATATAATTCTCAAACCAATAAAGATTTTAAATTATAGAACTACTTTGTTTAAGTTAATTTCCAGTCTCAATTTTATGATGAAAAATGACACTGCTACTAAATTAGGTTCATTATTATCAAGGATAGAATTAAATGGAGATATATAAACCATCTGCTTAGAACTTTTTCCATTCAGTTTTATCTAATCCTTATACTACAAAAAGTTTTTTATTATTTAAGTAACCTAAAAATTATCATAAAGACTGACCGTTTTCAAATTTCCTTTGAAAAGTACTGAATATATTGCCTTGTGTATTGATACTGTTTCAAAGTTGTTGTTAGTATTGTGGATATGTAACATGCTAAACTGGATTGTTTAAATACAGTGTCTACAAAAATTGCTACTTTTATGATGAACTTAATTGGGTCCCGTTGGCTGTTAACTCTGAATATGATTGCTTGCTAATTACTTGTTGTTTTCTCCTGAGCTGTACTTTCCACAAACCAGATCAGTAAACTGACACTTTTTAGAATAAAAATAAAGCAAAACTCTTTCATCTTATAACTTTTTTTAATGTTTCTTTAGCATTGTGAAAGCTTTGAAAAATATTGTCTTCTCTTTTTTGCTTTGCAGAGTAAATAATTATCTCCACTAATGACACAAGCCTGTATTTTTAATCTCAGGCATTTGCTTTATGGATACTGCTTCCCATCCACCCCCACCCTTCCCCTCCACGCAAATAAAATTCTCCTATTGGTATTTTTGGTGTGTTTGATTTCATATGTTCTTGTTAGAGAGATTTGCAGTGACGAGTGAGATGTCATTCCAGAGAGTACGCAATATGTAGATGAAGCTAATATTCAGAGCTGAATTAGTTTCCACAACGCAGACAAAAAAAGGTGTGAACGCACAATGTTTCCTGCTTTCACTATTTTCATGCAGCCCTCTCTTTTCACACGACTCATCAGATCGAATGCCAGAGACTGGTAGTAATTACGAAGTATGTCAGTATTGTGCTTTGCCTTAAACTCTTACACACAGTGTCACTGAAACTCTGCCTCCTCCTAATGAACTCCTTCACCCTAAAATATTAATTGAGAGGGTTGATTAATGAATACAACTTCTGACACTTTAAGAACCAAAATTCCTGCATGAGTGGTAAAAAATAGTTTTAGAAGCTCTTTAGAGGCTATGGAGGGGCAGTTATTTCTTTAGAGTTTAGAAGATTTCTAGAAAATCACAAGGAGTAAATTGCAAGAGGAAAAGAAAACCTCTCTATCCAAAAGTGCCTTCTTTAGGAAAGAAGTGAATATTCTACATAAACACATCTAATCTTCTGTGCAGCAAGAAGCTACTATCGTACAAAAAAGGTTAAGAAGTATTTTGTAAATATTCAGAAAGTTTTTGTGATATTACATCATTGTATCCTAAAGGACTACACAGCAGATGAATAGAACTAAAAATAGGCATGCACATCTAACTATTTTTCTATGTAATATTTTCTTATTCTAATCATTATACCTGCAGAGTTTTATTATTAGATTTCTTAAATGTGCGTATTTATGTACTGCTTAAATCTAAAAATTTGGTCTGATAAATGGGAGAGGGGCAGCTTCAGTTTCTTTTTTATGAGGAGGAAATACAGGATTCTAGGAAACTTATAGTAATCTGTAGAAAGAAGTTTTCACTTTTACATAACCCAGCAGGTTTTACAGTATACCACCTCCTTCTCCCCTTAATCTTCACTCTAAAGAATGGGAATTAAAGGAAAATCTGTTTCTGCATTCATCTGTGATTAAAAGACCCTACAACATTAGGACAGAAATCTTGGAACAGCGGTTCCTGAACATAGCTGGAAACAAACCTCAGTGCTTCCTTGTGAAATATGGGTTTCCATGCAAAGTGAATAGTTTTACTTCGCGGGGAAAGGCCACAGAGTATTTACCTAATTAATGTTGTAGAAGGTTTCACTCAATGAAACTTCCATTCGTATCAGTGAAGAGTGGAAAACCCCCACAAATCACAAACCTGGCAAAAACTTCTGTGTCACTATGTATGTCTGGTTTTTAAAATTTATGTTGTTCGTAAGCATTTTTGTAAAATATAACTACTGAGGGAAACAGTTTAAATAAAGTAAGATTGTATATGAAATAGAAAGGAACTAGAAGATAGTGCTAAGCACTGAGTGCAGTAAATTGTTTCTTTAATCAAGATTTATTTACATTTGTCTTTACAAAAATTTTCTACAGAATTATCAAACCATGTATTGAGAGGAATGCATGATCTAAAGCAAGTTCTAAGTATTGAAAGAGAGTACAGACTGATCATGGATTACACAACTAAATTTGTTTCAAATACAAGTACAAAAATTTCTTATAACACTACTTTTTTCAAAACTCTCTTCGTAACATATTATTTAAAATATTATTTTTTATGTATTTCTTTTACCTGCTGGGTTTAACTATTATCACACCTGGCCTATCTTATCCACCCATGACTCTTTCTATTACAGCAAAACAATATCAAATAGTACCAAATATAAGTACAATTATCTGCAGTAATTTTTACAGTAATGCTGAGAAGTGTAAAAAGACTGATAATATTTAAATATGAATTTACAAATCTTGAGCAAATATATTCACTTTTGTAGGATCAGATAAAAAAAATAAGTCATTCAGGGATCTAATTAAAAATGCATTTACGGAAGAAGTTACAATTTTGTAGGACAAATTACTAATTCTTCAAGAGACTCCTATTTCTGTAGATACACAGCAAATGCAAAATCTCACAAGTTAGTTTACACTTGAATTAGAATCTTAAAGTGAATATTTATGTTAGATTATTTTTTGGTAGAAAAGCATGTTAATATTTTTTCCTAGATCTCAATATTTTCGTGTACTGAGTTAAGGTATATTCCTGAATTAATAATTATGTATTAACCTACTGTGTAAATAAAATGTATTTCTTTAAAATTCAACAAATTCAACTTTTGTACTTTGCTTATTTATTTACTATTTATAGTATATTATAGTATAACAAGATGTTCTTAAAAATCATAACTCCATTCTTAATGTGTCTTTCAAAGTAGTTAGAAAAAACATGTCACATCTAAACTATATTACAATTGTTTTATGAAAATTTTTGAAAAAAATGGAGGAACAACCATATGACATTAAAACTAAAAAGAAGACATTTAAGTCCTTATTATACTAGCTTCTGTATTAAGAACAGGAGCTTATACAGTGGAAAGATGTATAGCTCCTATGTAACCTCCTATGGTAATATGATGGCGTGTTTCTTTAATAAAGAAAGAGTAATTAGAACCAAATATCTCTAATGATTAAAAAAAACAGGAAAGAAATTCAAACCTGTTCCTGGAGTATCACAGCAGAAGTTTAACTGTTTGAAATTATGCACACATGACTGGTTTTAGCCACTAAATGTGTCAGAAATCTTTTTTTAAAAAAATCACAAATACCTCAATAGGATATTTAAGTTCTTACTTATAAGCACTTTTCATTCCCTAAATCAGTCTCACTGATATATATGTTCCTAATAGACACAAACAGACTGCCACCAAGAGATTGGAGAGCAGTTTGTTTCTGCCTTTGAAGGATGTTGTCATGCATTTCAACAGGTCCCTGATGTGAATAACTAAAATACCAGTCACTGAATTCCAAAGAATGGTACTACATCCCAGTAAGGAAGACGAGATATAATCTTAAGTTTTAGTCCTAATATGCATTTGCCACTGTTTAGAGACCAAATCATCCTTACCTCAGTCTTTTAATCTGTAAAATATGAATGAACCCTGATGTGTATGCAAGATTGTTACATATTGAGGCTATCACATAGGTCAAGATAAAAAGGAAATAATAATAATAGTAGTAATAATAATAATAATAATAATAATAGTAGTAGTAGTAGTAGTACCAATTTGGATTATGAGCAGAAAGCATGCTCACATCAGGACCATGAGAAACTTTTGTCATAGTTATGATGAAGATTAATGTTCTGAAAACATATGAAAGAAAATGTTCGTATTTTCAAGATGTTCTTCACATAAGAACGTTGTTCCCTTTCCCACAGCTAAATTCTCTGAAGTCTGATGAGCCACACCCCTTCAGGGTTCTAGCAGATGGGAATTGAGTGGTAGGCTAGGAATGCTGCACCGTCCTCTTAAAACCTGGTATCAAAAAGAAATTAAAACTTAATGAAGGAACAAGAACTGTCACATGAACAAATGAGAGCTTGATGAGTGAATTATTTTTAACATAAAATGAAGCTTCTTCTACCATACTCCAAAAATTTATGCAGCTCAGAAATATATGTATTCCTTTTTCTTTTCCTTCCTGCTTTGAAAACCCAAGTTACAATATTTTAAACCAAGTGGATTGTTAAATTTCATGTTGGAGATTAGTAACAAAACTAAGGAAATCTTAAGATTAAGATTACAAAACACTCTCAAAATAAGGACTATGTTTTGGGGAAAAAAAAAATAAATTAAATCCTCTGACACTGAATGAACGCATTCTTACCAACATTTTGACTTCACTGCCTGAAAACTTCCTAGCAGAGGATGGAGATGTAGAAAGTTTTAATGTCTACATTTTTGATTGCTGAACTTTGCATAGCATTTATAAATAATAAAGCACTGAGTGTTGGGGAGATAATAAATCTAGTAGCAAAAGTCTGTGGTTTAGACCAGTCGCCAGAAAACAGAGAGTTAAGGTTCAAATCCCTTCTTCCATATATCAAAGGATGCCTCAAGACAGGCAATGAAAAGACATAGAAAATTGTTTTATCTTTCACCAGTACTCCACAGCTTGGTATTTAAGAATATCCTCCAGCAAATTGCAGGCTTAAGTCTCCTGGGGCAGCAAAGTAAATTGATTCAGGTTTCCTTAAATTGTGTGTGAATGCTCCAAGCATTGGACTCTTCATTAAATCTGTGACTTTAGCTGTCACAACTTTTTTTCAAATTATTTAGTCATTTCAAACTAAATCCTCAAACTCTTGTAAAATGATAATCACCTTTTTATTTCTTTCCTTGAATTGTATTTTCATAATCAAGTCACCAGATTTTACAGTTCCTGTGCCAAATCTATCTTTACACAAATAATTAAGAAGGGCAAGTTGGAATCCAAAGAAATCAAGAAACCCCTAATAGAAGTAGCATATTACAGCAATAAAGTAAGGCTATTCATAATAAGATTCAATGAAGCCTGTTCAAATTAACCTTTTATGGAATAATACAAAAAAAACCCAAAACATTTGCCACAATTACTAACAGGTTTTGGTGGAAAATTATTATAAATACATTTATTAAAAAAGGCAGTGAATTCAGTTGCAAATATTTACATTAAAATTTTTGAAAAATAAAATTATTAGACAAAAATATTAAAAACATCAGTTTGTTTTGAAACCAACAATGCATAAAAATAATCAATATATCACTTCAGATGAAGCTAAGTTTAAAAATTTAACATTGTGTATATGTAAATGAAATGCTTCTTCATGAATAACTGTCCATTCCCACATAGCACACTTAAGGGTCAAGCAGTTATACCAAATCCTGGAATATGTGCTTACCAAAACCTTAAAGTATCTAAGGTTTGTTGGATATCCTTCTTATTATAGGGTAAATATAATTTCAATATTTTCTGTAAAGTATCAGAGGGAATATTGTCTACCACCTTGCCAGGTTATGCCTAAAAATCTGACTCTTTGACTAAATCCTTGTTTAGCTTTGGGGAGAGTAAACCAAAATAAGATTTGTAATGGAAGAAACAGCAGCATGTAATAAGCAAAGAGACAAAACATTTCTCATTCACTATTAACAGTATACAAGGGCTTTCACTAACATTAATTACAAAAAATTGGCCACTTGAGAGTGGTTGTCGGATATTCCTCTGTTCATTTTCTAGTAACAGAATTGGGGGAGCAAATGGGACTGTACTGCCTGATACCCTCCCTGTATCCAGGCTGTGAGTGCAACCTCTCTCATAATTAATCCCATAGTTTCTGTAACTCACCTGTCGAAAACTCTAACGGTAGAATGATATTCCGTGAGTACCTGTGTTCTAAAACTCCCTTCACTTTGCCAAGGGGATTTTTTTGTGTCATATGGATTAATTTTAATGGGGAAATCTTGAATGTTTTGTTACTTCCATTTCCCCTCAGTTTTCAGGCAATCTTGACTAAACCTTCCATTTTACAGACTGTTGGTTTGGGTTTCGTTCCCTGTCCTTGTTGCCTTCCTGTACGGGCTATCCAATTTTCACAGAATCACAGAATAACAGGTTGGAAGGGACCTTGGGGATTACCTGGTCCAACCTTTCAGGTGATATATAGTTAATATGAAATGACTCAGAACCTTGTCAAGCTGAGGCTTAAAAATGTCCAAGGTAGGGGAATCCACTACTTCCCTGTGGAGATTATTCCAACATTTAACTCTCCTCACTGTGAAAGATTTTATTCTGGAATCCAATCGGAATCTCCCCACGATCAACTTATACCTATTTACCCTTTTTCCATGTTACTCCTTGTAAAAAGACAGACTGCATCTTTTTGGTATCCCCTTTATGTACTGGTATATGGTAACAAGGTCTCCCCTAAGCCTTCTACTCTCAAGGCTGAACAAACCCAGTTCTCTCAGCCTTACTTCATATGGAAGGTTTCCCAGTCCTCTGATCACCTTAGTGGCCCTTCTCTGGACACTATCCAGCCTTTTGTATAGCAGGGACCACATCTTTTTTGCATAGCGGAGACCAAAACTGGGCACAGTGCTCCAGGTGTGGCCTGACAAGTTCTGAGTAGAGTGGGATAATGACTTCTTTGTCTCTGATGGTGATGCCCTTCTTGGTGCACCCCAGCATCTTGTTGGCCTTCTTTGCTGCTGCAGTGCACTGTTCAATCATGTTGAGTCTGTTGTCCACCAAGATCCTCAGGTCCTTCTCCACAGAACTGCTCTCCAGGCAGATGGAACTCAGTCTGGGATGCACACAGAGGTTATGTATTCCCAGGTGCAAGACCTTACACTTAACTCCATTGAACTTCATAAGGTTCCTGCTAGCCCATTCTTCAAGCCTGTCCAGGTCTTTCTGGAGGGTAGCTCTTCCCTCTGGAGTAGGCAGAGCTCTGGAGTGAGCATCCTCCCCACTCAACTTGGTTTCATCTGCAAAATTCATCAGGATGCTTTTGATCCCGACATCACAGTCCTGTTTAACATCTTCATCGATGATCTCAATGAAGGGATCAAGTGCACCCTCAGAAAGTTTGCAGATGACACCAAGCTGGGTGAAAGTGTGGATCTGCTTGAAGGAAGGGAGGCTCTGCAGAGGGATCTGGACAGGCTGGATCAATGGGCTGAGACCAATGGGATGAGGTTCAACAAGGCCAAGTGCAGAGTCCTCCATTTGGGACACAGCAACCCCATGCAGCGTTACAGGCTTGGGGAGGAGTGGCTGGAGAGCTGCCTGGCAGAGAAGGACCTGGGGGTGTTGGCTGACAGCCGGCTGAGCATGAGCCAGCAGTGTGCCCAGGTGGCCAAGAGGGCCAATAGCATCTTGGCCTGTATCAGACACAGCATGGCCAGCAGGAGCAAGGAGGTGATTGTGCCCCTGTGCTCAGCACTGGTGAGGCCGCACCTCGAGTGCTGGTTTCAGTTTTGGGCCCCTCACTACAGGAAGGACATTGAGGGGCTGGAGCGTGTGCAGAGAAGGGCAATGAGGCTGGTGAGGGGGCTGGAGAATAAGCCCTATGAGGAGCGGCTGAGGGAGCTGGGGTTGTTTAGCTTAGAGAAGAGGAGGCTGAGGGCAGACCTCATCATTGTCTACAGCTGCCTGAAAGGAGGTTGTGATGAGGTGGGTGCTGGTCTCTTCTCACAAGTGACAAGCGACAGGACAAAGGGAAATGGCTGCAAGTTGCACCAGGGGAGGTTCAGACTGGACATTAAGAAGAATTTCTTCACTGAAAGGGTGGTCAGGGATTGGAACACCTGCTCAGGGAGGTGGTGGAGTCGCCATCCCTGGAGGTGTTTAAGAGACAGGTAGATGAGTTTCTTAGGGACATGGTTTAGTGGGGAGACAGGCATGGTTGGACTCGATGTTCTCAGAGGTCTCTTCCAATCTCATGATTCTATGATTCTAATTATTAATTCTCACAGAAATATTTGTTTGACCTCATTCAGATCAAGAATAACGATTTCAACTGCCATTTGATAGTACTATGCCACCCGTTTAGGCATTTGACCTTCTACTGTATTTTAAGGATCTCTACACTAGTTTTTGTGCAGTATAGTTTGTGCTTGTTATAGTGACCTGGGGCAGCAGGGAAGTATTTGTGTGTAGCAGGAGCCAGGAGCTGTGCTGTGTGAGTTTGAACAAGAGTCCAAGAAGGCTTTCCTATCTGATTCAGATTCAGGTAATGAAGCAGGGATAGGAGGCCTGATGCCAGAACCAAACTCGTGATGCGGAGTTAGACGGCTCAGAATCATCCTGTATCATCAGTTTTCAGTTTATATATCTTTTCAGTGGTATCTCTGAGACTGAAAGTGGCGGTTGCAGTAGATTTATATTATATTGTACAAAAGAACATTGAGTGAATAATGTAGGAAATATCACAAAGCAAGCTATTTCACTCAAGCAGACCACACAGACAAAGAAGAAAATTGCAGTGAGTACAAGCTCCTGTGAGGACACTAAAGCTCTCACCTTCCAAAGGCATATAAAGTATCCTATCCAGCCTAACTTCACTCACATATGTACAAGAAAAATGTCCAAATCAAGTTTTCTATGAAATAGACACTATTAGCAGCACCAATACTGATATTATGGTATCCTACAAAAATTCCAGATAATAAAAAAATACAAACAGCTGCAAAACACTAAAAAAACCCAAACAATGTAAACAACGCTGAAAACCACAAACTTAAAGAGTAGCTTAGAGACTGGAAAAAATTATTCTGATTCTGTTATTTTTAATGTGAAATCAAATTGGAACCCAGGACTGACTATTTCTATTGCTGATTATGAAAGAATTCAAATGAGAAGCTCAGATGTGAATGTGTCCCCTGTGGATGTGAAAAATTTGACCCAACCAGATGTCTACTGGGATATTTGAGAGTTAATGTGCTTTCCAAATCTGTGTAAACACCGTATCTTCTGTGATGACTATCACTGAAAATAAGGCCAAAACTGGAGTTGAAATCAGAATGTTTCCTTAGTCTAAATCAGATGAATTTTTTTTTCTTGACTATGTAGACCCAAGGAACTGTGCTTTGTGTAACTATACCGAGAGTGCCAAGATGAGAACAATGTGATTTTGAAGCTGAAAGAGCAAGTTCCTGTGCTGTTAATCAAGCAATTATTTTTTTCAGGGAAAGCTGCAGTAGACAAAATCCTCGGTAAAGCTCATGGCTCAGGAGGTACACAGGGCAGTGAAGAAATAGATCTTTGGGGTGTATACAAAATTACCCGCATACTAAGACATGGTTTAGGTATCAATGGGTATATCTACACTTCTAAATGAAAGAAAGGAGAAAATATTAAAGCACTGGGTCCCAAAGATCCGTATGACTTCATCCTTACGGTACTTCTTGCCCCTGCAAAACCAAATCTTTCCCTGCTTTAACCACACATTCCAGCCACTGGGGCAGCAAAGTGTTAAACTGTCCAATGCCTCAAGCACATAAAGTGTGTAAGCCATGCAAACAAATAATTTCAGTTTTACAGGGAGAGAAAAAAAAGAGGAAAAGGAGCACCCAAGGATTACTGTATACCCTGAAGTTTAAGAAACTGATAAAAAAGGACAATGATCAGAGCTCTGGCCACAACAACACAGACCAAACAAAACAATCCCAGAAGCAAGCTATGAATGACTTTGGGTCTCTTTTTCCCTCCCTATGCTCTGACTACAAGATTAGAGAATCGTCATCTGTTGCACTCACATTTTGGTTTGTGATTTTTGTCTTTGACACAAAGAACTTTTAGTTCTTTTTTCACAGGGACAGAATAAACAGATGAGGTTCTTCTTAACTAGACAAAATAAACTTCTTTGCAAGCTGACATGATATTGCTTTTTCTAAATATTGTATTAAATACAAATTAAAAAAATTACATTCACATAGCTAAGAATATTACATGTAAAGATGCCAAATGTTCTCATATTACACTTTCAGGGACCTTTAGCTGTGTATTCATTGTAGATGAATTTTCAGAGGGATTGATTCAATTACAAATTGCACATTCTGATAGAATGTCATTTAAAAGAAGTTATTGCTTTTCATAGGAAACTAAACCTAATTAAAGACTTGGCTAAAAGAAAACCCTGAAATACATAGCACAATAGCAATAGCATATGTTACATTGAGTTAATTCTGTTATGAAACTTATCTAATTTCTTTCAGTACCGTTTTTATAGGAAAAAAAAAAAAAAGACTGTAACTTTACCTCAAAAGAAATTTTATATTTCCCAGTCCAAGCAATTAATCTCTTTTAATGTGTTTTAATTTGTTTTAGTTTTTTTCCCCTAAAATGTACCAAACACCAACATGTCTTCATTGTATATCATAGTATCACAGTAAGGTATCATAGTATCATAAGGTTGGAAAAGACCTCTGAGATCATCGAGTCCAATCTATGACCCAACACCTACACCTACTCCTACTTGTCAACTACACCATAGCACTAAGTGCCTCACCCAATCTCTCCTTAAACACCTCCAGGGATGGTGACTCCACCACCTCCCCAGGCAGCACATTTCAATGGCCAATCACCCTCTCAGTAAAGAACTTCACCCTTATGTTGATTTCATGGCATTTTCAGGGATTAGTTTTTAAAATTAAAATTGAAATTTCTGAACTAACCAGTGTTTCTGGCTGGTTTCTCTATTTTAAAAAGTTAGCATTCTTACAGAAAAGGTTTGCTGTTAAATTCTGTCACTCATGAGAAGTGGAAATTTTCAATATGCTGTCCATATTACAGACAGAATATGCACTATGGAACATAATGTGCTTTAAAAGTGCATCACGAACAGCAGACTGTATCTTAATATTAAGCAAAAATTGCCAGTTTTCTAAGCATCAGATTTTTCATTCCAACTTACTTATAGTAAAAATAAAGGAAAATGAGTTTTAACTGCAGGAAATGGAATACACAGATTAAGTTTGTATAGAAGATTAAATCAGCAACAACTATAACTGTGGTAAGTCCTAGTGTTTCTTCTGGATAAACCTTTCAAGTTAGAAGCCAAAATTTCTCTGTTATCTGATTCTGTAGGAATATTAACATTCTTAGATATCTAATAGAAAAACCATGAAATTCATGGGCTGTATCATAAATATAACATAATTATTTTTAAGCAATTAGCCCTCTCAAGGTCATCAGACTCATGCTAGCTCTCTCAAATAGACAAGAAATGTCATACCTTAAAAGAAGATTTTTCTAATCACCACGTTAAAAATCACATAGGAAAGCTGTTTGCAATTATTCATTCATAATGCATTGACATTACTGATTCTTGTCAGAATGTTTGCGAAAACTTAATTAATATGCAGAGACATAATTTAATATCACTTTAAAGTACTCAGATGTCACTGCACAAGGGCTTGGAAAGAATAATTTCCACATGTACGCACTGCTTTGAAGGTAATGTTCTTTCTGTAAACAAGTGCTGTGGCACATTTCACGTTTTTCAGAAATTACAAACCACTTAGAAGCTGTTATTTATGAACAACTTTGTACTGCTGTAGTCTTACATTAAAGGAAAAAAACCCTGTACATTTTTCCTGGTTTTCACATGGTACACGGATTATATGATTCAGTTTGGCTGGCCTAGAGCTATGTAGATTATATAACATATTCTGAATTTTTCTACTTTGTTCATAAACTCCAAATAAATCCAAATAGTTTTCCTTTTTGTCCTAATTTTTGAACAAAGAGTGAAAACCTCTGTTTAATATAAGCATATATAGTGCTACCGAGATGAGAAAATTCTAGAATATTCTGCTTTCTGGAATAATCAAAAAAAATCTCTGTAACATTAATACACAACTTAGAATATATCAAATGATTGAGTCTTCTAACATTTTTGAATGCTACTTGTATAAAATAATATAAAAATTAGAAGTATAATATATGTACAAAATTTTACTGACAGTTGGAACCAAATCTTGGAGAATGGTATTAAAGTATATACAGAAAGAATAAGGGCCTGTGGGATAAACCTTAATAGTCTTGGAAACTATATTTTTATTTAAGAGATAGTGCACCAAATATGTCATAGATCTCTGTATGCCCTTCAAATGAAACAGAGTTTTAATCAGAAATCTAATCTTCTGACCTATTCAAGGAAAGATACTCATTCACAAATACTACTATGACTGAGTAATAAACGAGATAATTTTTAGTATTTTATTTTCTGAGGGTCATAATAACAGAAAAGAAATAAATCCACTACCCTTAATCAGATCTTCATTCGAACTAAAATACATGCCACTTTTACTAAGTACATTTAGCAGTTTCACATGTTAAAACAAACTAAAAACTTCTGGAATATTTTCAATTATTGAATATATTTTCTCTCTTCTACTTTGCTTTTATTATAGCTTTCCTGTTGTTGACACCCTAATAATACAATTGACATGCAAACTGAAATGAGTGGATGAAATTCTTCAGTAATACTGCCTACTGCCTGTGATATCATATCTGTTGTAAACACCAAACTTTTTAAATCAGGAAGTTATTTAGTGGTTCAGAAACAGTCTGTAAACTCAGCTTCATGATGAGATTCAAAATGCTGCCCAATTTAACCAAGTCACAGACAAGAGATTTTAAACTTTGGATGAGATATTGTTCTAAAAGGTAACTAATTATGCATTGTAGGTGATTGCTTAAATTAATGAGACGTTTCTAGCTCAGCAGATAATGAATATACATGCTTGTTCATTCCTCTTCTACTCCTGAACTATTAACTACATTTGTTAGAATAACAATTAGAAGCCTGTTCTAATCCACCTATTTGAATTATTTCCATGTTTATATTGCAAGCTGATTGTGTTCCTCATCTCTCAGCCATTTGTGCTGTGCGCCTTGACTTGTTCCTAAATTTTTGAGATTTCTGGAAGGGTGAGAACCTTACACTCTCTTGAAAAAATGTGCTGGAAGTCACATTCTTACTACAAATACCTACTTTTATGATCTTTGTCACATAATCACACATATGTTTATTCAATTTTTGTGGAAAAAAATCCAACCAACAATGAAAAAACCCAAACAAGCTAAATCAACCAATAGAGAGAGTCCTAAAAATAATCAAAACACCAAAATGTAAAAGAAACAGAACCAAAAGAAATGAACAAATAACCAACCAGAAGTCCCTGTATCAGGTCATATTTAGTATGAAATTTGTATACACTCTGAGGGACTTGTCTCTTAATGGGGACTATACAGAAAGCTAAGAATTCTAATTCAGCTTCCTAAATTTGTCACTTGAGTCAGATATCACTCAGACCTATTCATTGCATTTCTGAATCATGAAACACCTAAATTCTTTATTGAGATCTAACTCTTAGAACTTCAGCCAGTAAAACTTC
Organism: Neomorphus geoffroyi; assembly: GCA_033558235.1. Classification (NCBI taxonomy): domain Eukaryota; kingdom Metazoa; phylum Chordata; class Aves; order Cuculiformes; family Neomorphidae; genus Neomorphus; species Neomorphus geoffroyi. The sequence goes on from JAUMJM010000005.1 coordinate 25,474,591, forward strand.
TCAAAGTGCTGACTCATTCGATCTTCCTTTAACGATGTGTTTCTTAGAATAAAGTCCTAAGTCAATTATATAAAATCACAACTGCAAACATTAGGACTTACTATTAGGCATGTATTTTGGTCCCAAGAATATTCTTGAAAAACTAATGCAGGTAGGAAAGACATGCAGATACCAAAGGTTGAATAATTGAAGCAGTAATCTCTGTTTCATTTTTTAAAACATATTTTTTACTGAATTCAGGTAGTTTTCTCAATCTTCAGGAAAAAAATAACAAAACCACTAGAAGAAACATTTGCAAATGCCTAGGCCAGCATTTACAGCTTTGTTATATATCTTAATCTAGTTGGAAATCAATTAAATTAATCTGAAAAAGGTTTAAAAGCGTAGCCCAGACAAATCCATAGAGGGAGAAGAACTTGATAGATAAGCTCTAAGAGCATTGCATATGATGTTTCTTGCTGTGGTTGATTGTATTCTGATCATATTAGACACTTAGCACCTTTTGTGAACTTCTGATTGCTGTTAGTTTCTATTGACTTTTGGATTTCACAAAACTAGGAATGACAGCCTAGAAGGCTGAAAAATTTATTTTATGGTACATGACACATTTACGTGTAATACATTCAAAAAGCAAAGAAAAGCAAGTTACAAACCAACAGGGCTTTTTGTCACATACATAGCTCAAGACTCAGTGTAGTCCCTGTTAATATATCATAAGTCACAGTATCACAGTATCACAGTATCACGGTATCATAAGGTTGGAAAAGACCTCTGAGATCATCGAGTCCAACCCATGACCTACACCAGCCTACACCAACACCTACGCCTACTCCTACTTGTCAACTACACCATGGCACTAAGAGCCTCATCCAATCTTTCCTTAAATACCTCCAGGGACAGTGACTCCACTACCTACCCGGGCAGATCATTCCACTGGCAATCACCCTCTCAGTAAAGAACTTCTTCCTAATGTCAAGCCTAAACCTTCTCTGGCATAGCTTGAGACCGTGTCCTCTTGTTCTGTCACTGGTCACCTGAGAGAAGAGACCAACACCTGCCTGACTACAACCTCCTTTTAGGCAGTTGTAGAGAGCTATAAGGCCTCCCCTGAGCCTCCTTTTCTCCAGGCTAAACAACCCCAGCTCCCTCAGTCGCTCCTCATAGGACTTGTGCTCCAGCCCCTTCACCATCCTCGTTGCTCTCCTCTGGACGCACTCCAGCATCTCGACATCTTTCTCAAACTGAGGGGCCCAGAACTGGACACAGCACTCAAGGTGTGGCCTGACCAGTGCCGAGTATAAGGGAATGATGACCTCTCTCGTCCTGCTGGCCACACTGTTCCTGATGCAGGCCGGGATACTGTTGGCCTTCTTTGCCACTTGGGCACACTGTTGGCTCATGTTGAGTTTCCTGTCCACCAGCACTCCCAAGTCCCTCTCCACCTGACTGCTCTCCAGCCACTCTGCACCCAGTCTATAGCTCTGCATGGGGTTGTTGTGACCAAAGTGTCCCCATCTATAAAACAGAACAGATACTGCATTAAGGATTTACTTAATTTCACTGAAATTTGCTTACTTGATTAACAAAAAGAAAAATAAATAAATAAAAAGGACAATCTTACTGTTCTACTTTGATAGCAGAAGGCTTTTACAGCTTCTCTCTCATAAGTATATATCATAAAGAATAATGATCATAATATGAAATTCTAGTGGCAGCAAAACGCCAGTATTTTACTGTAGATGTTAGGAAAGCTAAGGAAAAAATCAAAGAGATTTTGCTTTTGCTTCCACAAAGAAACAACTGCTGACTTTGCGCTATTCTTGGGTAGTCCAAGTGACACTCTTGTTGTAATGTGATATGTTGAGCACAGTGGAATATTCACATCCCCTAGCGTGTAGTGTGCTGGCTATAAAGTTGCTGATGCATTCCAGGACATGGTTTGCCCTTTGTTGCTGGAAGAGGTCATGTTCAGTTCACTGTTCACCAGTACCCCTAGCCCATGACACACAGGCCAATACTGAAGGTCTAATTAGTCTAACTCAGAATTACACATTTATCTTTGTAAAATCTAATACAACTCCTTTGTTAAGTCTTCCAACCCGTTCAGCTACCTCTATAGTCCTTTTCAGCGTATCTGTCTCTCCTCCTGATTTGGTATCATCTGTGGTGAGGGTGCGTTCAATCCGATCATTCAGATTGTTTAAAAGGATAATGAATAGCATTGAATCTAATATGAACCCTTGAGGTACTTCCGTGATGACCATCTGATGGCTGGAATTTGAATCATTCAGGTTTTCTTTCATCTTGTGGTCAGTTTGTCCAGTCCATATTTTACCAGCTCCAACAAGGATGTTAGAAGATACCATGTCAAACACCCTGTAAAATTTCATGCAGATGTCCTCTGCTCTCCTCAGGTCACTGAGGAAGGTATGCTATCAAAGAAGGCAATCACTTTAATTAACTACAATTTATCCTTGGAAAATTCAGGGTTTTCCCAGTCTCCTTCGTGTCTTTTGTGTGTGTGGAAATAGCTTCTATATAGATCAATTCCATAATTTTCAAAGAGACTGAAGTGAGGCTACCTGGTGCATAATTTTTGAGATTTTCCCTTTCCTTGTAGATGGATGTAATATTGATATTTACTCCTTCTAAGTCAACTGGGACCTTCCTTGGTCTTCCAAAAATGAAAGAGAACAGCTTTGCAATGATGCATTCCAGCTTTCCTCAGGCACACCCCACCAGATCCCATAGACCTGTACATGTTCAGCTTGTACAGATGGTCCTGAACTCAACACTCCTCGGTCCACCATTTGCTTTATCAGTTCTTGGCATTGGAGTTTGCCAATTAAGACCTAGCTGAACACAACACTGAGTACCTTGCCACCTGTACGTAACTTGCCAACCACATTCAACAGCAGTCTCTTGTTTCCATTTCCTAGTAACATACAGAGAGTAGCACCTCTTGCCAGTTTAAGCCCCAGCTGAGCTTTTGCTTTCCTAACTGCATTCTCTACATGCTCAGGCAGTATTTTCTTTCTATTTATTTATTTATTTTTATTTTCCATTGATGTTTGAGGTCTCCTAGTGTCTTGCTGATTTATTAGTATGTCTGCTCCTTTTTTTTTTTTTTCCATTTAGGGGAATGGATCATACTCGTGCTTTGAGAAGGCTGTTTCTGAAAATCTCCCAGCAGTTTTGAAGGTTTTCTTGCCCTCAAAGTCAGACTCTCTTTGGATCATTCCTAGTAGTTCCCTGAACAAGATGAAGTCTGCTCTTCTGATATCGAGCCTTTATTCATTTACATGTCTTTCTCATGCCTCTTAAGATCATAAAAGTCTAAATATTTAGGGTCACTGTGGCCAAAGCTGGTGTTGGTAATCACATCTCCAAAGAGTTCTTGCGTATTTGCAACTAGTAACTGAAGAAGGCCACCAATCCTTGTTGTCCTGTTCAGCAACTATGTTAAGAAGTTGTCATTGACACAATCCAGAAATCTCCTAGATAACCTCCATTCACTCAAACTTCTTACAAGGCACACATTCCCATCTCCTCTAAATTAACTTTTTCTTTCTATAAATGGAACTGTTCTTTTCACTGATATAATTTTACCCTGAAATGTACTTATAAAACTTTTACTTTTTCCTTTTTTTATGTCCCTGTGTAACTTAAACTGATTTCATGGTTCTATCTTTCTGATATAATCCTTGCATGCTTGACCTATTCCTTTACAGTAATCTTCAGTCATGTCCTTATTTTCAATTTTTCATGATTCCTTTTTTAAAACATTTTAAAGTCATTAAAGAGCTCATTAAACAGCCATTAAGTTATTTCAGTATGCCTCCTAGCTTTCCTCAACAATAAGATATTTTGCCACTAGTTCAATCATCTAATTTTGCTGCTCTCACCTTTTCTTTTCCTGCATAGTAATAATTTTTTTCTTTTGGTTATTACTCTTACACGTACTACCTTCTAACTTCAGGAGTTCAATAATTTGTCTCCGATGATTAAAAAAAAAAAAAAGAAATCTAAGGTAGCTTTTCCCATAAAAAAATTATTCCATTTTATAAATCAAGACATTCTTCCAGGAACATTTAGATTGTCTGATCTGATTTATTTTCCAGTAGATAGCCAGATATTTGAATCTCTCGCTACCAGCTTGTCATATATTTTGAAAGCGTGTATTATAAAAGAATTTCTAGTAGCATAAAAAGACCTTGTATCAGTATGACCCTGGGTTTACTCCCTCTAAACAAATTAGGTAAACGTGTTACATTTATTTTATTTTGAAAGATAAAACTATGAGATAACAAGGATGGGATTTTCTAGTCCTATCTGAGTCAAATAAAGTCTGATCTAATCATGCTGATTTATTTTCCAATCAAAGCAATTGATTAATTTCAAGAGAGGCATACAATATAGGTCACACAAGTAATTCTATGGACTATTTTTCTGCGACTATCTTAAATAACTGAACATTATATCTTTGCTTCCTAATTTACACCAAAGAGTGTATGATTTTTTCTCTTAATACTTGACAATGAATTATCTTATTTTTTTTTTTCTTTTGAATGTTAAAATAATAAGTTCTGAAGACAGCAGAAACACTCAAAACGTAATAGTTTGAATTAGTGGCATAGCAGCTCTCATATTCTGACCATGTTTCTCAGCAAATTACATGCTTAGAAGGAAGTTTATATGAACTGAATGAAACTTTCATACATTTCTGAAACAAAACTACTAATTTCAATGACATGAGAAATGGGAAGCTACTTAATTTATGTGTTTACTGGATGACTATTTATACTCAATAACAGGCCTATTAAATTTAATTTCTTTCTGTTCATACTTGGTCTTCAAAGTAATAATCTTTTTTTTATTCAACTCTTGACAACCTACTTTCTGCTATTTTCATATGCCCTTCACATTTTCTGCATATGCACAGGCTGTATTTATTTAAGAATACTCCTGGTCTATTTAAATTTCAAAATATCACATTTTTGAAATTGCAGTGTTTTAAGCGGTTACAAACAAGTCTCCAATATAAGCGGAAGAACTCAACAGGTTGGGGAACAGACTGACATGAATCTTAAAAAGATCAGCAAAGGTAAATGACAAGCTCTGCTTCTGGCAAGGAACAATCCCATGCACCAGTATAGACTGGAAGGCAAATAGGTAGAAGACAACCTTACAGAAAAGACCCGGGGATCCTGGAGGACTGTGCATTGACCATAAGTGAGAAAAGTACTCTCACTGCAGTATTCCAGACTGTATTGAGAAGGGTGATTTCCCTATCACCATCCCTTTTTCTGTTTTTGTAATGTTCTGTTCTGGAAAAAAAAGAAACCCAAAACACAACACAGAAAAACCTCCAAACAAAACAATTAGATTTTGCGCATCAAATGCCTATAGTTGCTCAGTAGAAAATTATTAGTTCGGCAACTTAATCTTCGGGGACTACTGTGTGTTTTCACAAACCTTAACAATTCTTAACAGTTTGTATGACCATATGGATATGAATGGAGTTTTCCTAAAATTTTCAGTAACTTATCATAGCATTGATGAATCTGTGCATCTTACGGACATCTCGGCAGGCCAACAGAAACCTCAAGCTATTTTTGAGAAGACAGCTAAGAGATAAATGAAGGAGAAGAATCGGATCATTTATCAAATCTATAAAGAATGACATTCAAATGTAATAAGAGGTAGATCTGGGAACAAAAGGTTAAGTAAATGGAAAATTTAAAGGATTTCCAGGAAAAGGGGAAAACGCAAGAACAGTAGCGATGCACTGGAGGGCATGGTTCCCAGCATTGGTCAGAGTAGCTACCGTGGCACATCAGAGACCTCTCCTCAGAGCCAGATCTATTGAATGGATGTCACCACCCAAGCCTGGGACCTTTCCATGCCTCTTGCTGAGACCGGGGTGGGTAGAGTTGATGGCCTTGACTGCAAGAGATGTGTGCTGGTTGGGAATCCCTTAAGTTGAAAAGTTACGGTAGGAGGTGAACAGACTGCAGTACTTGAGGCAACAAAAAAGGTATTAATAGCCTCTTCATAGAAGCTCTGCAGAGATGACAGCATGAGCTCCCAGTTACACAGAAAGAAGAGCAGTCAAGGACTGTACCTGTTTAAATGGCAAATGGAGACTCCCACAAAGGTGAAGGCCAGGAGCATGCTACTTCTGGCAGTTGGAGGAGGTTTGCCCAGAGACCTGCTACTGCAGAACTGCTGAGCTCCCTGGTGTACACATACAGGGGAGAAATCTCCAGCTGGAGAGGTACCACAATGGGATACTCCTGAACCAGGCATGAATCTGCACTAGGGAAGTGGTGAGTGATGGTTATAGGGGACTCTCAACTTCAGTGGTGGAGACCCACATCTGACTGTCTGACTTGCTGTCTGGGGAGATGTATTCCTTCCTGGGGATTCTGATTAGAGTTACTGTAGATAGACTGCTGAGGATTTTCCAGCCCTCAGACTATGTCCTTAGACTAGTGTATCTCTGTGGGCATGCAAAATACTGCTGGGGAAACCCTGAATATATCTACAGTGACCTATGTGACTCCAGAGGAAAAGGCAAGTACATAGGGTCACAGAGGGTCCATCTTCGATCTAGTCAGTGGAGCAAAAGAGCTTGGAGAGAAGACTAGATGATCTCCAAGAGATCTCTTGCAACTGAAAGTATTCTGTGACTTGAGGAGAGTAACTTGGATTCACAGAGAAAATCTTGCTCCCATCTTTACCTCTCCAGAGCAGTGAACAAACTTCATACGTAACTGAAATACAGTAAACATTTACTTTATGTCATTTATTAGACTCTAAGCTCCTATATCAGCAAATCACCATCTATTGGCATTCATTTATTTACTTATGTCAGCAATAACAGAAATTCCTATAAAGTAATGTATTTTCTGTAATTTAGAGACTAAAAATGAACCACCAACATTTTAATGTCTATGTTGAAATACAGGAATGATACAGCTTATGACTCTTATCACGTGAGATGTATAAATTCCGGGCTTATTTTCCATTCCATAAATACATAATGTAACAGCATAACTTAAAACTTGAAAAAATTGGCCCGTATATTGTGTAAATAAACATATTAACTTTTCAGTTACCAGTCAAATCAGCAGCTTGTTACTAAGGAAACATCTTAGACTTTGCAGTAACCTGAAGGACACTGTGGAGTATTACCCTCAAATGTCACTATGATGTATAAGCAGTACAGATAGCCGGACTTTTAAATCATGGGATAAGCAGGTAAAAGTTAGCTATTGTGGGTTTTTTGTGGGGGACGGGGGCAGGTGACACAACATCCTCCCTCTCCGCAGCGACTTCACTGTTTTTCATGGAAGTCACAGTTTTTATTTCTAGCATTTGAATTTGTCAAAGGCATGCAAAGTGTCTTGTAAATAACTATTAGGAGAAGATAATGAAAACCTTTTTTTTTCTGTTTAGTACTTCTTGTCTGAGTTCATGAGAAAAAGGGTTAGGAAAAAAGTCTGACTAATACAAAAGCATATATTCTTTTATCTCTGTTATTAAAGAGTGTGTTTAATAGACTAAAACACGATCAAGTGACGATGTAAATCTGTGTTTGATAAACAGCTTGTCTACAGTTCAGACACAAAACTTTCAATGAAAAGTCAGATAAAGCTGCAAATTAAGCAAATGCAAATATCTTCTGTATGTATATATCTAGAAAAGCAAATAAAGTGTAACAGGAAAGGAGACTTTTTTTTTTCCCCTGTATATTTTTTTTAACTCTCTGTAAATAAGAAATTTTAATTTTATCTAGATTTTAAAGGGCATAGTCTTTTTGGATCAATTTGTTAAATTCACAATAATTCAAACCCATTTTTTAGATTGTGTAATGTGATGTAATATCCCTGTTAAAGGGCTCACTCCATCCAAACTATGGAAGTGGACAACTCATCTTTTGGTCAATTGTTTAGTTTTTATGAAAGAGATTTTAAGTCATCTTAAATTCTGACAACTGAAGTACTGATTTCCACTGCAGTGGCTTAGAGACAAGAGAATGGGTGAATGGGTGCATCAGTCCAGCACATTATTTACTGTCAGAATCATAGAATAGCTTGGATTGGAAGAGACCTTTAAAGGTCATCTAGTCCAACCCCCCTGTGGTGAGCAGGGACATCTTTAACTAGGTTGCTCAGAGTCCTACCCAACCTGACTTTGAATGAGCTATAAGAGAGAAAATATAAAGATTATATCAGGCTTGTAAAAAGCCTTCTTTTTGTTTGTATGAATGACTTTCACAAAATTGAAAAGTGTAAGTGAGATTTCTTTATTGGATCATTTCCCATAAACCTCCTAAGCAAGAGAAGATTGATATGAAGAGGTAATGCTTTTTTAAATTAAATTGGTGTAATTTAGGGGAAACAGTTTATTGGGGACATTTATCACAAAAGCCTAACCCCTTGAAGATATCAGTGAAAATATAAAAATTTTCTCCTTCAAATGGAGAATGCTTTTGTTTAAAAATTTTGTGCCCTCTGTAATATAATGTGCCTTGTCATATGTAATAGAAATTTTCTTGCATATCTTGAAAAACATTAACAGCATTTGTTGGATCAAACTACCATTGTGGTTATTTTTTTAAGGATTTTTCTATTGTAGTTAAAATAACAATCACAGAATTGTTAGCTATGAAAGGCTGGATGAAAAAATCAAGTCAGGAAATGCAAGCAAAATTAAGAGTAATCGTCTTCTTAGATGTCAAAATAGAAATTGCATAGAAGCTATAGTAATAGTAAAAGTAACAGTGTAAGTAAAAGGCATAATAGCAGGAAAGATATTGGATAAAATTACACCAAGAAAAGAGATCAAGAAAAAAATCATAGAAAATAATAATAATATTTTTAAAAGAGCTTTTTGGAAGATGCTATAATTGAAACAAACCTGAAGAAAATAAGTCGAAAAGAAGATAGTTCGTAAAAAAGGAAGAAATGTCAAGCAGTACAATAACAAGGAAATATTCAGACTATAAATTCTCTCTGTAAGAGAGAGACAAATAGTGAGAATTAAACAGAGGTTAGAATGGATTAGAAGTGAATGCTTTAAGCACTGTTAACAGTTCAAATCTGTATTCAGCCTGTCTAGGCATTTGCAATAAAATCTAGAATTCTATGATCCGACATAGTAAAACTGAAAATTACCCAACATTTTTTTATAAATAACATTTTCATCACCTTTCAGTTCTTCATCAAGCTTTTTTACAGAAATTTCCTCATCTGCAACAATATGAGGTGGGAGGAAAAGAACATACTACAACCCTACCTTAAAGGAGCAGTATAACTGATTCCTCCCTAAGATTCAGTCTCATCAGTAGGGTACAGTGGAGTTTACACAGAAGTGCTCCCAGAGGAATTAGTGAAGGTTGTACACAAAATTACTTTATTTTGTCGCTGTTAGCAGCATCAGGTGATTAGGATGTTAGATTTAATTTGGACAGCCAAATTTAGATATCTTCAAATGATCTGGGTGCCTGAAAGTCCTGTTACTGTCACAATGAATGTGCACAGTCAGAATCTTCATCTCTGTCAAGGCTGAAGAGCTATTCACCTCACCCTAAAGCAGACTATGTCTCTGTTGAGTCTCTTGACTAGGTAGCTTTTGCTGTGCTCTAGGTGTCTGAGACACCACCTAGAGGGCTGCAGACAGAGGAGACTCATAGTATTTTGGAGAGACAGCTGGATGCCCAGCTGGATACTTCAGACCATTTTGAGTATGTCTAGACATCTACGTGTAAGTCTGTACCTTTGATCTAGTAAATCAAACGCTAAACCTCAGTGACTATTTTAGCTAAATCATAACAACTACAGTCAAAGTTTAATGACATCACTCACATACAAACTCTGCTATTGACAGCTAAACTAGATACCTGAATCTGATACTGATCAGCCTTGCTCCTAACCTCCTTCAGCTACTCACATTTTTTGTATCACCAATTCCCAAAAAGTTTACTTGCTAGAACAGCCCTTGAGGTCGTTCTGCTGAGGGAAGTCAAAATCTCAGCAAATGTTCATTTTTGGCTTTCATCTTTCTTTCAGGATCTGAAACTATCTCTGCATATAAATAAGTTTCTTGAAGTCACCAGAGAAAAAAGAGTAACTCAACCAGTTCAAGGAAGACACACTTTTATAATAAAATGTTTCTATTCTTTAAGCTATATAATTCTTCATGCTTGAAGGCAGATAATAAAAACTTTTTTTCCGATGTAAAATGATCTAAATAATAAAGACAACTGCATTCTTATTATTGTTCACATATACACTCCCAAGTACACGGACTTACTTTTTTACTTCCGTATAACAACAGAGATCATACATTTCACCTTCTCATGTATAATGAATTAGTTACCAAAAATATCGGTATTTTTTTCACCTGCAATGAAATCTCTACATCCTTATATTATCATTAAAAATTTGACGTGCAAATCAGAGATAGCTTTTGTGTGTGCTATTCCTTGTGTGGCTTCCAATGCAAAAAAACAATAGAATATATTTTAGTCTTCTTATTTTTCTCCTAACTCAAAATTATTTTGGAAGACAGATGGACTGTTTTGTTAATCCTTTAATCCAGCAATTAGAAAAAAATATTCCTGACCATAAAAAGTGGGGTATGATATTTACTAACATCTATACAAACCATAAATGCATGTTCATACACATAGCACCTTAAATATACAGATATGTTATTCTAATATACATAGGCTTAAGGAACTCACTTTCCAAGTTAAAGGATAATTACCAGTCTATAAATCTCTGGAAAAAACATGACAATGAAATGAAATAAAAAGTCATCACAGCTTTTTTTTTTTTTTAATGCATGAGATCAGAATCAACACTTTATTTTTATATTCAAAAATTATTTGAAAATATTCTTTTCAATCATCATGTATTTTCAAATAAATGAAACATCCATCATCCCAGAACAGTGGATGGTACATATTTAGAGAAATATGTTCTTGTTACTAAGACAAGTCAAGCAACAACCAGACGCAAGACTTCTTCTTTAAGAAAAACCCCAAATTAACTCCTCAGTGAGAAAAAAATCTGCTGGTTATTACACACCAGTCTAAATCTATATTGAATAACTTCATTTATTAATCACAAAACCACCACAAAAATAAATAATAGCTATTACATCATTGTATTGCTCTTATTACTTTTGTTGTTCTTACTACTGTTACTGGACTTGCATTGTGTTTAATTGCATCTGTTATGATTAGAAGCTCTTGATCTCTCTATATAGATACACAAAGAGTTAGACTGTCAGAAAAAAGAGTTCAGGCAGAATTCATATCTTCATAACTGATGCAACAGAAGTAGCAGTCCAGTATAACTCATTTGTGGAAGAATACAATAAATAAATCCTTTTTAGGTTAATCCAAAACTTTTCCTTTTCACATAAATTTAGATGTTCAGTTTGAACTTTGTAAAGCGATGACTTCATTTTTTTAAGAGTAAAGCTTAAACAAAATGTCAATGATAATTGGAGTGCGAGAAGAAAATATCAAAGCCACAGAAAGATGTGATTCAGTAAACATGTTATTAGCATGCTTAACGCTGCACTGACAGTGTACAAAAGCATATTTTCTAGAAGTACCAGGTTAAACACAGATGCAACATACACCTGCATTGACAAATTATAGTAATGGTGTTCCTACAAACCTTTCTGAACAGTAGATTTAAAACACTTAAACACAGAGTAAGATATATGAATTCTTGTTCTTTTGTAACCAAAACGAATAGAATCTGTAGTTTCCTTTTCCCAGGTAAGTGTCCCAGCTATTGAGCTAACAGTAGGAATGAACAGAAAAAGGAGAAATGTTCAGTGCCCAACACACCAGCCGAAGAGGGACCCTTACGAGGAAGAAAAGAAAAAAGGTGCAGAACACTCTGAGCCTAATGGTTGGATTTTTTCTCAAGCAATGCATCTCCTGATCAGGAGACAAGGGTGGCAAAAAAGTAAGTAGTTTACTGGGCACCACAGAGTTCAAAGAAGAACGCAGGATTATTATCACATACTTGAATAAACTTTTGAAATTTACTCAGTAAAGAAAAAAGAAGCTGCAAGAATAGTTTATTTGCAGTCCACATCTCTGCTAAATATCTGACATAAGAAACAGGTAATAAATTTGTTCATACCATTTTCGTCTGTCTGGTTTTATTTTAAATAGGTCCTTGAATACCATTAAACGGTAGGAGCTCTTTTTAATATTTCGAATTTAAGTACATTAGAAAATTGATTTTTAAACCCTAAAATTAGACTAACAGGCTCAATTGATTAACGATATGCATCATCCCGATGATTCTCTTTTATGCTTAAAAACGTGGTTATTTTTTAGACTGATATTTCTAGCAATTTTTTTCTTTTGAGCTTCTTGCATTCTTCAAATACTTTTTAGGAACGAGAGTAATTTAACCTTGTAGAAGTTTTCCTTATGATAATTTAAAATCATTAGTTAAACAATTTGTCTGGATTAGCAAAGACAGATGTAGATGATCATTTAAAAAAATACATCCATTACCTCTTCCAGACACTACCACTTCCAGCCAGTTTTATCTACCAAAACACAGGGCTTTTCACATGTTAATATATTGTGTTGTTATGCTAATATTTTCTGGGGAAATTAAAAAAAGGAAGATACTCTAGCAATACAAGATATTTAAATTTTGTCAATGGGGTCCTATTCTACTGTTCTAAATATACTTAACCTTCCTTATGTATTTGTCAAGATGCTTCTCTAGGAACATTGGTTTATATTTATTATCAATAGGCAACACTGCATGTTTTCATTTACTATAATGTAAAGTAATAAATGCTTTTTCTGATCTGAGCTCATATCTAGTTTTTTCCAAAAAATATTTTTGTGCAAAGTTATCACAAAAACAATATGAAAACCAAACCTGCTTTCAGTGGAGATGAAAGTAGCTAACGTCATTGCTGAAAGAAGCTGGGATCCTTGGATGTTTCTTTTAAGAAAAGTTAATAGTGTAATTGAGATAATAGTTTTTATTAAAAGACCCTTCAGGGATACTTTTATTTCCAGATGCCTCGAAACATCTTCCTTGAAATCCTTTCACTCTGAAGACAACATTTATCTCAGGTGACACTGTACATTAACAATGGATGCCTATACTTGCTAATAATATATAAAATCTTTAGGGGAGAAGTTGGGATCTCTTCATATTTTATTTTGTACTCTCAACTGAGAAAAAGTTCACTGTGGAATACAAGTCAGAGCTGAAAAGAATGGAAGGTAGGTTGTTTTAACCTATCCCTTTAGGCTTCAAGTGAACTAAAGGAAAATCTTTTATTTTCTGTTATTGGCTTACTCTAAAGAGACTGTCAATTTTGTTGCTTACAGAACACTTATGGAGTCACAGTGTTCTGTAATTTCTGATTCAGACCAAGCTTTCAGTATCTATATTATTTCTTAAAGACTTTTTTATTATTAAGCTATTACTTGTCATATGCCTCTCCGTGTCATTAACCTTGGTTTTATCCTTTTCTTTGTTGTATCATTTCATTATCTGAAGCCAAAGTGATGTCATTGTGATCCCATCAAGGCTGGGATCCTTTAATCTAGGGTTAATTACTTCTTTTTTTTTTTTTTTCATGCTTATTGCACTACTTCAGAAAGAAAATTAATAATATTCATGTATGAAAAAGTTGTCTTAATTTCAATACTCCTTTGGCTATTCAGCCTACTTCAATGGAAAGCATCACGTTTCAATTTAGGAGGCATACGCATGTGATTTCTCCTATGATGTTTAGTCTAAAACACTGCTTGCTGGCAGCCTTGATGGGGTCACAATGACAGTTTAAAAGTTACTTAAATGTGATTCAAGTTAGGGAAAGTGGTTCTTTGATTCTTCTAGGTCTTCTGATGCTCTAAGACATTTGTCTATGTGTTTACAATGAGGGGTTTGTGCTTTCCACGGTGGGGGAAGGTGGAAGATGGTAGGTCCTCATATGGAGATGATTCATTCCAAGTGAAATACTCTGGATAATCTAGACTCATAATTTTAACTTGTCTCTGCCAAGAATTTTGTCATAGTATAATGGTTTTACTGTGCTTTAGCTAGGTAAAATTTTATTTGATTTGTATAACAAAACGAAACTGATATTTTTTACTAGCTTGTGCAAATAACTGTCCTGGTTTCAGTTGGTGTAGAGTTAATTTTCTTCCCAGTAACTGCTGTGTTTTGTATTTAGTATGAGAATAATGCAGAGAACACATACTGGTTTACTTGTTATAAGGTAAAGTTTATACTCAGCTGGGATAAAGTTAATTTTCTTCCAATAATAAGGGAGGCAGTGATTAAAACCCAACCTGGTCAGTCACACCAATTGATGAGGACACAGTGGAGTGTGAGAATGTTTATTCAGCAAAGTGATGTGATTGAAGACCTTGTCAATCGGGAAACTAATTTAAAAAAGGGTAAACCAGAAGCAAAATATACATACAGACCTGGCAAAACAAATATGGTGACAATGACAAGAAACAAATTTTGCCACCAACACAAATGACTAGGCTATCAAAAAACTACAGGCACAAATAGGAAGGGTTTTTTCTACATCCTTAAAAAAAAAACCTAATTGGAAACTTCAGGTACTGAATGAGTTTGCTAATCACTGATCTTATCCAATTGAAAATAAGGGAGCTTTATCCAAGTCTAAAACTAAAATCACTTAATCAGCACGATGGTTGCCAATAATGTCATGTGGACATTCATAACGACTCCAATGATGTACTTTAAAAAAGGGGCATTTACAATGAAAAACAATACGTAGAAAGCATTTTAGCACTTCTAGGCATACAAATTACAAAATCATCAGAAAGATCTTCAGGATAAGCAAGATTTATCACTAAAGAGTACTCATAATTGGCCTTTGTGTTTCACTGGGGAATTCTACTTAAGTAATGAGACTACTAAAAAACCATTTAGGACTTTGGAGAGTAAAATTTTCACTTTCTTCACCAATAAAATGATTTATGAGATCAGGAGAGCTCAAAAGAATATGAATTTCAGAAACAGAACGTTAAAGATTTTTGTGCTTTGATTGAAAAATTGAAAGTCCTACAGCTATGTTATATCTATAGGCATTTACTGTAGAGGCATCTTGTTTCTTAAGAATAATATGTAAAATAAAATACCTTTAATCATCTCCCTGCCCTCCAGGTTTGAAGGTTTTTTTAAAAATTTCATTTTTGAAGATGTAGTATTTATCAAAGCATTAGGAACGCCATCAGCTGTGAGTACTGACATTGGCTTCAGGAACTCTTTTTGGAAAAGGAAAATCTAAGAAAACATCAAAGATGTGGACGTTGGGCAGAATTTTAAAAATACTGCTTTTGGAGAACTCTTAAAATCACTACTCCTCCCCATCCCTCTTGCTGTGGCCCCAGTAGTGGTGGTGGTGGTGCAGCTCTGGCACGGTGAGATGGGGAGAGCTCCTCAGGGAGCTGGGGCAGCCTTGGCTGGTTGGGGATGATTACAACAGATTCAGTCCCTGTCCCCACTGCCTGATGTGTCTGACTCCGGTGGTTATGGCCAGACAGACCATGGGATAAGGTTGAAAACACACAATAGCCCTTTGTGTCATGGCACTTTTGGAGGGGAATTTGCAGCCCTCACTTGCTGGGACCCCAGAAGACAGCCAGTGGGGGCTGAGTGAAAGGAATGCACCGCAGGTTGTTTCCACTCGTGCTCATTTTATTGCCTGCGCTGATACCTGCTGGTGTGCTTTGGCTGTGTGAGTGTCTTTTCTTCCAATTACTGTTTCATCAAAATTGTTTTCTTCTGGTAGGGAAAAGAATGATTCAGATAAATTGACATTTCCTGATGTCAATCTGTTTAGTTAAAAGTATGCTTCTCTACTCTGCCAAACACACAGACGCTATCACTGTGCAGTTTAGCAAAATACGTAGGCACGGGATTTAAGCACATAATTGGATATTCTCTTGTTAGGTAGGGATTGCTTAATTAAAGTCAAGCACTAATTAGATTTCTTCCAGATGATATAAGAGTTCTCATCGTTGCCTGCTCTTATTAATCCTAACCTAAACAACTTGTACGGTGCTTCAAGCCTGTTACTCCTGTTTCTCTGCTCCTTGTTTTGTATGCTTTCAAGGTTGTATTCACTCCATATTTGCTGTTTTATGTATAAGAAGAAAACAACTCCATCCTTTATATTTTATGAATGTTTAAGTATCTGTGTTTATAAATTTAGTCTGATTACTGCATAGTTATGGAGGCAAATAATGTCAGGGCAAATGTGTTGTGGTATGTTGTCATGACAGAATTTCTCACCAGATGTGAAAGAGATTTTTCTAGACATCAGTGTTTAATACAGTGGAATTTTGGATAATACGCACCAGGACTGGAGAACTTTGCACAGTTATCCTAAAATGCAAATACAGACATGCCTTTAAACATTATGAGGAAATAACAGGAATAGCAGAGGGCAGACTAGAAAGCCTCTGAGATTCAGCTATGTGGCAGAAGACAGAAAAGGGAATCCATATGCTATGCTTTGTCTTCCTGCTGGAAATGAGCAAGGAAGGCTAAGATGATACTGCAAGGTTGCAATATTTGAGAAGAGAAAATTTGGTGCCTAAGAGATGTGTGGCCTTGAAAATGTGTATTTTGTGTACACACAATCTCTTAGAAGACCTAAAAACACAAACAAAGGACAGGCAATAGTCTAACATGTTGCAATCACTTCTAATGTCACTTCTGCTTGTGTGAAGTTTTAGTTAATAAGGTAACTATGATATGTTTGGTTTATATCATAGAGCCATATACACATATCATGGGCCGACTGCTCCAGAAGAGCTTATAAAACTACTTATTGCAGAAATTCAAGGAAAGAAATAGGAAATGCTAAGAAAGAACTATATGTGTATAAGACTATAACTCACTAAGACAATTCTAACAAGCTGAAAATTAGAAGCATTCAATATGTAGCTGAAACACAGGCTTGTGACACCTATAAATTAAAACTCCATTAGTCAACATAAAATTGAAATTAGTTCACTTTGAAATTAAAGGTGAGCTTGCTACAATAATGTTAGCAGCAACAATATTAAATATTGTGTAAAACTGTGATTATATAGTCAGGCACGATGCATAAGCCGTTTGCATATGTGAGGGATGTGACCAACAAAGAGGCAAATAAATAAGTTTTTGCACTTAGGAAGCATAAGAAAACATATAAACAAGAACCTAAGTACAAGAAATTGCAAGAGGAAAAACAAACAAGAAAAGCACAAGGCCTACTCTGGGATTAGGGCTTGGAGTAGATCAAATGTCTGCTGAGAACAGAAGACTACCTGGTGAAAATCAAAACAGGACAAGCATCACTCAGAGCAGATGAGATACTCTCTCTGTGAAAGAGTCTGGAAACAAACCCAAAGCTGACTGAGCAAAGGTTGAAAGGAAACAAGATGAGTTCACCTCTGTACTGACTGCCCTCACCAAAGAGCTGCCAGACCTGATCATTGTGACCTCTGCAACTGAAAAGTGTTGCAGACAGTCTAACTTTACAGCATGGTACTGTACACTCCCTGCTAATTTAGTCCATTATAGTTAGAATTAATCAGGTTTGTGTATGTAGGACTAATAATGTCTAATAATTTGTAAGAGCTAAACATTTGCACCAACTGTACCGTAGGTGAACTTAATTGAGTAAAATTGTGTTTTAAACATTAAGACACCTGATTGATTTGTGTGGTGATTTACTCTGTCACGAAATAATCAAATAATGCCATAGTTCTCAGCTGAGGCTACATAGTAGGAGAATTAGTCATTATTTATTCTATTTTCACTTTTAGTAGTGATCAGGTAACTACTTCTGCTCTTTCTGGCTGTCTCTGTGTACTGAATGTATGAAGAACCTAAAGTCACTTCTCCAATTTAAAACCTTTTATAGGTAAAAAATCTAAGTAAAACGAAATTTAGGCAGAATACTTACTTTTTCACTTTAAGAATATATTAAGACAATTTCAATTCTTACATTTCTTAGATTCATTTACACTGCAGAGAGTGTGAAGTACTCCTAAAGTAAAACACTAACACTTTATATATTTTAAAATATGCCCCAGGAATTAAGAAATAGAAGATATGTAGAATTAGGCATACTGGCTTTAGTCAGACTGCTAATGTTTTCAGTTAAGTATATGCTGAGGTGCTTCAATGTACTCGAGCCTAAGAACTTTGTAATAATACTTCAAATATATTCTTCTATTATAATGCAATTTCTCAGAAATATATCCAATATCCGTGGTTTTTTTTAAAAACAGAATCTTATAAAACCAAAATATAGGAACAGAAGGTTTCGATTTGTTGTCCCTTTGTATTGGAGATTGAAATGTCTTGGTGTGCCATATTTCAGTGATTGCATAAAGCAAACTTTCAGGGTTTGATTCACATCGGAAATAGTAGAATGTCAATTTTGCTGACAACTGGTGATAGCACAAGAGTTTTAAGCATGATGATTAAGATTGTTAGAAGGTGTCCTTGGGTGTTTTCTGGAATGCATCTAGTTGAATTCAATCTGTTGGTAGGAAAATGTCAATAATTCAACATTAATTTATTAAGCATACCTAAGATTTCTTGTTGTTTTACATTTCTGTATACATTTAGATATCCTCTACAAACAGCTTTATACATTAAAATTTTTAGCAATGTCTGTACTGTTAAAGAGAAAAACCTCAGCTGAAGAACTGCCTGGTACAGAACCAAAAATCAGGAAAACATATTCATGTTGGTTAATGCTGATTTTTTAATTTGACCGTAGCATTTTTTCTAGATTTTAACTGTTTTACCCCTTTGTGTGAGCTTTAACAAATCCCAGCAGTTACAAACTGTAAATTGTGCATTAATTTTTACTGTCTTTTGTACTGAAAGTCTTAATTTTCTCAAATTTTTTCTCACTTTACAGATGACATTTTTTCTCCTTTTGTCAAAATTTTATCCAGTTATTTTCCTGTTCTCATCATAATCACTGAAGTTTGCCTTCTTCTGAAGAGATTTGGATAAGCACATTACCACGTTTTACATTATAGAATTCAGTATAGTTTCTCTTCATCCTGTCTATTCATTGCTTGGATGAATAGTTCTTTATGACGTGAGTCATAATTCTAACCAAGCTATTTCAGTAGCCTTGATGATCCCAAGAACTCTGTTTTTTCCTTTGTGTACTGTCTACAGGACAGGTCTCAGGAGGGACCGAAGTGATAACATATTTTTGGCTTGTTTTTTCTTCTCAAGGCCTTACCAATCCATTTTTAATTAAAAAAAAAATTATTTTATCTTTATTCGTGTTTCATACAAAGAAAATGATCACGTTTAAAAGAGTGATTACTGATTTAAAGCAATGCTTTTAACCACTCAGTATTACCTATTGTGTTTAATGAGGCTTGAGACGAAGCTTAGTGAAGTAAATAGCAAATTTTTTATTAAGTATAATGATGCAGACTATGTGCAGGGTTTGGAGAGAATCTTCATTTTAATTTTAAGTAAACATTTAATATTTAAATAACGTTTAATAATAGCAATAAGGCATAAAATTATTTACATTATATAAAGGAATAATTTTATTAAAAGGATGTGAGTAATGGTTTTGAGCTGCAGTCTCTCCAGAAGAGGAACATTAAATTTTACTTTGACATCAAAGCATAAAATTTTTAAGACAACATGTAAGTACCAATACCTTTAAAAAAAACCCCCACAAAATCCTCTGCAAAATGTCAAGTTATTTGAGTAGGTATCCTTCTAATCATCTTGGTGAAAACAGGGAAAAATGAAACAAGTTTAATATGATTAAGAAGAGAAAAAGTGTAATAGATCTTTACTCCTGAAAAAAAATTGTGATAATGCTACTGTAGCTGAAAGAAACTTCCAGGCTTTGGTCCAGGATCCTGTTGGAGCTTTGGAGTTTTGGGTTTGAGGGGTTTTTTGTTTGTTTGCTTTTGATTCTTTTTCTTCCAAGATGCTTTTATACTCTCAAGCCTGATCATCTTGACTTCCATGCCTAAGAAACATCCAAGACCATGGTCATCAGTTCTAACTATACAGCATCAGCTACGTGACACTAAATACTCAGAGATATTGTAGGATATGATTATCATATTAAAGTCTAAGATTTCATTTTAAGTTTCAAATCTATTGAATATTGGCACAATATTTACCTCCTGTTACATTAAGTGGCTCATGTGGTGCTCTTGACTTGTGTTAATTGAATTATTATTGTACTCCTTAATACAGTAGATACAGATCTTAAAATATGCGTTGCAGGAATACGAGCATAGTATTTACTGGTGGTCAATCTTTTGGCCTTTGTCTTTAGTATATTTAAGCTACCACCTAGAAGACGTAGCTCATAAACAAAACCATATAATATATTGTTGGTTGAAATGCATACAGTATGTCACATTCAGAGATGTTTTCTCCTAGTAATATCAATGGCAACTTCAATTAGCTCCTTCTTATTTCCTATTCAAATTGATTAATATGCTTAATATTATAAGTAATCCTGAAAACTACTGGATAAAATATATTTAATGAATATTTATATTTTTCAAAAATTCCATGTATACTCAAATGGAAAAAAAAACACAATGTAGAAAAAAGAAGAAAAATAAGAAAGTTTCTACTACAGGAAGATTAATTGAGTTATAATGAGTTTTTGCTCTGTAGATAAGTCTTAATTTGTATCCATATAAGTGTAAATTTATATCTATATAAGTGTAAATTTGTATCTATAAAGATAGATATTTTTTTTAAGGATAGATGTGAGATTTCACAACCTAAAATTTAAGGCTCATTTTCTTAGTTGAATATTCATTCTAAAAATATCAGACATAATTTAATGTGATATTTAAAACAACCTCATATAAAAAATAAAATTTGAAGATCTTTCACTATTTTTATATAGCTAGTGTTGGAGAGGATCTGAAGAAGCACCAATAATGCTGCTTAGCCAACAGCAACATAAAAAAAGGCATGTGATTAATATACTTAACATTAATTTTCTACCTCATTTTTACTACTATAATTGATTATACAAGATCCTTAATAGTAATTTTTTTCTTTACTTAGAGATATATGATAAAAAATATATATTATATAAAAACAAGTAAAAGTAAGCCCATATCAGGATGCAATCAGACCTTCTAAAGTCTATAAATATTCTTTCTACAGTAGTAGTCAAGGCTAAAAAAAATATAAATAATCACCTAATTATGGAGAGTATTTAATATTATTTGATTATATCTAGGGTTGCATGGTTTGAAGAAAATCTGGTGTAATATTTTAAAGTCTGCATATCTGAAGTTTGATGTCTGATTTACCATCTGTGTTGAAATGACAGGAAAAAAATTGTTCAGTAATAGCAAAGTGAAAAAAACCACCACCACTTAAACAAGAAGAAAAAATAATGCTGAATATTTTTCATTTTCTTATACATGTGCAAACAGCATGGACTTTGTTTTGTACAGAATAATTTTTAACTGATACACTTGTCATTTTCTACCCAGTAGATTATGCTGTGTAATATTTTGTAAATGTGAAAACTTTTTTTTAATAATCTCATACAAGTTTAGTACTAAATGTGAGTATAAAATATTGATAGTGTTTAGAGGTTATTTCAAAATAAGCTTATGTAGAACAATGTTTAGTGATAACGACTTGTGACTAAATATTAATGTGTTTTAAAATGGTAATTTAATAATTATTCTCTATTTGCAAAATTGTTTAGTAACACTGTTTAAAAAGGGATATATGTACATGAAGGCACTCAATGCTGTTCCTCATTTAGTTTTTTTCTTGTAATGTTTTTCATTTAATTCACTATGCCTTTTCATTTCTGAAATTATCTTGGGAGATTTAAGAAGTGAAGGACATAGGAGAACTTCCCACTACAACTCTCCTTAAAATACTCTACTGGACCAGCTCCTTCAAAGTTTGATAACATTGCATAATATTAGTTGTACGTATTTTTGAATTCTTTAACATCTGTAAGCATGTGATCACTATCCCTCTTGACCTGCCTGTTGTCTTCCGTACAGGAGACAGTGGTACGTCTGAAGTTACATTTTGACCTGGGTTTCATTAGTGTGTCCACTCTCATGTTTCTTCCAAAGTTTCTATTTATTTTAGCAAACATCTGAGAATCACTGAATTGTAGAATATTTCGGGTTCAAAGGCACCATTAAAGATCATCTAGTTCCAATGCCCCTGCCATGGGCAGGGACAACTCCCACTAGATGAGGACATTCAAAGCTCTTTCCAATGCTTCCAATTATGCAGTATTCACTACTCCTTCGGGTACCATTTTTCAGTGTCTCACCACTCCCATCATAAAAAATTTCTTCCTTATATCCAATCCAAACCTACTCTCTTTCAGTTTAAAACCATTACTCTTTGTCCTGTTAGTACTGGGCCGGGTAAAAAGTCTGTCATAAATAATGAAGAAGCATGACAAAATTGTCTTAGTTTGGATGAAAAAAAAACCAACCAAACCAAAGTATGCTCAGTGATTTTAATCAGAGATTGTGAGATTGTGCAGAACAGATAACAGTTCTTTGCTCTAAGTGTATGTGTGCACAGAACAGAACAAAGTCAACAAGTGCGATTAAGTTGTTAATATGGATCGAGTCCCGTACCCGAGCTCTGGTGGTGCCGTCACTTTAAGCTGCAGCTCCGCTCCGGGCAGCCCTGGCGCGGGGCGCACAGCTTCTCCCAGGCCGCAGCTCCGCTCCGGGCAGCCCTGGCGCGGGGCGCACAGCTTCTCCCAGGCCGCAGCTCCGCTCAGGGCAGCCCTGGCGCGGGGCGCACAGCTTCTCCCAGGCCGCAGCTCCGCTCCGGGCAGCCTCCTCCTCAGCGCTGATCCAGATGGTTATCGGTCACACTCGCACTCACACACACACAGAGGGAAAGGAAATAAAGATAGAGAGATAGAGAATACAGCAACGCAAGCAGAGGTAGCAAAGCGCGACTATTCCCTAGGCAGCAAGATGGAGAAAGAGGCGGAGACCGGGAAGTAGCCAGTGAAAGGAATGTCCGGGCAAACGGGACACAACCTCTGCCCCGGTCTCCCCGGAAATGGCCCCTGCCCACCCCCCCACCCCCCCCCCCCCCCACTGCCAGCAAAGGAAGAAAAAATTCTCTGAAAGAGGAGGGAAAAAAAAAAAACAAACCAAGCTGAAACTATAACAAGAATGTGCCCAGAATCTTCGTTTCTTCAGGCTGAAGAACCCCAACTGTCTCAAACTTTCTTCATAGAGGAGGTGTTCGGCACCTCTGATCATTTTTGTGGCCTTCCTCTGGACTGACTGTAAGAGGTCCATGGTTTTATTGTGCTACAGTCCGAGAGCTGCATGCAATGTTCGAGGCTGTGTCTCATCAGAGTTCGATAAAGAGGGAGAATCATCTCCTTGGACCTGCTGGCCATGCTTATGCAGCTTAGGACACAAATAGCTTTCTGGACTTCAAGCATGCATTGCTGGCTCCAGTTTTTCACCCACCAGTACCCTCAAGTTCTTCTCCACAGGGCTGTTCTGAATATAGTCATCATCCAGTCTATACTGACGTTGGTGATTGCCCTGACAAGTGCAGGACCTTGCACTTGGCCTTGTTGAATTTCTTGAGGTTCCCATGGGCGTATTCTCAAGCCTATGAAGGTCCCTCTGGATGACATCCCTTCTGTCAAGTGCATCAAAAGCACCACTCAGGTTGGTGTCATCTGCAAACTTGCTGAGGGCATACAATATCCCATTGTCTGTGACGCTAAGATACTAAATAGTGTTTGTGCCAGTATGGACCCTTGAGGGACATCAAATTCATAACCTAATTGTGCAGTATACTAAGGCAACCTAAAATTTAAATTGGTACGTTACCTACCAATCCTTCACTCCCCTGAAGAGGGCAAACTAAAGACAAAATGGAAGACACTGATTTTTATTTTTTATTGTTTATTTTTTCTTAACTTTTTTACCTGAAACTTCTTAAAATGTTTTGTCAAAAGTTTTAAATGACTTCTATACTTGTCATTAGCCAGAACTATCTGAAATAGTCCTATCTCATTGGAGAGATTATAATTTTCTCTCAAAAATCTTTTTAAAAAAATGCTTCCTTTTTAACAGTTGATATAATACAAATAATAAGAAAGCTAACACATGTTCAGTCAGATGTTTGCTAAAGGGCAAGGCTTAAAAGTCTGCAAATTCTGTGAGTCAACAGCACTAAACGAAGCATAATATCAATAGAGATTTATTCCTTTAGTTTCTATGCTAGATATTTTAAGTGAAAAACATCTACTGCCTCATTACTCTTCAAATTAAGTCATAACATTTTTTTGTGTGTCTACTTCTGCAAGCTACCTATGTTAGAAGCGCACTAAAAATAATTTGTATTTAGGATCCTAATTTTGAATAGAACTGTAATTTTGACGAATGCTGTTTTTTTTTACCCTTTTCATCATGCCAAAAGAGAATCCAGAGCAACACTGCGGTGCAAGTCCAATCATCATAGAAACATACACATTAAAACTTCCAGATTAATTGTAAGGTTTTGGAAATACTATTGTAAATCTTAATACACTCAAAAAATTAGCAAGAAAAATGAAAGAAATGGATTTTAATTATGGTGTTTTTTTAATTTCTTGGAGAAATAATTATTGTTCCTTTTAGTAATACTTGTTTTTTTATCTCTGTAGGGATCATGGCCAGGGTTTTCTCACTACAATTAGTACCTAGCCATTAGTTTCAGCATCTAGAACTAATGTCATAGATTTCTGTCAAATATAAATTCATGTAAATTCCATCAAATATGCAAGGGGATATGCTACTTTTGTTTTCCTTTTACCTAGGAGTCTTTTGTATTATAAAAGGCATAATTTCACATTATATGCTGATTTCCCTCAAGGTTTAATATTTTTTTTCTTTTTTTCTTTTTTAACCAGTACAAGAGGAAAGAAAAAACTTCAGTTATTAAATGTAGAATAAAGTAAATGGATGTTACTGGGAAATAATTTAAGAAGTTTTTGTAGGCAGAAGGAGCAATGAAAAGGGAAAAGACAGGCACCTCTGATGCCATTCTGACCATGAGAGTACTGCAGCTACAAATGACATAAGGTGTACCAAGTGTATAGTACTGGTGACAGATGAAAATCCATTGCCTATTGCTTAACCACTTTCAGAATCACTGTATTAGCTAGTGCTGAGACAGAAAAAAAAAATGTAGCAAAATCCATCTGTTCAATTTAGTTTTCCTGGCTGCAAGATCCAGAGAAGTTCTCTCTCTTACATTTTTCCTAAGTAGCTGGCATTATGTGTAGGAGAGCTAAGATGGCACTGTAAATAATAATAAAAAAGCAACAAACTGGAACAAATACCCTATAAATGGACTCTCAACACTGAGAATAAATACACTCCAGGTCTTCATCATCTCCATTCAACAGTTGTCTTAGAAGCTGTAAATTTTTGACCATTTTTTTACAGCTAAGATTAAATTAGACTATATCTTTCTTCCAGTGGTCTATTTACTAGTACATAACTGTCTTGTAGTGCTTCTTTCATGGCTTTATTTCCAATTGATGAAGCACATAAATGCTGGGAAGTGGACAGATCTGCTTTGAAGGTAGATGTACTACATGAGTGTCAAAGCTTGTAAAGAAACATTGTGATACTACTTATAAACCGTTTCACATGTCCAGTCAGAGGTTTCATAAAGGGCAAATCTTGAAAGTGTCTAATTTCTGTGAAACACCACATTACTCCTAGAATCAGAGGCAACTCCTAAGGTAGGATTTTCCCTTTTTATTAGGGAAAGCAAGTAGATTTGTTTCTTGTTACCTACACATGCTGCAGAGAAAAGTAGTATGTTGTATGTACGTGTGTATATATATGTATATATAAAGTGTTAGAGATTCTGTTCTTTAACTCCAGAATATTGCTACATCACAGTATCACAGTATCACAAGGCTGGAAAAGACCTTTGAGATCATCGAGTCCAGCCTATGACCCAACACCAACAGCTACTCATCGTCTAAACCAATCCAATCTCCCTTTAATCACCTCCAGGGACAGTGACTTCACCACCTCCCCAGGTAGTGCGTTCCAATGGCCAATCACACTTTCAGTGAAGAATTTTTTCCTAATATCGAGCCTAAACTTCCCCTGACGAAGCTTGAGACCGTATGAGACATAATTCTATAGTGTGTTTTCTCCTCTCTACATGTTTTACAGTTCATGTCTTTTAACTACCAGTACTTCAGAGCCTTTTCAATGTATTGTTTTGACCATCCTTTGTATTCTAAAGAACAATGTGAAGTACTTGATTAAAAGTGTAAAGGAAAAAAGAAGTACTTGATTAAAAGTGTAAAGGATTGGAATCCAAATTGCTGCTTAAACTCTCAAAATCTCTTTCAAGTCCAGAAATTAAAGACTGCTGTTCCTAATTTGTAAACGCTTTTGTGAACTGAACCCTACAGAAATTGTGCAGCCCCATATAAGTAAACAAAAACCACAAAAAAGAAGGCAATACAGCATTAGTGAAAAATCAGTTGCCAAAGAAATAGTAAAGCTACATAAATAGAAAGAGAACATTTAGATTAGACCAAAAGATGAACTTTTACATTTTTTTAAAAAAATATTGAAAAATAAAACAGATATTTCCACATTTTTTTCCTTTTTTTTTTCTAATTTATGTTTTTTAGTCACAGATACGAAACAGGTTCCTAATTTTTGCTGTTATTCTGTTCATTTTTTATGATTTATACTTCTGACAGCTGGTTAAAGCTCAGAATTTTTATATAATTTTGAGACAGGGAATGTTTTTTCGGGATAAAAAAATCTTATAGTTTGCTCATAAATAGGAGTCTAATTTCACAAAGTTATGAGGGGTGACCTATATTAGAATAGATGAATTTGTATCTGAAAGATAACTCTTCAACAACAAATCTCACAATACATTCTTCCATCTCCCTTATAGAGAAAAGTTAAAATTTTAATGCAATACATTACTTACATGCATTAGTATTTTTTAATAAAGTTTAAAAAAGCCCTAAAGTAAATTAATAGACTATTCTAAATAACAAAATATCTCCTGTTATTTTTATACATCAAAATTAGTACGTAATAATCATTATGTCAGAACCTGTTGGTTAATGTCCTCTATAAAAATGTAAACAATAGCCAAAGTAACAAATTACGAAAAATACCTCAAAAGAAAAACAATTTATTATAATTTTCAACACTGGTAAACGTAACATACAGATAACATTTTTTTCTTTATTTCCTTTAAGGAAATATTCAAAACTATGCCAAAAGCCCATCAGTGCATAAATCTTGTCTGTGACATCATAGTTTTAAAGATTATGGTAGTATAAAGAAAGCAGGTTAAAATGAAGCATTTACTGATTGTAGTAAGCAAACCCTTTAGTTCATTAAAATATTCTCTCAAACTAGACAAAAGAGGAGGGAATACAAATTTCCACCCTGTTTTGTCTGACTTGTTTCAGTAATATTTGATGAAGTGTCAGCATGTTCTTAAATCTTCATTACATCACTGGATTGCTAGATCAATGGATTCCAGTGAAGAGGAAAGCGAATCAAGTTATTTGAAGGGCTCTAGTTAGCAATCATAGGAAAGACAAAGGAATTATAGTAGTATGTTTTATTTCATCCATCAGTAAGTAAATACCTAACAGTTATACTGTTTGGGGGGGTGTCAGATTATTTGCAAATTCATTTTATTTGAAACTTTCACTGGCTTCAGAAATTGAAACAGAAATTGAGAATATTGAAACAGAAATTGAGAATATTGGAACAGAAATTGAGAATATTGATTATTTCCCACAGCTGTTGGCATATAATCATCTTCCATTTTATTTTCTCTGATGTAAAACAAATGTATTATACACACATCTATGCTGCGTACGTATGGTTGAACACTCTCAGAAAGTGTTCATTCTCAGTTCTTATTCAGACATAATAGAAAATATTCACTAAAAATACAATAATATTAATAAAACGTTGTCATTAGTGTAGGCATAAAAATACCTATTATTTTCCATCACAATCATCACATATTACATTATACTTCTGGCTTTTAAGAAATGAATATATTAACTACATTTGCATGTTAGGGAATATCTAGAGGATATTCTTTCTTACTATATCTAGGACATCCATATTTCAGGCCTAAAAAGGACTGTGGTAAGGCAAATTAGATTATTGGTTTATATTAAAATTTGTCATGATGTATTACCTTCACAGTGTTGGAGCTTTTTCTCTTCAATGTTTGTATTAAGTCTCTGGAAAGTACATTTTGCCTGTATTCTTTCACGTGGACTCTCACTATGATTTTTAGAGTCTGTTTCTCCAGGATAAATTCTTGGCTGCTTCTTTTGAAATGCTTTGATTTCTTATAGTTACATTATCTTAATAATAAAAACTCACCATACTGAAACTTCTTTTTTTGAAGAATATGGATGTTTTGCTCTCAGGATGTGGAGTAAATGATCTATTTCCTTAAAATGAAATTCTAAAGAGGACTTAAACCAAACATAACATATTTGACCTGTGAAATAAAGCAGACTGTAGCTTTTTGTTAGTCATAAAAATTCCATCCAAACCAGCATTAGAAAAACAAGCCTGAAAAATAGTGACTTTATTATTATATAATCATCAAAAACCACAGAAAATCTCAATAGACAAAGTTTACGTAAAGATTTGTTCTCAGGGTTATACTGGTTTTGCTTAACCATTTATACCAGCTGGACTCACTCAAGCATATTAAGGATTGTATTTATTTCATTTCTGTCTCTTATTCTATACACATATTTTTTTATGGATGTTGATATGAACATTGTTTTGAGCAGCATTTGAGTTGTATGCCTTGAATACTTAGCCCTTAAATTGAAATTATTGCAAATAAAAGAAATAATCATACAAAAAAAAAATACCCTGAGGCCAAAATCATACATTTTGCAATGCTTCATTTCTGTTTCAGACTCAAAGTACAATGGTACATTGCTCTTTAGATCTGTCTCCTCAAAATCTGTCTTTTTCAGAGC
Organism: Neomorphus geoffroyi; assembly: GCA_033558235.1. Classification (NCBI taxonomy): domain Eukaryota; kingdom Metazoa; phylum Chordata; class Aves; order Cuculiformes; family Neomorphidae; genus Neomorphus; species Neomorphus geoffroyi. The sequence goes on from JAUMJM010000005.1 coordinate 25,503,709, forward strand.
CAATGAGAAAAAATGATACCAAATTATGATTAAATGAGTCAGTATCATTTCAATAAGTGAATGGAGGACTTAACATGAAAACATCAGTTTACAATAGAATTCTTTTTTGGTTATATATGCAATTAAAAAGATTATTCATGTTTAATTTGTGGAAAAGAAAGTACAGTCATCCAGCAACTTTTATCTTTGTACCCTTTGCCAATGTACTGTGTGTGGGTGTCAAGGTGTTGGCTGTGGAGGGCCTGCACGGCGCCTTCTGTGAGAAGAGACCAGGGCTGCCCCATGCTGAACACAACCAGTTCCAGATATCTTCAACAGATTCACCACAGGGCACAGCTGAGTCCCTCAGCTGATATAGTGGCACCATGGCAAAAATCAGGTTTAAGAAAGTGAAAATGCTGCACAAGCAGTGAGGAGCAAGCAAAAAAAATATGAATATGAGAGACAGCCCTGTGACCACCAATGTGAGAGAAGAAGAGGGGGAGGAGGTGTTCCAGGTGCCGGAGCAGAAATTCCTCTGCAGCCTGTCGAGAAGACCATGATGAAGCCAGTTGTCCCTCTACAGCCCATGGAGGACTGTGGTGGAGCAGATATCCTCTGCTCTTTTTTACTACCTTTAATGTTTCCTCAGTTGCACATCTTCAAACCTATAGCATTCTTTGTTTTTCTAATACCTCCCCTACACCCCATATTCTTTGTTATCCATCATTTTCTTCTTCTCAGATATAATAAAAATACCTAAAGGTAACACTCACTGCAAGTATGAATAGCAGAGATAAAGCTTCAGAATGTATATAAAGTACTTTATTTTCTCTGTTTTGTAACTGTCAGCACCATGATCTATAGGAATTTATTTTATCACCTGTCACTTCCATACAAGACTTAGTCTCACCCATATGAATCTAACCTCCTTTGACAAGACATGCTCAGCAACTACAATCTTCCAGTTACCCTGAGAGAATTAATATTTAAATTTCATACAGTTCTTTCCAACACAAGACCGTCCATGCAGTTACTTTCTCTGATATCCATAAATTATATTTTATCTTTAGTTACTTTATCTACTACCTCTCCTAACATTAGAAAACACAAAAATCAACTCTCACACCATATCACCTAGCTAGGTTATGAACAAGAGACGGATATCTTACATTTCTAATGCTTATAATACATAAGAGGGCCAGGTTTGTCAATACTGTTATACTCAGGGATTTCTTAAGTTCAAAGCACTCAAAATATTTGTTAAAGTCCTGAATGCAATGAAAAGCAGCTACATTCGAATTCAGCTTTCCTTCCTCGTGAAAATTCTTGAAATATTTGCAAACTTTTTATCCCCTCTATGTCCTGCTCCTGACAGTTCTACAAGAAAACAGCAAGGGTTTCATACTCTTGTAAATGGGAGTACAATTTGCCAGCCTCCAGTCAAGTAAAACTTCCCCAGTCAGCCAGGACTGCTGGTAGATGAGGGAAAGGGGGTTGGTGAGGACCTCTGCCAGCTCCCTTAATACCCTTGGGTGGATTCTCTCTGGCCCCATAGACGTGTGTATTTCTAATTGGCCGAGCAAGTCTCTGACCAGTTCTTCTTGGATTGTTGAAGGTTTGTTCTGCTCTCCTTCTCTGCCTTCTGGCTCAGGGGGCTGAGCACCCAGAGAATATCTTACCCTACTATTAAAACCTGAGGCAAAGAAGGCATTAAGTACCTCTGCCTTGTCCACATCCTTCGTCACTACTGTTCCTCCTGCATCCAGGAAAGGAGGGAGATTCTCCTTGCCTCTCCCATTGTTAATGTATTTGTAAATTTATTTTTTTTATTGAGGTTCTAGTTGGGCTTTAGCTCTTCTAATTTTCTCTCTACAGGACCTCCCTTCATCCTCGTAGTCCTTCTAGGATCTAGTGGAAGGTGTCCCCGTCCATGGCGGGGGAGTTGGAATTCGATGATCTTTAAGGACCCTTCCAACCCAAACCTTTCTGATTCTACCTCAAAACAAAAAAATCCCTTCTTACTTGGCAGACCACCATAAACATGCTGTTTCAGTTTTAACATAACAGTTTAGTCCATATGCAACAGGATAACGTGCCAGGGTTACGTGTTGTTGAAAGGCATCAAACCCCAGCAAATCTGTGCCTGAAACTGTATATGCATGTTTTTGGAAACCCCTCCAGGGATGGCGACTCCACCACCTCCCTGGGCAGCCTGTTCCAGTGCCTGACCACTCTTTCAATAAAGAAATTCTTCCTAATGTCCAGTCTAAACCTCCCTTGGTGCAACATGCAGCCATTTCCTCTCGTCTTATCACTTGTCACTTGTCACCCACCCCGTCACAACCTCCTTTCAGGCAGTTGTAGAGAGTGGTGAGGTCTCCCCTCAGCCTTCTCTTCTCCAAGCTAAACAACCCCAGCTCCCTCAGCTGCTCCTCACAGGGCTTGTTCTCCAGCCCCCTCACCAGCCTCGTTACCCTTCTCTGCACACGTTCCAGCACCTCAATGTACTAAATACTATTATTAACCTCACAGCAAAATTTAGCTCCCTACTATTAAATATTTCAAAAATTGTAAGAATAGAATTGCAAGAAATAGAAAAAAATATTTTATACATATTAATATGGACGACCATCCTTAATGCAGCCCTACTAATTGAAGAAAAAAAAAATATTTCAATATTTGTGATTTCCACTTCCTCCTAAAGGTGGAAGGCAAGTCTGTAAATTCTGTAATTCTTTGTCTTCTATTTAAATCAGTAGGAATTTCCTGTACATTTCAGGAAAAGGAAGATTAGCACATAAATATTTCTTGGATATTTTGGTACTAGGGTTTGTTAATAGTGATTGTTAAAGAAAAATTAAAGCTGAAAATTGTTTTATCTGTCACATTAGAGTCTCTTATTCAGCTTAAGTATTCATGCTATGTTGCATGAATTCATAAATATACTTAAAATAATTTATTACAAAACCATGGGACCTGTATCAAATCTGATGATAAGGCAGGAAAATGCACATCTAAACAAGTTTATTCAGTTTTATCTAAATATTTTGAATTGTATTAGAAATTAATCTTAGTACTAGAAAACAACTCTGTAATAGATTTTTTTAAGTCAGAAAAATATTGTTGAGATATTTTTCCCCATGATGTGTTATTAAGTTCGATAGGGTCAGTATAAAAACAGTGTGAAAACCAATCTGTTGTAAAAATGGATCTTTGTTATCCTCTTATAATGTTTAAAAACACAAGATAAGAAGTTTCTTACTATCTCCCACATGCCAAGGCCTTTTAAAGTCTGATTAATCTGTTATTTACGGTAGTAGCAGAAATACATAATTCTTCTCCACTGAACAATATATAGGCTATAATAAACATTAGCACTAAAGCTGCCACATCCTCATTATAGTCAAGTAGATTTATAATATATTTTATCTCTCAATTATTGTATTGTAGCTATATGTATCTTAGCAATCATTGATACCATGATGTGATGTGATCCATGTTTTTTATCACTAGTCCATACCCATGATGCCATTTTTCACTGACAGGTCAATATATACCATGCTAAAGTAAATCACAGACAAATTTAAGTATAATCAGTTCTTGGCACTGTAGTCTCAAAGCTGAATGATTATGTTATTGTTACTCTATATATTTATTCCTAGGAAGACATAAGAATCTCTAAATATAGAATTTGTGGATGAGATAATTTTAATTTTTCATCTAGATACAGTTTAAACTGAGGTCACAGAAGAAGTAGGTAGAATTTTTTTATTGACACCACTTTTAAAACTGTATGTATCAAAAAAATAATAAACTACTATTAAAATAAACAATAATTTATTTACAATATTATTGGAAAAAAAACATCAAAATTAGTTTCTGAAAATACCACACTAGTTTTTCAATGAAATTTTAGTCTTATTTCACATCATTAATCATTTCTTACATTACTAAGGATATTGCCTTTTATAGATTAGGGATAATACCGATTAAACTTGGAAATAATCATTGTAATGATGAAAAGATTTTCAGTCTAGATTGTAAAATCACACAAAAGCCTTCTGCAAGCAGACTGAAGGTGCTAAAATTGAACCTTCTATCATTGGGGTATATGATTTACATTAGAAAATCTAAATTTCAGTGTATTTAATTTACTGTATATGCTATCTACGTATTTTCTACAGATATGAGTAATTACTATAAATGGAATATAGATTACTTTGACATTGAGAAGTGCCAGACAGTTATTGAATATTTAAAATAAAATAAGTTAGTTCTTGTGTGTAGTTTAAATGAAATAAAAATAAAGCACAAATGTGCTAGGTTATAATTTATTGATGTGACATGGCTGCATTGCTTTCATCCCTCCCCACCACTCCCCCAGGAATGATGCTTTGCACCTTTAAAAAACTCAAATAAACCACAGAGAAATATTGGTTTGCTATCAGAATGGAACTACATCTTATACAACTGTTAAGGTCAGCAAGTAAAGAAAAGATAATGCAGATGGGCAATGGACAGAAGCATTGAATTACTCCACTGCATTTTTATTTACAAGTACTCATTCTTGACAGAGAGATGCAAGAAGGGATCACCCGTTGCTGCTTTTTGGTAAATGCAAGTACTTGTATACAGCATGCAGAAGAGTATCCTTTCTTATAATTCTTGCTCAAACACCACCAGCTTGCTGTTTCCATTAGGGTAGTAGCTCTAGATCAGCTATATTAAAAGATCCTTTCTTAGTCTTTCTGCTGCAGATCACCCCTCTCTGGACTGATGTCTCTCTGTCAGTCACAACTAGGGTTTTGAAACCAGCATTTCCTGAAGCTCCAAATGCTTAAATAGGCTCTGTCATTTGGACACTTGAGCCCTGTACGCTGTCTAACAGGGCTGATGTCCTTTTAGAAGGAAAAATGAAAGTGCCAGCCACAACAGGGGAAAAAAAATTGTGTGGCTAATCTGCAGGTCTTGTAATGATTGTGCAGGAGTACACAGAGTGTGTGCACCATTTATTTTCCATAGCACAGATGTCCCAATATATATTGCAAACAAAATACTTAATAAATAAAGGATTACTGACATGTCATTAGGCAATAATAGCAATGATAGCAAGCATCCCAGCCATCTGCAAACAAAGCTGTCTCAAATCTGAGTATTGAGAGAGTGATTTGTTTGCAATAGAACTGGATAAGCAATATGTTCCTATTCCCCTTCTCTTTGCTGGAATACATTGTACAGACCATCTGCAGTTCTTAGTATTGTTATGTATGTCCTTCTTTCTAAATTTTCTAAATGGTGTCAAATGTACGTATGGCCAGTCTCAGTATTTGGATGAGTTCCTTCCCTTTCCTTCCTTTTCTTCTTCTCATCTTATCCATTTTTCACCCCGCTCTTTCTCATATTTAGCAGTCCAAGGAGAAAAAAGGTCATGAAAGTTTGGTAAGTCTTTTTCCCATGAACTAACCCCACTACCTACAATGTAACAGTGTACATAATTTTGGTTAATCAAAGACTGTCCTGTGAAAGAAGGAACCTGCATCCCTTGCATCTGTCACCTTTGAAGCTTAGCGGTTTGTACATGAAGGTCTTATTTGTCTTTCTTTTTGGAGGAGTCACTCATGGTTTTATCAGTTTGTGAGGAGGAAAAGACCCTTTCTGCATATATTTTATCTTCCCCTCTCCATAAACCAAACAGACTATCCTTCAGCTGAGACTATGAACTCATCTGTTGGATTTTTAACTACAAAAATTCGGGTCATAGTCTGTCTGACTTGGGGGAAACCTCTGATCTAATATGCGGATATTTGTGACTATGACATCTATAAAAACATTTTGTTTCCTCTAGCTCTCGTGAATCTCTCCCAGTCACCATGACCTTTCGATGATAAACAAGAGCAGCCTTGCAACGACCCTATGGACTCATGTATGTTCAATTTGTTTCAATGATCCTAACCTGAATCTCTTCCATTGATGGTAAGTGTTACTTCCTCTGGATTCCCACAGGATTCAAGGTCCTGAAATTTATGAAGCTCAGTACTCGACTGCTAAGTCCGGGCCAAGGTGAAAAGGGCTTTAAGCACCTTATGCTTCTCCATGTGCCTTATTGGTATCCTCATTCCCATTCAGCAGCAGACATATTTTCTTCATTCTTCTTTGTGCTGTTTATCTGTTTATGTACTTGTAGAAGACCTTCTTGTAGCCCTTTACATCCTTCACAATATAAAGTCCAGGAGGGTTTCACCTTTCCTAATGCTGTCACAGAACATTCAGACAGTGTTTATATAATCCCCCTGGGTGATCTGACTGCTTCTATCTCTTGTATACTTTCTTTTTATGTTTGAGTTTAGTCAGGAGCTCCTCATGCAATCTTAGCTCAGCTTTCTGCATGTTGGGATGGATCTCTTGAGCTTGGAGTATGTGATCTTCTAAAACCAGCCCTTATCTTCTGGGCCTTTCAAGCACATCCCCAAACAGGTCGAGATCTGTTCTCCCAATATCCAAGGCAGTGACAAGACTATTTGCTTTGCCTGTTTGTCTGCTATTTCCCTGTACTTAGGATCCTGAACTCCACCATCTCCTGGTCACTGGCACCGTGTTGTTACAGGATATGGATATAGTTTATGTGAGAAAAATTACTTCACGATTACTGAGACATTCCACACAAAAAAAGTCATGAGGATGCTGTATCACTTTATGAGTGCATTACATCAATGACCTTCACAGTGTTCTGAATTCTCCGTATTTTTACCTTTTTATAGCCCATCATCTTCCTCCCTATTTATCCTAATAGCAGTCTGGAAAGTCCTGATTTGTTTTGTCTCTCATCTAGTGGCCATTTATTTTCTAGAAGCAGTCTTGTTAATTTTATTTTGGTAACTTTTCTAGTTCTAGACCCTTGATGAGATGATGTAAAACTAAAAAGCAGTTTTCAAGATCAAACACATAAAGAATGTACGTCACTTGGATATATATGTGGTTTTCTGGTTATTTGTTTCTGCCCTTTCCTTAAACATTCTTACTATTTTGTTTTCTTTTGGCAGTCATTAGATCTAGTCATCTGAAGCTTGATGTAGCAGCACATAAGTGTGGTTTGCTGAGCAGCACAATCACATTTGAAAAAGTAGAGATGGAGAAGACATTGATTATGAGAAAAGGAAAACAGTGTCTTCCTTTTTCTTTCTATATGCTTATGTTTATTTTTTTTTCTTTCTGATTAATATGAGCTTAATTTTCTCTATTTATTCCTATAATTGTAGAAGCCATGAAAAAGTTGGGGGTTTTTTAAGATCATTTAGTATCTTTCTTACTGTACATTGTAAAATATTATATATTTGTAATATTCTTTCTACACATAAAGTACCAAAATAGTTTACAGTAATCTTATTTAAGAAAGCTGATTTTTTTAAAAAATATATCCTCATACACCAAGAATAATATGGCAGTTTTTATGAAGAAATTGGTTAGCAACTATATGAGTCTTTAAAGACAAATTTCTACTTAACTTCTTTAAAAAAAACCCCTACACTTCCTATACTAAGCTTAAGAGCTTAACACATTCTGTCTGAAGTTGCTACATTACTGAATGGATGAGAATCTTTTTTTTTTTATTTTCAGTTGTTAATGGTGATGTCTCAGAGAAGCTCAGCTGTTCGCTTTTGTATCAGGTGCAGAGATGAGAAACTACAAGAAACAGTAACAAAAACTGCTTACTGTTGCTCTGGTGAAAATTTTGACACTGTTTTCAGTGATCATTATTATTAACTTGACAGTGATGTCAAAGGCAATTGAGTTCATAGGGAAATACTAGTTCAACCTCATTAAGTGTCTTATGGAATCTGTAGAAATATCTATGCTCATTCAACTTGTTTGCAAGTGATGTTATTACCGACTGGTAGTTTTACAGACTTCTTTTCTGAAAAATAAATGACAAAATACAAAATAAATTCTTCTATTTTTTTTCCTAATTACTGACAACTTGGTTGGTTTGTCTAATTAGTAATGAGGATTTTTACAGTCCCTGAAGAAAATTCCTAGTGCACAGGGATGCATCCTGGTAGAAACCGGTCATGTGGTCGTGAGATGTTCTGTGTGTTTTGACAGTACATACCATTTCATACTAAACACTCTATAGGGAAAATCTAGGATACAAAAACTGATAAAAATTTGGATATACTACATTTTGTAAGTATTTCATTTTTAAGGCCTAACAAAGGCATACTTCCTTTATGTCCTCATGAACTATGACAGACATCTCCTTAGTACTTGACTGGTTTTACACAGTTTAATTTTTAATACCTCGTGACAGTGAGTACTTAATGTAAACGAAAGCACATCTGAAAACACTTTCTTGATTGTGACATAAAATATAACAATGTAGTTTTTGTGTACTAATGTAATTCATGCAGGTTTTTGTTAGATATAACTCTCATAAAGCAACTGAAATCAACAAAGCGCAAATGAGGCTTTAGGTTTATTCACGAAGCTGACTTCTTGTCTTTAAATATGTTTTATTAATAAAACATGTAATCAACTGTACTAACCAATTCTTGATTAGGGGCCTTGTGGGGTTTTTGTGTGTGTGTGTTTCCTGAAGACATTAGAGTCATAAATACACGTTATCAACAATTTAAAAAGTATTATTATTATTTTTCCCTGTCTGCTTCACTTTTTTCCTGAGGAGCTCTGTTTATAATTTCTAGAATACGCTTGTTTCTGAATGAGAAAATAGATCCTTTTCTAGCTACAATTGAAATGTTTAAAGAGAAAGAATGAAATGTCAGGAAGAATATGCTGTTGTCACAAATAGTCAAAACAAAAATCCAAGTAATTTCTTTAAATGATATATAAAAAAGCCTGAACACAGGAGAAGACATTTTTCAACATTAGAACCTGACTATGCTAAATGGGCATATTTAGATTTTAAGAAACTTTTCATGGGAGCTGAATTTTATTTGAAGTTGCTAAGAGACAAGAAATTAATGAAAATACTGAATTGCAAATACACTGAACTAATTTCATTTCATCAAATCCATCAACACTGAACAACTTCACTGATGGTTTGAAAGAAATTTTATTCCTACACATTATTTAGGGAGACCAAAACCAAATTGTCTCTATCCCTGCATTCAAGTGTTTGATATGTTGTCATACAATGTCTATCATCATAAAAAAGTCCTAAACCAGGTTTTGTATCATATTTTCTGAACAGAGGAAAAAGTATTATGAAAGATGTGAAAAAAACAGACCTTTTATCTTTAAAGATTAAGGATAATATAATTTGTGTAGTAGCTAAACAAAATAAATGTTTCCCCTATTAATTCCTCTTGTTTTATTCAGCTTGTCTTTTGCCTTAGGAAACAATCTATAAGAGAAAATGCATTCAGTGCAGACAGGAGTGTGTGTAGTTTGTGTATGAAAATGTCTGTATCTCTATAAATTATCACTGAAATAAATTTGGCAATGGTGAATTCAAGTTAACTATGGAGAGTAGAAGTACTTATCACTGGTACCTAACCAGCACCTAAGTCTTGATGCTTTGAGACGAAATTTTCCTAGTCTAGGTATCTACATATCCACTGTAACCTCATTTTAGATTCTTTATGAAAGTTGTGACCTTCAACTGGGAGGTCTGAAGGAACTTCACAGCAATGAAATAGCACATAGGATAACTAGAATGAAAAAAAATCCTTAATACCATTGCATGCATTTTCTTTTCTTCAGTGCTACACGTGATGAGGACGAAAAGAATTCCCATCAAAAGCTGTGAAGCCACTACCTTGCTTTCATCCAAACCCTTTATTAAAACGTTACTGTGATGAGGCTCACAGGAAGCTAATCACTAGGCAGGTGGCAATCCTGAATAACTGTGATTACTGCTGCTACCTTGTTTAATATGCCCATAATTTATTGAATTAATTCTGCAGTTTGTCTCACTAATCTAATCTGATTGATCTCTTAGAAGTTTTAGGGAACTGTGATTAACATTTTCTGTAAGTTCAATCAAAAGTACAAAAAAACTATCTTCAAAAGACTTCATGATTTCCAAACTTTTCTCCTTTCTGTTTTTTGATGAGCCCAAGAATAAATTTACTAACTTACTTTTTTCTTTCAATATTCGTAAATCAAAATGAAATGGTGTTATAATTTCCTGTTCACATCAGATATTGTCCTACTTGCCATCTCTCATCACTATTCTGTGAAAATGGTTGATCCAACATGACACAGTGTACCAAACAATACAGTACTAGTTGCACAGAAAAAAAGAACTTGACTAAATTTAACATTCTTATCCTTATTTTGCATTCAGAGCTTAGTCCCTGGTTGTCCTGTTAGTCTGCTCTGATGTGAATTTGACTTCTTTTGGCTGAGAAGCAAAGGTACGAAATAAAGAAGGGTCCTGTTTTCATACTCTACTCTCCGTATATTACTTGAATGTAAGTAAGGACATGTTTGACTCTGCCAGCCATTTGCAGTCTCAAAAGTTAAACCAGGAGACTATGGTATCATGAGTAAGTCAGGAGAAAATTGAGTGCTAGACAACACTGATCTGCTGGGCAGTGTTTTTATGTTGTCTTGATAGAAAGGTTAGACACTATGTCTTTGCACGCCTGTAAAATAATCTGACTCAATGACCTTGAAGGTCTTTTCCAACCTAAATGATTTTGTGATTCTATATAGCCATACTGTAGATATTCCTGAGTATTAAATCAAATACACAGATAAACACTGATTCCCTTGGCCAGGAAATTGTAGCATTTACGAACTAACTCTATCATAAATCCAGCCTTTGCATTCCAAAATATCTACATGCATTTTTGGTTTTTATATGCAATGTAGCTATGAGGCTATGGGAGATTATAGATTCTAGAAGTGATTGTTACACGTGAGGGATCCTTGGAAGTAAGAATATACATATATATATATGAGAATCTCAGAATAAACTTAGAAATGTAAGTAGACCTACACCTACAGAAGTAAAACTGGAATTCTGAGTGCAATATGTCATGTATCCATCTTTTTGTAATAGAACAATTTTTCCAAGGGCAAATTTTTGAAGAAAATAAATCATAATCTTTGATCTCACTGCTTTCTTATCCCGCTGTGTACATAAATTACAAGATCTTATGTCCAGTCACTTAAATATTTTTTAAAACCATCTTCAAATATTAAAGATTTCCAGATTATGTAATTAATATTAATATAAATTTTTTTATATAGAAAATGCCTGAAATTGTTAGAAGCATACTCATTGATTTCAACTATATCTGGATTTGGATTTTTAAGCCTACAGACTAATACTCCTTTACACTGCTGAAACTTCCGTGTTGCCATTAGATGCTCTAGCAATGACACTGTCTTAGCAGTACTAAATTATTCTTAAGCTGTTTTGAACCAAAAAATCTCTTTATGTTACTGAAATGAAATATTGACAAAAACAGGGCTTCATTTCCACATTTTTCTTAGTTTGTCCCATAAAAATACCGAAGAACTATGTAAATTCTATAGATAGTCTTAAGTAGAATATTGGAACATATATTTCAAAAGGGAATAAGCACAAATTCTGGGCAGAATTACAACAGTTTCTTAAAAACACTCCCCTTTTCTCTACACTTCTCTTGCACTTCTTAATTTCAAACCTCTTCTCAGTTATTTAGTAAGTGTTTTCAATTATTGGAAAGTAATCTTAATTTCTATCATTCTTCAAATGTACAGAAAATATTTTAAAAAAAGTTTGAATGGTACATCTCAAAGGATTACCTGAAAGTTAGAAGAAATCTCATACTATATAGGACATGGATATTATTAGAGGAAAAAGACATGGATCTGTTAGAGCAAGTCCACAGGAGGTCCATGGAGATGATCAGAAGGCTGGAGCACCTCCCATGTGAGGACAGGCTGAGAGAGGTGGATTTATTTAGTCTAGAGAAGAGAAGGTTCCAGGGAGACTTTATCCCTGGAGGTGTTCAAGACCAAGTTGGATGAGGCTTTTAGTAACCTGGTCTAGTGGAAGGTGTCCCTGCCTGAGGCAAGGAGGTAAGAACTATGTGATCTTTAAGGTCTGTTCCAACCCAAACCATTCTATGATGCTATGACTCTATGAAAATACAGATATTGCTAGAGGAAAATTTATCATTGCCTGGGAGAGATGAAACTGCCCCAGCTCCACGTCCCCAAGTCCATTCAGCAGCAAGACCGAAGTATGTACACAGAGTGTGCACATACCTTACATGTGTGCATCCCAGTCACACAAAGAACAGATGCTGAGAGCACTCACATGAATCAGCATCAACAGCCTCACGCTGCTCCTCTCTGGCTTATTGATCTCCGTCGCCAAACCTTACTGTGCTCTCACACATAGAAGAACTTAGAAGGTGCTGTCACATGCAGGCTGGGACTCCCATAGTGATGGAGGTGGTGTATGTCAGTAGGATATTATTTGGCCTCCCTTTCTACCATTGTTCTTCTGAAATCCTTTGTGCATGTATAGGTGAGCTTGTATTGTATAATCTGTCAATTGAACAATGATTCATTTCACCTTCTTTGCAGCAGAATGTGTCTCACAAATCAATGTAAAAGGCCAAAGTTAGGAGAATGTGTTATAACTCAATGCTAAGTTGTCTTTGAATAAATGCCCACTTACTTTAAAAAGAGGTCTTAGGCTAAAAGATTAATCTAATGTAATGGAAAACTACTAATAAGCCTCTTCACAGTTGTGAAATATGGCTATTAATGATTTTGCATTAAAAATATCATTTTTAATGAAGAAAAAGATATTTTGCATTAGAAGATATTTTACAAATTATTTAGAATTGGGTTTCTGTTTTTATAATTCATTAAAATTTCCTGAATTCGCTTTCTGGAGTTTTACCTAAACTGTTTCTCAGTAATTACACACCTAGAAGCTTCTCTTTTCTTGTAACATACAAAAAAACAGTCATAAGTCATTAACACTGAAAGATATTATAATGCATTGTCTTCTGCTTCGTGTCACCTGTAGTTAAATAATGCCTATCAATTAATTGTTATATTTGAAATATACTGGCACCTGTTTCTTTTCTCCACATGAGTATTTCATATTCTTTAATCTTTCTGTGAATGTATAAGATAGTACAGCAATAGTTTATGTCTTTAAAATTCATGGGTGTGGGATTTTCTCAATTTTTACTTAAAGCGCTTTCCTTGAAGTATGTACAAACTTAGAAGTAAAACATTTTGATCACAGTTTCTAAAAATCCCTAAGGTTTAAGATAATTCATAACCACTCATTTTGTACATTTACAGAGCAGACATACTGCTCTATAAAAGCAATAAGATCTAATAGAAGAATTATTTATATAATGGTTATGTCACAAACTTGTTCATTAATTATCAATTATTTTAATTCTTTTTCTTCAATGAAACATTGTCTTGCTTTTACCTCCAGCAGATGTACACAAGTTTGGGTTTATGTCTGATTTATAGTATATATAATAAAAGGACTGACAGAAAAATACACAGCACTGTCCCTGTAACTCTTTATTTAACAAATTAAGAAAATCAAGTACAATCCTTCTGAGGTTACACAAAGCTGCATATGGTGCTGCTGACATTCAAAGCAATTCCACAGATCGTTTTCTGAAAAGCTGTTGAGGATCTCTACAATTTTTTCTTTCACATCTTCTACTGACAAAAAATGTATTCCTTTGAGCACTGACTTGGGTTTTACAATTTCTTCACCTTAATCCTCAGTCAATAATTGAAAAGTTTCCATCATAGATTTCTTCAGTATTGTAAGAAACTTGATGTTATCTTACTGTTCACTCTTGCACACCGGCATTTTCTGACTGAGTGTAAGAAAATGCATCCATGTGTAGTGAGTGAAGCAATCGTATTGTCTTGTCTCACTGTGACAGGTTAGAACCATCTCTTTGTCTCTCCCCTCCCACTCTTGATTCCCAAGCTATAAGGTTAATCTCTTTATTTTTAACGTTGGACCTTGTATCAAAATTCTACAACTATCTAATTATATACTTCAGATGTAATATACTTCATGTAGTGTGTTAAATGCCCAACACACTCTGTTTCTGTGTATGGTGAGACCATACAACCATTACCCATGCAGCTCTTTTGTAGATACACTATTATATTTATCTATACTAGGAGCTATAAAATATCCTGTACAGCCTACAGTTGCTTTTCCAAACCTTTCCCATAAATTCTTTCCAGACTTGTTATAAATTCTGTTTCATAATTGCTAGTCCCAAGTTGGTGTCTTTGAAAACAGAAGACAACTCCAAGAGCACTAGGAACTCATTTTTCAACAATCAGTTCCAAAACTGGATGCTAAGGACAGGTGGGAATATTCTTCCCGGCTACCATAGAACAGAGCAACTTGTATCGCATTTATTCTGTCTCTGACATCTTAGTTCTTATCCTCAAGATAATTTCAGAAGAGATGAATCAAGAAACTAAACTTCATGCATTGGTTTAAAGGCATGCAACATTTTTCATCAAAGCCTTTAGTCACTGCATGCTTCACAGGAAAAGATTTCCACTCCCATCATCTCTAAAAAATTTATTATCTTTGTACATGTTAACTCCTCTCCTATTGTTTAGCCTATGCCCAGTTTTTCTAATCTGTAGTTACAGAGTCAGATAACCAAGTCAAACATGAGCTATTATTGACACTGCACATTTTTAGTTTTGAAAACAAATCACATATGAAAAATGTTTGTCTACCTGAAAACATCTATTCATTAAATCAAGTTGGTCCAGTAAAGCTGTTACCTCTCTGTGCAAACTTAATCTGGTTTATGTCTTTAGATCAAAGCTACAGCAATGTTATTACACAATGAAAAACAATTTACAGACATACAGTAAGAAAGTCACACATGTATAAACTATCGGACTCATATCTGAGAAGCTGGAAAATTCATAGATATAAGATGATCTTAATATGTCTATGAATCACCACTTTTTGATAGGCTTTCAGTCATCTTGCTTTTATCCCACAGAGCCAGGCAACGGGAAAATAATCACAGTATGTTACTATCTGATGCAACCAATAAAGAAATTTGCAAGTCTGATACTTTTCATCTTCTACTAGTCTGTTACAACACCATGAAATCATGCCAATTAGTTTATCTCAATGAAAAATTTACTCTTCATACAAGTTGGTAGGTTTGGGGTTTTTTTTGTTTATTTGTTTTGTTTTGATTTTGGGGACCCTAAATGATAATTCAAACCTGACCTGGGATAGATTCTTGCATAGAGCACAAAGAAGGTCTTTCTTTTTGGATTAGCTCATATAAATAACATGAAATTATAAATAATTTAATGCCTTTAAGATTAATTTGCATCACAAAAAATATGCAGATTGCTCAAACAGCCTGCAATTTCTACAGTCTGTCTTACACATGTCTGACTCGAGTACAGCGTCTTCAAAAAACAGTCAAAATATTACACAATTTTGTGAATATCAGCAACATTTGGGGAACCAGATGCTCAATTAAAGGTCTCTCTCTTCATTAAATAAAGCATAGTTATCTAAAGTAGTCAGAAATCACCTAGGGAAACTCAAATTTCCATGTGGAAAAAACAAATAACTCTGTGTTTAAAATTTGCATGTTCTGAAGATCCAATTAAAAAACATGGAGGTTGTAATCATGACATTAGAGTCATAGAATCATAGAATCATAAAATTGGAAGAGACCTCCAAGGTCATCGAGTCCAACCGTACCTGTTGCCCCACTAAACCATGTCCCTAAGAAGCTCATCTACCTGTCTTTTAAACACCTCCAGTGATGGCAACTCCACCACCTCCCTGGGCAACCTGTTCCAATCCCTGACCACCCTTTCAGTGAAGAAATTCTTCCTAATGTCCAGTCTAAACCTCCCCTGGCACAACTTGTGGCCATTTCCTCTCCTCCTATCACTCGTCACTTGTGAGAAAAGACCAGCATCCATCCAGTACCCCTGCCTTGTCCTCATCCTTCATTGCTACTGTCCTTTCTGCACCCAGAAAGGCAGCGAGAGTCTCCTTTGTCCTCCTGCTGCCATTGATATATTTGAAGAAGTTCTTTTTATTGTCTTTGACCGAAGTTGCCAGTTGAAGTTCTAGTTGGGCTTTAGCCCTTCTGATTTTTTCCCTACATGCTCTCACCTCAGCTTTGTACTCCTCCTGGGACACCTGCTCCTCTTCCAAAGCTCATAAACTTTCTTCTTGTTCCTGAGATCAATACTAAGCTCCCTACTCAGCCAACTGGTTTTCTTGCCCTCCGACTCGTTTTACAGCACACAGGGATGGCCTGCTCTTGTGCCGCGAGGGTTTCCTTCTTGAGGAGCGTCCAGCCCTCTTGCACCCCTTTATCCTTAAGAGCCACCTCCCAGTGGGCTTTATCAAGCACCTTCTGAAGAGTTCAAACTCTGCCCTTTGGAAGTCCAGGGTGTAAGTTCTGCTGATCCTTCTCCTCACTGCCCCAAAAAGCGAGAACTGCACCATCTCGTGATCACTGTGTCTCAGGTGTCCTCCAACCGTCACCTCTCTCACAAGGCCCTCTCTGTTCACAAACAGCAGATCCAGCTGGGCACCCTTTCTAGTTGGTTCTGTTACCAGTTGTGTTAGGAAGTTGTCTTCCATACACTCCATGAATCTCCTAGACTGCTTCCTTTCTGCTGTGTTGTACTTCCAGCGGACATCTGGAAGGTTGAAATCCCCCACGAGAACAACGGGACAGGATCGCGAGACTCTTCCTAAGTGTTTATAGAAGAGCTCATCAGTCTCTTCATCCTGGTTGGGTGGCCGATAGCAAACTCCCACCAAAATGTCTGGGTTACCACTCACACCACTGAGTTTAACCCATGGACACTCTACCTTATCATCACTGAGTTCTATACAGTCAAAGCACTCTTTGACATATAGAGCAACCCGACCACCTCTCTTTCCTAATCTGTCCCACCTAAATAGCTTGTAGCCATCCATGGTAGCGCTCCAGTCATGCAAGTCGTCCCACCATGTTTCTATGATGGCAATTAGATCATAATTTTCCTGCTATGCCACAATTTCCAGCTCATCCTGTTTTTTTCCAATGCTGCGTGCAGTACTATAAATGCACTTCAGATGAGCTGTTGACTCCCCCTCTTTTACCATCCATCTAGCTGCAGTTCCTAGGCTAGCGCACCACCCTTTCAGAACCTGGGATGCTATCTTCATGTTTAATTCTGTTAGGGCGACTTATGTTCCCCTACTCCTTCCAAAAGAAGGCCTTTAAAGCACTCTTAATTAGCCCTACCACCTCCTTTAAAAGAGCCATTTTCCCCTTGGGGGACAGGGGCACCCCATCACTTGCCAGCAGGCCTGGTGTGCAGGCCAACCCATTATTGAAGAAACCAAAGTTTTGTTCTTCACAGCGTGTTTTCAGCCATTCATTTAATTCCTGGCTCCTTCCCTCACCATTCCATATGACAGAAAAAGACCACCTATCATAGAATCATAGAATCATAGAATCACTTGGTTGGAAGAGACCTCTGAGATCACCAAGTCCAACCGTGCCTGTCTCCTTACTAAACCATGTCCCTAAGAAACTCATTCACTCATTTTTTAAACACCTCCAGGGATGGTGACTCCACCACCTCCCTGGGCAGCCTGTTCCAACCTCTGCTCCTGAATCCTTAACCATTTGCCCTAGAGCTTTAAAGTTCTTTTTAATAGCCCTAAGATTTTGAGTAGTTCTTTCATTATTTCCTAGCTGGAAAATGACTAAGGGATAGCAATCTGTGGGCTTGACCAGCCTGTGAGGTTCTTAATCACGTCATCAACCAAGGTCCCACATAGACAGCAGACCTTCCTTTGTAATGGTACAGGTCTGAATATCGGTCCCTCTGTGCCCTTTAGGAGGGAGTCATCAATGACTATAACCCTCCTCTTCTTCTTAACAGAAGCTGTTTTGATCGATGGCTTCTCCTTTTTTAGCCTGGGGATCATTTCCAGGCTATGAAGATTTTCAGTATTTGGGTTCAGTTTCACTTGCAGACCTATATATCTGTTCTGCAATGGAACCTGCGGGGCCAGATTTGGAACAGGAGAGATGTGCCTGCCACAATGAGCAGAAAGCTGCTGCTATTCTGCTCCATCTCTTGAGTTGCCCTCCTCAACTGAGTACATAGGGGACAGGGAGTCCACCTTTGCACAAGGCACGTCTGCCTGTTGGGGCTGAGACCAGAAGCACAGAGCGTTATTCCAGCATTATTACATGTAAGGAACGTTAGACTAAAAAAGAACAGATTTTAAAAGTCAAGTCTGAAGTATTAAATAATTTAATTATTAATTCAAAATGTAAAAAGAGAAAAATAAAAGATTATTTTTAAAATCCATAGTCTGACAGAAAGTAAACCTATCTGCTGAAAGTGACATTGATCTAGTTGGATGGCATAGTTGTTCAGAAAAGGTCAGCAGGAATTCAGAAAGGGCCAGTAGAACCAGAGAAGTTATCACTCCCATGTACTTGGCACCAGTGAAGCCACTTCTTGAATACTACAAGGAAAATATTGAAGTGCTGGAGTGTGTCCAAAGAAGAACAACCAAGCTGGTGAAGTGTCTAGAGAACAAGTCTTATTAGGAGTGGCTGATGGAACTGGAGCTCTTTAGTCTGGAGAAAGGGAGGCTGAGGAGAGACCTAATTGCTCTTTACAAGTAGCTGAAAGAAGGTTCTAGCAGAGTGGGTGTTGGTCTATTTTCCCAAGTAGGAAATTATTTGAAAAAAGGAAATGCACTTGAATTTTTCTAGGAAATGTTTAGATTAGGATATCAGGATAAATTTCTTCACTAAAAGGGTTGTCAAGCATTGGAACAGGTTGCCTAGGGAAGTAGTTAAATCAACAGCCCTAGAGGTATTTAAAAGGTATGTAGATGTGGCACTTGGGAATATGTTTTAGTGATGGACTTTGCAGTATTATGTTAAGGGTTGGAGTAGATGTGCTTAAAGGTCTTTTCCAACATAAATGATTCTATTATTTTATGTTTCTGTGAAAAATAAATGTTATTCCCTGTGTTGACAAACAAGAAAATAAATTACACTCTACCAAAACATGTTTTCATTCATTGTCACCTAAGGAAAAAGCATCTCAAATGTGCAATAAAAATATAGACATTTCAAACACTATGCTTTATATACTACCCAAGAACAGCCTCATCTTCGATGGCTGTAGCCTTTAATTTTCCCAGTTAGAAATCAAACTTCTTTCACAGCCATGAATATCACATTGAAATCTCTTCCACCAACAATCTGATCATCAGACCAGTTTCAACTTCTTTACTTGTGTTTTGCTTGTCTTAAATGTGGTGTGTGCAAGGCCGTGAGTATCTGGGGGCTTTGTGCAGCTTGGCAGCAGCATAGGAGAGATGGGAAGTGTGGCAGCAGGCACTGCCTCCCTGCACACACACATGCAATGACAGGGTGAGCTGCTGATGCTGAAGGGTACACAGAGGTTGTTTCTGGTAAGGGTCTGTTGGGCTGCCTGTGACACCTGGAGTCCTCAGTTCCAATTCAAGAACTTTCCTGAAGACACTTCTGCACCAATTAGAGAACTTCCCACACAGAGAAACAGTGCACGTGCAGCAAGGCCACTCCTCACATGTTAGTAGAGCACAGACCTTTCTATAAAAAATGCCTGGCAAGATGCATTCTTGTACATGCCTACTACTGCATGGACTACGTGTCCTGAGGAACCCATTGTTGAACACAATTGGGTTGGTGATTATTTTTCTCTTTTTCCAGATACTTCTTTCTTTCTCTCTACCTTATTCTCTCCCCTTATTCTAACACACGTTTTTTTTTCCCTTGGCATTTTCAGGTGAATCAGATAGTATCCGAGATCTTGTGGCTAAGTGCAGATTGAGATCTGTTTTGTTTCTTTGGCTATGTTCAAAGTAAATACTGGATCTAAGTTTGGAACTATTAATTGTCACACCAAATTGCTGCGCAAACATACAAAAAGAAACTTACCCCTACACCCTCATTCTAATGAGCAGGTCGGTGTGGCCCGGGCTTTAACACCAGTCCAGTATTTGATATTCCCTATTGTGACCTATTGCATTGTTAATTTTCTTGATAGTAGTCTATGTTTTGAATTTGTGATCAAATCAGTTTTGGTAACTTAGGAATGGTTTAGTTATTGCTGAGTAGTCCTTACACAGAGCCGAGGCCTTTTCTATTGCCACCACTGCCCTGCCAGTGAGAAGGCTAGAGGTGTACATGAATTTGGGAGGGGACAGAGCTGGAAGGGCTGACCCTAACTGCCCAAAGGGATATCTCATACAATATGACATCATACTCAGCAATAAAAGTCGGTGGAAGAGGAGGAAAGAGTGGACGTTTGGATTCACGATATTTGTCTTCGCAAGTAACTGTTATGCGTGATGGAGCCTTCCTTTCCTGGAAATGACTAAACACTTGCTTACGGATGGGAAGCAGTGAATTGATTTCTTATTATTCTTTGCTTGCATGCACAGCTTTACTTTTAAACATTCTAGATCTCACTGTACAAATTTTCTCACTTTCACCCTTCTGATTCTTTTTCCCATCCCACTGTGGGGGAGTAAGCTCTGTGGGGTTTAGCTACCTACATGGGTCAGACCACAACAGCTGTTTTTCCCACCCTGGTTCATAGTACTCTAAAAGACATCCTGAAAAGTTCCAGATAATCAGGTAGTCCTACCCCTCTGCATTGATATGACTTTTGAAAGGCCAGCACTGCTACTGCCAGCCAGCTACCAAGCTAGATGATGCTATCTGCTTTCTTCCTACGCTGAACAGACGGGCAGAGGCAGCACTTTTCAAAAATTCTAAGAGGAAGAGTCAGATTTTCACATCAGTGGAACTAACCATGGATTACATTACTGCATTCCAAAAGCACAGGAAAGCTGTTGTCCATGGCTAGTGAGAAATTAAAATTAATTGTGGTGGTTTGAATGGATCTGTTTAATATTTACAAAATTAATTTTGGTGTCAGACTCTGGGGCCTTGATCCACAGGTGGGTCAAGTGAAATAACCATGTTAATTTATTTCTGCCTTAGCTCATGTCCTAAGTACACATTTTGAATGACAGTCAGCTGAGTCAGTTATGTAAAAGTGAACTACTTTCTTACAATCTTTAATCAAAACGCACCTCGAGCAAAAATGCAAGTTAACGCCTAAGATCGCTCCTCAAATTACAGCACATCCGATATGTATCAGATCAACATCTAAAGATTCCCTAGAAGAAATATTTTGCTTCCAATCTGCATATCTTCTTGGTTTTTTTGCAAAATGATGATAAACGATGCTAAGAATAATTGCTCTGTGAAGAACATATAATGCAAAATGCTTGAAGGTTTCCTAGACTGCCAGGATAACTACTGCTATTATAAATTGATGCCACTTTTGCATTTCATGTCTTAAAGATAGATGTTACCTGAAAATGTTCATGCAGGAAAATCTGTATCCTCTTTAATTTCTCAAATGTCTGGGGTGAGAAAAAGAATGTGAAAAGACATCTGGTAAAAGAAATACAGCCACATATGGTTTTTACTGTCACTCTTCGAGCGAACTTCTACAAAATTTCCTAAGAAACTGCTATATTTATAGTTATCAGTTAGATTAACCTGCTAAAAAAGGAATCTGCAGAGATTTTCCTGCAAAGACAGTTTTCACTGGTAAAATGTATTAGAAGACAATATTTCTTAAAATATGTCAAGATAATTAATAAAATCAAAAATAAATCCACAAAACACTGTCTTTGTACTAGGAAAAGAAGTTCTAGGCTACCTCCTATGAGACTGAGTAAAACTTTTTGAAACTACTGCTGTAAATTTGGAAATATTTATCTACTTGAGGGTAGAGAGGCTCTACAGGGGGATCTGGACAGGCTGCAACCAGCGGTATGAGATTCGATAAGGCCTTGTGCTGGGTCCTGCATTTGGGACACAACAGGCACATGCAGGCTGACGGAAGGGTGGCTGGAGAGCTGCCTGGCAGAGAAGGACCTGGGGGTGTTGGTTGACAGTCGGCTGAACATAAGCCAGCAGTGTGCCAAGGTGACCAAGAGGGCCAATGGCATCTTGGCCTTTATTAGAAACAGTGTGGCCAGCAGGAGCAGGGAAATCATCCTTCCCCTGTGCTCAGCACTGGTGAGGCCGCACCTTAAATACTGTGTTGAGTTTTAGGCCTCTCATTGTAAAAAGGATGCTGAGGCACTGATGCATGTGCAGAGAAGGGCAATGGAGCTGCTGAAGGGACTAGAGAACAAGTCTTATGAAGAGCAGCTGAAGGAAGTGGGATTGTAGTCTAGAGAAAAGGAGGCTGATGGGAGATATCACTGTCTACAGCTGCCTGAAAGGAGGTTGTAGTGGGGTGGCTGTTGTTCTCTTCTCCCATGTATCACGTGATAGAATAAAAGTAAATGGCCTCAAGTTGTGCCAGGGGAGTTTCAGATTAGACACCAGGGAAAAATTCTTCACAGAAAGGTTTATCAGGTATTGGAATAGGCTGCCCATGGAAGTGGTTGAGTCATTGTCCCTGGAGATATTTGAAAGATAGTTGCTCAGGGATTTGGTTTATTAATGTACAGATGCAGTCAGACTCAATGACCTCAAAGGTCTTTTCTAACCAAACAATTCTGTGATTCTATGAAATTCCATCCTAGAAATCACAGTACAATCTTTGTAATTAGCAGATGAGAGAATAGGTTTGAATCGTTTAACCCGAAATGTTGATGCAGAGCTACTGAAAAGTGCTGATAGTTCGAGATCGTGTGTAAATCAGAACATGTAACTATATTTATTACAGCATAGGACTCCACTTGAAGTACCTGTGTCCAGGCATGGGTATGAGTCATTGTCCAGAAACAACTGGTTCATTATAAAACCTGCAGTTGACCAAGGAATCACAGTGATCACTGTTTAGCCCACAGTCTATATCCCAAAAGACTTCCTGTTTCTTTTATTTTTTAGTGGCATGCAACCACATACTGGTGTATCAGATATAATAGCACTAGAAAGAAGAAATATGGAACAATTATTTTTCCTCTGTTTCTGCAATATCTTGACACTTCAGAACTGGTATGTTCAAAATATTTTGATGCCTACAAAGGAAATTAAGCTGTGAGATTTCTAGAAGCTCTCAAACAGGGACATTTCAAGTTTTATTATCTTTGTGGAATAAAAATACATTTATCAATCATAAAATTCATTAAGGAACAGATTTTTATCTCCAGATTTTTGGATTTAGGAAGGGGGAAGAAAATAAAATTGCTGATACAAACATATAAACATTTTAAAGATGACAAAGAGAAATTAGTTCCCAGTGCAGTAGATACTGAAATGATTGCCTACTACAGAGGATAAAATGAGAAAAGAATATACTTTCTCTGATTTCCTTTTTAATTCAATTCTAAAATTCCTATCCACAACAAATATATAGCTTTCAGAAATGCTAGAAGCAGAAATAGTCTTACATTAATACATACATATTTAGGAGTGTATGTATTTTTATATATACATATAATTTCAGAATTAGAAAAGGATACATTAGTCTGGCAGATTTGGAGTCTTAACAGTAAACTAAAAATTCCTGAAATAGTTTTGTAGAATTATGAACTTTAACATTTGCCTGTATTTTGTTTGTCTAAAAAATATTATGCTGTCCCTTCAGAAGAAATAGAATAATAAAGTAGAAGAACAATATTCTTCCTAGTGCAAGTTTGCATGCTACAAGCTCTATGTCCAGCAGGAAAAAAACCATAACTCCAAATTCTGACACCTTGAGTGTTTTGAAGATCAAAATACGTTCATTCACCTAGAAGAGTGAACAGAGCCTGGAGTCCACCCCAGTGAAAAAACGTTGGTTAAGGTTTTACATAAGATTAAATAGGTGACGATTATCTTTAAGTGTTAATTGAAAAGTCACAATTAAAATTTATATGGTTACATTGATTCACATGAGAGATATATATAAACCAGAATCTGTGATGACAATTTATAAATCTTTAGCTAGATTGTGTTTATTAATTTATAGAACTGAAGAAATAGTAATCTACAACGCAGGTATACAACCACGTTAAATAGTATGAAGTATGGTGTTGTGTAACATACTGCAGAAATTCCTTCTGACATATAACAAATCAGAAAAATCTAAATCATTATGTGGAAATATGATCTACTAGGAAAAATGAGAATCAGTTGCAAAAGCATCCTGGATTTTGTGCTTGGGTTGGTTTAGGTTTTTTGTTGTTTTAGTTTTTGTTTGGTTTTTTTTTATATATATAGCAAATAAGCCAACACAAACCAGCTATAGAACATAATTTTCCACATCATCGTATCTTACAGATGACCACTGTCCTATTCCTTCTTAGTGTTAACAATAAAGAGTTCCAAAGCAACTCCTCTCTCATCAAAGTTTTAGAAACCAATCTCTTGCAAGACAGACTGATGGGAGGCTATTAGAACCATACCTTATTCGCAAAAATTTTTCAACACGAAGTGACCTAGAATCTGATAATATCCACATAAAAAAAGAGTTAGTATTCACTACAGAATTTGTGTTAAAACACAAAATAAGATCAATGCTACATTTCAAAATGCTGAATTTTGATATCTATTATGAATAGCTGCTCACTCAATATGGCTTACAACAGGTATCTAAACACTATACAGAATATCATATTTAATAGGCTGCCACCTTGGATATGCACCCCTTTATATCTGGCACATGTACTTACAAGATTCTTCAAATTTCTTACAGTCATTAGCAGACATAAGTCAGTTCACTCTCCCACACTAAACCCCCTGTCTTCCCCAGGGATGCCTATTGGTCATGCCAGGGACACACTAGAGGATTGTCTTTCACAAGCCAATTAAAATTTCTCTGAAATCCCAGAAAACATTTCTGTTCAGACAACATCTAAGTGGAATAAGAGCAGAATTCTCCCAGGAAAAGGCAAGTAAGAATGCAAAGAACGCTCTCTGTTCTTGTTCTAAAAGGTAAAAAAAGGAAAAGTGAACAAACCTGTATAACTCTGGGTCCACAAGATGGAGAGCTTAATTCCAAGCAGCTTTTATAATCATATTCAAATAGCAGTAAGCAAAATAAGAGAAATAAAACCTAACAAACAGGTCAACATATTTTTAAATTACTAATTCAAATGATCTCATCTTTCAAAACCCTAGTCTGGTCTCTTCTGTCTAACTATCCTTTCTATTATAATAAGGTGCTGAAGAGCTCTGGCTATAGTGGGCCTGCTGCTGTTGATGACATCCAATGCCTGCCTTTTGCAGGCATGTGGTGCCATGTGTTGGCTCTTTTCTGGTGCCACTTAAAACCGCAATGAAAGCCAGTGAAACAGACTGTAGGATGATTTACCTGATATTCAGAGAGTCGGACTTCTGAAAATGTCCTGAGCATATGCCAGCTCTCTTGATTTCTCCATGGAAGTAGTAATTGTAGTAAAAAATTCTTATTACTAAGATTTTTCTTCTCTGCCTTGGTAGACTGTCCAGAGCACAACCACCAATTCAAGTTCACCATCATATGATTCATGCCTTATAGAAAGTTCCTGTCTATTGACATTTGCCTTTCGGGTATTCTCTGTAAGTGTCACATTTTTGGTATGCTGCAAGATATTGAAGATGCTGTGCCTCTCCGGTAGCTCCGATGGTGTTCATATAATTCCTCAGGAGACTGAAGGGCAAGACAAAGAGAGTGAACAGGGCAAGGTACAGTGACGCAAACCAGAGCTGCTTGGTGCAGTTCGGAGGAAGTTATGCAACCACCTTACTCTTTGTTGTGTGTATATGTCTGTGTCCTTGCACGGAAGCAGAATTGTGGTTTATTGAGGTCAAAGTCTCTTACTATCTCAATCTCCCCTCATGGGAAACAAAAGAGGACACCCATTTATGCCTGCAGTGACTGAGGGATTTACAGAAGTTCACAGTAGAACCAGCAGCTACTTAGAAATGTGTATTTTTGTACACTGGAAACATGACAGACTCACAAAACCATATCTTTTAGACTTAATACGACTCTCATCCTCAGACTCCTTGTTCAGTCCAACAGTATGAGTCAAAATTTTGTGCTGTGAGAGCTGCTGTCTGTGACTAAGTAGAGCAAGAAGGGCAAAAGTTCTAACATCAGAATGTCTTCTCCTTGCATAAGCAGTATCCTAGAGATATTCCCTTTGCCCTTTTAAGTATTCCACAGCCTATCCTCTCTGCTGGTTCAGTCACTACTTCTCCTCTGTAATAAAATATTCATAACTTGTATTTCACGTGTTGTGATATTGTTTCAGTTTATGAAGACACAGAATTATCCAAGTGCTCTTGTTACCATAACTGGCATATAGCATAGACATCTCTGTTATGTGCTAGATACTCTCTGCGTCAACATCTGATCCAGTGTCATGCATTTCATTTGCAGTAGCGTCCTGTGTACTCCATCTTTCTTCAGAGACTACCTTTATTTACTTGCATTTTATATTTGTTCTTTGAGAACTATGGGTTTTTCATAGGAACAAAAGCTCTATAGTACTCTGTTGATCATCAGAAAAGATGCTTAAATAGGTTGCTGTTTTCTGAAATTTTCCATGGTATTCCATAGTGACTCATTTGTATATTCTTTTAAATATTTTCTACTGTTTTATAGAGATATTCATTTCAAAGTACAGGATTTTTATTTTTATACCTTACTTTAAAAAAATCTTTCCAGTATACAAAGTCTTCTTGCATATCATCTTCCTTTTGATGATCTGATCCAGGGAATAAGATATAATTAAAAGAACAAAAGAAACCAAGTTTCCCAAATACAATTGTTGCAAGAACTGCTGTCTGATCGCTTATAGCAGTTTTCAGCAATTTTTTAACTTCAGTATTAACCTGGATTAATAAGGCAGGTTGGGGAATGCAAATAACTTAATTAGAGAGACAAGCATCTTCCTGGCCTAGAGTTCAGCTGAGATTTATGTGTATGTCTGTGTATATGTGTCCATCTCTGCCTGAGGTAATGAAGGGAGAGTAAAGATCCAGGACCAGCTCATGGCTGGACTGTACGTGGAGCAAACAGTTCCTGGAGGGACCCAAAGTGTATGTGTGGTGGTACATGTGTGAAAGGGGATCCGTATCAGCAACTGGAGTGGGACTGCAGTGCAGGGGCTCAGTGCAGGTGTCAGTATCTGGGGAGACTGGGATCCAGGGACAACTACTGGGAAGATCAAGTGTCTAAGTTAGAGGGATCCGTGTTGCGCAGGTGTATATGTAGACATATATATTTCCAAAAATGGACCTTTATGCTAACCACCCACATAGGTGAGCAGGATGAGGTTGTTCGTGCTTTGTTCATGTGAATTCTCTATCTGTCTCTGATTAGTGTTGCCAGTTGCCAGCTGTGTATTTTTGTATTTATGTGTTGTATAAGTCTATCTCTGTGTGTACCCACTGGGAATGCATACTCAGCCTCCTTACTGGTTTGATATGGAGTCGTGGAGCTGAAGCTGTCTTTTCTCCACTGGGCTAACAGATTTGAAAACTTCCTAATATAAAAATCTATGCTGACATGATGACCTCAAATAAAATTTTGCTTCATGTTAAGTCTGAAGGATTAATTGGTTTACCTGATTTTATTTTGGTGTGTTCAAAATGTTTTATTTCTAATTCTAGCCTTTTTTGCTTGTTTTTCTTACAATTTTATTGAACGCTTAAATTGCAATTAATGTTAATGTACTAATTTGTTTTGTAAATTCAAAGATGTTTATTTTAAAATAATCAAAATGGATTTGCCAAAAAAAATAGAGTGTATGCAGAATAAATAAGAGAAAACTACTCCAGAACAAGCTGTACAGTCTTCTATGCTGTAATATTTCAACAACTTCAAAAGGAAATCACTCAGTGGTTCTCAAACAAATTCTGTAAAATTTTCATGTTTCTATTAGATGTCTTTTGGCTTTGTTTCCTCCACAAAATGAGAAAAATATTGGTGCTTAAGAATAGCTTATGCAATATCTTTTGGACACTCTTATTCACAGGACTTTTCTGAATGTATAGTAAACAAACATACTCTGCTAAAAAAAAAGAAGTCCGGGGAGGTAGATTTAAATGGTGGACTCCTCTGTTATATAATCCCTGTTCACTCTCTCAGACTGTTCCAACAATCATTTGCGCAAGATAAGGTCCAAATATACTTCAATGATTATTTCACTGTAGAGATCACTTCTGAGAGGTTTTATGGATGAGACCTCACCAAATGTGATTCTTTACCTGTCCCAGGCACCTTAACATCTTCAAACAATTTTTCACCTACTTAAGTCACATTCCAGCCTTGCATGAGGTAATCTTGGTTTTGTGGTAAGAAAATCACAACTCTCATGTATTACATAACAGTCCCCTCAAAGACACCTTGAACTGAGAGAATAAAAATCTCTACTCATGAAACATTATTTATGTCTTAGGTTTATAGAGATATTATACTGTCAACAGCAAACATCAAAGACCAAGTGTGAGCACAGATAGTCTATTTTATTGTTGTTTAAACTGATTTCAGCAAACATGCTCCTCTGCTTTTGTTTGGGAATCATGAACACTTTCCTGGAGCAAATGCATTTAACAATACTGATGTAACTGTCCATGCTTATAAAGCTTCAGCAGGATTTATCTTCCATGATATCTTGCTGGTGCAGAGAGGTATAAGGCAGAGAGGTATAAGACCTTTTGTATGGGAAGTCTTGCTCTATAGTAGTCTACTGTACAAGATTTACCTTACTGACCTACAAAAATAATGAGCAGAATCTATCTTTGCTGAACAAACATGCTCATTAAAGCTACAAAAAAAAAGACACTAGAGGTACAGCTTTAGCATTTATTGTAAAGAATATTTGTCCAAATCAGGTTTTGCCATGAGCTAAAGACTTTTCCCTTAAAGCTAATGAATACTTCTTACGTATTTAGGTGTCTGGAAGTAAATTCCACTTGTATGTCTTCTGTTGATTTTGCTGTAGTTTTGTTTTGTTTTGTTTTGTTTTAATAAGATAATCAGTCTTTTAAGATTTTTTTCTAGAATTGTCAGAGGTTTTTTATTTTAGTTTGAATGGTAAAAGCCTTGCTGATCAATTATCATTTTGATGCTTAAAAGAATTCAAATCTGATTTAGATGGCTTATTTGAAGTGGTGATATTCTAAATCATCTCAGTTTGTGAGGAAAGCAGCAGGAGCACAAGTTTTGGTATAGTGGAATAATCAGCAGGAGTTTCTGATCCTGGTGGAAATGGTAAGCCCCTGGTGGAGATGGTAACATTTTGACTGGAATTTTTGATAAACATCAGAGAGACAGAAAACCTTGGTTCCAGTTCCTCTTCCAAGAACTATATTTGCATTTTACTGAATAACTGCTGAATGCAGAACATTTTGTAGATTAACAACATTTGAGATGAATAAAAATTCACTACTGTAGAAATGGAAAGGTAAAACCGATGACATTCTTGAACTTCATTCCTGAATCACTCATTGGTGATATCACCTTTTGGTTCAACAGTGTAGCTTAATTAGGAGCAGCTGGAAGCTTTTTTCTCACCTTCACTTACTCCTTCTTCCCACTTCAGATTAATCTAAAACATTGTAGTTGAATCACACTTCTGTGAGATGTGCACTTTTACACATTCATGCAAAATTAAGCATTGAAATGAAGTTTTCCATATCCTGGAAATTGTATAATAAGACATTCCTGTAAGTCATTTGGTAGAAGAGAAATCACCACTGTCTTGTCTTTTTTTTTTTGTGGAACAAGACTCTCTAAAGGTAGATTCTGAAAAATGAAGACTCTCAAGCTGAGAGGCTTAAATAATTGTAAATGACACTGAAAGCATTTTGGCTTCCTTAGCACTTTCCTACAGGCTAGGTCAAAGATGTCCTCTAGTTGGGGCCCTGGGTGTGTTAATAGAAGAATGTAGCTTTTACCATGCTCTGTTTAGCGAAGCTAGGCACAAACATCCATCATGGATTTTCCTTTTAAGGCTATAGTGATAGCTATTGATATGATATGGAACTAGACAATTTTCAAGATCCCTTTCAATACAAACCATTCTATGGTTCCAGATGATATGACATGACATGACATCACACGACACATCTATCTACCTACCTAAGAAAATTTAATGACAACTGTGTAAATAATATATTTTCTTTATTTTGTGGTTGAAGAAAAATTAAAAGGTTTGGAACAACCTAAAAATATTTTCCCGAGATAAGATAAAAATTATATCAATTTTTTTTAATATTATAAAATATTTCAGCTAATCTGAAAACTGATAATCCATGTCTCTATAGATTGTGAGTAGGTTTGTTTTATTTTTCTAATTTCTTAGCAATTAGGAATCTGAGGATGCAAAGTTGTAAACAGTTCATGTGATAAAATTAAATTTCTACATTTAAATATTTCTTCTTTTACAGTTATCCATTTTTTTCTACTGCATTTGATCCAAACATGTGTGTAGTACCAGTTTCTTTAAACTTCTTTTGGAAGAAAATATATTGTTAACTAATTGATAATCTCTGCCAATAAAGATTATCTAATAAATAGAGATCAAATCAAGATAAGATCAAGAATCATATAATTTTCAGAAAAAGATACACATCAAAATTGCATATTTTTGCTTTTTAAACATCTTAAAACAAACTGTGCCAGTTATTTGATAATAAATATGAATTCAATGGACTAAATTTAAATTTAAATTCAATACTGAATTATTTTTTATGTGAAAAACCACCATATAGATTATTAGTACTGAAGGCGGGATGTCTTAAAAATCTTCTTTTTAAAGTTGATTTAGTTAAAAATTATTTTAATTTAACTTTCAGAGAACAACTCTTCAGAGAAAAACTGATTAAACAAGATATTTTTTCCAAGACTCTTTATTTTTTTTCCTCATTCCATGAATACCTGTCAAAATACAAGTGAGATATTTTAGACTGTAGTTATACAAATACAATTGCGATTGACTCATTATAAAACTATAATTACATCTTCACATCTAATTGTACTTTAATGTGAAGTCATGTGCATAGCTCAAGAAATATATTAACAGAAGTGTAGAAAATCTGAAGAGACCTTGATCTGTAACCTTTTAAAAGGTTATACAGTCTCACACACCCCTAAGCTGTCCCATCCAGTGAATAACTTGTGCGGAATAAAGCTGACTACCGAACACTATAAGGTCTCTTCAGTATAAATCACATATGAAATAACAGATATAAGATCAGTTGCGCCTGAGACTTTCATGAAGACATAACATAAAGAGAGACTTCCATTATCTCTCCCAGGAACTGGCCAGGTTAAAATGGGATTTCTTCTCTTAGTTGTTAGTAAGTTTGATGAGCAGTAACTCAGAAAGTCCCCTTCTTCTTTTTCAATGGAAATAAAATACTTTTGTGCTTGTCATTTCTCTCCTGAGAAGTAAGATGTAGTCTAGTCAGGTAGGCAGAAAGACTTGGAGATTTTCCAATTGTTCCTTGTTCCTATTGAAATCTCTCCCCTAATATGTCTTTCTCATCCAAATTCCTCTCTGTCTTTTGCTATCTATGTCACGCGTACTGACGAGTTGCTTTTCAAATTTGGTATAACATTCCTGTCTTAACACCCAATATTCTTTTTTGCTGCCTATGGAGGAATGGAATTTTTACACATTTTCTGCGTATTCAAATGTTGAACAGACACTGGAATTGCCATCAGTCACGCTTTCATTTATGTTTTTATTATTTATACACACATACATGTATGTATGTATGTATATACACACGTATGAGTCCCTTTTTTGATAGTTTTCCAAATAAAACTTTCATAATTTAACATTTTCTGGGGCGGGGGAGGGGGAAGGTTTATTCTCTTCATAAAGATTATACATTTTGACTTTTCTGTTGAGCCGACTTTCTGTAGAGAGAGGTGTGGAAAGGAAATTATCTTGTGTATCTTTTTTTTTTTTTATAATCTTTGTCTGATATCCATTATTTCTCTCATGAAGAACTGGAAGTAATTCAATCATAATGTGATAGGTAATTGTGAATATTTTTGACTGGTGATATATGGTGTTATACAGTCGTTTTAGATTGAACGATAAAGTCAGAAATTGTTGACGTTCTTTAATAAAGTGTTATGTACCTTAGAAAGTAAATCCACAGAGTACATATTGATGAAAATACTTAGGGAGCCGAATATTTCTGGGAGGATATTTTGAGAAAAAAAGAGAGTAATTCAACATAGTGGAATAATTCTTGAAATAGAATGACTAACAAAATTTTCCAAGTTAATAAATTTGAGAAAATTTGCAGGGAGGTCACACAAAACATAAAATTAAGAAGCAACTTTAGAAGAAGAATAAAATTAGATCCATTTGTAAAGAATTTAATCACTTGTAAGAATATCTCTAGCTCTGGTGCTCTGCTCCTACTTACGCTTATTTTGAGCTCTCATCATCCAGCTTGATACATCTCTGTTTTTCCGCACTTACATTTCAAACACTACACCATAATTCAATAATATAAAACTCACTGCTGTTTTTTTAATGTTATGATAACAGCAGGCAAAACACTTTCTTGCTTGAGTAGTTCTGAACATTTTGCAACTGATAAAAAGTTTACAACTTACTGGGGTTAACTACTTGATCAACGTTAATGACAGAGTTAATTACAAGTCAGAAATCATGACCAAGTTTTATTTAGTGGAAATTGCTGAAAAAAAAACCCCAGACACTAAATATTTTTATAAATTTTAATGTGCTGTTTTGTTAAATAAAGTAAAATCTTAACTTTATTAAAATAAAATAAAATATTTAGGAAATGCTTATGACTATCTTGTAACACTGAAAATTATTTAAGCAAATTGCTTCAATAATCACAGTTACATATCAAACATGCTGGTCACCTCTTCAGCTGGTATGAAAAAATAAATTGTAGGCAGTGATCTGGGCCATTATTCTTTGATTACCGTACAATAGTCTGAGGACACCAAATAAGATGAAACTAACCACTTACGGATTTTTGGTAGGATCTTTCCCAAGGAAGGGCTGTCTAGAACAGACACAGTACATTCTTCTTGTTTTATTAGTATTGTGACACCTGTCACTGCACAAAATGTCTAAAGAAATTAGTTAGAAAAAATAAGTCACAGGGGGAGCTCAGCATCTCCTGTTCCCATACAGAAGTCAATGAACTGTACGGGACTAACTTTTACAGTGCTACATTCACTCAGATGGATGCAGAGAGAGGACCACCCAGAGCTGGTTGAGAGCAAAAGTAAGGGGAAAGATAGCAAGATGTGACCAGCCAGTAAAGAACCAACACCACAGATGTTAGAGGAAAGGGAAATCTGGCCCAAATCACACAGATTTGGCCCAGATATAGCCATAAACTTCAATGAACAGCATGTTTTCAAACAGCTCAACAAAAAGAGAATTCAAACACAATTGAAGATTTAGGTTCCCAGTAGAAATGGAGGATCCTGTTGTCCAGATTCACCCATTCCAGAAAAAAGTTCTGGATCATGGTCATATTTTTCCAGCCATGGAATAGGATGTCACTGCAGCAGGTTTCTGCGTGATCAAATACCGGGAAAGGATTCCCCAGAGCTCACTCAGACACTGCTGTTCTTGCTTCATTATCCCATCCAAAGAGGGCTCTGGATGTCAGCTGGCAGGTTCTTGAACTTGAAATCTTCCCAAACTTGCAGGAGGTACCTCCTCCCTCAGCTGGAGCATTCTTTCCTACTCTTTGACTCCCTCCAGCCCTGTGCACCTTTTTGGTGTGCAGCCCGCTGCAGTTTTCCCACTTACGATGTATCAGCCATAGGCAGTCATGGGCTGCTTGCAGGGATTTATCATGAAGGAGAAAGAAAGGAGTTTTTCTCACTCTGATTACGATGCTTTCAACCACTGCTTGTCCTTCCCTTGACACCTAATGCTTGCCAGATAGAAATGTAAGCTTTAGCCTTAACGTGATATCTATAAAAAACAAACTGACTACAATGCTAAGGTGACTGGTTGAAATTCCCAGCAGAAAGGCATGGTCTGCTCAAGACTCATGATAATTTAATATAATCATGGAAAGGTGAATGAATAAATATGTGACTGGGTGACTCAGGACTGTGCATGCTGCCAGTGTGTTTGTGTATAATGGATGGATTACTAACGAGAATAGAAACTGATGTTGGACTATTGGTTTATGTAATAAAAGGCAAAGCTTTAGCTGCTGTGTGATAAGGATGAGAGCAGAGACTGAAGGGCTGTGTGCTTCACTGCTTTTCTGGGCTAGGCACAAGCATGGGGAAAGAAAAAGACCACTTTTGTAATTGCATCACTCCTGGAGACACCAGGACAGGAGTCCTCTAATCAGTCAGACAGGGCTAGGGTTCACATCTTGACTGAACCAATGAATCTGAGCACTGGAAATTTGTAAGCCATCTATATAATTGTTTTTGTAGCAAATTGTGTTTGAGGAGTTAGAATCTTACACTAGAATCTTCTATTCTGCTTAGCCAGACACTGATACTTCAGAGTATATTGAATAATGTGCTCAATAGGGCTGTCAAAATAATGAAAAAACGTGTAAGCTCCTATTAATTAATTTGCTCTTTTTCTTCCCCTGTAGTTAACATTGGTCTCTGCTTGTTCTGATGTATCTTAGAAATAAATTATACGGCTTTAAAAGAATAGTCATTTGGAGCTTTATCTTTTATGGATAGATTAGTGCATCTCAACAAGATGTATTACAATCAATTCAGAACTTTTGTTAAATAATTTTCTTTAGAAAAAATACAGGAAATTTATGTAACAGGGAACATATAAATCACTGAATTTGAGTAGATGAAATCCCATGTGCTTCAAGTACTAATTTTGTCAGAGAAAGGAATAAGAGACAATATAGTTGAGCGAGGGAAATATTGCTCATTCTAATAACATTTCTATTTATATAAGATTTGCTGTACTTAAAAAAAGGAAAAAAAGGATTTTCAAATTAAATTTTTAAATTAAATTTAATTTCTTCAAGTAGAACATGGACTGAATTTTCCCAGCCAAGTTTATTTCTATGATTACTGCTTATAAAGCTAACTTCTCACAATATGTGGGAGTGGCGTATACAGACTTTGTCACTAGTTTCAATTGAATTTAGTATGTCACTCTGAGAAAGCTATGAATTTTTTCTCAAGTAACCTTATTCTACTAAATTCTCCTGTCAGCATGCAAATTTAAATCAGCAATTTACAAATGGCCACTTTTAGAATAAATACACAAGAACAAAGTGGAAGTAATCTGCTATTTAATATAATTTTGCCTAATAGTTGACTTTATTGTCTACTTGAATAAAAAGGTGCAAAATCTTTTCTAATTGCAGACTAATCCATCTAGGAAGACACTTGTTAACATAGTGAAACACATTTCAAAATCTTTGTCTATTAGTTTATCAGATTCTTCATCCTTTGCTTACTCTGTAACATATTATAGAGTTCCACTGCAAATGAGGCTATTATGAGATGACAGGCAAAGTCTTTCACTGACTTCCGTGGACTACTTTGCATCCTGATAGGCTTGTTATAGCTCTTAAACACTGTTGTTCCTTAAAGAAAAGGAAGGAAAGATTTGACTGCTTCTGTTTTTTCTTTCATTAAAGTGTTTTTCTATCTATTGTGTAGTTTAATTTCTGTTTTAGTAAAACCTAATGGCTATACAAATATCATATAACCTTTTTCTAATGTCTCAATCATGATTTAAATATTAATACTTTAACTATTTTATCTATGTTGATGAATGCTGTGTGTACATCGTTATTGTAGCTTAACCCCAGCTGGCAACTAGGAACCACACAATGGCTCATTCGCTCCCGCACAGTGCGATAAAAGAGAGAATCAGCAGTGCGAAAGTAAGAAAACTCATGGGTTGAGATAAAGACAGTTTAACAAATAACCCAAAAGCTGTGCATGCAGGCAAAGCAAAACAAGGAATTAATTTGCTACTTTCATCAGCAGGCAGAGGTTCAGCCATGTCCAGGAAAACAAGGGTCCATCATGCATAACAATTATTTGGGAAGATAAACGCCATCACTTTGAACGTCCTCTCCTTTCTTTCTTCTTCCTTCAGGTTTTTTTTGTTAAGCATGATGTCATATTGTAAGGAATAACGACTTGGTCAGTTTGGGTGGTCTGTCTCAGCTGTGTCCCCTCCCAAATTCTTATGCAGTCTCAGCTTACTCACTGACTGGGCAGTGTGAGAAGCAAAAAAAAAATCGTGACTCTGCGCAGGCACTGTTCACCGAAACTAAAAATTCCTTGTATTATCAAAACTATTTCCAGTACAAATACTAAACATAGCCCTTTACCAGCTGCTGTAAAGAGAATTAACTTTACCTCAGCAAAAATCATCACACTCACTCAAACATATTTAGCAATGAGATCATATTGCGTTTGAAAACATGATAATTTGTTGTATGTGAGATATATTTTTAAAGCTTTGTATACTTATAGTAAACATATATATTTTAATTAAAAAATATTTATTTCACCTTTTTTCTGTTCTTCATTACCTGTGGGTTTGGTTTTATCCTATTATTTACAGAAAGAGAGAGAAAAGGAAGCAGAAAAATAGTGGTAAAAGAAAAGCACAAAGAACCTGGATAATGATGAAAAAAGTGCAAGCTAAGGAAAATAAGGAGAAGGGTAAATTTGTTACAGGGTATAATCCAAGGAAAGGAAAAACAAGCCATGAGAAAAAGAACGTGTATTCTTAGATTTACATTCTATATCCTAAAATAATAGGAGAGCTAATCCATTGTTTTCACTGAACAGTTCTAGAACTCTTTTTATAATCTGGTGGTTAACAGAAGTTAGAATCAGTTTTCTAATTGTAGTACTTAAATGAAATATAGAACATTCAATGGCTGCTGCTCATGAGTTACACTGATTGCCAGAAAGCACTTTTTTTTTATTTGTCACACAGCTAAGAAAATTGTCTGTCTGTTCTGAAGTATTCTAAGACACTTGTGTTTTCCTTGTTTCACTTTGTTTCTAACAGAAGCAGACAGACAGACAGGTGAGTAACACCTCACAATGATGATTGGTGAGAAGATTCTCATTCACTTCAGAATTTTAGGGCTTTGTAAGGCTTTGTGGTACCAACATTGTGACAGGAGTAGTGTTTTTCCAAAGCAGCAAATACAGACTCTCTGTGACCCCTACTAAAGTGATCTAAGAAGAGCGAGAATTTGAGATTCTCTTAAACAGCTGCTAGGAAATTTCCCACAGTTAGCTACCCTTTTTCGACTATGGTGAGTTGATCCCAGCTGGCAAGTAAGTCCTCATCCAACCAGTCATTCACCCTGCCCCAGTGGGACAGAGGAGGGAACTGCAAGGACCAACATGGGAAAACACACGAGGTGAGATAAAGACAGTCTAATAGATTGAGGGGGGAACAAATGAAAAAACAGAAACAAACAAGTGGTGCTGAAGCAATCACTTAACCACTTCCCACTAGCATACTGATACCCTACCAGAACCTGAGCAATGGCTATTTTGAAAAAACTCCCTCTTTCTGCCTTTTATTGCTAAGCATGGGATATCCTTTTGATGAACTGGGACCAGCTGTCCTGACTGTGTCATGTAGGGCTCCATACAGCAGCTTTCCATCTCCGGTGGTTTCCTACAAGACGACAAGATACATCAGTGAATAGAGCATATTGTATCTTTTCTCATTTTCTGGTAGCTGATTGTATGGTGGGGCTTCTTCAGCACATATTACAACTTCCTCTGATGGCATTCCAAAATCTTTGTCTTCTAGCCAGTTCATGATCACTTCTAAGATTCCTGGACAATTAGGGTTTCCTATACGGATTCACTGAGTGATTAATGCAATCCACTTACTCCATGTAGCATTGATGGCATGATGTGTAGTAGAGAATTTACCTTTGAACATCCAGCCAAGTAGTGGTAATTAGGTGCTAAGAGGAGCTTGGCTTCAGTACCAATCACTTCTTGAAGCAGCTTTAACTCCTTCATATGCTGCTAAGATCTCTTTTTTAGCTTGAGCATAATTGGCATCAGAGCCTTTGTATCCTCGACTCTACAATCACAAGTGTTGATCTCGTGTCCCCCCTGGTGCTTTCTGCCAAAGACTCCAAGTAGGACCATTATCTCCAGCTGCACTATAGTTTGTATAGATTTTTAATGTCTTTTCTAGTTCGAACTGGCCCCAAGACTACTGTAGGTACAAATTCTTGTTTAATTTGTTCAAAGGCTTGTTGTTGCTCAGGGCCCCAGTTAAAACTATTTTTCTTACGAGTCACTTCACAGAGACGTTTCACAATTCGACTGTACTGGGTATATACATTCTCCAGAAACCCAACACACCTAGAAGGCTTTTGTTTCTTTTTGTTAGTTGGAGGAGACATAGCCTTTATTTTGTTGATGACACCTCATAGGATTTGACAACGCCCATCTTGCCATTTAATTCCTAAAAACTGGATCTCTCATGCAGGTCCCTTGAACTTGCTTCTCTTAATAATAAAACAAGTTGTCAAAAGAATTCGAATTATTTTCTCAGCTTTCTGAAAAACTTCCTCTGCTGTGTTATCCCATATGATAATGTCATCAATGTACTGCAGGTGTTCTAGAGCTCCACCCTTCTTCAATATGCTGTGGATCAGTCCATGGCAAATAGTAGGGCTATGTTTCCAATCCTGGGGCAGTCAATTCCAGGTGTATTGGACACCTCTACAATAA
Organism: Neomorphus geoffroyi; assembly: GCA_033558235.1. Taxonomy (NCBI): domain Eukaryota; kingdom Metazoa; phylum Chordata; class Aves; order Cuculiformes; family Neomorphidae; genus Neomorphus; species Neomorphus geoffroyi. The sequence continues at coordinate 25,542,442 of JAUMJM010000005.1, forward strand.
AAAGCAAACTGCAGCCTGCACTCTGCTGCTAAGGGAATAGAGAAAAATGCATTAGCAATGTCAATTGTGGCATACCACCTGGCTGCCTTTGATTCCAGTTCACATCGCAATTCTGACATATCTGGCACAGTAGCATTAAGTGGTGGTGTAATGTCATTTAGACCATGATAGTCCACTGCTAATCTCCATTTGTTATTAGCCTTGGGCACAGGCCATATCAGACTATTAAAGCGTGAATGAGTTTTGCTAATCATTCCTTGATTTTCCAGTTGTTGGGTCAACTTGTGTATGGGAGTCACAGAGTCTCGGCTGGTACGATACTGTTATTGATGCACTGTAATGTAAGCAATTGGCACCTGTTGTTCTTCAACCTTTAGCAATCCCACAGCAGAAGGGTCCTCTGTAAGGCCAGTTAAAGCAGACAACGGTTTAACATTCTCAGTCTCTACAGCTGCTATACCAGAAGCCCACTTACACTCTTTTGGTTCTTTAATGTACCCTCTTTGATGATAGTCTATGCCAAGGATGCATGGTGCAGTTACAATGGGGTGCTTTTCCCATTTATTCTTGCTTAGGCTCACTTCAGCCTTCACTACAGTCAATTTTTGAGACCCCCTTGTCAGTCCAAAAATGGTGACAGTTTCTGTCCCTTTATGATCCAATGGCAATAGAGCATACTCTGCACCAGCATCTACAAGGGCTCTATACTTTGTGGTTCTCTTGTGCCAGGCCATCGAACCCACACAGTCTAATAAACTCAGTTATCGCTCTCCTCCAACTGGCTGAATGCAAGGCACTTCTAATTTGATACCTTGGACCCATCAGGGAGTGGGTTGGTTTGGATCACAGAGGTTTGAGACAGAGATGGACTCATTTGATACGCAGGGGTTGAGCTGAGATGGGTTTGTTTGATTCGCAGAGGGTTGAGAACAATCCTGCTTACCCACATTTTGTAGATAGGAATTAGGTTTTGATCCACTGGAGACTGGGAGCAATATTTTTCTGAGAAGAAATATTCTGTGACTTTCCTTGTAACTTAAGAACTCGTGAGCTCTTAATCTTATACCGAGTATGACATATCGAGTATGATGAATATGGGATGGAATGCTCTTGTTCATCAGTTTCGGGGGCACCTGTCTTGTCTGCCCCTCCCTGCAGGTGCAACCTTTTTTGCTAGCTCAAGGATGGCCTTGGTTACTGGAGGAATAAGTATAAATATTGGCCTCTCTGCATACCAGTATTCTGTTATCACTGCTAGAGAGAAACTGCCTGAAAAACATGCAGTTAGTTTTTCAGAAAATGCAGTTACCTTAGACTAAGGCCGAGTCAGAGTCAGAAGCACCCCAATTAACTCAAACCATAACAGTCTCCTCACAGCCTTTTCTCACCCCCAGCTTGCTCGCTGTGGTGGCAAAGTGAGAAACAGAAAAGACCTCGATGCTGTGTAAGCACTGCTCAGCAATAGGCAAAACATTGTATTAGCAGCACTGTTTTGGTGACAAACTTAAAACACAGCGCCATATGGGCTGCTTTGCAGAAAATTAACTCCATCCCACTCTGACTTATTGAAATGATAAAAGCCATAATGAGAAAAAAAAATATCTAAGGCCAGATTTCAGTACTGGCATCTCTTACAAGAAGTTCACAAGCATTTGAAGCTGATCCAGTTAAAAAAGTTCTTCTAAAAAATAATTTGCTATTTTTCAAAAACACTCTCCATAGGACTAAGCCATGCAACTGCAAGTGCAAACTTGCTTAGTGGAGAATGTCTAGTGGGAATACAAAGTTATTTATATTAAAAAACATCAAAACACTGTGGTGACAATAACTCAGCAAAATTATAGACAGAGGTATTTCATAAAAAGAGGTGAAAAGCAGCCTGATTTAGGGATAATTATTTATTCTAATAAATTTTCTTTTTTATCACAAGTGAAAAGGAATTTTTTTCAAACATTCAAACATATATTTTCATAAATAAAGGAAAAATATTATAAAAACCCCTCAAATTCTGCATATCTTGATTTATCCAACCTATGTCCTATAAAGAAATAAAAAACCTCAGTATTTTCAAAGGAAATTAACTATAAAAATAGCTAAACAGCCATTGCTGTTAGGAAAGGGCAAATAAAGGAAAGTAATGTGGCTGCTAATGGAAAAAGAACATCCCAAAAGTAAAAAATATCTCCTTATATACAGATCCCTTTGTTATGTATTTCTGATGTTTATTTGGGTCACATCTTTAATACATGAATTCTGTACTGGATCAGCTTTCTAATACAGAGGTAGTTTCCTAACAGATATTTTGACATAAAGCAATAAACTAAAACTCTAAAAAAGAAAAAAATAAACAAAAAATCCATCAGCATAATATGAAATTGGGTTCTTTAACACTATGTTCACAGAATCGTAGTCATAGAATCATTAAGGTTGGAAATCACCTCTAAGACCATCAAGTCCAACTGTCAACCCAACACCACCATGCTTACTAAACCATGTCTCAAAGTGCCATGTCTACACATTTTTTTAACAACCCCAGGGATGGTGACTTCACAACTTCCCTGCTCAGTAAAGAATTTTTTCCAAATAAATGACCTTCCTTGGAGCAACTTGAGGCTATTTTCTGTCATCCTATCCCTAGTTACTTGGGAGAAGAGATCAACGCCTACCTCACTACAGTCTCCTTTCATGAACTTGTAAAGAGCAATTAGATCTCCTTTCAGCCTCAGGTTGGTCAAGCAGGACCTGCCTTTCAAGAACTCGTGCAGACTGGGCCTGATGTCCTTACTGATTTGCACTTGCCTGTTGAGTGCACTGAAGATGAACTGCTCCATAATCATTCCCAGTACAGAGCCAGGCTGACAGGCCTGAAGTTCTCTGGCCCTTTCTGTAGATGGGAACCACGTTGACAAGACTCCAGTTGTCTGAGACCACCCCTGTTAAGCAGGACTGCTGAGAAATGATGGACAGTGGCTTGAGAAGCTCCTCTGCCAGCTCCTTAGTACATCCCACCCTATAGACTTGTGAGTGTCCAGGTGGCACAGGAGGTGGTTAGCTGCTTCTTCCTGGATTATAGGGGGTTTATTCTGCACTCCATCCCTGTCTTCCAGCTCAGGGGGATTAATAGCCTGGGGATAACTGGTCTGACTGTTAAAAGCTGAGGCAAAGAAAACATTAAATACCTTCTCCTTTTCCTCATCCTTAGTGACAGTGTTCCCCCCTGCATGATCCAATAAAGGATGGAGTTTGACCTTGGCTCTCTTGTTGTTGTTAATGTATTTGTAAAAACATTTTGTGTTATCTCTTACAACAGTGGCCAGATTGAGTTTTAGCTGGGCTGTTGCCTTTCTAATTCTCTCTGCATGATCCTACTGCATGATTGTTGTACTCTTTGAGTCGCCTGTCCCTTTTTCCAAAAGTGGTAAAGTTTCCTTTTTTCGTTCAGTCCCAGCAAAAGCTCCCTATTCATCCAGGCCAGTCGTCTTCCCTGCCAGTTCATCTTATGACACATGGGCACAGCCTGTTCCTGCACATTTAAGACTTCTTGAAGAATGTCCAGTCTTTCTAGACACCTTTGCCCTTCAGAACTGTGTTCCAAGGGACTCTGCCAACCAGTGTCCTGAACAGGCCAAAGTCTGCCCTCCACAAGTCCATGGTAGTGGTTTTGCTTACCTCTCTCCTTACTTCACTAAGAATAGAGAACTGTATTATTTTGTGGTCATTAAGCTGAAGGGAGCCTTCAACCATCACATTTCCCACCAGTCCCTCTCTGTTTATAAACAGCAGGTCAAGCAAGGCACCTCCACTAGTAGGCTCATTTACCAGCTATTTCAGGAAGTTCCACACACCCCAGAAACCTCATGGACAGTTTCCTCTCTGCTCTGTTGTGCTACCAGCAGGCATCAGGTAATTTGAAGACTCTCACAAGAACAAGGATTAGTGATTGTGAGAGGTCTGCCAGCTGCTTACAGAACACTTTATGTGCCTCATCATCCTATTTGAGTGGTCTATAACAGACTCCCAGCAGGATATCTGTCTTGTTGGCTTTCCCTGTCATCTTTACCCATAAGCATTCAACCTTTTAATCAAAGTCATTGATCTCTATACAACTGAACCCCTCCCTAGCATACAGAGCCACCTACCACCTCTCCTTCCTCGCCTATCCCTTCTGAAGAGCTTATAGTCATCCATTGCAGCACACCAGTCATGAAAGCCATCCCTACATGTTCCTGTGACTGTGACTAAGTCGTAGCTATCCTGTACAATAACTTCCAGCTGCACCTGTTTGTTTCCCATGCTGCATGCATTGCACTTGAGCTGGGCTATCGATTTCTCCTCCAACTTTGGCATGTCACCCCTAGGCTCACGTCTAAGGAGTCTCGTTGTATCCCCCTTCCCCTTGAAGCCCTCTCGATGAGCCCTGCCAACTCATGTGTAAGAACTCTTACCTCTTTGAGACAGTTGAAGTTCATCTGTCGCCAGCAGGCCCAGTGCTGTGTAAACCTCCTCTTGATCAAAAAAATCAAAATTCTATCGATGACACCAGCCTATAAAGCCACGTGTTACTGTTCTATGTAATGAGCTCCTCTAGGAGTATGTCACATAATTTGCATTTATTAAAAGTTAATTTTAAAATACTGTCATATTTTATAGGTCATTCATTCTCAGATAAAAATTGGTTCTGAAGGATAATCTTACCTTCAACTGATTTCTTGAATCTGAACAGCTGTCTAAAATTCTGCATCAACTGTGGTATAATAGTTCATCTATCTGGCAGATGATTCTTTTTGCTCTATAAGCAGAGTATTTGCATGCACCAGATACCTACAATAATCTTCTGAAATTAATGAGGTAATTAATTTTAACATTACTCTATTGTTTCAAGCTCTCTGAGGACTAGCGTGTCATGTTGCATCATCTATTTTTGAAGATATTTTTCCACCTGCAGCAGGTCCACTTATATTTATTTTTATGTACTTTATTACACTCTTCTAATTGATAGTTGGAATACTGAATAAGAGATATCTTTATGAGGAGTTTCCTTAGGCTAGACCTTTGCAGCAATCAGGCATGGCAAACCTATGAATAGAAGAACATGTCTGTATGTGATGGGCCAATTCTGTTGCAGAAATAGTATGCCTTAAGCCAGTTGTTTTCAGTCATCGGATTGCAGGAAGAAGCAAACCACATGGAGGCAGTGTGAGAGACTGTCTCAAACATTGTTGCTGTGTAGCAATGGATGAGACAGATGCTGTTAAATCATGGTAAGTATAATGTGTCTGGGGGAGAGGACTTTGAGGAGGCATAGCAGCCTTGCTCAGACCCTCTCCCCCTGAGACGGTGGCTGTGAAAAGACCTTTGCCTCATTATTGGCCAAATGTATATAATGGGTGACACCCATGCATGTGGAAATGAAGATTATCGAGTACATGCGAGTTGCAACATCCAATGTAGAGTCACATCACCCTCCTATGATCCCATGTACAGGTGTATCTCTCCATTATGTCATTGATTGCTTGGGTGGTGGGGAACAGGGGCTTTTTCAGAAAGTGTCTACCCCAGGAAGCAAATGCACGCCTGCCTTCCTGGCATTCTAGAAGTCAACGCTGAAAAACACTGGAACCAGTGTTAGTGATATCTTGCTCTTTTTTTCTCTCTTTCTCTGTATGTCTCTCTCTCTTTTTCTCCCTTTTCTCCTTTACTTTCTTTCTCTTTTCCTCTCCCTTGTTTACTTTCTTTCTCTTTTCCTCCCTACAAGCATAGATTTAACAAGCCAACATTGATCTTATTCCTAAGACTCCACTTTCACAAATACATTTATTTTATTTTAGATTGATTTTTTGGTGCTGTTTCATCTTAATTTAGCCCAAGGGAATCCACAAATTCTAGGAGTCCAGGGTCCCTTTGATTTCACTACCAGACCATCCAGTTTGGATCAGAACATTATATTAATATCCTCAACAGAGCCAGGAAATGTTTATTGGGACTGGGATCAAAATATATGTATTTTTATACTGTTAAATTACAGTTTTATCCTTAGCCAGCTAACATGCTTCCACAGAAATTCTGGCTGTTTTTAGGAGGTAGAGATCAAATCACAATTTATTATAAGAATGTTCAATGGTGTCTGATTTTTGTTGCCTGCCATAACCCAGAACCATCCATATACTGTGCATCATGTGGCTCTAGAGCTACAAAAATACCTGTCAGAGTCCGTAAAATTATTCTCACTGAAACAAGTTCACAATTCTGAAATAGTAGGTAATTTGTTTAAAATGATAGATAAAAACAAGTTTGGAATTGCTGTTGATTACAGCAATCATTGCATTAGTGCTAGATGTTTATAACTAGTTAAGAATGATTTTATGTATATGTTACATCTGATACATATATGAGATATATATATATATACTTGACTTAGTTTTTATCTTCCTGAATGATATCCAATAATGTCAGAAGTGTGATTCTTACCAAAAAGAGGTCCCTTCTTGGGGAAGAAGAGAGGTGCAGTCAACCTGTCTGACAGGTAAGGTCGTCCTCCCCAAAGGAAAGGATTTTCTGGTGCCAATTTTATATTTTTTTGAAAACTCTTCGGTACCTATTGGTGACGTGGGACTAAGTCAATTATTAGGCATTGATTGGCTGTTGGTAAGGCCTGTTGTGCCATCAGAAGAAGGACTCAGCAGCTGGAGTGCTTTTGAGGGCCTTGCTAGTCTTAAATTAAGCAATATCAAGCCTCCACCTCATCCCAGGTGTCACTCAAATGATTTGAGTGGAAATGCATGGAAAAAAATATAACAATATTTCTTTTTCTAATTTGCAAGTGAAGGAAATCAGGACATCTGGAGATTCCAAAGAAATGTAACTGTTGGTCAGAACTTTGTTGTAATTAAGTGTATTCAAATTACCTTCCTATTTCTAAATGTTTTGTCCCATGCTTTAAAATCTAAGCATGCATATTTACCTGCATTTAAACTATGTTTCCATCTTTTCTTTTGCAGAATGGCTTGAAACTGAAGCTACAGACAACTGTGCTGTCAAAGCGTCCCCATCATTTGATGGACCTCTTTACACTTTGGTCATATTTGGAAAATAATAGTTGACTCATTGCAACATTTCTCTCCCTCCATTCCCCCAAATCTATTCCTCATTCCCATGTTCTTTTTATTGGTTATCTTCTCTCTTATTTCTTTACTTTGCTTTTACAAATATACAGGACTGAAGAGTTTGACATTTATACTGAAATGTTAGCCTAAGGGTGGAAAGCTACACTGCCTGGGTGAACATCCCTCTATTTAATTTTCCAAATGTTAAATCATTTATTTGGAGTAGTAACTCCTATAATCTTTACAATCAATTTTTCTTATTTAGGATTTTCAGAACATCATGCGGTCACCGTAGCTGCTGATAGTAGGCAAACTAAATATATATGAAACGAAAGCTATTGTGCTTTAAGGCAAAGACTATCGTTAAATGTTAATGCAGAGCACAACAACCCAGAAGGGACAGGAGGAGGCATTTGACTACTGACACGCAGCTCCAGTGAGAGATTCCAATTGTTGAATTGCTGTGCAGAGGAATTAGTGATAAGCTTTCAGAAGAGCCAGTAAAGTCTCATGGAGCCAGCCATTTTTTTTTCTGACTAATGTGTGGGGAAAAGATCTGACACCATCTGCACATTCCCATCTGCTTTTTCAGATAGTACTTGACAATACATAGTAAAGAGTATCTCACATTTACCTACAACCTAGTTATGTTCTAGGTAATGCTCACGTGGTGCACATAAGGTTTTAAATCCTTTCATAAGCATATTACGCTTGGTTAGTATGGCCAAAATGATGTGTAATAAAATAAGTAAATAAATAAATAATTTATCTGAAACTTCACTCAGCATGGAAACTTAGCTCACTAGTATCCCTTGAATTTCAGTGATGACTGAGCGACTACTGGGTAAATTTAACATGCCAATCAACTCAAAACGTTGTCCTTTATATAAACAGAGCGACAGTTGTTTGATAGCTTACAACAGCAAAATCATAGAGGGGTGGGGTTAATCTACACATTACAAGCATAATGATAAATAGGAAATTTTTTTATCGTCAAATGCATTATTCAAGTGAAGTTACTCTTCACATAAGCATATAATTTACTTCTGAATAGAGGGAATTTGATGTGAATTCCTACATTTCAGAGATCACTGTACTATATACAGTATTTCTGTCACAAATGAGTTTTTTCAATAAAATAGAGTTCAATAATAGGTTATTATTTACTGCATGGAGGAAATATATAAAGGAAAATCGAGTTGTATGTGCTCATACTCAAAGAATTATATGTGCTTATAGCCAAAGGATTATATGCAGACACTCAATTCTCTGTGTCACTCAGCTAAGATATCAAAGTTTTACAGTGCTTATCTCCAGTTCCCTTATATTCCCGTCTGGGTATCTGGCTTGAGTTTACTCCAGAGTTCAAATCTGAGGTTTTGCTCAGCAGACTTTCAGGCATTAGATTTTATAAAATAAAAAATTGCATAGAGGAATATAGCAACATGGCAGGCTCAAGGGAGAGAGACCAGCTCTGCAGAGAGGGGCTGAAAATTTCTCAGCTTTAATTTAATTTTAAGGTGGCTCTACAAAGGGCTATTTCCTCATTCTAAGAAGCTATCCTTCAATTTTTCTTTTCAGAAGGAAATAATTGGATGATTTACACATGGGGCAATTTAGCACCAGTTTGTGCTGGTGTATATTATGTATATTTTATAGTATGAATCCAGAGATAATAATTTAACAACATAATATAATAGGAATGCAGCACTTGATCTCATTGTTAATATTTGAAATAGGAGTTGTAATTACCATTTTCCCTGGGATATTGAAATATTAAAGACATGCTAGTCACACAGACCATTGTTATGACACTACTACGCATAAGTATCTCAATGTTGATTCTATTTTCTAGCATGTTTTATATAAACTATCAAGAATTCATGGACAGATGCTGATGACATCTGGCCCAGAGCACACATGAACAAGGTGATTAGGATGCTCGCTCTGTTTGTCTGGGATGTTCTCCTGCTAGCTAGAGAGAGCATCCTGGATCATCCTGGCCCTGGTAGTAGATTTGACATAACTTTTATACTCAGAGCAACAAGTTTGGGATACATTTCTAATTCAGGTTTCAGTGATCAATTGCAAGACAGAACTGGCTTGCAGGGATGCCCTAACAGCACCAGTCACCTGATTTGCATACCTCAATATCTCTTCTCCCGTTACTGACCTTACCTTCTGTTGCTGCTTACCTCCTTTTCTCTGCCCTTGTCTTTTCCCTGATAAGCAGCCCATTGATTGCAGTTTTGTTACCTCCCTATTCAAATTTGATTTATCTAGTGTTGTTACTTGGACCATCTCTTCCTTGTGCAGTATTTGCTACACTTTTTTCATAAATTATAGTGTAAAAAAAGTTGAAAGTCGAATTATTTTAGTTGCTACTTGTTCCGTATCTGTATTACGTGAACTGTGTTGAGTCCTGTAAGACATATCCAGCCTACACATTTCATCCTTGTTCACAGTCTCAACAATATGAATTTTGAAATTTTTTTCCTTTTATTTGGAGTGGGAATTTTTCCCCTACTGTTAATGAAATACCAAATCATAGTACCTGAAAAATTCAAAAGTGTGGAAATTAAATTTTATGGCAAACTAGTAATCAATTTAGGTGGATTAAAAGCCCTACAGAACACTGAGTGACCTGTATATGCACGTGTTTATTTTCCATTAAATTAACTGTTGAACTTTTATATAGTTTTGCTATTCAGATGCCTTTGTAGAAAAGACACTGCTGTAGATGGATAATTAGAGGGCTAGGTGAAGCCTTCCTGCTGTGTACAATGACTGTAGAGATGAAAATCTTTTAACCCCTTAGTTTTCAGCAGCACAGAGTACTGGAATCCAAATTGATGCCATTGAGTCATACTCACCTTGTCTGCTTTTCCTGTTCCTCACAGTTCAAAATCCTGAACAATTCTATATGAAACTGTTAATATAAATCAGATCAGGTTATAAAATAGAGGCTTGATTTGAAATAAAATTTACATTATTATGAGGTAGAACAGCTCTTTACAGACCATACTTTGTGATTTAAAGATATCCAAATGGACTGTAAATAAGTAGATGTATAAGGTATTAATATAGTCTTTCTAAATTAAAAATACATGGTTCTGTGACTATGTTTAATTATCTCACCAATATTTCAGAGAATAGATTCAATAAAATAGATCTTCTAAAATGTCTGAATTCAATCATTTTAGTTCAGACAAGCTGTCCTTGGCAATGATCACAAACATACTGTATATATCTGACATGGACTTTCTCAAGTATTTCAGGAATATAAAATTCACAAAATATTGTATAATTTCCTAATTAATTACTTTGCGTTTCTTTAAAATTTAAAATTTTATATGCACAAATATACTGAAACACTCAAATATACATTAGTAGTAAAAGAGAGAGATTCATCATGACAAAAAAATACTTCATGTGGAAAATTAGCTGATGTAGTGAAAATCTGAAATATTGTTTTATAGTGTAAGTTTACTATCAGTGCCAATAATGTTCACAATTACACTGTGAGAAAACAACCTCCTCATTCTAGGTACTTGTATTGTCTGTGTTGTGCATGAACTGCAACTGTGAATTAGGTATGGACAAAAACCATTTGTTTTTACATATAACGATTTTGATTTTTCTCAGTTTTGGTGGAGGGAGGCCATGCAGCTTTTAAGAGATAGGGTTTCTTAAGATAAAAGTATTAAGAAAAGAAAAAAAGTCTTAAGACTCTTTTAGTCCTATGTTCTGTTGGGTTTTGTTTGTTTTGTTTTGTGGGGTTCCTTTACATAAAACAGACAATAAAGTATTCCTGCACTGTTTTATTTCTTCCTGTACTAATATTTAATTTACAACCGTCTATCCAAAAAATGCCATGGATTCTTTATTTCAGTAATATCTGATGATAAACATATATTATGAAGGATTTTGTGAGTTAAACCTTTCTTTATTAGAAAAGGTAGAGCTTTTTCTGTAGCCTAAACTAAACTCTTTGATTTTCATTCCATCTAGGATAAGGATATTACGAGCATCCTGTTTTAACGTATCTATTAAGTAATCCAGACACCCTGTTCTCCCCTTATCATCATTATCTACAATAAGATAAAGAAGAATTCTTGAATCTTTCACAATAAAGCCTATTTATTATCATTTAACCATGCTTTTGTTTGTTTTCTGAAACTAATTTATATTTTTATCATGTATGTCAAGGTACTGGGAGATGGGAATGTAGCTCACTGTGTGATATTTTGGTTAGCTGTATCAACTATTGCAATTTGTGGTGATGTACTCTAAAAGGTGAGAATCAAACATTATATGGCAAGGCATTATCTCATCTCTCTATATATAGCATGAAGAGGTTTTCTGTCCACAGAAAGCATAACACAGCTGCCTAGACAAATTAGCAAAGTTCCCAAGTGAAGTGGTTTTTTGAATCATCACACAGTAACACTGCCAAAGACAGGATATTGATGTTAATGAATCAATAATCTGTGTAAGTGTGGTAAATTGTCTGAACTAAATTCTGTGCTAATTTGTATCCTGTGCTGAACTAAAGATGTCATAAATTATTTCTATTGTAGGTTCCAATTGCAGCATCATCTGTAAAGAATTGTTAGTTACTATTTTTAGATTAATTAATTGCTAATCTTATGGATATTTTATCCTAACTGATAATTTCAAATTTCTTTTTCAAGCAAATTCTTTATCTTGTTTTCTGATAAAATTTACCTCAGTAAAATAGAAACACCACCACCCCCAAATCTCAATCAAATAAACAAATAAACAAAACAAAATTCTAGTATTCATTATTTTACTGTGTATTTAAAGTAAAAAATTGCGAGTGGATTTCCCTACTGTCATTAAGCCGATTGGTTAACAGTAGTTGGGACTGTAGATAAAACTCTTGGACTTGGCTCAAACCCCAAATACCAGTGCACGCAAGTGTCTGGAAAGCAGCTTAGTAAAACAGGACTTAAGCATCCTGGTGGACTAGGAGGTATCAGTAAGCACTTGCAGCAAAGGCGGCTACCGGTATCTTAAACTATACGAGGAAATACATCAACAGCAGGTCAGGGGAGTTGATATTTCCCCTTTGCCCAGCACTGATGAGGCCACATCTGTAGTCCTGGGTGCAGATATGGGCTCCCCAGTACAAGGGAAACTTGAATATACTGGAGTGAGTCCAGCAGAGGACCGTGAAGATGATTTAGTTCTTGGACAATCTGTCATGTAAGAAGACACTGCGAGAGCTGGGATTGTTCAACCTAAAGAACAGAAGGCTCACTGGGAATTTATCAGTATTTATAAATACCTGGGGATGTGGATTAAAGAAGACAGAGCCAGACTCTTCTCAGTGGTGTTCAGTTACAAGACAGAAGGTCATGGGAATAAATAAATATCGGAAATACCTTTTAAAATAAGAAAATAGCTTTTTTAATGTGACAGTGACTATGCACTGGAGTAGGTTGTACTGGAGTCTCCACCCATGGAGATATACAATCCCTGACGGGACACAGACTGGGGCAACTCACCCTAGCTCACTATGCTTTCAGCAGAGGGGATAGACCAGAGATTTGCCAGAGCCTCCTCCCAGTTTTAATGATTCAATGCTATTTTGTGAAACCCATCTACACTAAAAATAATAAACTGCAGAGCAGATGACTAATTTATGTTTTTATTGATCTGGAATTTATTAGTGTCTCTCTAATGTACATTAAGAAATATGTACCTGTGAACAGGTGTCCAAAAGTCAGATTTTTAGAAAGATTTAGAGCAAGTTAAAAAAGGAAGCATGAGTCTGGAATTTCATATCCCTTTCTATGCTTATTATTGTTCTTTCTCTACATTTTTGGCTAATTAATCAATACTTTGATAAATGTCATTCAACTTTATTTACCTCGACGGTAGTTATGAGCCAGCTTTTGAATCTATAGGTCATTTGTCATTCATGAAGAACTGTATGCACCTTCACAAGGTAATGTATTCAATCTGAACAAATATGTCTAAAGTAGTCTAGAACTGCCTACCTTTTCCCATCAACAACAGAGAGACAGCCAACCAATAATACAGCTGCACCTTTTATGTGGATCATAGCAAGGGAGATGAATACAGAACAAGGCACTGATAAGTCAGCAGAGATTATGCTACTTTGATATATATGCAGATATGGATGCACTGTCAAATCCAAAAAAAGTCTGCAAAATCTTATCATGCTTTCAGTAAGAGCACAGACACTCCGGGCTGAGTTTAATTGTGCATACTTAAGTATTCTGTATAATTTGACATACCGTAGGGCATCTGAGACATCCTCAAGGAATTCAGAAGTATAGTATGGTACATACACTTTTAGATACCCCATGCCATTTTGAATGATAAGCATCTCTGGCAGCTTCAATTGCACCAAATACGTGTCTGAATTACTGAAGTGAGTCTGTCAAAAGAAACAAGCATTCATGAACTGTATACACAATGTTTCTGAACCTGGTTCAGAATATTCTTAAGAAGTTATTCTATCTTTTTTCCCCTCAATCTATCTTGTTATTTCTGAATCTTAAGGGGTAACTCTCAGTGTTGCTTCTGCACACATCAGTCTAAAAAACATTTACAGGCAATAATTACACTGAACTTCAAAATGTATGTCTATATCGTTCAAACTAAAACATCCAAAGATAAAAAAGACACCCACCCAACCAAAAAATCCTCAACAACCAAAACCCCCAAATCTTTGCTAATGAAAAAGTCCTATAAAGAGATCAACAGCCAGACCACTAGAATTTTTCTAGACAGTTAACACCTTTTTATGAGTTTTATGGCAATTTCTGACAATTTTTAATGGTCTGAAGCTATAAAGTTTTATTATCATTTCACACATGACAACTAGGTTTGATGAAACTGGTAATCAGTAAGTCGATCTCATTAGATAGTTTCTAATGATTTTTAAAAACTTCCAGTTGCCATTAAGCATTATTTAAATTATAGGTTCCATAGAGAAATGTATGTTTTATTTCACTTGTCCTGTTTATTCATAGTATTAGTATGTTGTTCTTTTCAATTTAACAAATACTGATATGATATACATGTTTGAAACACCAAAAAGTTAATTGAAATAGTTAAAAAGGTTAATGTCAAACATATTTGTAAGATCAGGGCCACAATCTTCCTTGAAATAATGTCTCATTATTTTTGTTCATGTTGAAAATGTAGTAATTATTTTCAAAATTTATTCAAATAGATCAAACGTAGCTTAAGGTTTTAGATTCTGACAAAATCTGTAACCTGAAATTCCTGTTTAAATGGTCATGTTTGCAAAAGAGAGAACCACAGTCTAAGTTACACTTTCATTCTAACCTTTTGCTCCTGTCATTCTAAATTTAGAATAGGGCATTGTCAGTCCAAAGGTCTGAATTTTTGCCTTTATGAAAAAATAACTGTATAGGAGAAAGAAGTAAGAATAATGGTGTTAGTTTCCCCATACAACCTACTGTTACTAAAATAAGAACTTAGAGAAAATAATTTGTCCCTGATAGGTTTTTTTTAATACAAACCCCATAAATTGGCAAATTTTTAACACTGAACAATATAAATACTTTATCCTATATTTTTATCACAAGTAAATCCAGACTACCACCACAGACCCAAGCTATGTAAAAAGTCTTAGGGTGCGGTTAATCAGTGTATTTTTAAAGGAATTGAATTCTATATTCTATTCATCAACTTTATAAGAGTTTACAAATAATTAATAATCAGAATTGGGGAAATATTTGGATAAAAAAAGTCCTTCATCCTATAGCAAAAACTGTGATAGTTATAAATAAAAGTACATTTGTCATGAAGTAATTAGGATGAGTTAATGTGGAACCCAAACAAAAGCAGACTGAACTTGTGGAGGCAACAACAGCATGCAAGCATGCTATCACAGTCTGGTGGCCTAGCCAGTCACGTCTAAGCATGACACAAGTATTTGCTCCATGCTGTCACCCAAGAAGCAAAGATGTGTGTAGCTGCACGTGATAGGGATCCAAGCAACAAAACGTTGTGCAAGGAAAAGTCAAACAAGGGCAACTGCAAGCAGGCAAAGTGTACTGCCAGCAATCAAGCAGGATAACTAGAAAATCAAAACAAATGAGATAAATATTATTAGCAGCCCACAGGATCCTTTTTTTGAGGGCGGGGCAAGAAACATAAAAACTTTAGGTGTAAACTGAGGCAAACTGGAGAACGTAGAAGACATCTCACTTTAGTTCTGGCTTCCCTCATCCAAGAACTCTCAAGGATGATCACCTTGATTTTCACAGAAAAGAACCACCCAGGACTGTTACCATCACAGCTGGAATCAGAACCTCTGTGCTATTGTGTACTCATAGTTCATACAGATTACAAGTATTAAGCTAATAGTTTTGTCTATGTTTTTGTAACAATTAATTATGTGACAGAAATCATAAAGAGTGCTGTAAATTAAAAATTAATGAAGTTTTATTTCAAGCTTTAAGTTTGATTTGTCAATGTTCCAATCATTCTCATCACCCTGATCTCTACTTGCCTAACTAATAAATAAAAATATTTACAATTATAAATGATAACAATTACAGTTAATTTTCATTTTTATCAATTTCAGTATGTTCAGTATGTTTTTTCATCTATTTGAACATAAACTACAAATAGTCATGTTTCCACAACAATTGCTTAAATATTTAAGGTATTTAAGATAAAATGCAAAGTCTAAATTGTGTTTAGTTTGGGGTTGCAGATGAAAGAAAGAACAGGTGAAAGTTAAAGATTTTCAGTGTAATGCTACATATTTTATTTATTCACTTGATTTATGTTGCAAATAATTGGCAACTACTCAGACTTAGGATTGTTAAAACAAAGTACCCTTGTGTATTTTTTCTTCTCAGAATATTCTGTATGCTTTGTTATTCTAGAAATACATGTTATAGAATGCCATGTGCTGCTTCCAAGACACACATGCACTTTACTCAGAAATTTCTTCCACCAAATGAAAGCTCTTTCATACATCTGAATAGTAGGAAACTTCATTAAGAAGTTTAAAGTATGAAAACCAGCTAGAACTGTTAATACAAAAAACCCCATCATTATTGAATGAAATTAAATTTTGTACATAAGATATCATGCTACCTCCTTCCATGTAGAAAACCTTGTTTTGAGGGATTTTTGGGTTTAATATATTTCGTAAGATTAATGTTAGGCCTTTTTGTATCTTCAATGCTTAGAATTCATTCCAAGGAGGATGTAAAATTAGCCTTTTTACCTTTCAATTTGGTAAACAGATTTAGATAAACTAAATTTACCCCCAGTTAATAGTTAACCTATAATTTATTGGGTCATACGATGCACAGTGCTATCTCAGCATTTAATTGGGATAGATTTATATGTATTTTTTAAATACGTATATGTGTGTCAAGTATTTTTTCATTACAGACTTTGGAGGTGCAAAGGAAATCTGAAAATATGTTCAGCCTATAATTCACATAGCAAATGTGAATCTTCACTCAGCCTGAATCTGTCACTGACAGCACTGACAGAAATGAATTTTCTTTCATCTTACTGCATCCCAGACCTCCCGCTCAGCTATATACATGCTCTAATGGCAGGTATCAGTACCTCATGCCTTTAGGAATAACACAGGGCTCCTCTTAAGCCTGAGAAGAAAATGAATTGTAACACTGTTCTGGATTATTTGAAAGTATGTTGGCCTCTTTCTATTTCAGAAAAAAGGGCTAGCGAGTAGGGCTGAAACCATAATGACAGGTCTATGGAGAGCTTGTGATATGAAAAAAAAAGAATTCCAAACCCATTGGCACACTGCTAAGAGGAAAATGGGAAAATCATTACAAGTTGTTTTCTGGCCTGTTGTAGAGATGGCTTGAAATGAATGTAAAGGTTTTCATGTATGAAACTATTAAATTTTCCTTGTGTAAAATATATTTCTCTCTCTCTCTTTCTGAAGGCTAGCTGGAAAACTAGTTTTGCTTCTTACCATAACAAGTATCACTTCACAAATCTGAAGCAAAAGTATCAGAACCTTGTACCAAATGTAAGTAAGTAAAAACATGGGGACATTTAAGAAATCGGAGAATTTAGTGTTCCATATCTTACAGGAAATCTCTAACTCACACAGAAGGACATCTATTCTCAAAGGTATACAACAGTGCCTCAAATACAAGTAATAACCTTGTCAACATGTTTTTACTTTCAGAGATAATATAGGTGCTTCGTACCCACATTAAAATTATTTCTACTGTAGCTTCACTGGTACAAATAAATTGATTGGGTAGATTCACAGGAGAAATTATTTTAACTTCTCCAATGTCATTACTTCATGACAGAGAGGATTTGATGAAATAATATGTTCATAATTGAAAGAACAGGCAAAGCTGTAATAAAAAGAAAATGATCTTTCCTCCCCCCAAAACAGAAAAAGAGAAAAATATAGCATTCTTACATCAGTCAACACAACCATAAAGCTTACAGGAGTTTATTTGTAAAATCAGTGGGCTTTGGACAAGATTTTAAAATTTTGCATTCAGAATTGACTCAGCAATGGCAAAACACAAGCAGAGACTTTCTTCGCTTTGGCTTCACCTAGCAGCATGAGATGCAGCCTGCCTGTGGTGCACACCTCTCCAGTGAGCAGTATAGTTTATGTCGTATACAGACACATTTCCAAGGATTATATTGACTCTGAGGATATTCTAATCGCTGATTAAGAAAAAAAAATTATATCAGTGCTCTTCCAATAACACCTATAAGTGAGTTGGGACTCTAAAGACTGCAGGTGGCTCTCAGTTAGATACGTAATCCTAAGCGCAAGAAATGTAGACGAAAGCATCCTATTGTCATGAAAACTGGTTGGTTCATGACTATTGTGCCCACTGATTAATATCAATTAATATTATGAGCATTTTCATTTTTTTTCAAGTATTGAATCATTAGGCTCTCTTGACATGCATATTGACAAAAAGGTCACTTTTGCACATAGATTGCATGCTTTCAATGGCACTTACCCGGTAAATTTTCCCTGTAGACCCAACATAAGAGCCGTGAGAGTTCAAATTTATAATTTTATAAAATATCTCAATAGAATCTGTGAAATAAATTACAGTGTTTTTCATAAACTTTGATACATCTTCCAAAGGAAAAAATCTTTATTAAAGGCTATAGTTGAAAGCTTTAGGAAGAATTAGAATGGAAATGGTGCAACTGGAAATGAGTATCAAAGTATAGATTATTATTATATTACGAGCTCATTAATTCTGATTATATGTAGAAAAGTTGACCTCCATCATACATGATTCCACTACTCAGAATTCAAGTCTGAGTTTTATTTTACTGTTCTAACAAAATTATTTAATTGGATATAAATGTCATAAAGCCATAATTAGACCATAATAAAAGTAAACACATTAAGAGGTTTGGATATAAATATAATAAAACAAGTTACATCATATGAATTACAAATGTATTGAGTTAACTCATTGAATATGTAAGACGAATAGATTCTTTCTTCAATATCAAACTCCATCGCTGTAGCATTTTGCTTCTGTATTTTTCTTGTAAGCAGTATTCAGAAACTTAATGTATAAAATAATCTAAACAAAAGAAAGCATTATATACAGAGCCAAAAAGAAATCCAAGTCAATGACACCTGCAATACTTGATCAATAACTACCAAGATAATTTGCAAACTAGGACTGCTTAACTAAATTTGAAGTATGATGTTAAGTAATGTAAAAGTAAGGGCAATAATTCAATATAAAAAAAGACAACATAATCAATTATGGTCTGCTAAATATTAATAATAAACACTAAATAAGAACTCATGACAATAATATGCTATATACATAATACTGTAACAATACAGGTATGTTATTGAAATTCTGAGCAAGTTGTTCATCAGAAACCTCTTACTATATGGAGGAACGCAAAACTGAAGAAAGGCCATAGTGACATAATTTAGTATATTAAATGTTGGACATGAATGTAACCTTTTGACACAGGATAAGATATTGAAGAACATTTAGGGAAGAAGTGTTATCAATTATTTAAATATTATGTTATGTAGCTGTTCCGTAATAAGATAAATGAAAAAAATATCCTTCTGGACCTTCCAAGTCAGCTCACTAACATATCTTGTGATTTATTATGGTAGAGGAGCAGGTTGTTTGCCTCTTCTTTTTCTTCCTTTTTTGTTTGGCTTTTTTTTTTTTTGCAGTTCTTGTTTGTTTTGGCTTGTTTGTTTGTTCTCTTTTTTCATGAGAAAGATTTATGTTTTATTTCCTTTGGAGTTGGATGGAGCATAAGTTAGAAGAATAGAATTTCCAACTCCAGCTAAGCACAACACAATTAGAGAACAGATACTGTTGCTTTGACACGAAGGTGTCTGACAGAAATCCCAGGGCACAAATGTGGTACCCATTCCTAAGCAATGTCTGTCTCCAAAGCAAAGGGGGAATTCTGCTTAAAAAGGGAAAGCACAATATGTCTCTAAGCTGTGTAGAGATCATAAAATTAGACTTCCATTCTTATGGAAACAATTAATTCAGTTAATGTTTGATTTTCTGTGATTTTGTCATTATATAATGTAAGATACATTGCACATTATATTGAATTATTTTAATAAATATTAAATATTTAGAATCAATCTCATTTTTTAATTTTTAAATCTCCTGGCAACTAGGGCTTTGACATGAGTGAAAATTATACAGATATTTTGGATACATAGGAAGTACATTTTATATACATTCATATATGCCAACATGTATCTGCATCACTGGAGCTTTTTATTATTCAATAAGTCTCAAGTTTCTGACTACTGCAAATATTATGCATTGTTCTACAATTTCCACTATCTCACAGGTCCCAGAAATACTACGCAAAAAAAGTCAGAGGACCAACTATGGCTATGTACAGTACTTGGTCCTAAATACACTGAACAATTTTTACGTAGGGTTTGGGTTTTTTTAAGAAAAGGAAAAATGTTGAGTACTTGAGCAATAAAAGTAGAAAAAAGAGACAGGAGAGGTGAAAAATAAGTGAGCAGAACAGACGATATCACCTCTCTAGATACTTACAGATCCCTTCACAACACATGGGAGACAGGCTCAAATACTTATCATTCTTGTTCATTAGAGATATATTATTCTTCACTAAAATAAATTCAGTTAGCTACAAATGTGCACAATGGAAATATCAAAAACTCATAGAAGAATAAGTAAAGTAAAGCAAAAATAAGTAAAGCAACAGTCATTCAAGAATGTTGGTGTCACAAAAACATCATATTGCTCAGGATTCCTTCTCCGAACTGATGGCATCTTGTGGTTATAGATGGAAACAAAAAATGCTGCATATAACCTTCTGATGTAGGTTATGACTAAAATCAGTTATGTAAGATAAATTATACAGCTCCCGGTACTGCATATTGAGCACCTTCAAATTCTATTTCTTTTCCTCCCTTTTTGTGAAACACTGACGTTTTATCAGCTGACCTGAGGCCATTACTGGGGAGGAGGTGATTTGGGCTTAGATTTTTAGATGGCTTGCTGTCTAAAACAGGAAGCTGATTGCTCAAAACCACTAAATATATCAGGCATTTACAGAAATCCCACTCGTGTCTACCTGTGTCTTTACATGCTCAATTAATTTAGAAAAATTTGCCTTACATGTCTAGGCCAGTGTAACATAAAGACTTTACAACAGAGTTAGAGCTTGAATCCAATTTTGCTAAATATTAGATTAAGTTCCTTAAGTGCTGGAAAATCCTTTGCTTTTGTCCTAGAAATCTATTTAATGCTCCATCTTGGCTTAGGAAAACCAGGAAGAAAAACATCATTTGAGGCATTCTATGCAGGTTTCTGTGAATGTTTATCTTCAGCAGCAGAGAAACAGAAAGGGTAAATTTGTATTTGTAACATTGTAAACGTTTAAAATAGACAGTGTGTAGAATCTCTGCACATGCTTTGTAAACATACAGTCTGCTTATCCATTTAACAGAGTACTTTTTGGTAGACACTATTGGGAATATGTGGTGATATTATTTTTTATCTTACTCACTCCCCAAGACTGATTACTCCTGTATTTTGCTTGTAAACACTCCTTGTATTATCTTTGCCAGTAGGCATTTAATCCTGAAGTCTGAAACAAACTGGCAATCTGTTTCAAATGTACATTCAGGCCATTTCCTTGGCATTAAGCAGAGAAGGAGCTGCTTGTCTAGCTTAGAGGGTTGATGCCTACGTCAGTGAAAGAAATTACCTCACTGAGCGTGTGTATAGTCTATATTTGTGAGAGTAGCCTGTGAACAACTACCTATTCTGATTTAATTCTTGATATGTTAATCTATGAGAAAATACAAGCAAGGACATTTAGTTCTGTGCTTTTCAGCTCCTCTGAACAAGGCTCTCTGGGATAATAAAAACATGTTCTGGATTTGTTTCTGTCTTATGTTGTTATCCTCACACATAGTTATGGAAAACAGCATAAAAGGAAGATATTCAAGGAGAAGAAAGAACAATATTATTGAGTTGCACAGTGTAGAATTCTTACTGAATGAGACTAGTCAGAAAATGATCTGCGTATTGATCCTTTTTTTTAAATCTCCCTGTAGGTTTTCCCATGGTTTCATTTTTGATCAAGCACCACACAAACAAATTGACAGAGAAAGAAAGGAATCCTTGACTACAAGACATACATAAGCAAACCCTAGAAATCAGATATGAAACAGCAGCTTATATTACCTGGTTAAATAAGCTTGATGTAGTAGATTGTAGAGAGTAAACTCAATTATTTTAATGTTTTTTAGGACATCCTAGCTATTCTTTTCCTCCACCTAAGTTCAGTGTAAGCACAAATCAGTAACTGATGTCATACAATCCTTAGCCCTCCAGACAAGTGGAATAATGAGAGTTCTGTGGGCCCTTGGCTTTGATTTCTAAATGCAAATAACAGAGAAGTCCAAGTAAGACATCAACTCTACAGAAAATAAAGGATGAGTTCTGATTTCAATGGGACCCATATTTAACTTGTAGCTCTGTAATTACAAATACAAAAGCGTGTATGGACCTCCTTCCCTCATTATCCCAACTTACTATTCCAAATTACGTAGTCCAAATAGTCCAAATGACCTACTGTTTGTTTAGATTTTTCTTAACTTTTCGCACAGACAATTGAAATAATAAATTCTTTTACAGGAAAGTAGTGGTTGTTGACAGATTTCATGGAATACCTTAACTGTAACAAGGTAACTTCTTGTAAGCCCAAATGTAGCAAATGTGATTTTCCGTAACCTTACGTAGCAACTTAAATTATACAAAATGATCAATGTAGTCAATTTGACCTTGTTGGAAACTTACTGTTTTATTAATGACAGGCTGAGCAAGGTTAATAATGCTCTGCAGAGTTCTTTCTGACATACCTCTAAATTTGATTATGTTACAACAAACAATCTGTCAGTTTTTCACACATCATTTTATCTGAAAAAAACTTTCTTCGGCATCTTTCAGTTCTAAATTTTAATGTTATGTCAAAAGTCTTAAAAATTCAAGACAGTATTGTTCTTTGTTTGTTTGTTGGTTTCCAGTGAATTGATTTAAAGTTAAAAAGATGCTGCAGCTATAGTAATTGCAAACGATATCTGAAATTTGTAAAAAATATACAACATTTGTAACATGTTATATAATAAACTGTTTTCTTTTGAGTATAATATATATATATATTATACTCAAATATATATATATATATTCAGGATGTCTTTTCAGTATGACTTTAATATTACAACCTTAGAAGCAATCCCAAAACTGCAAGACTAAAAAGACTGACAGTTTACTAATACAAGCATATTAAACTACAGGTGTTTGATCTGCCACAAATATTGGAGTAGTTTCTAATGCTAATATTGATGAGTCCTGTATATAAGCAGCTAAAGATGAAAGAATGGAATATAAACCCAGAGAATTCTCTAGACATGAGTCCCTTGGCACCAGACTTTTTGACAACTCTAATTATCTTGGCTGGAAAATGAATGTATAAGACGGTATATGGATTTGGAATTTTCTCACATCAGAAAGATGGGATGTTATCCAGAGGGACCTGGACAAGCTGGAGCAGTATATTTGTGTGAATCTCATGAGGTTCAACAAGGCCAACTGCAAGGTCCCACACCTGGGTCAGCGTAACCCGTGTTTTCAATACAGGATGGGGAACAATGTGATCAAGAGCAACTCCATGGAGAAGGACTTGGGGGTGCTGATTGATGAGAAACTCAACATGAGCCAGCAACTTGCCCTTACAACCTAGAAGGCCAACCATATCCTGGGCTGCATCAGAAGAAGCATGTCTAGCAGGTCGAGGAAGGTAATTCTCCCTCTCTACTCCACTTTTGTGAGATCCCACCTTGAGTACTGTGTCCAGTTCTGGAATCCTCAACATAAGAAAGATATGGAACTGTTAGAACAGGTCCAGAGGAGGCCACAAAGATGATCAGAGGGCTGGCGGACCTCCGCTATGAGGACAGGCTGAGAGTTGGGTTTGTTCAGGCTGGAGAAGAGAAGGCTCCAGGGACACCTTATAGCATCATTTCAGTACCTGAAGGGGGCCTACAGGAAAGCTGGGGAACAGATTTCCCAGGAAAGCTGTGGATGCCCCCTCCCAGGAATTGTTCAAGGCCAGGTTGGATGGGGTCTTAAGCAGCCTGGTCTGGTAGGAGGCGTCCCTGCCCATGGCAGGGGAGTTGGAAAATGGATGATCTTTAAGGTCCCTTCCAACCCAAACCATTCTATGATTCCATAGAAAAAAATCTGTTTATGCTACTAAACCATATGTTATAGTTTCAGGTTGTTTTTTCTTTTTCAGGGAATTTTTTCTTCCTTTGCTGGCGGGGGGGGGGGGGGGAAAGGGGCCGTTTCCGGGGAGACTGGGGCAAGGTCGTGTCCTGTTTGCCCAGATATTCCTTTCGCTGGCCATTTTCTGGTCTCTTCCCTTTTCGCCATTTTGCTGCATAGAGAATGGTTGCGCTTTGCTACCTCTGCTTGCGTTACTGTATTCTCTCCCTCTCCATCTTTATTTTCCTTTCTCTGTGTGTGTGTAAGTGCGAGTGTGACTGATAACCACCTGGATCGGCGCTGAGGAGGAGGCTGCCCGGAGCGGAGCTGCGGCCTGGGAGAAGCTGTGCGCCCCGCGCCAGGGCTGCCCGGAGCGGAGCTGCAGCTTAAAGTGACGGCACCACCAGAGCTCGGGTACGGGACTCGATCCATATTAACAACTTAATCACACTTGTTGTTGACTTTGTTCTGTTCTGTGCACACATACACTCAGAGCAATGAACTGTTATCTGTTCTGCACAATCTCTGATTAAAATCACCTAAGCATATTTTGATTGGGTTTTTTTTCATCCAAACTAAGACACCATATAAACTTTATATATTTTTTTCCAAAATAATCAAAGTGAAGTTATAATACTGCTTCATTTTGGATGGACTTACCAAGAGGAATTACATACCAAATAGGTAGATATGAGGACTATGATCTAATGCAGAGAATATAATTGAAGGTGTTACAAATCCTATGTTTTCACCAATTTGTCTAGGAACTGATTCTCTAACAGGAAAGAAGTTGCTCCATGCTTGGATAGTAATATTTATTCCCTTACTAGAAATTTCTGAAATTTACCATTAAAGTCATATCTTCAAAACCCTAATTCAAGTACCT
Organism: Neomorphus geoffroyi; assembly: GCA_033558235.1. NCBI lineage: Eukaryota > Metazoa > Chordata > Aves > Cuculiformes > Neomorphidae > Neomorphus > Neomorphus geoffroyi. The sequence goes on from JAUMJM010000005.1 coordinate 25,567,266, forward strand.
ACCCAGTAACTGCCAAACAGTACTATTGTAACTCAGATAAGAATATGTATAATGCACTTTCCATATCATCTAAATGAATGCATGTTATACAGTTTAAGTTTTTAGTGTCAGTATGAAGTTAGAACAGACAACTTTATGCTTTTCTAAATATGTTTTGGCATTTCTCCTGAGAATAATCTTTTCATTTATTTTTAGGTGTAAACAACAACCATGATCAGAAAAAATTTTAAAAACATGAAGTCCACCTTCATTACCGTCACAGCATCCTTGTGTGTTCTTTCTTTGCATGGTATAGGTTCATGTTAATGATATAGCAAAAATTACAATCTCTACTCTCCGCATACTCTACACAGAAAGATTGTTCTTGTTGATTTCTTTTTGATCTGCTTTTTTTTGATTATGCAAGAACAGAATTCTCCTTCTTTTTCAGAATAAAATTTGAACCTTACATTAAAGTACTTCTAAAGTTTTCTTCAAATATACTTCAATATCACACTTTATTATGGTGCTAGCATTATGCAAAATGTTCTTTGTGCCACTTTTGGATTTCAGTGAGGCCTTTGATACTGTCTCTCACAGTATTCTCCTAAACAAAATGTCCAGCACACAGCAGTATAAACACATAATGCAGTAGATGAACAATTGGTTGGGCTCAAAGAGTCACAGTGAATGGGGTTACATCTGGCTGGTGACCAGTCACAAGAGGGATTCTGCAGGGATCCGTCTCAGGGCCAGTCAGTATTCTTTAATGTCTTCATAAATGACATGGATGCAAGACTTGAAGGTTTACTAAGCAAGTTCCCTGATGACAAAAAACTGGAGGGAGTTGTTGACACTCTTGAGGGCAAAGAGGACCTGCAGAGGGATCTAGACAAATTGGAGAGCTGGGCAATCCCCAACCACATGAAGTTTTACAAGGGCAGGTGCCAGGTTTTGCATCTGGGACATGACAGCCCTGGGTTTACATACAGAATGGGGAACAAGAGGCTGGAGAGCATCCCTGTGAAAAGTAATCTAGGGGTCTGGTTGACGACAAACATGAGCCAGCAGCGTGCCCTGGAAGCCAAGAGGGCCAACCGTGTCCTAGGGTACATCAAACATGGCATTGCCAATTGGTCAAGGGAGGTGATTGTCCCATTCTACTCGGCAATGGTGAGGCCCTACCTCAAATATTGTGTTCAGTTTTGGGTGCTACAGTATTAAAAGGACATCAAGCTACAGGAAAGTGTCCAGAGGGGGCCACAGAACTGATGGAGGATCTAGAGGGGAAGTCCTATAAGGGGCAGCTGAAGTCACTTGATCTGTTCAGGCTGAAGAAGAGGACATTGAGGGGGGAAATATCTGTCAACGAAATGACATAGTTTTCAAACACACCTGTGGTGCATGAAAAGCAAAATAAAATGTGGTAAACTTAAAAATCTATGATGACTAGAAATTTCTATTTCTTCCTGATAATGTGTTTTCGGGGGGTGTTTTTTTGTTTTAGATTTTTTTGTTTGTTTGTTTTAATGAAGAAGATCTTTTTTTCCCCCTCAGATGGATCAGTTTCCTTGATTAAGAATCATGTCGCCAAACAGAGGTGCCAAGACCTGAGCTTGTCATTCTCAATGCTCAATTTGTAGGAAAGCTCTACAGAGGGATCTAGATGGGCTGGATGAATGGGCTAAGGTCAATTGTATGAGGTTTAACAAGGCCAAGTGCTGGGTCCTGCACTTTTGTCAAAACCCCACGCAATGCTATTACTTGGGGGAAAATGGCTGAAAAGCTGAACGGGATCTGTGGGTGCTGGCTGATAACCATCTGATATGAGCCAGCAGTGTGCCCAAGTGGCCAAGGCATCCAACAGTTTCTTGGCTTGTATCGGAAATGGTGTGGCCAGCTGGAATAAGGAAGTGAAAGTAACCCTGTACTAAGCATTGGTGAGCTCACACCTCAAATCCTCTGTTCAGTTTTGGACCCCTCAGTATAAGAAGGACCTTGTGGTGCTCGAGTGTGTTGCGAGAAGGGCAAGGTGGTCAAAGGTCTGGAGCACAAGTCTTATGAGGAATGGTTATGAAGAATGGCTGAGAGAACTGTGGCTGTATAGTCTGGAGAAGACAAGGCTGAAGGAGACCTTATTGCCCTCTACAACTACCTGAAAGGAGGCTGTAGGAAGGCAGATGTTGTCTCTTTTCCCAAGTTACTAGGGACAGAAAGAGAGGAAATGGCCTCAAGTTGTACCAGGTTTAGACTGGATATTAGGAAAAAAATTCTTTACTGAAAGAGTGTCAAAGCATTGGAACAGGCTGCCCAAGGAAGGCTTGAAGACACCACTCATGGGTGTTCAAAAACATGTAGACATAGAACTTGGGACATGGTTTAGTAGGCATAGTGGCGTTGGGCTGATGGTTGGATAAGATCACCGTAGAGGTTTTTTTCAGCCTTAATGATTCTATGATTCTAATAAATCCAATGGCTAAATATCTATGGAACTGTTTCAGATGTAGAATAAAATTAGAAAGCAAAACAGAAACCCCTAGTTTAAAAAGGATCAAAGTAAATTTTCCTATCTAGTTTGCTGGGAAAAGAACAAAAGCTTTGGCAAGGTTTGAAAACCCTTTTAACTTCTTGGCATCGATAGTAGCGTTTCAGTTACTCTGTGAAGATACAGCAAGTTGCTATTAAAAAGCTAAAAATATCTCACATAACAGATAGACGTAAAACATTGTAATTTGAACAAATCCTAATGATGTTTGAGGTCTTAGGTAGCTTAGAGTTATAGCATATTTCTTCTTTTAACATACCTCGAAAACATACACTTGTAATCATAACTTTATTGTCAACTAAGCTATTTCATGTGGACGTGTACAAATTTTACAGTAAAAACTGTTAATGTAGAGCTAATTAATTAAAATATGGTTTTGAAAGTAATTATTTAGTTTAAATTAGTATCTCAAATGAATAATCTTATAATTGAACAAATGAGACTGTCCTAGTTCCTGCAGTTCAGTTAATAGAAAACATATTATATTTCTTCCAAGATAGTCTAAGATTTAGACATGGATCCTATTGAAAATGTTTTAAGAACAGTATAAAGGACTGAGACATAACAGGACATGAATCATTTCCCTTCATAGTTAATCCTCTGATTAACTGAAACTTGTGTAACAGATGACTGAAACATAGTTATTGTCATAGTTACATAGTTACGTATTCAAAACTACTTTGCATAAACTATTGAAATTATATTACAGTAGAATACATTTAGTATTGTGGTATTAGAGTCCTTATCTGTGAGAAGTTTCAGTCCAACTACAGAAATTCTATTCAAAACCCAATTAATACCGAAGTTAATATTTATGTAGATTAGATGTACAGATCTGTGTGCATATGTCTGCTTGTGTGTGTCTCTGTGAGGCATGTTCAGCTCTGCTACTGCTTAAATATGCAAACAGGAAAGCAGGGCCAGTTCGCTCAGCCTTGGACACAGATCCCATGTCCCTGGGTGCAGTGGGATAGGCTTCAACAGCCAGACAGAAGGAATCCCCTCCCATTTCTTAACTGTAATACAGTATGCATATTCAAGACAAGGTACATCCTCTTCCTATAATTTTTTAGCGAAAGAACCAAAGAAAATACAGCTATGGCAGAGTCCATAAATCCTTGGTTCCCACTGTGTTTATTAGCCACCTGAGTCTTTCTAATTTCCAAGCAAGAATAAGTACTTTCTTTTCAAAAGAAATGTAAAAGAGCATTTATATTTTTCTCCACTGAGGAGAAATTGTAGGGTTCTAGTGTAATGACAGATGGTAAAATCAGTGTCTGTGTACTACCACAATTTGCAAGAGCAAAAGCAAAGAAAAAATCAGAACCTTTTATAAATTACTCATTATTTTCTCAATTTTGTTTCTAGCTGCCTATTCAAGTTGCAACTACATAAATTTGGCTCAATCTATAAGAGGGCAGTTACGCAAGAAAAATATTGTGTGATAAATTAGACTCTTCCTGTAAAGCACCCAGTCGATTGCAAAACAAAGATGCAATTTCATGCCCTTGTAACTAACATTTCAAAAAAAGGTGTAATTTGAATTTCACACTTGTCAGCAGTAATCATGATCTTCCTTAACCTTTTTTTAGGTGAAAATGTTTTGCCACTGGATTCCAAAGTTTATTAAAGATTTTGTCCTTCTGACATCAACTAACTTCTGTTTTGACAGTCACTTCTTCTTAACTCCGACCCATCAAAGAGTACTAGATTCACTATAATTAGCAACAAGAAATGTTACTTTAAAAGAAAGATGTTGATGCCCGGCCTCAATGGACCTGCTCGACAGGATAGGGTAGGGGGTAAGTTTCTTTAGAATTGTTTGCTCAACAGCCACTGAAGTGAAGACAATCACTCCAGGGGTGTGCAGCCAAAGTTGGAACTCTGAGTCTGGTCACAGTAACAACAGTTTACTGCAAGAACTTGGACACAACCGTATTCACTCACAAGTGCCAAGACAAAGAAAAGTGCAGTAGATTTGAGGAGACAGTAAGAACAAAGAGAGAAAAAGAATAAAAGCCATGAGAAAGAATCCAGCTAACAGTGTGACCTGGAAGCCAAGAGGGCCAAGTGTGTCCTAGGGTGCATCAAGCATGGCATTGCCAGCCGGTTGAGGGGGGTCATTGTCCTGCTCTGCTCTGCTCTTCACTGGTGAGGCCCCAACTCAACTATTGTGTTCAGTTTTGGGCACCACAATACAAAAAGGACACCAAACTACTGAAAAGTGTCCAGAGGAGGCCATAAAGCTGGTGAATGGTCTGGAGGAGAAATCATATGAGGAGCAGCTGAAGTCATTTTGCCTGTTCAGCCTGGAGGAGACTGAGGGGAGAGCTCACAGCTGTCTACTGTTTCCTCACAAGGGAAGGAGGAGCAGCAGGCGCTGGTATCTTCTCACCAGTGACCAGTGATAGAACTTGAGGGAATGGCAGGAAGATGTGCCAGGGGAGGTTTCGGTTACATTTTACGAAGAGATTCTTCATCCAGAGGGTGGTGGAGTACTGAACACGCTCCCCAGGGAAGCAGCCACAGCACCAAGCCTGATAATATTCAAGAAGCATTTGGACAATGCCCTCAGACACATGGTATGAATGTTGGGGTTGTCCTGTGCAGGGATAGGAATTGGACATGATGATCCTTGTGGGTCCCTTCCAACAAAAAAAAGAATAAGAATAATATGTTTTGGTCATTTATATAGTATTTGTTGTAATATGTCACAAAAAATATTTTATATTAAATAAAAAATATATTCTTGTCAAGGCCTGTATTAATCTAATATTTTAAATTGTATTTTCAAAATAATTAATCAACAATGCTCAGAGTTTTTTTGAATGTAGACTCTATACTTTGATAATGAACTGAAAAACAAAAACACAGGTAATTTTAAAGAGTATTACTTTTTATTTCTCTAAAAGAAAGCTATTTAAGAATATCCAAGGAAAAGAAATGAATGAAATTAGACATCCCATTTTAATGCGAAATACTGTGAGAACTGGTCTACTTTTTGCTTCTGCATTTTTGTCACCTCTTTAGATATAAAATGACACCAGGAATGTTTATTAACCCACTAAACAAATAACTTTATTTCTTTATTAATTTAGCACTTTGTGCTGTGAGATCCTGAAGGACTTTTCTCTCCAAGTAAAAAAGGACACTACACTGACACTTAGTTTCTTTTCCCATTTAAACCAAAGAACTGTGAGGAGTTCATTAGTTAAGACTAATTATTTTAGGTCATACACACAGACAATGAGAAAAGGATTATATTAGTTAGAGGTTTCAAAATCAAGATAGGACATATGGTCTTGGGGAGAAAAAGACTCATTGTCTATAACAATTTCCCCCAAATTGCTTACTAGATTAATAAATTCTAAGACTTGTATTTTCAAAGGTTATTATTTTTTTCCAAAACTGATGCTCTCTACATCTTTCTTTAGAGTAAACACTTCAGGCATTTTTTTAATGGCAACTAAATGTCAATGCTTTAATATTCATGTTATGTTTTAAGTAGGTACAGTATGGTTCTGCACCTTTTATTAATGACTTTTCCGCAAAAGGAGTTTTTTTCAGATCACCTTCTGCCTCTAGTGTTTGTAAATGTGATAAAAATAGATAAAGGTGAATATTGGTGCAAAGAACATTTTAGAAGAACGTTTTTGAGTGGTAGATATAAATGCCCGACAGGTAGAGGCGCTAAGGCAGATCCAGTGCAGTCATTATGGAATCTGCTAATTTTATCTGTTAAATTTGCAACTCTGTATTCTCATAATATAAACATAACCTTTTTCCCTGCCTTTTTTTTTTTTTTTTTTAAATTATACAACTCAATATGAAATTCCAGCTAAGTTTTCCTTTTCTTTAGCTGCATTCTATTTTAACTATATTTTGCTTATACTGACTAATGCCTGTAGTATGAATGTCACATTTATTTCTAAATTCATAGAATTCATAGAATTTCAGTTTTTCTAGTTTTGACAGCATAAAAATGTCCCAGACTGCAAGTATCTTTAGAAAACTGTAAGGATTGTCTACACATTTACTAAGCATTCATCACAGGAATTAAACTGATTTTATTTATCAGAGTGAAAAGATTACAAAAGAAAAAGAGAGAGGAAGACAAGAGAGTACTTCACTGTAGCATGTTCTGTTTAAAGAGGCATAGGATGGAAAGTTGTCTTAGGGCACAAAATCAGGAGAAAGATGTTCCAATCTGACTCAGTAAATACTATTGTTAATTTTATATAAAACAAATATCTTGTGATAGTGGAGAGGAGAATGATACACAAACTAGTTTTCAAATTCAGAGAAAAAGTTAGTAACTATTTTAGTCTAGAAAAAATCAATTATAGAATTGGAAAATAATGGAAAATATTTAATATTTTCTAAAAAAAGTTTTTTTAAAAAATTTCAAAATATTCTTATCACAATGTTTATTAAAACATTTATTAATTTCATACATTGACTTAATGAGAATAAAAGGGATTACGTAGTAACAAGCCAAAAATAAATGCACACACACATCAGATATATATTATGTATATATTAAATGTGCACATAATTCGTATTCTGTATTGAAACCTGAAAAGTAAGTAGCAAAATAATACAAAAGAAATTAATCTGAATTTCTCAAATGAAATGCATTTCATATCTACAGAACAATGCCATTTATAGGAATACAGCTTAAAAATACTCATTATGCAAATAGACAACACCTATTTGGAGAAATCAGAATGACTGGTAGATATAACACATCTGGCAAGGCAGAACAGACTGATAAAACCACTGGACCAGGCTGGTCTTGACTGATGGGAAAAGTGTATATTAACACTAGTCATATGCAATAGCTACCGGTGAACAGAGAAGACAGCAGTTTCGGTTCCTACTTCCCTTGTCAAGGAGCTCCCATGCACGGCCATCATACCAAAATATACCTCATTATACTAAGATTGACTAATATATTTTATTAACGCTTGATTCCTGGTTATTAACAGCCAGATTTAACCAGCAGATGAACCTAAATAAATGCTTGCTTGAAATTTTGACATTTGCCTCGTGTCTCAAATCTATTTGAATACTCCAGTCACAGCAGTCCACTCTTCCTCAATAGAAATGCTGCACTGGAGTTTAGTAGTCTCTTAATTTGTTATATGTATTTCAAATTAATATATAGATCTAAAAATACTCATAAGCAACTGTATGTTTTAAGGCCCTGTTGATCCTTCATGTAAATTGTAATCACAATGCATTGTCTTGATGCTATGTTCATGTCACCTATGAAAAAGTTAGAGTGAAAAATCCTGTAAAAACATTTTAAACTACATGTATTATTTAAAAGACTTCCAACAATTCTTTAGATTAAGTGTGTATTAATAATTAATGTTTTTCATTGGCAATGGATATAATGCTGCAACTGCTGTTCAGCAGAGAGTTTTAACAGCTAAACAGTTTTATGTGATACTTTTAAATCATAAAAGAAACAAATGATTTATATGGGTACCCTCATACTGATTATTTAATTCCTGTTGTGTTTATTATGTATTGTCCATAGCTTGCAGTTGCTGGTTTGAAAACAGACTAGATTTTATTTTTTTTCTGCCGTTGATACCTGGGATCCCAGCATCACCTAAATAAGTAAACAAAGAAAATAGCAGTTCTGGAATGGTCTGGCAATATGCTGGCTGACATAAATCACTAGCCTTTTTATCATGATTGGTTTGAAAGTTTGAAGTGTCTTTACAGTAAAAGCACTGAATTTTGCAAAGTCATCCATACAGTCTGGGTTTTCACAACATACCCAGGAAAGGAAGGATGTTGGCAATTGTATTCAAGAGTTCATCTTTTATATTCAGAGTTCTGGGGTTTGTGCTCTGCAGGACATAGCTCTTGTGACCAGCCAACACTTCCGATTCAACAGCTCTCTGACAGTCTGCAGTACAGCTCCGAGTGAAGGAACATAATACCCTCACAGATATGTGCTTACATTTTAATAATATTTCTACGAATATTAGACAGCTCTTACTGCAATTAAATTCCAATCTGGTTATCACACTATCATATGCAATTTTATTTCGTATTCCTATGTCTTTTCCAAGCAAACATACATGGATGAGGCTGATTAATTACCTTGTTTGAACAATGAACAATGAAAATCAGTAGACACAAATAAGTCCCAACTAACATGATCCTGCCAAATCTTCACATTTTTAAAGACATTTCTTTTAAGTCAAGGAAGAGTCACTTTAATAAAATACTTTATTTAACTTAAGCATTTACAAAGCAATAAATTGATACACTGAAATACATCCCAAATGAAAGAATGGCAGAAAATGAAATTGTACTAAGATATACTATAATATATCCCTGGTAGAGGAAGAAATAGAAGAATGTCCAGCTTGCAGCATACATCTCTATCACCTTCTGTATGGCATATTGAAAAAAACTTCTAGATAAAGTTCATGTAGACTATCTGAAAACACTGACCCTCATGAGATTATGGATTGCTATTTAAAATGCATAATGTCCTAAAAATTTAAGAGTTTAGCATGTCATTGCATGCTTAACTAGGCATAGCCATGCAAGCTGTTTACACACTGCTTGTGGGGCAAGTAAGTATACAGATGATGAATGGATCAGAAACGACATTGTTATACTCTGTTTTAGAAAAGGCTGAGTAGTAACCGTAAGTTTTCCCTCTCTAACCACTGGAATACTTAGTTAAAGTAAAGAAAAAGGTCAGTAACTTTTTTGCAGCTTAGCATATAGATGATAGCCAGCTAGGGAACTGAGGATTGTTGAGGGCAGAGTTTAGAAGACTGGTAAATCAAGCTGTTTCAAAATTGAAAGCAATCCTTTATTGGACTGATACTTATTAACAAAACACATTACCATTTGCTGCTTAATCACTATCAAGCATTATCATCACATAGACAAAACAGTTAGTACTTAACAAATCTGTTCTAAACTAGCCTTAAGTATACAGTACCATGAAACAATACAATACAATACCATGAAACTCATGTTTTCAGTTAGCACTAGGGACTTTATTCCATCGTTATTCTTAATCACTAAGATTGAAATTATTGAGAAGTATCTGTCCATCACAGAATGCTCATTCATTTTCAGTTCAACTGCTGCAATGTGTTTTAGACCCAGATGAGATAAATGAAATGAGAGTAAGAACAAAAAGAGAAAGAGAAGCAACTGGTTTATTGGCAACCCAAATCTTGGTTACTAATTATCTGTTGTTTGTGTTATGGCAAATGGGCAACACCTCAGAAACTTCTCTGCTTTCTCTCTCTATTAGTCTCATAGGAGATGTACTTTTGTCATGCTTATAGATCAAGAGAAAGTTCTGTATAACAGGTATCACAGTTATTCTCTCTAAGTATGTTTTGGGATCTAACTTCTTGACCTCAGAATGCTACTTATCAGACTTTGAAACTATCAGGTAACTGGAACTCCCATACAAAATGTGTCATGGACATGGAGAGGCTGAATCAGGCCATATTTTGTATGCCATACTTGGAATCGTTTCCCGTTTCCTTGCATTAGTGCTATGGCCAGGCTGGATTCAGGTAAATATCTTAACCAAGACTTGGCAGGCATCAGATTTGACCTCTGATGGATTCTGTCTTCTGTAAATGAAGTCAAGGTATGCAGACAGGTGCACACAATGTGCCTTGACTTGCTACTAGTCTGAGCAATCTCCTAACGCCATGTGACAAAGTGTCATGTATCACCCCCACCCCTGCCTGTTCCTTCTGGATATCCAATAGGGAAGAGCAGCAAGCCTGCTCCCTACCCTGTGACACAAAAAGCTGTTATTTCCCCTCTGACCTGGGGTCTGCCAGACTGTAGCTGACAGCTGTTTACCCTCTTTAACCTTCTTTCTACATATTCTGCATACTGACATGTGTTTCCCTCAGTTTGAAATCACACAAAGCTTCTGAGTGTGACCTTTCTTTTCTGCAGTAGCTGCGAACTCCCATTTCATTTGTAATCCAGGTGGTTTACTGCATTTTGTAGAGAAGATTTAATAGAAGAAATCTGCAGTGAGAGCTCATACTACTTTGAAGTTTTTCTTCAGTAAGATACACAGCCCTGATTTATTGGCACAATTTACAATTATATTGTAAGTAATTAAAGTAAAAACTCACTTGTCGAAATAAATGAGCACAGTATATTTTGTGTGAAGGCAACCTTGATGGTTAATTGCATTTGAATCCTTAGTAATTTGCAAAAAAAAAAAAAAATCGGTAGTCTGCAATGAGTCTTGTAAGACTATAATTTAGAAAATTTTTATTCTTCTGAATGGTTTTGCTAAGGATATTCAGAATTTCATTTTATTATACTGTCTTTCAAGAAGCAATTAGCAAGTTCCAACTCTACACATTTTCAAGTGAGACATTATGAAAACCCAAATATATTTTGAAAACATCTCTTGATTGCTTTGCTCTGGACTCGCATAGCACCAATTTGTAGGAAAACATAAAAATCTAGCCTGATTGCCTTCAGGCACAAAAACTATCTGTGTATAAAGGCAGAGTAGTGAATGTCATTTAAGCATGATTTTAGTCAGCCTTATCACCCCGTTTTGGATTTAAGTCGATACATTGCAGTCTGGACTAGCAGACAACTGGACAGGTAAAAACTGTTGTGGCTAATGAGTCATGCTTTGCCTGGAGCCTGGGAACAAGAATACTACTGAAGGGATCTGTGCTGGGACGTATCCTGTTTAACATGTTCACCGGTGATCTGGAGGAGGTGATACTGTGCATTTTCATCAAATTCACAGGTGGCACCAAGTTTTAAGGGATGCATCAGATACGCTGGATCACAGGACAGCTATCCAACGTGACCTTGACAGACCGGCTGGAACCTCATGAAGTCCAAAAAAAAGGACTAATACAAAATCCTGCCCCTGGGAAGGAAGCAAAAAACCCAGAATACTAATTTGTGTAGTTAAGAGGGAAGGAAGCTGAGGAGTAGTCTCATTAGTCTCCAGAGAAGGGGAAGTGTAGAAGGAGGTGCTAACCTCTTCTCCGCAGTATCTAGCCGCTGAACACATGGGAATGGTTCAAAGCTGCATCAGAGGAAGCTGAGACTTGATATTCTGAAACATTTCTTAACTTAGAGGGTGGTCAAAGAATGGAACAGGCTTCCTAGAAGAAGTGGTTAATGCTCCGTGCCTGACTGATTTAAGAAGCTTTTGGACAAAACCCCTTATAATATATTTCAGCATTTGGTGCGTGGTCAGATGACTGGACTAGATGATCGATGTAGGTTCCTTCCAACTAGAAATATTCTGTTCTAGTAAATGGTGGGGACTGACAAGCTGAGAAGAATCTCAGGGCCCAGAGGGGCTCTGTGGCAGCAAGTTGAAAGTGCATGAACAAGAGCACAGGCAACAGGTCCAGGCATGAGATTATGCCCCCTATCTTTTACTCAGCATTTGTCCGACAACAATAATACTGTGTCCAGTGCCACACCCTCAAAAAAGAGATGTCAATAAACTGAAACGAGTCCAGGGAAGTACCACCAGCATAGATGGGGCTGTAGCATTTGTCCTGTGTAGAGAGACTAAGAGATCAGGGCTTGTTCAGCCTAGAGAAAAGGAACACCTAACAGTAGCCCCCCAAACATATGGAAAAGGAGACAGAATTTTTGCAGTGGTGTGTAGTGGTAAGATAAGAGGGAACAGGCAATGTACATGTTCAGCTAAGCAGATATTTGTTCCTATAACTATGGTGGAAATAAGCAGAAAGGACAAATTATTTTCAGATGGCTTTCTCCCTCCTCTATATGTTGACCATTATTACCATACCAACAGCAGCAGGATCAGTCCCCTCTATTTTGGGATACAAATAGTCAAGTGATAAAGTTTTCAGATATTAAGTTTCCTTACCACTCTTTAACCATTCCCTGACTCTTTCAGGAAAATGTGATGGCTGGATTAATGAATCCTGCAGACCATCTTTTAAGACTTTATGGTGAATCTTACTGCATTCATAGAATGAATGAATGAATTAAATATCAGCTAGTCCAACCCCTCGAACACAGACAGGGATATCTTCCACTAGATCACATTGCTCAAAGCCTCATCCAGCCTAATCCTGACACTTCCAAGGATGGCATTAGTAAAATGTTGTTGTCTTTCTTATAAGCCCCCTTTAAATCTTGAAAAGCCACAACAAGGTGTCCCTTGAACATTTTCTTGCCATGCTGAACAACCCAAATGCTCTCAGCCTTTATTCATAGGAGAGGTGCTCCAGCCCTCTGAAGATTTTTGTGGCCCTCCTCTGGACTCATTCTATCAGGTCCATGGCTTTGTTTTACTGGGGGCCCCAGAGCTGGAAGTACTACTCTAGAAGAGCGAGCCTTGACTTCTCAGTAGTGGAGTCATACACAATGGAGTTCAATGCTTCTACATACAATCAGAATTAATGAGCTGATAATAATAGTCTTTATTGTGATAATCACTTCCAGTTCCTTGAATTTTTCCAGAGATGGAGCCTTTACTAGTTCCCTGGGCAACCTGTTCCAGTGATTCACCACCCTCATTGAAGAAAAATTCTTCCTTATATCCAGTCTAAATCTGCCCTCCCTTAGTTTAAGACCGTTACTCCTTGTCCTGTCACAATGGGTCTTGTTAAAAAGTCTATCATCATCTATCCTGTAGGCCTCCTTTAAGTACTGGAAGGCTGCTAAAAGGTCTTCCCACAGCCTTCTCCCTTCTTTTCTCCAAGCTGAACAATCCCAGCTCTCTCAGCCTGGCCTTGTAGGTTGAGGTGCTCCAGCCTTTGGATCATTTTCATGGCCTTTCTCTGGACCCACTCCAGCAGCTCCATGCCCACCCAGAGGTGGACACAGTACTCCAGGTGAGGTCTCACAAGAACCGAGCAGAATGGCAGAATCATCTCCCCTGACCTGCTGTCCACACTTCTTTTGAAGCAGCCCAGGATATGATTTTCCTGCTGGGCTCTAAGTGCATGGTGATGACTCATCCAATGTTTCACCCAACAGTAGCCCCACACATTTCTCTATAGGTATGCTCTCAACCATTGCATGCACAAGTCTGTCCTATCAGTGGTGATTGCCCCAACCCTGGTGCAAGACCTCTCATTTGACATTATTGAATTTCATAAGGTTTGCGCAGGCCCATTCCTCAAGCTTGTCAAGTTCCCTCTGTTGCCCAAGCGTAAGTGTACCACTCATCTTGATGTCATCCACATTATGTATTCCTCTGTGACTGAAATTTCTAAATCAGTCTCTGTGTTGTTAATATAAAGTAATTATAATTTCTGAAGTTTTTCAAAGTTATCTCTAGATTTAAATAACACAAGTGGTTTATAGTGAGTCACATTTTGCAAAATTGTTATTAGTTCTTTTTCTGAGTCAATAATGCATTCTATATGCCAAATACCTAAATGTTATATTTTTGCCATACTTTTTTGTGTTTTTTATATTTTTATATTATTTTCTGATATATGGCAGTACTTTTAAAACCTTTTTGCATAATTTTATTGTTTAATTTTAGAAAAAAATCAACACAACTCTGAAAGGACGTGTTAAAGGGCATCTGAATGGTCAAATGCATTTTATCATCTGTTTATTCTTTATTCAAAATTTTATAACTCAGCCAAGTAACTCTGGAAGACTGGAAGGAAATATACAACAGTTATCCATAGTTTTACTAAATTCTTTAAATCCGTTTTGGTTGCTTCTCCAGATCCTGAAGGCAAGATTAAGATAATTTGAATTAAAAAACATAAAGTGTCATCTGACACTATGGGGACAGACAAGTTCTTTTGGGCACCCTTGACAGAATGATGACGTCACTAAGTTGTAGTTATAATTAAATCTTTTTTTAACAGAATTTTATGATTAGCATAGCAAGGAATTTTATGGTCAGAATAGCTTAGGATTTTTATAAGTGCAATCAGTGTGATGCAATTTTATAAGTAGCATAGCACAGAATTTTATAGCACAGCTTAGCTTATAGTACCTAATCTCCTGGACTCTTCAGAGATTGGGTTAAATCTTAATATTTCACTCAATGTATAAATACAACCGTCATAATCTAGACTCAAACCATGGAACAGAACATGTGTCACTGCATCCTCAGAGGAAGCAAACAATGGTGGAGGGGTCGCTGACCACATGAGAGGAATCACATCCAACAGCAGTTCTGGTCCAAGTCTTACTTTGCTTAATTTTACAGGCAGTGCTCTGGATGCTGTTACTTTTCCCTGTTCTGTGGCAGGGTCATCACTACCTGGTTGGCCGGGTGCCTGGGACCTTCAAGAGCAGTAAGGAGGGAAGCAACATTTCTACTAGTCCAGTGTTTTTTCTATAGGAATAGCAATGGGAGACAATATGAGAGAAGGCAGAAGGGCTTGATTGCTTTCTGCAGACCCTTACCGTCTCCCCAAATGCATAGTGGTTGCACTGGTACATACCTTGCTGGTACATCCCTAAGAAGGTACATTCCTTGCTGTTCTTTTTGTTATCTGTTGATGACCTACTGTTCATGAATTTGTCTGATCTTATTTGAATGTACTGATGTTGTCTCCTATGACAGCAGGTACACAGGAGTTCATAACCTGTTCTGTAAAGAAGAATTTTCTTGTGTATATTTAAAATCTTTTATCAATTCTTTTGCTACAGTCATGAGGTTTTAAAAGTTAGCTAAATCCCTCAACTTGCTCCTCCTTAAATTGGATGCTAGTTATTTCAATGTCTCATTCTAAAGGCAGTTGCTCCACCTCCTGTACCATTTTCATTGCTACATCTTTCCTGACTCTACTGTATCCTCTCTGAGATGCAAAGACTGGAACTGTGCAGTTTTTAACATGTTAACACGAGGCTTTATAGCATCCATTTATTGTAATCTCCATTGTATTCTCTTTGCCTTTCCTGATGATAACAAGCATTTTGTTATTTTTTTGGGGACAAATGTTGCGCATTGAGCCAATGATTTCAGAAGATTGACAACAATGATCCTAAATTCTGCTTACCTGTAGATGCTAGCATTTTTACCGATATATATATATATGTATATATATATAGTTAAGATAGTATATATATTTATTAACTTGAGATCATATTTTATAACTCCCCTGTAGTTTTTGAAATACCTTGTACGATTTTTGGGTAAAGAAAAAAAAAGTTTTTGCTTTTTTTTTAATAAGAACTGTTACGCACATTTGAAGTGTCTCTCCACAACTGCTTTAATGCATTAAGGAGAAGAATATTTTCCCAAATTTTACAATTTTTACAGCAATACAGAAAACTATCTACTTTTATTGAACTATTTCACAGTTAGTGTCCAGGAACCCTTATTGCGTTCCCAAATGGTTGGTCCAAAAGTAGCATTTTTCTAGGAAAAATGTTAACTGCTTTTCCTTTACCAGTCTATACCTAAGAAATCTGTGATCTGTGTCTTTTTGCTATCTTTTTTTGTCCTTCATGGCTTGTCTCCTGGAACAAAATTCTCAGTTACGTAATCTGACTTTAAGCAGTTATTATCCGAGAGATAATGTTGAGAAAGAATATTGAATCTTGCTTCT
This sequence comes from Neomorphus geoffroyi, assembly GCA_033558235.1. Taxonomy (NCBI): domain Eukaryota; kingdom Metazoa; phylum Chordata; class Aves; order Cuculiformes; family Neomorphidae; genus Neomorphus; species Neomorphus geoffroyi. The sequence continues at coordinate 25,583,355 of JAUMJM010000005.1, forward strand.
TCTGTAGGTAGTAATTTGACCTGGAACTCTGCCAAGACGAAAGAAAAGAAAATCAAAAGCTAATCACTTAAAACTGGTGAGTCTGCCAGCCTTGCTTGTCTTTACAATTTCATTTTTTTTCCGTTTTTAACCAGTGAACAGTTGTACAGTGATACCAGTGTCTTTTTGTGCATTATGTATTTTATTCTATTACAAAAGTCTTAGATATGTTTTCATCCTTCTTCTGTGCATTTGTTCATTTCTGTATACACTTATGTAAACAGTTGTATAGTTTTACTTCTTCACTTTAAATAATACAGAACAGATTTTGCAAACAAGAAAAGCATGTTTTTAACAACTATATTCTGGTTTTTTGGTTTTTTTTTATTTCAGGTTTGGTAGGGGTATTTTTAATTGCCCTATTTGTTTACTTTATGAACTTTTGTTTGTTTCAGACTTAAATGTTATTGCTGAAATTCTTTATAAGCAACATAGCCTATATATCTATTACTGTATTCTAAACGTGCGAGAATGAAGTTTTCTTCAATAGAAGACTCGTATTAGACTAACTTCAGGAAATCTAGGGATAGTAAGAGTACAGTTCCACCTAGTACCCATTCAAGAAGATGCTGCATAGGGTACTTAAGTACTGTAAATAGAAGCATCCTTCATGAAACCAGTTACTACTTCTGTAGGTGGTTAGATCTTTCAGCAGGTAAGCAATTAAATTAGATTCAACAATGAAAGACTTGATGGCCCTTGATACCAAATAGTCACAATTTGCTCTCATCCATATGGCTAACGGTTAGATCCCACTACAGACAGATCCTCTTGAGAAGATAAATCAACCCAAAACGTAAATAGAGAGTGAGCTAAAAATCAAATGTGGCCCAAATCAGATCACCTATTTGATAAAAGAGAAGTCTTGCTCATGCTTTCATTCTTTAGGTTTAAATAATAGTGTAGTTCTTGGTATGGGCACTTCCTGGGACAATGTTTACGTAATTGTTATCAAAGGCTTACGATTGTTCCAGAAGCCAGTATGAACGCAACCACCCTGAAGGGAGAAAGAAATGTTTACTCAGGTGGATTGGAACCGTACTGTGTCACCTTCTCTCTGGGCTAAAGAATAGAACATAAACTATTTTATTTAATGGTGCCCTGGTGAAGTTCATAACCACCTACATTTCTGACAGAGAAAATTTATATATCCTACAAATTCTTTGTGTCCTGAGTTCTGAAATGCTTAAGAAAAAGTGAAGATTTTTTAAGCTTAGTTTTATAGTATCCCATGTACCTTAGTCAAATTTGCACAATAGTTTTTGCAAGGTATTTATTGAAGTTCCAGGATCATGCATGTTTTTTCCAATATTAAAAGGAATCACTCTAGACAGATAAGTGAACATTCCAATTTCAATTTTACCATGACCCATCTTTTCCTGCATTAATTTGATCTACTGTTTTCTATGTAAGCATTTCAGTCAGCTATGCTGATTCCCTTTTATCTTAGTTTTTTCAGAAAGGTTTTTGTTTGTCTTTTTTCTTCTTTTGCCTCAAACCGAAGTTTCTCTTCTATTGAAAGCTCTTTGAACTTGTCAACATACCTCTGCTTGCCTCCCCTTCCTTTCTCTTCCCCTAAACTGAATTTTATCCTTTTGGTTTCCTGTGTAAGAAGAGATTAGATGTTTTTATTTCCTTCTTCTCACTGCTAAAAGCATGAGTCAGTCTGTCCTCTGTTCAATCTCTTTCCTGGTTGTCACAGTTTAGCCCTGATCCGGCTAACTTTTAGCAGCTAAGATTGTGCAGTTGGGCTCCCAAATTCCCTCCCCTCCACCCACCAGGGGAAGAAGAGACAAAAAGGAGAGGCTTGAAGACTGTAAACTAAAACTACAGCTTTAAAGAAATTATGATAATAATAGTAAAAATGTTTGAAGTAACTAGAAATTAATGAAATAAGTATAAATATCTGAGATCACACCCCTACCCCTTGATTCCTATACGTCTTCACAACTTCTGTAGAGCAGGCATGAGGGAATGCATCCACAGCTCGCAGGGAGCTGAACTCTCTCTAGCCCTGCTAGAGAGAAACTCTCTGAAAAAACCCAAGCAGTTAACTTTCAGAAAATGAAGTTACTTTAGACTAAGGCCGAGCCACAGTCAAGAAACTGACCCAAATGAACTCAAATATACAACTGATGAAAAGCTTAAAAATTGATAGTTCTACTTTTCTCCTCAAGTCACTTTTCCCTTAGTAAAAGAGGAGTTTCCCTTGTAGAATTAGCTATGAAATAAATGAACTTTTGAAGTGCTAAGTCTTGTTGGAGAGTTTTCTTACAGCCTCAGAGACATTCTCAAAATGTTTCTCCGTTTTTTTTATTCCTCCATTTTATTTCTCCATTTTTTATTTTTACTCCAATTAGTGCATCTCTTTTTGCATATATCCAATTAGTGCATTCATTTGATGACACAAAACTCTTTAAAAATGTTTTTGCCTATTCTGTTTTTGTTTACTTTTTTTCCTGTGGTGTTTTTGCAAATTGTAGTTTTCCAATTTGTCATTTCACTAAGAAATTTCACCACATACTCCCTAATTAGATATTTTTTCATTGCTTTTAGCCCCAGATTTCGTCTATTTTACTTCTAATATCTATGTAGCATTTAATCCAGTCTTTGTTTCTGCCACTGCAGTATCTCATTTATCTATGTCCAACTTGAAATGGGAGTATATGCCCTTTATCTTTTTCCAGCAATTGGTATAATTTATAGTGACGTTTATCTTCTAAGGTTTAAATATATTGTTTTATCCTTATTTTTCCACACTAACTATGTCTCTAAAAATAAATTAAAATCATGACTTGATGGATGGCATGGAACACTGCAAATACATAGTAATACAAACACTTTTATTAACACTGGTTGGCAAATGGAAATGTTCTAGTAGGAATGATGTTTGCCCACAATCTCAATTTATGGACCATACCCGGAAAGCTTTGGAGAGACCGGTAGGCCAAAAGCATACCTGGGACTACTTTAACAACCAGCAGTAATGTCGACTGAATTCCAGTGCCTGAGAATATCTCCTATGTAATGGAAGAGCATGAACATGGCCATTTTATGCATTGTATTGACACTGTAGCACAAAGTTTTATCTCTTATTTTGGTTTTTTTAGGTTTTGAGGAACTGGGGGGAATTTGGGGCTTTTTAGTTTCATTTTGGCTTGGGTTTGTGGTTGTTTTTTATAACTATTATTGAGATAACAGATATTTCTTAACATTTTTTTTTCAGTAGCCTCAGTATCTCTAGCTTCACCATTTGGTTGATTGATTTTTCTGTGAAGCATCAATTTCAGTAGTGCATTGCTTGTTTAACCTGCATACTGCCTAGCTTAAATACTGGCATTATTTTGTTCTTTACCACATCCAGAATTACAATATGCTGTTCACACTTCATCAAGTGAATGTGTTCAACTAATTTTCTTCAGTATGCTTTCCAAAGCCCACATTCAACTTCCTTAACTACAGGTGGCTAAATGACATCTAATGTAATTAAGAGCCTGAAATCCCATCATATTCTATCGAGATGTAAAACTTTCAAGGATGATATTCTTGCACTGCTTAAGGCTAAGAAATATGAAAGATTACAGGGCAAATTCCTATTATGTAACACAGCAATTCTACATTTAAATGAATGTTAGGAATAAAACTGCCTTTGAGCTTTTCCTTGTTAGAACTATTAAATTTATTGTATAAATACATGTATAGTATGGGGTGAAACAAAGCCGACTTATTTAGAAATTAGTATCTATAACAGGGTAGTGATATATCTTTTCAAGAGCTACTCCACGGACAGCAGCACCTATCCTGCTTTAAGCCAGTCTCAGTGGCATCCAGTGCAGCAAAGCAGAAAAATTAGGTCCATAACTATCCTTTCCAATCCATCACACTACTCAATTGTTTCACATCTTGGATAAAGGACATAAACTGTTGTCTCAATTTTGATAAATAGTCTAATCTTCTTACATGGCTCTGCAAGGAAGTGAGAATTGTCTGTGTTCCTCACCTCTAATTGTCTACAGTAAATCTAGAAAAGAATAGGGTCCAGCTAGGAGAGATATCAGTGCAGGAGCTTCACAATGATGTTGGACAAGTCACCCCAAATCTGTGTGGATATAACAAGCCCTTGGTTGTCTTGAAAGAATAAAACCCACACATGACTAGGGGATTTAAGTGTTGTTCATCTCCTTAACTGGAGTGCAACTAATCAAATCATATCATCTGTTACAGATAATATCCTTGGGAATTCAGCAATTAAGATAGCTTTTAAACTACTGCTTAAATTATCAGTTCCAATAATTTCATTACACATATCTAACAAATACTTCACAGAAAGTGCAGAAAAATTCCAACAGAACCCTTAGGTACCTAAGACAATATCTTAGACATAAGAGTGCATGCTGGAAAAAACAGCATGCATTTATTTAACGCGTGAATATTTGTATGAAGTCAACCAAAAACCAAGACACAACAAAGAAAGAACTGGGAGATATACACAACAGAAGAACCTGAGTTTTCTAGCTGGTTAAATAAAAGCTATTTTTGATGCTAGTATATATATTTTTATATAATTTTGTATACATATATATATAATATGTGTATATGTATATGTGTAGTACCACACAATCATTCATATGGCATATTTGATGAATGGAAAAGATCACAAACTGTATTTGAGCCAAACAACTACTGACCGACTGCTTAAAGTAATAGTTTAACAGACCATCTGTACAGAGTGCACCATGTCCACGATTCATCCTTAAAAAAAAATGGAATTAAGTGGAAAGATATAACTGAGAGAAAGACAGGTTGCATACCTCTTTCCGTGTGATAGTTTTTGGATACATCAGCCCATACTTGAGACCAACCACCACCAAAAAAATGATCTCTTCAGAAGTTCCACTATTGTCAGCATCATGTCCTCTTCTTTTATGCTTTTACAAAAAAAAAAACCAAAACAAAACCCCCACAGTCACCAATAATGTAATAGCAGCAGTAAATGAAAAGTAATGAAGAGAGAAAACAATTTCTGAAATATTTTCTTGCAAGAGACATGGAATTCTCTAACAGCTGCACTTGCTCTAACAAAAGATTGCAACAAACAACAATGTCTTTGCTGTGTTGTTCTCCTATTGAGTACTGAAGTGTCAGAAAGCTGGAAGGAGTACTTCGGAAGTCTTGGTAATTTAGTAAGTTTAAAAAAAGTCTGGCAGAAACAAGTAAATCTTTGTGATACGGTTGCTTTGTTCTTGCTGCTAAAAGCGGTATATTGAGGGGTACTTGGGCAGTGTAGATAACATGGAGGAGAACTCTAGCTCTCAATCATACCATCAAACTACCTGTTAAGTATTGTAACTGTTTTTTTAAAGAGAGGTGTGACACATCTTAAGCTGCTAGTACTCTTCTACCAAGTGCAAGAAAACTGGAATGAACAAGAAGAAACAATAGCAATAAGGGCTATTCAAAATGCTTTTTGCTATATTCTGAAATATTTTCTGGCATTATAGCAAAATGAAAGTGTCTAAATATTTTAAGTTGAGAAGTATTTCAAAATTATTTATTATAAATATTAAGAAATTTGATTATCTAGAGAAATTTTCCTGAGAAAAAAATGTGATTGTTTAAATTGGGTGTCTTTGGGTACCTAGAGACTACTTTCAGCACATTGATTTTTCTGATGGAACTAGTCAAACAACATTTTTAAAGATTCATAATTGCATTCTTTTATCAGAAAGTAAGTTTTCTGTCCATGTATTTAGTGTGTAACCTGGCTACCAATGTCTTACCTAATGTTTTACCACTATGGATAGTTTCTTCACAGAGTTTTGGGAATCAAACAGGAATGAGTCTGGAAATGCTGAAAGGATTCCAGAAAGAAAACTGTCTGTGGTCTTCAAAGCTCTACAAATCCCAGAAAAAATAAGATCTTGGATCCTTAACAAACTGACATTGAGAGGAAATGTAACCATGATGAAGGACCCTAGAACAAATTAACCAAAAAAAAAAAAAATCAGGTCTAAACCAAAAAGAGTTTTGATTTTTTGGAAGGCTTCTTATACAAAGTAAAACAAGAATGACAACAAAAACCCAGAAAAAAAACCAAATCAAAAGATCTTTAAAGTTCACTTGATATTCTGTGTCTTATTTGCACAGGGTCTACACTGTTCAAAAGCATGGGACTGAACACAAGGTGAATAAGCTGTGAGATAAGAGCAAAGTATCTGTCAAACAGCTTCTCTATTAACAGAAAAAAATATTATAAACATAGGTGAATGGACAATTCTTAGAATCTGGCAGGAAATACTAAAAAAATTAACACAGTATTTGTCTAACTCATCCACCTGTCATATCTATTGCCTCCAACAATGAAAGTTTCTCGTTTCTTCAAAGTAAGAATAAAAAATAAATTTGATGCACATACACAAATCAGCAACATTGTACTCTCTATTGTCCTCTTGGATGAGTGGTTTTACATACAGAACAGAAATTTATTACTGCAGTTTGAGCATGCTGTTCTTATCAACTGCCAAAGTAACAGTAGATTACAGCTCTTTCTTTTGTCTCCTCCAAGAGATCAGTATCACTGTTGCAAAAGTGCAGAGCCAGCAATAAAGTGGGGATAATCTAGCTCTGACTATGAAACATGCGAGAAATATTTTTAAGATTCCATGCTTGTCCTCTCGACTGCATGTTTAAAGTAACAAGTTGGTTGTGGCAGATATATATAGGTAAGTGCAAAAACCTATTTCTGCTAAATGTAGAGGAATGTTAACTTCTATGATTTCAGGCAGAAGTGGCTACTGCAGACACTTTATTGTTTCTCCTCACATGGCTGATCTCTTACAGCACTCATTCATCACGATCATGAGGATGCAGCTTGGATCCAAGACCTTTCTTAGATAGATAGCACTGAAGCAGAAAGGAATATTTTATACCATGGAGAACCTGAGATATAGCATTAAAATGAAATTTAGGTTTTAAAATAGTAGGGGCTAAAGCTACAGCAATTCTGGAGCATACGACTGATGGTAACTACATCACTTGCAATCACAGTGGTAATAAGGGATTGTTTTCTGCACTGTGTCTATAGACAGCAGAAAACCCTCTGACCATGTGAGCCAAGAAAACATGGCTCCTGAAGCAACTTCTGTTTACTGGGAAAAATGAAAGTGTACTATTATTTCTACTGAAGCTGTTTGATTATGCTTTGGTGAGAATCGTAACAGACCATATATTTTTCTGACTAGAGAGCTGCAAATGTGAAGGGTCAATGCTCACTTGTATGCATGTAGAATAACATTTAGAAATGTGGATTGGTGAGCACTATGTGAGTTGAAATGATAAAAGTGACTATATCTAACGTGCACAAATATTTAATCTGATAATAACATGAGTTTTGAGCTTGAAATTCTAATTATCTGGAATGTGGGAGTAAAATTACGTATTCTAGTCATTGTTAATATAACTGAATTTAGTTAAATTGTTGTCGATAAGTATTTAATGTGTAAGTTCTTCTTGTTTCTATAAGAACACTTCATTCATTTCATATGTCTATAAGGGAAACGAGTTAATGGAGTAGTCAATAATATTTTGATTGAATTTACTGCCCTATTACTAGGCATTCAATTACCTGAATAAAATTAGAAACATTCTAAACATTTTTTAAGAAGCTTAGTAACAACTTAACCTGGCAATATTATATTAAGGTTAAAGATACTAAACCACAGTTTAAAACAGTAAAGTTTAATAGCTCGACTATTACATTTGGTTAAATTGTATTTATATAAATACATATTTTCATATATTCTTACATAACAATATATATGTATTTTATATAGTTATATGGAACTTTTTTTTAATATTAGCACATACGCAATTTCAAGTAGATGTCAGAATAAACAATATTCTGATGTCCTGTGTCTGCAGAGCATCTTGGAGTGGAAAAACAACTTCCCTAAGAAGAGAATGTTTATACAAGAAATGCGTATCCATCTATTTATAGGTACATTAAGTATAATTTTGTTTTTGAGAGATATTTGATCTGAGAAGTTGCTCAATCTAATTCCTTCCTTCCTTCCTTCCTTCCTTCCTTCCTTCCTAGAACATCTTCATAAAACCTACTATGGACAATCTTCATAGAAAAGAAATAGCTCCTATCAGTCTTATCACACTTATTATAACAAATCACTTTTATCCCCCACAGTTTCACATAACTCAGAAATACGACTCAGTCAATGATTTCTTTGCTTGTAAAGTAGAAGTATCTCATTAAAGAGGAAAACTGATAAAAGCTATCTTTCACTCTAACATAATTAGTCATGCATTTCAGTATTTTCAGAAAATAAGATTATATTTTCCAAGTTGTTTGATTAACCTCTACGTTATTGGGAGGAAAATGCAGGCTTATATGATGACTGGCTTTAATGAGAATTATTTTTCTTATAATAGCTTCTTTAAGACTACTCAAATTGCATAGGTAAATCCTTCAAGAGGACTGAAAGGTGCTGCAGAGGTACATTGTAAAATGCTTAAGTAATACTGCAAGCTCTACAAGGTATATAAAGCAATAAAATAAGAAAAGGTGTTAAATGTCTGAATGGAGAGGAGTAAAATAACATAACTCAACTGTTTAAATTTCAGTGATACTTAGTATGAAAATAATGATTTCCAGGAAAATCGCATTTCTTACAGAAACTCAGCCGTGCTTCTCAAACACTGATCAACATAAGTAGAATTCGTGACATGTGAATATCTGCTCATAATACTAACACCAGGCTTCTATTAGAATAAACTGTAAAGGAAAAAAAAAAAAACTCTTAATCACTTATTTGAAAGTGAGCCACACAACTCTTTCCAAGAGATTTCTTGGGAAAACTGATAAAAATTAAGTTTCAAATTGATATCTCTCTCTCTTTGTTGTTGTTTAGGTAAGTATCATCAAAGAGACACAACCTAGAAATATCAGAAATCTTTTTTACCTTCAGAGAAGAATCACTTCTGAGGAGTAGATCTGTAGATGAGACATCAATAGAAGCTTTAAAATAACATAAAAGCCACACTAAGATCGATGAAGGATATTTTCCTCTACTTGGGATGTAAGTAGTAAAATGGTAACACTCTATGTGAAGAAAAACCCAGGAATTTTCTCATATTTTTTGCTGTTAGAAGCTCAAATACAGATTCTGGCTGAAATTAACAACAATGCAGATCCTTAAGCAGATACTGGACAAAACATCATTGATCTGACTCTTCTGCTCATGTTCTGTACTGGAAGAACATGATCAAGCTTTCCTCACATACTGTTTTTAAGTACAGTTATTGCCTTTTGTAGAGAACAGACAATTAGGCTCTCAGTTGTTTTGAGAGTTTATACATGATTATGCAAATTGTGAATAACCCCTACTTCTTCACATGAAGACAAAAAAATGTATTTTTAAAAAGTGTTAATAAAGTGTTAAAATCCCAAATCATTAATATTACTGTGCCTGCCAGATTCTTGACTTCTGTTTCTTAAAGAGGCATGTATTAATTTTTTTTCTTTGGATGATATCAAGCTATTTTACTCATTTAAATGAAAAAAAAAAAAAAGTGAAAATTTGAACTTGAGCTTCCAAATATAGAACCTAACAAAGAGATTGTTTTTGAAAACTTACACCAAAAATTGAATCTACAGTTCTTTCTTCCTTCCTTCCTTTCTTTCTTTCTTCCTTCCTTTCTTTCTTTCTTTCTCTTTCTTTCTTTCTTTCTTTCTTTCTTTCTTTCTTTCTTTCTTTCTTTCTTTCTTTCTTTCTTTCTTTCTTTCTTTCTCTTTCTTTCTTTCTTTCTTTCTTTCTTTCTTTCTTTCTTTCTTTCTTTCTTTCTTTCTTTCTTTCTTCCTTTCTTTCTTTCTTTCTTTTTCTTCCTTCCTTCCTTTCTTTCTTTCTTTCTTTCTTTCTTTCTTTCTTTCTTTCTTTCTTTCTTTCTTTCTTTCTTTCTTTCTTTCTTTCTTTCTTTCTTCCTTTCTTTCTTTCTTTCTTCCTTTCTTTCTTTCTTTCTTTCTTTCTTTCTTTCTTTCTTTCTTTCTTTCTTTCTCAGAAGTTGTGGATGCCCCATCCCTGGAAGTCTTCAAGGCAAGGTCAGATGAGACTTTGAGCAATCTGGTTTAGTGGAAGGTGCCTCTTCCTATAGCAAGGAGTTTGGATCTGTACAATCTTCTAGGTCCCCTCCAATCCAAACCATTCTATGATTCTGTGATTCTATAATTCAATGATTGTATGAAATGAAAATGCTACAAAATAGTATGCATAATTTTCAATTCTCCTCAAATACTTCTGTTTAAACAAGTAGACATTTAAAGCCCCTGAGTCAGATAATTAAAAATATCCTCTGGACATCAATATTTACTTGTGTGGGCTACACTATGCATCTTGCCTAGAGTGATTAAAATGTTATTTTGAGTTGCTGTAGAATTTCAGTTTTTGAAAAATTGCATGAAGTTATGAGCTATGTCTATTTTTTTAGTAGAATCTTTTACTTAAAATGTTAATTTTAGTGTCAATTCCAAACAGTATTAAAAAGACAATAGAAAGATTTTCTCTACTGAAAGAGTGGTCAGGCACTGAACAGGCTGCCCAGGGAGGTGGTGGAGTCACCATCTCTGGAGATGTTTAAAAAATGGGTAGATGAGTTTCTTAGGGGTATGATTTAGTAGGAGACAGGCACGGTTGGACTCAGTGGTCTCACAGGTCTCTTCCAAACGAGTGATTCTATGATTCTATAAGACTCTGAAACATCAAAAAAATGTAATGATGAAAAGTTTTATGTATGAGAAAACCAAATTATAGTGGAGTAAAAAAAATCTGAAGCTTTCATTATAAACTTTTGTACGGACTCTTTGTAGAGTATTTGCTTTTACAAATTCTGGTGTTTCTACCTCACACTTTATTAAGGTCATTACTGTTGTACAACTATCATTGAATCATGAAATAAAGGAAAAATGAGATTTCAATAAAAGCAATTATACCTTAAACCAAAAATACTGCTGAAAATAGTGTGATTCTTTATACTGATTTCAACAACCTTAATATCTTCATCATTACCTGTTCTTGGAAGTAATGATTTAGCCTAGTTATGTTCTTCTGGAGCAGAAAGACTAAATTAAAATAATTCTAGTCCAAAATACATAATAACTCTTCTATTTGATTTAAGTAAGTTCAATTAAATCACTTTTACATGACTCAGATCTACTAACCCTTTTGCTACCAGGTTTATTGCAGGAAAAAGCATCTCAGCTCACATGCTTTAACTCAAATTGGAACAGATACAGTTTATTCATCTGTCTATCTTGACATGCAGTTAGTTGGCAATCAGTGAACCATACATTCAGGATTACTATCAGCAATCCAATACATAAAACACAGAACCAGACACTTACAAAAATGCTTAATAAATACCTACACTTTTCTGAATACCCTTCAATACCAAACACCCTTTAATAACTAATCTCAAAATATTCTATTCTCCCCTTGTCCCATCCCTACACTCCATGCTTGTGGATGCACCCACATCTATCTTTGGATAAGAAGTGGCCTCATAAATCCCATAGGTAAAGAGGTTACTGAAAACAGAATTACTTATCATGCCTCCCATGTCTCTGAAGAATTTTTGTACTAGTTCAACCGTATGGAGAACTTTGATTTAGGTTCAACCTACAATGGAATTGAACAAAATTACACGTTTTCACAAAATGCAGGACATTTTTTCACAAGCAGTATTATTTTAGCAAGTTCATATACTCTAGAAGTAAACAGCCAATGTAGTCTAAGTGCGAAGTTTAAATTGAAGTTTAAATGTATTTCAACCTCATTGCAAACAAAAAATCAGCTTGTGTCTGTAGCAGTTTCTGAGAAGTATATTGTTAACAAATATATGGAAATGGAGTAGATATTGAAGAAAGAGTAAAAGCTTTCTTGATATTAAAATGAAAAATAAAAATGAAAAATGTGTGCTTTGACCTCCTTTATGCAGCCAAAACAACTATAAAATCTTTTCTTGACATAAAAAGTCTCCGTTATTAAATTTATGTAAATAATTATTTATTAGGAGTCATAAAGTAGGTACTTAGAGCAGTTTGACAAATCTCTTTTTTTCTTGAATATTTATGAAAAGAAATGATAGAGTTGATTTGCAAAGAAAATAATGTTTTCATGTATTTCTAATATAGATATCTATGATTTATTTTTAGGAAGCTATAAAGATTTAGTTTAAAGAGTATAAACTAACAACTCAAGCACAGCTTATAAAAATTAAAAACTTCAGATGATTTTGAAGGAAGGAACAGAAGATACAGATTCAAGCTAAAAGAAAAAAAAAGAAAGAAGGGGAACACTTCACAGGACTTTCCTGTGTGCACCTTCAAATAAACTGTTGTAAGGTATATGGTTCCACCAATTTATCCTTACTTCAGTACTGTAGAGGCGTTAGAGTAGTATACCAAATCCTGTGCTATCGGTACATTTTTATATACCTCGGATTTTCACAAATAATGTTCTGTTAAAATTTAAATTTTAAAATATACACTTTCCTATAGAAAAACTCATGCTTTCCATCCATAAAAATCTACTTTGATTTCATATGTGTGAGATATGAAGAGTTAAAAAAACAAATTAAGGTAGATTTTCAGGTATTGTATGATGCATCGAAATACTACAATTTTGAGATTAGGAATGGATGACTGCTCCACTGTGAATTCTCTTTTTCAAATGGCATTAAGCCATCTAATTTTTAGATCGCAGGGCCATCGAAGAGTATAGTTTGAAATCACAAGTCCTTATTTTCAGGTATATAAATACAGCTGTGCTCTCCTAATTCAAGCTTAAGCAAAGACAGAGTATTATTGACACCCTAGAAAAATCTGATATCTGTTTTGTAAACAGCAAACAGTGCAATCACTTATGAATGTGCATCCAGATATTCTCTGGGACAGGATTTATTTAACTTATTTTGTATTTTTTCTATGCAGACCGCTCATTTGATTTTGTTATGAATATATTCATGCATTGAAATTTGTCTCGAAATGTTTATTTACTAGATGATTATTCATTAAATATTGAATTAAATTAATAAAATATTTATCATTGCTTATTTGAATATTACTTATAATTATTACTATATATATATATAGTAATTTATTTCAAACATAATAACTGACCATCATGAAAGATTTTAGGAGTAGCAGGGAATACGTACAACTTCTACTCAGCTTCTTGCAGAGCAGAAAACCTTTCCCATGAACACATAGTTTCAGACACATGGCATGGCAGGGAGCCTCCATCTTCCACAATGTCATGCCCCATGTGTTTTCATGCTGACCTGTAATTACCTGGCAGGACCAGTGGCCCCTACCAGTTCACCCAAAAGGATATCAGAAAAGGAAGAATAAATTCTTTTATAAGAGCTAATGGGATGAATCATGGAAGTTTTAATGTGAATAAAATGTAATTAATCAAAACTAAAAGGCAGGTTCAGGTCCCCCACTCTACAAGGCGGCAGAACAAGCCCTGACGTACCAGGGGTAGATATTGAACTTTGAGAAGATAGAGGGACGTCAAAAGGGAGGTAGGGGGCACAGAAGAGTCAGAACACATCCAAAGGCTATGGACCCCGTGTCAGAGGCTCATTGAGGATTCCTGCGACACAATTGCTGTCACATATAAAGAAGAGACCAGTAAGCTGGACTCAGACGTCTCTCCATCCAGCCACAGACAGATAGAATGCCGATGCAATATTACTGGGGCAGACTTTGTGCTTTGCACAGTGCTGCAAGATGCAGGCCACACTTTCTGCAAAAGTGACAACTTCAGAAGAACATGCACGTAAGGACATTAAGAAAAAGTCCCTAAGGGGTTCCCAGAAAAGCCTGTGCAAACCAGATGATGCATTTTGAAGTGTCATACAGAGTGGGCTGAGAGAGACTCCCCTTGTTTATGTGGGATCTTTCCCCCATGTGGTGCAATATGTTCTTCCTTATCCACAGGGCAATACTACAAAGAAGAGGGAAAAGACCAAACATGCAGTTAAAACCATCCCGGTAGACAATCATTACTGCAAAAGTAGAAAGACATAGACTCCGGTACACAGACCACAGCCTCATTCTCCTAGAGATCAGAGATACCATAGAAAGTCCAAGCAGATTAGTAAAGGCAATGAAGGTGTGGCGGAGCTGAAAGACCATGATTACTTTCAGACACAGAGGAGAAGCAGACAGAATTGTGGTGGCCTGTGAGGCTGTTATTTCTGAGGTCTTGGCTTATAAGCAGAAAAGAAGAAAAAAGACCCTTTTACAACCAAGGTTGGTAGTCAGGAATTCTAAATGAATGTCACATTACTGTAAGCATCTTGTTAGCAAGGGGCAAGGGAACCACAAGGTTACTTAAAGGCAAACTGCTTTTCTGAATCTGGTGGGTCAGTGAATGTCTCCCACTATGGTAGAAGATGACACCCTGGAGAGGAGTCCTGCTACTGCAGAATCTGAAGACCTAGTGAACTGTTGAAATGTTGACTGTTGAACGCGATGAGGATGTTTCCCTCATTGCATAGTGGGGCGACTTCCTGCACTTTCAGGTCCTTGAAGGGTCATTTGAATGCCCTATTTTACCCTCAGTCTCAATGTAGCAAGGGTGCTGGAGAAAGTGGCAGACCACCCCAAGGGTTCCAAAGAGTACATTCAGCAGAAGGAATGACCAATCCAGCAAAATGGAGCTGGGGAATATGTAGAAGAGAACAGATTGCTTAATTCAAATCAAGTGTCACTGCCTGAAGATTTTGACATATTTATTTGGGGTGTAGAGCAATTTTTTTGTTTCTAATTTACATCGACTGTTTGCATTTGGTGGTTACAGTCACTTCCATCTTGAAGCTGTCAGTATGCATGCGACTTTAAAGTCCATCAGTATTGATTTAAACAATATGCACATTGCAAAACGTTTAGACTGGATCAGTAGTTTCCTTTAAAGTAAAGGAAAATTGTGTTTTGATCACTTTTTGCCGGGCAATCATTACTGTGAAAGCTATTGTGGGTGAGGGACACAGAATCTTGCCGTCTGTCCTCCATTTCAAAATTAGAGACAAAAAACATTGTTGCATAATCAATCTAAATAACAGCAACAATAATCTCTGTTTTCTTCTGGCAGTCATACAGAGTTTACAGAAGTGAGAGATCTTACAAATGCAGAATTGTCAGGCAGAATAAAAGGGCTCCATGACCAATAAGGGTGGTCTTTGCACCGGAAGGTCATGCTTTGGGACATCCCCTTGTTTAAGAGTCTGCTACATGTTAACATACACAATGTCCTTCTATCCGAAAGAAAAAAAGGGGTTGGTATCTTTAAGTCAAACAACAGTTTTCGATATCCCAAGATCTGTTTCACCCTTTCACAGGATGAACATTATTATGGGATTAAGACTGTTACGAGGGTATGAGAAGGGATGAGAAGCTTTTGTGAATTCATCATGTTGCATAACCATGCCTATAGTTGTAAATATTATTGCCTCTCTGCTTGTTTTATCACAACGTGGGGACACAAGTAAGGTGCCCCAGCTTCAGGCTGTTGTGCAGGTCTAAGGAATGTTTACAAAGGCATAACTATTGAAAAAACAAGCTGTTTGTTTACGTTTTCACATGAAAAGTGTAAGGCCTATGTAGAAAAATACGTAAAGGGTAGAAGGGCAGAATGTACTATGAATAGATCTGTAGTATGTACTAGCATCCATTTGTCATGCCTATGCATACAAACTCAGAAGAAGGGCAGGGCTACAGTAGTTGTAACATGGAATGTTTGCAGGAAAACAGAGCACGTATCCTAAAATTTTGGGCAGTTTAAACTGTCTGCAGCCAATCCACTCAAGAAGCCTAACAGGGCATGGGAACAATCGAGCTCATCCTAGCTCGCTTTGAAGTCAGATCAGTCCCTCTCCCTTTTCTGTTTAGCAGTATAGGAGTAAGCATTGGTAATCCAAAAATAGAGGCATCTTACATATTTAGGCACTTCTGAAAAACTTAGAGGGGGAAGAATTGACACTTTTAAATCCTTCATTCCAATAAATAAGCTTTTATATAACAAAAGCCTAGTAGATATTTGTTCTGGAGAGGATTTTGATAAACTGGTTACTGTTGATTAATTCTCTCCCATCTTAATTCATACACCATTTTAATATTCATGGCAGTCTATTTAATTAAGATATGCATATGTATTCTTCCACACTCTCTTGTTTTTCACATCCTTATATTTCTGTACACACTTTTTACATGATGAAATCAGAGTTAGAGAGCTGTTTGTTTATGTGGTTTAAGACTGCACAGGAATCCTCTGGCAGGGCTGTAAGAGAAGACTCTAGTCACCTCTAAAAACCTAAGAAAATCCATATCTGTATCTACCTAATCTCAGCACTTGAAGGACACCTTTGCCTTAGGCAATTGACATTGGGATTGAAATGTTTGAACTCAAAGATTATAAAATTTTCTTGGATAAAATATATTACATTATCTGTTCTGTATTTTTTATACATATTACTTAATATTTACTTATTACAATGTCAAGTTCTGATGCTTCCAGTGTTTTTCACTCTGTCTTTTTTATTTTTCTTTTTTTTTTTTTCCCAGAAGCCTTAGTAATTGCTGTCAAAACTTCATTTTTTATTCATTTGATTTTTATTGTTGCGATACAGCCAATAAATACATGGGGGGGAGGAGGGGAAGGGGGGAAGGATACTACTTGTTGACTCTTTTTATTTAACTCCTGGTAAATCTGAGGAGGTTATGTGCTGTGAGACTATGATCACCAGCAGTTTCTATACCTTACATGCAACTAAAAATGCTAAACCACAACATAAATGCAAATATTTACCCTCTATTAATCATTTTAGTGTTCATAAAACTCTCACCTGAAGCTTTCAATCTGCATAGATCTCGATTTGTACTTTGAATATAGTCAAAGTTGCCAAACAAATTACAATGAACTCAGATTCGATCAAGAAAGTGACAAAAAAAAATTGCAGTAGAATGAGAGAAGAGAATAAGAAGAGAAAAAGACAGAGACAAAGAGGAAAAGAAAAAGAAGAAAAATAGCAGGACAAAGAAAAAATAGTCACCACACCCTTGGAGAAGAGCAGTTCCTCAGGAAAACATGGTTCAGCAGCAATTTGTCATGAAACGTGGTCCATGGGGTGGTGGGCATGCACTCGTGTTCTTGACAGGAACTGGTGATTCAATGGACCCTTGCCAGAATAACTTCTTCATGAACCTTTTGGGTGTGCGTATGCAGTCAGGGGGGTGGGGGAGCAGATCCTCTCTCTCTGTCTTCTCCTGTTGACCACCCAGGACAGTTCATTGTGGAGCTGAGCTGCAGGCATGGTGGGGTGGGGAGATCAGTGCCCGCTTCCACACTTTCCCCCTGTATCCTCTCTCATCGCCAACCTTTCAGATGCTCCCAGACCATTTTTAAGGCATACTAAATACAAGTAAAGAAGTCAATCTAAAAAACTAACTAGCTATTCTAAACTCCATTGGTTGCCTTAACTAGATCTCTACCAATCCATAATATTGGAGGTTAGACATTTAACTTCTGCAAGAATATTGGCATAATAGTAATCTAACCTTAGACATCTGCACCTAAAGTTGACTCTCAACTGAGAATCCAAACAACTCTTATTCTAAGTGCAAAGGGCAAGGTGGGGGCAGTGAACTCAGATCAACCAGATAAACAGATGTTGTGCCAGAAATCCAGACGACAAGTAGCTCAGTAAAATGTACAAGGATTCTTGGACCAAAAAAATAAAAAAAAAGAAACTGAAGAAATTTGATCGGTAACCCAGATTAACAAAGCAGGAGCAGAGAAGGAAATTAAATGCAACATAGACAAGTGGAATATTTAAAGTCTAATGACATTCTTAAAACAAATTGCAGAGGTCATTTACTCATACACTTTAATTGTAAGAATTGACACTAGTGAAAACACTTTCTTATTTTTGTTTTTTTCTTGTTTGTTCTAAAAATATGGTGACCTCCCTGGTTCACATTGTCCTTCATTGCCTATTGTTCTAATGAGATGTAAGAACTTAGAAGAAAAGTAAATTTTAATGAATATAATCATGAGTCATAGATGTGATGAACTGAAATACTAAATGAATACTGAATACAGTAAATGTTAAGTTAATATTAAACTTATAAAATCAATTTTGAAAGAAAATCAATGTTATTTGATGATCAAAGTCTTTGTTTTGAAAATACTGCTAAGTACTTGAGTCAGAAGTGATGAACATAGGTCTTTAAAAGTATTTTTTAAGGAATTTTGAAATATATTCTATCAGTAGGCTGACAATTTTCTTATTTTTTCATAAATGTTTTGAAAAATAAAAGTCTAATTTTTCCTCTTCTATCTGAGCTATCTGTGAAACTGCAGAGAAAAGAAGACTGAGTTTCTAAGAAAATTGTGGAGGTATTCCTTTCTTTCTCTCAGGCTTCATTTGACAGATCACCAGAACTCCAAGACATCCTAAATTATACCATGTACTTTCACATTCCTGCTTGTTTATTTTGTACATATTTGTTTTTCTGCCTATTTTTAGTTGCGCTATCTTTTTCCTCTTCATACCATCAGACCTCATGCTTGTTATTTGCAAAGAATATCTACTATATCCACTACTTTCCTACATGATTGCCTATTGCATATTGTTTTGATTAGGAGCTATTACAGAGGATACCAAAGTAGGGTACCACTTAGAGAAATGAATAAATTCAAAAAGTCATCTTTCATTTTATACAATTTCTAAAGAAGCAAAAAGATTTTCATTGTGTAAAGGAAATGGTTTGAAAATTGTTTTCACCATCTTAAGTTTTTTTCCTCCTGTTTTGAACCTTACCCTGCTTTTCTTCTTTCACTTCTATTTAATGGATTAAAAAGAGTAAAAAAGTACTGACTGGAAACTTCATCCTGTCCTTTACCAGAAATCACAGCCTCTCACAGTGCTGTCTACAGCTGTAACCATTAAGATACTGCTGTGTCTGTTGTGTTCTTATTTACACTACATAGTGCAAAGTATCACAGTATCAGTATCACAGTATCATAAGGTTGGAAAAGACCTTTGAGATCATCGAGTCCAACCTATGACCCAACACCTACACCTACTCCTACTTGTCAGCTACACCATGGCACTAAGTGCCTCATCCAATCTCTCCTTAAACACCTCTAGGGATGGTGACTCCACCACCTCCCTGGGCAGCGCATTCCAATGGCAAATCATTTTTTCCTAATGTCAAGACTAAACCTTCCCTGGCAAAGTTTGAGACCATGTCCTCTTGTTCTGTCACCGGTCACTTGAGAGAAGAGACCAACCCCTGCCTCACTACAACCTCCTTTTAGGTAGCTGTAGAGAGCAATAAGGTCTCCCCTGAGCCTCTTCTTCTCCAGGCTAAACAACCCCAGCTCCCTCAGTCGCTCCTCATAGGGTTTGTGCTCCAGCCCCTTCACCATCCTCGTTGCTCTCCGTTGGACGCACTCCAACTTCTCAACATCCTTCTTAAACTGGGGGGCCCAGAACTGGACACAGCACTCAAGGTGCGGCCTGACCAGTGCCGAGTATAAGGGAATGATAACTTCCCTAGTCCTGCTGGCCACACAATTTCTGATGCAGGCCAAGTACCTCTCTCTGATAAAATAACTCCTCTGAATTAGCAACTGACATTGAATCTCTACTCTTTTCTCTTAAAACTAAGGTCCTCATTGTAGTCTACTGAAGTACATTTCTATTTGATACAGGGTAGCAAGGTTTTGGTAGTGGGGTGGGTGGGCTCTGTGATTGGCCTTTGTGAGAAGAAGCTGGAGCCGCTCCATTTTGGACATACCTGGTTCTAGCCAACTCCAGCAAACTCACTGAAGGACATGGCTGAGCTCCTCAGCCATGAGTGTGGCTGGGAAAAATATCGAAGAATGGGCAGACAAAACATTGTGCAGCAGTGAGACATGAATTAAAAAAGTGCGAAATGCAACCTCATGAACACAAAGGTCAGAGAAGAAGAAGGGTGAGGAGGTGTTCCAGGTGCTGGAGCAGAGACTCCTCTTAGGCTTATGTTGAGGACTATGGTGGAGCAGGTGGATATTACTTGAAGGAAACTACAGCCTGTGGATAATCCATGAAGAAGCAAATTCTCCTGGTAGGAGCTGCAGGCAATGTAGGTTTATTCTTCAGCTTTATCCTGCAGAACTGCAGGTTTTGCAAAAGACCCTACAGTGCAACATGGGAAAAGTGTGAGAAGGAAGGAGAAGCAAAGAGTAGCAGTTATGAGCTGGCAATGACCCCCCATTCCTGTCTCTTCGGTGCCTCTCAGGGCAGAGGAGAGGAAGCTAAAGGAAGTAGGAATGAAAGAATAAAGTTGAGCACAGGAGAAAATGATGGGGATAGGAAAATCTGTTTCAGTTTCTATTTTTGACTCTCACCATCCAACTGTGTTTTTAACCAATTACTGATTTTTTTTTTTAAAAAAAAAACATAGCTTTACTTTCTCATTTCCTATTATTTTCCCATTTATTGGTTTGTTTCAGCTGCTTATTTTCAGCTCTTTCATAAATATAATGTTTCACTTCACTTTTTCCTTCACAGTATTACTTGTTTTTCCTCCTAGCAAATGCTGTTTCAATGTAGTTTTCTAAAATTACCAACTTTCACAGAGACATGTTGTCTTGAAAAGGTGCAGAATTGCCCATGAGATTTAGATATGTGACTTTTTACTTAACCTCTTAGTTTTGCACTCACTATCTGTGCATTTTCATATGAAATGATACAGGGATTAGATTACATTTGACAGAATGTAGCTATCTACAGTTTTAGTTGTGTAAAATTAGGTGAAATGAATTTTAGCAAGATGTTCTTCTGACATTAGTTTGTTTCCCATTCCATTCTTACCTGCAGAGCTTTCACTTTTATTTCTGCCATGAAGCGTTACATTTGCCCTGAAAAGACTCTGTGAGCGGTACTATCCTTTATAATACCCTCTTACATAATTCTTAAAAGAGAAATGCCCTTCTAGGTTTTTTTTCTTTCTTTCCTCTTTCTGAGAGTAAGGGGGTTTGGGTTTGCTTTGGGAGGAGGAGGAAGCATCATGTAGTCTTTTGCCAAATGATTGTATCTAGGAATAAAGCAGGTATATTTTTTCTGTCTTCTGAAAGATATTTTTGGCACGTATACATAATAGGGAAATTTTAGTTTTGAAAGAAATTCGTTATGGCACATATGAGATCCACTTCAAAAGTTTAAGATATAATTAATGACCATCCACACTTGGAACTAAAAAGAAATATTTCTTTTTCTACCAATGAACAATTATTCATGCAGAAAAAAGATAATGAGCCATGAAAAAATGAAAATAAAAGTTAAGTTTTAAATTATTACATTTTATACAGCAGTAAACTATCTCAGTGTTTGCCTTCTTGTCTGCTGCTATTTTTGGCTGATTGAAGTAATATTTTTTGTCTCTTAGTAAGCAGCTTCATCTCTTACTGGTATTATTCAATGCAGTACACTAGAGATTAGTTTTTCTTAAACTTCTGAAAACTTGGATAGCTGGGTTGCTATTTTACAGCTTCCGACTCATGAGTAACTTCATCTTGACATTCTAATAAGTATAAAATTAAAACCCAAGATAAGCACAGACAACATAAACTTATCAATATAAGATATTCTTTTTAAAGACAATAAAAGTATTTTCTCCTGCTCTTCTTACTGCTCTCACATGTTACTAAATCCTTCTTTCATCAGGGGATATCTACTGTCTTGATCAAAGGAGCACTGAAGTAAAGTTTTCAAACTCTATCAAGGTATGCAAAAGACAAAGTATTTTCACTTGGATATTAGTGCATTACTATGTTTCTTGAAGCAATTCGTACAGCATCCCAGGTTGCACGTAAGTTTTTGATCACAGCATAGAGAGACTGGGCTCTGGCCCACCCACCTCTTCACACGTTATCAACGGTACAGACCATCTTCAGGACTCAACTTGGCAAGGGATGCAATGAATAACAAGAATGGCCTCCAGAGATATGTCAGCAAGAAAAGGAAGGTCAAAGAAAGAGTACCTCCCTGATGAACAAGACTGGCTAACTGATAACAACCAGTGAGGAAAAGGCTGATACACTCAACAACTGTTTAGCTTCACTGGTAATCTCTCTTGCCACAACTCATGAGTGGATGGGCTGCAAGGCACTGACTAGGTGACCAAAGTCCCTCCCAATGTTAGAGAAGATCAGGTTTGAGCCAACGTACATAAGTCTATGGGACCTGACAAGATGCTTTCCAGACTCCTGAGAGAACTGACTGATGTAGTTGCCAAGCCACTCTCCATCATATTTGAAAAGTCATGGCAGTCAGGTGAAGTCCCCGTAAAAAGAGAAACATTACGCTCATCTTTATAAATGGTAGAAAGGAGGACCCTGGCAACTACCAACCTGTCAGCCTCACCTCTGTGCCTAGGAAGATCATGGAACAGATCCTCCTAGAAGCTATGCTAAGGCACATGGAGGACAGGGAAATGATTCGAGAGAGCCAGCATGGCTTCACCAAGGGCAAGTCCTGCCTAACCAAACTAGTGGCCTTCTGTGATGGAGTGACTGTACTGTGGATGAGAGAAGAGCTAATGATGTCATCTATCTGGCTCTCATAAGAGAGGTCACCTATATAATTCTCTGTAAATTGGAGACATATGGATTTGATGGGCAGCCTGTTCAGTGGACAAGGAATTGGTTGAATGGTTGCATCCAGAAGGTAATGGTCAATGGCTCAATCTCTACATGGAGATCAGTGACAAGTTGTGTCCCCCAGGAGTCCTTATTAGGACCAGTACTGTGTAGTATCTTTTTCAGTGACATAACCAGTGGGACTGAGTGCACCTAGAGCAAGTTTTCCAACAACACCCAGTTGAGTGATACATTTGACACTCCTAAGGGCCAGGGTATCATCAGGAGGTACAAGCTTGAGAAGTGGGACCCTGTGAACCTTATGAGGTTCAAGAAGGCCAAGTGCCAGGTCCTCCACCTGTGTCAGGGCATGAAGGGACTGAAAGGACTAATAGCAGCCTGGCTCAGAATAGCCTGGGGTTACAGGTAATGAAAAGTTGGACATGAGCCAACAATGTGCACTAGTAGCCCAGAAGGCCAGCCGTATCCAGCGCTGCATCAAAAAAAGCATGGTCAGCAGGTCAAAGGAGGAGAGTCTGCCCCTCTGCTCTACTCTGATGAGACTGATCAGGCACTATCTGGGGTTCTACATTCAGCTTCGGAGATCTCAGCACAAAGAAAGATGTGGATCTGTTGATGTAAGTCCAGAGAAGGACTGCAAAAATCATCAGAGGATTGGAACACCTCTTCTATAAAAATAGATTGAGAAGGTTTAAGATTTTCAGACCAAGAGAAGAGGGAATTCATTGGTAACTTTTTTTGAAGTATCAATGACATTTTGAAGTGTATACTGATTCTTTCCACTTATTGCTTGTTTGTTGAATCTTCAGAGTGATTTTGCCAGGTGTGAACTGGACTCCTGTCGGAGCATCTTAACCAGCAATTTCATTCTCAAAGCTCTCCAAGTGCACTTCAGTGTATATATTCTATGTTGGTGTGTGGGATGTGTAGTTCTAAGTAGGTAAATAAGTCATGTTTTGTGGAACCTCTGTATTAGAGAAATTCAGAGCATTTACTTGATGCAAGTGACAAAAGCGTGTTACGGAGTGCATTCAAACGCTGACAGACAAACACTAGACTGCTCTTGCAACATTTTACCCTCTACCTGTCAGTGCACACCACACTAACCAACAAACAACCCTGTCCCTGGAAACCTTAGGAGTACTGAAAATAGGCTGCTTTTCGGTAACAGAACAGCAGATTGTGTCCTCACAAGGACTCAAGGACTAGCAAGTTTCTCTCTTCCTTCTCTGCAAGTATCCTTAATCAAGAGGGGACTGTGAAGCTGCTTTTCTGCCACCTCATGCTTGTTTAACTGCAAGCAAGAGGCAAATTATATACAGTACTTCCTTGGCACCTCAGTGCTAAGTCACTGATTTGGAGGGAAGAGAAGAAAGAATGGAAGGGGACTACGAAAGCCATGATGGGAAAGTGCCTTCAGGATATTCAGCAAGGCTGATCTATAATATGCCAGACAGAAATTCTCTGCCTTTCCAGAGCCGCTGATCCAAGTTTCCAGACAGTCATTTTCTGGAAGCTGCCTAATGTCAAACCTCTGCTTCCTAACCATTACGAAGTTTCCACCCTCTGAGCTTCAGTTTTTTCTTTCACAACCCTCATAAAGCATCCCTCTTTCTCCAACCTATTATTTGCAAAGCATTAAGCAAGCAATTTCCTCCTTCTCTCCCTCTCACACTCAAATATAATCTTGTCCTGATTCTTTGATACTTTATTAATTCTAACCCCCTTCCTACTAAAATTCCTTTGAGAACTTGATCATCAGATATTTTCCATCTTAACAATAGGATTCTGTTACAAACTTCTTTACATTTAACTGCAATAAACATCAAAGCAAATAATGTTAGGTTGTTTTTCTTTTTAATTCTATGGCCTTGTATTCTCCAAGCAAGTCTTTTAATCATGATGCATACCTCATCTACAGCTACTGTTAAGGGTGTTAACTGGCTGAGTTCTATTGTGAGCTTTTTACACTTAGGAAGTTACACCTTTAAATTTTTGAAGCATTCCATTAAATCCCTGAAAATATATGTCCTTCTCTACAGTCCCATTTGAACATGATGCCTACACTTTAAGAATGTTGTTTATTTCTAATAGTCATATTCATTCTGCTGTTTAAACACCAAGATTCCATTTCTTATTTTAGGATTTTGACTAACTGATAGCTCACATTTAATCTCGACTCTTAATGTATTGTCTTTAAACACTCTATTGAGTCTGTAAGAATTTTATACTTTTGATTGTGTTTTTATATTTATCACTCTTTAATTTCTAAGTACTTTCTCTTTTTGAAAATAAATGTTATGTTCAACAATCAGTATATCAGTATGATTTTCTTCCAGTGACAAAGATATGGAATTTGAGTACATTATTGCCACTAGCATAGTGTGGGTGGTTTATAGTTGCAGATTTTTGTACCAGATCCTTCATAGTAATTATAAAACCTCTAACAGGGTCTTCTGATTCTCTTAACATTTGCTCCAACAAACAGCCATTTAAAGAGTCTAGAAATGCTTCAGAGTCTGACATGATATCTACATATTTTGCACAGGAGTAGATAAAGCCTTTCATTTTGTTTTTTGGGGGTTTTTTTAATTATTAAATCTTTTATAGTGGCCTTTACGATTTCATTCTTGGTTTCCTTTATTTGTGGGTTGATTGATGAAGCTCTAATATAATTCTTTCCCTGTAGAGGAATGGAATATAATTCCAAAGAAACCTATAAGGCATAGTATTACAGTTAACTTTCTTACCTTTTTCCTCTTATTAAATTTCTGTTCCTTGAAACCTGTTCCTCTCATCTTCAGTAATACTGAGTAGTATCTTATCGTGTAAAAAGTATTGTAATAATGCTTATTGATAAATTACTATTCGTTCTGATTTCATTCACTCTCTCCCCTTAAAGAATCTCAAACATTAAATAAAACTTGTCAACATTTTCTTTCCTTTATTGTTAGATTACTTTATTTTTTATGTAAACATACTCTCTTATAGATACAGTATTATCTGGGAATGTATAACCAACCTGCTATTTGGAAAATGGAAAAGACTCAGAATTGTCATGATACACTTATAATTCTCAAAATCTTAATTTATGTTCCATTAATTATATTGTGTACACTATACATACCATGTTATATGAAAATATATTACATTACATTGTCCTATATATTAAAATATACATTTTAAAAATTCATAAATTTATCATTTTACTCTTAAATTTATATATTATAATACATAAAGTAGTGTTCATGTTAGTGAACACCACTGGATAATAGTGTTCTCGTTGCCTGAATTTGAGCTTAGTAAGAGAAACTCTTAATCATAGAGGAAAATTTATAAGTGAATACTTTGCTATAAATAAAGTGAAATTTGAAGTAAAACTCACTCAAACAAAAACAGAGTACAATTCAGTGAGATATTTTAAGGTCATGTACATTCTTAAGAACGTAAGTATAATATTAATGTTCTCAATACTAATTAGTTCTACAGATAGAGAACTTAAATGGAGAGGAAAACAAAAATGGCAGGGAAACATTCAAAAGAAATATATTTAAAAGTATGCTGCATGGATGTTTCTTTTTTATCGTTTAGTGGTACTTTCCTAGATTAAGATGCATTTGTTTAAAGGTTGCCAAATACATTCAGAAAGCATTTATCCATTGCCTCCTTCAAGATATAACATTTTAGTACTAATTTTGACTTTTGTTTGATAGTCTCAATGGACTTTTTGAAACCTAGCATACCATTAGCCAAGTTTGTGATAAAATATCCATTAACAGTAATATATCTGTAAAATATTTTGAAATTTTGATTTGTATGTAATCTTACAAAGAAAGACTGAAAATTATTTAGCTAGATACATATGAGAGGTAACCACAGCAATTTTCATGTAATATGTCAAAGATTTGAGACACATAGAAATTAATGAACAATTATGGTTTCCTAATTGTAGCCACATCTCCTAAATACTCTTTTTAAAATTTACCTAAGACATTTTAGCTGTTTATGGTATTATTATGATCATTTTCCTCTCCTGCGTATAAAATCCATGGTTCTAGTCAAAACCTGTCCAACGTCTAAACATTGAAAATGTGGTTACCTGAATTAATAAATCTTACCCTACTAAACAGGAACAGTGATATTAAAAATGGTCATCTCTTCTACTGAAATTGCAAGGAGCTTGAGGAACAGAAGCTTACACAACTGTCTGCACAAATGAATTCTTGATACTCTTAGAGGTATAGGCTGCTATTATTACCTGTGATGCCAATACTGGGAATAACTTTAACTTTAAAATGACTTTCCTG
Source organism: Neomorphus geoffroyi (assembly GCA_033558235.1). Classification (NCBI taxonomy): domain Eukaryota; kingdom Metazoa; phylum Chordata; class Aves; order Cuculiformes; family Neomorphidae; genus Neomorphus; species Neomorphus geoffroyi. The sequence goes on from JAUMJM010000005.1 coordinate 25,610,419, forward strand.
AAGATCTTCTGAAAAATGTTAGATGTTTTGTGTATAAGAAAGGAAAACAATCATGTTTCGAGATGGATGGGATAAAGATTGTGTTTTCTGCAGAACAGATAATGTTTGTCAATGAAGCCCTTGCTATGGCAATGCAATAGAGAGACTACAGTAAATGTGCCTTTTCAAAGGTAATTTGATGCAATCTATTATATTATTTTGATTGGAAAAGTCTTCAAAGTTGTTTGTGTTGACTTTCTCATCTTCTCATACAGAACTGAAAGACTTAATTATGTGAAATGGATTTGAGGGGGTTCTTGCAGAAACAAATAATAGAATTGTAAAATAAAACTTGTGTAGTTATTGCAAAACGATTAACAAGTTCAATGGTTTTGTTTATTTGTTTGTTTTCCATGGTTCTGGAAAATATGTCAAACTAAATTCACAGAATGAGAACTTTTGTTCTCTTACTCACCTCCAACTAGACCGGCGCTCTTCAAACTGTGATGCAGGCAAGGGCGCACAACATGATTCGTTGGGGTATAGGAAGAAAATACTAGAACTACGGTAGTATATAGTACCTGTATAATTTAAAAATAAATATACATATATTGCAGAGCTGTACTCAAAAGATTTTCACTGATAGTGGTGAATGATCAAAAAAACTTGGGAGATGAGTCATCTATACTATCATCTGTATTATGATAAAGGTTTATATTTTCTCTCATTAAACACCAACAGTTTCAATCTGGTAGAAAGAGAAACAGATGAGATAAGCATTCAAATGTATAATTTCTCATCTGTTGAACTGCCCGAACTGCAACGACATCTTGAGACAGGAATTTATATTAAAACAAAACAAAACAAAACAAAACAAGAACACCAAAAAAAAGAAACCAAACCAAACAGAAAAAACACAAACAAAAACCACACCACAAACAACAGTAGAATTGGCTGATACTATGTTTCAAATTTACAAAATGAAATCCTTGTAATTTTAAATATTCTGAAAAAGCCTCTGAAAATCAGTCGATTATTTATATGATGTTTAAGTAAACATTCAAAGTCTTCAAGAGTCTTCATTGCTCTGTTTGAATGATTGATTAGTTGGTTACCTCTCCATTTTATTTTAATAGTTTGGCTTTACATCCTTGGCTTTAAAATTAGTGTCTGATATACTAGGGAAAAAATAATTAAGGGGAAGAGAGGAAGAGTCATGTAATTCATTCAAGCAAATATGCTGTCCAAAAGGCACTAATAGCAGAGGTGGTGATAACCTGGCAGAATCTCAAAGTTCCAGGAAATTAAAAGCAGTAATTTTTTTATCTATATTGTATTCATTTGTTTGTCAGAACAATAACGTGTTCAGTTACCATATAACGAAATTTGAAAGCAAATAAACTCTCGCTCTGTTTACACTAGCTGCCACACATTTCCTCGGTATCAATATTTAATTCTGAATATTTTATTGTCTATTTTGAAAAAAAAGAATCAAAATTCATCAGGCAGTTATGAAAATTGAAATGTTGTGATCAGGATATTTAGGGCTGCATTCAATAGAATCAAAGAATCATAAAACTGTAGAATCATAGAGTCACAGAATTATCTGAATTGGAAGGAACCCACAAGAATCATCAAGTCCAACTCCTAACCCTACATAGGATAATTCCAGCATTCACACCGTGTGTCTGGACATCATTCATGGCTTGATGCCGTGACCACTTCCCTGGGAAGTCTGTTACAGTGCTCCACCACCCTCTGGGTGAAAAACTTCTTCCTAACATCTAACTGAAACCTCCCCTGGCAGATCTTCCTGCCATTCCCTTGTATTCTACCATTGATCTCCAGCGAGAAGAGATCAGCGCCTGCTCTTCCTTCCCTTGTGAGGAAACAGAAGGCAGCTATCAAGTCCCCCTCAGTCTCCTCCAGGCTGAACAGACCAAGTGACTTCAGCCTCTCTCATGTGAATTCTCCTCTAGACCCTTCACCAGCTTTGTGGCCTCCTCTGGACACTCTCCAGTAGTTTGATCTCCTTTTTATTTTGTGCTGCCCAAAATTGAACACAATATTTGATGTGGAAAGTGCAGAGTAGAGTGGGGCAATCACCCCCCTTGACCACCTGGCAATGGTGTGCTTGATGCACCCCAGGACACGGTTGAACCTCTTGGCTGCCAAGGCACACTCTTGGCTCATGTTCAACTTGTCTTTGACCAGAACCCCCAGATCCCTTTCCGCAGGGTTGCTCTCCAGCCTTTTGCTCTCCAGTCTCTATGTGTATTCGGTGTTGCCATGTCCCGGATGCAAAACCCAGCACTTGCTCTTGTTAAACTTCAAACAGTTGGCAATTGCCCAGCTCTCCCATCTGTCCAGATCCCTCTGCAAGGCCTCCCTGCCCTCCAGAGTGTCAACCACTCACCTCAGTATCATGTTTTCAGCAAACCTGGTTAGTAAACCCTTGAGTCCTTTATCCAGGTTGTTTATAAAGGCCCGAAGATGGATCCTCGCAGAACACTGTTTGTGACTGGTTTGCCAGCCTGATGTAACCCCATTTACTATGACCCTTTCAGCCCAACCCATAAACCAATTTTTCACTCACTGCACTATGTGTTTATCCAGCTATATGGTGGATATTTTGTTTAGGAGTGTATTATGAGAGATAGTATCAAAGGCCTTGCTGAAATCTAGAAAAATGACATCAGCTGTTTTTTCTAGGTTGTCTAGGTAGGTGACCCTGTCATAGAAGGAAATTAAGTCTGTCAGGCAGGACCTACCCTTTACAAACCCGTGTTGACTGAGACCAATGGCTGCGTTGTCTTTCAGGTGATTTTCAGTAGCCCCCAGAACAATCTTCTCCATAAACTTACCAGGCACTGAAGTGAGACCAACAGACCTGTAGTTACTGGGATCACCCCTACTATCCTTCTTGAAGACTGGGACAATACTTGCCAGCTTCCAGTCAACAGGTACCTCTCCAGATTCCCAAGAGCACTGAAAAATCAAGAGCAGAGGTCTCGCTATGACACCAACCAGCTCTTTAAGTACCCTTGGGTGAATCCCATTTGGTCCCATTGACTCGCAGGGGTCCAGCTGGAACAGCAGATCCCGCACAAGCTCAGGGCTGATTGTGAGATTAACATTTTCGCAGTCTTGGTCCTTTGTCATGGACTCGGAAGTGGGGAGGCAAGTCCATCATCAGTATTGAAGACAGAGGTGAAAAAAGCATTAAATGTCTCTGCCTTGTCTATATCTCTGATTATGAGGTGCCCATGCTTGTCAAGTAATGGACCAATGTTATTTCTGACCTGCCTTTTGTTATTACCATATTTGAAAAAGTCCTTTTTATTATCCTTTACGGTGCTGGCCAGCTTCAACTCTAATTGAGCCTTGCCCGCACAAATTTCCACTCTGCAGTAGTGAACAGCATCCCTGTAGTCCTCCCATGTCACCTGTCCTTTTTTCCACTGATTGTACACCATCCTTTTATGCCTCAGTTTGAGTAGAAGATCCCTGCTCAGCCAGGCTGGCCTTCTGCCTTGCCTGCTTGACTTCTGGCATTTCAGAATTGCCTGGTCCTGTGCTCTTAGGAAGTGATGCTTAAAAAACGACCAGCACTGACTGGCCCCAGGACCTTCAAAAGCTTTTTCCCAGGGGACCTTACTAAGCAGTTCCCTGAGCAACCTGAAGCCTGCTTTCCTCATATCCAGAGTTGAAGTCTTGCTGACAGTTGTCCTCCTGTTGCCATAGATATTAGACTTGAGTGCTTCATGGTCGCTGTGGCCAAGGCAGCCTCCAGTTACCACTTCACCCACAAGACCTTCTCTGTTAACTGGCAACAAGTCAAGAAGGGCACCTTTCCTTGTCTGTTCCCTCAGCACCGGTTCCATGAAGTTATCATCCAGAGAGTTCAGGAATCGTCTGGACCTGTTTGTTCCAGCTGTATAATACTCCCAGTTGATATCTGGCAAATTGGAACCCTCCCTGGGGACAAGAGCAGATGAGTTAGAGGCATCTCTTAGTTCCTTAAGGAGTAATTCATCAATGGCATCATCCTGGTTGAGTGGCCTATAGCAGACTGACACAATGGCATCTGTTTTAATTATCTGACCCTTGGTCCTTACTGATAGGCTCTCAACTACGCCATTGCAACTGTAAGCTCCGTGCATTCCAACTCTTCTGCTAAATACAATGTTACCCCCCTCCTCTTCTGCCCTGTCTATCCCTCCTTAAAAGCCTGCCATCTTAAATGGAAAGTTGTTTCTGTTCAAGGTAAATAATGCCTCAATGGATTAACGAGGAATCGGGCCTGTGTTTTGAACACTGAACCAAGATTGGTAGTGTGAATATTATTTAGTAATCCTATTAAAGAAAGTAATTACATATTATCAAGAAAATTAAGTATTAGTGGTTTCAGTTTCTTTATTTTACCTTGTAACAGACATGAAATAATGAAGGATCTTCCTCAAGAATTACTGGTTTGTATTTTTCTGCCCATTCTTGAAAAACATGCTATTACAATATGACATCTGAAGGGACAAAATTAGATTATTAATACATTTAATACAAATATTCTAATAAGAAATTTCACTATATATTATAATACAATAGTGGATAATATTGTTTCTCAAATTTTTTAATCTAGGAATTTCCCGTGCCAGGCCATGCTCTTTTCAGTTTTACAAATTGTAAACGAATGTACTCATTATGAACACATGAACATATTTTCTCCCTCAGAGTATGAGTTCTGTGGCATTTTAATAATGTAAATCATATCAAATATAGATAAAGTGAAATGTACTCTGAGCAATAATTATTTGTAACCTGAGTGGGTGTTAGTGTTTGTCATCTTTCTCCAATTGCAGCCATTTCAATTTGAAAAATTTCTGGAGAAACACATTGTCTCACTCTGGGCTCTTCAGAATACTATGGATAAGATTGATTTTCCATATTTATGTTGTTATTTGAGTTTACTATACACTGGAAATCTGAAGTGTGCTTAATATGTTTTTTCCTCCCTCTCTCTCCTTTTTTTTAACTGGTAAATGTATCAGAGGAGGTAGGTTCTGATCCTCATTTTCTGATCCCTCAGTACATCTCTGCAACACTATTCGGTCAACTCCATGAACGTTCATACCCCAAACTAGAACACTCTGTAGTCAGTCCTATTTCAGACATCTAGAGCTGTCTTTCATAACTGCTCTTACTGTCCTCAGGACACCTTTAGAACAACCTGTGCAGGCTTGGATAATACCTATCCTGCAGCCTTTTTCAGTAAAGTCCCTCCATCAGTGTGCTTGTCATTTTCTCAGGCAGGATGTTTCATCATACACTTCAATTTCACTGTGAAACCTTATAATGCTTGAGGCCGTGAATGCATAGGGAAGAAATCAGGTAATTCCATTATTCCAGGAAAGGAAAAGAAGTAAGATTTGATGCTCTTTGAGGAGTTATTGCTGACTGACCAATTCAAATTTTCTGCCCCTGCAGTTTTTGGTTTGTATGAAAATAAGCTTGCAGAACATCTCTTTGATCTATATGATCCCTTCTGGCTGACAGGTTAGAGCTACTGCTGAGTGAGATTTATAATGGTGTCTGTGCTGACAGAAGCTACACTATCTATAAAATTGTTGAATAGGTTCAGTATTACAGAACTGCAGCCAAGGACATCTGTGTCCTGCAGATCATTCAGACTGTGTTTGCTTGTTCAAAAGAAGTTACTACAAGATGTGCATGCACTGGAGGTTTCATCCCATGCAGTGTCAGCCGGAGTACTAAACAGTGCAAATCGTTTGTGCCTGGAGTGCTGCACAAGCGTAGACACCATCAATGTGATTCAGTCTCACTCTTTCTAAAAAACAGGCAGTGGTGATAAACTTCATCAATACAGTGCAACGTAGTATTTCATAAGTTGGGAGGGTTTTACTGTTTTCATAGAGACAAAAGTGAGATATTCCCGTTGTTTTCAAGGAATGTGACATCTTGCTTTGTATATTTTTTTCCCCTAGATATTTACAGCGAAATTGAGTTTACAGAGGTTGAAATATCAACAACATGACACAAATAAGGTCTGTGTAATTGAAAGTTTGAAGGTACTTTGTGAAAGGAAATATTTTTCTTGTAAGCATTTATTTATTTATTTTTTTGACAACAAAAGATCGGGTTCCAACATGAACAGAAATAATAAAATAAACCAGTTGTACCAATCTAGGATATTGTATGACTGCCTTATGTTTCCGTTCTCCTATACAGACTAGGTGTCATTCCTTATAATCGTACCCTGCAGCACATTCAATCATAATGCATATCTCATCTTTCCCAAAAGTGAAAGTGTTTTCTGTTTTAAGAATATATGTTTTAACCAATTAGTTCAGTTTAAACAATAGGCGGGTTCATAATCCCAAACTTAATTTCATACAGAAGATTTCAGAGACTTGTTGTTTTTTGTTGTTTTGATCTATATATGCATAATTTAAATTTTCCAGTGGATAAAAATTTCAGTGCAGCCTAATACATATCTTTTCTTAATATATGCTCAATATGTGTACACAGAAACGCAGCTAGGGTTTTTAAAGGTTCTTTCCATAGAAGACATACACATATGTGTATGTGTATGTGCATGTGCACTGTGCAATATTTAGTATATCTGTCATATATTTGATATACTGTATATATATACACAAAGTAAGAAAGACTTTGAAACTCACGAAGTATCACCTTATTAGAGATGATACCATAAGGAAACAGGGAATAATACACATAATTTTAATTCCATTCAGATCCTAGGAAACTCAGGTTCTGTAGCTTTGATTAGACCTTCAGCCAGAATGCATCATGCTGTGCAAATCCCATCAATGGAAAGCTTATCTGACAAGTGAGTCTTTTGAACACTTACAGAGTTTTCTTTGAAGAAAACAGTTCTATTCATCATTTTTACTTCACAGGAGAACTTGCTGTGCTTTTGGAGACAGATAAGGACATACAGGTATAATTGCTGGTTCCAAATGGAAGCTACCTATATATCTTGTCATTATGATGGGCTAGTGAAGTTTATCCTGTGGACAAATGCTATGCACAAAACGACACAGCTTGTCTTCCAGAGGAGACCACAACATCATCTGTATAACTTAATAGCAACATGAGTAATTGTCATAAATAAGTATTCTTATAGAGTCCTTATGACTGTGTGGTCTTTGCTTAACATCTAAAACTTGTCTCCTATGTTTTCAGTAATTTTTATATGTGGTGTTGCATTCCACAGACTATCAGTAGAAATGTTAAAAACTTTGAACCTACATGCTTATTTTAGTTTTAGTTATGTTGTTATGTGGTTAATATAGCAGCTGCTTAATGACAACAAAGATGTAAAGAAAGCAGATACCAGTTCTCATAGCTGACTTGATTTCAACTTCTTTATCCTAGTCTAAGCTGGAAACTAGCAAATCCTAAAATTTAATATTAATTTACAAAGGCTTTTGATTATTCTCACTGGGTTCAATCTTGTTTGCATTATACGCTCGAGGTAGACTGTAGTATTTCTCCTCATGTTTTAATAACTAATTAATTGTTGATCTATGTTAAGACAAATGAAACATTGCATTAATTGTGAGTGTTGAGCGGAGGATTCTTTCCTGTACTTTATTGCATCATATTATTGACCCTTCCATGGGTCCCCACATCCTGAGACTAACAGTTCAGTCAAACACATGTTAATTCATGAGAAGTTAAGATTATAGTATGATTCACTTTGCTTGGTATTTATCTTATGTTATTTTTACCTTTTCTTCTTTTCAGTTGTTGGAGCTAGCTGGAAACTGAAACCTCAGGAACTGAAGTGATTTCAACTGTGCAATTAAGAATTCATATGAAGAGTGAGTTGCCAGGCAGTGCTGGCAAAAAAGAAGTCTTGCCAAATCACAATCATCTGTGAGATGGAGGTGAAACTCTTTTCAAATAAAACAATAATATATTAATTCACTTTAAAATAATATTTTGGATAGTGTATGTTTGACAGAGACTAAAGGTTTATCTCCGAATGCGAGAACTTAACTAAAGGAAGTAGCTGAGAAGAGACAAAGTTTTCCAAAAAATCTGTGTCTTAGAAAAAATCAGTTTATTGCATGGCGTTTTAGAAAATATTATTTTTGCTGACAAGGATAATACAGAAGAACTGGACTTCATCCATCATTCCTTCCTTAGGCATTGATTGATGCTCACATCTGCTAGCCTATTTACAGTAACTGTGTTTCTGAACCTCTTTGTACTGTCTAGACTAAACATTCTTTGTGTGATTTTCTCTACCCATAAATAGAGCAGTTAGATTCGGAACGTGTAATATAGTGCTTTGATGGATACATGTGAAAAAAATATGATATTTATATTCTGTTGATATTAATTTGCTTTATTGATCTATTAATGGATCGTAATAATCTTGGAGTTAAAGTTCTTCATGTTGGCAGAGTGATCTGATTCTCATTAGAAGATGGTTTAGAGATTCAGCAAATTAATCTAATTCAAATGCAAAGCCCTACAATGGGAAAAATAACCCATCTCCTTTCAATACTCATTTTTTTGGTTTATATTTTGCAAATTGTACCCACATAGTACATACACATATTTACAAGGTCTAAAGCAAAGAAATGTAGGGCATGGACTGGTGTCAAGAGGATGAGGCCAGAATCTTTTCAATGACGCCTTGTGACTGGACAAGGGGCAATTTGCACAAATTGGAATACAGGAAGTTCCATCTGAATATGAGGAAAATCTTTAATTTGAGGGTGACAAAGCACTGGAACAAGCTTCCCAGTGAGGTTATGGAGTCTCCTTCTCTGGAGATATTCAAAACCTGCCTGGATGCCTTCCTATGCAACTTATTCTGGGTGGACCTGCTTTGACAGGGGGGTTGGACTAGATGATCTCCAGAGGCCTCTTCCAAACCCTACAATTCTTTGATTCTGTGATTTATTGCTCCAAAATGAGAAAACATTAAGAAGTAAATGTATTCCTGAGGATTGAAAATATTGATCTTAAGAAGGAAACACAGTAAATAGTTACTTGGGGTGATGAGAGGGATAGGGCGCTTCAGAAAAGCTAGGTAATGGCAATAGAGAAATTTACAGTCCTTGTAGATGTTAATCTTACTGTATTACCTGTAACTGGAGACTACATAAACATCTTAAATTAGAAGCATGAATCCAGGATGGTTGAATTTAGACTATTTGTTAAGAGCCTACATCATTTCTGTCTGGATTTTTCACAATGGTTGAGAATCATAGAATCACAGAATCATAGACTAGTTTGAGTTGGAAGGCATCCTCTTTCCATGGGCGGGCATGCCTTCTAATGGATAAGGTCACTCAAAGTCTCGTCTAACCTGATCTTGAACACCTCTGGGGATGGGACATCCACAACTTCTCTGGGCAATATGTTCCAGTGAGCAAGTTCTGTTGCATTAATATTCAAAGAAGATGGAGTCAAATCAGAAGGAGCGGATTATCATAATGCTTTTGTTATACAATAAACAAATCATAGCAATGAAAGGATTAAATTCAGTTATATTCAGAGAAGCATAAGTACTTTTGATCTGTGATAAATAAATTAGAGGACACTAGAAGAATGTGTTTAGAAGACATGTCTTCAGCACTTTGAAATATTTTAGCATGGCTTCAGGAAATTACCATATAACATCAACCATAAGGTAAAGAACTCTTCGCAGAACAGTAATAATGCAGGCGTTGATTAATACTGGAAGAATTTTCTGGTGAGAAGGGGAAAAGAATTGTGTCAAAGATGAAGCAGAATGCTGATTGAAAAGAAGCAAGTCAGTTTAATAGACAAACTAAGAGGCTGAGAAGATGAAGGTGAATGGCAGAAAGCGCAAATAAGGAAAATCCTTTTGTAAAAAATATCTAGATATGAGAATGGTGGTGAATGCTGAGTGGAGAATTAGGTAACATATAACCCAGATCAGTGTTCAGAGAAGTCTGCTGAAATCTCGTTATTCTTTTGAACCTGAAAAGTGTCCTGAAAGGCTTGTTATTAAAGTATAAAACCAAAGCTTTGTAAAATTAAATTAGGAATTTAGTGAAATAATCCATAATGCAGAGGGAAAATTCAGACTAAATACTTTAAAAGATTCTATATTACAGCCAGATCTAGTCAGAACAATATTAATATTTTATTGTCACAATTACATGACCATTAACGAAATATATTGGATGTAATAATTCCATTGTGGTCTATATTTTGTCATATATTTATTACCAAATTTATTTAGCAACAAACTATTCAGTATTATAACCTTTATTAGGAAATTAGGGTCTTTTTTTTCATGTAAACTGACCCTATTCAATCAATACAGTCTCGTAATATAACTAAATTGCATTCCACAATTTTTTGTCATAGAGAAACTGAAAGTCAAACACAGAATTTATTGTTCTCAGATTTTTTTTTTTTTAACAGTATTTAACCAATGAGTTTCTCATCTATTTTAGTTCTAATGGCACAACTCTGAGAAAATGGATGTCGAAAGGACAGTTTAGTAACCAGTAGATTCCAGTGCAGATACGTTGAATTGGATGGGGCACTGACCTCTCAAAGACAAATAGATAACATTTACCATGTCCATCATTATTATTGCATAAGTTTCTGGATGTTAAGTTGTTAGGAATTACCTCTGTTGTGTAATAGTTTTCTTATTTTTTCATCTTGTCTTGTCAATATTTTATTTAATTTTCATTAAATGTTTTAATAATGTTTGATTTGATATTAATTATTCCTTGTAGTTGTTTACCAATCCCAAATTATATATCATAAATCATTCCCACATCTCCCTTCCAAAAGAAAATATTTATTTTTGGTGGTTATTACGCTTACTAGAAATAGCCTAGATTTCAAATAAGAAGTCATTGGATGCCATCAAAGTGTATAATTTTAAGTAAGTGAAAACAGAATTTTGCTATTCATTTATTTCATCTGGCTAAAACTATTCAGCCAAACCTTTTGACATAAAAAACAGAAAACTGTTCCCGCCTCCAGACATTTATTTGAAGGGGGAGGAGGGAGAGAATTTACTGTTTAAAAATATTAACAAATAAAAATAAAAATATTATAAATAATATATGAATATATAATATATAAATATCTATAAATAAAATATTAATATATAAAGTCATATAATTTTTTGTGTTCCATCATGTTCTAGGTTAGATATAACAAATTATAACTGTCTCTCACATTGGCTTATGATATTCTACATGATGGTTCCAATTTTTCAAAGTTTTTTGCTTCTGCTGTATCATTAGAAATAATAGCCCATGGTAAAACCTATTTCTAGAGGTTTAATAGAACAATCAGGATTTGCCTGTGGGATTACATAAAAAATATCCTTAGATATTGCCCACTTAGGACAGTTCTGAAATACATTGCCTTAATGTTTATGGATTAATGCTCTGATACAGTATGTAGGTGTGGTAATGGATGTCTTCAAGACAGCAAATAAGAGTACAAGATGTACAAAACCTTGATTTTCTCGCCATTATCTGTGTGTGTAAGAATGAAATAAACTCCACAAGCCTTTCATTTTTAAAGGGTTATTTCACATTTATAATATCTCATTTAATGTTCACTGTTATTATTAAAGTAATAATAAGCTTGGCACTTACATTAATGTAGATGACTTTTTTTTTAAAAAGGACACGTGTTTTATGAATAATTTTGTGGGGGATATTTTATTGAATTAATTGTGGCCTTAAAAGAAATATCTAGTATATCCTCAACTTTTACAAATAGAGAGTACACCAAGAATCTATTGTCCAACTAGATAAGGATTCAGGTGCCTTGTTTCTTTTCACCTCTTTTCCCAAAGTATAGGGTCCACCAGGATACCCTGTAGCCCTCTACTTACTGATCTAATGGCTATACTGAACCCTGCTGCTTGGTGTTTCTCCTCATGACCCTGAATACACATAAGAAATTACTTTGTATTCATCTAAAAATCTGCTTTCCCCAGCTGCCCTTATTTTAAGAAGACATTAGACAAGCTACAGCATTAAGAAAAACATATAACTTTTGCAACTGTAAGTGCCTAGTTATCTGTTGAGCAGTTTTGGTCCTTTATTACAACACTAGTCTGAATGGAATTTTTTATGTACCTGGCTTTTGGAGAATCAAATGAGTGAACAATTTTGGGTCCACAAGCATTTTATCCTCCTTTAAACTCATTGGTTTTGACTCTGTCCACCAGCCACCTTTTCCATAAACACATAAAAATAGTTACTAACTTTTATAAAATTCTCACCTGAGTATCACACATGAATATTGTAATTGTGATATGCGAACATAAAAAAATGCCAAAAAAGTAAAATATAACAACACAGATGGAAATAATGCCAGTGTTTGAAATAAAGGAAAAACTAGACTAAAAATATCAATGAAGATTGAGAGTTGCCTGTTTGGGGTTTTTTTGAGTAAATAAATGAAATGTCATCTGAGATTTAGAAGTATGACTTTAAGTATTGATCTGTACTTGTAGTCAAAATTGGTTTTTATCAAATAGGTATTTGCTCAGGCAGATGATAGTCAAGAACAGCTGGTTATAACATTGGTCATATTTTCCCTTTCAATTTTCATAGTTATAGAAAACTTGGTTCTTTAAATACATTTAATATAATTACATGGCAGAACCTGTCCACATGTTCATTTCAGTTCTGAGATGAAACCAAAGGCTAATGAAAGAAATTCCACTGATTTGTACTGTAAATACCTTGACTTAGTATCGTGTAGATTAAAAAACTGAGTGGATAAAAGATAAGTATGGTGTAAATCTTATGGACAGAAAATAAGGAAAAAAGTCAGTTTTTTGGTTTTTTTTTTATTTTTAAACAAAGCAAAGGAAACTGCTGTTAAAAAGCTAGCTACAATTGGAAAATGTAAATAGATCCTAAAAGAATGTAAGAGCATATTACTATTGGACCCAATTATCAAAAGTAATGATAAGTTTCTCCTCCACTATATATTACATACTGAGAATGAATGTTTATGTATTTATTTTTAAATTATCAATTCACACAAAGCATGGGACCTGAAGCAGAAATTCATTAAGTTTATCCTATCATCTATGTTCTACAGGGTATAACCAGATTATCATCATAGAGTCTTCTACCGACTTTGAATCTGTTTACTATTTTTCCTCTGGCAAAAGGGATTTGTTGTATAACAGGTGGTAACACACGGAAACAGAATTTTACAAAACAGATTATTAGCAACATCAAGTAGATTAATATCTAAATGGGCTGAGAGTTCACTATGTGAGCATTCATAAATACAGGAGTAAAGCATGGCTAATAGGAATTGCCTATAGCAATAGAGTTATAGGAAATCCCTTAATAAATAGTTCGACACCTACATTTTAGATAGCAATTATATAGTGAAATGAATCACCTCAAAATAATGATTCACTACAAAACCCATGATATTTGAAGTGCTGTAATTCCTTTAAACCTTATTTATAAGCAAAGAAAAACATCTCTGAAAACCACAATTCAGGAACTAATAGAATATATTCTTTCAGCATTTATTTTTTCACTAATCCTATTTGTTGGATGAGATTATTCAATACAAAAGTAAATACTGAATACTTAGCAATTAAATTGATCTAGAAAAGTGAATTCACCCTGAAGTGACATTATTTAAATTTCATTTTGACATCAATGATATCAGTCATCCGTATAATGTTTACAGCAAGTGTAATAAGTGAGATGTTAACTACTTAGTTTGCAGAAATGCACTCATAAAGGATAACTTAATTTCTCTTTTAAAATTCCAGCTTTTTAAACATCATAAACGAGCAAAAACTCCAAGAGTGTTTGCAAGATTTCAGAAATCCTTTGATCTGTAATTAACTACTTAGGCAGTATCCCCAAAAGTTTTGTGTTGATCACACCACCTCTTCTGTTCTATTTTTCCTTCTTACCCTTTATTTTTACTTTTTATGTGCATATATCTAGCTGAAATATATGATAGAAGTGTACTTCCATTCATGGATGGTTCTCACTTGGTTATCTTCAAAGAAGACAGACAGATTAAGTGACTGTCCATCCTATAGGCTTCCACCGTATTTTTCTACACTTTACATATATCACCGAGCACAGCTGATGCATTCATTTTTCAGAATCATAGAATCATCTGGTTAGATAAGACCTCTGAGATCATTGAGTTGAACTGTACCTGTTCCCTTTACTAAACCATGTCTTTCAGAAACTCATCTACTCATCTTTTAAAACACCTCCAGGGATGGTGACTCCACCACCTCCCTGGGCAGCCTATTCCAATGTCTGACCACCCTTTCAGTGAAGAAATTTTTCCTAATGTCTAGTCTGGGCCTCCCCTGGCACAACTTGCAGCTGTTTCCTCTTGTAAGGAAAGTGGGATTTGCCGCATTAAACTGTAAATTTCCAATAAGCAGCAAACATCATTATTCTAGGTTCTCTTTCTTCATAGTCAATAGCACATCTGAAATATGGTTTACTTCGGGTTTTTTTGCAAGACATTGTCTAAGTTGGAATTAGTTATACCCTTGATCTGTTAATAAGCATTTTGGGAATGGATATATCACCTCCTAGAGGCAGATTCATCATGAATGACATCTAGCAGATGGACTCGTTGCCTAAACATTGGTATCTAGTGTCACCTGAAATTTACTAGGATATTCTGACTGAGATCCAACTGTCATTCCAAAACAATGTGATTTTTTTCACAATTTTATGCCTGCTGGTCCCCCCTGGATATCTCCACTACACTGCAGTCATTCCAATGGTATATTTCTAGGTATATAAATAAAGCATTAAACTACAACTGTACATTACATATATACTTCTCAGACAGTTAAAATTAGGTGATATAAATTGACTTTATGAATGTGATTGATCTTCAGATTTTTAACACACATACAGTTGTGTTCACGCAAATATCTACATGAAGAACAAGTACCCATGATGTCACCAAAGTCAGGGCACATGTAGTCAGTACAGAAATCTGTCACCTGTAATAGACCCATTAGGTTTAGTTTCGTTGCCTAAACATGACATCCAAGGGTAACCAGAATATCACAGAGAATCTCTCACAGCCTGCAGCTGCCCCTCTAGAAACTCAAAACTTTCTATAGGTCCCATGTCATATCTCTAGTCCCATGTAGATATCTGAGATACCAGATGGAATCTCAAATGGCATTTTATATCTCTGCATAAGCATCTGAATATATGCTCCACTATTCATTCCTTAGAAGATAATTCCATGCATGTGTCTACAATCTGGAGATGAATTGTATACATTATTTTGGTAGTATATGCAGTTTTGGTAGCATATACCTGTTATAAGTTCACTTTTTTTTCTAATTACTTACATAGTCACTTTATGAGATGGAACACACTCTTCTATTGTTTCACTGATAGTGTAATTTCTGAAAGGCTATAAAGAAGCATCCAAATTAAGTGTAGCATGCCTATCTCTGACCTTTTGCCTTTCTAATTACCAGTTTTCTCTGTCTGATAAGGCTGAGAGTAGAACCAAGTTAGAATTAAGGATCATATCTCACAAAATACTGTAAAATATTGTAATAACATTTTTTATCAGAGTTGGAAAGGACTATATTAGAGATAGTGTTCTTATCACAAAAGAAATTTGCAAAGTCCAAAGCTGTGTAGCGGAAGAGTTTTGGATTATAAAACTGGAATGAATTACTCCATTTATCAATAATCCTAGGACAATCAGTTTATACTTTATAAAAATTATTCTACTAACAAAAATAAAGATATATTAAATAGTTATAGGCACAAGACATCTTCCATTTAGCCAGTGGATCCCTTTGGAAGTGTACAGGAGAAAACTGGTCTGTTTTTTAAAAATAAAAATCAGCAAGTGTAATTCTTTTTGCGCTCTCCATATTTGTCTTCTCTGAAGTGTGTGCACCTTACCGAATAAGTGAAAGGAGTTTTTACAAGTGATATAAAAAATGCAAAAGGGGATATATGAATAATACCTCTCCTCTCATCTCCTAATGTATTTAGTCTGGATTCTTATTTTTACTGCTTACTAAAAGCTGTCTTATCTTACCACAAAATTTTATGGAATATGTTTTAAAGAAAGGTATTTTTTCTTCAAATACTACACTATTGAGGGATTGATTAAGGACATAGAGAAGCTCTTTATAAGATTTTGTCTACTTTTAATCTTACGGTAGAACCAGAGGGAAAATTGTATTTAAATAGCCCTTCAACAAATTTTATTCAAACTGACAGAATAAGGGAGTATACAATATCCATTCTAAGGCCAAAAACCAGAATTTACCTGATTCACTTATTCAAAAATTTGACAGCTCATTAGGATCAGGGTAGGAGGAGCAGAGGAATTATATTTTCATGTGCTTCAGAATAGCAACACTTCTAAGTTTATCCATATTTAAAAAAATATTTTTGAAGAGTTGGAAGATATGATGAGTCAAAACATTTAATAATTGAGGAGGTTTAACTTTTTATATCATGATTAGTAGTAATTACAGTAAAGGTAAATACTACAAATTTGTTTATAGTTAAAGAACTTCAGTCATTTAAAATGTCCCAGAGTACTATGCCTCATTTCTGGCTGTCAAGTACAGAAGAGCTCTGATCTTCAGTTTTACACTTCTCAGCCTCGTGTGGATGCCATTAATACTCAAATGGCACCTATACGTAAGCATCTGAACTCGGTTCTCAAAGTTATATTTGGATAAAAAGAATTGTCAGCGATTAGTTTATTTGCCTAAAGGTTTTATGACCTCAGTGTCATTTTAGATTCATCAAGTTGCCCATGATCCCCCCATGAGGTTGACAGATACGCCACATCACCAGGAGGGTCACTATCTGGGTCAAAAGCTGTTTGCCACATGGACTACCACAAGGCATTCACAACTGCAACTAGATCTATATGTTCAGGTAGTGGCTCATAACCTCAGCACCTACTTTATTGAGAGCTGAATCACTTTCTAGGCTCTACTAACTTGGTCTCCTCTGAGAATAATGAGAGATCTTAGGGCATCATAAAGACCTCCCAATAGTTAACTATAAGCTTTTATCTTTTGGAACTGAAACCTATCACATATATTAATACTTCATAATTTGTAATAATATAGTTCAATTTCATAGTTTTTGTATGTTGTCTTCATGTATTTAGTAGGAATGTTGTTGAAGAAAATAAGGAAACAAGCAAAAACCCCAACCAACTAACTAACCAAACCAAAAAAAGGAGAGGAAGAATGCCAAGTAACCCATTGTTACAAGCAAGCTTTAGAAGAACTACTTTTTAAAGTGCTTATCCATATCTCTTGAATATTAAGAAGAATAAACATAGTAACTTTTTGCTATTAGATTTTTTCTTGGAATTAAAGATAATCCTAGATGGTTTTGCTAGAGAAAGGGAAAAGAAGGCAACCCCTGAGGAATTAAAAATATTTTTTTTTTTTAAATTTCCTATGCTGTTATTTAATCATTTTAGACTCCTTATCATTAATAATAGTATTTACGAGAGATGGTCATAGGAAAAAGCCTTGATTTGAAATATTACCTTTTGTTTGCCTTAAAAGGAAAGGTAAATGAAGTGATAGGTATAGTGGAGGTTTCAGACTTCAAAAGAGAAACTGCAACAAATTAAAGGAACTGATACTTAAAATTACAATTTCAAGGACTTATCCTTAAAATAGTATCAAAGTCTGTGTTTTCTTCATGCTTTCTTCTTTTATGTGTTGAGGATGGTGTTGTGTAGGTATGGAATAAATTGAAGGAAAAGCAGATGATCTGAGCAACAATCCTGTACTGGGCCTCAGTAGCAAGAAGGGATATGATTCCTCTTTTTAAATGATTGTCAACATTAGAAAAGGCTACAAATCATTTACACTAAAAGTCAACAAAAGCATACAATAGTATTAACTCGTCATGGATAGAAATAATTGTGTTTCTTTCATTAGAAAATAATTATTCTGGAACAACCTATCAAACACATCAGTGGTTTAGAAAGTACATGCTTTTAAAATAAATTTCAACAAATATCATCTGATTTCCTGAGCTTCTGAAAGACAATGCTTATGCCCAGGAAATCTTGACCTCTAGAAAAAAGAAAAAAACATATCAACAGGACAAACAAGGAACAATTTTTTAGAAAAAATGGAGTGTTAAGCCCCCCCACATTTTTAGTATCCTCTACAAGAAACCTCTGTTGTAGTATTGTTTTATGATCCTGCTTTTGTCTTGAAATATGGCTTCCAACTTTTACTTTTTCCTCAGGGAAATCCCCATAGTGCCTAATTAACTGTCATTGATGTAGTTCAAAAACTAAAAAAGTTTTTCTTATTTACCGGTTTCAGCTTCCTGAAGTAACAATTGCAAGCAGATCAGATAGGAATTAAATTCTGATATTTGGATTTAGATATGTGTTCCTTTAAGGTGCTCCTTATCTTAATTATTTAATATATCTTGATTTTTATTCTCTATTTTATTTTATTCTCTGCCCTGTGTATAATGAGTGTTATATATTACCAAAAGAAAACCTTAAGGGATTCAGCAGAGTCAACAGGGATTTTTTAAGAAGATTGTGGGGTAAACATTAGCATAAGCATTGATTTCAGTGGAACTACAGAATTTAAAGTATTTCAGCAGGTTTTAGTCCTATCTCTTTATAAGATGGATTTAAACTGCACAGATTCATATAGGTCCATATATATGTGGTTACAGTATTTTGATCTACATTTTCACAAGTGTGTATATATGTGTGTGTGTGTGTGCGCGCAGGCGTGTGTGTGTATAAAGGCATAGATGTCAGCGAATTAGAGACAGCTGTGGTAGGACGGTCTACAAGACAGACAAACTAAGTCAGTTTCATAAGGTGTCATAAACCCAAAACTTTGTTGAATGCTCTCATTAACAACATCCATCTGTGCTTATGGTTTATTCTTCATTATCACTACATACTCACTATGTATTCAAAACTATTAGTCCTTAACGTGCTACATCAGCATTGAGTGTATAATACTATGGAAATCATTTCATACAGTGAGTACTGATGGCTACATTTCCTGGTTCCTGTTAGTTAATTATGTTAATGTGATTAAGTTTGAGAGTTCCCTACAAAAATGCTGAGACTGAAGTAGGCTGCCTTCTTCTCCACATATTTATCCTCCTTATACGCTCCCAAAAACAGTCTGTGTGTAATGCTGTTTATATTTGTCTCAATTTTGTCAGTCATCATTTCTATGTATTTGAGGTCTCCTACCTGCTTGCAGTTCTTTGGGGTTACCTATTCCTCTTTCTTCTGTCTTTGCCCCTTTACTAGTCACATTGGTCGTATCTTTATGGAAAAATCTTATACTGTATCTGGCTATGTCATCACAGTTTTATAGAATACTTATATACTGTTTTATGTACACTATTCTAGTAGACTTATATTTGACTACAAGGAAAAATAAGAATAATTATAGCATACATTATTCACTTATAATTTATAGGCATCATAGGCCTCTGTGAGGAAAATGTATAGAAATAAATTGTAAGACTAATATAGTACCCTGAGTGTCTTAGATTTTCTTGTACTTTTTCTTTCCTACGTTTAGATAGTTAATTTACTGTAATATTTGTCAATCAAGCTAATATCATGTTGGAAAGACTAAGTGTCCTACTGAGTTTAGTTTGAAACCCTTACCCTCTATTTGTTTCTTGTCTTCTCTGATGCATTTTGCCTCCCACTCTCTTCAATTCCCTTGGCTTATCACATTCTTCACATTTCTTTATCTATCTTTTTGTCTATGTATGATGGCTGAAATTGTATTTTTCTTTGACATTCAAACAGACTACTAATTTTCTGTGATTTAGAAAGAAAGTCACATGAAAATGGAGTTGTTTACCAGGGAGAAAACAGCAGCTTTTTGTTGTTTAGATATGTCATAATACAACCAAGAAAAAACATGAAATGTCAGTTAGACACGATTCAGGAACTGCTGCATGATTGTTTCTCTTTCTTCCTTTCTCTAAACTCCTGTAATTTAGATCAATCAACCCTCATCACAACATTCGAGAAAGATGTCATTGTAGAATGGCATTTATTACTCTGTAGAATTTCTTATTTTTGCCAAATAACATATTATTGAAAGTATACATGTCATAATTTAGTAAGCTTAATTTCATAAAGACATTATCAACTAACTTCTCTTTTTAAAATCGAAAGAAATGTGAGTACAAAGAATTTTTTAAAGACTTGATGAAAGTGTCTAAATAAAGTATTTCTTGGATGCCAGCAGTAAAAATTCATTATTTTATACTTTGTTTTCTGCAGGTAGCATGAGATTTCCTTGAAAAAAGAAAAAAAAAACAGTTGGAAAACGGAAAAATAGCATGACATCATCTATTAAAATTTTCCAATGGTTTCTTTGATCAGAAACTAACAGAACACCTATGTTACTCTCCCTCTTACTGGAGTTACTGTCTCGATGTCAGATACTTCCTACAGGACAAGTGGAGCTAAGCAGTAATAAATACAGGAAGACATTCTCCACATTAGCTCTTTGGTAAAGCTATTTGTGGTAAGAAGAGGGAGTATAACTAAGATATTTGTAACTTATGATGAAGAAATTAATGCTAACTCAGTAACATTTAAACATTCCACCCTCCAGCACAGACAGAGGTTAGTCTTACATTTAATGGTGCTAAAATAAGACAGCATTTCTGAAAAGTTTAACAGAGTAAGCCATGGAAGATTAATGAGTTCTGACTGGGGAGGAAGTTTTATAGTCGAATATGTAGAATGCAATTCAGAAAGAGAAAGAAAACAATATACAATGCTGAGTGAAGGACATTTCTTAATTTACACTGTGAGCACACAGCATGAATAGAATATGTTTTCTTTTTCCTGAGTAAGTTGTCTCACTTTACAGTGATTTGTTTTGGCATAAATTGATGGGATTTTTTTCAAAGTATCTGAAGAGAGACAGCTTTTATCCCAAATGCATTAGACAAAGAAACCAACTGATATACACGTAAAAGATAATAAAGTGATAGTAAGGGGATAGATTCTGCAATATTAAATATTCATCTGTCAGACTTTTAGCTACATATAAATAATTTAAAATGAAAACATAATCACCTTAATGTCATAAAATAAATTAATAAATAATGCCCCTAAAATTCCTACTTGATTTATTTGATTAAGGAACCACTGAAATAATTAATCTATGAAAACTACTGCATTTTTGTCAATTGAATATGGTATTAGAAATTAACAAAAAATTATGAAGTTATATGTCTTTGGATGTCTTACTGTAAACAAAATTTTGAACAACAGAAAGAATGTTGGGGTCTTTACATTTCCTAATCCTTCTTATTTACTTTGTTAAGCAAAAATTCGAGTAAGGGAGAGGTAACCATCCACTATCACTCAAAAAAGGATATTTGATAAATAGAAGGATCACAAATTGTGCCCTAATTTGTACCCTAATTTATCGATCAAAATCATTGCTGTGTGATTTATGTACAACAAAATAACACCCAACTGAATGAGTATAGAATTGAGTAGCAGAGTTTGAATATTGAAGACCTGCAAGCTGTAAGTAAATTTATTTAAATTATTTAGTAACTGTTCGAAATTAAAAGCTATAATAACGGGTAATTCTTGTCTCTTAACTAAGCAGAACACTTGCAGATCCATAATTAATATTAGTTGTAGCAAATAGTTTTACTAGCTCTCCTCCTGAAGTGAGGAGTTTCCAGTTTCCCTCATTTCACGTATTTCAGTTCAGAACTAAACCGGGGCAGAAGTGCAGCTTGATTATTCTGGCTTGTCTCCAAGTAGGAACTTGCAAAACATCACTAATTGAATCTCAGATCATGAATATATCTCATAATATCACACGAAAGGTCATCTGTGATGACACATTTTTGGTGTCTTTGACTGTCAATCACGTAATGCCTGGATTTACGGCTTTGCATTCAAATATATCTTGGAATTAAAATATGTTATTTCTATGACACCTCTCCAAATCAGTTTCTTTTCTTCCCTAAAAAATGCATTAATAGTGATAATAATTATAATGATTTTTAAAAATGCATGTATATATATGTCTTTTGGGAGGATTCTTTTTAAATATGGCAGATTATAACAGATACAACTGAGTACTTCATCTAGATACAGGTATGATGAAGGGTATTATTTACTTTGAGACCTTAGGCATAAAAAGAAAGCATAGAAAATTAAGGTCACAAGCATGAACAGTTCCACTAATATTACAAGTCTGAAAATAAGCAGAGAAGTTTCTAGCAGATATTACGGTGAGTTTTCTAGTGATATCGTAAGATATTTCATTTGGCTTACGTGGCAAGGATTCAATGGAGGGATATGACCCTTGCTGGAGCGGTCCTTGAAGGACCGCACCCCATAGAAAGAACCCACATTGGAGAAGTTTGCAAAGGACTATCTCCCAAAGGAAGGACTGGACTCTGGAGCAGGGGAAGAGTGTGAGGAGGAGGGAGTGACAGAGACAAAGTGTTATGAACTGACCGTAACACCTGTTCTCCAATTCCCTGCAGTGCTTAGGGCAGGGATGTCAAACTCATGGCTCCCACCATTCTCCTGCTCCAGCTACTGCAGCGTGAGGAGCATCACAAACACGGTACATGTGACTGGCGTGCTGGCAGGAGCATAGGGGCAAAGAGCTCGGTGATGCCACTGGGTAGAAACAAGGTGTCAGGCTGGATAAAAAAAGGTGGAGGGCCGGATTCAGCCCATGGGCTGTGAGTTTCCTCTAGCTTAGGGGAAGTAGAAGAGTTGGGAGTGAAGTTGAGCCTGGGAAGAAGCACGAATGGAAAGGGGTTTTAGATTTGTTCTTATTTCTCATTATCCTACTATGTTCCATTGGTCATAATTAAATTAATTTTCCCAAGTTGAATCTGTTTTTCCAGTGATGGTAATTGAGTAAGTGTTCTCCCTATCTTCAACATGACACACAAGCTCTTTAATGTGTCTGTCCTCCTGAGTGATAAAATGGCTTATTTGGCACCCAGTTTCCAGACAAGGTCAACCCATCACAGATATAAGTAATTTTTTTTATTAACAATAGATTTTCTTATTAATAATAGTTTTGTATAAATACTTAATTTGGACAAACCTTTTGCATAGCAGCACTCAAAGAAAGGTTTACTGAAATTAACAATCCTTTCCTCTTGCTTAGACAGTTTCTCTGACAAGCTGTTAGAAGTTAGGAGGTTGAAAAATAAACAGCTAGTCATTTAAATTAATATTTCAACTTTTTTTCTGATTTGTGCTGCATACATAATTTCTATGCTCTTCATTGTTTCCTTAATGTTAGTTTGAAGCCATATTACATTTGTCAGCATTTATTACATAGCCAATTGCTAAACTGTTCAAATGAAAAATTTATCAGTGTATTTAAGCTTCAGAGAAGGACACTCTATGTCTGCAACTTGTACAAATTCATGTTTGAAATTCAAAGCACACAAGAGTAAAAAATGTTTCTTAAAATAAAAAACCCACCGGCTATTTTTATGTTAATCTTCAAGACTGTAGGTGTGACTAATAGAGTATATATAAATAAATGTAATTTCAGAACAGCATAGAAGGACCTAAAGCTGATATGCTATAAAAAAGAGACAAATAGGAGAGAATAACAAAGTGGTTTCATTTTTTGAAATATTGTGTTGTTCTTGCTATATTTCCCAATTGACTGAGACTAAATTGTGTAGTGAGTGGAAAACTCAACCTTGATGGAAGTTCCAGTGGCAGTTCCTTAAGAAATTGCTGACTGTATTTCTGCAAATAAAAGGCTATGTCTTGTAGAGACACGAGATCTGAAAGATATAGCTTTGCCATAATAAGGCCTCAAGAGGTCTGAAGAAAACACACAAAACAAGACCTGCGAGGGGCCATCACAGGAAAGCTTTTACTTTCAGGTGATCTCAGTCTCTCATCAGGTAACAGATGAGAAAAAAATCAAACTGAGAAGCCAGTGGGAACTCTAAGATTTCAAATTTATCTCTTTTTCACAGTCAGTATACGTTATACACTTTTCAGATCATTTGACCTTTAAATTAAATCTGAATAAATGCAAACGTCTGTAGAACACTATGTAATTTTAATGTGAAAGTTAACTATCCTAAAGTGATCTTTTTAAAAATACCTTCCAGCAAAGTAAGATGACAGAAAATATTTCATTGTTGACACACTAAAAAGAATTTTGTCTTATATTTTAAGACTATCAGGCACTACTATTAGACAATACATATTGCTTGGAACTAATTAAGATTTGTCTCTTTGCAGATGCTTAGCCTAAATAGTGAATAGACACACGTTCTCTGAGATATTTAAAATAAATCCACTGGAAAAAAATAAATATATGTTATTATGACTGAATTCAAATATTTGCATTCAAAATGTGATTTTTAAAAAGGAAATACGAAAATATATTGTAAAAAGAATGAAGAGAATTAAAATGTATTTTAAGTTTTTAATAGAGTCTTTCAAACTGATACTTTTGTTTAGTAGTAATGACTTCTTTTTAATTTTGAAAATTGAGTGTTTATAGACATAGCTAAAAAATAAAACACATTTTTTAGTAAATTATGCTTAGCTAATATTTTTGACAATAAGAAAAAAGTGAGCTGAGGTATCATAGCTATTACATTGGGGAGAATAAAAAAATACAGTAAGATTTTTAGGCTAGATAGTCTGATGTTCAGAGGTGGGGAAAAGAATATTACTCTTTTTTATTTTTGTTAAGTGGACATTGAATTAAAATCTCACATATCTCTCAAAAAACTTTAGATACATTTATTAACAATGAATATGCAAAATGAAAATTAGAGTTGTCATTGACTGGAAATTCTTAGATAAACATATGAAAATAAGAATTCGTTGCTAAAGTCAGCAAAATGCAAGAACTTTTGTATTGAAAGTTAGTTCCAGTACAAGCTTCTGTTTGAAACACTGATACTAAGCATGAAATATATTCCTAATGCATATGAATGTGATTAAATTATTCCATGCAGGCACCTGATTCAAAGCAGAGGAAGACATTGCAGTGAAATTTAAATGCGAGCCTTTCAAATAGATGGAGATATTTTTCAGATGCTACCAGATAACCTGTATAGGTACAGAACCATGTATTTTCTCCTTTTCTTATTTTGTATCCAAAATGGACTGCTGTAATAATCAATCCACTTCTATAACTATTTGTTCTTTTAGATTTTGAATTTTTTATTAAGTTTGAGGATTATTTCAACTGGATGTAGGGGGCAAGGTGTTGGTAGAAGAGGGGCTGCAAGAAGGGCCTCTGTGATAAGAGCCCTGGGTTGCCCCATGCCAGACATGCTCAGTTCCAGACAGCTCCAACAGATCCACCACAAAGCACATCTGAGATCTGAGCCCCCCAGTCAAGGTCCTGGTGTGTTTAAAAGAATGGACAAATTGCTCCACAGCAGTGAGGATTGATGAAAAAAGTGTGAGAAACAACCCTGTAGGCAGCAAGGTCAGAGAAGAAGGGGGAAGGCATGCTTCAGACCTCAGAGCAGACACTCCTTTTGCAGCCTGTGGTGGAAAAGACCAGCTTGAAGCCCACATCTGCATTGCATCCTACGGAAGATTCCATGCTGCAGCAGGTGGATGCCCTGAAGGAAGATGCAACTTGTGAAAGGCAGATGTAGAAGCAGTTTTTCTGGCAGGAGCGGCAGTCTGTGAAGGATTCACACAGAAGCGGTTTCTGAAGGACTGCAGCCTGTGAGATGGACACCATGCTGGAACAGGGGAAACGCGAGGAGGAAGGAGCATAAGAGAGGAACTGCAAGGAAATGACCACAGTCATCCATTTCACATCTCCCCTTTGCTGGCCAGGAGAAGAGGTAGTAGAGGATTTGGGCATGAGGAAGTGAAGTTCAATGTGGAAAGAATGCGGGGCTGGGGGAAAGGCATTTTAGTTTTCATTCTTGTTTCTCACTGTCCCGCTCTATTTTTGATTGACAATAAATTGCATTAATTTTCTACAAGCCAAATCTGTTTTGCCCGTGATGGTAATTGGTAAGTAATCTCCCTGTCTTTACCTTGACCCAAGAGCTTTTTCATCTTATTTTCTTTGCTTGTCCTGTTAAGGAGTGGACCTGAGCGAACAGCTGGGTGGGCATCTGGCAGATAGCCAAACTTAATTCACCACAACTGTTCAGAGAACCCTTTAATCAGAATTCGCATATGTAAATGTGTTATTCAGAGTTTTAACTAACAAGTATTCCAGTAGTAAGAATTCTAACCCATGCTTCATCTACAAGCTATTCGAATAGAAGATACTGTCACTGATTGCTCAATATGCATGGGTTTTTTTCACACTAAGTGACATTGTTAGAGGTGAGGTTTTTGTGTGACTGGAAATGTATTAAGAAAAAATAAGATAAAAGAAGAAATTATAAAAGTACCTTGTAACAGTAAAAAGAAGTTATAGGTTTTCGACTGAAAAAGATACAAAGTCAGTTAAATATCTGTATGATGAAGATGCTGATATGCTGATCAAAAAATTAAAGCTAGACAAAATAAATAATCACAGAAAATGATTTTGAGATTAATCATGACTCAAAGGACAGATTTCTTGTAGTAGAGAAATCATGGCATTGCTATTTTATATAATTTCCAAGATTAATCAAAATAAAGGGTATGAATTTATTCACATGTGACTCAAGGGACTCCTGGGAACATTCTGTGGATTTTGAGGGTGACTGCTACTGCCAGGTAAGCATAAGGGCAGCTCTACAAGCTTTTGATGAACTCTGCCAGCAGGCTTTGATCAGAGTGCTGACTCCTATTTAGGGAAGGTCAAGGACCTTCTTGGTACATACTAGACAAAGACCTATAGAAAAAAAACAGGCCCAATGCACAGCCACCCCCAGACAGCCAAAAGATGCAGTAGCTTGTGTACCTTTTCATGCAAAGGGTGCAAATAAGGGGCCAGCAAACCTTATCTATCCAACATACATATTTTTACCTATAACAGGGCACAGTCCCCAGGCAGTGCTCTCTCACTTAAGACTCTTGCACAGATAGCCTTTCAGAAAGAGGATGTAACTTTGCATCAGTCTTCAAGGAGTGGATGGGGTGTCTTTCTGAAGGTAGAGTAGATGGTCCTCCTGCATGCAGGATTCATAGAATCGTTGAATGGTTTGGGTTGGAAGGGACCTTTACAGGTCATGTAGTCCTCCCCCCCTGCAGTGAGCAGGAATGTATTCAACTAGATGAAGTTGCTCAGAGCCCCAACTCTTGAATGTTTCCAGGGATGAGGCATCCATGACTTCTCTGGGCAACCTGTTCCTGTGCCTGACCACGCTCAGAGTAAAAAATTTCTTCCTAGTATATGATCTAAATCTACATTCTTTCAGTTTAAAACTGTTACCACTCATCCTGTCACTGCTCTCCCTGATAGTCCCTCTGCAGCTTTCCTGTAATCTCAATTAAGTACTGGAGGCTGCTATAAGGTCTTTCCGGAGCCTTCTCTGCTCTAAGCTAAACAAGCCAAACTCTTTCAGCCTCTTCTCAAAGAGGGGGGTAGTGGGATGGTGGTGTGGTGTGGTGTGTGCTCCAGACCTCTGATCATTTTTATGGTACTCCTCTGGATTTGCTCGAACAGATTCATGTCCTTCCTGTGCTGAGAGGTCCAGAACTGAATGCAGGACTCCAGGTGGGGCCTCATGAGGCAAAGTAAAGGGGGAGTTTCACCCCTCACCATCTGCTGATGACAATTTCTTTGATGCAGCTGAGGATATGGTTGGCTTTCTGGGCTGCAAATGCACATGGACAGCTCATGTTGAGCTTCTCTTCCACTAGCACTCTGCAAGTGCTTCTATTCAGGGCCACTCTCAATCCGTTCTCCACCCAGCCTATATTTGTTCTTGGCATTGCCCTGACCCAGGTGCAGGACCTTGCGTTTTGCCTTGTTGAACTGCATGAGGTTCACACAGACCCATCTCTCAAGCCTATCACGGTCCCTCTGGATGGCATACTTTACTTTCAGCAAGGAAAGCCTTGTTGATGAGAACAAGGTCCAGCATAACACCTGTCCTTGTTGGATCTTCTATATTTGGAAGAAGAAGTTATCATCAGTGCATTCCAGGAACCTCCTGGATTGATTGTGTCCAGCTATGTTTTACCTCCAAGAGATACTGGGGTCATTAAAGGACCCCATGAGGACTAGGGTTTGTGGACACAAGGCTGCACTTATCTGTCTATGGAGGGCTTCATCTGTTCGCTTCACCTTGTCTGGTGGCCTGTAGCAGACCTGCACTGTAATGCCACCCATCCCTGCCCTCCCTATACTCTCAGTCAGCTCTTCAGCCATCCCTAGGAGGCACTCCATGCACTCCAGCTGGTCACTTACATAGAGGGAAACACCCTCTCCTCATTTGCCTAGCCTGTCCTTCCTAAGCAGCCTCCATCTCAACACTCAAATCATAGGATCCATTCCACCATGTCTCTATGATGCCAATGAGATCATAGCCCTGCAGGTTTGTGCATGTCTCTGACTCCTCTTATTTATTCCCCATGCTACGTATGTTTGCATAGAGGCGCTTAAGTTGGGCCCCTGATGAAGCTCTTTTTGTGATTGGAGATTCTCTGTGTTTCTCTTCAGGTACTCTCCTGCTGACTGGTGTTCTTTCTCCAGGCTCTGAGCAGCTATTACTAGCACTGACATCAAACTGACATGGAATGAGCCTCCCCTCCCTTGGCAACTTTAGTTTAAAGCCCTCTACACCAGGTTGGCAAGCCTATGGCTGAAGATGTATTTCCACTTCTCTGAGAGGTGGACCCTATCAACCCCGAGTACATCAGGTTTCTCAAAACAAGTCCCAGGATTTTAACTGAACCCCTAGCACAAGTCCTGTAGACATTTGCTGATTTGCCAGAGTCAATGGCCTCTTTGAACCCCATCCCTTTAACTAGGACGGTTGATGAAAGAGCTACCTGAGTTCCAGAATCCCTTACTGCTGCTCTCGGGGCTTTGCAAACCCTCTTCACATCCCTCAGACAACTCCTGGCTGTACCACTGGTGGCCACATGAAACAACAGCAGTGGATAGTAGTCAGTGAACTGTACTATGCTTGGCAGCCTCTTGGTAATATTGCTGATATGAGACCCTGGTAGACAGAACATCTCTCTGGAGAGTGGGCCAGGTATGCAAATGGGTGGGTGCCTGCATATCCCTCAGAAGAGAGGTTCCAACTACTATCACCAGTCCTCTTTGTGTGGTAGTTGTTATCTGGGGAGCAGATGGGGCTGCCTTACTCAGTTATAGTGTCTGTCTGAACGACATAGGTCTTTCCTCTTCAGTCTGCAGAGTGGTGAAATGGTTCTTCAAGGGCACCTTAGGCTTCGGGGAGGCCTCTTCCTCCTGTGGGTCCTTGCCCTTGTAAGCTTCCATTCTTCTGCATTATTGTCCCTTCTCCCCTCTGTGTGTGCTAGTGGGGGAGTTTTTGTCTGATTGGCCATGGACTGTGGGTCCACTGCATACCGCCCTTGGAACCAGCTATCTAGCTCCTTCTCAGCCTCCCTGATGCTGCACAGCCTTCTCACCACCTCCTGGAGCTCACCTGCTAGCTGCAGGAGCTCCACCATCTAAGCACACCTTTTGCAGGCAGTTCTGTCACCTGCTCTTGCCCCTGGAGAAATGTCTAGGCACTTCCTGCAGTCTGAGGTTTGCACCACAATATTTCTCCTCAGCAGCTCCATCTGCGTGGAGGCATCAGCCACAGCTGGGATAGATGGTGCAGACCACCCAGCCAGAGCTGCAGCTTTTGCTCTGAGTGTCCATCATTGTGTCTCAAGGGTTAGACAGGATGAGTGCCTTTGACCTGTGCTGGGTTCTGACTTCCTCAGGACTCTCACTTGGCCAATGGAAGGCCCCCTTCAAAGAGGTGGCCTCCCTGCACACCTTGCCTCAGCAAATCGCTACGCAAACTGCTGTGTCATGCCCTTCTGACATGCCATGCCTTTTTTACCTCTCCTGTTTGCCATGCTCCTAAGTCACTCATGCTCCCGGGGCTACTCTTGTATGTGAGAAGAATTGGCCACTATCACTCCTTGCCCCACCCATGCTCTGTCAGATCTGCTGCTCACTCATCAGGAGCTCAACTTTTCCCACTCTGGGGGTGGAGACTAGAGAAACCCTCTCTCTCGCCCTTGCTCTTTTCACTGCTGCAATTTGGCTGTGCAGTGTTGCTACTTTAAGGAAAGTCCCCCTGTGGGATTTCTTTGCTATGGAGCCCTTCACCTTGGTGGCTTCCCTGAAATGGCAGTTCACTCGGTTAATTGCTGCTGTCACTCCTGTCACTGTCCACGCTGGGTCAGAGCTGCTGCTTACTTGTCAGTATTTTTCTGATTTTACCAAAAATTTCAAATTCAACAATTCCATGTCCATTATGGCCAAGACAGACATCAATTACCACTTCATCCACAAGATCCGCATTATTTACAAATAACAGATCTAGGTTACATGGTTTGTGTTATGCAGGAACACGGACATTTTTCATACAGTCATGTACGTAGATGACTGATTCTTGAGACCTCCAACATGATAATTTCATGTATGTTCAAAAATATAAAGGAAATCAAAATGAACTATTTTAAATCTTTCAAAATCAGTTCTCTGTGCTATATTCTCTGTAGGTAAGGATTGCTAGGGTGATAAATAAATGAGAGAATGAATACACTATAAGGAGTGTGTGCTGAGTCCTGCACTCCAAGTGTTGAGTCCTGCGCTTGGGACACAACAACCCCATGCAGCGTTACAGGCTTGGGGAGGAGTGGCTGGAGAGCTGCCTGGCAGAGAAGGACCTGGGGGTGTTGGTTGACAGGCGGCTGAACATGAGCCAGCAGTGTGCCCAGGTGGCCAAGAGGGCCAATGGCATCTTGGCCTGCATCAGACACAGCGTGGCCAGCAGGAGCAGGGAGGTGATTGTGCCCCTGTGCTCGGCACTGGTGAGGCCGCACCTCGAGTGCTGTGTTCAGTTTTGGGCCCCTCACTACAGGAAGGACATTGAGGGGCTGGAGCGCGTCCAGAGAAGGGCAACGAGGCTGGTGAGGGGGCGGGAGAACAAGCCCTGTGAGGAGCAGCTGAGGGAGCTGGGGTTGTTTAGCTTGGAGAAGAGGAGGCTGAGGGGAGACCTCATCACTGTCTACAACTGCCTGAAAGGAGGCTGTGACGGGGTGGGTGCTGGCCTCTTCTCACAAGTGACATCGTTAGGACAAGAGGAAATGGCTGCAAGTTGCACCAGGGGAGGTTTAGACTGGACATTAGGAAATATTGCTTCCCTGAAAGAGTGGTCATGGATAGGAACAGGCTGCCCAGGGAGGTGGTGGAGTTGCCATCCCTGGAGGTGTTTAAAAGACAGGTAGAAGAGTTTCTGAGGGACATGGTTCAGTAAGGGGACAGGTACAGTGGGACTCCATGATCTCAGAGGTCTTTTCCAATGAGATAATTCTATGATTCTATAAAGAGAAATAAGAATGATAGTAAAATAAATATTGTCACACTACCAATGATACATAAGTTTACAGAGATCAGAGCATATTTCCTTCAGATTTCTGTTGTACTTGCCTCCATGTATTCCTTTAGCAGCTGCATAGAAACTGCTTTGCACGTGCAAAGTTGTCTTTAATTTGTCTTCTGGAATTGATTCCTTTTTTACTTACTTGAGTCCTTTCTAGATAACTGGAAATATTATTTGAGTAAAGATGTGTACCCTGGACCTTTTTCTTTCTTTTCAATTGTGGAAAGCCTCAAACAAAGCCAGAAGAAATGGCGACAGATATATGATTTCAAAAGATATCAAAATTGTAAGGAAATTAACACTCCTACTTGATTTTATTTTTTTATTTCTTTTTACCCAACTGCCTAATGAAAATGGATTGGTAAGCATAAAAATATACATACACCAATCTTAAAGACTATTACGTGCTTTCAGCATGAATAAATGACAGCATGATTAAACATCCACTGTCAAAAAGACTTAATAGAATGTTGTATTAAGAATAAGTTCTCCTACACGGGTGAAGAGAATATAATACAGAAAATATTAAAAAATACTTTGTAATATTAGAGTTGGTCTGTACATTCGAGAAAACCATTGAAAACATGAAAATCAATATTATTGGCCAATTTACCTGTCATTGAATAGTTATTGGTTATTAAAGATACTTCTAGCAGTTTAACTAGTATATAAAAAAGAAAGACATAAAATTTATGCTAATGTTTTTAAAACTATATAAAAAAGTATATAAAGTTTCATCACTTTACTAGAACATTTTAAATCCAAGTTTAAATTATTTGATTATGTTAAGCAAGAGCAAGATTTGTGTTTTTCACAAGGTGCTAGGGAGATAGGAGTAGGTTTTAAAGCTAATACATCTCTTTTTCCAGTACCTAAGTCAGGTGAAGTATATGGGGACTTCTCATGGCACACCAAAAACATGTGTGAGGCCTAATCATATAAAAATATATTGAAATATATTTCTTTATTTTTTGTATCTACATTTTTTCCCCTGAAATCTTATTTAATGTATCTTATGAAACAGTTAGTTAAGGTACACTTTTACTTCTTCCTTTTATTATTCTGCAGCTGGTTTTGTTTATTTGTTTTTTTAGTTAGTGATTTTTGATGTTACTTCTGTTGTACTGGGATTCAACTCCAAATTCAGATATCTAAATTTAGTTGTCTAAATGTCTCCGTGGTAACTGTGTTTCAAAGCTCCTGTAAACAATGAAGAGAAAGATAGGGCAAGTGCCTTAAACATAGGTATCCAATATAATTTGAGATTCTATGCAATATCCAAAATACCTGCACAGCCTGAAAGATTGACTTGCTATTCTATGGAAATATATTACATAAAGAGTTGGTTTTAGGATCAGGACATAAATCTTTACCATTTTTAGGATTTCTGGGTAATTTTATATGCTTTGAGACATAAGCCCTATGAGGAGCGACTGAGGGAGCTGGGGTTGTTTAGCCTGGAGAAGAAGAGGCTCAGGGGAGACCTTATAGCTCTCTACAACTACCTAAAGGGAGGTTGTGGTGAGGCAGGAGTTGGACTCTTCTTTCAGGCGACCAGTGACAGAACAAGAGGACACGGTCTCAAGCTTCGACAGGGGAGGTTTAGGATTGACATTAGGAAGAAATTCTTCACTGAGAGGGTAATTGTTCATTGGAATGCGCTGCCTAGGAAGGTGGTGGAGTCACCACCCCTGGAGGTGTTCAAAGAGAAATTGGATGAGTCACTTAGTGCCATGGTGTAGTTGACAAGTAGGAGTAGGTGTAGGTGTAGGTGTTAGGTCATAGGTTGGACTCGATGATCTCAAAGGTCTTTTCCAACCTTACGATACTGTGATACTGTGATACTGTGATAATGGAGCAGAGCAGAAAAAGCTAGATGAAAAAATACAACTTTAACAAAAGCAACGGGTAACTATGTAAACTTCTCTTAGTCTTCTTGTAATAATATATTGCTCGTTTCTAAATCTAGAAAATTGTTTATATAAATAAAAAGTAAGCTATGTTATATTCTATTCATTTTAAATATCTCAATTTGAATCCCAAACATAAATTCGGCTGAGTGCCCTTGGAATGAACTTATTCTTCATTAGTGTTCTCTCAAGGAAGAAATTATGTATTCAACCAGAATAATAAGTATGAATTAGGTAATTTGTGGGCCATGAATGTGCATCTAATAAGAACCAAATTATTTTACTGAAGTAGCATACACCAAAAAACCCATGAGTCTTATTTTTGAAAATGTTTTTTTTCTGTTTTCAAAGAGAGTAAAAGTGAATGACTGGAATTAATTTGATGCAATTTCTTCTTTGTACTGCATATTCAAAACCATTTAATACGGTCTTTTAAAATCTTCGAGTTTTAAATCTTCTAGAGTTTGTTGCTGTCCACATTTTTCATTTCATTTTTATTAGGCAAGGAATCAATATATAATCTTCTGACAAACAATACAAAGAACAATAAATTTTGATAAATATCAGATATTGTTTTCTCATCCCATAAAGATCTGTATTTCAGAATTTTTTCATTTAATCTATGCATAAAAGCTTTACTGAGTAATGATATCTATTCAAGTTTGTGTCATATATCTAAAAAAAACATTGAATGACTAGGGGAAAGTTCCAAAAAGAACAGGAAGATATTTCTTTATCTGGTGAGTCATATAAAAATATTGTGAATTATATGGAATAAAATGCAAAAGAAGAAAGGAAGAAAAAGTATCACAGAAGAGGGCTGGAATTCTCGCTTGATAAAGAGAATCTGCTGAAAGGGATGGAGTCCATACCTATCTTTTAATGTAGAATCCAAGTGGTAGCTCTGGACATCCTGAACCACACAGTCCCTACAATCCCCAAACTGTGGTATCTAAAATTGTAAAGTTGAAATTATGAACCTTGATTTGGAAAAGAAGTATCTTTGGCAAAAACGAACAGCTTTAGTGTCTTGTAAATGTAAGATGTCTGGAGGATGGAAAGGAAGTCAATGATCTTCCATCCTTCTTGTTTATATCTTATTTACCCTTGAACTTTGCTTTAAAAAAATATATTCTTGTCTTTTTGACCTAACTCTGCATAAAGGAAATTACTTTCCAGACAGACCACTAAGGTCTGATCAGCTTTGGGCCTGTCATTCATGGTTCTAAGAGGTTTTCAGCAGCTTTTTGGAAGACATATAGGACAAAGAGTTGATAAAAATAGTGAACTATGAACATGGAATAGGGAAGTGCTCCCAATCACTTCTAAATGTAATACATAACAGGTCATGGGGATGTAATGGCAGTATTATATTGAATATAGTTTTGTGCTTTTTACTTTCTGAACTCAATCTACACACAATCAGACTTTTATCGTTTTGTTTGTTTCTCTAGCCAGGCATTCTTATTTCAGAGACATATTACATTTATCATGTTGCACTCAGACGACATTTATTACCACTGGTGTGTTTTAATTTACTCTTGAAATAGTACAATGGCCATAAGTTGCACTCTACTCTTGACATGAGTTATTTTGGTACAAATCTCTTTACCTAGTGAGTCAGAAAGCAGTTGTTTACCATATAAGTCATATCTGTTACGTTTTGCTTCTAAGGTTTATGATAGATTGCGTAAGATTGCCTGAAAACAAAGTTCCATGGTTTCAGGGTTTTTTGTTGCTTTCTATTTTCACCTCTAACTTACTTTTATTTCTGTGGAAAGTTTAACTGACTAGCCAATAATTTACTTTCATAATCAAATTGGACAAAATTAATTTTATTTTTAAAATCTGTAGAAAATTTATCTGGAAGATATAATGATTATAAAATGAAAAGAAAATGACAATATTTTTTCTTTTTTTTGTAGAAAAACTAAATGTTTGGTGTGAGAGTCAGTGAACGTATAGGCAGATATTTAAAGTTAACATTTTTAGCGGCTACTCCAAACTGTCTCTGTAAGCTAAGGAAATAAAGAATTTTCAGAGGCCATTTTTTACCTTCTAAATTAATTAACCAAAATACTTTCTGGAATTTAAAGTTTGTCTAATGAATCTAAACAGGACATTTTGCTCAGAACGTGATTTCAAGTTCTCTTCCTCTTTATGATGGAGCCAGAAGAAGTTCTTTACCTTTAGTGATCGGATTAAATGATTTTTAAAGTCTCACAAGCACACTGATATCTTCTACTTATCAAGGGAGCTTTGCTCTAACAGTGGATGGAAACCTGTCATTCTAGTCCAAATTAGAATGTGAAACATTGAATATTTGTTAGTGCCTGTTAAACAATTGTATTTACAGCTAAGAAAAAGTAAATAAAGCTCCAGAAAAGCCTTAAACAAATCTGGGCAAAGCAAGTTCAAAAACGTCCATGCTGAGGCCTGGCAGAACAACTCAAGATCTCTAACACTTCCACCAATATCAGCGCTGCAGCCAGATAACTGGCAGTGGTTCAGGCTTATTTGTGATTTTTATTCTGTCTGCCTTTTACCAAGGTGTATATTTTAATATAGCTTGGAATAGTCATGTAATAATATTAAGACCAAGATAAGAGTATCCAGTACTCTGTAGTTTCCAGAGGGGATCAAATGACCAGCACCCAGCTGCAAACATGAATCCAAATGAGCAGATATAGACCAGATCCCAGAAATTGGAGTTATTTGATTTTTAACCTATGAAAATAGCAAGTAATCTTTCAAACTAGAGAGATTTTGACCTATGGAAATGTGTATATAAATACCAATGATACGCATCAGCATTTGGGACACAGAGACAATAACCTCTTTGGTTTTCAATTCTTTCAGTCTAACTTCCCAAGGTCTGGCTCTCTCAGTCTTGGAAACTAAGAATCAGCAAACACTGCAGCCATCAGAACCAACAACTTAGCATATACTTAGCACTTCACTAGTACATGCGCGCTCAACATCTGATGATTAGTTGTTGAAGACAGTCTACGTATTAATTGAATTTAACAAGTATGCACTCATTTGAAGTCCTGAGATTTTTCTGATGTCTCAGTTTCTGAGGGATTTTTTTCATCACAGCATTCCCAGATTCCCTGGTATTGACAATTTCAATAATTGAATAACATATCTTGAGGTACAAGTTTACAATAATCTTATTCCCTGCTGTGTCTTTCATGAAGGAATATCCAGAAAGTTATCACAGTCACTGCTGTTGATAAGAATTAGGCTCTAGGAATTACTCTTCACTGTAGAAATAGTCACCTAAGGATCTTGCATCAGAGATGCAAAACTTGAATGGACACTGGATCTATAAATATATGTCCTATCAAAGATTTTTTTGGTGGGCTCTTCTACTGCAATTTTTATGATTCTTTTCTGTTTGGCAGAATGATACGAATTCCCTGCCTACTACCAGAAAACAAATATAATTTTTCAGTTACAGGCAGGCAGAAATGTTCTGAAGAGCAACCCTTGGTAATTAAAATCTCCTTTAAGTCTAAGATCAAACACTTGGCAGAATACTGACATATATATATAAGTCATATATGTTACAATTTTGCAGCCACCATCAGGTTTATAATAGACATAGAAAGAGAATAGTGACAGAGGTTTCATGTTTTGCCTTTCTGTTTCTCAAGGTAGTTAATGTACTGTAACAACTGACCAATACACCATGTTTAGCTGTCAAGAAAAAATTATTTATTTAGTAAATGCATCTGGCAGTTAATATATGTTTTCCTCTTATATATATTGATTTTTTCCCCTATTTTAGAGAACAGTTTTTGTGAATCTGAACCAGCATGAAGCAAACAAAGGAAAAGGAATTCTTTAGGTAATCAAACCCGTTCTCTATCTCCCCTGCACTGCTCAAGGAGAAAAGCAGATGCAGGAACTGGGAATGAAGAAGTGAAGCTGAGCCTAGTGTTGGGAAGGGGAGATGTTTTAGGGTTTTGGTTACTCTATTTCTGAGTACACTACTTTTAACTGACAACAAAATTAATTTTCTCAGTGTCTTTATCTTGACCCATGAACTTTCCATCTTGTTTTCTGGACCTGTCCTGTTGAGGAGAAGTAACGAAAGAGTGGCTTAGGAGGGCTGGTGGCCAAGCAAGGTTAAAACACCACACAAAATAAGAAAAACCTTTATTAACTGCATTAGCTATTTCTTGTTCTTCTTATCTGTGCAGTATAAGACAAATTAATGAAGTTTCTGTATAAGTTTCGCTTTCATACTTTGGAGAGTTGTGGAGTTAAAAGGGAACAGAATTGAGAATGAAGTAGACTTGAATTAAATGAAGAAAGAAAATAGCCCTAGTCTGTCACAATTTTGGAAAGGTTAATCACTGAGGCTCCTAGAGTGCATAGATGATAACTTCTTAACCCAGATAAAAGAAACACCTACCCGAGGATATGCGATACTGGACCTGATGGTCAACAACGTGAGTTCATCAGTGATGTCAAGACCAATGATTACACACTGGTGGAATTCAGGGTCCTAAGGGATATGGGACAGGCGAGGAGTGTAGTAAGAACCCTAAATTTTAGCAAAGCAAACTTCAAACTCTTCAGGGAATTAGTCAGTAGGACCCCCTGGGGAATGGTTCTCAGGGATAAGGGAATAGTACGAATCTGACAAATATTTAAGGGTGCTTTCCATAGAGCACAAGAGCGCTCAGTCCCCGGATGTAGGAAATGAGGTAGGGAAGGGAAGAGAGCAACATGACTGCCGTTGAGACCTGTGGTCAAACTAAAGAACATGAGGGAAATGCACAGGCAGTGCAAGCAGGGACAGGTAACCTGGGAAGAGTACAGGGATGCTGCCCAGTTGTGTAGGGATGGGGCCAGGAAGGCCAAGGCACAGCTGGAGCTGAACTTGGTAAGGGATGCAAAGAATAACAAGATGGACTTCTACAGGTACGTCACCCAGAAAAGGAAGGTTAAAGAAAGCATAACCCCACTGATGATCGAAAAACCTGACCTCGTATCGACAGTTGAGGAGAAAGCTGAGGTACTCAACAATGTTTTTGCCTCAGTCTTCACTGGCAACCGCCCTCCTCACCCCTCCAGGGTCAAGAAACAATAAGATGGGGATCGGGGGCATATAGTCCCTCCCAAAGTAGGGGAAGATCAGGTTCATGACAACCTGAAGAAACTGAACATATACAAGTCTATGGGACCTGATGAGACACATTCCAGAGTCTTGAGGCAATTGGCTGATGTGGTTGTCAAGCCACTCTGGAGATATTTGAAAAGTCATGGCAGTCAGGGGATGTCCCTTGTGAGTGGAAGAAGGGCAACATTGTGCCCATTTTTAAAAAGGGTACAAAGGAGGACGTTGGTAATTACCAACCTGTCAGCCTCACCTCTGTGCCCTGGAATATCATGAAACAGATCCTCCTAGAAGTTACGCTAAAGCACATGGAGGACAGGGAGTTGATTTGAGAAAGCCAGCATGGCTTCACCGAGGGCAAGTCTTGCCTGACCTGACTAGTGGTTTTCTATGATGGAGTGACCACATCAGTGGACATGGGAATAGCAGTGGATATAACATATCTGGATTTCTGTAAAGCCTTTGACATGGTTCCCCACAACATCTTTCTCTCTAAATTGGAGGAATATAAATTTGATGGGTGAACTGTTTGGTGGATAAGGAATTGGTTGGATGATCATATTCAGAGAGTAGTGGTCAATGGCTCAATGTCCAGATGGAGACACATGACAAGCAACGTCCCTCAGGGGTCTGTACTGGGACCAGTGTTGTTTAACATTTTCATGAATGATAGAGACAGTGGGATCAAGTGCACCCTCAGCAAGTTTGTGGATGACACCAAGCTGAGTGGGGCAGTGATCACACCAGAAGGATGGGATGTTATCCAGAGGGACCTGGAGAAACTGGAGAAGTGGGCCTGTATGAACATCAATGAGGTTCAACAAGGCCAAGTGCAAGGTCCTACACCAGGGTCGGGGCAATCTGCCATTTTAATACAGGATGGGGGAAGATGTGATGAAAAGCAGCCCTGTGGAGAAGGACGTGGGAGTGTTGATTGATGAGAAGCTTGGCATGAGCCAGCAATGTATACTCGCAGTCCAGAAAGCCAAATGTGTCCTGGGCTGCATCAAAAGAAGCATTGCCAGCAGGTCGAGGGAAGTGATTTTCCCCCTCTATTCCACTCTTGTGAGACCCCACCTGGAGTATTGTGTCTGTTCCTGGAATCCCCAACATAAGAAGAATATGGAACTGTTGGAGCAGGTCCAGAGATTATCTGTGAAGATAATCAAAGGACTGGAGCACCTCTGCTATGAGGACATGCTGAGAGAACTGGGATTGTTCAGCCTGTAAAAGAGAAAGTTCTGAGGGGACCTCATAGTGGCCTTCCAGTATCAGAAAGGTTCTTACAGGAAAGCTGCCGAGAGACATTTTACAAGAGCTTGTAGTGATAGGATGAGGGGGAAACAACTTTAAACTGGAAGGAGGAAGATTTAGGTTAGACATTAGGAAGAAATTCTTCACGCTGAGGGTGGTGAGGCACTGGCACAGGTTGCCCAGGGAAACTGTGCATGCCCCCTCCCTGTCAGTGTTCAAGGCCAGGTTGGATGGGCCTTTGAGCAGTCTGGTCTGGTGGGAGGTGTCCCTGCCCATGGCAGAGGGTTGGAACTGGATGGTCTTTAAGGTCCCTTCCAACTCAAACATTTCTGTGATTGTATGATTCTACAATTACCTGGTAAATTCAAGGAGACATTCATGCGTACCCTCAGTAGGCCCAGGTTTCCCTTCAAATATATAATTTTAGGGTTGTGTATGTGACATGAGAGTGAGAACATAGCCTGAAAACTACCTAGCAATAAAAATGAAGTATAAAGAAATGTCCACAGAGTAGGCTAAAAACCATTATAACCTGGATCTTCATCAGTTTATGAGAAGCTTCATTAATTCAACTGAATCTTAATAAAGGTGAGTTATTTTAGAACTTAAAATTTGTACAGAATATAAAAAATAGTCAACTAGATGGTAGGTTCTTTTTAAATATGATACAGTCTTTAAACACTTGATAAGTTCTGTCACTAATTCAAGTGGAAAAAAAAGTAGGCTTTTTTGTATTCAAATGAATATATTTTATGTCTATTTTATTCATTATTTTTTATTTTTTTCTTATTTTGTTTTAGCTATTGGATATTTTGGAAACAGAATTTTTTTTTCTTTGTTTTGCATACATTTGTTTATGCATGAGACTTCTGCAGGCCAATCACATTACACCGATAAGGATTTTCAGTGTTAAAACATTTGATTTCTGACATAGGGATACCTTTGTAGAGTACACTACTAGGAACAATTTTGCTTTTAGAACATCTCTGTTTGTAAAAGACTATTTATATTACCTACTTGTCTGAATTCTGAAACGCTTCCTTATATACCTATGTGCCATTTTCTCTCTCATTGAAAGAATGATGCGATTCTTCATTTTAAAAATTGTTTCCTTTCTGTATCTTTGTGATTAGTATGCCACCATCCTATTGTGAGGTATGAAATCTCAGTGAGTTTTGAATCAGTTAGTACATTAAGAATGGAAAGTCAACAATACATGCATCATTCTATGTTAACAGTGTTGTTGGCCTTCTGTTACTTGAACAAACACCTTATGAGCATTTCCACTTCTTTATAATTGGAATATTTTTGCAAAATCTCCAGTGGATTCATATATGTTAGTGTTGGAAAATCCTTAAACAGACATGAATAAATATGATGTATTTTTCTACTGAGAAAAAGAATCTAAATACTTTTTCAAACAATTTAGAATTAC
Source organism: Neomorphus geoffroyi (assembly GCA_033558235.1). Taxonomy (NCBI): domain Eukaryota; kingdom Metazoa; phylum Chordata; class Aves; order Cuculiformes; family Neomorphidae; genus Neomorphus; species Neomorphus geoffroyi. Next base: position 25,651,726 of record JAUMJM010000005.1, read on the forward strand.
TTATTTATATTTGCACTTTCTAGAATTTGAGCTATATTTCTAGAAAAAGTCTGATACATTGAACAGAGAAATATACATACATTTCATCATTATTTCCTTCTCTCTGCTGGCATATCATTCATGATCTTAATTATAAACATTTACACAATTGGATACATAATTTCCATGGTGTTAAAATCTTTAAGCCTTTGTCCCTTTCTACAACAGACATTGAAGTATTTACTGATTCATATATTTGTTTACAAAAATGAATATGTATATTAAGAATGTTAATAGTGACATTTTAAAGACTAACAGGTTTTCATTTATTAGATTTCAAGTTTGTGCTGAAAGAATAATAAGACAATAGGAATAAAATGTGCCTCCTGTAATTGTATATAAGTTTGGAACCATCATATCAACAAATCTTTTTATTTAAAAGAATAAAAAATTGCATGAAAGAAAATTATTTTTAAAGAGTTTCACAGGAATAGGGAAAACTTAAAAAGTGTCAAGAATCAATTATTTCAAATTACTGTGAGAGCTGAACTGAGAAAACAGAATAGAGATGCCATGAAAACATATTTCAGCATACAAGATCAAATTTTTTTTTTCTTATTAATGTAGAGATTTTAATCAAGGGATTTTAATGTTAAATGCCTAATTATAGATCCTTGTGTTTATTTCCACTATGTTATTTTCAAGGATGTGTATGTCTTGTTATCCCCAAAGCTAAATCACTTACATTGTATTGTCAGAAATTTTCATAAATAGGAAGCTATTTGCTTATGTCAGATGTGTGCAAGAAAAATGTATCTCTAAAAATAATCCATTGTGAATAATTAGCCTTTAAATATGTGGTCTTCTTTCTTTCTGTTTTCGAGGGTACAACAATAGATACTCTAGTCTTTACTAGCACTACCTTCATATGAAGATATGATTCTTGCTTTGCACAGTATTTTTGTCTTAGACATATACAAATATCTAATGCATCATTTTCTGTTGAGGATCCCCTCATTTAAAATAAATTAGACTTGCCCCCTGCTGGAATATACTGCTGCAAAGGGCCACTGGAATGTACTCTGGATTTCCTCATTTAGAGTAAGCAGTGACTGACTCTGCATTGTTACAATCAGTAACACTGTACCGCTTTTACTGTCCCCATCCCAATTAGTATGTAACGACTTCTACCAAGTAGCATCGGTTCCACTGCAGACGGTGCCTTTTCCTGCCCTTTCCTACACGCCGATTTATAAGGGCTCCTCTTGTCAAGGTAGTGACAATCTAATTGTACCTTACTTCTTCAGGATTGGACCCTAATCTCGATCAAAATAGAGAATCGTAAAGAAATGGTAAAAAAAAAAAAAAAAACAACAAAAAATAAGTGCCTGAAATAACATATTTCTGATAAAAGGAATAAACCTAACCAAGATTGCTGACAGATGTCAATAATGGGTAGAATATTGCTACCAGTGTGGACTAATTGTTTCAGTATTTAGGGCTAAATTGATTGGGGAAAAATGCCTTTAATTTTTCAAATGCAAGAACATTCTATTCCAGAGTTAGTTCTTAGAAATATATCAAATGAACTTTATTTTCTGCAATTAGCCACTGAAAAAATGACAAATTTCAGAAATGTGTTGTGCTTAGTTCAGTCATTCTCCCCAAGAAATTATAACTAAAGAGGAACCCAAGATTACATGTCTGAGACATGAAATGTACACAGGTTTCCATGAAGGTGGTTTGCTTTTTCCCATACGTTATTCATATATTTTATTTTATATAATAAATTATATAATATTTATATATAATATTATATATTATATAAGTATATAATATTATATATTATATATAATATTATATATTATATATTATTATATTATATATAATGAATTATATAATAATATATAACATATTCATATAGTTCATATATTTATGTATATGACTTTAGAAAGAAAGCAACAGAGAAACAGAAGGGTAATTTTAGTGCTGTGTAGAGCTTGCTTTTAGCTGCAGTATAATAAATAAGACAGTCAGCTGCACTCCTAGTAAAAGGAAACAATTCTATTCCACCCAGAGTGCCTGGATAATGATCACACACTAAAGGTTATGGAATTAATGTGCTGAGAAAAATAAATTTCATGTCTGAGTTACACCTGTATATCATGTGTCTGCTTATCACTGGTTAAAAAGAAAAGAGTTTGTTTCTTGCTGAAAGGACATTTAAAACCCTCTGTAACGTAAGGGAACAAGGAATTAACTGCATGCTGATGCAACCTGTTATTCCAAAAAAAGTTGTAAGTTTTGAACAATAGCCTTCAACAAACAGGCAGATATTAATTATATTGCCAAGTGTGACACACATCATTATAATCTCAAGAGACACTACTGTCACTCTTTCTGAAGTTCTCAGGCTCTGCAGGCCTTCACAGCTACTGGCACAGCAGTAAATTGTATTTTGAAAGGCAATATATGTTTTTTCCAAACTTGGCAGAGAGGAGAGAGATATTTTAGCATATGATGCAGAAAAAACAGCAGAATAATAGGTGTGTAAGTTTTCTCCATTCTTTACAGCAATCATAAACCCAGCATTAATGCAGTTTCTGTTATTCTTTTAGCCTTGTTGCTGTTTTTACAGAGGAATATGAGAAGAAAAACCCACAAGAAATACACCTCTTCAGTACTTTCTTGCAAATAGTGTAAAATTATGCAGTTGCTCCAATGTCAAGACTTGAACTGCAAGATACAGTTTGTAACTCTTCCCTTTTATTGACCTGTAAACTTCAACTGATTAATTGTCTCACATTAGGATGCAGAAAACAGTCCATGTGAACTTTGGGCCCACTAAGTTTATCATCATAGAAGAAAGTCATAAACTGTCCCTCAGAATTTGCTTGGATCTCTGAAGGTTTCACCGATGATGTATGAAATACTGTCCCTAATAAAATTAATATCAAAATTCCCATTTAATTTCAAGAAGGAAAGGATTTCAATCCTTTTCGAATGCTTAGGCTATTTGATTCTCTCAGTGTCTCTATAGAAATTTAAAATCAGAAGTTATTTGAAATTCAGAATCATCTGTAGCTTGCAAAACATATGACATTAAACACTGCAAAATCATTGCATTTTTTACAAATTTTCTTAATTAATTTTGAAAGATTACCTTTATCTTGTCTTAGAATGAAAAAAGTTAATTCCATTCACATCATGCTTATTTTTATAGCTATCAAAAATTAATTTAGTCTTATGTTTATTTTTCGTAGTGTGCAGGAAAATGATTTTTCAGAAAATGTATTATAAAAAGAAAATATTTTTATAATTTATTGAACATACATTTCTTTGTGATAAAAAATATTTTTTTTAATTTCTCACATCTTATAGTTCCTTTCCAAGTCACAGAATTAGTTTATGGGTGATCTATTATGTTTATTGTATACTGAACTGCACTTTAAACTGACAATTTCATTGGCAAAATTTGTTCTATTTCCCTTGCAATAGAATATACATAAAGCATAAAATCTGAAGAATTTTAAGAACATTTTGATTCAATTTTATATACAAACATTGCCTGAATTACATAGACATAAGGTCTATATACATCCAAAAAGAAATCAGCATAATAAACAACAAGTTATAACTGTTTTGTTTTCTGCAATAATAATCTGAATGAGATCCAAAGATTTTAACTGGGCATTAGAACTTACTATTCTGTGCTTGGCTTCAGTCACGTTATAGGAATGTGTGGTTCCCAGATTTATGAACCTTAGGAAAATATGAGGTATCTCCTCATAACTTATGTTCAGTGCAACAGTGCACCATGAGTAGACAACAAAAAAAAGCTATGTCTCAATATTCAGTGCATGCGTTCGAATAACCATGTTCAACCTTGTTTTGGGATCCAGAGCACAGAGTTTTATTTCTTCTGAAGACAGACAGTTGCCTGTAAGCCTCAGAAGAGGAGATCCTACCTGTACGACAGTGTATTGGCTTGGGTACTCTGCTGGGAGTTAATTTGTTTCACCAACCTTTGAACAGCTACTATGCAGGCAACTATATCTGAATAGTCACCTAGGCTCCATTAATAACCAATGCAGACAAATAAGAAATTCTATGATGTAGATCCTTCAAACTGTTTTAGAAGGAGGTGAATCCTTTCCTAATACAAACATTGGAATCTTCTGGACCATGATTACTCCAATGAAGGAGGTCCAGCTAGGTGTGAATTGCGTTGTTGTCACTCATTTTTTTTTGTGAAACACTGTATCTTTTAAAAGCCATTTCTGTCCATTTTCCAGAAACTAGCATGGCTTTAAATCCAAAACCAGAGTCAGAAACGTTCCCAAGGTATCTCAGGGAGCAATGTTATGCACATCAGGTTTTTAATAATTGATAAAACTAATATTCAGTAGTTAGGCTCTGAGATGTTTTAGTTTTCCGTATATCTTTTTTTTTAAAAAAAAATCCTCTCAACTCAAAGAAAATAGTTGTTTATTTTTTATTACAATTTGAAGGTTCTTATAAGTGTTTCCTGAGTATCTTTAAAAAAAAAATTTGAAAAATGCACAGTGATATTTTAAAACCCGATGATGACTGTTAGCCTATAACAGAGCGCAAAATGCTGCTTTCAAAACCAAAGACCATAAACAGAGGAAATCAACCAAGAGAGATGGTCATACATCTCTGTCCTCTTATATTTAATCATTTTAGACATATAAAAGTTGTCTAACTCAGATGAGATATTTATCTTTTAGAAGGATACAATTAGGAAATATGAGTGCCTCTCAAAGTAAACAATGTTCCATGAGTTGACGTGACTAAAAATCCAGAACACCGCTATCTAAAGGACACTGCAGCATCTACCAGAACCTGAAAAAGTGAACGTTAAGTCTCTACCAATAAAGATTGCTGCACATTATGGGTTGTTTCAAAAATGTTGGATATGTGAGATAAGTTCCACCGATCTGAAAATGCATGAAGAATTCATTCCTTTTGCTCATGTTGATATGTAACTCCAGTTTCCACCAACATCTGTACAACTTCTTCATCCTTTTAATTAAAAAAATATCTCCGAAGACTATCATCTTCAGTGTGTTTCTAGCAAGCATGAGGCAACCCTGAGAAAACATCATTGGAAAGATTACTTTGACGAAAGAGGATGTCTGCCAGTGTCGAGAAGTGACCCAGATGCCATCACTCACAGTTCTCGCAATAGTATTTGCATTGTGTTACCATGTAAGGCACTAATCAAGATTAACGCCACGGTGTCTGGCAAAGTCAAAAGTCATCTCTGTCAAAGAAAGCTTACAACATAATTAAGGAACAAATACAACACTTCACTGTAACAGAAAATGGAAGGAAGTAGAAGCTTCAAGGAAAATATCAGTGTTTTAGTGGGTTTATGTGGTTTGTCAGGGGCTGAGGTAAACAGATCACAGTTATTTAAAAGAATATATGGAAGGGGGGTCACAATAAGGAAAAAATCTCCTCCCAAAATCGGTTGGAAGTCTCTGCAACGATAGACCAAGCCTTTCCTTCAGCCTATTCACAGAGTTTTTGAAGGTTATTCTGGAAATAAGAAAAGGTTAATGTATATAAATGAAGGAAAAAATGTATATAAATGATGATGCAGTCTTTGTAAGTAGTACAGGCAATACTGATAAAATTTCCAGTATTCCAATTCCTCAGTATTGCTTAGTAAGCAGTACAAGATGCATTCAAAAATTAAATGATGATTGTTTTTTTTAAAGTGCCAAATATTATGCAACATATGACTTTATGCAGATACAGCAAAGAGAGCCAAATAGAAATGTTCAGTATAGGGATATTTCTCAATTCCAAGTTAACACTTTAATACCTGAGCTTTGAACATGTAGACTCTTACATTTTGAATTTTGTGGGTTTGTTGTTGGTATCTTGATATGCTGAAAACCAGCTTCCAATTATGTGTTTTGTCCTTTGCTTAAAATCCTATAAGGTACATGTAAAAATGCCTGCCTCGATGCTTATCTGAAATAACTAGGCAATCTAGGAACGAAAAATATCTAATCAACGTCTTGCACCAAAAGGAAAGGGCCATGTCAGTTTATCAGTAGTGGACTTGATACAAGACTTGTTACCAAAACCATTCTTCAATGCATTTTTGCACTCCTGACCTAACTGACAAAAGGAAGTGGCTTGCAGAAGTTTGACCTTTTTGTTGAATAGATTAGCTGGCTGTAGAGCTAACATTTATGACTTTTCTAGGACACCACAGTATGGAAAACAACAGAAGCTGAGTAGAACCCCAAATACAGTATTACTGTAGAGAAATGAAGGATATAGCAGCTATTAATCTTTTATTCACAAGTAATACAGGCTTATACCTTCTTTTAACTTTAATTAAACAAATGTTAACTGTAGTTTTTGAAAAAGGCAAGTGAGGCATAATTTCAGGTTAATATAGATACATGCATGTGTACTGAAATCAGTGTTTACTTAAGGTTTGAATTTTGCCTCATCTGAATAATTCATAAATACAAGTATATATCTATATCACTCTAATTCCTTTTCTTCTGGGATGATTTGAAAGAGAAAATTTTCTTGAACAGAAAAGAGAACATTTTCTTGTGTATATCAAATGTAGACTAATGTTTTCCTCATCTAGTCACTATTCCCAACTAAAGTCTGAAAGAAAGTTCTGCAGAAGAAGAGAAGTACTTCTTCATTTCTTCACTATCTTGGTAAATTTTTAACAGAAAATGTCATCTGAGCGTATTTCTGAACTATTTGAATTTTTATTTATGTTACCTGATAATTTGACCCCTTCTCTTTATTTACACCAAAAATAATCTACCATTCATTTCCTTAATCAAGAGGAAAACCAACAACATCTGTCAGATTAGTGAAACTAAGAGATTTAATGGAAACACACTTTGAAAAAATAATTTTTCAACTCCAACAGCAAAACACTCTATCAGTCAAGCTTTATTACTTCAAGTTTTGTTATTGCTTCAACATTTGTTACAGAATCTTTATGAGCACATTTGCAAAATGCATAATAGGATCACTGAATGGAATAGAAGCAAACAATAAAAATGCACAATAAAACCACACCACTGAAACTATATTACTAACACCACAAATTGCACAATATTACTCTGCAGATAACTTTGCAACAATCAAATACAAGTATTCTTACAGTATTACCCATGTTCTGGTTTGAGATAAAGCAGAATAAATTTTCTAACTTCCCAGTTAAACCTCTTCTAAGTAACTTCATTTCTTGAGAGTTAACAACACGTCTGTCTCTAGAAGTGATAAAGCTTAATATTTATAGTTCTTACTGAAGTAACAGGGCACTGGTAAGCAGAAAAGCCATTGCTTATACTTATTCCTACAGAATCAAGGGCACCCTCAAGCTGGTGATATACCATAATGCAAAAGGAGGGAAAGAAAAGGGTTCCGCTTGCATGGACAGGACAGGTGATCAAAAGCTGATCAACGAGGTGTTCTGTATATGTCATTGTCAGTATAAAGCTGAAGGATCACAAGGGTTAAGCTCTCTTCTTTTATGGTCAGTGTCCAATGAGGACCTCATCTGTTCATCTGCTCCGAGTCCCAATCTGTTCATTCCTCAATCCAGCTTCTGTTTTCCACAGCCTCCAGCCTGAGACTTCCCCTGTGTCTACCCTGCAGTGACCGCAGTGACATACACTAAGGCGTTCGATTTTTATGTTATTTTATTTTTTTAATTAGTATTATTATTTTCCTTTCTATTATTATTGTTTGATTAAAGATATTTTAGTTTCAGTTTCACACCCACGAGTGCTTCTTTCTCACATTTCCCTTTCCCCTCTGCCTGTGGGAGTAGAACTGGGACTATAACAGTATCACAGCATCACAGTAACACAGTATGAAAGTATTACAAGGTTAGAAAGGACCTTTGAGATCATCGAGTCCAGCGTATGACCCAACACCAACACCTACTTATCATCTAAATCATGGCACTAAGTGCCTCATCCAATCTCCCTTTAAACACCTCCAGGGATGGTGACTCCATCATCTCCCTAGGCAGCGCATTCCACTGACCAATCACCCTTTCAGTGAAGAATTTTTTTATAATGTCAACCCTAAACTTCCCTTGATGAAGCCTGAGACTGTGTCCTCTCGTTCTGTCACCGATCACCTGAGAGAAGAGACCAACCCCTGCCTCACTACAACCTCCCTTTAGGTAGTTGTAGAGAGCAATAATGTCTCCCTTGAGCCTCCTCTTCACCAGGCTAAACAACCCCAGCTCCCTCAGTCGCTCCTCACAGGGCTTGTGCTCCAGCCCCTTCACCATCCTCGTTGCTCTCCTCTGGACGCACTCCAGCATCTCAACATCTTTCTTAAACTGAGAGGCCCAGAACTGGACACAGCACTCAAGGTGCGGCCTGACCAGTGCCGAGTAGAAGGGAATGATAACTTCCCTAGTCCTGCTGGCCACACGTAATTCCTGATGCAGGCCAGGATGCCGCTGGCCCTCTTGGCCACTTGGGCACACTGCTGGCTCATGCTGAGTTTCCTGTCCACCAGCACTCCCAAGTCCCTTTCTGCCTGACTGTTGTCCAGCCACTCTGTCCCCAGCCCGTAGCTCTCCATGGGGTTGTTGTGTCCAAAGTGCAGAACCTGGCATTTGGACTTTTTAAACCTCATGCTGTTGGACTCAGCCCATCTCTCCAGCCTGTCAAGGTCCCTCTGTAGGGCCCTCTTACCCTCCAGCAGATCGACACTTCCTCCCAGCTTGGGATCATCTACAAACTTGCTAATGATGGACTTGATCCCCTCATCCAGATCATCAATGAAAATACTGAACAGGACGGGGCCCAACACCGATCCCTGGGGGACGCCACTAGTGACCGACCGCCAACTGGATGTGACACCGTTCACTGTCACTCTCTGTGCTCGGCCATCTAACCAATTCCTAACCCAGCACAGAACATTCCCATCCAAGCTACAGGCTGCCAGCTTCTCCAGGAGTCTGCTGTGGGAGACAGTGTCAAAGGCCTTGCTGAAGTCCAGAAACACCACATCCACAGCCTTCCTCTCATCCACCAGGTGAGTCACATGGTCGTAAAAGGAGATCAGGTTGGTCAGGCAGGACCTGCCTCTCCTAAATCCATGCTGGCTGGGCCTGATGTCTTTCTCATTGTGCAGGTGCCGCATGATTGCACCCAGGATTAAGCGCTCCATAATTTTACCTGGAACCGAGGTCAGGCTGACAGGTCTGTAATTATCTGGATCATCCCTATGGCCCTTCTTGTGGATGGGTGTCACATTGGCCAACTTCCAGTCATCCGGGACCTCTCCAGTGAGCCACGACTGCTGATAAATGATGGAAAGCGGCTTAGCAAGCTCGTCTGCCAGCTCTCCCATCTCCCTAGGATGGATCCAATCTGGCGCCATAGACTTATGAGGATCCAAGTGGCTCAGCAGGTCTCTAACTTCTTCCTCCTGGATGACAGGGGGGCTGTATTTCACCCTTACCCCCTCCACCACTTCAGAAGACCAGTTGTCCAGTGAACTATCTGCCTTACTGTTGAAAACTGAGGTGAAGAAGGCATTAAGCAGCTCAGGCTTTTGCTCCTCTTTAGTTACTATATTTCCCTCAATATCCAATAAGGAGCGGAGATAATTGCAGTCCTTCTTTCTGCCATTAATGTATTTGTAAAAACACTTCTTATTATCCTTAACACAAGTGGCAAATTTGAGCTCCAGCTGGGCTTTTGCCTCCCTTATTTTCTTCCTACATGACTTAACGATATCTTTGAACACAACCTGACTCACCTGCCCTTCTTTCCAAAGGCGATACACCCTCCTTTTCTCACTTGGCTCCATCAGAAGCTCCTTACTCATCCAGACCGGCCATCTGCCCCTATGGCTCGTCTTAAGGCACATCGGGACAGCTTGCTTCTACACCTTCAAGATCTCATTCTTGAAGTACCTCCAGCCTTCCTGGATCCCCTTGTTTTTAAGGACTATTTCCCAAGGTATTCTCTTATTAGTTACTTAAATAATCTGAAATCTGCTTGCCGAAAGTCCAGGATGGACGTCCTGTTCATGCCCTTCCTTGTTTCATTGTTTATGGAAAACTCTTATTATCTCATGGTCACTCACCCCAGACAGCCTCTGACCACAATTGCCCAATTTAGCTGCTGACCAGGCCAAGGATAAAGAAGAAATAAACCAGGGAAACCCAGTATCAGTATTTTGCTCAAGAATTAAATTATTTATTAGTGAAAATGTTATTGGTAATAATGGGACTGTATGAGAATGAGGTTGTCTTTTGTTTTCATAACTTTATGATAAAAATAAAAACTCCTTTAAAAATCTTAATAAGACATATTGATACACACACCAAATGTACCCTCTCTGGTCTACAGAAGAGTAATACTTGACCATTTTCATATCAAGTATTTTATACTTGATAAGGGCAATGTGATTGATCTAGACAGGCAAGGGGAATGAGAATATTCTTCTGAATGGTTACAAAATGCTACATTGTTATGAAAACACAGTGACAAAGAAAACCCCTATGGTCTAACAATTAAAGCTATGTATGTACATTCAATTTGATTCTTAAACAGAAATAGTAATATAAATAATTTTTAAATAGCAGTTTTTATAACATACATAATTGTGTTCTATTACTAATTCTCAGTTCAACTAAAGATATTAAGTAGAGGGACCCTTATCAGAAGCATTTTCCAGGTATCTAATACTGTTTGTGGAATACAACTAAGGGTCAAATTTTTCTTAAAATGACATTCTTCCTTGCCTAATATATTCAATGAATTTGTATTCCAACTGTATTGTAATTCCAGGAATTATCAGTCTTATAGCCAATACTTCAAGGAATATATCAAAACTTACTTATAAATCCTAAAAAAATCAAAATGTAATACTGCCCCAGCTATTAAAAGATATAGTGGCACAGGTCTGTCATTAACCCATTGATTGTAGCAACCTGATTCTTCAAGGGAAATTTTTACAACTTTCTAATATTGCTGAAGTAATCCATACGTGTGTGTGTATACTTATCTCCCCAAATTCATTATGGCTCACAAGTCTTCCATGCACCTCCTGGTTCTGAAAGAAAGACTATCGATCCACTGTCTTTATGTTGGATTCCTCATAAACATGTAATTTACATTCCATTTTGGTATTTTCTGCTAGTTGAAGATAGAGGAGATAAAGGCACTGTTATTGCAAGTGTGGAACTGAGAACTCAAAGTAATATTCGACTAGAAATAAGAAAGGGGACAGCAAAATGTTTTCCCATTGGTGATGCTAATAGGATGAGGCCTTTATGTTCTCTAACTGAATTTAGGGCTCTTTTAGTATCCTAGAGACACTGCAAATGCATGGTTTGTGAAGCAAGTATCAAGTTCAGTAGTCTTTCTCATCTTGCCTTTGAGAAATCACACAAGCTGGTCACTCAAGCAAAATGTACCAAATCACAAAGAATGGACTTAAATTTCCGGTGGCATATGAAAACGAGCTTGTGACTTTGACCATGGTTTTAGACAATGATATAAATAAATAAATAAATAAATTCAACAGTAATAAAATATAATTAAATATAATTAAATATAAATTAACTATAACTATATAACTAAAAATACAAATACAAATACAAATACAAATACAAATACAATCAATAATTAAACACAATAAAACTCCCCATGCACATCTGGTAATACATAGCTATTGCAAAAATGTCTTCCTGACAAATTGAAGTGTGCTGATATATGCCTGCATATTTCAATAAAGCATTTAAGAAACTTTATTGATTAAAAAATGCATAGATCCTTTATAGTGTCTGATTTCTCATTATTAACACCAGTATCATGTAAAACACACACATCCTCAGTTCAAGGTAGAATTCAAAGTATGCAAGCAGAGAAAGACTCTTTACACTATGTATTTAGTGAAATTAAATGTCATAGAAGTGGTGAATCTGGTATATAAGTGTTACAGTCTGTGTTTTCCTAAGCCACAATTGGTCCTAAAATATCGCAAAATTAGAGTAGTAATCTTTATAAAGGTGAATGGATTGTTCAATATTTTTTTTTAGTTTCTCTTGTGTCCTAAGAAGTATCAAATTTATACATCAGAAAAACAATTTCATTGACTACCTTCTAGGTTCTTGGTTTTTTATTAATTTAAAATACTTTACTTCAACCAGCAGAATGTAAACCAGAAGGCTATGAAATGTTACTAAGAATTCCTTCTAAAAGTTTTAACCATGCTAAGTTGAGATGACAAAGCGGGGTTACAGTTTTCCAGAATAAGATAAACTATTTCCAATTGGAAATTTGAGCCTTTTTAGGGGACTTCACACAGTTCATATGAGAAAATTGTTTATTTCAAGGGGGAAAAATCAGGCATAAATTACAGATATAGAATATGATTGCTTAGTATTAAGTGCTAATGACAAATTAAACCATGAAACATACAAGTATATAACAAAGTGACTATCTCTGGTGAACAGACTGACTCTTCTTCTATTGTTGTCTTAAACATCAACTGATTCTACTTGTATTATCTTAAACATCTTCATGAGTGCTGTGGCTTCTGCTGGGCTGCCTGTGCTGCTGCAGAGGAGGGGGAGAAGGTGCAGCAGCAGGGGCTGCCCCCCCCACACACCTGACTGCACATGCGGGCCCAAAGGGTTCAAGCAGAGGTTATTCTAGTAAGGGTCTGTTGGACTGCCAGAGACCCTGAAGTCCCTGACTCCAGGAGAGTTATAAAGCAGGTATGTTTGTTGTGGCACTGGGTGCAAGGGGGACCACTCCTCCTAACTTGCACATCAAAGGAGAAAGTGATTCCATATTTATTACACATAATCATATCTATTCATTACATTTCCAAGGATAGGCAGGTCTATTACAATGAATTCATTATCATAAATCTTCTTTTGGGGGTCTTTGGGGTGAAGACAACAGTCTTCCTAACTATGTCTGAGTTGTTCCAAGCTGTTAACCACAAAGCCAGTTAAAACCAGCTTTTTGATAAAACAGAGGACCTCGGTAACAATGTAGTTCTGCCCTGATGCTTCACAAGGGTGTTAGTTCCCCTTATCTTTGCTTACACATACAAGACAGTTCTCCTTATCTTTGCTCACACATATAAAAGACAGCACAGCTGCAGGCTAACTTATATCAAAGCAAATATTTAACTATTTCTTTTCACCCTCAGCCCCAATTCCAGAACTTTCCCAAGGAAGCTGCCGTGCATGCGCCAATTCAATAACTTTTGCGGCAAAATCATCCCTCATGCTAATGAAGGGGGCATGGACTTATCCTATAAATAGACTGCCCAAAAGACATCTGCTGCATGATCATTGCCCCATGGAAACCTCCTGAGAAGACGTGCAACAGAAGAACTGCAGGACCACATCCTCCTGAAATCATGTTTTCCAGAGGCCCATGGAGTGGTGGCTATTCTCCTCTTTCCACCTTCTTGCCCCTTCCCCCATTACTCTTATTCTTCTTTCTTCTTTCTCTTCTTTCTTCTGTTTTCCATTACACTAGCGTGCATCGGATTGGATCCGAGTTGTGTTGTTTTGTCTGGCTGCCTTAAGGGTATCAGATCATGATCTGAACAGATTGGGATCTATTTTTGCAACTTTTGGGAAGTTGGCAACTGGGAGTGCACTCGAGTATTTGATTTGACATTTTGGCTGTGCCCAAAACATTGATTTGCTGTTTTGGCCTGTCCAAAATGAATACTGATTTGTGAGTTTGGCTGTGCCCAAAATAAACACTGCTTGAATTTACCCTGGGCAATTTGTCAGTCTCCAATTCACTGCCCAGACATCAAAGGACCCTTCCCTCTCTGACTGAGGAGGATGGGGCCGGGGACAGGACCCGGGGCCGGGAGCAGGCCCTGAGAGTTGGGAAAGGCCTTGGAGATGATCAAGTCCAAAGCCCTGACTGAGTGTGTGGAGGTTCAAAGCCTTAAACATCAGTACCTGCAGCTGCAAACCCTTCTCCCCCAAGCCTGGCACCAGCGCTCCCCAAGGCTGTGCTGCCCTCCAGGGCATCACTCGCGATTTTGCATCTTTACTGCCTCATCCTGGCTTTTGCCCCATGAGTCCCTCTCCTTTTCCTCCAGCAGGAAGGGGAACATAAGGTTTCCTGGCTGCTCTGGTGGCATCACTGCAGGGGTGATGGCCCCATCAGAGCTCACTCCCTGCTGGTGACAGCTTTGCTGTTGGGGACATCACTCTCCAGCAGCCCATAAACCCCGATGGTGCCCAGTGCCCTCACCTCCGTAAGCGGGACCCCCTCTGTGCACAAAGACCCCATGCCCCTGGGGCGGCCGTGCCAGCGTCTGCAGCCACTTCCAGCCCTGGGAACGCATAGCAAGTGGAAAACTCAACCCCGCAAGCGCCGTGTGTGTCAAGGTCAGGACAGCTGGGCAGAGTCAGAGCAGAGCAGAAGGGCAGTGTGGGCAGCAAGCGGGGCAGAAGGTCTTCAGAAGCTCTGCATTGTGTTCGTTGTTGGGCACTGACAGATATCTGCAGCTGAGACAGGGACCTTGATATCACACCTCTGTGACATAGCAGCTCTGGTGCCAGGTGCACTGTGGGTGATGGGGGCACCCCCCTCATTGGTGGCTGTGGATCTATTAACCTGCACCCCCTCAAAATTCCTAAGCCCGAAAAATTATACTTTCCTGCTGTTTTAAGAGCTTCTTCCCAACCATCCTATCATGCCTGGCAGCCATCCACACCCTTCCAAAAGGGTTTTCTCCACCTCTTTCATGCAGTAGCTGAAGTTTACCTGATGTTTTATGGATGCTCCTTCATAGTCTCTGATCTCAGCCTGCATCTGCACAGCACGTGGTGCTGACCGCTGCACAGGGTTCTTTCTCAAGGGATGAGCACATCATTGAAGGCCATCCCATGGTGCAGACCTACCCAGGATGCTTGTTTTCCCTCCAGCTGTGGGGCTGCAATAGCATTGCCCATGTCTGCCATGGCAGCAGAGCTACTTAGGACAGCTCTTGCTAATCCTCATGGTCCACCCAGGGGAAGAACAGTCATGGAAACTGGTGGAAGCCAGGCTGTGAGATATTTAACAAGTGGGTTTTGCCCAGGCTTTCTCTGGGATGCTGGGGCAAGTTGTGCCCATCCTTCCAGAAGATGTCTGTATGTACTGAAAAGCCAAGGAAAAACCCAGTCCTGCCTCACATACAAGTGCCGGCCACTCACCAGGAAGCACCTTCAGAGCCTCAGAGCCATGCACCCCTCATCATCCTCTGCTCCTTAAGGTCTCATCATCCAGCAGTTCTTATGGGTCAGTAGACGAGCAACAGTAACAGCAACCCAAAGGCAAAACCCCAGCTGCAATTCCTGCAGCCACTCGACAGGTTCAGGTGACACCAACAGGGTCGTCACAGAGTGTCTGCAAGGCTGGAGCTTGTCTTTCCGGTGACATTTGATGCAAGGCAGCTCCTCCACACCATCCAGCTCTGCTGCAACAGGCAATGTCTTCTGTGTTTTCTCTGAAGATGGTAGCACCCTTCAACGCTAGGCAGCACGGGTCCAGGTGAGCAGCCCTTGCCCATGGCTGCAGCATCAGGAATTGCCAGAGCCAGCTCAGATGCCTCCCAGCACAGACACACCTCAAGGGGTCTTGTTTCAGACAGATTTGGGTGGGGGTTTTGGGAAAGCTTCTTCCAGTCCTGTGTAGAAAAGATTTCTACACTTTTTTAAAAACAACTGTTTAAAAAGAGCAGAAATTCTGTTTACAACTCTTCAACAATTGAGATTTAAGCTATGAACAGCACTGTGTTCACAGGCGTCAGTCATTTACATCTTAATTTCTGACAAAATGAAAGCCCCCAATTGTTCCAGCTGTAGAACTACTGAGTTCAATAAAAATGTGGATGAATTTTACAAATGATAAATTGATGTGGGGTATTGAATAAGGGTAATCCTAGTTCAAATTCTCTAACTTTCATTTTCCATCTTTGCTGTACCTTCAGCTACACCAAGATTGTAATGATGAAGGCATTAGGTCAGTCACTTCCTTAAACATTATGGGACTCTCATCCAGTTCCCAAAGAACGCTGGGAAGTGAGAAAGAACTGAACAATTTATGCACAAGAAAATATTGGACCAAAGCGATCCTGCCATGGAGCTGCAATCCTGCTTCTTTGCTGGTGTGGGCACTGACAGGGCATCCAAGCAAGGGCTGGAATGTCTGTTCCTCTTGCTGAACCCCAAAGCCCGTTTGCAGGGAGCTGTAAATCCCTTCAGCCAGGCTCATGGCAGGGTCTTTTCTGCCTCGTTAGGTTGTTGTAACATCATAGAATCATAGAATGGGTTGGAAGGGATCTTAAAGATAATCCAGTTCCAACCCCCAGCCAGCTTCCTGTGCCTCACCAGCACCACGAAGGGCAGGGACAGGCAGCCAGGAGCCATGGGCAAGAGATGGAGAACACTGAGCTGGGAGGGGGGAGAGAGAGGAGAGAGGGAAGGGAGAGGGGGAAGAGATAAGGAGGGAGAGGGGGAGAGCAAAGGAGGGAGGGAGAGAAGGCAAAGATGGAGACAGAGGGGGAGAGAAGGGGGGAGAGAAGACCCTGCATAGCACCCCTTCCACCCAGCAGGACCCTCTGCAACCCCCAGGGGAAGCCAGACTAATGAGCAGCTCATTAAGGAGGGTCTGGGCTAAGGAGTACCTAGGGGAAGCCCCTGCTTCCCTGCAGCTCCCAGCATCGCATCCCCTCGGAGCTCTGCCAGCACCCCCTGCAGCCCCAGTCCCAGGGCACTCCAGCATCAAAGCCCACCACTGCCTCCCACACTCTGTGCGTCACTCTGAGTGGGGAAGGGGGTTCAGAGCCCGTCTGGAATCAGAGAGTATGTTGGTTGGTGAGACTGACTCTACTTGTATTGTCATTTTAAACATCATCTGACTCTATTTGTATTGCTGTCCTTAACATCTTGAGTGCTGTGGCTCCTGCTGGGCTGCCTATGGTGTTGCAGAGGAGAGGGAGGAGGTGCAGCAGGTGATGCCCTCCCCACCCCCTCTGACTGCACCTGCAGACTCAAAGGGTTAAGGCAGAGGTGATTCTGGCAAGGGTCTGTTGAACTACCAGTGACCCTTGAGCCCCCAGCCCATATTCCAGGACCTCCCCAAAGGAGCTTCTGCACATGCGCCAATTTGAGAACTGTTGCAGCAAGAGCCTCCCTCATGCTAATGGGGGGACATGGACTTGCCCTGTGAATAGAGCCTGCCAAGAAGGCAGGGGCTGTGCCCACCACCCCATGGAATCCCCTTGAAGACACTGCAAAAGAACCACAGGAACACGTGCACCTGAAGACCACATTTTCCAGAGGCCCATGGAGTGGTGACTATTTTTGACTGTGTCCAAAACGAATACTGATTTGATGTTTTGCCCGTGCCCAAATTATTGATTTGCTGCTTTGACTGTGTCCAAAATAAATACTGATTTGTTGTTTTGGCTGTGCTCGAAATAAACAGTGTTTGAATTTACCCTGGGAGATTTTGTCGGTCCGTAATTCGCCACGCAGATATCAAAGGACCCTTCCCTCCCTGACTGAGCAGGTCTGGGGGGACAACCTGGGGCAGGAGTGAGTCCTGACACTAGCAGCTGTCTTAAAGGAAGAAAATAGCATTCTAATGATATCTGAAAAGCCTTTTCAGCATAACTGTGAAATACAATCAGTACGTCAAAACACAGAGATAGATATTGAAGTTTGACTCCAAGATATCATTGAAGACATTGTTATTTTACTCTGAATTGCAAATTTTAAAGTCTTAATTAGAGAGCTCTAGAGTAGGTGTGATATATTGAGTTAATTGATGAATTACTTGTTTGATTAAAGTATGATTAAACAGATTTATTTTTATTTCATATTCTAAAAATGATAAATTACTTTAAAACCAGTCCTGTAATTAAGATACACATAAAGTAAATGAAGAGATTAATGTTTAATTAACTAAGGTCTTAGCTATAGCACTTGAGGGTCTATTAATTAAAGAATATCTACATAGCTATGCTGGCCTAACAATTTTTTCATGGAACTTTTGTAAAATGGAACTATTTTGTATAACATATTAGGCTAATTACTGAAATGGCTGAAGGGTTATCTTTTTCCTCAAAGAAGAGACTTGTTAGTGTATATTCTTGCGTACAGATGAAAATTTACCGATTTCCATCACACACAATTCTGATGTTAAGTACATTACATAGCTGCTGGGCCAAATTAGTTTTGACCATGACTCCACAATTGAATTGTGATTATATTAGATCCATCTCTTATTGACTAAAGCAGAAAAAAGATCAATCTGGAGATTGAGAAAATGGTATAGTTCCAAAAATAGGCAGATATATATTTTAAATTATTTTAATTCATTGTTTCTTTATTGAAAGCCGCATAAATTTCCATATCTATCTCTTCAGCACTGCAGCATCTTGGTGCTTCTAAAGTATTGTCATGGCTGCTAAATACAGAGTTTGAATTTAATACTAACTGTGAATCTTACAGTGAAGTAATGGCTTAACAAGCCTGTATTTCCATTTTCATTGGAAATAGCAGCATAGTCACAACCAAGCAAAATCATGTGTGCTCTGAGATCTCAAGGCAAATGTAACATAATCTCTTTCAGTGGTCCATGTGCGATCATCAGTTCAAGGATCCATAAAAAGTCTTCAACAATTGTATTTTTAAACTATCAATTTTCAACACACTTGACAATGTTAAAGGTTTTCATACTAATGAGTTATTTCTATTCTGAACTCAGACAGTTTTTGTATTAAAAATTTTGGCATGTAAATTTTACTAGCCCATGGAGAACTATTTTCTATTTTTTTTTCCTCAGCTAAGCTAGAAAGCAAAGATCTGATAACAATATTAACCAAACAAATATTAGTTTTGTCATAAGATTTCAAATTGCTATTGGTACATTTCCAAGCTCAGCAACTAAATATACAAAATTAAGCCTTCCTCGTCATATTATCATAAAATAAATTGACCATGAGTAGTAACATCATCGTGAAATTGATTATGGCAATGTAGTTTTTCATTTTGCTTTCAAAATTATTTATGAAAAAAAGGAAAATTTAGATGAAGTTGTCGGCTTCTCTCGTGTTTGTATTTCAGTTTCAATGTTTAAATTTCATATACATAATTATATGATTAGACATTCAAAGAATTTTACACCCTTCAACTGACTTCCAAACAGAAAAACTTTCCTCTTTGGGAGGCTGACAAGCAGAGGTAGTCTTGAGATTCCGGGGAATTCTGAACATTTGCAGCAATTACAAGGTGATTAAGAGAGGACTTTGGTGTTGATTTGACTTGAATAAATGTTAAAAAAATGTTTTATTTACTATTATAATTTTTTCATTATTGTTGTTTTTATAGAGATCTTCACTTGGGTCTTAAACCCTCCAAGTCTCTGTGCACACATTAAGATCCTATTTGGAAATAACCTGTTCAAGAATATAGTCAAAGAATGGCATAGATAGTCAATACTAAAATTCTTCAGTTTCACATGCAGAGTCTGTCAGAAACAATGCAGATGCTTAGGGAATGGTATAAGACTAGGTCATCTGTAGTGATGTTTTCCCTGATGCTTACATTCTTCCGTGGTATAATGAGTTGTGACTCAAGGTCTTCCTCACCCAGAGGTGATGTCTTTCTATTTAATAGAGCTCAAAGCAATTTTCTTTAAAAATCTGTCCAAATATTCTTTTGAACATACATCAACTTAGACCACTCAAAATGACCTGTGGGAACAGTTCAATGGCTTAACCACGTTTTCTGTGAAGTATTTCTTTTCATTAGTTCTGAACCTGAC
Organism: Neomorphus geoffroyi; assembly: GCA_033558235.1. Lineage (NCBI taxonomy): Eukaryota > Metazoa > Chordata > Aves > Cuculiformes > Neomorphidae > Neomorphus > Neomorphus geoffroyi. The sequence goes on from JAUMJM010000005.1 coordinate 25,671,561, forward strand.
ACCATATACGTTTCACTGGGAAAGAGAGTAAACAACATTCTCCATGACCTCTATTTAAGACTCCTGTAGATTGTAGAGCAAGAAGCCTTGGTACAGATTCTCTGCTCTTAGTGCGATCGAGCTCTTCATCTCTTTACGTCTACAATAACTATACCAAATAAAACCAAAATATTTCCTCTCATTTACAGCCAGAAGCATTGTATCACAAGAAAGGAGTCCTGGTTTAGCTTACTTACAGTTGAAATTAACTTCCTTTAGACCACTGATATAGCAGTCAGTGGCATATCAGATCAGTCTGGTTATTTGCTTTTCCTTTCCCTAGGATGTCATACTGAACATCATTAAATACAAAAACATTTTCAAGGTTTGCTGGGAGGCAAAATGAGACAAGTATAGCATTCAGGTATCATATATTTCCCTGATCTTAAATGAGATTGTATCTGGTCACATGTACAAAATATTGTTAATCACCTGATTTATCTGTTTACATTTTTTTCTTCTGTTTCATGTTATTTCTGACTCTCACTCTCATCTTCTGTGGTTTTAGTGATATAGTAGTCTTCAAACAAAAACTTAGTTAATTGTCAAATATTAAAAGTGAGCCATAATTTTAATCAGTAGTATATTTCAAAGTTACCGAAAATCAAAACACCACCACTGCACATTAACATATTTGGTTCATGCTTGTTATGATTTTTATATTGTTGATTTTGAACATCAAAATTCAAAGTCCAATTCAAAAGAAAGGTTCAACAGAGAATGCTGAAATATGTATTTTCTAGGACAGAAATTACTCTGGATGTATATTTGGAAGATGCAGTTCACGTAGTAATTGCATAGATTTTTGTCTGGCAAAAATAGTCTGAAGTCAATACAGCTTTAAAAATTTATATCTGATTAAGTTTTCTCATGTTTTGCAGCATAATGGGATAAGCAGGTGTTACTACTGACCTTCAGATTAATGTCCTGCTTTCTTTAAGAAATGCTCATCTCTTCTTAGTGTTTTTTGCATGTTTTCCTTGTGTCCAAAACAAATTCTGTCTATAAATAGCATATACCTTCTTTCCTATCATGAAAATAAAAATAAACATGTTTTGAAGCTAGGAAAGACGGATGGTACTGCGACATCATCAATCTATGAATTGTTGTTCTGAAAATATTTTTATCTTTGTTGTTCTCTTCATCAAGTGAAAGGATGATAATGGATGTGCATACATGGACTCCGGTAATTTTTTCATTTACAAACAGTGTTTCTGAACAGTGGTCTACCATTATACTGTTAATGTTTCAAACCATAAGAAAGTGAAAGTAATCACCTGGTCAATTTATCAGTGCCTCTGTGAATTGTCCAGGACATCCAGAGGTGCTTTAAATGTTACTAGCCTAAGTCCTCATAAGGGAATGAAGATTCAAACAACATGAATACTCCTGAAGATATTTTTGCAACTTTTTGTAGTTGACAGTGGATGTTCTAGGCATAGTCCTACTTTATCATATGACAGGTAAGAGTAACAGTGAGTTTTATCTGAAAACCCTGAGGTGTTTGTCTGGAAAATCTAAACATATTTTTCAGTCCTATGACTAGAAAGAGGATATATTACCTTAAATCAAAAGGGGACTTCTATGATTTGAGATTATAAATATTTTGCCTGTTTCTTAACACATTTGGGAATAAGAGAAGGGTTGGTTTCTTAAATCTGTAGTAAGGGAAAAACAAAAAAAAAAAAAAAAAAAAAAAAAAAGAAGAGAGAAAAGAAGAGAGAAGAAAGAGAGAAATGTGTAAGAAAACCACCACCCCGGGCTCCAGCATTGTCTTCACAACCCAAGGATGGCAAGCTCATTCCCTAATTTTCTCCCTTTTCCTACCTTTAGTTGTTCCCCTAAGTATTCTGTAATATATTCTGTGCAATCCTGGACTGCTTTTCTCCTATATCCTACAATTAGTTCTGTGCCCCTAAGCAGTAACACTGCTCAGTATACAAGATTAGCTGAAGAGCTGGTCCTGTTAATTCCTCTTAGTGGGTTTTTAATAGAACATGGGCTAATGGTTCTGCCAGGACAGCCCTGGGAGGTATCCAGATAATGTATTCATTTCGTGGTCCTTAATTTTGGTTCCTGCCAGACATAGAATCTTAGAATCATAGAATGGTTTGGATTGGAAGGAAACTTAAAGATCATCTAGTTCCAACCCTGCTACCATGGAAAGAGACATATCCCGTTAGACTAGCCTGCTCAGGGAGCCATCCAACCTGGCCCTGAATACTTCCAGTGAGGAGACATCCCCATCTTACCTGGGCAACCAGTTGCACTGCCTCATCACCTTCATTCTGAAGAATTTCTTCCTAGTGTCTGTCTAATCTAAATCTTCCCCCTTCCAATTTAAAGCCATTCCCCCCTTATCCTATCATTACATGCCTTTCTAAAAAGTCTCTCCTCAGCTTCCTTGTAGGCCTCCTTCAGGTACTGGAAGGCCCCTACAAGGTCTCCCTGCGGCCTTCTGCTCTCCAGGCTGAACAATCTCAGCTCTCTCAGCCTATCCTCATTGCAGAGGTGCTCCAACATTATTTGCTCTGTGCTCCTCTAGGCTTGCAAAGACGGACATTTAATGGGTTGATGGCTTCTGTGATGGACCTGGACATAGACAGGCAGGGCTTTATCTGTGGTCTTCCCTGAGTCTCTCTGAGCTCTTTTGTGGGTCTGTAGATGAGCTTTATCACATAACTTAATGTAAACTACCTGTTTTGCTTTGAGGAACCACCAATTTAATTTGCTGTAGATGTGCATCATTTAAAAATAGATAAATGGAATTCTAAATAAAAGGAAGATCAAGTATCTCAAGAGACAGCAGCAGTTAAACTCCTGTTCTTCTGCAATACTGATAAGCTAGTGTAGCAGCAAATAATAGATATTTACTCTCCCAGACAAAATCAAAAGTACTCAAGTAGGAAAATTACTAGATAAGCTTAATTACCTACAATAAAACCATTCTACCATGAAATTTTCATGAATCTGATATAAAACTTCTGATCATATTGATATAAAATAACACCTCATCCAGCAGATACAATTACGTTCCATCCCTCCATGGTTATTTTTGTGAGTTTCTAGGTGTTTTCCTGTCACTTTTCACTAAGTCCATAATTTTGGGTTTAATTCCCTGTATATCTGCTTTATAGAGGAGACAGCAATTTTGATGTCTTATGTAATTGCAGCCATGTGGCGTCACATCTAATCAAGTGTAGTAGTGTCTTGATTCTGAGTATGATCAGGCAAATACTTAGACTGTAAGAAGTATCATAGACAATCTTTGTTTAAAGAACCCAGCCTCCTGTCCTCCACGCATTTGCAGTTCATAGACTTCCTGAAGTAGGCAAAGATATTATTAATTTAGTACCTGTTAAGAGTCCTCACAGATTGGATCTATCCATCTTCAGTCTTTATAGATCGTATTTCAATGATCTCATCTGATCTCATTTGTACCCTTGAAAACCTTCAGCATCTGAAGTGTCCTTTGTCTGGGAATGAACTGTCCATGGGGTAAATAATTGCTCACTTTGCTTGCTTGAGTTTGCCTCCTTCTAGTTTCATTTGATGCTCTGTTAATTCACCCTCTCCATGTCAGTCTCATAACACTGTAACACTCATAATGGAGGGGTGAAATCCATGGACATGCAGTAATGTAGCTAATTTAAGTCCTTACTGCACTGAGATTTTACTGAAAATAAGATTAAAAAAAACCCAAACAAACCCCCAAACTCCTCCTTCCCAGGTACTAAATTCCATTACAGACAAATCCCACCTGTCTATTAATATGTCATTCCTCCATGTGTGTATTTGTCTATGTATATATATAAAAAAATCTGTGCTATTTCTCCTTTGCTATTAAATTTATTTAAATGTTCAGTGTAGGTAGACAGGAAATTAGTTGATTCCATGAACATTTGGTTTGGAAAAGTCTCAGGGACAGTTTGGAGGTCCTTCTAAACTCTGCGAACTGATTTTGAAGTGAGTGAATAACATTAGAAATGGGTTATGAGACAGATGTTATCATATCTTATTTCCATCTGGGAGAATATAAACCAGTTCAATTCTGTATTAGAGGACTTGTAAAACCAAGGAATTTTGGACTTCTGTAGAGAAATTACTTACAACAAGAAAGAAATACAGTAAAATATTCAAATCACAAAACAGAATGTAAGATAAGAGAGGATGAAGGACTGGAAAAATATTTCAGGCAAGACTGAATCAAAGCAATCACATTCATATACAATGAGGAAAATCTCATGTAATAGGAAAAATAAGATTAAAAATGTAAGCAAGGTGCACTTTCACTCTTCAATGAGCTCAGGTTTGGTCTTTTTGTATAAAGTATCCACATCTGCATTACAACACTCACAATTGTTCAGAAACATCATGTACCTGCCTTCAACTTTATCTTTTATTCACAGGGGTTAGATATCCTGTCCCACAGCCATGCATTTGTCCGTGCTTGTCTGTTCAGTCCATAAAAGTGTACTATTAAGGATAAGCTTGTCTTGCTGGGCAACCAATAAATAATACTCTTCTTTCATGTAAATTGTGGCATCTCTTTCCTGTTTCAATCACATCACATCTGTCTGCTGTGGATGCTGACGAGTGGAAGCTGTTGTGAGAACTAGACATATTTCAGGGAGACAAGAACAAAAAGAAGCACCCAACAGAGAGCCACAGACACACTGAAGCATATTTTACTCCCTTATCAAAGTGCCAGCACGCCTTACAGAGATCACATATGGAGCTACTGAAGTCAGTCACAAACCTGGCCAGAAAGAGAAGACGTAGTTGACATTTTCTTTCAGTTCTGGCCTAGAAGAAAAAGCACAAAGTATTATGTCTCCTTGCTGCCTCAGATGCCTGAAACTGAGTATAGAAATTCAAGATATCGGTCCTGTTGGAGCTCTTTTTCACCACAAAGACAAGAGATTCTGCCTGAACAGAATGCGGTTCCAATTTTTTCTCAATTACACAGTCGTAACTCAAGAGTTTGAGTTGACAGTTGTTGGATTAGTGATTTGCAAAGCAAAGATTGTTTCCTATGACTGTTCATTGACCTTTGAACAGACTTCTTAAATGCACTGTGTTTATCAAGGGTGCTTAGGCTGAGTGATTCATATGCATATGATAATTGGAAGGACATCTAGTAGCTCATTAAGAATGATTTGATTAATCACAAAAGAAGGATCACAAGCTCCATGACGGTATGACTAAGGGCAAATCATGCCTGATGACTTTGGTGGTCTTCAACAATGGGAATACAGCATTGGTGGGTAAGGGAAGAGTAACTGACATTATCTACTTGAATTTCTGAAAAGCATTTTACACTGTCCTGCATGACATTCTTGTCTCTAAAATGGAGAGACATGGATTTGACAGCTGGACAGTGTATAAGGAATTGGCTGGATGGTTGCACTGAAAGAGTTGTGGTCAATGGTTTAATGTCTGAGTGGAGATCAGTGAAAAATGACATTTCTCAGTGGTCAGTATTGGGACTGGTGTGTTATAGACATGGGCAATGGGATTGAGGGCTTCCTCAGCAAGTCTGCTGACAACACCAAGCTATGTGATGCAGTCTACATGCTGGAGGGAAAGGAAGCCATCCAGAAGGATCTGTACAGGCTTGAGAGTCAGGCCTGTGTGAATTTCATGGGGTTAAAGAAGGTCCTGCAAGGTCCTGATCTGAGTTGGGATAATTCCAAACACTAAGACAAGCTGAATGGAGAATCAATTGAGAGAAGCCCTCAACAGAAAATCTTGGTGATGGTGATGCACGAGAAGCTCGATATGAGCCAGCAATGTGTGTCTGTAGCCCAGAAACTCAAGAATGTCCTGTGCTACAACAAAAGAAGCAGGTCAAGGTGATTCTCCCCCTCTACTCCCCTCTCTGAGGCCTCACCTGGAGCAGTATATTCAAGGAAAAACTCTATGAGGGAGTGGTAGGACCAGGAACAATAATTTTAAACTGAGATAGTGGAGATTTAGATGAGATATTAAGAAGTAATTTTTTAATGTGAGGATGGTGAGGCATTGGAACATGTGGTCCAGAGAGGCTGCGGATCCCCCATCCATGGAGACATTCAAGGCCAAGTTGGATGAAGTTTTGAACAACGTGGTCTAGTGGAAGGTGTCCCTGGCCATGGTAGGAAGGTCAAAACTCAATGATTTTTAAGGTCCCTTCCAATCCAAACCATTCTATGATTTTACGATCTACACCTATATTGTAATCAATTTATATATTAAATATTTATTTGCAGAAATTTCATTCTGCTGGTTCAATCGTGAAATAATTGCAGAAAAGAACTTATCAAAACAGGATATGGATTTGGTTTGAGTGAAGTCAAGACTTAGAAAATAAGGGATGGTTTTGTACTAATTGTCTTTTGCTCAAGGTTAACTGTCATCTTATATGGTGTCAGTAGACTATATTCATGTATCTTCATGCCTGTATGCATATCAATCGGTTTCATTGTATTGTAAATTTGAGATTTTGGAGAGACATTCTTTGGTATATCTGCTTTTTTAATGTTTTTAATTTTTTTTATTAATCACTTTTTATTAATACCTGTACAGGGAATGGGTATAAGGAATATAACATTAATCATGAAAAGCTGTTAAACTGTTCATCTAATCAGCTGGTTATCTATTTTGCCTTTACAAGCAGACAATAAAGAAAATAAAAAGGGACAAAATCAAGATTTGAGGTACATGTGATGCAAAATCCTTCATATGTGCATTACTGATATAGAGGAGAAAATTCCAGTGACTTTCTTGGAAAGCGGAGACTCACTGGAAGAAGGAAAGCTGTTTTGCTATGCTAAGATAGAAAGCAAGTTGGAAGAATTAGTAAAATCTATTAAGTGGTAAAATTAACTTGATTAAGTCCATACACATAACTCCTTTTCAGTTTCAATATAAACTTCCTGCATAAAGCCAAAGGTCAAATCACGTATTGTGCAGTAAGGAATGAATAAGCTAAACATTAACAAATAAACAGCTATAAAATGTAAGATGGTAACACATAAGCACATATGCATACACAGAGGAGACAAGTCATTAGATTTTTACATTTACTTCTATGAGTTAAGACAATAAATGTGCTCTCACTTTAATTTATATCTTTGTGAGTCCAGTTACTTTCTATCCTAATAAGAATGATCTTATCTTCTGGGTCATTTATCCTTCATGAGCTCATGTTTTCAAGGTGAATGGATTTCAGTTAAGGAGAACAAATATATTGCTTCCAGACATGCTTTATAAATGTTGTCTGGTGTCCTGTCGGTGTTTTAAAAGGTTGTTTCAACTGATGAGAATAAAATGGTTTTTTATTGTTTATTATTATAAAAATGCAAAATGTAAAGGCAACTTAGCTGCATGGAGACGCTACTGAGTTTCTACATTTGGACAAGATAGTAAAATCTACAAGGATATTTACCAAGGACTAGACAACATTTTCTAATAGTATATTAGATGAATTCACTTGTAACTGTAGAGTTGCCTTTCAAAGTGTCACAATGATTGAAGCTTATGACAGAAGTTAATGCTTATCACCAAATAAAAAACTGGTTTCCACAGCTATAATAAAATTGTTACCTCATTTTTTCTCTGAAACATAAATCAAGTAAACTTTAAACATTGTGCTTTATACTAAGTGGTAAATTATAATAAATGATCACTTCAAAATGTGAGTCCTTGATGTCAAGAAAGGAAAAATGACACTGGAGGATGAAATTGGATCAAAAATACTCTAGGAACCAAATTCCAATTTAAACATCGTTAGTTTTTGTTTCAAGCACCAGCACATTTCTTTCCATTCACCAATAGAATATTATTTTTTAATGACAAAAATTATGAGACTGAAATTTCTCCAACATTTTGTACCACTGTTTCCTCAAATTTTATTTTATGGTATTTCAACTCTGAGTAGTGCTAAATAATAATATTAGTAATATGATTTTTGTACAAGCAAAAGTACAGTACAGTGTACAGTGTGCAGCTCTTCAGAAGCTGTAAACAAAAAAAGGGAAAAACTATGAAAGGAGGAATGAAGTGAACATCTGAATGTTTCTGATAATAAACAAAACTTCTGGAAAAACTTCTACATTGAGGATAGATGAGTTTGTTAGTTATTTCTTCTTTAGTTTAACTTCAGAAAATATTACCTTTTAAAATATAAAAGTACTGGGACATTACTTTCAACAAAAAATAATTCAGTAAGGAGCAACCAAAAAGCATCTTTTAAATTCAGTTAAAAACCATGGAATTATTGTGTTGTTAACTAACAGCAAAAAGTTTAAAAAATTAATAAATTAGCACTGAAAAAGAGTGTGAATAAACTTATAATGGAATTCATAAAAAATAGAGTTCTATATTTTGTCATAATTTCCTAAGTTTTTTGGGAATCTATTTTAATAAACTTCTATGACAACAATTCTCTTACACTTTCAGGAAAATAGATTATATAAAAAAATCAAATGGAAGTCTCCTGAATTTAACAAGTTTTTAAAACCTTCTCTAAAGAAACTAAAGAACATTTTGAAATATCATACTTCCTTCATTTTTGGTGATCACCTTACAAATTTCTAGAGAGGGATGCAAACTCAGATTTGCAGATGGCTCAGATTCTGCAGATTTTGCAGAATTGTACATAGAAAAAAAGTATTGAAGATGAAAAGACAACTTAAGGTCTCAAAGATCTTATACTGATTTATGTTGCAGTCAGGGGCTGCTGTTCATGTGTTATATGTCAGGGAGCTGTTAGATTCAGAACAGAACACATAAGCAGGATATTCAAACTTGAGTACTCCCCTTCCCTTCTGACTTTTCCAAGCACAAGCAAGACAATTGCTACATTTTTTCTTGCTCTTTTCAGTTTCAGAGCTGAGACGTTACGAGCTGACTTCAGGAGAGATACAGTGTTCTGTAGTGTGATCCACAGCAGCAGGTGCTATGCTTCTGGCACGTGAAAAATAGGATTTTAAACAACTGCAGAAGGCCTTGAATGTAGGTATGTCTTCCTAGACATACGCTCTGTCACCACCTGTCCCACTCTACTGAACACAGTAGCTTTAAACTGTTTTGCGTACAACTAACAAAGAAGAGTGTGCAAAGTTGTTAGCCACAAGGTTTTTTACTTCCATATTGCCTTGAGCAAGCTGAAGCTACCTTGAAGTCCGCTTAGCTGGAATACTGGCTCTAACACATTTTGTGGATGGGCAGGGATTTAGCGATGTAAAGAATTTTCCTGAAAAGCTATGTTTTTTATAACTCATTTCCCTAGAAGATAGGTTTCTAGATGATTTGTATCAGACGGATTGTGTTCACATCTCCAGGAACAAATTTTTTTCTGAGTTTATTCAGGAGCAGTTTATATTTGCTCTTTAACAGTCCGTAATTTTCTTTATTTTACATGTCTCAGTACCTTTATTGATGTTTATGTTCCCGAGATGTTTATAGAAATTTGCCATATTCCATTTTGTTTCCCTAGACTAAACAAGATAGGATCCTGTAGTCTTCTGCTGTAAGAAAGGTCTCTCCATTCCTGTCGTAACCCTACTCATTCTTGTCTGTTCTTGTTTTACTCTGAATTCATGTCTCTTTATGAGAAAAATGTACAAAATTATAATTATGCAGCATATGATTTCTTCTTGTTATTTTTTCTATACTGTGACTGAAACATTCCTGATTCAATTCATAAATGTCTTCTGACAGATATGACAATGGGATTTTCTCTTTTTGGAGGTAGGGATTTGCTTGTGATGATTCCGTTCACACAACATTCTTCTTTTTCAACCTGTCTTTCAGTGGCATTTGCATGCATGGACTACTGTCATATTTATTCTCTCATCGGTGTTCTCAGTCAGTTCATTTCTTCTCTATGACACTCTACTTCATTCAAATTGTAAAAATCCGTGCTATTTGGCTAAAAATTTAAATCCTTATAAATTCTATTATGCTTTAATTAATTTACTGATTGGACAGATTCATCTTTTTCCTGGGGATCTTTGTCTGCTGTCTCTGACAAAAGATGGTTGGGTTTTTCTAAAAAAAAAAGGAATAAACAGTTTTTCCTTTTTTAACAATACTTTAAAAATAGTGACATAATTTTATGATTAATTACCAGCTAGGCTACATTTTTCCTTGTAATTATTCAAAACTATTCATTTTTTTTGCCTCATCATGTAAGTAAAGAACAATTAAGCAGGAAAAAAAAAGAGATTAAAAAAATGTTTCATAAGATGAAAACCTACATTTGAGACTGAAACTAAAATAATTTTAAACTATATACTTCTGCAGGCAAAGCTGTACTAAATTCAAGTACTCTAACAAACCCACTTTCAATAGCTTTTTGTAGGTCACAGGGTACTTTCAGATATTTTATCCAGCATTTCTATGGTGTGTGCTGCTGACATGGCACCAAGTCAGTTGTCTGTTCTAGAAATCTCAGCAGTTTTATTTCTCTGTTTTAATGGATTAAATAAGGTAATGTGCTGTGGTAGTAGATGGGAAGTTTGCATAACCATTTCTGAACTTTTAAATAATGAACGTGCCAACTAGACTGTATTGTGCTTATCAAGTATGTTTCCCTTTGCAGTTTGTCAAGATACCTGTTTTTGTCTGTTACTGCATTGAAAGAAACAGACCTCAGTGGTGCCACAGGGAAGCTAACGATATGTGCTGTAGTAGTTTGTTTAAAAGTGTTTCAGAATGAAAAAGAAGAGGAAAAAAGTGATGACACATTATGCAGCATAACACCAGCTATTTGATAAATACTATGGTCATGGAGATTTTAACATTCTAATTTAACTTCAAAATTTCATTAGTTCATAGCATTGATGACAATAACTTCTATATGTTTCTTTTTATATTCTTTTAGTTTTCTCCAGTGAACATTTCTGTACTGATTTCTGAACCATTTTGACTTCAACTTTTAAAGAATAAATATTTTTTAGTTAAGTAACAATATAAGGAAAGAATGCGCAATAATTCTAATAACCTAGATTTCTGAAATTGACGGGACAGTAGGAAAAAAAAATCATATTTTATAATATTTAATTTTGATTAACACAATTTCAAAGTATGTTTATCAATGATAATTATATACTTAATAATACACTACTATCATCGTAAATTGTAGCATAGTTATATAAGTAGGGGTAAATTAATTTCATTCTTTGCATTATGCCAGTACATTAATTGATACAGAATACACAAAATCAAATATATATAAAATGTTCTTTACAGCAAAAAGTAAGTCACTTCAAGAAAGGTTAGAAAAGGATAAAATACACAGAAAGAGAATAATAAAGCATAATTTACACAAAATATGATTGTACTATATTCATTTTTATATTAGATTTTTATTGATACAAGTATGTGTTGGACTCTACCTGTGAGGAATACAAACACATTATCTTGACAAAAGTGGAAAACAAGGGGCCTCAAATCCATTTATATTGGTTTTTTCTCTGTTAGGGCCTATTTACAAGAATTAGACGACAAAGATGTGACAGGAAATCAGGCAATGACAGATGAAAAAAATTACCCTTTTTTAATGGGAGAATAAAAAATTTAGAAAAGTTAAGCTGTTATCAAGGATTTTTCATCGGACTTGAGTTTCCAGTGAGATATCACAGAGATTGCCACAAAACTCCATGGTTTCAGCTTCTTTTTGATCATCTGCAAATAAACACAAAGTTTCTAATGAAAAAACGATAACAAGAAAAATCAGGGAGATAAAATAGTATTGAAAGAAAAGGGGTCTACACGACTGTCTGATATCCTTAGTTTATTCAAGCAAAACATATATTAATGTAGTCATATACAAGTTAATACATTTCCATTTGAGGACAAAGGGCATCTTGACTTTATGGAAGATTTTTAAGGAGCACAGTGAAGCACTGCTGCCAGTGCAGTGCTGTAGTCATAAAGTGTATTGTAATCCCTCACATGTATAGAAAAGCAGAGTGACCAGGAAAGTGATGCCACTGCTTTGTGTAGCTCTGCCAAGCAACTATATCTAAACTCTTAAAATGAAAACTGAAAAATTGGAAGAGGTAAAAAACAAAACACAATGTGCTGATAGACAAAAGGCTTTATACTGTTGGCAGTTTTTCAGACAAGTTTACTCTTACTCTGTATTGCGGTGTCAACTATCTTGTCCTATGAGAAGGCTGAAGCAGAAACACAACATACACTGATCTTTAGAATTCTCATTTTCTTAACTTAATTATGTTGTCATTTATATTCTTTTACATATGACTACTGTTTCTACAGAACAGAAACATGGTGAGTAGTGAATAAAAGGTAGGCTTCCTCCTCTACTGGAGGGGAGTGGTACGTGTTGGCATTTAAGTAATAGCATCAATCACCTCAAGTGTCCTTAACCAAGATAGACTGAAACAAATCTCTCTCTGCTCTTTTGTTTCCATTCCTGGACTGACTGAGACTGTGTGTTATACGTTTTTGTTACCCAATCTCTTTTCACCATATATGAAAGAGTTATAAAAACAGTACACACCAGAAATAGAAACAGTACACACCAGTTCATGCTTTTGGCAGGCCTGAGCACATTTATTCTCTATACGTTCTTTTCTGTGTCTGTTATGTTATTGTCCTAAAATGTGTTCTAGTCAGTACATTATGGTCTTTGTTTCTATTGTGAATGATAACTGATATTTCTGTACTCATGCTCGCTGTGCCTTCTAATGTTCGGAATGTTCAGATTACTAGGCCTTAAGGAGTTCCCTTCAAGTGTGAGAAGTTGTGACTTCAAGAGTGAGATTTAGTTCCTGATTTTGCAGGATGTGGTAGGCAATAGTTGCCTAGACGTGGACACTGACAACATATGAATATAATCAAGAATAACTAATACAATCCTATGCTATTAACAGATATCACACAGGATATTATCACTTCAGTTCCCTTCCAGTTTTATATAACTGATGGACACATACGCATACTGCACTCTTTAGCAGCATCTCAAATGACACACGACGCCCTGTTGTGGTGGGCTTAATTGAGCTTATTGTTATTATTTTTATTATTGCTATTACTGTCCTCCAATATGTATGGTACAAGACCTATCTAATTCATGTCTTCAGAGAAACAGTAAGCAAGTTGCACTGCCACATTCTTATCATTTCCTTTGGCTGAACTATTACCTTAAATAACTAAGCCAAGAGCATATTTCATTGTTGAAAAAATTGATCAATAATTTTATACCATCTGTTTGCCTTAAAAAGAAAAGGGTTCTGTTGACTATCATAGAATTGTTTAGCAGGGTAGCAATCAGAATTCAAGTTGAAGCAGCACTGGTTCACTAATAGCTCGTAGCAACTCAAGAATTTCATAGCTTTGACCACATATATTATCAGCATGTCAAGAATGGCAGCTATGTGACAGCACTGTGATGTGTTGGCCTAGCAAAGACTTGATTCAGTGCTGCAAGGTAAATGAAACATTAACTTTCCTTTATGCTGTAGTCTATATGGAGATGTATCAGTCAGCCATGATAAAAGAGGTCAAGCTGAGCATTTATTTTTGCTGTTGTTATTTTGTAACTCATACATGATCAAACTCACAACCAAATATATACAGCCTGTTCTTTATATCTATCTATCTATCTACCTATTACTCCATATGGTAGCATTCACAAAGAAATAGTGTAATGTGTATGTAAGTCCAGTATCAACGCAGCCCTGGACTGATCATTGGATTGAAGATACTAAAAAAGATGGCAAGACCATTAGCATTGCCTAGGTGAAATACCTTTCTTCTTTTTTAATTTGTGACATATAGGAACAGCTAGGAGAAAAGAACATGAAAGAGGTGGTCCTTTACGCACTGAAAGCAATGATGACTGGAGAGAAAATCTTATGAATTATGGAAAGCACAGCCTTGACTGTAATCTCATGCTTACCTACTTACCAGGAGGTTGATTCCTATAAATATGGTCACAGAAATCACACTTCAAGGTTTTTCTTTCTGTCTGATATTCTAGCAATCAAAAATAAACAAAAAACAAGCAGTCACATGTGCTTTCTACATTACACATGAAAACAACATAATTTACCAACGTGTAAAATGCTTTATAAACTTTATTGCTCTCTCACCTCTCAAAGTTTTTATGAAGCAAGCATTTATTTGACAAGCAGAAATCAGCAGGAAAACAGAGTTTACAGATTCATATGGTTGAAGCCTTACATTCATCTTATGTGAAAGAGATGGGAACGTGAAAAAGATAGCGCATGACTAATGTGTCTGCAGTTGGCTCATTTTTTCTTTTTAAAGCACAAAACATACAGTTAAAGAAGATCATCTCTGATTTTATCTGGTAAACTGCCTTATATAATCTGTAAAAAATGGTTTTACCAGTAAGACTGATCATCATTGTATAGGTATCTCCTCTTCTGTTCTAGGCTTACTATACAACCTAGACAAATCATTTAAGTTGTTTACATCCTAGTTGTCACAATAAAATAGAGTTGCTAGCTAAGGATGCATGCAACTTTAAATATAAAAGTTTGATCAGCAAGAAGTAAGGAATTTGAGTTCAAGTTTAGGGAACGATAATTATTATATAGCAGAAAATTAACCAAGTTGCGTGCCAGGGTTACGTACTATAACCAAGAAATTAAATACTCTACTCAGTAGCTGGATATGAAGAAGAAAAGCAGAAGACTCCTTTCGCTTCCGACACTTGATGATAGCAAACCCTATTTAGACCTGTAGTTTAATAGTTTTTATTCAAATTCTCAAACTTTAGCCAGAAGATCCTTGAAACTCGTGCAGAGAAATAAGAATAAGACCAAGTTATCAGGTAAATTCTACTTTCCTTAAATACTTGAGAATTTCAAAGGGAAAGCAATGCTTATTCTGGAAAGAAAACCTTTAATGTCCTGGTAATGGGAATGTCTGAAAAACTCTGTGCATATCAGTTTGGGTCTCACTTTGAAATTTTTAAAAGTTGAAAGACAAACATTAATTACAAAGATGCTGATAATTTTTATATAGTTATTTTATATTATGAATTTGTTTTATGTATGCCATAGTGATCAGGGTTACTTACTTATAACATGGCACAAAACTCTAGGAATTAATATTGCAATGAAAGAGTAAAAAAACCACTAACTGTAATAAGGATACAACGAAATATTATATAAGTCTTAATGATTTTCAGCTTGAGTGGAAGGTATATTTCATTGTCAAATCTATGCAATGTTTTCATCCATCTACCTGTCTGGTGTGCTGTAAAGTAGCAATTGTTCTGTGAACTCTCTAGTGATTTAATATTAAATTTTTTCTCCACATTCTCCAAATTTTACAAAAATGGACGAAGTGCACTTGGGAAAATTTGAAACACTTTAATAACATTCTACATAGTTTGCCAAAGGAATACATCAGTGTTTATATCGATAAAAGTTTCCTCGGTAAATCAAACACAGTTTAAAACTAATATCATATTCTTTAAACTCTCACACATATGTTTCACAAAGCTTTCCTTTTCTGACATGAAAATTCGCCACTGACTTATGTGCATTAACCCACTAAAGGCTAGTAAAACATGGTATGTTTGCTCATTAGGTTTCACTTGTCACTATAAATAACTGAAATATTGAAAGATCAGTTTCAGCTACTGACTATGTTCTCTTTTAGTGTACTCATCATGAAAAAATAATCTGCAGAATTTATTTTATTCATGTGTTAAAAAATGTTTACAAGATTGGTTATCCCTTTGTTAACTTCAGTAAAGGACTTTAGGTCTGGAAAAATGATCCTAAAGCTCCTAGCTTCCATTTATCTGTTGGGATTTATATTTTCAGACATAAGTTTAATAAAAGTTTTATACCTCTAACTGTTAAAGCGTTCACTTTCTGTTGATCTCTATGGGAATTTGAATATGTTTCCTCACTTTCTGAGAAAGATATGTCATGTGAGATATGATCCTGAGAAGCTAAATGGTCCTTTCATTAAAGAATTTTCCGTGCCTCGTTTAGAGGAGTAGTATTATAATGTATACTAGAGAGTAGAAGAAAAAAAGATCATACTCATAGGGAAAAGCTTTATAGAACTGAATAGACATTGTTATTAGTAAAGAGTTCTGTTACATGACAGTTAGCTTTTAGTGTTCATTTTGTTCTTTAGTATAAGAGATGTTGAAACAAAACATCTTTATTGATGATCTGAATGAGGGGATCGAGTCCATCATCAGTTCGCAGATGACACCAAGCTGGGAGGAAGTGTCGATATGCTGGAGGGTAGGAGCACCCTACAGACGGACCTTGACAGGCTGGAGAGATGGGCTGACTCCAACAGCATGAGGTTTAACAAGTCCAAGTGCCGGGTTCTGCACTTTGGACACAACAACCCCATGCAGAGCTACAGGCTGGGGACAGAGTGGCTGGACAACAGTCAGGCAGAAAGGGACTTGGGAGTGCTGGTGGACAGGAAACTCAACATGGGCCAGCAGTGCACTCGAGTGGCAAAGAAGGCCAGTGGTGTCTTGTCCTGCATCGGGAATAGTGTGGTCAGCAGGACTAGAGAGGTCATCATCCCCTTATACTCGGCACTGGTCAGGCCACACCTCAAGTGCTGTGTCCAGTTCTGGGCCCCTCAGTTTGAGAAAGGTGTTGAGATGCTGGAGTGTGTCCAGAGGAGGGTGACGAGGATGGTGAAGGGGCTGGAGCACAAACCCTTTGAGGAGTGACTGAGGGAGCTGGGGTTGTTTAGCCTGGAGAAGAGAAGGCTCAGGGGAGACCTTATTGCTCTCTACAGCTACCTAAAGGGAGGTTGTAGTCAGGCAGGGGTTGGTGTCTTCTCTCAGGTGACCGGTGACAGAACGAGAGGACTCAGTCTGAAGCTTCGCCAGGGGAGATTTAAGCTTGACATTAGGAAGAAGTTCTTTACTGAGAGGGTGATTTGTCATTGGAATGCACTGCCCGGGGGGGTGGTGGAGTCACCATCGCTGGAGGTGTTTAAAGGGAGATTGGATGAGGTATGCAGTGCCGTGGTTTAGAAGATGAGTAGGTGTTGTGTCATAGGCTGGACTCAATGATCTCAAAGGTCTTTTCCAGCCTTGTGATACTGTGATACTGTGATTTTTATTAGCTATAAGCAGAATGCATTCTTTACATTGATTATATTTTCCTTATCAGATTTCAGAAGGATTTTCTAATGGAAATCTTGCTTCCTTGTGTTTCCTTTTAGTCCTGGTAGTCAACAAGTTGACCATGAGCCAGCAATTTATTCTCATGGCCACCAAGGTCAATGGTATCCTAGGGTACATCAAGAAGACTGTGACTAGCAGGTTCAGGCAGGTTATCCATCCCAGTCTACTCTTCCCTAGTGAGGCCCCATCTAGAGTATTGTGTACAATTCCGGGCTCCTCAGTTAAAGAAAGACAAGGAACTACTGAAGAGGGTCCAGTGGAGTGCCACAAAGATGATTAGAGGCCTGGAGCATCTCTCTTATGAGTGAGCTCAGTCTGTTTAGCCTGGAAAAGAGAAGACTGAGGGAGAACCTTATCAATGCTTGTAAGTATTTAAGGGAAAAGTGTCAAGAGGATACGAGCAGACTCTTCTCAACAGTGCCCAGAGACAAGACAAGGAGCAATGGGTGCAAACTGATACATAGGAAGTTCCACCTTAACACCTTACTGTTAGGGTAATGGAGAACTGAAACAGGCTGCCCAGGGAGGCTGTGGAATATCCTTCTGTGGAGATATTCAAAACTCACCTGGATATGTTCCTGTGCAACCTGCTCTAGGTGAACCTGCATTAGCAGGGGAATTGAACTGCAGAAGGTGATCTGCAGAAGTCTCTTCCCATCCCTACTATTTTGTGATCGTGTGATTTCCCAGCAGAATAATAATACCTCAATGCAATGATAATATATGATCTAGTAACTCTTGGATCTCATTTTAGAAATGAAATTCAGCTAATGATATCTCTATAGATGTTGCTGGTGCGACCTTTTATCTTAGTGTTATAAGTGTCATGTGGCTTGTAAAGAACTGATCATCTTGAGTGCTATCATACAGCACAGGCGGGACAACTGGGTGATCATACCCAGCCACATGGGTTCACCAAAGGCAGGTCCTGACAGACCAATCTGACCTCCTTCTATGACAAGGTTACCTGTTTAATGGACGAGGGAAGGGCTGTGGATATGGGGTACCTGGACTTCAGTTAAGCCTTTGACACCGTTTCTCACAGCATTCTGATGGAGAAACTGGCTGCCATTGGCCTGGACAGGCACACCCTCTGCTGGGTTAAAACATGGCTGGATGGACGAGCCCAAAGGGTTGTGGTAAATGGAAGTAAATCCAGTTGGAAACTGGTCACGAGTGGTGTTCCCCTGGGTTCAGTGCTGGGTCCCGTCCTGTTTAACATCTTTATCAATGATCTCAATGAAGGGATTCAGTGCACTCTTAGCAAGTTCGCAGATGACACCAAGCTGGGTGCAAGTGTGGATGTGCTTGAAGCAAGGGAGGCTCTGCAGAGGGATCTGGACAGGCTGGATCGATGGGCTGAGACCAATGGGATGAGGTTCAACAGGCCAAGTGTGGAGTCCTCCATTTGGGTCACAACAATCCCATGCAGCGTTACAGGCTTGGGGAGGAGTGGCTGGAGAGCTGCCTGGCAGAGAAGGACCTGGGGGTGTTGGTTGACAGCCGGCTGAACATGAGCCAGCAGTGTGCCCAGGTGGCCAAGAGGGCCAATGGCATCTTGGCCTGTATCAGACACAGCGTGGCCAGCAGGAGCAGGGAGGTGATTGTGCCCCTGTGCTCAGCACTGGTGAGGCCACAACTCGAGTGTTGGGTTCAGTTTTGGGCCCCTCACTACAGGAAGGACATTGAGGGGCTGGAGCGCATCCAGAGAAGGGCAACGAGGCTGGAGGTGGGGGGGGGTGGGGCGGACTGGAGGATAAGCCCTGTGAGGGAACTGGGGTTGTTTAGCTTGGAGAAGAGGAGGCTGAGGGGAGACCTCATCACTGTCTACAACTGCCTGAAAGGAGGTTGTGGCAAGGTGAGTGCTGGTCTCTTCTCACAAGTGACAAGTGATAGGACAAGAGAAATGGCCACAAGTTGCGCCAGGGGAGACTGGGGTGTGGCACTGTGGATGCATCCTCTCTCATTCTTCCTACCTTTATATCTCCCTTTTTATTTTGCTTTGGGGGAAAGAGAGAAGGAAGGGGAAAGCTCTCCTCAGTAGTCACAAAGGAATTGAAGTGACAGGGGTCTTCCATATAAACGTAGCCCTCTGGGGGTCCCCTCTAGTGCAGCAGATGATTGCCTCAGTACTTTTCAGATAATTATTATGTAGATTTACAGGAACCTGCTGAAAGCCCAAGGCTTTTTTCCCCGTTATGGTGCTATTATTGCTGATTGGAGGATGCTTTGATCAGGTGAAGAAATTACACTCTGATTTGACGCTAAGCTCTGTGCATACAAATTACTAGATAATGCTTATCACATATTTAGATGAAAATTATCTACTTTGTCATCCATTGAAACTTTATTTTCTTCTAGTATAAACTGAAATTTACAGAAAGAGGAGGTAGAATACTGAGGAACAGAGAGAGGCATCCTCATCCCAGTGACAATCACTTCCTATGAGAACCCAGCATAATAACAATACCAGCTTTTGCAAATATAAGTCCATAAAAGTAACATCAAAAGAAAAATTTCTTATGACTAATAGCAAAAAAAAAATACCAATACAGCAACTTAGTTGAAAAGTTATGCAGTTGCAACTGGAAGAGATGGTAGTGTTGAAAGTGAGGGCCTCTAACTATTCATGTGGAGCCTTTTAGTATTACAAAGCTTAAGGTGCCTAAGGCATGGTGAAACACGGGAAATAGAAAGGACACTGTTCTAATTACAGTATAAAATACCTTTTTTCCAGTCATAAGAAGAAATTAGTCAAAGTACAGGACACAATGGCTAAAATTGGAAATCACCAAGGAAGCCACAGTCATACAGAGAATTTAATTCTCTGTGTCTGTGAAAATGGAGAATCACTTCCGAATTGTGTTATCTGCTGTGCCAGTATTGGTGCGAGCAGGCTCAAGTCTCAGTTGTATCTCTTAGTGTAAGCAGGGGAATGGCTGACAAATCTGCGCAGGACACAACAGAAGTCCTAATGCTTAATAAAATGTAACCTGCAGGGAACTGAAAGATCTGTATGCAAGAGTGAGTATCACGACACTGAAGAGAGGAAAGAGCTGCCTAGTGTAGTAGGGTTTGACAACAGTCTGGGGTTTCTGCTTTGTCAAAAAGCTTTCATGCAGAATGCAAATGCTAAGATGCTGAAAAATAATATATACAACCAGGGTAAGAAAAAACCCATGTGGACTGCACTGAGACATTTTCTGTCCAATATCCTCCTCCTGTGTAGACGTTTCATTGAAAGATATGTACCATGCCTATTTTCAATAAAGTAATGTCTTAATGCTAACCGGTATTTAAAATCGTCCATGGTCTTACCTAATCTTACTTTAAAACTGGAAGAATTAATACTTAAACCCATTTATTTTAGTTTTATCAATGTCAAATGTGTTTGTATATGTGATTCATTAGAAATTTCTTTCCCATGATGTCCTTGCTAAGGACGGTGCCAGGAATTTAAAATTTAACCAGTTTCTTTAGGAAACTGTTAATTTTCATGGTCACTTTCATGAATAACATGGATCTTATTTTTTGTTAAAGGCGAGTGCCTTCATTCTTTAATTCTATCTCCTTATAATAAAAGCTAGCATTTTATAAATTACATCTTCTTAGTTTATATAAAATATTTCACTTTATACTTTACTTTATTTTTATTTACATGTTACAGGTTGAATATTCAGAAGAAATCAAGGGAATTAGCCATGAAATTCCCAGACCTAATGATTAATTGAATTACTGTACATTTCTGAAAAATGGAGATATATACAACAAATATAAACTGATCAAAATAATGTGTCTGACACATTCTATAAATTTTCAATGTTTTTATTTAAAGTATTTAAAGTAATGAACACCTGCTGACTGGAACATTTTATCTACTTGACCTCCCACAACTTTCAGCTCAGAAGATTAATATTAATTGGACAGGTTAATTTTATCTAAATATTTTATTCTTTTTAAAGAAACAGTGACACATCTAAAAAGAATATTTGCACAAGAAAATGACCAAAAAATATTATTTACTTACTACATATTTCCTCCTGGAATTAACTTTTTTTTTCTGTTTGTAGAATTATTGAACAAAATAACAAGTGACTTTGTACTGTAATGAAAATGTTGCAGAAAGATCGTACAGAAACATTGAAAATAAACACTTGATAAAATTTTCTAAAAAGAAGACTGAAGGACAAACCTGCTTGGTTTACTTTAAATGTTCATTATTCATTTCTGCAGGAAGTATGATAAAATTATCTGTATTATCTATATAGATTTTCTGATACTTTCCTTGTGGTAATATTGAGTCATATCTTTCAGTACCCTTCTGCTGCGTTATTGCTATTGTACATTTTCATTAAACAGACAGATCTGTGGTTTCATAAAAAGCATTTCAGACCCATAGAAGACAGTGTGAAAGTCCTCATTGTCTTGTAAACCTATGAATTGTGCTCAGTCAGCTCCCTTTGATACTTTCATAGCTGTAGTAACTCCTGCATATGTATGCTAGATAAATAAATACAGTGCTGGAAATATATTTCACTGGAATTACGATGAGTAGCAACCATGTAAAAAGGAGATCTGGATAAAAGCAAGCTTGATTAGGGAGAGGGGAAGGGGGGAAGTTTGGTGGATTTCGTTATGGAGGTTTTTGGTGGTGATAGTAAAACCAAAGGAAGCAAAGAAGGCAAACTTGTTCTGTTCTTGAAAACATCTTGCCTGAATATCACTTGCAGACAGAATCTCAAAGCAGAGTTTGTATAGTCACCATTGTTGCTTTCAGATCACTCTATCGCCTTGTTTCTCTCTTTGTCTGCTTAGACAAAATGTCCTTTGGATGCGGATTTCACTGTGACTCATATCCTTTTTAACTTCAAATTATAATTCTGTAAGCACTAACATTGCAGGACAATTCAGAACTCTATAGAATTCCCACCGTACAACACAGAATCAAAGAATGTAAGAGATTGAAAGGTACAAGAGACTGATGTTTCCTGGAAGGATATTGGTTCCTTGAACATATCCTTAAACTTTTCCATTAAATATTTCTTTTGATTTTTACTTTTCTAAATCTGTTACTGTGTTTAAGCATCTTTGAGAATAAACTCCCATTGCAGGTTAGATAGTTAGCGATATAAGACTGTCTAAGTCAAGAAGGAAACAAACAAGTATAAAAATAGAGACTAGGCAGCCTAATTTCAGGGTATACAGCAGAGAATATTCATTCAAGTCAGTTTGGGATGACAAAATGCAGAATTTATTTGTTTATATGCTTCAATTTTTTTGGAGGAGAGAAGTTCTCCTGGAGGAGGCAGCAAAGATAGCTGCTGAGTTTGTTACTTGATTAATTAATGTTCAAAACATCCCATATGCAATACAGACTCCTCTTTCTGTACTTTAGAAATTGAAATACATGAAATATTCCTTACTATTAAGAACCACTTTTAGTTTGTATCAAGAGGGTCTAGTAGCACAGCTGCAGTCTAAGTATGGTAATAGACTCAGTATTAGAAAGAACATGCAATATGTTTTTCAGATCTACTGTGAAGGTAGCTGCTTCCAAGTGAAAAATAAGGATAAAAGATGATAAAAAATGACAACTAAACTACAACAATATTAACTACCTTGTTTTTCTTAAAGAAACTTTAAATTTAATCTACTTTCAGTTACTAAGCTAAATCATCATGTTTTAAAAACACATTGTTATGCATTAAGTGGAAAACATTTCATATCAAAAGCTTAATACATCAGGCTGCAAGTCTTGGTTTCAGATGAATTACACCTGAAATATTTTAGTCAGCTGCTGGGATTTAAAAATACCATTTTAATAAATTGATGTATGACCCACTCTAACCACTGTTTTTCACAGTGCATTAAAAAGCTCAATAAAAGCACCAAATAATTTTTTTCTTTTTCTTTCTTGTAAGCATACTACATATTGCTTTGACTGGTCTCTCTTTAAATTCACCAATGAAGGTATAAAGCATACTAAATTTGTCCTTACCATAAAAGCTAGTTTGTGGGGCATTGGCTATTTTAGACCAATATATTATTTGCAGATGATATGCTAAGATTATAAATTCTTCTCTTTGCAGCTAAGTGATAAATACCCTCATTTGCCGTTGGCTGAAAGTCTGTGTGTCAACAAGATCAAGGGATGAAATAACTTACAATTGGATGTTGTTAAATAATAGACCAAACGAAACAATGTTCTGTGCTGCACCTTATAGTTTTTCAGATCTGTGAGCAGGAAACTCACAAAGACTGATTTAGAGGAACTGAGATACGAAAAGAAGGCAAGTGGACAGAGGTAGAGAGCAGCACAGGTATAAAAAGGGGAATGATGTAAGCATTTCTGTGACAAGAAGAGAAAAGGTATCTGGGAGAGGTACAGGAAGGACTAGAGTAGGAATGATTAGGACTCTGCAGATGAAGAGAAATCCATCTTATACACTGGATCAGAAACAGATGGAAAGTTTTGAGGACTGATATGAAAAAAAATGTAAAAGTGGTTCTGGTAACAGCACTTTGTAAAGAGCAGGAGCAAAGGCTTCCCAGTGTGAAAGGGTAACTGTAGAGAGCAAGACAGATGAATAAAGTGAAAATGAAGATCAGTTGTAAGGATGGAAAAATTTGAAGAACAGCAAAGTTTGATGGCGTCCTCAGGGTATGGCCTAGTAAAAGACCAGGAAGATGAAGCAAGTCAAAGCATCTGGGAAGTTAAAAGAACAAGGAAGATGTGACAATCATAAATCTACACTAATGAATAATAATAATTCTGAATACACAGCTTAGGGAAGCAGATACTTGTAGGCTGTGATTCATCTCTTGATGATGTTAATGCAGTTGCCTGTATATAGTACATAGGCATCTATTGCTATTTGACACATGCTAGATGATCTGACCTTTTCAGACCAGCAGTGACGGCACAGGAAGGCAGGAGTACACAAGGTCTTTTGAAGTATCAGATAGAAAGCAGGTGGCATGCCAATGGACACTTCATAAGTAACAAACGTGAATAAAGTATCACAAACAAACATAAAATATGAACGACTTCTTGTAAACATGGTCTTAACCAAATATTTCTAACTCAAGAAAAGATGTTATTTCTACATAAATTAATTAGAGATTTAAAACTCGGTGTCTCTTGCAATGTGATTGATACTGTGTAGATGTCAAGGAAAGAAAGTACAGAACTGTTATGTAAATCTGAAAGACCCTTTCTATATATATCTACATCTTTTAAAGATGTGGAAAATGAGAGGTTTTATAGGTTAATGGCAGAAGCATCTGCAAGCAGGAGTTAGACGTGTGCTCTAATGCCCATATTCCCATATGCTCCATAAAGCAGAATGTATTCTAGGACCACATGGCAAATCACAAAGCTGAGAATGTATCTGAGTGTCTCAGGAAGTACTTCACAACTTAAACTGAGAAGTCCTGAGAAGCCTGAGAAATGTATAATAAGTTTTGTGGCAAGAACTGGTTAAAACATAAATATAACAAGGCGTATAAACAGTAGATGTGCACTGAAAAAAAAATTTACTCTTTGGAAAGTAAGTTGTTTATGAAAATTATGGAAAAGCAATATTGTGTACCTTATTGCTTTTTTTTTTTTAAACTCTGAATTTTTTTTACCTTTTTTTTTTTCTTTTTCAGATTAGAAAACTAAGATAGGATTACTCTACTCAAATTTACATTTTGAAAAGATAGATATTCATACCAGAACTAGCCACTTCAGGCTATTTTTATAGTGAAAGAGAAAAATAAGATTCTAAATCAGGCCATTAAGACAAACTATAATACTTTTACAAGTGCATATTTCCCTGCATTGACTAAAAAAAAAAGAGCCTAAAATAGCTAATTCCAACTTGAAAGTCTAGCTTTTTTATTTCTAATGCAGTCTTATGATCAGCCATTAGTGAACATAAATATTAATAAATATAGGACTAAATATGAACAGGATTAGACAAAGATAATGAGGGGGGGAAGCTTTGTGGAAGCAAACAAAATAGAGAAATACGAAGATCTGATATACAGGGGAAAGATGTTACTATAAGGACATAACAAAAGAAATACTAGCTTCATATTTTCTTTGCCTTCTTTCTGTGAATTACTTTCTGTCATCTCTCTCATACTGACATTTTTTTTGCTGGTGTTTATGTGGAAAGGTGACAAGGAGGTGAATTGTTTCCATAGTGTTCAATAAGACTCAAAGCTCAAAATGTTCATAGCTGTCAGAAAGTGTCAAACTCAGTTCACCATTTGGGGGAAAAGATCTGAAACATACTTTTACAAAAACCTTCAACAGGGCATGGAGCTTAATTCATTTTTATTTTTAATAGACACTTCTAAAATTCAGCTGCACTGTAGCTATATATAATCCATCCTAAAAATGTCTAAATGTCTATAATCGGTAACTCAGTAGTAGGAAAACCTTTAAGAGACGCAAGAGTTATTAGTCTCTTGAAAAGTAACAAAACCTACAGTATTTTACATACAAAAAAGTTTTAACTTCAGAAACTTAAAAAAGTATTTACAATTTACATCAAGTAAATACAGAAACGGTAATTTTGAAAACTCTACAAATTCCAGGCGCAGAGATTCTTTGGTGTTATGCCTCTATTATTTCACATAAATTACTGAAGGCACTAGAAACAACTTTATAGTGAGAGATCAATTTAACAAACTCTACAGATTCACAATGAGATTTTCTGCCCCAAATTAACTTAAACTCTACCTTAGATATGTGAGAAAATGAAAGGAAAAAAATAAAATCTTGATCTGTCTTTCAGTAGAAAGTGATTTAATTCTAAACAAACTGAAAAAGAGACTCAAAAGAACTGTTTGGAACTCTTCTGCCCTCTTTCCTCCACTAGACATGGATTTAGCTTTCATGAAAGTATCATTGAATTAATGAGTGAAATACTCACTCAATGAATTTATCTTTCTGAAGATCATATTTTATTAAAATCACAGAATCATTATCCAACTCTTATTATCCTTGACCTGTTATCACTTTCATCAGTGCTAGTCCAGCTCTTCTTTTGTCAGGACTTGAATCATACTCTCTGCTGTCTAAGAGTTTGCCTCTGTGTGCTCAGAGTCAGCACCTTGGCACAGAACAGACACCTAATCCTGGTTTATACTGCCATGACGAAAAAGTCGGAAGAAGCCTCAGCAGCAACCTTCCCCCCCACTCTCCCTGTTCCTCTCTCTTGAAAATATTTTTAAGCTCAGGCACCCAGTTTCTCTCCCTGACTTAAATAAGCTGCTGGCATGCTTTGGCTTGTCTCTGTGTCTTCAGTTTGAAAGGGTTCTTCACCAGTTCTCCCCATGGTTAAGGGAGATGATGGAAAGCAGACATGATCCCCAAATCCACACTTTGTCTCGTTTTTGTTTTTTTTTTTTTTAAATGGGTCTTTTTCCTGTTTCCATTATTCTATTGACATCACAGAAACATAGTAGGATGGCTCCTTTGACTGGAATGGAAGGATACAGGCTCTTCAGGAAGGAAAGACAAGGGAGATGAGGAGTGCATGGAGATCAGCCTGGGAATGGATGAGGAGTTGACCAAGAGCTTATGGGTCAGGATTAAAGGGAGAGCAGACAAAGGTGACATGAGTGGAGGTCTGCCAAGGGCTACCTAACCAGGAGGACAAGGCAGATGAGGCCCTCTAAAACCAGACAGAAGCATCCTCACAGTCACAAGCCCTGTTCCTCATGGGGGATCTTCAACCACTCCGATATCTGTTGGAGGAAAATCACAGCAGGGCACAAGCAGTCTAGGAGGTTCCTGGAATGTGTTGCTCATAGAATCATAGAATCATAGAATCATAGAATCATAGAATCATAGAATCATAGAATCATAGAATCATAGAATCACAGAATGCTTTGGGTTGGAAAGGGACCTTAAAGATCATCTAGTTCCAATCCCCCTGCCATGGACAGGGACACCTCCCACTAGACCAATCTGCTCAAGACCCCATCCGGGCTGGCCTTGAACACTTCCAGAG
Organism: Neomorphus geoffroyi; assembly: GCA_033558235.1. Lineage (NCBI taxonomy): Eukaryota > Metazoa > Chordata > Aves > Cuculiformes > Neomorphidae > Neomorphus > Neomorphus geoffroyi. The sequence goes on from JAUMJM010000005.1 coordinate 25,698,774, forward strand.
AGGGGGCATGCACAGCTTCCCTGGGCAACCTGTGCCAGTACCTCACCACCCTCAGAGTGAAGAATTTTTTCCTAATGTCTAATCTGAATCTCCCTCCTTCCAATTTAAAGCAATTCTCTCTCAAAAATGTACTTGAATTTGTAAAAAGTCCCTCCTCAGCTTTCTTGTAGGCCCTCTTCTGGTACTGGAAGGCTTGCTATAAGGTGTCCCTGCAGCCTTCTCTTCTCCAGGATGAACAAGTCCAAATCTTTCAGCCTGTCTTCATAGAAGAGGTGCTCCATCTTCATAGCCCTCCTCTGGACCTGCTCCAAAAGTTCCACATCCTTCTTACCTTGGGATCTCCAGAACCCGGACACAATACTCCAGGTGGAGTCTCAAAAAAGCAGAATAGAGGGGAAGAATCACCTCCGTCGACCTGCTGGCAATGCTTCTTTTGATTCTGCCCAGGACACGGTTGGTCTTCTGTGCTGTGAGCGCACATTGCTGGCTCATGCTGAGCTTCTCATCAATCAGCACCTCTAAGTCCTTCTCCACAGATTGCCCTGACCGAGGTGTAGGACCTTGCCTGTGGCCTTGTTGAACCTCATGATCTTCACATTGGCCTATTTCTCCAGCTTGTCCAGGTCCCTCTGGGTGACAGGAGTCAGGGCTAATGGATTTAAACTGAAATAGGATATATTTAGATTATATATTAGAAAGATTTTTTTTTACTGTGAGGGTGTTGAGGCACTTGAAAATGTTGCCCAGAGAAGTTTTGAAAGCCCCACTCCTGGAAGTGTTCAAGGCTGGATTGGATGGGTATTTGAGCAGCCTGGTCTCGTGGAAGGTATTCTTGCTTATGGTAGGGGAGTTGGAACTGGATGATCTTTAAGGTCCTTTCCAACATGAATTATTCTATAATTCTATGATTCCTTGAAATTTGATCAAAATTTAGATAATTTGCTTTCTAAACAGTTCACCTAATAACCTGAATTATATTATCTGAGTGATTTCCTATGTTCCTTTGTCCGAATTCTGTCATGAACTTTAAACATAAAGCAAATGAGTTTAAAGAGTATACCCTATCTGTGATTCCTTGCATATGCAAACCAGATAAAAATAAATTTGCAGTTGTAGCTGTTATAGATTCATTTTAAAAGTGTATGAGTATCTACAGTTAGATCCTGAACTAGTCTGTTAAAACTCAGGGAAGGAAGTAGATATTGAAAGAAGTAAGTCACCTGACAATTCAGGTACCTACTTCAGATATAAGAGATATGCTTCTTTTTTCCCTGCTTATAAAAGGAGTCCAGAATGAATAACTCATAAATCATAGAACCATAAAATCATAGAATAGACACAGAGAAGAATGATAAACAGACATCAATACTCAGTTCAATAGCCTAGTATGGCAATGTGGCACTAGTCCTCTGAGATTCCCTGTGGTATCTAACTTGATCTTTGGCTATAATTCCACTAAGAATTCTCTCCCCTATGTCATGTGTATGCCATTCCCATGTTGATGCTCAGTTTATTAAGGACAACTCAAATATCCCTTTATGCTTACATTTAGGCAAGTGAATATAGCTCAAGATGTCTGAATTCCCATTGTAGCCAATAGAATTCTAGCACTCAGCATAGCTGTCCACAAGGTTTACGGTGCCATATGAGGTGCTTAGGTTTTACTCAATCTGAAATTTGTCAATAGGACACAGGTTTGTTATTGATCATATTGCATATACCACCACCACATCTGCGTCATATTCACTAAGACACCTCAAATGCTTACAAATGCTTCTGTTTTGTCAGCTCCCTAACCATATCTATTGGGAGCCTCATTCCCAATTTATGATGCAGTTGTGAAGCTTAATCTCAAATTAAGATGCAAATTATTGCATTTAGATATCTAAATTAAAGTGAGAGCAACCTGGACATGAACACCATCCCTAACATGAGACAAAATTTATCTCACTTTTGTGCTTACCTAGAATTTCAGTTAGAGGTGTTGTGTAAACCTTTCCCTAATCTTTCTTTCACTTACTTTCCCTTCTTTCCAAATCATGTCATACCAGTAGGAACAGAGAGTCCATGCAGTAAAAAAAAAAAAGAGACTTATATTTCTTTTCTGTGTTACTAGAAGAATACGTTTACTTAATACAGTTCTTTGATCAAGTCAGAGAAGAACTCTAGGCTTCACTGTGTTTCAAGAATTCCCCAGAGTTATATTATCACATATAAACTACAAGAGCTCATTATTCCTGGCAAAGGAAGACGTTATGGGTGTATAACAATAAGTATAGTGGAAAATAGGAAGAAAACCAAGTGAGCAAGAGTTTATGCTATAATATGGGAAAAAAACCCTGAAAGGTATGCAAACAGGAATATCATGCTATTGTAAAAAAAAAAAAAAAAAGGAGCCTGGCTTTATTTTGAAAAGTCAGTACAGAGAAAAAGAAGGAGAAGTTACTACCTGATGACAGACAAATAGACAAGCAGCTTCAGAAGTTGGATAAGCTTCAAAATGATAGTTCCAAATGCGAAGAAGTGCTTCTGTTGAATTAAGTGGAGATGATAAAAAGAATTTATGACTTGCCATCCAACAAAATGTCTAGCAGAAAGCAAAAGTCTTTCAAGAAAGTGATATTTCCTCTCCTGAAAAATAGTATAATACATTAAGCATTTGTAGACTAAGTACCCTACTATTGAATATCTGAGATTTCCATGTTAAAAGATGAAATATTATTGTAATATGAACTTTAATATTGAGATAGTGATTTCAAAATCAGTAGGAAAACATTTTAACTCTTGCTGAAGAGAGGCTTTTAGCACATCTTTACCCTTTATAGACGTTGTGTAAATAGGAACACAGTGAAAACAAGCTCTTGAGTCGTCATAGATATCTCAACAAGTAAATAGTTTTGTGAGATACAAGGGTCATATTTATTTTTCTTGAAAATGATTGTAAATATGATCAGAAAGAACCCAAACTGATCAACAAAGAAACCCTCCAAAAAGCCATCATAGTGTTACACGTATTGGCAATATGATTCAGGAAGAACTGTATAAGAAAATTATTTACTTTAGGATTTACAAACAACAATATATTTCCCAGTTAATCTAGAAAAAAAAAGTAAATGTTTGAAAAATTGTAACTAAAATATATCAGAAAATAAATGACAGATGTAAAAGCAAAGACTTTTCAATTCAGAGCATAATGTACTGAGTATTTTAAATATGGCTTATTTGTCTAAAGGTTTTTTTCATTATTTTGTTTTGTAGATTTGATTTAGTTACAAAATTCTTAGAGTACCTCATCTACATTCAAAATTAATATATGTGAATTCAGGAAATTTAAAGTGAATTTTGAAAAACTCTCTGTAAATCTATTTAATGTTTTTCTCATTTATTCAAAGAAATACTATAATCCTTGTCAGTTAACAGATAATCATTTTGTTACTACAATTATTGTGTTCTTTTTGGAAGAAATAAAATTTCTCTAAATATATTAGTTTTACTTATATTTAACACTGTCTTCTCTTAAGTTCTCTGTCAAATTCTTTGAAAGACCAAATTCTGTAATGAGTTCTTGAATAATAAACGAATAAAACCCAAAGCAAATAATACTTTAACATGGTAAGAATGTATCTAATACTTGCCAACCAAAAAAATTTGACTAGTTCAAACTGGTAGCCTTGGTTTCTTCTCTATATAATGCAGGGAGAATGAGGCACATACGGAGCGTGATTCATTTAAACCTGAAATTGGTTTCTACTGCCCAAATTGTATTGCCTTTTAAAGCTGTCACTACTGATCAAAAAGCTTATTTTCACTATTAGTTTAGACTAGACAACTACTTTCAGATGTTTAAATTAAGATAAGATCCTCCAATGCAGGCAAATGGTCAGAATTCATCCTAGCTAACTAAGATAGCAGAATAAAGAAGATAATTTTGAATCATGTTACATCTAAAGCAAGTAATGCTGTACTTAAATTTTAATCAATTAATCATAGAATCATAGAATGGTTTAGGTTGGAAAGGATGTTAAAGATCATCCAGTTCCAACCCCTCTGTCATGGGCAGGGACACCTCCCACTAGATCAGGCTGCTCAAGTCTGAATTCAGGCTGGCCTTGAACACTTCCAGGGATGGGGCATCCACAACTTCCCTGGGCAACATTTTCAGGTGCCTCACCACCCTCACAGCAAAAAATTTCTTCCTAATCTATCCTATCCCAGTTTAAAACCATTAACCCTTGTGCTATCACTACATGTCCTTTTAAAAAGTCCCTCTTCATCTTTCCTATAGGCCCCCTTTAAGTACTGAAAGACTGCTACAAGATCTCCCCAGAGCCTTCTCTACTCCAGGCTAAACAAGCCCAGCTCCCTCAGCCTGTCCTCATATGGGAGGTGATCCAGCAGTCTGATCATCCTCGTGGTCCTCCTCCGGACTCCCTCTAAGAGTTTCATGTTCTTCCTTTGCTAAGGACACCAGAACTTGAGGTAGCACTCCAGGTGAGGTCTCATAAGAACAGAGTAGAGAGGAAGAATTGCCACTGTCAACCTGCTGATCCCAATTCTTTTGATCATAATTCTTTTGGCTTTCTGGACTGCAAACACACATTTACGGCTGATGTTGAGCTTCTTATCCCCCAGCAGCCCTAAGTTCTTCTCTTCAGGACTGCTCTCAAGCCATTCTCCACCCAGCCTGTATTTCTGTTTAAGATTGCCCTGGCCAAGGTGCAGGACCTTGCGCTTGGCTTTGCTGAACTTCTTGAGGTTCACACAGACTCATCACTCAACCCTATCAAGGTCCCTTTGGACAATATGCCTTCCCTCCAGCATGTTGACCACACCACACAGCTTGGTGTTGTCAGTCCGCTTGCCGAGGGTACTCTCAATCCCATTGTTCATGTCCCAGTACCAGATCCTGTGTAATGCTACTCCTTTCCAGTCTCTACTTGGACACTGAGCTGTTGACCACAACACCTTGAACTGTCCAGCCACTTCCTTATCGACTGAATGGTCCACCCATGAAACCCACATCACTCCAGTTTAGAGACAAGTATGTCCTGCATGTCAGTGTCAAATGCTTTACAGAAGTCCAAGTAGATAACGCCAGTTGCTCTTCCCCTATTCACCAGTGCTGTAGCCCCATCACAGAAAGCTTCCAAATTTGTCAGGCATGATTTTCCAGGAGGATCTGTTCCATGATCTTATTGGGCACAGAGGTGAGACTTTTTTTCATTTTTACGTTTTTTTCATGAAGCAATAAATAATCACTAATATGCTTAAACAGACATTTTGCTTTTACTAGAGAGAACATTATTTGTAATCTAAATACTACTTGAAAAAATTATTAGTTTCAATCTTTAAAAATGTATTTTTGGTTATTCACTTTAGTTATTCTCTGAAGTTTTGGAAGAAAATATTCTGGTATCTAATTGATTCTTGTAACATAGGCGTTAAGAAAAATCTTAATTAGCATGTTTATCACTAATAAATTATTCCATGGGATGTGGAACTAATCAATATAGTGATGATACTTCCTCAGAGATATATAGATCTGTTGCCTCTTTAACCAAAGAGATAGGAATGGATTCCAAATCATCTAATGGGATGACCTTTTTAAAATAGCTACTGTCTTTAATCAGAAAATGGGAAGGTTTACTTTTATTTATTACCTGTTGTTTCCTTATTTAATTTGATATATGTGAATAAAGTCTTGTGTGCTAATGATGTGTGTGGCTGGTATAAAGCAAAGCAAAAATATTTACCTGTACTTTATGCTTTCATTTTAAATCACTTTCCACTTCCTCAACTTGGCCTGATGTCCTGTAATACACTTCTGCCACAAAGCGGCCTCCTCTCTGATTCTGACTCTCAAACTCTCAGCCAGACTATTGTTCATTCCATATGAACACTTCATACCGACAAGCATCTCCTTCACACTGAAGAAAAAAACCTGGCCACCACTCTCTCTGACCGTCTTTCCTGAAGAGCCTGTACTTGACCATTGCACCATTTCAGTTCCACCATGTCTTAGTTCATTCAACATCATTGCAGTTGGTCAACAACGTGTTATTCTGGTTCCTCCTTCCTATTTCCCAGGTTGTGCGCGTTTTCACATGTACCCTTGAAGAAGCCCTTCTTCTACTCTGTTTCTGATGTCTTTTTTTTTCCTGTTGTCATGGATCTTTGGTTTTCCATTTGTGCACAGCATTCCCACACTTGGCTGAGGCTTGTAATCTCTCTCCTCTTTTTGTCCTAGTTCAGGAATCTCTTCACCAAGCTGGCAAGCTTTCTGGTTCTTGTCTGACCACTTTAATCTTCCTTTGAGCTGTTGGATGACTTCTTTTGCCTCATCACTCACATCTATGAAGTAGTAAAACTGTTTGAAGAGAATAAATGGCACAGCTTTTTTCCCTTTTACAGCTTTCAAGTCATTTTTTCATTTTGTTCCTACATCAGCACCTTCAGAGAAGCATAAACACTTCTCCAATAACTCAATTGTTAAGATATTTTTGCAGAGCAGCAGCTGGTTATTCTCCGTAGGAAATTGCTTATTTTCTGATAAATTTGTATTTGAATAGAGGTAGTGTTCACTTACCAATCATTTATAGTGAGACCTGCGTTCCCTTTTTTAGCATTTTACCTAGTATTGAGATAGAAAGAACAGAAAAATGAGACTATCAAATGGTCCTGACAACATGGCATGTCAGTTAGAAAATGGAAATGGCAACTTGATAAAGAAACACACAGAATCTGTAACCTCAGCCGTGCTTCATAAATTGCAGACAGATTCTTCAACTTGTTGTGGATGTTCTTTTTCATAAACGCATTTAAGTAGTAAGAAAGAGATGTTCTGCTCTTTTCTATTCTATTACACAAGAGAGAAGTAATTAGAAGAAGATTTAACTGGATCATTAGATGATATATAAGGAGCCCATATGTCAATGGGACAATGACGATCATTACTCTCTGTTGGACCTTCTGAACTCTCTTCTATATTATACAGAGAAACATAAAACAAGACAAGTATTATCTTTCATAATATATTTCCTCTTTTCAAAGGAAGTAATTTTTATTCTGAAGTTAAAGCATATCTACAATCCAGTTAATACAGATGATGCAGTGTTAGGGAAATTATACTTTAAGGTAAATAACCACAAATACTTACTTTATGTCTGTTTAATTGAAGAATACGGCAGAGCTAGTGACAGATATAACTGTGGCAGAAAAGCATATGTGAGCGTTACACTAAGCAGGATTGAATGTTGACACAAAGCAGATTTAATTTCCCCAGATTTCTTTGGTGCTTACATTGTTGATGTACAAACAGACTCTCACACTGTTCTTCAAAGACTGTAAATTAATTCACCTGAAGTAAAAATTATAGCAAAAAACTAGGAAAGAAGTTTGAATTTTAGTGATTTCTAAGGTAACTACACAGAAGCTTGCAAACTGAGTGAGAGTGTTCTATTGAACCAGACTATTATATATTATTTATAATTTAAAAAGAAATAACTAATGATATCTTAAAAAGTTTCTGTATTTTCCTGTTGGATAATTCTAACAATTTTGACATTGCAGTGGTTAGAGTTGATTACAGGAGAGAAGGGAGAAAAAGGAGAGAGGAAGAGAGGAAGGAAGAAGTGAGAAAAGAAAGATGAACAGACTGGACAAAATTGTCAAAAAACATTTGATGCCACAAACCATGTAGCTCTTAGACAAGGAGAGTGGTACCATACATTGCCATACCCAAACAAACCTGATATATGACTTAACAAAGGCCCCAGAAAAATAGATGCGAGCAACTCTGACGGCAGCAGAGACACTGAAGTCCTAATCCTTGGACTTGGGAAAAAATCAGCCCTATTTTGCACCATGATTAGAGCCAGAGTGAACATGAGAAAACAAAGTAGAATATAAGAAATAGCTTTACTGGCTTCAAGTAGATGGTCCTGAAAAAATGTTGGGGAATAAATAGTTGTTTATAGGCAGCATTCTAGCATCTTATTTAGAATAAATATTTTATTACTGTGTTTTCTTATTTACAAATATATAAGATAAAATAATTTTTTAAGTATTTATGATTAAATATGTGCAAATTAACTTTCAATTTTATTGGTACTGGAATAAATGTAGGTTTGGAAAGCTACTTCCAAGAACAGAGTATTATATTATTTAAAAAATAGATGTAGTAATCCACTGAAAGACAAATATATAACTATATATAAACAAAAGATCATGACTTTTAAAGATTTTTGTTTCTTAAATTGAAACCAAAATAATTCAGAGATTCAGTTTTCACGTTCAAAATAGAACAAACCAGAAACAGTGTGTTTATCGATCTCATGAGTACAGAGAAAGTCTGGAATATCCCAATCAAATACCTCCTGAGAGCTAAGAAATCCAAGGGACAGACCTTATACCAAAAAAATAAATAAATAAGGCAAACAGAAAAAAAATCACACAAGTCCTTATTTTTAATCTATTCTCTTGATTTTCAAATGCATGGGAATGTAACTGGCAACATTACAACACTAAAAGTACTTCTTAATGTGTCATATCAAGCATGTTTCAGGAAACTTACAAAACTTCTACCTTATGCCTGAAAAGGCATAAATATTTTATCACAGCTAATGAAGAAAACCAGCAATTTGTGTCCTGTATAACGATGTTAATATATTTTGATTTAATTATTACTGACTTGTCTTGAACTGTTGTGGATTCAAAACCACAACATGAACTCTTCCTATTTCAGTAGAACTGAGTATGAAAATGTAAAATGGATATAGGTTTTAAATACTTAGGAGAAAATGTTCAATGTTAGCAGTACAAAGGGCTTTTTTGTTACAGCTGATGCAATGGGAACGTTCAATGAAAAATAATTAAAGAAACTTGTTTTTTTAAACTGTAAAGTTACATTGAAGTGCCAGAAATAGCAAAAGGAAAAGGTTTTAAATCGCCTTAATTACAGTAAGTTAAATTTTCTTTCTTTCTCTCATTATACTGCCTTTTGTTTTTTTCATTCTTTATAGATTCAGGCTGATTTTCTTCTGTTTGCTTGCTTAGGAAGGTCGCATGCATGTGTGAGTATGTGCACAGCATACCTCTAGGCTTCCTCTGTTAATCCGAAGAGTACTAATTATACAAAATTCTTATCTGACTAACACACACTGAGAACATTTGTCTTTTGGATTAGCAGTGTTTTAATACTGATAAACATAAACTATTCCAAGAGTCATTGACTTCCATATTTTAATTACATTTTACTGTATTGTTTGCCAGTTATGCTAGAAGGGTCTTTTCTGAGGCATGAAAATAGTTTAGGAAACAGGCTAATACTGACAGAGTTTTTAAGGGTGTGCAGAATAATTACTCTGAAAGTGATTTTTTTAATCTATCAACATGTCATTATCAATAATTATGGGAAAGGGAAGGGTTTAGGCCTAGATTCACTGAACTAAAATTTCAAGTTACTTTATGAATGTGGATTTTTATGAGTGCACATGTTTTTGTCTTCTCAAATTTCTTGATACAGGGAGAATGTGAAGAACTGACAGACACAAACTTTGAGTATCACCAAAATTATTATTTTATTTTAATCTCTTTCTTATTTATAGGTTTATTCTGTATGTGACATGAGGCCTGCAATCTATTTTTGACATCACAAGTGTTCATAGATTAACAAAGGTTCAAAAATACAACATAAAAATATCTTGATTTTGACTTTGCACTGTGAATAATGGAGGAGAAGAAGGATTATAGAAGCTATGCGAGCTATTTTCAGGGAATAGGTGAGGGAAGCAGGAACAAGAGAGAATATATACAACCCATACCACAAGTACATGTTTAAGTAGATGGTATAATCTGAAAAGGTGTTCAAAACATGAGTTTGCTGTCCTAACTTTAATTACTGGTAGCACAAAGGCTTTTGTTGAAATGGCTATTACAGAACGTTAAATTTCCTAAAAAACCTCAGGAAACAAACAAACAAAAAAGGATGTTGGGAAGTTGTGGGTTCCCCTCCCTGGAAATATTCAATATCTGATTGAATGAGTTCTTGAGCAGCCTTGTCTAGTGGGAGGTGTTGCTGCCCATAGCAGAGGGATAGAACTAGATGATTTTAAGGTCCTTTCCAACCCAAACCATGCTATGATTCTATGATTCTATGACTTACAATTCTATGAAATGTTGTATAGATATGAAGATTGGGAAAAAGATACTGTTATTCAAAAAAAAAATCAACCATTTAAAAGCCTAAAACATAAAGCTGGATCATATGCCTCTATTCAGTTCTCTCTTAAAATAAGTTAAGGCAAACCCCCATGTCTTTAATTTGTTTAACTGATGTTTTTGATGCACTGAATACGTGCTGTAACAGCAAGTATTTTATTTTTTCTCTTGTTTTTTTACTATAAGTACAGTAGATTGAACCAAGGCGTTTTGTACTCGTAATAATCTCATCAATACATCCTTTCTACTCTTTAAGGAGTAAACACTGTTTAGTTTTCATGGATTTTGTTTTGTTTTGGTTTTTTTTCCTGTTTGTACTTACCTTCATTACCGTTGTGTCCTTTGAATCTCAGGTTTTGCATCTGGTTAGGCATAAGAATGCAAGTGGAACTTAGTAATTCTCTCTCCATGGTGGAAATGTTTAATTAAAACTAATGGAATCCATTTATATTAAGACCTCATTCAAAGTCCTTACAATGTATTTCCTATTATTTTTATTCACTTAGACATTCAAATTACTTCATTACTGTCATTTCACAATGACATTCCTTTCATTAAGTGTACATAATGTATTTGAGATATTTTTACTTCAAAATGTACTGCAGATTCAGAGGTTATCTCCATTTTTTTTTCACACATTTGTAGGCAGTTTGTTTTTTTAAATGCAATACCTTAAAAATAAATCATGTTTTATTATTTGGATTTGCTAACTATTTATTTTTTTATTTTTTATCAATCAAAACTTGTAAAGATTTCATCAGGATACATGATCCAGAAGTGTCTAAAATTGATAAAAACTTGATATAAGTAAGTAGGATAAATCTATATTATACAACATATAAAAAATGAAGGGTTTTGAGCTGATTACATATGATTGATTTTAACTTTATCCCAGACAACTAAGAGGAGACTATGACTCTATTTTTGTTATTATTATTATTATTGTTTTACAGTATTTTAATTCTAATGAATTCTAACACAGTATGCTGTAGTGAAGAGAATATTTTAGTTTCTTTTTATAAAACATTTAATGATGAGTTAGACTAAAGAAATACACCAATAAATACTTTATTATTCTCAAGGGAATTAAATTGATCATAATCTGACAAGGGGATTTTGTAAGCAAAATCTAGAGGAATATTTTAAGAACAACTGTAACACCACCACCAGAAAATGTAATATCAGTATGAATACTTTTCCCACTTTTCTACTTCAGTTATACAATAATATCAGCAGTGCGGATATTATTCATTATTATTAGTAGTATTAGTATTATTAGTATTAGTATTATTATTATTGTTGTTGTTGTTGTTTTTAGATTATTATATTTGGAGTTACAAGTCATTTTATTCACTGAGAAATTTTCCAGAAGGCAGTATAACATAACCTTAAAAGATCACAGTAAGACATTACTTACAAAAGGTCTGTTGCTAAAGACATGAAGGTAGAATTATAAACTCATAGAATGGTTTAGGTTGGAAGGGACATTAAACATCATCTAGTTCAAACCCTCCTGTCATGGGCAGGGAAACTTCCCACCAGACCAGGCTGCTTAAGACTCCATCAAACCTGGCCTTGAACACTTCCATGGAGGCAGCATTCAAAACTTCTCTGGGCAACCTGTTCCAGTGTCTCACCACGCTCAGCGTGAAGAATTTCTTCCTAATATCTAATCTAAACCTTTCCCTTCCAATTTAAAGCCTTTCCGCCTACATCCTATCAGTACTTGACCTTGTAAAAAGTCCCTCCTTAGCCTTTTTGTAGTCCCCCTTCTAATGAAACGCTGCCTTAGGGTCTCCCCAGAGATTTTTCCAGGCTGAACAACCACAACTCTCTCTCTGCCTGTCCTCATAGCAGAGGTGCTCCCGTCCTCTGATCATCTTCATAGCCTTCATCTGGATTCATTCCAACAGTTTCATATCCTTCTTAAGTTGGGGATTCCAGAACCGGACACAATACTCAAGGTGGGATCTCACAAGAGTGGAGTAGAGGGGGAGAATCATCTCTCTTGACCTGCTGGACATGCTTCTTTTGATTCAGCGCAGGACGTGGTTGGCCTTCTGGGCGACAAGGGCACATGGCCAGCTCATGTCAAGCTTCTCATTAAACAGCATACCCAAGTCCTTCTCCACGGGGCTGCTCTCAACCACATCTTCCCCCATCCTTTATTGAAACTGCAGATTGCTCTGACCGAGGTGTAGAACTTTGCACTTGGCCTTGTTAAACCTCATGATACTCACACAGGCCCACTTCTCCAGCTTGTCCAGGTCCTTTTGGATGACTGAAACTTCTGGTGTAACAACTGCTCCACTCAACTTGGTGTCATCTGCAAACTTGCTGAGGATGCACTGAATCTCGCTGTCAATATCAATGATAATATTAAACACCACTGGTCCCAGTATGGTTCTCAGAGGGACACCACTTGTCATGTGTCTCTATCAGGACATGGAGCCACTGACCACTACGTTCTGGATGCAACCATCCAACAAATTTCTTATCTACTGAACATACACCCATCAAATACGTATCTCTCCAATTTAGAAAGAAGGATGTTGTGGAGGACAGTGTCAAAGGGTTTACAGAAGTCCAGATGTGTTACATCCATTTCTTTTCCAGGAACCACCGATGTGATCACTCCATCATAAAAAGCCACTAGGTTGGTCAGGCAGGAATTTCCCCTAGAGAAATCATGCTGGCTGTCTCAAATCACCTCCCTGTCCTCCATGTGCTTTAGCATAATTTCTAGGAGGATTTCTTCCTTGATCTTCCCAATCACAGAGGTGAGGCTGAGAAGTCAGTAGTTCCCAGGGTCACCCTTTCTACCTTTTTTGAAAATGGGCACAATGTTGCCCTTCTTCCAGTCATGAGGGACTTCTCCTGACTGCCATGACTTTTCAAATATCATGGAGAGTGTCTTGGCAACCACATCAGCCAGTTCCCTCAGGACACTGAGATGCATCTCATCAGGTTCCATAGACTTATGCGTGTCTGTGTTCCTAAAGTGGTCACAAATCTGATATTCCCCTACAGCAGGAGGGGCTTTTCCCCCCTGGTTTCCATCTTGTTGTCCATTGGTTCAGGAAGGGTGAGGAGAGCAGATGCCAGTGAAGACTAACAGAAAAATTTGTTGAGTACCTCAGACTTCTCCTTGCCTGTTAATAAAAGGCCACCATCTTCATTCATCAGTGGGGAGGACACTTTCTTTAACTTTCCTTTTCTGATTGATGTACCTGTAGAAACCCTTCTTGTTATTCTTTGCTTCCCCTGCCAAGTTCAGCTCCAGCTGTGCCTTGGCCTTCCTGACTCCACTCCAACCAGGTTACCTGTCCCTGCTTGCACTGCCTGTGCAGTTCCCTCTTGCTCTTTAGTCTGACCAGCAGGTTTGACTCAGCTATGCTGGTCTTTTCCCTTCCCCACCTCATTTCCTACATTTGGGGACTGAGCACTCTTGCGCTCTGTGGAAACCATTCTTAAATATATGTCAGCTCTCTTCTCCTCCTTTATCCCTAAGCACCATTTCCCAAGGGGTCCTACTGACTAACTGGAACTTAGCTTTCCTAAAATTTAGGGTCCTGACTATAACTCTCATCTCTCCCATATTCCTCAGAACCTTGATCTCCTCAATTCACGATCACTTCAGAAAACAAAAAGGCTATTGTCAAAGCCAGACAAAGTTTAAAATTAGACGTAATATTCTATATTAAACTAGAAAATACACTTGCAAATATTAAACACATCTTTGGTCACAGAAAACTTTTTTCAAAGGTAGAAAATAGGCATCTTGAGGAAGATTTTGTGTTTTATCATTTATTATAGGTTATAGTATATTTAGCTACAAACTTTCTTCTGCAACACTTCATAAAGAACATTTATGAGAGTTAAAAATTAATATATTTGGGGAGATGTGGTCAGGTACAGTTGAGTAACAATGTCAGCAAAAGGGCAGTAATGTGAGCTTCAGTACATCTTTGAGGATATATCTGACAAGAAGAATATGAAGAGGGCCTTGTTCAAATTGCCAGTATTGCTCTTGTCGCTATACCCCTTCTGCTGTCCTGAGTAAGCCAGCATAAGCGTGTCAATACTTGCCATTTTCTTACTTTCATTTTACCGTCGATTAATAAAAGGCCAAGCTGACCTGCTAGGTAGCCACAACTACATAAGTAGTTTATCTTTATAGCTTCCATCTCTGAGGGTAGGAGTGAGAGCTCAGGATGAACTTAGGGTATAGTGGCATCTGGTACCCTGGCACCTCAGAAAAGACATCCTATATCTTTTCATGCTTCAAAGACCACTTCTGAAGTGGCAAAAATAAGCCAGGTGCAGTTTGAAAACTTACTACAAATGAACGTAAACTTTGCATCTGGGTTTCAGTGCGTGAATTACCCAGGAGTAGGATTTAGCTCCACATAGAGGTAATTAAATTTAGGTGTATACAACATATGAGTCTAATAAAGAACCAGGCTTCTTAGAGAAGGCTGGAACGTAGACATGTATGATTGGCTGTGTAGCTTTTTGGATCTGCTTGACTGGGTTAATGTATTTTTCATAAGGAGACTTGTGGGATTTATGTACATCAGTATTTTCCTATGTACAGTGAGTCGGATGGCGTCTTCCTCTGTTATTCTGTGCTGATTTTGGCTGGGATAGAGTTAATTTTCGTCATAGTAGTTAGCATGCGGCTAGGTTTTGGATATATTACTGAGCCGTGCTCACACAGAACCGAGAACTTTTCTACTTCTTACCACACCAGTGAATAGGCTCAGGGTGCACAAGAAACTGAGAGGGGATGCAACTGGGAGAGCTGATGCCAACTGATCAAATGGATGTTCCACACCTTATGACATCACGCTCAGCATATAAAGCTGGGGGAAGAAGAAGGAAGGGGGGGACATTTGGAGTTGCTTGTGATGGAGCCCTGCTTTCCTGGAGATGGCTGAACATCTGCCTGTTGACAGGAAGTATTGATCCTCGTATTTGTTCCAAAACAAGTTCCTTGTTTTGCTTTACTTGTGTTTCTGGCTTTTGCTTTACCTCTTAAGCTCTTTATATCTTTCCAGTATTTTTCTCACTGTTATCCTTCCAATGCTCCCCTCCATCCCCCTGTAGGGGAGGCTGTGTACTGCAAAGTTGCCAGCTAGGATTAAACCATGACATCTTCTGGCAAAAGATAGAATTCAAAATTCAATGTAGGCACTGTCTAGTGTATCATAAATAAATCAGAATGGATTTTGAAGGACAATTATTCTATGGGAAAAAAAAAAAAAAGAAAACAAGAACAGGAAATTAGCCTTCTGGATTTTTTCTAGGGTCCTTCGAGTTCTATATCCGTCTCTGACAATAGGTAACAGCAAGAAAAGTATATATTATGTCCTGGAATATTTTCCCAGTGTCATCATTTTTATTTCGTTTTATTTGCAGAATTTCTGAGGCAGAATTGGTTTTAAGGTATTACAGCCCTGAGTTCATTTCTCAGCTATTAAATTATCTGATCAGTTACGATATTCAACAGAAAATTTCAGCAGATACAGCATTTTGCAGCTAAGATTTCTACAGCTTTCCATAGCTTTGTTACTTCTTTTGGTGGTGAATTGTACATTCAAATATTCATTCAGATTATGGGCACAGGAATATATTTGCAAGAAAGGATTTTGTTGAAATGGTTTCAATATGTAAGGAAAAAAATAAAAAATTCAAACCCCAAGAAATAGTCTTTCCCCTTTCCTATTCCTCTAATGAAACTGCAAAAGAGGAACTATTATATGTTCACTTAATTTTTCATTTGAATTATTTTTAATTGAGGACATATTTTCAAAACTGCTAACATAATTTTGGACAGATGTGTTTACTATGTTCAGTCTTTTCCCCGGTGTTTCCACAGATGGTCTTGTTTCTTCACTTGACATCCTATATTTGATATTTAACACAAAATGTTGCTTTTACTTCTTTTTATAATTGATCATTTTGTATGTCATTCATTCTACCGAGAGTGTTTCTGAGAAGAGGTGAGGTGTTTAGCAAGATTTGAGCAATATTTCTATGTATTAAGCATTCCTTAAATCAAATAATATTATATTATTAATAATAATTATTATTATTTATAATAATATATTGTGTGGACCTCAGCCCTCAGTGCTTCCCTTTCATGTTTTTACATGTATTCTGGAGCTTGCTTCTGTGTCACCCTTTCACGCAAAGTGTAGTGTACCGTGCTCTACATGCACCCCATGTATAATATATTTAAATTATATAATAAAACAAAGCTTGCAAAAATATGTAGGATATGGAAAATATTAACATCTTTTTCTCTTAAAAATCAATTAGTCATGTGCATAATTGCTTCTGACTGGTGAAATACAAAGTAGAATAATTTAACTCACAAACAATGGGATTTATTTAACAAGACAGGTAGGCAGAAGAGCCCTGAGTTCCTTTTGACCCATTAATATATTTTTTTCTATATGCTGTTGCAACTGCAGTCTTAGATGTGAAAAATTAGTTACATATCAGTGTCTCCTGTCTTTGATTTTGACTGGGACAAAACTGGGGACTTTCTTTCAGGGAGCAGAGTACAGCCTCCTGGTCCCACCCAGGCTGCTGGTACCCTAAGGCAGATGTTGGCAGGATGCAGGTGGGTGAACTTGGATAGAACTTCTGGGAAGAAGGAGGGTGAGAAACAGCTGGGAGATGTGTAGCCTAACTTCAGTGCATTTAGCTACTGCTTTTAAGTTTAAATGCTTTCCCTGGGTCCTGGCTGGAGTCAAGCTGCAGCCATAGTTGATCATCGTCCTAGCTGGCAGACACAACTTCTCAACTTTATTTTGGCCTGTCTGGTTGCTAAGGAATTGCCTGGCAATCACCAGGCTCCTGGCTGACCACAGTCACGGTCCATGTTCCATTCTTGCTCTCTTGGTTGGCTACTGTGGGACTAAGCCTCTTGATAAGTCACTGACTTGATCATCTCCCTCAGTTTCAGCTCTCAACCTCACCACTCATTGAAATTTTCTTTCAAAACTTTGTAATATGATTTTTCATTGATGTAAGTCTTATATGTGTATGCACATATATATCTAGTAACTGTGATACTTAAATATTTTCAATAGATTAAACAATATTACAATATGTTAGGATCTAGTTACATTGTACGATGGAGATGGAGTAGACATCCTTAAACTGTGTTCCCTCTCACCAAAAAAAGAACAAAAAAAAGAATGTTATATGAACAAAGCCTGTCTGGATGTCTGTATTTTCTTGTCAGTAACCCTGATTCTGGGATACACAGAACAATGTCTGGGTGGCTTTGCTGCAAGTATATGGTAAGATCCTAAAGCCTAAGTAAATGATGGACCAGAGAAAACAGTTGAACTCTGTACTAATATACTGACAGGTGCAGTGCAAAGAGGAAAGACCGAGGTTACATTTTGATTTTAGAATTATGAGTTCACAGTTTCCACAGTGCGTGGTTCTGGCAATGAAGCTTAATTCAATTTCCAGTTCTACGTGTACACTGTGTACCTAGTAGACAAGGTATAGCAAGTGTCTTCATATCTATAACAGATCACTTAAATATGGGATCCAGTATGCGTACACTGAGCAAACCACCGAGAGACCTCAGATGCAAAAATGCACTTTCCTCTTAAGGAAGGAGGAAGTGAGGCAGTCTTACCTGGTGCCCTAGAGCAGGGGTGTCAAACTCACGGCTCCTGCTGGTTTCCTGGTCCAGTAGTGTGACACGTGTCACTTACCCTGCACATGCTGTTAGGAGTGTAGGGGCAAGGAATTCAGTGCTGCCACCAGGTAGAAACAAGGTGCTGGGCCAGATAAAGCAAGGTAGAGGGCCAGATTTGGCATGCAGGCCGTGAGTTTGACACCCCTGCCCTAGAACCTGACCTCAGACCGGTCCCACAGTTTAAGGCACATCCTAAGTCCATGTGTAGTGTGTAAGTCATAGTAACAGGCAGAAACAAAACACAAATTAATTTCTGTACAAAATCTCTACTATGAACTGAGGTAGATGCATGCCCCATGTGAAATGTCCAAACAATCATAATTTAGACACAATCTTTTCTGTATAATGAACATAAAAGGAAAGTAGAACTAGAGACCTAGCAAAACTGAATGATATTAACAGATACATATTTTCCTCTTAAGAATTAAAAAGAAAATCTTATGATGCAAATTATGTAAAGATCTTTTTTATTAGAAGAGATTGTCTGAAAATACACATCATATGGATTTGAAGTTAACTTTACCCATCAGTAAAATTAACATAAATTTTGTACAAATAAGCTGGTTTTAAGCTTCTTATACTCAACTGTCTTCTATTATTTGAACATTCAATTGATTTCTTTTAAGATATATTTGACTACCTTCAAATTTCTAAAAGTTTAAAAATGAGAGACACATTTAAGCTTGATTATGACAGGCTGCTTCATTTCAAAAGAAGGGAAGCTCAAAAAAACCTTTTAAACTGTAAGAGATTTTGAAATAAAATTGTTCCTTAATCAGTTACACTATGAATATTCTATCTTGCTTTAAAATAACTCTTGTTATGGCGGAGTTGTCAGACAACTTTAAGCACCAATGAAATCAATAGGTTGAAAAGTGCCTCAAAACTTCCTAATTCAGTTTTTAATTTAAGGTTTTTAGTATAGTATGAGTGTGCCTGTAAGCATCAAAGTCTATTTCAAGAAATGAATAGTGAACTCATCAAAGCAAAGTTGAACCCAAATTTCAGTATTGGTACAATTCAGGTAACTCTCAAAAAGATGTCTTGCACACAGACTAGGGCAGCAAGGTACCAGCTGTATTTAAATAGGATGTATTTTTTCAGTCTAGCTTTAAATTTCAGAAATTAATAATACATATATGTTTTTCTTTATAATATTTCTTACCATTATTTTGAATGCTTATGATACCTGCTTGAAGAAGGTTCCTCAAATATTAATCGGGTAAGATGGATATTGATGAGAATAATTTTGACCTTGAAAAGATAAAAGAAAGATGAGATTTTGTACAGAATTTTCTCTAAACAGTCTGCAAAATTATTCATTTGTTTCATTTTACCAAACTATTAATCTGTCACATTTCATTAGTTACATTTCTCTAATTTGAAAAAGTATTCTTAAAGAAAAGTTGGAAAATTAGGGGGTTTTATGGGACAAAATTGCTAAAAATGAGAACTGAGTTGGTAACTTAATGGGTCCTTTTAAACAATTTTCTCATTGCTTGGTGTGAAAGTAAATTAGAAAGTAATGTCAGAGGGAAAAAATTGCCAGCTTCACTTTGATACTAGACTTCAGAAATTGTTTTCATTTAAGACACTATTTTAAATTCTACATTACACAAAACTGACAATGTCTTATTGCAGTCTTTCAAGGCACATGCTTTGCACAAATCATCTCAGTATTCAGAGATAAGCTTGCAGTCCTAACAAAACACTGTTTTCAACAAGATGTTTCACAATAATGAAAACTGCACTGAACATATTTTTTCTATATTCACTGTGCCTTAATTGCTATTTCTCCATCTGACTTTATTCACATCAGGAGCCTGGGCAGCACTGAATAAGCTCAAACTGAAAAGAGAAAAAGTGAAGGACTTCAGAATACAATGCATCTGCAAAATTTTCTCAACAGTTATGCTTTTTTTAAAAAATGAAAGAATGAGGAGCTACAGTATGAGAGAATGATTTGATAGTTGTCACCAACTCAGTATTCTTTTATTAGGAGCAGACTCAGGCTAAAGTAGAACTCAATGACGTTGGAAAAATTAAAACCAGAAACCAACAGAACATCTTTGAAAGATCAAAGCTTGCAGCTATGACAGCAGGTTTTTAACATTTCCCTCTTTATGCACCAGGTGCTTCTAAAACAGAGAAATAGTTTTCTAAAGTTGTACTCCGGACTATAAACTTTCTTAAGCTCATTGTGGTCCATGTGAAATCATACTAAACTTATAACATGACTTAGAATCTTTATTATCTCTTCAATGTAATTTGTGATTAATAATTTTGATGTTGGGTTTTTTTCTCTCCAAATATTTGTCATCAACTCTCTCTACCACAATATTTTGATCCTATGCTGCATTTTAGAGTCTCAGATTTTATATCATTCCTTCCTTGCCTCTTTTTCTCTCATTTCAGTCACTTGCAACAAAATCACTGTGCTCTAAATTTGAGACCAATGAAAATAAAATGAGGAACTTCAGAATATACACTTCTCCAATATATATTACATCTTCCTTTCTCTAAGATTATGATTTGAATACCATAGCTATATGGAGGTTTTCTTCCGTTCAACCCCAGAATATCCCTATGTGAGTCTATATTGAATGTTTTCAATCTGGCAAACTTAATTGTATCTGTAGAAGTAGTGAGTGAAGTCATTCCCTTCAGTAGTAGGTTAGTGCAAGAAAGCCTTCTCTTTCCACAGAAATCAGTTTCTAGGAGTCCATGGATACCTATTTTACCAAGCTTTTCTGGGAAATCATTTGAAATTCAGATAGATTGACACCCAAAACACAGTTTGCATTTCATAAGCCATTAACTTCCATTTCAATATATTTATCCTAAATAGATGAAGGAAAGGGAAGGAATGTCATCTGAGTTAATGGCTTTTGTTTTCTCAAGTAACAGTTAGACATGATGAAACACTGCTGTATCCTTAAATATTATATTACATATGTATGTATCACATACCTCATGTTAGTCAATGTGTGTAAGAAGAATCATACAGACACAAGTAGAGATTTCACTAAATTAAGCCTATTACATTAACCATATTGGTTATTGTTTTCAGCTGCAGAGGAAAACTTATAATGAAGTAAGTTGTCTGATTACAGTCAATCACAAATCTATTCTATCATTTCATTTGGGTTCCTCCTAGAGAACGGTGTGATCTTCACATGAATTCTGAAATCAAAACATGGTTTTCTCTTCTTGAAGCAACAGTAGTTTAGAGTTACTCTTACCTAGGCAGCACATCTCCAAGTACTAGCAACCCTCTGGTTCCCTAAATCTGCTTTTTTGTTTCCCATAGAAACTACTTTTTCTCAGAAACCTTCTAGTGATTTTATAAGACAAAAAAAAAATCTATATAACAATAAATTGTTGGTGGATTTTATGTTTGCAGTATAGTTATAAGGATTGCTCCAAATGTCCTGTGAATATGTTTTGCTTTTATCTTCAATGTGCAAGGATAAATAAATTGACATGTTTAGGGGAAAAGGTGGAGGCTGATTTTCTCTTCACATACTGACGAATCAATAAGGCTGCAAGAGCTATCTTGTAGAATAGGAACTCATAGAACAAAAAATAAACAGAAAGGATTTGCTTGTAGTTTTCTTTCTACAATGCACATTTAGGCTGTTTGTTTTTCTTTATTCTCAAAGAAATTCTTTACAAAGCAATATAATGTAAAACAGTTTTTCCCAATTGAAGAACTGTAGACTTATACTCATCTATAAAGAAAAATTAAATATTATTATTGCCTTGACAGATGGTTTCTTCAGTGCACAGAATATATACAAGTGTGCATCCTGTCTCCACACACTTCTTATGAGAAATTTATGTTTAGTCTTATTCTCAAACTTGCCTGATTTCCTGAGTTGATGTTAATTAAAGGCGAATGCTATTCAAAAGATAATTGAGCAAGGGAATGGGTCTGGATGAAAATTCTGTTTATCATTTCACAGGGACACCACACACAAGAAAACAATCAGATTAAGAAGGGGGTGGAATTTTGAAAATTTACGTCCTCCCATCAGTTTACTCAAATATATCAGCATTTTATATCTGGAAAGGAAAAAAAAAAAAGCCCAACATATTCCTTAATAATAAGACAATTCTGTTTGCCACTCTCCAAATGATACAATTCTTTTTTTCTCAGCTCGTTTAATTGTCATTTTTCAAAAAATGACCCAATATTTGTGTCTCAGCAGTTTATAATTAGAGCCTATATAAAACAATATATCACAGCATCTAACTGTTTGGTCATATACAGAATATGTTCAGGATTGACTTATATTTATATAGATATGACTAACTAGATTCCAATACAAGGACTTCATATAAACCCATTTTCATCAAATATTTGCAGGAAATATTTGGACTAAAGAGTTTATTGGAGAACAAATTATCATAAATACTTTTCTTCTTTGCAACAAAACTCTTATGATTTGTTGGTATCCATAATTGTTTTAATAATATTTAACTTTTCAGATTTCTAGAAAATGTGAAGTTTTATTGGTTAACGTCTTTACAAAATCCATGTATTGGCTTTCATCAGCTACTTAACAATACGTACAAAAATAAGTTTGTCAGGAGGGCATCACACAATAATATAATTCTATACTAATTTACAAATACCTTAATCTTTCTTTCATTTTAATCCAAAAGGAGTCAGACACAAATGCCAGGCGGCCTGCATGGGTGAACACTGAAGTCCTGGACAAACTTAAACGGAAAAAGGAATTCTGCAGAAAGTAGAAGTAGGGGCAGGTAGCCTGGGAGGAAAACAGAGAAATCGTCTGAGCAGCCAGGGATCAGGTTAGAAAAGGTAAAACCTTACAGAATTAAATCTGGCCAAGGATGTCAAGGATAACACAAAAAGCTTTGTCAGTGACAAAAGGCAGACTAGGGAGAATGTAGGCCCTCTGCACAAGGAAATAAGATACCTTGTTACACAGGATATGGAGAAGTTGAGGCACTCAACAATCCTTTTACCTCAGTCTTCATTGGTAAGGGCTCAAAACACAGCACCCAAATCACAGAAAGCAAAGGCAGAGACTGGAAGACTGAAGATCTGCCACCTGTAGGAGAGGATCAGTTGCAAGTTCATCTAAGGAACCTGAAGGTGCACAAGTCCATGGGACCTGTTGAGATGCATCTACGGGTCCTGAGGTAGTTGGCGGATGAAGCTGCTAAGTCATTATCCATCCTGTTTGGCAAGTCATGGCAGTCTGGTGAAGTTCCCACTGACTGGAAAATGGGAAACATAACCTCTGTTTTTAAAAAAGTAAAAAAAACCAAGACCTGGAGAACTACAGGCTGGTCAGTCTCACCTCTGTGCCTGGCAAGATCATCAAGAAGATCCTCCTGGAAACTCTGCTGAAGCAGATGGAACATAAGGAGGTGATTGGTGACAACCAACATGGCATCACTAAGGGTGAATCTTACCTGACAAATCTGGTAGTCTTCTATGCTACAGCATTGGTACGTAAGGGAAGAGTACCTGACATCATCTACCTGGAGTTGTGCAAAGCATTCAACATGGCCCCGCATTCTGGTCTCTGAACTGGAGAGACAGGAATTTGATGGCTGGACCACTCTGTGAATAAGGAATTAGCTGGATGATCGCACTCAAAGAGTTGTAGTAAATGGCTCAATGCCCAAGTGGAGACCGATGAGGATTGGTGACCCTCAGGGGTCAGTTTTGAGACCGATGTTATCTTTGTAGCAGACATGGACAGTGGAATTGAGACACAGCCCCAGTGGGTGCATGATGCCACTGAGATGCTACAGGGCGTGCACCCCTCTTGCACTGGTATCGGTCACCTGTGACGAATTCACCTGTGAGGTATGTGCTTGGGAGGAAGAACTCCTCTGTAACAGAACTCAAGGATGAGGTGAACAGGCTGAGGACAATCAAGGAATGTGAGAATGAGATTGACTACTAGAACAATACCCTGTGCTCCCTGCCTCGCAACTAACAGGCAGGCATGCCTCGTGCAATAGAGGACTCCCCATCCTCTCTCCACTCAGCTGAAGAGAGAAATTTAGGAGATGGAGGGGAATGGCAGCAGGTTCCTGCCTAGTGCAGCAGGCGTGTCTGCCCTTCAACCTCAGCCTCCCAAGTTCCCTTACACAACAGATACAAAGCTCTGCAAGTGGAATCGAAACTTAATGATGAGTCTCACAGCCTTGAAGCATTACCTAGGTTAAGATACCTAAAGCCATCCATCAAAACAGCTTCCATAAAGGAGACAGGTCATTGTCATCAAGCACTCCCTTCCGAAGGGAACAGAAGATCCCATATGCAAATCTGACTCTTTACATAGGGAATTCTGCTGCCTACCTGGGGCCTCAGAAATATGGAAAGAAAACTTGCAGCTCTGGTTAAGCCCATGGATTATTATCCGCTATTGATCTTCCAAGTAGGCAATAATGAAAAACTAGCAATAAACTTTAGGGCAATTAAAAGGGACTTCAGGGCCTTGGGATGAATGGTGAAGGGTTTTGGAACACAAGTAGTGTTCTCTTCTCTCATTCCTATTACAGCAAATGATGAAGGGAGGAGTAGAAAGAGACAGGAAAAAAATACTTATCTCTGTACCTGGTGTGAGGAACAAAACTTTGGGGTTTTTGACAATGGGTTGGCCTACACAACATCGGACCTGCTGTCAAATGATGGGGTACACCTGTCCCCAAGGGTCAAAAGGACACTCGAGAAGAAGTTAGTAGGGCTAATCAATAGAGCTTTAAACTAGATTGGAAAGGGGAGGGGGACAAACCTAGGCTTAATAGAAAAAACCCTGGGAATGGCACAAAAGTGTCTGAGGGACAGTGTGTTAATGAGGCCCCTTGGTCTGCTACATCCATGGAAGTGAGGGATAGCACTCCAAGTGACAGCAGAAATGTGAAGGTTGTTAATGGATTAGAAACTACAGCAAGAAATCTCTTAGAATTTAAAGCTATTCCACTCAGGAAGGGGGTGGAAACAATAGCCCAACTTAAGTGCATCTACACCAACGCACACAGCATGGGCAATAAACAAGGGGAGTTAGAAGCCATTGCAAGGCAAGAAAACTATGATACAATTGCCATCATAGAAACATGATGGAATGACTCAGACCTAACTGGAGTGCTGCCATCAGTAGTTATAAACTCTTCAGGTGGGATAGGCAAGGAAGGAGAGGTGGTGGGGTAACACTTTATGTTAGAGAATGTTTTGATTGCATTGATCTCAACTATCGTGATGATAGGATTGAGTGTCTGTGAGTGAAAATCAGTGCAACACCCTAGAAGGCAGATATCATGGTAGGAGTGTGCTATAAACCACTCAGCCAGAAAGAAGAAACTGATGATATCTTCTACAAGAAAATGGGAGAAGTCTCATGATAGGCAGCCCTTCTGCTATTAGGAGACTTCAACCTTCCAGATGTCTGTTGGATGTATAATATAGCAGAAAAGAAATAGTCTAGGAGTTTCATTGAGCGTATGGAAGACAATTTTCTAACACAAATGGTGAGTGAACCGACTCGGGAAGGTGCCCTGCTGGACTTGTTATTTATGAACAGGAGGAGTAAGGAGGGAAGTCAGCAGAATTGCCACCTTGGACTTCCAGGGGGCAGACTTCTGACTATTTAGAAGGCTGCTTGATGAAGTTCCTTGGGAGGCAGTACTAAAAGACAAAGGAGCTCAAGAAGGCTGGATCATCTTCAAGAAGGAAATCCTGGTGGCACAAGAACAGGTAATTCCCAAGTTCCATTAAATGAACCAGTGGGGAAGAAAACCATACTGGCTGAGTAGAGAGCTTTGTATGTATCTCAGGAAGAAGAGGAAAATATATGAGCTTTGAAAGAAGGGGCAGGCATCTCAGGAGGACTACAAGAGTGAAGTGAGATATTGCAGAGAGAAAATTAGAAGGACTAATGCCCAACTAGAACTTCAATCAGCCAATTCAGTGAAAAATAATAAAAAAAATTCTACAAATATATTAACAATAATAGGAAGGCCAACAAGAATCTCCATTCTTTACCGGATGCAGGGGGAACAATAGTGACTAAGGATGAGGAAAAGGCTGAGGTTCTTTATGTCTTCTTTGGCTCAGTCTTTAATAGAAAGGTGAGATGTTCTCTGGGTACTCAGCCTCCTGAGTCAGTGGATGGGGAGGGAGAGCAGAACAAAGCTCCAACAATCCAAGAAGAATTGGTTAGAGACCTGCTCAACCAATTAGTCTATTAGTCACAAGTCTATGGGGCTGGATGCGATCCATCCAAGGGTATTAAGGGAGGTGGCAGAGATCCCCACCTAACCCTTTTCCATCATCTACCAGCAGTCCTGGCTGACTGGGGAACTTCCAGTTGACTGGAGACTGGCAAATGTTATCTCCATTTATAAGAAGGCTTTGATTAACCTACTCTGGTGGAACGTGTCCTTGCCAATGGAAGGGGGATTGCAAGTAGATGATCTTTAAGGTCCCTTCCAACCCAAACAATCCTGATTCTATGATTTTATGATTTTACAAATGTCCAGTAGGATCCAGCTACAGGATTTCACAAGATAAGTGAAAGCTTTAGCTTAAAAAACAACTGAATCTGAGTTGTAGTAAATTCTGTTTCAAATGTTTGTGGTTCTGTTTGGGTGCATATCACCTACATCTTATCAGAACATGAATAACATTATTAAACATTATTAATATTGTCATTTATTAGAAAAGTTAGTTCTATTAGTCATAGAAAAGGAGAAATATCTAGTGCTGATACTTGGTCAATAGAGTTTTCAGATTGCATGTACACCTAAAAAGGAAAACAAAATCAAGACAGGCATATACCAAATCTGACTTAAAATAGCGTTGAAGATGAGGAGTTATTGACACGTACACCAGAGCTATGTACTTAATCAAAGCAAAGTACAAAACAAAATTTTAAGCAGTAATCAAAACTACTTAGTCTTCAAGAATCATAAACTTATGCACCAGCATATGCTGGGGAGCCAATCAATGAGCAAGAAGCTTTGCAGAAGAGGACCTGCTGGACAACAGTTTGAACAGGAATGTTGTCAGTTAACACTATTAGGCAGCTAAAAAACATATAGCTGCTTGCTCACTGCCCCACAGTAGGGTGGGAGAGAGAATCAGAAAGGCAAAAGTAAGAAAATCCATGGGTTGTTATAAAGACAATTTTACAGATAAAGTAAAAGCTCTGAGTTCAAGCAAAGCAAAATAAGGAATTCTTTCACTACTTCCCAACAATATCCAGGAAAGCAAGCTCCATGATGAGTAATGGTTAGTTGGGAAGACAAACACGATAACTCTGAACATACCCTCCTTTATTTTTCTTCTCCCAGCTTTTATTACTGAGTATGACATCATATAGTATGGAATATCCCTTTGGTCAGTTTGAGTCAGCTATTTCAGCTGTGTCCCTCCAAGCTTCTTATGCACCCCTAGTCTACTGGCTGGCAAGGCATTGTGAGAAGCAAAAAAAACCTTGATGCTTTGTAAGAACTGCTCAGCAATAGCTAAAATATGTCTATGTTATCAACACTGTTTTGGTCACAAATCCGAAGCACAGCCCCTGTCTTGGCTGCTTTGAAAAAAATGAACTGTTCTCACCAAAATTAGTTATTTAAAATAGCATGAGTAGTAATGGATCCTTCTGGCAAAGAGAACTAATGGTATAACCTGGTAAAATTCTATCTCAGTCCCCAGGTGAGCTTAGAAATCCTTTAGGATTTCTCATGTAAACTTTTTAACAAAGCTAGTGATAAGGTCACACCCATGTTTTTTCAAGGTTTAATTACATCACTTGGCCAAAGCGGGAAATTCAAGAGTAATCCCTTCTACAGCCTGCAGATGTTTGTGTGCAAAAGACAATTTTGGTTATTAATTAGATTGTTGGATACAACATGGGAAATAAAAAGAAAAACAGCTGCCTTCCTTTCCAATAAATTTGTTTTTT
Source organism: Neomorphus geoffroyi (assembly GCA_033558235.1). NCBI lineage: Eukaryota > Metazoa > Chordata > Aves > Cuculiformes > Neomorphidae > Neomorphus > Neomorphus geoffroyi. Next base: position 25,726,674 of record JAUMJM010000005.1, read on the forward strand.
TATGCAGAAAGATTTGTGTTGGTGAAGGTAGAAATTCCTTATGCAGGTTGTACGCTCCTAGGAGAAAAAGACTGTAAGGAAAGGGGACCTTGACCACAATGCACTTACAGAGATGTTTCCTCTATAGACAAAATGGTTAATTCTAGTAATTCCTACAGAAACTGCTCCCTTGTTTTGTATTTGTGAACAAGACGTCCCACTAGAGCACTCTTAACTGGTTGAGAAATCTGCAGGGAGCCAGAAGAGCACTTGAAACAATTCAAGAGTAAGAATTCAGTATGACCACAAAAGCAGAGACAGGAAAACATGTCACACTGTTGCTCTGGTGTGCATACTGCACATAAGAAAATGCCTGGGATTAATTAGAACTAGGTAGAGGAAACAAAACCGAAGCAGAACCTTGTGTCTTAAATACTGTCTAAGGTAGAGAATACGTTGCAAGTATGAACTTGATAATTACTGAGCAGCGTTAGGGTGCATTTAGACAGCTGTGCCAGCAATACCGCATAAGGTTATGTTTGTCTTGTCAACAACAATGAAGACTCTATATTTGAGTACGTGTGTAACAGGATTGCCATCAATAAGGAAGAAGCGATTAAGGGCAAAGAAGATGGGTCCAAAAGTAGGAGGAAAAAATAAAAAAAAACAAAACCAAAACGAGAAAGAATGTGTAAAGCCAAGTAAAGAGCAAAGGAGGGCGTGATCTTCCAGTGGGAGGGGTGAGAGTGCCTATGACAAGTAATGAAATTGACCTGCAGACACAGTGAAATGCTGGCAGAGCCCACTTCAATAGCCTACTAGAGTCTTAATCAGAATTATGCCTAAAAACCTTGGTCTCAAAGGGTGCAGTAAAGGGGAATCCACTTTCATGCTGGTACTAAGTGGTTTTGGGAGGGAAGAGTTTTAGAACTCTAGTTTTATAGCAGTTTATGCCCCATTTTATCACTCAGTTTCATATTTGGTTTTGTGTTTTGAATTTGTAAATATTTTCAGTGTGACATATCGAGTTATTTGGGAGATAAATTTTTTTCTTCAGTAAATGACTTAACAGTTCAGTGGTTAGGGTGTTGTTTTGGAATGTGGAGGAAAACAGTTCAAGTATCTTTGGATTGGAGGGACTCCTAACAAGATGAAATCTAACAAGATAGTCAGCCCCTTAAGGATAATTACCTTTTCTTTCTCATTTCAGAAACTCCAGTTGCAGAATTCTGAGTAGATTAACTTTCCAAAGTGTATTAAGTGTTTCCTCTCTGACACAAAATTCGTATTTGTCCACGGAGTTCACTTTGTGCCAAAGCTGTCTATACCAGATTTGTGCTAACCAAGATCTGAAGTCATTTTGGACTCACCACCTGTCACGTTGTTCGAATTTAAAGCTTTTGGGACCTCTCAGTTTCTAGGCATGAAAGCACAGACACTGTGTATTAGAAAGCCAAAATCAAGTTGTGATATATAAATCTTTATTTCTCAGCCCTGAATTTATTTCCAAACAGTGGAGTATAGGGAAAATTAACATTGGCATATAAATAGAATGAGTCACCTTAAACAGGAAGAAAACCAAGTTGAATCCTGTATCACTTCAAACAAAATCAGGAACTGACATGTGAGGAGCCTGCTTTTGCAGTCTTTATTGAAGAGGAGTCAGAAGTAAAATTTTTGTTTAGAACAGTTGTTATTATTTATGAAATACCTTAACTTCCATTCAGTTAATGGAGGTTAATGATGTCTTTGACATAGAGGTATCCGCTAGGGGTTAAATCTTGATCTCCGAATATCAAAAAGCAAAATCTTCTTTCCTAGCTATCTCGTAAGATAAGGTGCAAGCAAATGCAGCTGTTACCTAGGCAGCAGGTAAGAAAAAAGAATACATAGTGCTGCCTATGCCACATATTATATGATACCAAATGCACGTTACATGGTGTGAAACTTTGTCTTTAGCTTCTTCACTTATAGTCTGCCCCAGTCTTGTGTAATAAGATTCCAGGTTTCTTTTTCTCTAACACAATATTTCATTTATTGTTTTGCTTAATTTCTGCTTTAACACAATTCCATCACAATCTCCATAATTTACAATACAGTTCTCCAAGTGCTAAATGAATAAGAATTGCTTTAAGGATGTGATGTCTTTTTTCAATATTTTACCTCAAACAGCTAGGATTTTATCCCTCCCCATTTGTTTTGCCTCATGGAATTTGTTGTATATGAATTGAATATGTGCGTGTGTGTATATGTACAGTATATGTCAGCTTGTGAATTACAGACTGGTGTCTGAATTATTCAGAAGATTAACAAAGCAGGCCAGTTTCAAAATTTAGAATTTGCTAGACTAACGTTAATGAATAACGTGATTAATGTTAATTATAATTTTACAAATTTTAATTCACTCTTGCTATATATTCAGAGTGGTCAGTCCTTAGCAATCACATCCGACGTTAGCTGTGAGCATACCAAAATACTGTAGTTTGCATTGATGGCTATGGTCTAGCACAGTCCGTATCGCTGTGATTGAGATGGTCAGACCTGGGAGCTCTTCAGCAAGAAGAGCTCAGACCAAAGTGGGTTTGTTCCATCTCTCCTCCTTCAGTTTTAGGACCTTATTCTTTTACAAGATAGCTGAGTAATGGCAAGAATTCCCACCCCTTATTCCCTGTCAGAGACAACAGAGAAGGGAAGAGACAAATGCAAGGGAAAATTACAAGCAAGAACCCTATCTTGTAGTTTGACTGTTTTTGGAGGTTTTTTGGGTTGCTTTTTCATTTTCGTTCAGTTTGTTTTTTCTGCTTTGTTTTCTCCTGGCTCAGCTGTTTTCCTTCTTTCCTTGAAGCAAACATAGACTTTTCCCAGCTCTCCAGTTTGTGCTTCCACATCCAGTTTCCACAATAAGTTGCTAACAAGAGACCAGGGTGGAGACCTTTCACAGTATATAGTTACAGCTTATTAGTGTGTTTATGTTTGGGCTCATAACAACCAAATATTGAAATCCGCTTGATGTGCTGCTTTCTTCACGAGTGCAACAGACTTCTGCTTAAGCTATAAAATATTATGGATACAATATATTTCTCCTGTGCAAATAGTTTAATACCTAATAGTTTTACTTCAAAATTATTCAAAATTATTTTAATTTCATTATTTTGCAAAAGATTTTAAAAAACAATCCAATGAAGAGCAATTCATGGGTTATAATGTACGTAAATTACATGTTTAACTTCTAATACTTCATGTTTTTTAATTCTTATAATTACTAGAATTCACACATAAAATGTATTTTAATGATGATGATAAATGAATTTTGTTATGTTGTGTTTACTCAGGAAATGTCTTTCAGGAAAAGTTTGTAGCAATGTATTAACAAATCATAGAATTTCTATTATCTTATGATTACTCATTGACAAAAAGATCTTCTTGTCAATAAAATTACATTGCTAACCACTAAAATACTACTCCAAAAGAATATTTTTTGCTTTACTTTATTTATATGTGTTTTCACATAAAGCACAATTCCACCGCCACTGAAATAAACAAATTTTTACCATAGATGTCAAGACAATAAAAACAAATGACTACTTAAAACAGAAATTTGATTACATTTCATTTTTTTTTCTGAGTCCAAGTTTGTTGATTATGTCTAGAATACTGTCACATTATTTAATAACCAGGTTTAAATATTACACATCAAACATTACAGATATATGCATACTGATGATGATAGTAAAGAAAGTAGAACTAAATAATGGAATATACAAAGATAAGAAGAGAAATATGAAATCATTAAAGTTTCTCTCATTATTAAAGACAAACACAACAGACAACTTATGATATGAAAGTGAACTGGAAATTGTTGGGGAAAATATTGCCACTCAAATTTAAAGAATAATATGAAAAGTCAACTCAAAATCTTCTAATTTCAGTAATGCATCAGCAATCTTATAAATTAATTATAGCCACTAAGAATAAGGTGTGGGTTTTCTCTGTATAGGTAGATCTCAACTTTATTTCTTCTGTATGTAAAAACTGTAATCTCCTTTGTGAGAGTCATGTTTGAAAGCAGCTTTGATTTTGATGGATGGAAAGAGAGGAATTTCATTAGCATAAAGCATTTATCACCATGGTGATGTGAACAGCCATAAAGGTGACCTGGTTAGAAAAGGAAACCTACTGAACAGGAGAAAATTCCTGCCAGCCTAGGAACTAGGTCTGGGAGCTAGAAGCATCCTTGAAAAGTGCAGCTGGCCTCTTTGAAGTACAAATGGGTACTTAGAAACCAGAGACATTCTGAGATACCACCAGTAAGAGCTAAAACAAGGAAATTTTTTAGCAGTTATGGCAATTTATAATCTGAAAAGGTGAAAAAAGTATCTGGAAAGAATCGGAAAACAGCGTGGGAAAATAAGAAATGGTCTGACACAACGTCACGTCTTGGCTGTTACAGGTGAAAACCAGAAATTAATAGCATCTTTTGTCTGGTTGAAGTGGTGGTGCCCTGACCCCTCTTATGTCTTAATGATACAAAAATGGCTTAATTTTTAGCTAAAATGTAGCCTTTCTCTCTGAGAACTTCCTGCGAAGCACTTAGTTTTGATTTTCCTAATATATTGGGTTTGTGTGGCTAAGTTTTGCTAGTGGAGGCCTCCAGGGGTGGCTTCTGTGAGAAGCTGCTAGAAACTTTCCCTATGTCTGATCCAGTTGGCTCCAAAACAGACCCACTGCTGCACAAGGGTGAGAAGGCTGCTGTCCCTAGGAAGCTGGAAGGGAACACAGCTAGGACAAACTGTCCAAAGGGATATTCCTTACAATATGATGCCATGCTGACTGTTTAATCTCACAGGAGCTGGCTGGGGGGGAGCCACTCACTGTCTTTAACCTGCAAGTTTACTTTTTTCGCTTCTCATTCTCATTCCATTGAGGGGGTGTGTGGTGAGCAAATGGCTGTGTAATATTAGCTGCCTGCTGGATTAAACCATGACATCCACGTAGGAGCAAGTTTGCTGGCAAGACTTATGACCCCATTGGGAATGCACACTGGAGCAGTGTGTTCCTGAAGGACTGCATTCCATGGAGAAAATCCACACTAGAGTGCTTGGTGAAGAACTGTAGTCTCATGTTGGAGTTAATGGATGACTGTCTTCTGTGGGAGGGACCCTGCACTGGGGCAGGAAAAGTGTGTCAGGAGAAAGAAGAGGCAGAGACAATGTGCAGTGAACTGACCACAAGTCTCATTCCCCGTTCTGATCTGCCACGTGGTGAGGGAAGGCAGAGAAATTAGGAGTAAACCTGATCCTGGGAAGAAGGAAGGGGTGAGGGAAAGATGTTTTAAGATCTAGTTTTATTTCTTATTATCATACTCTGATTAGATTGGTAATAAATTAAACTGATTTCCCTGAGTTTTTCACACATGACAGTAACTGGTGAGTGGTCTCCTGGTTCTTTTCTTGGCTCATGAGCCTAACACTGTATTTTTCTCCCCTTGTCCAGTTGAGGAGGAGTGGAAACTGATTTGGTGAGCACCTGATGTCCAGTCAAGTTCAAATCTCCACACCTAACAGGTTGAATTCTCAGTACAAACTCTCTACGAGCTCTTCAACTCTCACTGAGCACATCTTGCTAGCTCTAGACTTACTGATGTGGATCATCTTTTGAGTGAGACTCTGCCTGTTACTTCACTGATCCACATCTGGGCTCACTTCAGAGGCTGCACCTCAAGTCCAGCCTGTCTCCAGCCAATTCTGACAAGAATCTCTGGCCAGGCTCCCATCCTAGCCTGAAACTCACAAAAAATATTGGGGACTGTTAGGGGTCCTGTTTCCGACAACCAGCTCTGTCGGTTGTGCTGTCAGGAAGAGTCTGGTTGACCTCTGGGTCCTTGTCATGCCCCACTCCCTGACAATATATTGAGAATATTACATTCTAGAAGGGTACCACCAACCTGAAATGCCACTGTTGGCCATTTCAGAAGACATGACAGAAGAGAGATTAAGTTATCTGGGAAAATAAGAACAATAACTCAGGAGCAAGTTTAAGATGTCCTCGAGCATCTTGGATTGCTGTAAATGCCTAAGGGCAGGCAAATGGATCACAATTACAAACAGGATAAAATTCATCTCTACATTTGCAGATGCCTAAATTTGTTGTAAATATGTGTCTGTACGAGACCTGCATGTTAAAACTCCCTTTCTAATTAATGACATCCTGCAGCTTAATGTAATTACCTCAGTATAGACATCTGAAAATATCTATTTTGACTGAATATAATCTGATTGCGTTTTAGTTGCCAATCCAAAATCATACAGATTTCCATTACTCCAGTGAAGAAGTTTTGGTTAACTTAACAGTCTTACATGACACCAAACTCCAACATTTAAGCACCTGAATGAATTTCCAAATCAATATTGAGGGCTAGAAAAAACAATCTGAGAAGTTCACATATACCATTAACTGCCTCCCAGGCAATACTCATTGATTTGACTAGAAGCTATATACAGTACCATTGTAGGTGTCTTAGAGTAGGGGTGTCAAACTCACAGCCTGTGGGCTGGATCCAGCCCTCCACCTTGTTTTATCTGGCCCAGCACCTTGTTTCTACCTAGCAGCAGCACTGAGCTCCTCGCCCCTACGCTCCTGGCAGCACACCAGTCACGTGTGCAGCGTGTGTAACGCGTTTTATGCTGCAGGAATGGAAAAACAGGAGCCATGAGTTTAACACTTCTGTCCTAAAGCATGTGAGATGACAGCATGGGATACCTGTAAAGTTATATGCTTTTCTGGAACATCATTTAGATGCCATACAGAATACCCTAGAATTTGTTATATGGTGTAGAACCCTGAAACACATCTAAGAAATCAAATTAAGCCTCCTTGGACTGGAACAGAAGTTCATGTATGATGTTCATACGTAAACTCTGGCATTTAGTCATCCTTATAATATGCAGTTGTCTCACATGAGAGATGTTATTCAGGTTAAAAGCACATAAGGAACTCGCTGCCCAAAAAGTCATAATCTTCAAGGGATCCAAGCAGTGTTTATCATTTTCAATGTGTATGAGACAATCTGTGTTTATGTCATGTAAACCTTAGTCACAACACATGTTATCATTTACTTCATAAACCTTCATTTGACTGAGAGGATTTAGGAGGACACTTTTCCTGGGAGGCAGGAGATCTCATAATAGGCTGCTGATTTTATCTTATATCCTTGTAAGTATCTGCAGATGTTTATTCAGAGGCAGAATATTGGATTATTTTAAACACTACTATGATTCAGTAGAGCAGTTGCTATGCTACAGTTACCATTTGGTACTAATCAGTATGTTGCCATAACCAGTTGTACACAGAAATACACTCATTGCCACAGTGTAAATGATGGAATATGACTGGGATTTGTTCCAGGCACATGGAAGAAAAAAAAAATATACAACAGTCATTTACTCTGCAATCTTGGAACATTCTAGTTAAAAAAGATTTTGTGTAGATTTAGGATTTTTTTGTTATGATTTCTGTCATTTCTTTTGACTGCCATTAAAAAGAAAGGTAATGAATGTAATTACTTTACACATTGAGAAGTCCTTACTGAGAACACATCTGAAAAAAAATTCACCCTGCTATTGACACTTGCACTGATTTGTCATGCATACTGTACAGTTAAGTACAAATTTTTTCTATTAAATGCTTTGTAAACATGAAAATCCAAATTACCTTGTGACTTTCACCTGTCCCCATCCTCTTCTTTTCTCTTTTATCCTTTTCTCTCCGCTCTTTTCTTCTCTCTCCCTGCCAAGAAGACCAGGGAAATAAATATACAATGATGTAAGTTTTAAATCATGTTGCCAACTACCAGCTTTGATAACAGATGACTAAAATTAAACGGAGGCAATGAAACATTTTAAGATATTAAAATAAATAGATTTCCAAATGTTTAAATGATAACTATGTTTCCCTGAGTTTTTTGTATTTATTCAGTAATAGACTCTATTTTGTTAATAAAAGTACCAAACGAGGTCTATAGGCATAATGTTGTGAAACTAATGTTTCACAGAGATTAGATGTATAACCACCTCAGATATTATACAGAAAAAAATGCATGGTTTCTTCCAAATGGGTGTACAAACAGCCTGGAATGCTAAGTGGGTTTTTTGGCTAAGCCAATAAGGAAAGATGACTTTCCAGAAGAACATCAGAAATGAAATTATGATGGTGTCATGTTTTTATTAACTGAGCATACTATTTAGAATACATACTCTACGTATTTTTTTGTCATTGTCATGTATGCCCTGCCTATATTAAATGTCAAAGGCTATGAAAAATATAGAGCTAATTCTCTAGTAACACAATTGAAACAACGGTAAAACAACAAGGGTGGCAATCATGAATTATATAGATGGCTGCTGCACTTAAAAGAGATTTCTACTTCTTGAGAGGAAAGGGAGAGGCTGAAATACCTATATGAAAGTATAGAAAGAAGTGAATGCTAGCTTAGTTTCTGTTCTTACATTTACTTTATGGAAATAATTAAATCCATATGTAGCTTGAGAAAGAACAATAACTTTATTATTTGTCTGTATCCATAAGATGAGTAAACTTCAGAGACCATGTCCTTTATTTTTCATATCAAATGAAGTGACTAGATTAGGAATTGCTGAATGAAATTGGCTTTGAAGCAGGCAGTAGCTTCCTCTCAGTGAAAACTCCCAGTTAGGAATTTACATTTTGGAATTGGGGGAAATGTGAGCCAGTTTGATCCCCCTAGAGCTTCTAAAACCTTCTATAACACTTTCATTATGGAAGAAATACATCCCTAAGCTGATGATTTTTATATAGTCTTTATTACTGGTTTTTTTTTCTCTGAATATTCATAACGACAAGACAGTTAACAAGAAAAAATTGTCTGTCTAGTTCCAGTCTTTCATGTCAATGCAAGTAAGCTCTAAACGAGTTGTTACCTTAGTCTTATATCAATACGCTTTACATGTCTCCTACAGATGACATTCATTGAGTACAAATGACCATAGAAATTACTCCTAAGGATTATATTCTTCTAATGAAGAAGAGAGAGGACAAGATACTTTTGTGTGTATAGCCACAAGGCTGAAATCTGAATAAAGATTGCTCCAATTTGAGACTTTTTAAAACTTCACTCATTCCTTATTGCAGTCACAAAACAATGTGACCAATAAAAGAAGAAAACACAATGTGCCATAATATGAATAACAAATGGAAAGAATGTTTAGATCTATAATGAACTTAACCTTGAGCTTCACCATTTTTTATTTGGTAGTCATATAGTTATTCCTTCCTCGCAATTCCCCTTTCCCATGTATACTTATTAAATCAGAAATTATTTATGAATATTACTCCCTGTTTGCACAGTGCCTAATCAATATTATCTTTTCCGTATGTACATATTGCCAGCATTTTAGTAGCAATAGCACTGATTAGTAAATTATTATCAGTATTGGTATTTAATATAAAAATATTCAGATAGCAGTAATCAGTAATACCAGAACAGTAATATTACAATAATAATATCATAATATCAATTATGTTTATAGTATCAGAATCATGGAGGCTGGAAGGCACCCCAGAGGTAAACTTTTAGAATGTGTTGCTTAAAGGAGGTCAAAACAACATGAGATATGGCCTTATCCAACTGAGCTCTGAATGTTCCCCAAACCAGAAATTTCAGTCTCTCTTGGCAGCTAATTCCAGTGCCTAAGTCCAGTTTTTTGGAAGTTTTTTGTTTTTTGGAAGTTTTTTGGAAGTTTTTTGGCGTTTTTTGGAAGAATCATGAGAATAACTACATATACATGCTGAAACAAATTTGGATCATTCTGTCAGTATTTTTTTCTGAAAAACAACAGAGAGGGAGAGGGAGTGTATAATTTCACCAAGATAAATGAAATGTGTGTATCAGTTATTTTTTTGTCATTATTACAAACTGAAGACTTCAAGTAGCTATTTAAATCAGAAGAATTTATAATATGAAATTAAATGTTTAAGGGTAATCATGCTATAAATATCACCATATCAAAATATCGTTCTATTAGAGGAAAGATTGTACTGGAATACTTGGATGGTTTTTTTCCTGATAATAGCTTGGAGTATTCATTTGAAAATAATAGTGAATGTCTGTTAGATATTTTATTTCACTGCGAAATGCAGCTGTTTCCTTCTGTGAAAGAAAAAATGCAGAATTGGGCATCTTTGCAGTAAGAAATGGAAAGTAAATAAACTAAAAATATTACCGTTACTAACTTAAGAGAAGCCTTAAAATATTATGGTGCAGTTTCATATATTGTATTTCCTGCATTTTTGAAACATTTCATTAATGTATAATTTGAACAATTTTGTAACCATCTCCACTTAGGCTGCACAAATGCAAAGAATGTCAAATGAATGTAATGTTGATGGAGTCTCTCATTGATTCAAAGTAGGATATTACCCTGTAATCTCAGTTTATTAATTGTGCTGATAGTAATGTACAAAGCACATAATTATCTCAGTCACTTTCCTATGCCTATCACCTTCCAATTCTACAAGGCCAAGAAAAGTAAATGGCTAGCCTGTCATCATTTCTCCAATCTAACACAATTGCCCCAAAAGAGAATAAATTATACTAGTTAACTGCAGTATGAAATATTACTTAGAAGTTTTCGAGAGAGTTTAACAAATGTCTGCAATTCTTTTGTTTTCCCCTTCTAAATTTTTGCCCACGTTGTCTGTTTAGACTGGAGATTCTCAGTTAATTATGCATTTCTTCATTCAGTTCACACATACTCAAATTACTAAATAACACTGAAGACTCAAAAGTCAGTACACAGTTCTTCTGGCTCCTACAGTCTTGATTTCTTCCTTCGGTAGGAACTTCATGCTCTTTTCTTCCTGGAGTTCGACTTATTCTCTATGTAGGATAGGATTAACTGGATTTATCCCATAATCCTTAGAAAATAATGTCACACCAAACGTTTCTTGAAAAACAAAATGCCTTATTTCAAATTGCTCCAATAATTGACCATGGAAACTTCAGAATTTGCTTTTATTCTGTTCAAAGAGAAAGAAGTTGCTATGCCTTATAAAGGTAAAGGAATTCTGAAATATTTCATTTAGAAGTAGCGAGTTAAAACAGAGCATACCACTAATCTGCTTTAAGCCATGTAATCTAATGTTATTTAAAATCCTTCAAGAGTGAAGACCAATTTTTTTATATCCCTTTTTTCAGTGTGCAACAATAACAAAATTTATACTACCTATTTATTCTACCAGTTTCTTACTAATGATAAGTCAGAGGGGTGTATATCGAGTAATATATCCAGCGTGCTTGTCAAACACTGTATACCTTGAGCTATAGACAAGTTCCCCAAACATTGACATTTACTTCATCCGAGATGCTCTAAGGTATGAAAGACAGCTACACAAGCTGGCAGATATTGTGAAGGATGTACAGAGACCTGTGTTCATCTAGAAAAGGAAGATACGGCTAAGCAGTACACTTTAGGGCATATCAAAGCACACTAGATGTTTACTGTCAGGTAGCCGAGTTCCATCCCTAGTTTTAAGGAAGCTGAGTTTCCTTAATCATCTAAACTCATTTGTACCTTATTTACTCTTCAAACTGCTGAAACAATCTCTTCAAAGACTTTGAGAAGGGAAAATGTAAAGCAATAGTTGCAGTTATTAAGCTACAGAAGAGGACATGAACATTTTGCATGCTGCAGTTAAAATAGTATTTATAACAATGAAATTTTATTGGTAAAAATATATTGGCCAAATAAAAGGATGATAGAACTTTCACAGAGGTGAGAGCCTAATGTGTATAAACAAATCTGATATGAAAAACATGACAAATTAGATCATACATTTTTTATTTTCAATGTCTGACAGAAGGGCAAGGTAGAAAAAGATCTGCCTCCCAGTCCTTGCCAAAATCTTACTAAAAGTAAATAAAGTTTATTATATTTAGCAGGTGCCTGCCATCCATTTCATATCTGGAAGACCTAAACTCAAGTTTATGCAAACCAAATGAGGCAGTTTCAAATTTTGGGGTGGATATTGGACTGACAAGTTTGGTAACAACATTGTACAAGACATTGTTGTCTATGACTTGCATTAGCAAGAATATTTTTATCTGGTGTTATTTTTGCTGCTTTGGTAATCAAAGTACTTCTGGGTACCCATTGATAAATGATAAGTATTATGGCTAGGTTTTTTCCTGAAGTCTAAATTTTGAGAATTAGATTATAAGAGTGAAAATATAGTTATTTGGAAAATGCATTGTTGACTATAAAATGCCTGTAGAGGTTTATGTGTGAGGAGAAGTGATCTCATTGGATTAGGAAAGTGACGAAGTTAAAAGAATCATTTAGTTAAGATGTTAACTGGTACATTGGAAGTGGTCAGTAGACAAAAGAGAATATTTCAATATGCATACAAACAGTCAGAAATTAACATTGGTTTTGCAGAAAGGTAAAAACAAATCAGAATTTTGTTACAGGGAAACTATAGTCAGCAGCACGTGGTACTATGTATACAGAAACATAGTGAAGCCTGATTTGCCATAGATCTGCTTCTTCTGAATAACAGATTGTGGGACTTAGAGATGATGTTGAGAATCTGAAGGCTTTTGTTGAAGAATTTTCCAAAACTCAGATGCTTTTCATTCTTAAGGAAACCTGTAGTGTTCATCAATATATGAACATACATTATGCTCAGAAAGTTAATAACGAGGTATATGAGATTCTTTACCAAACTCTCAGTAGAGTTCATGTGACTGGAGAGATTGGGGAAATAAATGCACATGTGATTCCTGATATCTCATAAAACCAAGAGTTAATCAAAAAAAAAAAAAAAAGAAAAAAAGAAATTGTATCTCTATGTTGTATTTTACTTATAAGTTTTATAGGGCATAATCTTGAGAAAGTTCTTTAGCAAAAATGATGCAATTAAGTATTTGCTTCTAACTGGAAAATGAACACTTATTCTGTAATTACACAACGATAACTAAAAGTGCACTTCAGTATAATTACAAGATTAAATGAGAAATGTCATAGGACAGAAGGTTAACAGATGAAGGGTTTTTTGCTTGGTTTTGGTGGTGTGTTTTGATTTATTTTTTTTTGTACTTGCATCACTTGTTTATGTATGCTACCTTCAGGCCTCATTTCATGTTTAACACAGAATAAACAAGGCCTAGCCAGAAGTTGGTGAAGACCAAGAAAATGAAGGAAGCACAACCTCTCCGCTGGCTGTGCCAGTAGCTGTGGGAGGCAAAATGCTGGTTACTCAAAGTTTTCTCCTTGCAGCTCAAAACTGGGTAACCCAAGCTATATCAAGTCTTTTGATACAAACTTGTTTAATATGAATGCGAATGGATGATAAAAGCCCCATCCCTGGAAACATTCAAGGTCAGGTTGGATAGGACTCTGAGAGAGCTGATCTAGTTGAAGATGTCCCTGCTCATTGCAGGGTGGTTGGACTAAATAACCTTTGAAAGTCCGTTTCAACCCAAACCATTCTATGATTCTGCAGTTCTAAGAAAGATTCTGCTCCAGTTCTACTGATAATGAGAACATGATGCATTCTCTCACACTCAATGTATTAAGAATAGCACAGCACAATTCTGGTGATAATAGTAATGTGAGAAGTTACAGATCAAACAGTACACATTACAATGCAACATAAGTCACCCATGGGTCTCTACTTTTGGTTTAGGCCTGTTGATAGGGCTCTGTCACTTCAGGGTCATAAAAAATATTAATTCAAAAGTCTAAACATAAACCGTTAAATCTGTAAAGATTCTGTGGATGATATTATTCTCGCCTAATAAATAAACAGAACTGCAAAACCACAATTACTAAACTCAGTTTGGAATCAATATTGAGAAAGAAGCTGGACCTTTTTTACATGTCTACTTGAGGCTATGAAATTTATTCCAAAAAGCACCTATAGTTCTATATCAAGGAAAAATATGTACTGTGATTATATGTAAGCATCTTGTAGAAATGAACAAATGAGTTCTTGATAGTAAAGTCTATAGTGGTACATCCCACAGTCAGTGGTAAATGTGCTGGATCTCAAAACATAAATTTTTAAAGAAAATCTGAGTCATTCCAAACCGACCTTACTCTATATTGATCAAGAAATAGAAAGTCAGGCACCATTCAGCTGCCAACTAAACCAGGTGAAAAGTACAATTATTTGGCAGTGCTATCTTTCACTGCATATCCCATCCCTAACGTACTGCAATGGCTAGTAAAATCTTTCTACCCAGTCTTCTCAATAAAACTCCTTTCACTATATATATGCTTTTAGAAATAGTCTCTGCTAGCTTTTACAAAATTCTGCAAAATTCACTTAGAGTGGAAATGTCGGATAAAATTTTCTGCTTTGCTTTATAGTGTGTAGTTGACAAATACCCTTGGAGAAAGAATAGATGTCTGATATATACTTGGGGCTTGCCTTCTGCCATCGGACATTTTAAAAAAAATCTCTAAAGAATACTCTTGAGAAGCAATTAAAAAAGGCAACATTTGGAAAATATGAAACCCAGCATGGCATGCTTGTTTTGAGTATTCAGTAAAATAAATATTACTTGTGGTAGTTAATACGCTGTGAATAATATAATTTTCCTTAAATATATTCTAGGAAAGAAAAAAAGTCAGGACATTAGTATAGTTTCTAGTTTCATCCATTAAATAATGAGAGCTATTGCAAAGCAAAGTCAAATTTTTATGACATAAGTTCAAGATCATGCAAATATAAGCAAGCCAGTGTTAAAAAAAAATCAGGGAGTCTGAAAGTATTTTGGAATTAAATTATTTTTGGTAACTAAGCTGAAGAAGAAAAAAGTGGTTTTTTTCAGGGTTTTTTTAACTATTGTTAATAAGGCTATAATTACTTTTTCATGACAAAGAATAATCTGATTTTTCACTGGGAGGAGTATAACTAATTACTTCAGGTACATGGAGAATCTATTTCTCTCTACTCGATGGATCTTCCTGAGATAATGGGATAGCTTCAAAAGTCTTTTTTTGATCAATAATAGTCTCTTCTTTGCTGTTATTTTTGTCAAAGCAAGTTTTCTTTGAGGGAAGAAACTTGTCACATTTGCTGAATAATTAGCAAAATGAGACTGAAATCTCGTGTTTATAGGAATATATACTGGAAGAAAAAAAAGAGAATAGGCCAGAAATAAAAAAGACTTGTTAGCAGATATTTTTTGCAGAAAAACATAAAAAGTAATTTTGACACCACTTCCATTAAATTTCCTAAAAATAACACAGTAAAACCAAGTATTTTCCATTAGATTAAAATGAAAAATAAGTTTCTGTATTTTTTTAAAATTGAAATGAACTATTTTAAGGATCCTCATTTAATACACATACACTGTACCATAAACAGTGATTTCCTCAGAATGTAAACTCCTAACACTGAAAAGAGTCAACTTTTTAATCTTTAATATATGTTTTTTAAACAAAGTACACTTACAACTTTGCTGCATCTGGAAGTTTGATTTGTTTATTCCTGGGGAAAAAAAAAGTGAAGCAATGAATCTATGAAAACCAGAAAGAGCTGATATAAGATTAACATCCATTAATTTTATTGAAGAGGAAGGCTGCTGTATGTTTCACCAACAGCAGTTTCTGAGAAACCCTGATCATTCTGTCCAGGAAATAACAGCAGTCAAGTATCAACGTAATGAATGTGAGTAGTCCGCTACAGCTGGTGTTGCCCCTACAGCCACTTGTCTACAGCCAGTGGACACACTGACAATTGGAGGCAGCAGAACATCAACGTTTAACAAATTACACAACAAATGGCAAAAAAAGGACAAATAAACCCCAACGGTTTTCAAGCTAGTGGAAATAATATCTATCTCATGAAGCTGGGACATAATTTGTTTGTATATAAATGCAGAATTTATTGAGTCCTGAAACATGCATAGAGTGCTTACATTCAGACATTCTTCAATATTCTGTGTCAAGGCAGCATAATTGCTACTTTAATCCTAATAAAGCTTCTCATTCACTATTAAATTTACTTGCACCTTCCTTTTTATCATAGAAAAGTTCATTCAATAGTATTAATAGGGGAGCGTTCTACTTCAAAACTGTGACAAATAGTATGTTAAACTCTCTTCCAAAACCAGATTTCTTAAAATCTGAAAACGATAATAATAATAAACAAAAAAAATTGGATTTTTTTTAACGCCATAAAATATTATCCAAAAATAGAGAAATCTATGAAAATCAAATGGAAAATAAGGAGTTAATGATAGCTGGAAAAAATTAAATGTAATAAAACTAATCTTAAAGTTATTTTGCTTTTGTTGATTGATTTCAGAGTATTAGTTGAAATTCTTACCAGGCATGTGGAATTTATAAATCTCTACTTTTCATTTATAATCCTTATAATCCAATATTGTAAAAATTCAAATTACTGACTTTCTCTATGACATTTATGGATGAAACTTTTAGAGGCTTCTATTTTCTTAAGAAACAGAAATGTAAGTGACTTGTTCTGCTTCCAAGTGACGTACAAATTACTTCTTTAAATTTTAAGAGATGTCAATGATGGTACTCCACCAAATTTGGTGAAGTCACAATATGGATTCAAAAATTAATAGACAACACAAATAAGCAAAAATGTGAAATGTAAGATGCTTCAAATGAAGCCAGATTTTTTTAAAAGATATTTCTCTTTTGTGACATTTTCTTATTTTAATTTTACTAGATTCTATATTCTTCTTCACACACCTACTTTAAAAAAAAATAAAAAGAAAACGTCTCACTCTTAGGAAGACAGATGAATTTGTGGTAGTATTTACTGCTTGGGGGTTAATTATACATTCCAGGTAAATTAATTTAAGGTACACTTTTCTTTTAAGATTCAGAAGAAAAGTCCTAGCTAGTATAGTTTTTCTCTATAGTCAATGGAGAATAATAAAACCCCTTCATTAAGTCATTCATCCCCAGTGTATTAAAAAAGAAAGTATTACCTAGAGGAAATCCTCAGTCTACATAAACTATAGAAGGAACCTAATGAGATACTTTAGATGCTTACATTTATTATCTGGTATGGTGTTCAGTACAAATTCAGTGTTATTGTATGTTACCTAGAGCATGCTATGGGCATACAAACACTGCTCCAAAAAGTCATGGGTCTTCCATACAGATCTCCAGTACAGCCTAAAAGTACTGAAATAACAGTATTTGTTATGCAACAGAATCAAACCTGCAATTTTTTTGTCCTTTGCAGAAAACAAAGAAATAGATTCCTCAAAAATCTCTGACATCTCATCTTAGACTTCACAAAAATTCTGTCATATTATTCTTCACTGACTAGATTAGAAACTGTCAGTTATTTTTTGACCATTATAAATTAGCTGAGTTGAACTTAAATCTTTATGCTAATTAACATGAACCTATACACTAAAAAACTTCTCTTTCCCCTTTTGGTGAACGTAGACATTATGAAAGGTAAAATTTATCAAAAGTTCCATTATATCGTATTAACACAGATGAGATGTCACTGTTAGTCTTACACTTGAGTATCTTTTATATATTTTGATCCCAGGACATATGGGATGATAATGATGATACTACTATTAATATTCAGAAACTGTCAAAGATGAAGCTTTTTTTATAGAACAGAGCCAAAAACCAGTCTCAAAACTATTAAATACATCAATATATTATGAGAAGTAGTTGCAAAATTCTTGGAAGATATTAGGTAATGATACTAAATTAACATGCTAATTCAGCAAGTACTTCCACAGTCACTTGATGTCATTAAAGCTTCAGGACTGTGTGCTTCCTTCATCGAATGCAAAACTGGATTAAGTAACTATTATCGACTATTGATTTTGTGATATTCTCTTGACATTTTGGGGTGGTTTGAGAAAGCAAAAGGAAATTCAGCCAAATTCCCTTTTGCTGGCAATTAATTCTGAATAATCTGAACAAGATACCAGAGCCAAGGTCACTTCAAACATATTAAATACTTGCATTTGTAATTTTTTACTGAAGAGAGAGGTGACAGCAATTCCATTAGAAGAACTCACTGATGTCTGAGTATAATTCAGTTCTGTGAACCTAAGGTGAATACTGTCATACGAGGCTTGTAGCATATTCAAGACCTATAGAGGGCAGGCAGACAGGGCAAATACCTTCTAGGAGTAATGCCTGAAGATGGATATAAGACTTTACATCAACTAAAATAGATCTGAACTCTCCTGTTTGAAAAACTGAATACTGTTGTGTGTATTTGCTCTCTCCAGTACCTGGATTGTCTGAATGATTCAGATTAGACACTTCTGTTTGGTGCCAAAAATGGCTGGAAAAATTCTGACCCCAAGGCTATATATAAACATAAAATGGAATTGGTGAAACACTTGTCCTTTGAGGAACTCCATAATTAATAGATTTAGAAAGCAAATGTAATTCTACGTCTGGATTAGTATTGAAGAAAATCACATTCCAGTATTCAAAGTGATGGTTTCTAACACTTAATGTACGGTTAAGTCCAACTAAATTATAGAATGAAAGAATAATTTAAGTTGGAAGGTGTCCTTGGGTGTCCCCTGGTCAAGATTGCTCTAAACGATAGTCCTGTCCTCCAGGGCATCAGCAATTATCCAGTTACCCAGTTTGGTGTAAGAGAGTCTATCACCTACCATCATCCAAGTTACTAATGAAGGTGTGAAATATTGGCTTCACTATCAATTCCATAGTAATGCCACCGACAGTCAGCAGTGGAAAGCTATTAATCACTGGACTTTCAACTTGATTGTCCAGTCAGTTTTCCACTCAGCTAGCATTCCACCCCTCCAGTCTCTATGTCTTCAATTCGGTTTGACCTCAAATACAGGATGGGAGATCATGTTGAAAGCCTCGATCAACAAGTCTTTTAATTTTCCTTCTATTTGCTCCGCAATCTGCTGGAGAGGGGAGTAAGAGAGACAGGGTAGGTGTTTGGCTGCTGCCTGAGATCAACCCACCACACTATCCTAATATACAAAATTCAGTACTTCTTTTCTGCTTGATAAAAAGTCAGGCCATGCCTATTACACTCGTGTAAGTGTTGCAATTAACTGTACTCAAGCTGTATACTAAATATGAATCCTTATGTCATATTTTAAAGACCCTTTATTTTCCTAGTGTACATTTACAAGCATTTCCAGATGACTTTTTGAAAAGCTGGGCCTCAGCACAAGCAACTGTCACTTACAAATATTAACCCCAAACCCCAAAATATCCCTTTTGTTCTCTTTCTTTACTTGATCTTTAAGTGCTGAAACATGATGTCATCGGGTATGGAATATCCCTTTGGTCAGTTGGGTTCACCTGACCCAGCTGTGTTCCCTCCAGCCTCTTGCCCATCCCCAGAGTGCTAATTTGGGAAGTGAGAGAGTGTTGCAAAGAAAGCCTTGACAGCAATCAAGCACTGTTCAGCAACAGCTGAAATATTATAGTGCTGCCTTAGCCTGAAACAGCAAGCACAGTACTGTATGGGTTGCTATAAAGGAAGTTAAATTCATGCCAGACAAATCAAGTACGGATACATTCTCCTTTCCTCCTTCTTTAACGTAATCAATTAAAAATGTAATTGTCAATAAGTTAGAAAAAAGCCAACCTCCTATTTTCAATAATGATCACTGTCAGATACTAATGAAATATTATATTAATGAAATATTATAAAACTATACCTAAAATAATAATAATAATGCAATATATACATGGAATAATTCTCTTTCAATCCTAACTCATTGCATGTATACTGTGTCTTTCATCTGTCAGTTTTTATACAAAAAAACAGTCAAAATCAAAAGATTTCTGGAACTACTTGTCTGATAAATGTATTTGTCTGGAGAAAAGTGCAGAAGGCTGAAGACCTTCTTCTACCCATTAACCACATAACTGAAAAATAATTAGAAATGGGAATTAATGCTCCATACAGCAGATGGTAAATTAAGTAGTTCCAGTTCAGTGTCTCTAAAACACCTAGGTTTAACTGATCAAGTTCTTTCTAACAGGCTCATCATAGAAATAGGATTTGTCTGACAGTTAATAAGATATATAAAAGTTTAAATAGAATTAATATTGATAGTTTAAACACATTAGAAGAATGCAATTAATTCTCTTAAAAATAATATCCTGAGAAAAAGAAAGTTTTAAGGAAGATCAATAAAAAATTCCTGTGGCTACCTCATAGAAATAACTCAATATACTAGGACTCTTCAGATTGGAAACCAGATTGATTTAGGGAAGGAAGTCTACTCGATCTCTATACAATCTTGAATAGCATGAAGAGGATACAAAGGGATAGAAAGAACTAGGGGCCATTAAAAGCCACAAGTTTCCAAACTGGAAAGAATGAATTGTTTCTTTATGATGAGGGTAGAAAATGTTTGGAAGTCCTGGACAAAGGACATTGTTGACACAAAGTGATCAGGATGTCTTCCTGAAGATTTCTCCATCTTAAGGGAACTAAGGTACCAAGCTTAAAGTGTTAGGTATGAAGTTCATTACTTGAGACTTCCCTGCCAATAAGATGATGACAGAATGGGAATTACTGAAGGAAAAATATGGTACTTCTGCTATAGTAACAGTTTGTGAACAGAGTACTAAATGGTGTGCAGCTGGGACAAGAACTGTCACTTAGATTAATCGTATGGATCAAAGGAATATTCCATACCAGCTGACATCATGCTTCAGCACTTAAAGAAGAAGTAGTCCCAGATTAGAAACACATCTTTCACATACCCACCTCCCCATTCAGAGTAAGGTACCAATGCACTGTGAGAGGGATGACTGCACCAGCCCTGAGAACTGCCAGCCCCGGCAGCTCTCAAGAGCTCTGAACTCCATCATCAGATGGCAGCTCTTGCCCCACTACCAGGTCCAGAAGAAATCATAATACACAATCCCACATGACACCTGCCAGGTAACCGATGCATACCTGGTCAGAGGGTGTACTTGCAGGGATCTGCAAAGGATTGTCCCTTGTGCAGGGATGTCTAAGAGTATCTGTGCTGCATATATGTGATGAGCGAAGGTGTTTGAGAATTATCTTCCTCTTTGGTCAAAACTTTTTCCTATATAAAAAAATAAGGAAGTAATACATTAACTAGTATGTTTCGTAGCATCCTTTGTGGTCTCCACAGTAACGGTTCAGAGGGAGAAACAATAGCACCTGGAAGAGCAAAACTTCAAAGATTACTAAACCAGAAAAAAATATAGCAGGGTCAGGAAATTCCCAGAGCTGAAAACTGTTGGGGATTTGGAAAGACTCATAAATGCCTCTACAGTTAAGAGTCTTATGTAAGTATCTGCTCACAAGCATTGTGAGATGCAGGATTTTGGGCTAGATGAAGCTTTGGTCTGAAGCCAAACATATCCATTCCTGTATTTCTTAAAGAGAAAAAATAATAGGTTATTTTACGCAATGCTTATCTCTTATTCATTAATTTACTAATGAATCTGCCATGAAATTATCTGTGAAATATTCCAGTATTCTATTATAGAAAACTAAAATCATGACCTTGGTAGGTCATGCAGAAAGCTAAGTAGAATGTCTTCAATGCACTCAATACTCGATATAAACCAGTGAATTTTGTAGATTATTACTTGATTTTTGTGGACTGTTATATCTTATTTATGTACAATGGGATTTGTATCATGTTACTTTGAAAGCCAGTGTTGAAGTGTGAAGGCAAATGACTAGACCTTGGCCTGGAGTTTAACTAATTGAACATCTCATGAGAAACTCTTGACTTGATATGAAGAAGTTGCTGGACGTGATACATAAGAGAGCAAGAAGCTGGCAAATCTTACAGATAGCTCTATGAGGGATGAGTTTGTCTCTGAGGTTGTTCAAGAAGAGTTGTGAAAAATAGCCAAAGTTACAGGCAGATGAAGGGAAGCATTGGAGACTTCTGAAATGCCAGCAATGCCTCATTGAAAAAGAGGTGATCCAGGTAAAGGTGATCAAATACATCAATTCTGTGTATGTTCACTCTGTGGAAACAGGGCTGAGAAAGGGAAGAATCAAGGCTGATGTACAAGGAATTAGCATGGTGTGAAGGGGAATAGAAAGGGTTGGTTTTGTATAAGCAAGTCACTTACCTTTCTGGACTGAGCCGTGTACCTGATCACCATTCTCTGTCCTGTCTTCTTTGTGGATATACTCTGATCAACATGCAGAAACAGGAACAAACAGATCCAAAGGAAAAATACACTGAATAAGACTAACAGATTCAGCTTTCCCCGGTGATGTGAGCAGCCAAAAAAATTGGCCTGGACAGAATGGGAAAATCAATGAACAGAAAAAATATGACAAAGAAATTGCCTTCCAGCCTGGGAGCTAGGGCTGGGAACCAGATGCATCCTTGAAAGTGCAGCTCTGAAGCACAGCTGGGTATCTAGAAATGAGAGACATCCTGAGATACCACTGCTAAGCATAAAACCAAGAAATTGTAATGGTAACTTATCAACTGAAATAGTGGAAACATTCTGAAAAAATAAAACTGTCCTGAAAGAACAGAACACTTCATCATCTCTTAGCTGTTACAGGTGCAAAATAGACAGCATCTATGGACTGATCAATTGTAGTGTTCTAGATATTCTTGTGCCTTTATGATATGAAAAGATTTATTTTTTATCCAAAATGTAGCCTCCTTCACTGTGAAATTCCCAAGCTGCAGATACTTTCAGTTCCTAAAGAAGCTGCAGGTACTTTTCAGTTCCTAAACAAATTGAAATCTCCACATGCTGTTGGTAGAAAAATTTATGGGTTTCTTTTTCAAATCCTGCTGCACAAAAATAACTCATTAACTGCTTAAGCCTTGGCTAATATCCAGTTTACCAGGTGAATAGATGTGCACTATGCCATATAACATTGCGTCCTGTAGTGTCTTATTCTCATTCTTGTTCTTGTACTCCAGCAGGTGATCAGAAGTGTGATACTCCCAGATCAATAATGAGTAAGGACATCTGAATATGCAGGCCTTTTTCCAGTCATGAATTAAGCAGCTTGCTACAGAAGCCTTTAGAAGATACCAGAAGCTGATAGCTGTTTTTATTAAAAACACCAATCTGGATTTAAGAATAAAAAAAAAAAAAAATGAATCAAATTTGAGCAAGAGATTTAAAACATAAACAAGCCAAAAGAAGACTTGAAAAATGTGTTGCTTTTATTTAAATATACTTGTATCCTATACTAGTACTTTCATTCTGTAATTCTATGTAATATATTTTTCCATGTATTTCTTTAATATGCTAAGTATTCAGTTGCAGTGATAATTTAGAGAGCTCTGTCATAGCATCCTGATGCCATATAATAAACGTACGTTTGTTGTATGCACAGCTCTAGATCTACTTTACTCTGCAGGTTCACGAGAGTGTTATATGATCCAAAGAGGGGCCACCCTACTACACCTTGCTATGTCTAAAACATTTGTAATTCCCTTTCTTTTTGTACTCCTATGGGAGATATTGCGTCCTATATATTATGCTCCGAAAAACATATGTGTATATTTGTGTGTGTATGTGCACATTTGTGTGTATGTGCATTTTTGCCTGGACCTGTTAAACTAGGTATAATTAATTGTATTCAATCTGAAGCTCCTACACCAGCAGTGGTACTACCCTGCAACCTCCTGGTTAAGTCATACTGACTGAACTATGGTTATCTTCTTCACAGAAACTCTGCAGTCTTTCCTTCAAAGATGAATCTATAATAATCGGCTCTTGGACTGTGCAGATTCAGACTTTCATTGCTGTGTTGAGTTTAACTGAGAGAGAGTTAATTTTCTACATAGTAACTGATGTAGGGTTAACGCTTTGGGTTTGTGACGAAGACAATGTTGAAAACACAGGGATGTTTTTGTTATTGCTGAGAAACTCTTACACAGTCAAGACCTTTTCTGCTTCTCATGTTGCTCTGCTAGTAAGTAAACTAGAGGCGTACATGAATCTGAGAGGGGACACAGGTGATCCCAACTGACAAAAGGGATATTCCACAGCAAATGATGTCATGCTTAGCATATAAAGCTGAAGGAAAAAGGAGGATGCAGGGCGGCGATGACACATTTGAAGTTACGGCTTTGTCTTCCCAAGAAACTGCTACTCATGAAAAAAGAAAAGCCCTGCTTTCCTGGAGATGGCTGGACACCCGCCTGCCGATGGGAAGTAGTGAATTATTTCCTTGTTTTGCTTTGCTTGTTTGCATGGCTATTGCTTTACCTCTTATACTGTTTACATCACCCCAGCAGTTTTCTCACTTTTATCCTTCCAATACTCTTGTCCATCCCACTGTGGGCGAGAGAGCAAGCAGTTGTGAGGCTTGACTGACAACCAGGGTTATACAACAACAGCTCTATAAAGTGACTTCTTTGAGATCTTGACATTTCAAAGACACATTTAAAAGTACATGGACTGAGCCCTTATTTCATTCAACAGTTTGTAATTGAATTATGCATGTGGTAAATATTCATGCTTCTTTTCTTAATAGAAGCAATTGTCCTCATAAATAGAAGAACAGCTATAAGGCCAGCTTTAGCAGTCCTAAATGGCCTAAAAGTTGTCAATTACCACATGTAGACTTTAAACACTGAAATTGTCATCCTGAGGCTTTGCATATTGATTTTCCATTGCTGCTAAATCCTTACTTGCAGGAAAAATCATTGAACCTCTCAAATAGAACTGTTTCTTCTTTACATTACCGTAAGAGTTTCTGAAACAGAAACTTCATCCATTTCAATGCTGCAATACTTAAGTTGAAAATTCAAATAAATCCCTTGGAAAAAGAAACCCCAAAAAGTCCTATATTCTGGCATCCATAATGATTATTTTATTAATATTGAAAAATAATTTACAAATCACAACAAAATCTTCCCACAGTACACTAAGTTTTAGGTAAATGAGAATTTGGGAAGCCAAGTTTTCTTATTTTAAAATGCATTAAAATGCTATATGGATAATTATGATGTTGGATTCACTCTACTATCAAGTCACTTACAGAGTTGAACCATTTGTAATATATCAGTTTTTCACTCTCTGCTACCACTGTTCTATGTCTTTCTCCCTATCTGTTCTAATATCCACAGTTCTTCCAAGTCAGGTCCTGCATTCTAACTGAGAAGTTAATTTCTTTCCTTGATTTTTCTTTTAGAAAATAAAACTTTCCTTTAGTCTCCACTCCCTATTGTTGTCGTTTTTCTTTATCTGTGCTCCAATTACCTTTATTATTTTTTGTGTCATATTTTTTTCATTAGACCAACATCTTCTACAGTGATGAACTCTATCAGTGATGACTGAGTTGTCATAAAGCTGAAGCACCCCTACCTACCAATATTAAATGTAATTTGCTATGAACATTGTCTATATATAGGATGGACAAAAGAAATACGCTCTGTAATCTGAAAAGAGGAATTTTATAGCTTAACTGAAGTGCTGTCACATTACACAAGATGAGGACTTCTGAAGTGGCCACAGATCCTCAATGCTAGACAATGAACAGCTGCTGCCTTCATAGTAAGAAAAAAATCCATTATATGTGAGAAAGAAGTTAATATTTTGTGTGCTTGTTTATTAGATCTTTAGTTTCGATCAAAAAGAAACCTCTTGATTTTCCAGCTTAAACTGTAGAACAAGCTTGGAGTATGTAACCTGGGTTCATTTCAGTTGAGATTTCAGTGTAAGATGTGCCCTGTCCTAATGAACCGTAATCACTAAAACAGAGATTTTTTTTGTCTTTTTCTCTCTCTCTCTTTTTCTCTCTCCTGTTTTCTTTGTGTTTGTTTTATTTTTCTGTCTTTATTTCTCCCTGATGGTCTAACCTTAGTGGGTTTTAGCTGCAGCTATGCCTTCTTTTGCCTTTTCTGATTCTTGACACATTAATATAAATTTCTCCAGCTGCCACATTTGCTGTTGGGAATGGTATTTTGAAAGCATTATCTACTTTTACGTCACAAACAACCTCGTTATTTAGCAGATGAAATCTCTAGAACTAAAAATCATCAGTTTCCTCTTAAATTTTTATCTATTACAAACTCCTCTAACTGCCCTTTATTTTTTCAATTTTTAAAATCCAGATAAACTTGTTTCAATTGTTCTAATGACAGGGTGACTGTCACAACCCAGCCTGGACAGTCCAGAGGTCCTTAGGGTAAGACTCTGTGTCTCCCGGTAAAATTTATGGGTTCAGTACCCACTGGGCTAAATGAAGCCAAAACAATGTTAAACGATTGGTCCAAAAAGGATTGCATTGGCTTGCTAAATCTGTGTTAAGAGAAAAGAAATAAAGAAAGTGAGGAAAGTGAGAGAGAGAGAGAGAGATAAAAATGCAAGGACACCACCTGGGCTGCAATATTCCTCTTCTTCCTCCCAGGATGGCAGGCACACTGCCGCAGATGACCCCTGTTTTGGAGTGTTATTTATAGTTTTTAGTAAGCCTGTACAGTGCTCCTTCTAGGAAAATTCTAGAGCTGAGTTGGAAGGGGCTGAGAGGGGCTCTAGGGTCTGAGGTTTTGTTCTGCCCCTGCTCTCCCTACCGACAAAGCTGTAGCATGACCTCTCTGGTTAGCGAGCACAGCTAGGTTGCTTGAAAGAGCGAGATAGTGTGTTTAGGGACACTGCCTCTGCTGCAATCTCATCAGTGGTTTAAGGCAGGAAAACAATTGGTTTAAGGTAGCCAAAAAGAATTAGTCTCTTACAGTGACCTTTAAGCATTTTCAGTGTTCTTTTATTTTTTACATTTACTTTCTTGTTATCCATGTCATAACATGCATTACATCAGGCACATATATTGTACATTTCTTACTGCTTTTCTTACTCTTTCATTTGCATAATTATTCATGCTTCATTATAAATCTTCCATTTATATTCCCTTTACTGCTCAAGTAAGGGATTGTGTCCGTTATTGATGCCTGGGATACACTGCTTAATGACCTCCAACTAGACTTTATGCAAGTCACATAGCACTTTAAGATATCTACAACTCAGGCATCTACAATCTCAGTGAGCTAAAGCAATTTGAGAATTCATGAAAATTAATATGCAAGTTTATGATGCAATTCACTTGAAATATTAAATACATTAATCTTAGGAAAAATTGATTGTTGTTATGATCGGTTATTTCTATCTGTTCAAAGAAAAAAGATCTGCCTTAATAATATTTCATAGCGGCTTATGTGACTTAACCTTTATAATGCTGAGTGTTACACTTGCAGTCCCGTAAACCTGTTTTTCATTGGCTCTGTAACCATTGACCTAAGCATTTGTGTCAATGTTTTTCTAATGCCTTTGTGGTAGTATTTTTCCTCTATTTCTCTAAGCTATATCAGCACCATAAACAGAGAAACTCATAGGGAATTTGAGCAGTTCTTGATGAAAATATATAGTGCTATGGAAAAAGCACCTCGAACATGACCTTTGAAACTCGCTGCGTGGGAGAGATTGTCCAGAAGAGGTCGCTCACATGGGCACTTTATCACTACTTCTCTAGATTGGCCACAGTGGCGAGCTTTCCCTCTCCTCTCCTCTCCTCTCCTCTCCTCTCCTCTCCTCTCCTCTCCTCTCCTCTCCTCTCCTCTCCTCTCCTCTCCTCTCCTCTCCTCTCCTCTCCTCTCCTCTCCTCTCCTCTCCTCTCCTCTCCTCTCCTCTCCTCTCCTCTCCTCTCCTCTCCTCTCCTCTCCTCTCCTCTCCTCTCCTGCCTTCTCTCCCTCTCTTTCCAAAAGACTGCGGTGCCTTTCCATATAAATTCATCGAGCTTAATGTCAGAAAGCTGAACTCACATCTCAGACATATGCTGAAGATGTTAAATCCTGATTTAAATGTTTCAGGTCACACAAACAATTTTCCTCCAATATTTAATTGAACCCTCTCAAAAATGCATGTATCCGACATGTGAATTGAATTTATCTGACTTCAGAAATGGCTAAAGGTTTAGTTAAGTTCTCTCCATTATGCTAAATTGGGAAGGATACAGGTTTTCAAATGTATTGAGATGACCATATGTGAAGACACATCCACTGCGTAAGTACTGACCAAGGATAGAACAAAGTAAGTTTGCAGCACTTTCAAAATAGTTGACACTTCTTTTTTTCTAATAGGTTTTTTTTGTTTCTTTCATGACTGTAGGATGCTTGCTTCACAGATATTCTTTAAACTGTCCAAAAAATGAAAAAGAAAATTAATTTTCTTACAGAGCTAAGTTAAATAGACTGTGACAATGTATGTGCTTTATGGACATCATCCGGCAGAGTAGTCAAACCTGTGGTTAAGTGCTTTGTTGGATGAGGGCCGAGCAACCTGCGAGAGGACTTTGGAGTTTTTCCAAAGTAGATAATAAGTTCACCCCTTGGTCATAGTGATGTGATTGCTGAATATGTCACAAGATATATTACGGAAGAGAAAAAGCTGAGGATGTTAAAATACTTCTTACGATTTTGCTCTGAGCATCACAACAAAGGAAATTCCTTAGCTTAAAAGAAGCAGAAAAATAAACCTCAAAACAGAATTCAGACCAAGTATCACACTGAGACTTTTCAGATATACTTGAAACTAAGGCATTGCTAGTTGCCTCAAAAATATAGTGACTTCAGGGGATTTAAGAAAATATAGTGTCTTGTAGCTTCAGCATTACATAAAGAAAGATCCAACACAGAATGGAAAAATGAATATTGATACACAATACGCCTCAGACCACACACATCTGGATCTGAAAAATTACTGAATTGGAAACAGATTAAATTCACCTAATGACAATGAAGTAGCATATATGAGTTTCATAGAAATCTTCTACACTTCCTTAAAGGTAAAAGTGCCCCAATTGAACTTTCTTCTATCCTATGATATATTTTGTTGGTCGATAACACTTGGAATTATCTTTCCTGCTGTGTTCACTAGACACAAACCTAAATGACCTGTTTTGATGAGGCATTCAAATTTTAGACAGCTGGAATAATAAGAGAGTAATATTATTTTCTAATTTTTAAACAGCTAGCGTACTTTTCTTTCCTAATCCATGAAGTACTGAAAATTATTTTATAGCTTTATATCTAATACATTTGTGATATGCATGGATTTATATTGTTCCATTTTATTTCTCCATTTTCATTTTAATGATATGAAAGGTCAGATACACCTTATTGGAGAAAAAATTCTGAAAATTTTCAAATGGATACAATGATAATTACAGTCATATATAAGAACTTGTAAAAAACTCATATGAGCCTGTATGCACACAAGTGCACACATATGCTTATGATTATGAAATTATTGACATTTAACTCTTTAATTCCCAAATAGTATTAATATTGTCAGTGTGACAAGGTAATTTTGGTCAAAAATCTGATAAAATTTCTCATAAAACTAACTAAATAAAAATGTGTATATATTGGATACCAGCATCCCTCAAAGGAGGTGTCTATATTTATTAGTAATGTCTCTGCTAATATCTTATTTTTTTTCAGGGTAATTCAAAATTGCTGTAGATATACAGGACTGCAGCCACAGAGTTTCTGCTCTCTGTCACTTCAGACCATCCTGTGGTATAGACAAAAGCTAGAATACCTCAAAGTATAACACGTAATATTTCCATTGTTTCACTCTTGTTCTTTGGTCGCAATAAAAAAATATTCCTTTGGGGAAAAAAAGGAGGGGAAAAAGAAGAAAGGAGGGAAAAAATAAAAAGAAAAATAAGTCTTTAAAAGCTTTAAAACCATGATAAAACAAAGTCACTCTGTCTGGGCAGAATGGAGTAGCCCTACAAGACATCACCAGTTCCTCAGAAACAGCTATTTTTCCATAGTAAGCATGAGAGATAGATTTGCTGAGTTAGAAAATATAACATACTCCATAGCACATCACAACATGTCTGAGACAATCAACTGTCAATTCAAATTCATCCAGATCTTTGCTGTAAGTGTATCATAGCCTGCATTACTTAATGGAGGTGTTTCATCAGACATAAAATAGCAGAGAAGAAAAGAAAAACAGAGAAATGGAAGGTAAAAAGGAAAAATAAAATGAGAGAGGAAAAGGAAGAGGTATCTGAAAAGGCACTTAAGGAAAGGCAGGACTGTAAAAGTTTCCAGTGTATTTGCATAATAGATATCCACGTTTCCCTGAACTCTGTATTTCTCACTAGCTCATGTGCCATGAGCACTTTTCTCAGTTACAACATATAAAGATAATTTTGCACCACATAGCCTGCACCAGCTTATCGATGGTCACCATTTATGTATGTAGATAGGAGGAACACCTTATGTCAAGAGGTAGGTGGATGAACACTATTGTTTCTTGTAGTGACCAATAGACTTGTACATATGCTTACGGAGAAATGTACATCATTCCCTTATACTCGGCACTGGTCAGGCCACACCTCGACTACTGTGCCCAGTTCTGGGCCCCTCAGTTTAAGAAAGATGTTGAGATGCTGGAGTGTGTCCAGAGGAGAGCAACGAGGATGGTGAAGGGGCTGGAGCACAAGCCCTATGAAGAGCGACTGACGGAGATGGGGTTGTTTAGCGTGAAGAATTTAGTACCACCCCTAATATATACTACTCACACAGGACATTATTCAGCCAGCTTCTCATCCCTCCTGGAGACTGAAGCTAGTCAGCTAAGCAGAAGTCCAGATCTGCTGTGTAGCCAGGCACCGGCAGGTCTGCAGCAGACACAAGAAAAACTTTCACCACTTCATTATGACTTCTCAACATATCTCCATTCACAGGATGGACAATATACAACTATGAAACTGCTGCATGTATTGCACACTTCAAAACACTACACCCTTTCTCCCTTTCTAGGAGGAAAAGTGCCATTCCAGGAAACCAGGAGAAACAAACAGGTACTCATTTTTGTAAGCAAAAAATCTTTCATGAATTCCTTGCACCTGCTGTAAATAATCTCACAACCAGCCTGAGCAACCTTGAAACCAGCAGGTTTTTTACTGGAGGATAATTCTTCATCCTCATTTAAGAATCCTTATGCTGTAGTTGGGTCTTTTATGTAGTTGTGACTATATCATAAGTAAGAACAGCTGGCAGGTAGGCAGCAAAATATCAACGCGGACTTATAATGGGGTGCATTGTGTACCAGCTACAAGATGCCTACAGTCTGTGTGCTGGATTCCTTGTGCTTTTGCAAGAGAAATAATACAAATATCTTTTAAAATTATACATCTACTATGAAATAATAGATGAGTGCTACCTTTATACATTGCATGAGTTACTGCGTGGATGGGGAAGGAGGCAAAGACGTAACAGCAGAGGTGTATCACTGCCAAAACTACAGTGTTTCAATGTCAATGGACATACGGTTATAATCCATTGAACCACATTCACTATGTCAAGAGGGGCAAAAAAATTGGATCATATGTAGAACTATAATTTGATATAAATGTATTTAACCATATGTCATTACAGAAAAAAACACTTGCAGAAAATAATTCACATAGTAGGGAAGTGAATTTTCAATCTTTGCTCACGCACTGTCTAATTTCATAACCTCATCAATAAATAGTGAGACAAACATATGGTTTTTCTTTTAGGGAGTTACATTTCACAGAGAATATGACAATGATGCACTTTGCAGTTACTTTACTTCCTCAGAAAAGCTACGCTAAGCCAATCTTCAGCTAATGAGTTTTCTTCACTTAACACCAGCTGCTGTTTTTTCCATTTCTCTGCTTGATTTTTAACATTCAACTTACTAAATACAGCAGGTAACAACACAGATTGAATCAGAAGGTTTACTTTTTAAACACAGGCTATTTTTCTGAACTCATGCAATCAGTCTGAAATTACTGCTTCAGCTTAGTTATTTGTTTGGAGCAACAACCATCCAATGCAATGGCTTTCTAAAAGTAAGGACATTCCCCACATCTGACCTATGAAAGATCCAGATTGAAGGCAATTTGAAAAAAGAACAAAGCTTATAAAGGCTAATTCATTAAAGGGAAAATCCTAATAATTCCAGGAATAAGATTAGAGAAAAGCAGAAAAAACAAACCCAAAAAACACTTGGAACCTTTGATAAAGGTGAGAGAAAAGACAAACCAGCTAGCAACTTTTTAATTGCTTCCATATTCTTATTATATCCTTCCACTTGCCAGGATGTACAGATGAAAACCAGTATTGACAGCAAAAGGAAGTGCAAAAACCAACCCCTTGCAGAGAGATACCAATTAAGCTTTTTTTTTTTAATATGGGTACAGTGACCTAAACTATAATTCCTGTACAAAATCTTTCTATAATCTACCTTTTATCTTTGGTGTTATTTTTAGCCTCCTAATGCTGAGTGAGAAGGTTTGGTCTTTATCAAGCAAAACCAGGATTACACTGAGCAATTGATGCCTGATGATCCCTGCTGGGAGGAGTGGGTTGCCCATGGCCAGTCTTGCCCCCTTGACCGAAGTGCAGGTGTTTCACTCCAGAATGCTTATGATTGGTTTTAGGAGGAGCTGAAACTTCTGTTCCAGCAGAGCACAAAATTATCCACTTCAATTAACTGTACAGAAGTATAACTTCTTCAGATCCGTAATCAAATCTTCAGATCAGATTTTTGCTGAGCAAAATGAGTAACTAAACCAGAAACAGTGTGGGTAAAGATGAATTTATGATGAAGGACCCTGCTAGATAAGAACAGGACATAATATGATAAATGTTTGTTCAATACTATCTAAAAAGCATTTGAATTACATTGTACCCTTTTTTGATGGTATTCTGAGAATATTTGTGCAAAAATAGTTGGAAGTATTTTTTATTTTACTATAAAAACTTAATCTTGTTCAAATTCTGTAGCTATGTGAATTGTAACCACGTGATGAAATTATTATTGTCACAGCAACCTATTCTTATACAGACAAGACACATTTCACTCTTCCATGTTTTCAATATGACTTTTCGAAACATATAGTTAGAAAATTGTCATCAGGTTGTTCAAGAAGAGTAAGGGTTAATGTTTCCTGAATATGCATTTAGTATTTCTGTTGTCTTCATACTTTTTATTTTCTTTTTTGCACATTACACATTTCAGTACAGTGAAAAGGAAGAACAGCACAATGCAAGCAGACAAAAACAGCATCTAGCAAATGTTTGTTTTCCAAAATGGTGAAAGCCACTGAATTATCAAAATGTTTTTCTCCCTTTAAAAATAATAATAAAACTTGAATAAGTGACAGTATGTCAATACATCAGATAGTTTACCTAGCACCTTGAATTGTGAAAATACTATGCCTAAAATTCTGAGAACGAAGCTCCAAGACTTGAACTCTGGCACTGCGTAAATGCTGGGCCATTGCTAGAACCTAAAATTCCAATAGATGAGTGTAATATAGTGCAGATTTATAAAGGAGGTAGATACAGTTCCTTACTGAGTTATTCTCCAGATCTCACTCTGCTTTTTTATAAGAAAAGTCATCCATGGCCAGTCATTTCTAACTGACAATGAGTTAAACTCTTTGGAAAATAATACTCTCTGTATTTTTCTTCTTTACCATCTACTCCCTAAACTGGATCTACCATAAAGTTAGCTACAAAAAAGGCATTTGAAATACATAGTTTTAAAATTAATTAATTTTTTACCCAATGCAGAGAATCACAGAATCACAGACTGGCTGAGGTTGGAAGGGACTTGTGCAGGTCTTCTTGGTCAAGCTCCCTGCTCAAGCAGGTTCAGTTAGGGCCAGCTGCCCACACACACGTGCAGAAAATTTCGAAGATCTATAAGAAGAGAGAATCCACAGCCTCTCTGGACAATCTTTGCCAGTGTTTAGTCACCCTCCAAAAAGGAAAAACAACAACAAAAAAACCAACAGAAAACCCCCAAACCAAAAACCAAACAACTGTTTTGTGATGTCTAGACAGCATATACTATATTTGAGGTTGTCCCCATTGCATCTGGTCCTGTCACTGAACACCACTGGAAAGAGCCTGGCTCCATTTTCTTTGCACCCTCCCTTCAGATATTTGTACATATTGCCAAGATCTCCCCTGAAGCTTCTCTTCTGCAGACTGAACAGTCCCAGCTCTCTCAGCCTTGCTGCATGAGAGATACGCTCCAGTCCCTTAGAATTCATGTGCTCCAAGAGTATTTCAAACTCTTACTTGTGTTTAGTTGCATAGCTAAAATCTCTCGTTGGAAAGAAAAAAAATGAGGGGTTAACAATGAACTACGATCCACTCTTTGCATTTACTAGAGGTCAATCTCAGTTGTTTTGAAATACCTTCAATAAAGTATAAATGCATTCTATTTATGATATCTTTAATACAAACAATTTAATGGGTATCTCCATCTGGTAACGTGGGAAAGGATTATCGTTTGCACTTGTGTCTTTTGCAGTCTTAAAAAGGTCATAAAAAAGTATTGCACTCTTCGGCTTTAAACATTTAGTGTTGACCTCAATTTTTGGTTTCCCTTGCAGAAAGATACTATGAAAAAATAAATCAAACTATAAAGAGAGGATATAATTTCCTTTAATACTTCAAGTGAAATTTAGCAGAAAATAACTTTAAAGTTTGATTTACTTGTGCTTGGTTAAACAGTTACTCCTGAGGCATAGGAGCATGAAGTATTGGAATTCATGCTCATTTTTGGAAGTCTGGGAGTGGCATTGCATTTAAAACCTAAAGAAAACGAAGAGTGAATTATTTTCCCTTTAACTAAGTTTCAGTGTAGGAAAAATATTATATAGATACAACCTTTTATATTACTAAAATATTGTCATTTGAGAAAGTAAAAGAGGACTATCAGAGATATATAAAAGTAGTCACACTAATTGTTACTGTCTGGCACTTCATTTCATAGGTACTTAAACAAACCAGTACTGTTAATACTGTCAAAATAAAAATATCTAGTTGTAGGAAATTCTGATTAAAAAGGAAATCAATCTCTAGTGACGATAAAAAATGTCAGAAGTGATGCACTGATGTCTTTATCTATCTGTCTGTCTCTCTATCTAAATTTATCTTCCTTTTTTTGCTGCAGAATCTGTCCCAATGTTTAAAGCTGTTTAAAGACAAAGAATTTTAATTTTACCACAAAGTATCTTAATCAAATTATATATAGAATAGTTTCTGGAGCTGTCAGGCTTCCTTCACAGTCAAGTTTCTTATAGGGTACTATAAGATTTTGTATTTCTGCAGTTCTGGCACTCTTTTGACTCAGATTTGCCTGCCACTTTAGTACATACCAGCAATAATAACTGAAGCAGTGGTAATTATGATGAAGAGAATATGATATATTGCAGAGCATCTGCCATTAAAAACATTTTAAATATACTTTGTCTTTCCTTTTACATGTTCTTGTGTTTTAATGGACTTTTCTCCAGAACTGTTTATAACAAAAACATGGAGTGAGGAGGGAAAGAGAAAAGGAAAAAGGGAAAGGGAAAAAGGGAAAGGGAGAAAGGGAGAAAGGAAAAAGGGAAAGGAAAGTAATACCTGCTACACCTCATCATGAGGAAAATCTAATCTAGGAAGAGACATTAACTCCTTCCTACTTGACCTTCTAGAAAGACATATCATGAATAAACAATAAGATGATTAAATACTTAAGTCTTCACAGTCCAAGAGGATGGAAGGAAAGCTTAGACTTAAAGCAGCATGCTACAGTTTAAACGGCTAGGGTCGATCATCCCAAGTGAAAAAAAAAATCTGTGTGTTTGTCAAAAACATATTCTATATTGCAAGAAATTACTATATGCAACAATGCAATTTTAACTCACTTGAATTCAGTTAATTATTTAAAGTTTTGATACTGGTAGCTCTCTTTCAATTGAATGTTATTTTCAATCAGTACTTCATGTTTTATGAGCCAGGTGTTAGCAATGACTCATTCATCACAATCATCACATAAAAAATAAAAGAAAATTAACACCAGTAATCAAAACAATGGCAAAATCATTATATTAGCAGTAATCAGGCAATATCTTTCTACAATCTGCATAATCGAGAGCAGATGTATAATTCATTTAGGCAATTAAAAACATATTTTAAATGTTTTAAAATCTCCCATTTGTTTTCAGAGGTACAGGTAATATTCATAATATGTGAATAAGTACAGATACAGATTACTTATCATTTAATTCATAGCAGATGAAGAACAAACAGATCATCACTAATAAACATAGAATCATTGAATCACTTAGGTTCGAAAGGATCTTTAAGAGTGTCAAGTCCAACCATAAACCTGACACAGCCAAGTCCACAACTTAGCCATGTTCCTAAACACATCTATATGTCCTTTAAATACCTCAACCTCTTACCTGGGAAGTCTGTTCCAATGCTTGATAGCGTTTTTACTGAATAAATGTTTGCTAATATCCAACCTAAACCTCACTCGGCGCACCTTGAGGACATTTCCTCTTGTCTTTTGTCACTTGGGAAGATATATTGACAACCTCCTCGCTACAGCCTCATTTTGAGTAGTTGTAGAGAGCTTTAAGGTCTCAGCCTCTTTCTGTTCAGGCTAAACAACCCCAATTCCCTCAGATGCTGCTCCTAAGACTTGTGCTCCAGACCTTTCACCAGCTTCACTGCCCTTTTTGACACATTCTAACTTCTCAATTTCTTTCTTGCAGTGAGGGACCCAAAACTGAACACCGTATTCGAGGCCTCACCAGTGACGTGCACACTCCCCTCATCCTCTTGACCACACTATTTCTAATATGAGCCAGGATGTCCTTCTTGACCACTTGGACACACTACCAGATTATATTCACCCCACTGCTGAACAACACCAACACAAAAATGTTCAGAATGTATTTACTGATGGTAAAAAATGTATGAATATTTAGCTATCTTTCAAGTAGGAAATACTATAAAGAGAATTTTTCTATCTGGTACATTTTATGGAATATTTTATTGTATATAAGTGATGAATAAGAACCTTCACACTCTACAAATAACTGGGATATTTACAGGCCACAATTCTTTTTTCTCTCATGATATTTTTGTTAGGAATTGTTGTTTTAAGTCTTTATAAAGGCATTTTTAAAGCAAACCAAGATAAATGACTGGAGAAAAAGATCCATACATTTTTTTCTCTTGTGGCTTTCTACTTCTTGATCATAAAACAATTTCTTATAGTTTCATTTCAGCCTCATTCAGTACTTTTATTAATATTTCTTGCCTTCTACTTCTGTATATTATTCACTTTCTACTTATGCTTTATTGACCTAGAAAGTATACTAAACATTTATGTAAACTCCTCAAATTAATGAAATTATACTACTTTAAAAATACTGTGAAACAAGAGAATCATTTCTTTTGACATGTGATTAATATTTTTAGCCCTTCTTCGAACAAATAATCTATGAAATTTTCTTAGAAAATCCAGGTATTATTCAATAAATGAATGCATAGCTGATTTTAGGTGAGAGAAGTGCCCAGATAAAACACTTATAAACTGGGACATGATACTCTGGAAGCAAAATTGCTTTCACATTTTGAGGTCAGTTAGATATTGCAGGGAATTCAGGA
This sequence comes from Neomorphus geoffroyi, assembly GCA_033558235.1. NCBI lineage: Eukaryota > Metazoa > Chordata > Aves > Cuculiformes > Neomorphidae > Neomorphus > Neomorphus geoffroyi. The sequence continues at coordinate 25,764,148 of JAUMJM010000005.1, forward strand.
GATCTTACATGCCTGATTGCTATAGTGCAGAGTGACTTCAGGAAAATTATATTTCTGTTTCTTTATCTGTAAGGTAGACAAGAGTTAATTCAACCTCCATTGTAAACTCTTCTGTGACCTGCTGCTGAAAGCACTATTACTTAAACCATGCAGCTATGTAGATATTATTGAGTAAACAGCTAATAATTTTTATAATACAAAACTCAATTAGCCAAACAGAAAAACATAGATCACTTTCAAAATGAAAGACATTGCGAACTTGCACTTTGTAACTTTGACACTAGTATCTTCTCTTTTTTCATGTTTAGATGAAATAAATAGCTGTATTTTATATATGTAGTATACTACATAAGATTAGATTGAATTTTATTAGATTTGAGGTGGGAAGTTTTAATTAGTGATCTAACTAATTTTTCAGATTTGTGATCTAAATTAATTCTTTGCTGTCTTTCTGAAGAGTGTGGAGAAAAACTAAAGAAATACGGACTTCTCTTGATGGGTAAAAAATACTATGAACATGTCTTTCATTACGTGATAATTGTTCTTGTTATCTGCAGGGGATCCAGAATTTTAGAGCAACATTTTTTTATGCAAGACAGTACGTTCTTTTCTAACAATCTTTGCATAAAACTTTCATCTTCTTGTACAACACACTTGGAACATGAATACTGGGCTAGATTATGGTCGTGCCACTCTGAGACTGTGGGATAAATCAGGGATGCTTTGGAAAACCTCCCACTGTGCTGTTGTCTTTGTTACAGGTGCAGTGGCCTGGGGCTGGGGCAGTTAGGTTCTCCCTGACCACACCTGGGCCATGTGCTGCATGGTTCCTACACGGGAATGAGTTAGCATGAATTATGACCAGAATGGGAAATACTGACCAAACCCGATCGACTTGCAATCCTATAAATAGAAATATAAAGTGAAACTCTTTGAGCTCTTTGTTACTGGATTTGTAGTGGGGCTGTGTGATTTTGTTCTTCTGAGCTGGGATGCCTCTTAGGGTAGATTTTATGAGCACTGCAAGATTGTCCATTGATGATTTTGTAAGGTTGTGTGACTGTTGAATGAGTGCCAGCACATAAAAGTGAAGAATTCATGAAAATCATGAAAAGAGAAATTTTAATGATAGATTAATCTCTCTGTATGTACAATTTGTTTATTTGATTTAATTGCTATGTGTATGCATGTGTAATTCAATTTAGAACTGTTAATTTACCCATCTGTGAGTATGTGTGATTTGATTGAGGAAATCTTGCTTGTAAGCTTCAGGTGAACCTTGCCATTCTTGAATCTTTAACTAAGTTGACATTTTGATTGTAATAAAGTCCATTGAATTGCTCTATTAGATTGGCTGATGATCAAGTGCTGTTAAGAATTACGCAGCCTAATCTTGTGACATATCTGCAGAATAATAAACCCTAAGTAGCTGCTAAACTAAAGCTGTGTGAAAAATCATACTTGTGACAGATTAACAAAATTTCTGGATTTGCAACCTTGAAACAGAAGCTTTTTTTTCTAGATCTACGATTTTCTTTTCCTGTGTAATGCTTTGTAACTATATAGATGAAGCTGACCATTCGTGCTAAAGTTCTGATTATACTTCTACAATTTGCCTTTGCACATTTGATTTGTTTTCTCCGGTTATCAGGGATTAATGTGTTCCCTTTTAAAATTAGAAAGGAAATTATTTCACTAAACTGACTTGTCATGGTTGTTTGGATTTCAAGTTGTTGACAGCGTCTTGAGATTTAGCAGAGCACTTCATTTCTAATAAATGTCATAATCATTATAGTTCTTTTCATAGCTTTGATTCAAAATGCAATTAGGTTTATTTCCCCAGACTCATTGCCCTCTTTGTTTTATTTTGCTTGTTCTTGGTATTTTTTTTTCATTACTGAGGATGTGTTCATTTTAAACAGATGTGAGCCACCACAGAATAATGTATTACAACTTCATAGTCATTTTAATGCTTATTTCCACATTTTAATTGTAAATACGGTGTTGCTCATTTGTATGTTAGTATACCAGTGAGAACAATGAGATTTTTAATGACATGTGAAACATTTATTGAATGTGAAACAGTCTAAGCCTCTATTCAATGGGATAATTACAGTTTTACAAGATTAGAAAAACTGAAAAATCTCCCTTAATTTTAGATAAAGGTTCAAGTTAACTGGACATGCTCTAAATCAGATTTCTATAGTTGTTTGTATCTTAAAAAATGCATCAATGTGTTATGTTCTGGATGTAACTTAAAGAAATGCCTCAATAAATAAAGTTTGGGCAGAATTTAAAGAAAACTATTCCTAAAGCTTTTTCTGTACATACACACTCAATTCGTTATATAGTTAAATGTTAATAAATTCTTCATCCATAGATTCTGTTTCATCAGTGTTCTCAGTATCAGAGGTTTAGCACTGACAAGTTGAAATTTTTAAATTATGTACTGAAAAAATGGATTAAAGTCTACAATCTGTGATGTAATTTAGAAAAATAAATAAGTAATAATAAACCAGAATGATAATACCGTATTTTGTGACAAAAGAAGGAAAAAAAAGTATGTGCTAAGACATTTAAAAATCAGCAAGCAGACATTACTTTAATAGACAGATTCTAGTGTTCAGAGAAAAACTAAGTAAAATTATTATCAGAATTAGAAATAAAAATAAGATGCATTTAAAAAGGTGAATCTTTTGCACAACTAGATAAATAGAATGGGATATCTAGCAGCAACAGCAAAAAAATAAATACTTGTTCTCCCTCTCTGGAATTTTATTCTGAACCCAAAATATCTTTATTCTGTGGAAACTATGTTTTCCTACAGAATGGAGACTTGAAGTTATGATATTGCTATAAACTGACTTTGCATATCTTACATTCTACAGTCAATCTGAAAATTAAAACTTAAATTTTCATTTAATTTTTAAATTATTAAGTAATCTGATTTAATGATATATCTCGTCCTTCTTGGCTCCATATCTTCGTTTCCCCATTCTGCCTTCAGAAGTTGGGGAGAGCCTTTTGTGACAAGACTGTTCTTAGAATGTCTTGATTTTTTTAAAAACTGCTTACTACAGACATGCTGTGCTACTCCATGCTTTATTTAAATGGGGAATTACATTTTATTTCTTACATTATAATAAAAGTAGATGGCTGTTTATTATTATTTTCTGTCATTTCTAGTCTGTTCCCTGGTTATCCCTACAAACTCTACCTCTTCTCTTTTGAATCTTGTGTCTTGGAAATACATCTCCATTTTCCACTGAGGTTGCATAAAATGTTTAAGCATCATGTGTCCTCATACTTTTTCCAGTGTTATTGATATAATATTTTTCTATCTAACTAGAAACACAAACTGCAAATAATATTTTATCTCATTTGTGGTTTTAGAGCTCATGCAGTTTATTCTTATGCACAGCAGAAGAAGTAATAAGTACTCTATGGTATTATATTTTCAAAATAATTATTTCAGTATGAAAATACATACAACAGGTTATGATTCTGAATTCTCAGTAGGATTTTTATTTTTTAAATTGTATGACTATGTTTTTCTCCAGGTACACTATGCTAGAAGACAAGCAAACCATCTTTCCTCCTGAAATGCTGTCTTTTAATCAAAGTATTAGAAGATTTATTTGACCTGTAATAATGGTCCAAAAAGATAAAACTTAAGGAAAGATTTTGTTTTCATTTGCTTGGAATCAATAGTATATGTGAATTGAATGTAGGCCGAACAAGGTTACTATCTTACCTAATTGTCTTGGAAGAATAGATGCATAAATGGGCAAACAGCAAATAAGCAGAAATATGAAGCTTTAAAAAAAGTGGTAATCAGAACATTTCCAGATTTTCTAATTATTTTTCTCTGAGTGAGAACTTCGTTCTCTTCAGTCACTTTTATTTTGACTTAACCTTTGCCTAGTCCAAATTGCACTCACCACAGTGTAATGCTTACAATTAAATTTACCCCAGGTTACATACTGCATTTAGGGGTAAAACAAGTAAGATGTGTAGGCTATCTTTAAGGTCCATTAGATCTAGGCACTTCTAGAGTATAATTAACTTTGTTATAACAGAAACGTTTCAGAGAGACAGTTTGAATCTCCCTCTGATGAGGTCTATCTCTCTTTCTTAATTATGACTCAGATTGGATATTGAACTAGTAAGGACCAAACTTAGAATTAATTTCTCGTTGCTCACAACCAGTTTTTTATATACTCATCAATGAGGATATCTAATTAAAAAAAAATTAAAATGTGTGGAGAGAAATACTAAAGATAGAGAGGAACCATCAAACGGTAAACTGAATTTTGCACTTTGAGGATTAAAATGAAAAAGGCAAATGGGAAATGGGAGTTCTGTGTACAACTAAGTAACCTGAATAACTTACACATTGAGATTCAGTGTCAGTGAAAAAATTTGATTTTAATCTCTCTGCATTTTTCACTTATAAAAGGAGGATATTTTTCTATTCACAAAACTGTTTTGAAAATGAATTGTGAAGCGGATTCATGTTGGCAGAGTACCACTACACGTACAACCAGAAGAAACTTCCATTTCTGGAGCCTAGTGTGAATAACATACAGTGTATAAAGTCTGAAGTTATGGATGTAACAGTAACAAAAAGCATTAACAAGAGATTAACTGATCAAGTAATTAAATTAAACATCATGATATTTGTGTCAAGAACACAGAGACACAAGATTTGCGTAGAGCATCTGATTTCTGTCATTCTTAACTTACTTACTTGACTTTGCAACTTGTATGAAATTTTAACAAATACATTCTGTGTGAAGGTGAATGATATTTCACTCCTGGCTGTCTCTCTCCTTTATTTGTTTCTATAGTGGTTTAATAAGAGGATTAAGTTGTGCAGCTAGTTATCAGCAAGAGAAGAGATATTTCATTACTGGTACTCCATATGCAGGGTAAGTAATAAAATGAAAAGATACACATTAGTGTCATATAATAAGAAAACCTGTAGTATAATGTAGATTTGGATAGTATCATCCAAATGAAGACAGTTGTATTACAAATATCTTCTAAACATTGAACAACTCCATATAATTTTTTTAAATATCATTCAATGACGAGAAACAAAGAAAACTTGATTGTTCTGAGAAACAAGGTAGTGTCTTCACCTATTCTATGTATGCTACATCCAATTATCTAGATTCTGTTATGTAAAAGATACTAAATAGTGAGCTGCAAAGTAATATTTGATATTTTTTTGTCATAATATGTGAGATTTAAGATAATAGCATAAGACTGAATACTTACCGAGAGAAAGAGAGTGATAATGAAACGCACTATGAAATCTGACAAATGGCTTAAAAAAGATTTGAAGAACTGGTACTGGTTTTGACTATGAAAAAATCCACAGTGATCTTAGACTGAAGAAGGAGCTTTGCAGAGGCCGGGTTTTGTTTTGCATTTGAGATTGTTCTGACTGTCTCAATGTCTTTTGAATCATGCAGGATTCTTTGAGATTTAAGCTGATGGATACAGGAATATAAAAGTCTAACCTCCATAGTCTGTATTCTTAAAACTTCAGGGTTGTAACTGCAATCTGTAATAATCTTATTTCACTCACAGTATGTGGTACAACAATTGTTTCTTTTTTTTTAACTGAAAACAGAAATAGGACCACAATATAAATTTAAGCCCTTAGTGGAAAAACACATGTGAAAACTACCAAACAAAAACTTCAACTAGCCAGTTTGGTGAAAAACCATAAAAAATATTTCTGCAAATATATTAACAACAACAGGAGGACCAAGGAGAATCTCCCTCCTTTACTGGAGGCAGGGGAACAATAGTGATGAAGGATGAGGACAAGGTAGAGGTACTTAATGCCTTCTTTGCCTTGGTCTTTAATAGTAAGGTGAGATGTTCTCAGGATATTCAGCCCCCTGAGCCAGAAGACAGTGAGAATGAAGCTCCAGGTATTCAAGAGGATTTGGTTAGAGACCTGATTGGCCAATTGGACATACACGGGTTTATGGGGCCAAGGGGATTAATGGGAGCTGGCAGAGGTCCTCTCCAAACTCCTTTCCGTCATCTACCAGCAGTCATGGATGACTGGAGAAGTGCTGCTTGACTGGAGACTGACAAATGTTACACCCATCTACAAGAAGGGTCGGAGGGAGGATCCAGGGAACCTTGTCAGTCTGACCTCAGTACCAGGGAAGGTCATGGAGCAGATCGTCTTGAGTGCTATCATACAGCATGTGCGGGACAACCGGGTGATCATACCCAGCCAACATGGGTGAACAAAAGACAGGTCCTGCCAGACCAATCTGATCTTCTGTGACAAGGTGACCTGTTTAATGGACGAGGGAAAGGCTGTGGATGTAGTGTACCTGGACTTCAGTAAAGCCTTTGACACCGTTTCTCACAGTATTCTGCTGGAGAAACTGGCTGCCATCGGTGTGGAAAGGCACACCCTCTGCTGGGTTAAAAACTGGCTGGATGGCTGGGCCCAAAGGGTGGTGGTAAATGGAAGTAAATCCAGTTGGAAACCAGTCATGAGTGGTGTTTCTCAAGGTTCAGCGCTGGGTTCAGTCCTGTTCAATATCTTCATCAATGATCTTGACAAAGGGATTGAGTGCACCCTTAGCAAGTTTGCAGAGGACACCAAGCTGGGTGCAAGTGTGGATCTGTTTGAAGGAAGGGAGGCTCTGCAGAGGGATCTGGACAGGCTGGATTGATGGGCTGAGACCAACAGGATGAGGTTCAGCAAGGCCAAGTGCAGAGTCCTGCCCTCGGGACACAACAACCCCATGCAGTGTTACAGGCTTGGGGAGGATTGGCTGGAGAGTTGCCTGGCAGAGAAGGACCTGGGGGTGTTGGCTGACAGCCGGCTGAACATGAGCCAGCAGTGTGCCCAGGTGGCCAAGAGGGCCAATGGCATCTTGGCCTGCATTAGAAACAGCGTGGCCAGCAGGAGGTGATTGTGCCGCACTGGTGAGGCCGCACCTCAAGTACCCCCTCAGACCCTCCCCCCGCCCAAGAAGGACACTGAAGTGCTAGATTGTATGCAGATAAGGGCAATGAGGCTGGTGAGGGGGCTGGAGAACAAGTCCTGTGAGGAGCAGCTGAGGGAACTGGGGTTGTTTAGCTTGGAAAAGAGGAGGCTGAGGGGAGACCTCATCACTGTTTACAACTACCTTTTAGGAGGTTGTAGAGAGGTGGGTGCTGGTCTCTTTTCCCAAGTGTCAAGATATAGGACAAGAGAAAGTGGCCCCATTTTTCGCCAGGAGGTGTTTAAAGTAGACATTAGGAAGAATTTCTTCACTAAAAGGATGATCAGGCATTGGAACAGGCTGCCCAGGGAGGTGGTGGAGTCACCATCCCTGGAGATGTTTAAAGGATGGATAGATGAGTTTCTTAAGGACATGGTTTATTAAGGGGACAAGTACAGTTGGACTCGATGATCTCAGAGGTCTTTTCCAATCAGATGATTCTATGATTCTATGATTCGAAGAATTCAAAAGCAGTACTCTTTGGGCTGTGCATAGAACTCATTTGGCTAACTAATGTGATTTGACTAACAGAATCATAAAATATCTCAAGTTGGCAGGGACCCATGAAGATCATCAAGTCCAACTCCACGCTTCCCACAGAACTACCTAAAACTAAATGATATGACTAAGGGTGTTGTCCAGACACTTCTCAAACTCTAGCAAGCTTGGCACCATGATCACTTCCCCGAGGAACCTGTTCCAGTGATCCGCCACTCTCTCAGTGAAGAACCGTTTCCTAATGTTCAACCTGGACTTCCCGTAATACAGCATCATTCTATTTCTTCGTATTTTATCATTGATCACCAGAAAGAGGAGATCAGCATCTCCCCTTCTGCTGCCCCCTTTGAGGAAGTTGTAGACATTGGTAAGATGACCCTTTAGCCTTCTGTTCTCCAACTGAACAAGCCAAGTGACCTCAACTGCTCCTTTCAAGTCTTGCCCTTAAGGCCTTTCACCATCTTGATCACCCTCCTCTTGACACACTCTTAATAGTTTGATGTCTTTCTTATATTGAGGTGTCCAACACTGCGCACGATACTCGAGGTGGGACAGCACCAGTACAATGTAGAGTGGTACAATCACCTCCCTCGACCAATTAGCTTTGCTTTGCTTGATGCACTCCAGGGTATGGTTGGACCTCTTGACTGCCGGGACATGCTCTTGACTCGTATTTAACTTGCCATCAACTCAAACCCACACATCTCTTTTTCATGGGGCCATTCCCTTCCAGTTTGTATGCATAACCAAGATTATCCCATCCTAGGTGGAAAATCCAGCATTTGCTTTTGTTAAATTTCATATGGCTGGTGATTTCACAGCTTGCTATTCTATCCAGATCCCTCTTTAAAGGTCTCTTTACTTCTGAGGGAGTCCACAGTACCTCCTAGTTTAGGATTGTTGGCAAATTTACTTAATGTACATTTGATTTCCACATCCAGATAATTTATAAAAAACATTAAAGAGCATATATATGTGTATACTTATAGATATGCATAGGAAACATCTATGTGCCTTATAGACATAATACATACTTATTACCTGGGCTTTAAAGAGGTGTAATTCATGTAAATGAAATGAAAAACTAAAGGCTATAAATGATTCTGAAAGCGAAAGAAATTGTGGGTGAGCATTAATCGCTTTCTACTATAATTATCTCTGCTAGACATTTAGGTCTATCTTTATAGTAAAAGGAGAGAAACTGGCACCTTTGGCTGTGATTCACATGCCCTATTTAAGAAGCCGACTTCAGAATTAAATGAATTACACTTACTTCTTTCTGCTTGTTATGAACAGTGTCTAGACTGCCAGCTCCTGCATAGAAGTCTACACCATAAGTGTTTGAAGTCAGATGGTTTTATGGTATGTAATGATAACAGTGGAAAAATGTGGAGTTACGATTGAATGTTATTTTGGTATATTAATTATTTTTAATGAATAAGTTTTATTAGTATTTAAAGATATTTTAACATTGACAAAGTAATAGATAAAAACATAAAATATCTGTCCTGCTTTCATCTTGGTTAGAGTTATTTTTCTTCTTAGTAGCTGCTGTGTTTTGATTTAATATGAGAATAATGTCAATAACATATATCGTTTTAGTTGTTGCCAGGCAATGTTTATTTTTAGCTGTGATAGACTTAATTTTCTTCCCAGCAGTTTCTGGTGTTTAGATTTAGTATGAGAAGAATGTGGAAAACACACTGATGTTTTCAGTTGTTAGTAAGTAATCAAGGAATCTTTCAGTTTCCCATGTCTAGCTAATATACAGGGGCAGACCCAGGACAGCTAACCCAAACAGGCCAACCGAATGTTCCATATCACAAGATCATGCTCAGTATAAAAATGGGCATTGGGTCAGGGGCAGATGACAGGCTACCCAGGTCTGGCATTCAGAGTTCCGCATTCTGCTATCACTGTACTCACTGCTATCACTGCCCTCACTGAAATGGTTGCTTGGACAAGCTAATTACCAAGCAATGAGTGGTTATATTTTAACACATTCATTTTTTTTTTTCCTTATTATTATTATCCCGTCTTTTATTGTTCTACTAAAACTTTTATCCCAACTCCCGAGCTTTCTCTTTAATTGCTAAATTTTAGAAAAGAAAAATATGTAAACATAAATTTATGTGGAGAAAAGAAGACATAGATTCATTAAAGTTCTAAAAACAGTGGTGTCTGCAGTTTTGCAGTTTTCAGAGATGTTAGATTCTTCAACAATTAACAAAATCCCTCGGATTTTACCTTTTTTTCTGCCAATGTTGTTCTTAATTAGCATATGTGTAGATTTAGAATTGCTCAAGGGCCAAAAGCAAGCAAATAAAATAAGGAAAGAAATCCTCAGACAGCTTCTTAACCTTATACACACTTTAATATAAAAGCCAATTAGTTACTCTAAGATATAGCAATAATTCAACCTGAAGGAAATATTATAGCTGTGTAGATGTTGGAACAAAACTGTAACGCACAATGACTTCACTGTTACAAAAGTAATAAGCTCCTCAAGTCAGCTATGAAAAACCTGCACATTTTCAAGGCACATATTAATATACTCAAGTTTTTCTACTTGTATTAAAAAGCATGCAGTGAATTTAAATGAGTCCAGTGAAATATGTGTCATAATCATCAATATGTACACTTTTAGGGTCTAACAAAGTGACATTTATTAAAAAGAAGAGGTTAAAGACCAAATTCGAGTATAGCATGTTTCTTGTTCAAATAAAGAGAAGAAATTTAAAATACTTGATATACTGAAAAACATAATGATATTTCGTAACACCTAATAACTAGAAAGAAAGGACAATATAGATCATCATGTACATTATTAGGGCAATGCAGAAGTCCACTACTGTTGGTAGTGGGAAATGAGGATGAAATACCATTGAAATGCAGATGAGGGAACGGAACAATGCAAGAAGTTGCAATAGAGGAGAAGCGAGGACACTGTGAAAAAATAAAATGAAGTTTGTGGAATGTGAGAGGGATTCCATTCACAAAATCTGAGTGAAAGGTTTAACTGGTGGCACATCATGTGAGAATCAGTAAGCACGTTAATACTTAGAAATAATATATATATGCAAAGCTATTTTCAAGGTTATAACTCTTTCTCACTGGTGCTAATTTTGGGAATTTGCGAAATTTATGTGCTCTACTTTGTTTCTTTTTTTAAAAAAAATAAAAATCATAGTGGGTGAATAGATCTTTTACTCTTAACTGATTCTTCAATTTTCTCAGCTAAAGCCAGTAGGAACTTCTGAACGTATCCAATTCATTGTACTTCAGTCAGGCATGTGTAATGCACAAATGGATAACCGGACTTCTGCCTGTCACAGTGCAAAACTAAGACATTGATAGCTATGACTACTTTGGCTTAGAAAGTTTTGCTAGGAAAAATGTCAGCTAGGACTCGCAATTCTGTTAGGTTAGGATCTTAAAGTGTAAGAATATGTAATAGAAAACCCAGACAAGAGAGTCTTCTATTGAGAATTACACTGTTCATTTCCTCAGCCTGGTGATTCTGCCCAGTGGCCCACATGTATTCATTATTTCTGCTAATTAAGTCTTTAATTAACATTGATAATACTAATGTTAAGTAAATAAATATGGTAGCAGTCTGTAAATACTGTCTTTTAATAACTTTGTTAATATCTAATTTACTTGCTCCAATTATCTTTCTAAACACCAATAAAATGCTTTAGTATACATTACAGTCTATTAATAGCAGTTCAATTACTTTTGTAATGCTTGTGTAATTTTGAAGAACTAAGTAGCAAGACCATTCTCATTTTATCTTTTTACAGCATGTAAATGTTCTTATAATTAATATTTAATTGAAAAAATACCAATACATTTCTTAATTTGTGGTGTGAAATATTTACGAAACACTCATTAATAGGAGCTAAACGTACAAAGAATAATCTTTCTTAAAAAAAATCAAAAGATCTCAGCGTTCAGTTACATTCTATCAGTTGTTCAGAAATATGTTTTTCATCTCTGACTATCAAAAAATTTTTAATCAGGAAGCCAAGTAATGATATTAAAAAACCCCTCCGCATTCAAAGAATGCATTGCACCAGATGTTTCATGTGTATACTCCTCTCTCATGGAAAGTTAAATCTCAAGGCCAGAAACATTACAGTGAAAACCATTTTTTACTTGCTCCATTTCCGAACATGGGAAAGAACTGCAACAGAAATTCTGCGTGGCACAAGTACTCATAAATACAGTTTCTCTAGTGACTCAAAGTTGAGTGAAGTCCAATATAACCTGAGTGCAATTACAGTTGAACTACTAAAACATTGTAGATGAAGCAGCTGGTGTGGCACACAGCATAAAATACAAAATGTGAATGTTGCAGACTTATTCAGGCACCTGAAATTTTTCAGAGTACGTACTCTGCTGTACCTCTTTTAGTAAAAATTGAGGCACAACTTAAACTTCTGGATAGAAGTCAGCAGCCTCAAGCAGATGTAGACCAAGAGACAAAAAACATTTATCTGGGTAATCTTTGGCCACGAACCATTTCTCAACTGATATGTGAAAGAAAATTCCAGTATTATCCAAACAAAATGTGCCTTAACTCTTAGAAACAAAACAAATCCATATTATCTTCATTGGACTATATTACAATCCTTTAAGTATTAATCATAGTAGACATTACAGCTGGTAACAGTAAGGAGTTTAAAGCTATCAGGCATTACTCAAACTGAAGTCATGCTTAGAAGAGAACATTATACTCATCTCCTCTGATCCCATGACAATGCAGTATTACCAAACGGTTCCTGCATTCATTCCTGTTAATTTCTCTTTCTATACTGGAATAGAGACATATTTCTAGCAGTGGTGATGTGCAAATCTGATTATATTTAATTGGTTTTTTAATTATTATTATTACATTTTTAGTTTGTTTTAAATGAAAAAGTACTTCTTGAGAGAAAGTAATTTTTTTATCAGCTAAAAATTATCAGAAGTACGTTTGATCCAGCATTTTTTGTCTTCTGCAGTATTTGTTCAGTTACTTTGGATCTTTCAATGTCTAACCATCTGTCAGTCTGCTTCCAGATAACCAAAGAGAAATAAGAGCTGGCAGATATTTAAGGATGCTTTCCACAGAGCGCAAGAGTGCTCAATCCCCAGATGTAGGAAATCAGGCATGGAAGAGAAGAGACCAGTGTAGCTGAGTCGAGACCTGCTGGTCAAACTAAAGAATAAGAGGGAACTGCACAGGCAGAGCAAGTAGGAACAAGTAACCTGGGAATAGTACAGGGATGCTGCCTGGTTGTGTAGGGGTGGGGCCAGGAAAGCACAGCTGGAGCTGAACTTGACAAGGGAGGCAAATAACAAGGAGGGCTTCTACAGGTACGTCACCCAGAAAAGGAAGGTTAAAGAAAGCATACCCCCACTGATGAACAAAAATGATGAGCTCATACCAACAGAAGAGGACAAGGCTAGGGTAATGAACAAATTTTTGCATCAGTCCTCACTGGCAACCACTCTTCTCACCCCTCCTGGGTCAATGGGCAACAGAGTGGAGACCAGAGGAGAAGATCAGGTTCTTGATCACCTGCGGAACCTGCGCATATGAAAGTCTATGGGACCTGATGAGATGCATTCCAGAGTCCTGAGGGAACTGCCAGTCTCCATGATATTTCAAAAGTCATGGTAGTCAGGAGAAGTCACTGGTGACTAGAAGAAGGGTAAAATTATGCCCATTTTTAAAAAGGGAACTACCAACCTATCAGTCTTACAACTGTGCGTGGGGAGACCATGGAACAGCTCCTCCTAGAACCTGTGCTAAAACACATGGAGGACAGGGAGGTGATTTGAGACAGCCAGAATGGCTTAACCAAGGGCAAATCCTGCCTGACCTACTGTAAGAATTGGTCTGAAGAACAGTATTTGTCTCAACATCACCATCAGGGACTTAGAGAGATACCAAGAAGCAAACACCCCGAGAGAAAGAACTGCGTGGTACAGTGGGTACTGTGCTGTTCTCTGATACCTGAGACTGCAAGCAGCAACCAAGACAAGGTTGCCTAGCTGCTGTCCAGAAGATGGATTTCACCTGCTGCCTCAGCCAAAATTGTCCCACCTCCTTCCTGTCTCTGTGGCCAGCAAAGAGGATCATACACAGAACTTCATGGAAGGTCTCGGGGTCATTTAGCGGACATGAGAGGAAGATGCATGTGAGGAAGTAAAAGACCACCAAAATACGAGGTGGCACAGGTGCAGTTAAGTTTTAACAAATGAAGTGAGAACTTTTTTATCCCACACAAGAAAGGTGGAGATTGGCAAGAATCTATGGGGCAGAGGAGATACAAGTTGTATTGCTTAGCATAAAAGCTGACTCCTTAGCAATCAAGCTTTGAAGATTTTCCCCACCAAGGATCACGACAATCGGAAGGATCTGCAATACGCTAACTGGGATCTGGGACCATAGGGGTGCCTTGTACCTGTCTTGGTAGCTATAATCCTCTTTCCACCTTTTACTTTACCTTTCCTTTCCTATCACTCTTTCTGTGTACTATACGCCGCTTTACATGCAAAGCAATAAAGTTCCATTCTTTGATTGAAATATAACCCGTGACGTGGTTGCTTTGATTTTTATGCTTTGAGATCACGGTAAACAGACCATCACATGTTCACTGAGTGGACTGTGACACCTACCTAGTGACTTTCTACGATGGGCTGATCTCATCAGTTGATCCTGGAAAACCAATGGATATAACATATCTAGATTTCTGTAAAGCCTTTGACACAGTTCCCCACAACTTCTTTCTCTCTAAATTGGAGAGACATAGATTTGGTGGGTGGACTGTTCAGTGGACAGGGAGTTGGTTGGATGGTTGCATCCAGAGAGTAGTGGTCAACAAATGACACCAAGCCGAGTAGTGCAGCTGTTGCGCCAGAAGGCCAAGTGCAAGGTCCTACACCTGGGTTGGGGAAATCTGTAGTTTCAATACGTGCTGGGAGCGATATGATTGAGAGCAGCCCTGTGAAGAAGGACTTAGAGGTGCTCATTTATGAGAAGCTCAATATGAGCTGGCAGTGTGCGCTCACAGTTAAGAAGGCCATCCATATCCTGGGCTGCATCAAAAGAAGTGTGGTGAGCAGATCAAGGGAGGTGATTCTCCCCATCTACCCCACTCTTATGAGACCTAACCTGGAGTACTGTGTCCAGCTCTGGCATTACCAACATAAGAAGGATATGGAACTTTTGGAACGGGTCCAGAGGGGGGTCACAATGATGTTCAGAGGGCTGGAGTACCTCTGCTGTGACGACAGGCTGAGAGAGTTGGAGTTGTTCAGCCTGGAGAAGGCCGTGGTGAGACCGTATAATTTCCATCCAGTACTTGAAGAGGGCCTACAAGAAAGCTGAAGAGGGACTTTTTATGAGGATATGTAGTAATAGGACAAGGGGGAATGGCTTTAAATTGGAAGGGGGAATATTCAGATTAGATATTAGGAAGAAATTCTTCACGATGAGGGTGGTCAGGCACTGGAATAAGTTACCCAGCCTCCTTCCTGGAAGTGTTCAAGGTCAGGTTTGATGGCTCCTCGAGCAGCCTGGTCTAATGGGAAGTGTCCCTGCCCATGGCATGGAGGGTGGAACTAGATGGTCTTTAAGGTTCTTTCCAACTCAAAACATTCTATGATTCTGTGATCTTAGGAGAGAAGGAGTTGTGCCACTATGTTATCCCATCATAAGGGCTGACCATTAGAATGGCAGCCAGCCCGCTAGAAGGATGTTGTAGTACTCCTTTGCAGTGTCTAGTAGCACTGCTGAGAAGAGAAAGAAAGGCACAATGACTAAAAGATATGTCTAACATAGTGCTCAAGTCTTAATTGTAATGGATATAACAAAAGCAAATAGTGAATGTATGGGGATTTTTGTATTTGTTTTCTTTTCTTATTCCTCCCCAGCATTTATCTGAACAAAATATTACTAAGATTTAGAGAGGATGGTCTGAACATTGCTGAGAGATCTTAGCGTAAACTGTTTCACCAATTCCCACCTAAAGGTATTTCAAACCTTAAGGGCAATTGATAACATAGTAAAAGAATATATATTTGTATTTTAAGGTATTTTTACACTGTCATTTCCAGATTAAATTATTTTGCCTGTTCTATATTTATACTTGCACTGAAGCCCTGTCACAGAGAAAACTGATTTATTAAGTATCCATTATGAATTGTATTAGATGAGCTGGTGATATTGAATTAGGAAGGGAGAATTTCAATTGATTATCCCTGACAAAGTTAGATGCATATATAAACACATGTACACACACACACTCACTGTGTTTACATTCATGATACCATGTATTTTGATATATCACACCAGAGACTTTATACTGCTTGAATCTTCAGAGTTCTATTTATTTCCTATAATGGTCATAATTAAATCAAAAAAAAAATAGAATACCAAATAATTTATTCTGCTAAAACACATAGCAACCTATTTTCAAAGATAACTTTGACCCACTTAGCATTGTGGAGCTTTTGTCAAGCATAGATTAGAAACTAAGCTTCATGACTAGTGCGTGTACTGGTTTATAGGGAAGGGAAGAATCAGTTTTGTATGTATGGAATGACCCACAGACAGCTGGGTGAGATGGGAGCAGCTCTCGTGCCAATGCCAGAGCCCCCTTGCAACTCCACCCTACAGGTGTTGGTCTCTCCTCCCAGGCGACAAGCTTGGGAGAAGATGTGAGGAAAAGGCCTCAAGTTGTGTCAGGGGACGCTTAAACTAGCTTTTAGGAAATATTAGTTCATGGATGGGTTGCCAGGCATTGGAACAGGCTTCCCAGGGAAGTGGTTGAGTCACCATCCCCGGAGGTATTTAAATGATGTGCAGATGTAGTGCTCATGTGCATGGTTGTGTGGTGGACTTGCCAGTGTTAGATTTCCCACTGGATTCTATGATCTTAAAGGTCTTTTGTACATAAATGAATCTGCAATTCTGTGGATTGGGCACTGAGGGTGGAACACCTCCAGCCACAGATGAACCACAGCATCAGGGATAGAGAAATCAATGATTTTTTAACATTTCAGGTGGGAGGAGCAGTTCCTAGGGGGGTCCCTGGCCCCATGCCCCCCGCTGCTGAGTACTAGAGGAACCCTTTGCTGTTCTGGATCCAGCGCTGCCAGCGCAGGGGCTTGCAGAAGCAGACACACAGGAGCCGGCAGCAGGGCACCCAGCAGGTGTTCAGGCTATGCCAGAGCCTGCCCTTCTTGCTCAGCATGGCTTGGATGCTGCTGATCTCCTTGAAGAGCTCATCTGCTTCTCACTTCTCCTGCCAGCAGCGGGTGGGTGCCAAGTGGCTGGGTGCCAAGTGGCTGGGTGCCACGGGAGGCAGAGAGTAGCACCTCGACCCCATGCTCACTACAGGGCACAGGGACTGCTTCTCGCTGGGGCTCCTGACTCCGCAGACCTGCAGCCTGTCAGGCCCGTGCTGCCAGGCACCGAGGATGCCTGCTTGTTGGCAGGGTTTAATGCAAGGAATGGGGTCAGGGTCTCCACCAGTGCCGGGACGTGTACCAAGCAGAGTGCAATGGCGGGGGCTTTCCCCCAGCCTGCCCTGCTTCTCTCCATACCCCCCTCCTAGGCCCCGCTGGCCTCCCTAAGCTGACTCTGTTCTTGCTCCTGACCTCAGCCGCTTGCGGAGGAACTGGCTGCTTCCCTACCTGTGGCACCACAGCTGCCAGAGGCTTTCCTCAGGGCAGCTTTGCCCTCCATGGAGCATTTAGTGCTGGGCTTGGTGCAGTCCCCAACACTGGTGAGACCTTGACCTTGGCAGCTGGACATGGCCGGAACCTCCTTTGAGGACCAGTACCAGGACTGCAGCCAGAGGGTGGAGGAGCTAGAGGAGCTCAGCTGCACCTAGCTCGCCAACAAGACCATCTCCGCTGAGGCCCGGTCCCTGGCCACCGCTGAACGCTGGAGTCAGAGAGACTGCAGCCCCCAGCCCCTGTTGCTGCAGCCAGAGCAGGCAGTCACCCTCCTCGCGTACAGCCTGCAGGGCCCCCTGCCCTGGGCGGTCAGCACAGCCATGGGTGAGGCCAGATGCTCCCACGGGTATTACCCAGGTGCCTTCCGCTTCAAGGCACTACATTTCCCCCTTTCATTATTAAATGTTTTACATCTCTGTTGATCCACTCAGTTGTGATCTAGTTCACTAATCCACTCAACTGATCTCTGAAGGGATACTCCAAACTGAAAAAAGTAAAGTATTTTTTGTAAAATCCAATCCAATCCAATCCAATGTATACCTATTTTCATTTAAAAATATCATTTAATTTGCTTAACTTCCTGCTCCTTTAAGATCTTTTGAAATGGTTACAGTAAGTAGAAAGATAAGTTGAAAACTTGTCTCCAAACCTTGCTTCAGTTTCCTTTTTACAGCATATTTACATTTAGATATATTTTGTATTCAGCTATTTTCATTTAAGGAGAAATTTATGATTAAGTGAATAATGTATAGTTTAAGCATTTTAAGCAAATTTTAGTTTCTTACTACACTGATTTGTACAACTTAATTTAGCAAATACTTGTATGCAACAAGCGTTGTTTTTGTAGGAAAAAATTAGATGTGTTTAAGAAGAAATGTTTCAGAAAAACAGATTTTGAGTTAATAGTTTGTGGACATAGTAAAAACACAGAATACTTTGAAACCATAGGTGCATATTTTCTGAAGAATATATAGCTCAGTCTCATCAGTTGCATAAAATTAACAAAGCATTGTAATTTCTTCTCTAGTACTTGTTATAATACCTAATATAAAGAATCCAAGCTGTTATCCTTCCTTGAAAAATTACAGTTATTAGCTGGGATTAAAAAAATCTGATAATAGGGTAATTCATAGCTTTGCTATATCACTAGAATTAGACTCAACATGGAAATCAACATTACTATGCAGCCAAAAAAAAACCCCAGCAAATAAATTCAAAGAAAGTCAAAATACAGCTACTGCATTTAAGCTTAAAGTTTTAAGTGATAATATATGAAAAACTATTTAAGGGGGAATAAAGACTATTCAGATGAATCTACTGAGCATTGCTGGTTTTCTGTGGATTTTTTTTCTCTCTAGGAAATAATGTATTGTAAAGAAAATGCTTCCTTTTGTCCTTTTGTGCAAAAGTTCTGCATGGAATTTAAAAAAAAAAAAATGTACTCTATTTTAATTATTTTTTTTTCTTTTATTTCCAAAATAACTTTTAAAGATAATATTGACTGTAGAAGAAAGCACATCTGACCTGAGTCTTGGACATTTAAAAGTCATATCTTTTTTACCTGCAATAAATAATATTTTTGAGAATTATTATAGAAAAATCACAGCATCACAGAATGGTAGGGCTTGGAAGAGCCTTCAGGGCATCCTTTTATCCAACTTCTCTGCTAAAGCAGGTTCACCTACAGCAGTTTGCACAGGTGAATTTTGAATATCTCCAGACTAGGAGACTCCACAGTCTTATTGGGCAGTCTGTTCCAGTGTTCTGTCACTCTAACCGTAAAGATGTTTGTCCTTGTGTTCAGGTAGAATTTCCTGTGTTCTATTTTGTGCCTACTGCCCCTTTTGCTGTTGCTGGGGACCGTTGAAAAGAATCTGGCCCGTTCCTTATGATATCCATCCTGAAGATATTTATAAACACTATTAAGGTCCCTTCTCAGCCTTCTTTTCTCCAAGCTAAACAGATTCAGCTCACTCAACCTATCCTGGTAATAGATATACCCCAATCTCCTAGTCATTTTCTTGGCACTCGGCTGGCCTCTCTCCAATAGTTCCTTGTCTTTCTTGAACTAGGGAGCTCAGAACTAGACACAGTGCTCCAGATGAGGCCTCATTAGGGCAGAGTAGAGGAGGATGGATAAATTGCATCAACCTGCTCGCCACACTATTTTGTAATGCACCCCAGGATACCACTGATCTTCTTGGCCATGAGGGCACATTGCTGGTTCATGGTTAGCTTATCTACTGGGACTCCCAGTTCCTTCTCCACAGAGCTGCTTTCCAGTCAGTCAACCCCTGGGTCACACAGGTATAGGGGGTTACTCTAGGGGGTTATTCCTCTCTAGTGGCAGAGCCCTAACTTTCCTTTGTTGAATTTCATTAGGTTCCTCTCCACCTAACTTTCCTGACTGTCTAGGTCTCACTGAAAGACAGCAAAGCCTTCCAGCAGATCAGCCACTCATCCCACTTTTGTATCATCAGCAAATTTCCTGAGGTTATTTATGCTCTGCCCTTTCATCTTGGTCACTGATGAATACGTTGAACAAGACTGGGCCCATTATTGCACCCTGGCGAACACTGGCTTCCAAATAGACTCCACCAATCACAACCCTCTAAGCTCTGCCATCCAACAAGTTCTCAATCCACCTCACTGTCCCATGAAGGAAGGGCAGCAAGAATATGACTGTATAGGGGTCTGTGTACCAGTTTGTCTGGAATGGAGTTAATTTTCTTCATAGTAGCTAGTGTGGACCTGTGCTTTGGATTTGTGACCAAAACAGCATGGATAATACAGATTTTTTTTATTATTGCTAAAGAGTGCTTGCACAGAGTCCAGGCCCTTTCTGCTTCTCACATCACCACACCAGCAAGTAAGCTGGGGGTGCACAAGAAGTTGGAAAGGAACACATTGGGATAGCTGACCCCAGCAGACTAAAGAGCTATCCTGTACCATATGACGTCATCATGCTCAGCATATAAAGCTGGGGAAGAGGAAGTAAGGAGGGCGCATTTGGAGTTATGGCATTTTGTCTTCCCAAGTAGAAATTATGCATGATGGTGTCCTATTTACCACAGAATCCCCTTCATTGGCTTGTTCAGCTGGTAAGTAGCAGTGTTGGTGTTCAGCAGACCATAAAGTAGCATCCATATATCTATATATAGGCATCATCTACCATTAAGAAGCAAGACACTTTCAACAATAGGTGGCAGAAGACATTCTATCCCCCAGGCTGTTTCACCCTGGCAGAAAGGGCATATGATTCTTAACAGCAGTTATGCATGAAGGCATCCTTGGAAGCTGACAAGTGTGTTTGTCTGTTTCTGATTCTACAGCAAAACCGAGGCATACACAATACCTATTTGAAAAGTATTAATTAAGCTTAAGCATTTTACAGGAAAGAAAACAGTATACTGGGTTTTTTTTCTCCTCAAGAAGTTTGAAAATTTCAAAACTAAAAATATTTTGACATAAGCAAAAAAGAGAAGTAATTTGTCTTTTCCTAGAATTGGAGAAGAATAACAATGCAAAGAAATAAGTGTCTAATAAATGCACCTAGATAGTAGGTATAACACATCCTGTCTCAGAAGCAATAATGCACATTTTTAAAGGATCATGTAGACTGATGCATATGGATCAGGAAGAGCATATATATACACACAATGTACACTATTTAACAGTACTATATATAGATACTTACCTATACTATGTAAGTACTTAAGTAATATTTCAACAATAAATATAGTCGTGCTTTTAAATTTTATTTTTTACCTCTGCTATTTCAAATAAATATAAATATACCTTTTACTATTGAAAATAAAGGCTTTCTTCTTTTTTCTTTTTTTTTTTTTTACATAATTATCCAGCTCTTTAGGAAATAAGTTTAGGAAACCCCTTCTATTTCTATCTAAAGGATGATCTGTCTCCATGAGCAGATATAGACAGCTTTGTGACTCCTCCACATTATTTGGAGGAAAGCTAAGTCTGTTCTGGAAATTTCATCATCATGATAGTGAAGCTTCAGCATGACAAATAAGTTTCCCAAAAAGTCTGACAGACTAGACAAGCCTTGAATCTCTATTAGCAACCCATTTTCCACCAGATGTCATGGATCTCCAGGGTAAAGGTATTGATTTCTGTTATTCTGTTACAGTAGAATAAAAGGGATTCCTGTAAATTAAAATCTGTTTCAGAGAGACTACATTGTAGAATTGGAGGTGTCATGCTTTTTATAAAATTGTGATGAGAAGGATAAGGACAAGCTGTCTCGGAATGTCTTTGACTTACTTCCACTTTTCAGGAGATGGTCATTCCTTGTTTGAACATTCCTTCTGGGCCAAATGCTAATACAACAAATAGATAACAAAGAGGAAAAGGAATTTTAGTTTCCTTGATCTTACATGGTTTGAAAGACCCAAAGAAATAGACAGCATCTGTTGAATATAAGCTTCACACAAACACTGAGAGAGTCAACTAAACTTTTCAAAGAAACTCATGGGCAACCTCATTTTATTACATAACACTCCGCAGATGTTTGGGGAAGGATGGGGGAAGGGGTTAATGTTATATTTGCCAATAAAATTGAAGTACTACAAATACTCTGTAGGGTGATGAAAGTATTTTCAAAAAAGTTACAATACACATGCAAGTGTTTTCTGGAAGGAACATGTATTTAGGAAGCAGAGGTAGTAAAGGAAAGCGATTTTTTTCTGAAGAATAGGAGATTGTTGTTGAGAAGGCAGGAAGATAAAGGAAGATAAAGGCCTTTGAGAAAAAACATGTTTACAGGAAAAGAGCAACTAGTGACATCAGGATCCCAGTGATATCCTTCCTTACTAAATGTACTGGGATGTTAAAAGTTCCTTACGAAGTTAAGAAAAAAAAAGAAGGAAATTCAACTTCAAGGATAATGTGTCTTGGAATTTCTTCGATATATCAAATTTTATGTCTAGAATTTAGATACAGGAAAAGTTTGATGACACAGCACCTTTGTCCAAGATTTCTAGACATGCTGTAACCGGTCTTGACTTTCTCAATATAAAACTTCTAGAATTTGTGGGTTGTTTTATATTCCAGACATATCAATTGTTTATGTGAAGGCCAATGATGCCATATACATCTCATATGTCTAGGATAAAAGAGCTATACTGTAAAAACTCTGTTCTGATATGGTTTGATCAGTGCAGAACATTAATTGCAAATATGTCTTTTCCAAGATGTTAGTCATACAGCTTGTATACATTGACAATGTTCTATGTATAATCTATGGACATTGCAATTGGAGAGTCTGGAAGATCACTAAAGGTTCATCCATTTCATCCTCTGAAATACTGAAATGATGCTTCATTCTGGTTTTTATGGACATAAAGAAATAATAAAGCTTCAGCTGAATAAAGAGGTATTGTTTATATAATCAACCTACTCACAGTATCACAGTATCATAAGGTTGGAAAAGACCTTTGAGATCATTGAGTCCAACCTATGACACAACACCTACACCTACTCTTACTTGTCAACTACATCATGGCACTAAGTGCCTCATCCAATTTCCCTTTAAACACCTTCAGGGATGGTGACTCCACCACCTCCCCAGGCAGTGCATTCCAATGGCCAATCACCATCTCAGTAAAGAATTTCTTCCTAATGTCGAGCCTAAACCTCCCCTGGCGAAGCTTGAGACCGTGTCCTCTTGTTCTGTCACCGGTCACCTGAGAGAAGAGATCAACCCCTGCCTCACTACAACCTCCCTTTAGGTAGTTGTAGAGAGCTCTAAGGTCACCCCTGAGCCTCCTCTTCTCCAGGCTAAATAACCCCAGCTCCCTCAGTCGCTCCTCATAGGGCTTGTGCTCCAGCCCCTTCACCATCCTCGTTGCTCTCCTCTGGTCACACTCCAGCATCTCAACATCCTTCTCAAACTGAGGGGCCCAGAACTGGACACAGCACTCAAGGTGCGGCCTGACCAGTGCCGAGTATAAGGGGATGATGACCTCCCTAATACTATAACTTAAATAGTTTTGTCATTTTTTAAGAGATGAAAGGAATTATTGTCTTTATGGAGTTGAAGGGAGAAGAAAGAGACAATATTTAAGTCACTTTTAGAACAGCTACTCCCAGTTCTGTCCTTTTTATCCTGTTTTCTTTTCTTAAAATCATACTAGTCTTGGTAGTGTCTCCTGACCCTAATTACACAGTGTAATTTGACATTTCTTAGACTGTCTTGCCTGGTGTCCAATCATTGCTGTAGAAGGTCTTAGGTCACCACAGTTCATGTATCGTATTCCCCAACTGATTACTTAGGAACATCATCAGGTATATCAGGTAGAACCAAGGGACTGTGTTTCAGCAACTAAGTCAAACCTTGAGTGTTTGCTTTAGGGTGAGAAGAACAACATAAACTCCACTGACAGTATTAACCTGGGACTTCACTTAATTTCTTGCACTTAGGCACCCATTACTATTTGTAATGCTTTAGGGACTTACATTTTCTACCTGAAGATCCAAATATGATACCACTATTCTGTATGTCTTGTATTATTTTGCTGACCACATAGGTAACTTTGATAATTTAAGATATTTTTAATGATATGTTTAGACAACTCAGTCTTGTCCTGTATGAACTTGATAGGTAGACAGATAAATATAGTAAGCATAGGCACCTATCTCGTCTCTAGAAGTTTAAACTCCTACGTTAGAAATCTACATCTTCTCTCTTTCTCTCTTACTTTCTGTATTTCTTTCCCTCTTTCAGCCCTTTTTTATTTCTTCTACTCATTCCTGCAATCCTTTTTTCACCCTTTTGCTCTTCTCCCTTCTACCTCCCTTTATTTTCCTTCCTTCCTTCCTTCCTTCCTTCCTTCCTTCCTTCCTTCCTTCCTTCCTTCCTTCCTTCCTTCCTGTTTATGGGTCATCCATTGCAAAATTACTTGAAGCATCACTGTTTTTTGCATTATTTATATAATTCAGTGATAACATTCTATTATTTCAATCAGACTTCAAGCATATTCACTTGATAATGCATCCAGTCATTAAAAACAAAAACATTGTATCCCTCATTTCTAAACTAGTATTGCTGCCCAGAAAAATCAGTTAACTTACCTTCAGATTTCACTCTTGATGTGTGCAATGTTTCGCCAATAACAAAAGCAGAAACTATCAGAACATATTTGGATGAAAGCTAGGAGGACTAGCAAAATTAAAGTGCTTTCAAGAGATGGGAGCAGAGAATAAAGGGAGAACAATAAAGCACAGACTCATCTAGGGGCACAGTCCCACATTATTTGACCAGGAGAGTAGGGCTGGAATAGACATGGAGGACTGGGAGTCAGCTGGGAGTACAAAACCAAGGTAGGAATTAAAGTCAGGATCAGGAAGATAAAAAGCTGAACAGAGCATGCCAAAAATATAACTAACACAGACAAGGACTCAGGGTAAAGGCCTGAGGTGAAACACCACCCTCTTTCCAGCAGGGCTGGTGGCACATACTTTAAAGACTTAGACGAGTCTTCTCATAGCTCTTTCTCCCAGCGCTTTCTCACAATTAAGATGTTTTACCTCAGGTATAACCCAAGAATACACAGCTGAACCATGTCAGAGCACAACTTAAACACAGGTGACTAAAGCCCAAGATGGGCTTGGAAACACAGGAGTAAAGAGAAGGTTTACAGAGAAGGGTGATTCTAGACAATTAGAGCCTGTTTGTCCACTCAAGGCCCTGAAAGCATGAGGGTTAGAATTAGAAAATTGCAGTCTAGAAGCCTTTAAAGAGCCTGATTAGGCTTCAATTGCAGTTTCATATTTGTTCTGCACTCAAATGCTTTCTATTTAATTTTTCTCTTAGTGTCTAACTAAGCTCTTTTTCTACTTCTTATCCTACTTTTTTTTCAGTGCCTGTCAAAGAACTTGAATACAAAATCACTAAAATGTAAATATTCTATAATTTGCAGGTTGGTATGTTGCATGAGCAATCAGACTACACTTTTGCATTTGATGAATTATAAGAGTTGCTGCCAGGAAAAAGTAATCACCCATGAAATTAAGGTGGTTTCAGTTGCACCTGCAATGCATATACAGAGCATATAGAAGACATCATTTTACTATTTTAGCAGTGCTTCCCTTGTCATTGGTGTGCTCCACCCCAAGTACACTGGTGGTCCAGGCACCTAAGTAAAAATGCAGGACAAACCATTTTCATTTTATTTAGGTTTGATGGGCAAGCAAACAGATTCAAAAGAGTAAAAAACTTCTTTCATGTTATAAACTGACTATTTATCCACTCCCTCACGTGATGGTTCAGTCCAGTAGTAATATTTGAATCTAGGGTCTTCTTATCCCCCATTGGATTGCTTTGCTGTCATTCAGGTTTCTATCTTGTCTATTTGCAGGTCTTGTTGGTGGTGTATATTCTCGAAAACCCTGTATCTTCTGACTGTTGTTGACTCTGGAGGCCCTGTTTTGACTAAGCAGGTGTACGTTCAGTAAATTTACGGCTTGTGGTCTAATGCTTCTGCAACTCTAGCTATTCATGCTAAATAGAGCTAAGCAAACAGCATACTAAATCATGCACGATGGTAGCTCTAAGTGATTTATTCTATTGAAATTATGCTTATTTAAGCTAAATTACCGACTTCTGCTAAAGAGGAGAGTTTCCTGGTTTGCAGTCCAGTTGCCATCCAGGTAGGATTCAAATGGGTCTCACTAGCAAACTGTCAATGGTAAAAGATCTCATTTCTATGAGGAGCACACTTAAGAGACATCCCAACACAAGGGAAGGTCATTGTCATGTAGCTACACTGCTTAGATGGGAGAGCTCAAAAGAAAGTTCCCTTAGAGACAGAAGTAGTTGGCTTGTAGTTAAAATACATACAATAGGAGAAGTATGAACAAGGCTCCTTTTACCAACTTATCAGTGTTCTCTGTGTTCTCTGTTCCCTGTTCCTTGTGGGTTTCTTAGAAGAGTTCTTGGTCTGGCCATAGCTCAGGCCTTTGCCTCCTTTGGAGCCTATACAAAACTGCTTCTGGTTTGGTAAAAGGGGTTTGAGTACACCCAATATATCTTATGAATAGTTTGGTTCCTGACTGCCCTCAGAAGGGTTACATGCCCTAATGAGTCTATTCACTCGTTTTCTTCCTAGAATGTCGTTTTACTAATAACACGCCAAAAATATCCCTGAACTTGGCTGCTATGGAGATATTGCTTGTGGGTTAAAAAAAACCCTACATCTGCTATTTCAACACCGTAAGAAGCAGAATATCTTCCAGCATGCGGACCGCTGCTACTAATAAAACACACTTCCTTTTTTAGTGCGTATGCAAGTCACATGGTTGGAGATTGTCATTTGAGAAATTACTGAGTTGTTGGATGCGAAGAGATGTTCCTTCTTTTATTTTCTTTTTCATATTAGGTATAACTTTTTGTAAATATTTACATAATTTGGATCTTTTTCAGAATGTATTTATTAAATGTTGGGTTTGATGCTACATTCTTCTTTGAACTGCTAAATATTTTTATTATTTCAATACACACTTAACGACTTGTTTGTCATAGGATAACCAAAGGTTACTTTGAATTTATAGACTTGGTATAAATTAAATTATTTCATATTGAAATAACAGTAGTTTTCTGTTTCCCAACAAGTGGGCAATCTGTATTTCAGAAAGTTCGGCTCCTTTTGTAATCTGTTAAACTTACATGGTTGTTACCTGTCATAAAATCAGGTACAAGAAAAATATCTGTACTGCTCCTATTTGCTCAGAGATCTTTTATACCTGAGCGCAACATTAAAGTTTTTTTGATTTTACCTGCATGCTCTGCAACAATATTTGGAAAATTATTTTCTTCTAACATTCATGCTGCAAGATATTTTTCCTTCTACCGAAGGATTTGAACTATTGTAGTAGTTACCTTTTACAGAAACTCATGTAATGCATGCTGTTTAAATTCATATTCTCCGCATCACTGTCTTCAAAACTGCCTAAATTTTACTTCGTCACACCCCCATAGCACAGACTGGAATCTTCCAATGTCATGAGAATAAAGACGTAGATGTATCTAGTATTTGACAGACAGGTAGTAGATGGCATTTATGAAATGTAAAATGGATTTTTTCATAGACTTCCCGTATCATCTTCCTACATTGGCTTCTGCTTTCTGAGGAACAAATCCACACAATTGTTTATTTGCACAGTAAGATATTGTTTGTGCCCTGACAACAACTTTTATCATGAAGTTAAGAAATTTCTTTCCCCTGCTACAAAAAAACATTTTTTCAGCCAGGGTACAAATCTTTATTTATTTTAACACTATTTATAATTATTTACTCAAAAATTGACCTCATCAATAACTTTCAAAAAGGCTAGTTCTTGCACTTGTCTACCAGGAGTCAGCAATGATGTACATTCAAATAATATTTACCTTTTGCCAAAAATACATGTGAAACCAGATAAGAATTTAGAAAAGCAGAAGAGTAAATAAAAAATATACTCAGTAAAAAGAATACAAAGTAAATTTTCCAGTGTGATTATGAGGCTACGTACATAAACAACATGCAAAAATTGTGACAAGTTATATATTACAGCACTAATATTTGTAACTTATTTCTACATATGTATGAAATAGAAATTTAAAAAATCTTGTCACATATGGCCTTTTGTGTATAAAGGTAAAAAAGGAAGAAATTAATCTTCTACATTTATTCCCAATACAAGTAATCTCTTCTGAAATCTGTGTCATGACTGTTTTCTTTTCCTGACATCTGTGAAGCTTATCCTCTACAAAGACATCAAGAGAAGGCATTTTCTCTTCTTATCCTATACCTGACAATATAAATGGTCCACCTTGGAACTGAGGGACAGGGAGGAAGATAAAGTAATCATTTTCTCATTCCTACCTTTTGACATGGAACCAGGAAATCAGTCAGATCAAGTTTCCATTCTTTTCCCCAAATGGTAAAATGACTCACCAAATCCAGTGTAAAACCATATTTTTTTGCACTAAGCTATTTTCTGAATGTCCTTAAACCCTACAGTGAAATATAGTACAGGAACAAATCTATCAACAACATAAATCTGGTAGAGAATGGAATGGGTAAGGGAATATATTCCACATTACACCGATCTGATTTCAAACGGGGGAAAAAAAAAAAGCAAGAAAAAAACCCCATAACAAAACAAACAAAAAACCCTCCAAACCAAAAAAACTCAAATCTGTCAAGTGCGACACTCAAAATATTGAAGAATTTCCTCTTTATTCTGTGTCCTCTCTCCAGTTTCATGACAAACCATCACACGCACAGAAAGCTTTGTTCCATAAGGAAAGAAACATATGTTTTGAGAAAAAGAAAATCAGCAGCCTTCCATATAAGGCGAATAACTATTACCACATCGTGAGAATAACAGCAGCAAACATATTGCCAAAAGCAGTCCTATGCAGTTCAAAACCTGTTTCAGACACCATCCAAAACACCTTTCATGTTTATCAGCACCTGGTGTGTTAGCAATATGTTCCAGCTCTTCTAGAGAGAACTAATTTCTTACAGGTGAATTTTCAGAAATACATGAGCACTTTTTAAGATTAATTTTTATTTTCAACACTGACTAATACCTTGGAGTAAAATCCAGGAACAGATCCAGTACAACTTAGCTAGAAGATCCTGATTAAGTGCATTCAGTCTTTTGAACATTTGTTTGTTTGTTTCTTTGCGCCATTTATGCATATTGAATTGGATGCCATCCGCTAAAAATAGCAGCCCCTCTCAGTTATGTCGTCCTAGGCTGGAGAAGGCTAAACGTTTGTACTACTTTTTATGTACACCATCTTGATTTCATGCCTTTTACAGTTTCTCCTATTGATAGGCTTTTATAAATGTTGATATTTTTATGATATTTCTACTTCTCTCTATTGAAACTGATGTCTATTTCTCTCTCAAAATCTTGTCTAACAGGATAATTTCTGAGAAGACCTTTGGATTGGATTTTTTTTGTTTGGTTGGGTTTTCTTCTCCCCTAAGGTTGTGTTAATTATAAGACAGTTTGTTTCAAGAATACAAGTAGATAAGAAATATAACTAAGCATATCTCTAACAGTTGTATAGACTACCACTAGGCACCATAAAAAGGAATATATGTAACACAAAGTACTTTAAATAAAGTGACGTCACAGGTGAACTGTAGGAGCAAACCTTAGTCTCTCTCACGTATGTATTTTCTATTTTTTTCAAGTAGTCAACGCATTTTATATATTGTGCTGTATGTATAAAGAAATGAGGTAAATCAGTAGAAAATTAAGAAAATGTCAAGGCCTTTGTTTTAGTCTAAAAGCTGATATTTATATAAAAGTTTGTATATATTATTTTTACTGGTTCATAAAACAGTGCCAATAATACAGTTGTATGACCAATTCCTTAACAACTGCAAATGGTCTAGTTACCTGGAAACAGTTTCAAAAGAATGTCTCATTCTTTTGAAATGTCCTGTCCCTCATCAGCTACATTTGACATGATCTGTAATATATTCTTTACTATGTGTGAAGAAAACTGTCTTTTTCTTTACTGAAATTATATGTGGATACTTTTAAAGACAGTGAAGAAGAGAAAAGACTAATTTTTGATATATCTATCAGATCAAACATTTGACTTCTCTCCTTATCTCTTTTCCCCTCACTCTTCATAATTGATACCTTGAATTCATGATTTATGATTTTTTCATTTTCTTTGTTTCCACAGATGTTCCATTTTCCCAGAGAACTTTGCATAAT
The DNA here is from genome assembly GCA_033558235.1 of Neomorphus geoffroyi. Lineage (NCBI taxonomy): Eukaryota > Metazoa > Chordata > Aves > Cuculiformes > Neomorphidae > Neomorphus > Neomorphus geoffroyi. Next base: position 25,794,156 of record JAUMJM010000005.1, read on the forward strand.
CTTGTCATTCCATAAAATCAATTCTACTTATTAAAGGAGAATAATTTTTTAATTTGCAATATTTTATGGTTTTACCAATAAAATAACATGATGCAGTCTGTTTTTTTTTTTCTAATGGCCATAATTTTACTGACCCAACTAAAGTATGGTTAGCTAAATAACCTTGGCCACACACATCTACATTGCTTTTGAGGGAAAATTTAAGTGTAGCTATTTGCAATTTTCATCTGCTGTAGCAGCAGGTGACATCAATGAAAATACCTTGTCTCTCTATATTGGGTTCATGACGTCATAATACTAGGCAATACTAATGGATATGACTAGGTCAGGCACAGAATATTGAAGCGTTATCTACACTTTAAAATGCTCTCAAACACAGGAGACAATTCACCTGAATATTGTCTCCTGTTCAGCACAGTAGGCCTGTAGCATGATTACCAGCAGATCTGACCATGAAGGAATTCTTAAAAGGTAATGCAAGATGAGTTTATATAAAGACAAAGGTACTTTTGAACGGAATTTAGTTTGTGTTGCACTGTCATTCACCTACGAATTTGTACATTGATTTTTTTGTTGTGGTTTGCTTTTTTTTACCCTCTGAGCTTGATATTGAGCCAGCTAGGTCATTTTCTATCACTGGAGTGTATAAGGAAGAAATCATACTCTAACACTATGTAGCATCTACATGGAAAGTGTCCCCCTGTAGGGGGCTTGAAACTAGATGATCTCTAAGGTCCCTTCCGATCCAAACTATTCTATGATTCCATAATTCTATGATTTAGAGAGTTAAGCTCATATGTCAAGTACTTCTTCACCATTCTTTAAAAATAGCTGATTTAGGCAGTATATATACAAATTTTCCATTTTAACTTTGATAGAAGCAACCCAAGCAGGCAAGGCTGATTTTAGTTTTTGTCATGCTAAATGAGTCTTAACTTTTCTTCAAAGGAAAAAATGTAGTAGCATTTTGTAGATGTTTCAGACATTTCCGTTTTTATCTGGCGAAGTGTAGACACTTCCTATGGAGACATTTTCATCTGAGCATCATTTCTGTCCACATTCCTAAATTAAGAGCTTGTAAAGAGGTTGATAGTCTACTCACTGTAATGCTGACATTTATAACAAAACAGATGAATTTCACCCTAAATGTGCCTATTTCCTCCCTCTCTTGAGCATAAGGAGCATCTATAATGACTATTTCAAACACAAATATTTGTCTAAATGTGACAAATTTCAGCACTTTGATCTCAGAATTTTGTCTGGTTTTGTGCATGGTGATGAAATATCCAAACAACACTTCTTCCTCTTATAATCATAAAGTCAGTTACCCAAGAGGATATTACATTGTATTTAGTGAGTTACTTGCTTTAGTGCTGTAATGCATTAAACAAAAAAAATGGTTATGCGGTACATCATTCCAAAATTAAAATATACACAAATAAAGCCAAAAAAAAATGAAATAAAAGCCTATTAACCAGTACGACAGCCATGAAGATACAAGTAAAACATTTCTGACATTAATTGTACCCAGTAGCAATCTTCAAGATCAAGCAGATATTGATATTCACAGAGCACATCCACTGCAGTCACAGAGCCTTTACAGAAGCTCATCTAGTAACGAAAACAGAAATGGATAATAATGACGTCCCTGAATTAACAAGGCAATGACTGTGGAATAGCTTTCTTTTATACATCAACATATTGACACTTGTATTTAGGATGATCCATCTCACACTCCAAAATGCCTGACTGATGGTAGAAAAGTCATAAAGAAACAATTACTATTTTTTGTCTTTGGACAATTTCAAATGACAAGACAGTATTCCCTGTACTAAGATAGCCTGGGACTGCTTTGCAGAATAGAAACTTACTTGATTTTTTCGTTCATTTGAATATCTCAAATATTCAAGCCTGCAAACCCATGCTTATTTATTTTTAGCCTTACTTCTGAAACTAGGTAGAAAGAGGTCATGTTTATGCATAAAGTTATTTAGGTATTAAATAGTTCAACTCAGTAACTAAGTAAGAAGAAATTTGGATTAGAAAAGAAAAATCAATAAGATAATACACTGCTTCGTATTCCTGTTAGAGTTGTAGGTTTTGCACATTTGCTATTAAAGTAGCCTTGCTGATAAAAATTTTATCAACTATGTACATATTTTATCCTTTTATCTGCAGTTAAATAGTTCAAGTCATTATTTTTCAAAAAAACCTATTGTCTAGTGTTAAACCTGAAATTGTTGTCTAAACTAGAGAAAAAAATCTTGGTTTTATGAATGAAAACTATTTAATATGATTGCAGGTACAGTTTTTAACTTCTAAGAAGTTATTTATATACGTTTACTAGATACAAATATTTATAGTCAGAAACTCAAAGGCTTAAAGGGATTCAAATCTATCATTTTAATAGTGGGTTGAACCAGTATAAAAATGATCTGATAGTGTATTTACAAATTGAATATTTCCTAATACTAGAAGTCAGCAAAGGACAAGGCCAAACTCTTCACTTTGATGCATAGTGGGAAGATGAGAGGTAATGGCAGAGGCAGAGAAATATATTTCACCTTGAAAGCAGTCAAGTGGTGGAATAATTTGTCCTAAAAAGCCATGAGAACCCAGCAACTTTCAAGATCCAATTGGACAAAACCCTGAGTAACTTGGACTGGTCTCAGAGTGGTCACTGATTTGAACGGGAGGTTCGACCAGAAAACTTCCAACTTGAATTATCTTATGGATTTACAGTGCTAAGGAAAAGGGCATTAATAAATATTTTAACTAAAAAATTGTTAGATAAGGAAATATTAATGAGGAATTTCCAGCTTGCTTATATTGCATAATCACAATTACTATGTCTGTAAAACTGAACAATAAATGTGAAAATAATCAATTTTCAGGGATTTCGTTAATTATAAAAGGTCATAAAATTCCTTCTGAAACTTCATAGGATAATGTTGTTCACGAATTTTGTGATAGTTCATTAGTCATAATGAATTTCTGAATAGTTCCAGCAGTCAAAGCACGGATGTATTCAAGAAAAAAATTTTTATACTTTTTTTTTCTTCCAACTTTGAATGAATTTTCTGTTCATTTGTTTGTTTGCAGTGTATGCTGAGAAGTTGGTAAAACATTGTTTTTTTCTTCAGAGCTTATTTCAACTGCTTCTTATTTTGTTGTTACTTTTTTTTTTTAAGAGTCTGACATTATTAAACACAGACTAATGGGTGGTTCCAAAACTCCAGTTTAAAACTTCAGGGAAGGACAGTCTGTTAAAATCACAAAATAATTTCAACCTTTAGCTATGAAAGAGGAAACTGCTACTTGCTATCAGACTTTTTTCAGCTCCATAAAAATCTTTCAAATGAGTGTTCTTAAAAGTGTTCTTTTTAACAATCTTTATATTCAGAACACAATAGGACACTATTTTCAATTATCACAGCACCATGTAAATTACATGCAGAAACTTGAATTCTAAAATAATCTCAAAGGATATCTAGGTTTACTTTCAATAAATGAAATGTTAAGTAAGACAATATTTTCAGAAATGCTATAGCTTTCTAAAATAAGATGTTGGATGCCTGCCTCTTTTTAGATGGGGTTGGAGGAAAAAAAGAAAAGGCAACAGTCACAGATATTTAAGTGAACTTTCGTTTCCCACGTGTGTACAGAATATTTTTTTGTTTCCAGTAAGGAACTGATTATTTGTAGGAAGATTGTAATAAAATCAAAGAAATGGGCTTAAATACTACCCCAGATCATCCATACCATTCAAACATGAGGATGTTGCCTGACATAACTTTTGTGTGTGCTAACTAGTGTTTTTCCAAGCACTCTCACTAGTCTAATGGGGGAGATAATCGAGTAACGCAGAGAAAGTAGACCTGTTATTTCAGCTCCTTGACTTTGCACGGGGCTCCAATTTGCTGTCTCCAAAAAAAACCCACCACAAAGACTCTGAGCAATAGCTTAGTCAAGGAAAATCTTCCAAGAAAAGTATGGAGGAACACACCTCTGGTGGCCTATCACCACCCAGTCAAGATCCCCAACACTAAATCAAACACCTAGAATACTTTCAGATATGTAGATGTAGCTTGTACATATAGGTAACAACATTTTAGCCATAAAAAAAAGTGCTAATAACATTATTTATAACAACTATTATTATTACTATTCAGTAGTAATAATCAACAATACTAATCAACACTACTCAATAATACTAATCAAAAGTACAATTCAAAAATTTTATTAAAATACTACTAATATCATTAGTATATTCTTCATGGGTCTTAAAAATAACTTCAGTAATATGGAAAATAGTAATGATAAATTGCAACTTGGTGAATGAAAATTGAAATCGAAACAGAAAAACAGTCTACTTGAGAAATATGCGTTTATACTGTCAAGTATTTTTTCCTGTTACTCACATGTGAACTCACATCTGATCATTACACATTGTGTTAGTTTAAATCAAGTTTATATTCTGCAGCCAAGATACTGGAAAAAATCCAGTATTTTCCATGGCAAGAAATCCTAGAATATAACCTATACCAAAGACTGAGCTACATATTGAATGGTCTGCATATTTTCTGATTTATTTCTGTATGATTGCCATTGAATGCAAAATTATTTGCCCTATGCATTAGTTTGTATTATCATCTACAATAATGAGAAGAAAAAAACAAGAAAAATAACTTTTTTAATTTTCAAATCTTTATATATTTAAATAATAGCACTGTTATGCTTTCAGATAAATATATAAATTTGTTTGGCAAACAAACTTCTAATTACACAATCATAGAATCACAGAATCATAGAATCATAGAACAGTTAGGGTTGGCAGGGACTATATAGATCATCCAGTTCACAACATCAGAGTATCACAAGGCTGGAAAAGACCTTTGAGATCATCGAGTGCAGCCTATGACACAACACCAACACCTACTCATCATCTACACCATGCAACTAAAGTGCCTCATCCAATCTCTCCTTAAACATCTCCAGGGATTGTGACTCCACCACCTCCCCGGGCAGCGCATTCCAATGGCCAATCACCCTCTCAGTAAAGAACTTGTTCCTAATGTCAAGCCTAAACCTCCCCTGCTAAAGCTTGAGACCGTGTCCACTTGTTCTGTTGCCGGTCACCTGAGAGAAGAGACGAACCCCTGCCTGACTACAGCCTCCTTTTAGGTAGCTGTAGAGAGCAATAAGGTCTCCCCTGAGCCTCCTCTTCACCAGGCTAAACAACCCCAGCTCCCTCAGTCTCTCCTCACAGGGCTTGTGCTCCAGCCCCTTCACCATCTTCGTTGCTCTCCTCTGGTCACACTCCAGCATCTCAACATCTTTCTTAAACTGAGGAGCCCAGAACTGGACACAGCACTCGAGGTGCGGCCTGACCAGTGCCGAGTATAAGGGATGATAACTTCCCTAGTCCTGCTGGCCACACTGTTGCTGATGCAGGCCAAGACACCATTGGCCCTCTTGGCCATTTGGGCACACTGCTGGCTCATGTTGAGTTTCCTGTCCATCAGCACTCCCAACTCCCTTTCTGCCTGACTGTTGTCCAGCCACTCTGTCCCCAGCCTGTAGCTCTGCATGGGGTTGTTGTGTCCAAAGTGTAGAACCTGGCATTTGGACTTGTTAAACCTCATGCTATTGGACTCAGCCCATCTCTCCAGCCTGTCAAGGTCCCTCTGTAAGGCCCTCCTACCCTCCAGCAGATCAACACTTCCTCCCAGCTTGGTGTCATCTGCGAACTTGCTGATGAAGCACTCAATCCCCTCATCCAGATGATCAACAAAGATATTAAACAGGACGGGTCCCAACACCGATCCCTGGGGAACGCCACTAGTGACCGGCTGCCAACTGGATGTGACACCGTTCACTTTCACTCTTTGGGCTCGACCATCCAACCAATTCCTAACCCAGCACAGAGCGTTCCCATCCAAGCCACGGGCTGCCAGCTTCTCCAGGAGTCTGCTGTGGGAGACAGTGTCAAAGACCTTGCTGAAGTCCAGGAACACCACACCCACAGCCTTCCTCTCATCCACCAGGCGAGTCACACGGTCGTAAAAGGAGATCAGGTTGGTCAGGCAGGACCTGCCCCTCCTAAATCCATGCTGGCTGGGCCCGATCTCTCGCTCATTCTGCAGGTGCCACATGATTGCACCCAGGATTATCCCCTCCATAATTTTACCTGGAACCGAGGTCAGGCTGACAGGTCTGTAGTTACCTGGATCATCCCTACAGCCCTTCTTGTGGATGGGTGTCACATTGGCCAACTTCCAGCCATCCGGGACCTCTCCAGTGAGCCACGACTGCTGATAAATGATGGAAAGCGGCTTAGCAAGCTCGTCTGCCAGCTCTCTCATCACCCTAGGGTGGGTCCTATCTGGCCCCATAGACTTATGAGGATCCAAGTGCCTCAGCAGGTCTCTAACTTCTTCCTCCTGCATGAAAGCAGGGCTGTATTGCACCCTGTCCCCATCCATCACTTCAGCAGATCAGTTGTCCAGTGAACAATCTGCCTTACTGTTGAAAACTGAGGTGAAGAAGGCATTAAGCAGCTCAGCCTTTTCCTCCTCTTTAGTTCCTGTATTTCCCTCAATATTCAATAAGGAGTGGAGATCATTGTTGCCCTTCTTTCTGCCATTAATGTATTTGTAAAAACACTTCTTATTATCCTTAACACAAATGGCCAATTTGAGCTCCAGCTGGGCTTTTGCCTCCCTAATTTTCTTCCTACATGACTTAACGATACTTTTGAACATAACCTGACTTACCTGCCCTTCTTTCCAAAGGCGATGCACCCTCCTTTTCTCACTTAGCTCCTTCAGAAGCTCCTCACTTATCCAGGCCGGCCATCTGCCCCTGCAGCTCATTTTACAGCACATCAGGACAGCCTGCTCCTGCACCTTCAAGATCTCATTCCTAAAGTACATCCAGCCTTCCTGGACCACCTTGCTTTTAAGAACTATTTCCCAGGGTACTCTCCTGACTAGTTCCTTATATAATCTGAAATCAACCTGCCGAAAATCCTGCTCATGCCCTTCCTTGCTCCATTGTTTATGGAGAACTCAATTATCTCATGGTCACTGCAGTCCAGACAGCCTCTGACCACAACATCACCCACCAGCCCTCTGTTTGTGAACAGCAGGTCAAGGAGAACCTCACCCCTGGTAGGCTGACTCACCAGTTGTGACAAAAAGCAATCCTCAGTGCATTCTAAGAACCTTCTGGACCGCCTCCTCTCAGCTGTGTTAAGTTCCCAGCAGATATCTGAGGGATTAAAGTCTCTTAAAAGAACAAGGGAAGCCAATCTTGAGGCAACTTCCAGCTGCTTAAACAGCAATAGATCTTCCTCCTGCCATGGGCAGAATCTTCTCCCACTAGATCAGGCAGAATCTCCTCCTACTAGACCAGGCTGCTCAAGGCCCCAGGATATTATCCCATCTTATTTTTCACTTTTATATTTATTTCATTAATCTTCATGATAAATTTTTACCCATACAGCAAGTACAAACATAGATTTGTACCTGTTCCTTGGAAAGTACCTAAGGTCAAAATCCAGATAATAGTAAGAAATTATTCTCAATTAGTCAATGTTCTTGTGGTCTCCTAGTATATATATATATATATATATATAAAGGCAAAAAATCTGTTTGCTTGTTTGTTTGTTTTTAAATTACTTATTTTTTTAAATGGAAACATTTTTTTTTTTAATCCTTCTAACTGTTGATATGAAAAAACTGTCCATAATTCCATGCATGTAACGATATTTTCAAATATCTCCCTTGTTTTTAATACTAACTAAACAGAAAACAAAAGAAAATCTTTACTTTTACTATATAAATTATTATTTACTGAGCATTACTGCATTACCTATTAAAATCAGGTCAGATATGCCATTGATCAACATCTACATTGTTTTATCTTCTCTAGTACACCATAACACAGCTTTACTCTATCACTACTTACAGAACAGATTAGTTTGAAAGTAACTTTTAAAATTCTGAAATCAAATTAACCCTCTGTAAATTTCAGAATGCAATAATTCCACCTGTCACACTATTCAACTAAACGTACGGAACTCATAATCATTAGAGGGTTGTGAGGATTTTCTGGTGATATTTTTAAAACGTTATTCATTATAAGTAGTTGTTTTCTAGTTCTTGACTGTATTGTCTTATTTCAAAATATTACAGAGCAAATAAACAAAGCAAATATATGAATATATCTCAGTTTTTATTATGGTTTCAAAATACATTACTTTTATATGTAGCAGATAAAGCTGATACTTATCAATACTTTCATTCCATAGTGAATTACAGGTGCCTGGCTGTTTTCTTGACTATCTCCACGGCTACTAAATGAGCAAAGGTGCAAAGAAAGAGAGATGAAGCTGTGAAGTTCTCAAGAACTTCCAAGCACTTATTTCTCTGGTAGAAGTCTGATTGTAGTACTGTTCTCAAGGTTCAATATGTACTTTCATACCTTTGGTATTGTTTTGGAAAAAAAAGGTCTCTTTAACTTTTCTTAAGATATTTTTGACTGTTTTTTTTTTTTTTTTAATGTACTGCAAAAAAGGTCCTTTCAGTCTTTAGCGTCCTAAAATTGAAGTAGTTAATATAACTTTTCTGCTAAGATATGTGATTTCTAAAAAAGGTTCTGCAGATGAGAGATAAAATTAACAAGTTTGAGGGTAACATGATAACAAAAAAAACCCACAAGCAAATAAACAAAAAGACAACCCCAGAATTCTAACACTCTGTATCAGAAGCGTCAAACTCATGGTTCCTGTTGCTCTCCTGCTCCTATTCCTGCAGCGTAACTTGTCACACACGCTGCACACGTGACTGGCACACTGGCAGCAGCCTAGGGGTGAGTAGCTCAGTGCTGCTGCCAGATAGGAACAAAGTTCCACGCTGGGAAAAACAAGGTGGAAGGCCAGATTTGGCCTGTGAACCGTCAGTTTGACACCCCTGCCCTATATGAAAGAAAAATCCTTTATTTAAGGTAAGATTATATCGACCATATGGGAAACATATTCTAGTAAATTTAGCAAGGTTACAGCTTGGTACAACCAAATGGAACACGGTCATCTATGTTAACACCTAATGCAGTCTCAGGAATTACTGTGTCTTACATGAACAAGTATTCTTTCAAACTCTTCTTGGGTGCCCAGTTTTCAGTGCAAAAAAAAAGGTCAGCTGTCTAAGCTATGTAACCTAGGTTACAAGTTGAACTATGCCAATTCACCTTAAGGACAATGAACGTACTCTAGCATATTTTACTTAAATTGCTATAGACATAAAATATAGTACTAAAAATCTTAGCTGATACATGATATGGTATCTTTCTCTTCTATCAAATAAGGAAGATATTTTAAAGATCAAGTCCATTTGAAACATAAACATACCTAAAACTTTTGAGGGCAACTTGTTCATTTTTAATGAAGAAAAGATTAATAAATAGTGTGAACATTTATTTTTTCAAATATTTATATGTTAAAAAACCAATCATTTAAGTCCTTTGTTCACTTTAGACTTCCTTCAAAAAGGAAGATACCTGCATAGGACTAGGGCTGAGCTGAAGAAGTAGAACTGGAACTATGAATACATTTCAAGTACAAATAAAAGAAGATAGTAGTAGAGATAACTTTGGTGCATGTTTAGTAAAGATTACAAGTGTTTAATAGCTACCTAGTAACTGATGCGTTAAGCCTTTGAAATACTTTAGACTCTCCTTCAAAATAAGGACAATAAAGTACAAGTAATGAATCAGAGGATGTGACTAGAATATTGAAATTTCTGTTATTTTTGTGTTATTATTAAAATGTATCAGCATTCCAATATAATGTAGTTTTTATGACCTGCTAAGCAAGTATTTGTGAAGTCTAGAGCAAAGGAGTTATCGATGATAATTCATCCAAACAAACTGTAAAGTTAAAAATGGAGAAAATAAATATAAAACCACAACATATTGAAAGGACAATTTAATTCAAAATTGATTTTTAAGAAAATGATAATTCTGCTATTTTACTTTCACACACTTGTCCCTAAATAACTTGTTTTCTTAAACATGCTCTAAGAACTGTTTCAGGCTTCTGAATTTTAAGAACTTAATATAAAAGACTTTATGGCAAGGTTCGTTTCTTTTCTTACAGAATCAGGGACAAAAGGCAGATTCTTCCACAAGTTAAATTCCAACAACAGCTAAAGTAAATATATGTCATCTCAAAATTGCTCTCTAAAACAAACTTGTAATTGGTTATGCAAATAATTTATGTCTCCTATCTTAATTATCTATAAAATATGCTTAAAATTATATGTTATGAATAACGGCATGGGATTCATCTTTCCATTAGGAACTAGTGAACAGTTTATCAGATAATTTCCTTTTCTATCAGATTATGCATGCAAAATTACCCGCACTTGCCTGAGCTTCATTTTACTCACATAATATTGACTCTATAAAATTTTTATAAATCTTCAAAAATTTGACAATCATAATGTAACAACTTATCTCAATATTTTGACATTTTTATGAACTATTTTGTTTTATAATAAGTTATGGAAGTAGGACTGAGTATTTTAACAGTGAGCACTACAGAGCAGAATGTGTATAAGATTAAAAAAAAAATACTGTTATTTTTAAAGATAAATCTAAACCTGTGAAAATCATTTGTGTAACTGTCATCAAACTAAAATTTAAATGATGTAAAACAGGTTCCCAAAGATAGCTTGAAGTGATAAAATGAATAGTTAAACAGTAGATCACCAACATAGACTACACAACAAAAATAAAGGAATAATTTTTACTCCCTCACACTAAACCAAAACAAAACAATGTAGCTCCTTTAATCTCATTGAAATTCAGACTGTACAAGGTAGATACATTTTGAAAAATAACATCAAACACATTAACATTTTTTAATCTATGGTAAGTAACTATTAGAGGCAATATTATATAAGCTTTAGAATATTCATGTTTTAACATTTTTACCTGTCAAACATGTATGTACTTTAGCAGTAAAACACTGAAAAGAAATGCTTTTGTAATAGATATCACTAGATTGCACTTCAGCTTGTTACTGTTAAGATTTTTCCAATACATTTAAAATTAATAAAGAGACAAAGGAAGAATCGTCTGAGCTTTTCTATTACGGCCCTATTAACTTGTTTGTGATAAACTGATACAGTTCAATTTCCTATAGTCTACTACAATCTTCTTCAATTTTAAGCACTTCCTCCTTCATTTGGTGCTCTAGCTGGTAAAAAAAATCTGATCGCATTATCACAGTCTCAAGTGAATATTATTGACTGTCATTCTGATAACATATTGATTTTAAAATTTTGCTGTTCACTTTTGACTGTTTCCCTGTGATTAACTTTCTGAAATCAAATGACTGCTGTTAAAATTAATCTATCTACCACTGATGGCAGATTTGTTTGGTTTTGCTACTCTATATTGTTATGTTAGAGAGCAGTTCTTTCCTGGATCTTGAAAACAGTACATCTTGCTTGAGACTTTCCTCTTTTCAAAGACTATGTAATATATGTAAATAACCCTGAAATGTACTATTGTGTATGTGTGTACATCTAACGCACATTTACGATTATATAGAGGATTTTTAAATCTGCTGGAAGAAGACAATAAAATGAAAATGTTGTTTTAGTTTACTGTATGCAGGGCACATTTTCTTGGTCTTTCCATCTCTTCAGTAAAAGTCTTACAAAATATCTCCTTGAACACTGAAATGAAGGATTTTAAACTCTGACCTCCACCCAGCAAAGCACAAAAGATCATGCTTAACATTAACCCTGTGATTAGTTCAGTACATCTCAACACTCTGGTATTCAGAGATAATTCAGACCTTTGCTCTTTTCCTACTTATAATCTCAGACTCTGCTCATCCTCCCCAGTGTGACAGAACAACCAGCACTTTTACTTTGTAAGAAGATAGCATTTTTGTTTTGGTATCGACAACAAAATTTATTGCATTGAATAAGCTGTCTTGTGGCAACACCACAAGGAGTTTAGAAATATAACTATCAATTCTGAATGGGAATGGCACGAGGAGATTTAGAATTTAAAAAAAAAAAAATCTTCTACAATGGAAAACTGACAGTAGAGAAACAAAAGAATTGTAATTATAATGAAATTATAATCCATAATAAGATAATCCAAAAATTCTTGTTGAAAAATTAATTCAAAATTGGAGATTTTTAACTTTTCTTGGCATGAAACACTTCTTTCAAATATATGTGCAATTACAACTTCAGATTAAGATTAAAATATTCCCTTTTTAGGATCTTGAGTATATTCATCTATTTCTCAACTTTAGCATATATACATATACTCATATAATTCCAAAACAAGCAAACAAATAACAACTCCCCATATAATTCAGGATTTTTTACTAAAAGTAGGATAAAAGTTATATCAATTTCTGTACAACAATCTGTATCAAAAGATCACAAATATTTATGAAAAACAGCTCTGTTTTATCCTAGCAAAACAATACTGATTAGTTCTGTTCTGCACTGGCCTAGAGCAGAATATATAGATTCTCTTTGCCTAAACTTACTTAGGTCTCCCCTAGTCTTCATTTGGTGTCTTTGTGACTCTTAGACATAACAGGTTGGTTTTTTTTAAAGAATCTACCCTATGAGGATAGACAGAAGTAGTCACGTCTTTTATCTGTGGAGAAGATAGGGCTCAGGGGGATTTCATCACAGTTTTTCCCTAAAGAGTGGCTACAAAGAGGAAAGTGTCTCTCTTCACAAGGAGCCACACAGAGTAGAAAAAGGAAAATGTGTACAAGCTACAACAGGAGATGTTTCATCATGATATAAAAAAGAAATTTTTTGGAAGTGAGAATAACTAGAATAATCAATCATTGAACTAGATGATCTTTCAAGGTCACTTCCAACCTGGGCTATTCTATGATTCTATGATCTTTCTGGAAACTTTCAAGAAAAAAAGTTCAGAAAAACAAGTCATAGAATCCCAGAATGCCAAAATATCTAAAGCTGGCAGGGACCCATGAGGAACATGAAGTCCAACTCCCTGCTACTCACAGGAATACATTAAACTAAATCATAAGACTAAGGGTGTTGTCCAGACACTTCTCAGACTCTAGCAGGCTTGGCACCATGATCACTGTTCCAGTGATCCACCACCCTCTCAGTGAAGAAACTTTTCCTAATGTCCAATCTGGACTTCCTGTCTTACAACATCATTTTATTTCTTTGTGTTTTATTGCTGATCACCAGAAAGAGATCAGCACCACCCCCTCCGCTGCCCCACTTGAGGAAGTTGTAGACATTGATAGATCACCCTTTAGTCTTCTCCAAACTGAACAAGCCAGGTAACCTCAACTGCTCCTTGTAAGTCTTGCCCTTAAGGCCTTTCACCATCTCGGTCACCTTCCTCTTGACACACTCTTAATAGTTTGATATACTGAGGTGTCCAATACCACGCACGGTACTCGAGGTGGGGCAGCACCAGTACAATGTAGAATGGGACAATCACCTCCCTCAACCAACTAACTTTGCTTTGCTTGATGCACTCCAGGATATGGTTGGACCTCTTGGCTGCCAGGACACACTATTGACTCATATTCAACACTTTATCATGGGGCTGTTCTCCAGCCTTTCATTCTCCAGTTTGTACTTACAACCAGGATTATCCCACCCCAGGGGGAGAATCTGGCACTTATTTTTGTTGATTTTCACATGACTGGTAATTACCCCGCTCTCTAGTCTCTCTAGATCTATCTGTAAGGCCTCTTTACCCTTGAGGGAGTCCACAGCTCCTCCTAGTTTAGGATTGTTGGCAAACTTACTTATGTATATTTGAGTCCTGCATCCAAATCATTTGTAAAACATCCAAAAGCATTGGCCCTAAAATTGAGCTGCAGGGAAGCTCACTGGAGACTGGCTGCCAGCCTGGTGTAACCCCATTAACTACACTTCTTTGATCCCAACCCATCAGCCAAGACATTATGTATTTGTCTGTCTGTGTGCTGGATAGTTTTTTTGAAAGGTAAGATAAGAGACAGAATCATAAAATTTTTTAATATAAAAAACCAAATCAAAACAGGACTTTCTCTTTGTTAACCCATGCTAGCTATGACCAATGATTCTATTGTTTCTTGAGTGTTTTTCAATAATTCCAAGAATTGCACTGTCCATACTTTTGCCAAACACTGAAATGAGACTGACAGATCTGTAATTATCACAGTCTACCCTTTACTTTACTTGAAAATTGGGACAGCTTTTACCAGCTTCCGGTCAGCTGCAATATCTTTGAATTCACAAGACCACTGAAAAATAATTGAGATACCAGCCAGCTTTTTCAATATCTTGGGATGAATCCTATCAGGATTCATAGATTTATGTGCATCCAGGTGGATCAGAAATTCCAATACAAGTTAGTTACAATTTTATCATTCCTTCACTCTTCCACCATAGGGCTCTGGTGGGTCTGGTGGTCAGTGGCAAAAAAGGCATTAAATGTCACTGTTTTATATACATCCCTGTTTGTGAGGTAACCAACCTCATCAAATAATGGACCAATGTTATCTCTGATTCTCCTTTTCCAATCAACATATTTTGAAAAGCCCTTTCTGTTGTTCTTCATGATGCTGGCATGCTTGAACTCTAACTGAGCATGAGTTGCACAAATTTTCTCTTTACAGTGGCAAATAGTACCTCTGTAGTACTCCTGGACTGCATGTCTCTGCTTCCACTGTGCACATGCTTTCCTTTATCACCCAAATTCTCAGCCAAGCTGGTCTTCTGCCTCACTAATGTGATTTCTGACACTTTGGGACCACATTTTTTCCTTTGTAGCCTAGATTAAAGATGAAGATTTTCATGTCCTAGAGTATCACATAGTCTAATGTTTAAAGAATAGTTGCAAAATAAAGAGAAATGGGTTCGTATCCCCTCTGGGATAGGTGAACCTTACATCCAAATTTCCTATATCTTGAAACTGTTTTGGCCAGCAGGGAAAAGAAAACCAAACAAAAATGTTATGTATTAGACTTTATTTGCAAATGTTCTGAAGTCTAAATCCCTAGCTGACTGTATAATCAAAAGCGACTCTTAGAATCATACGCACAGTCAGACATTCCCCCAGGTCATTTCTATTTGGTTCTTACTAAATGTGTACAAGCATTTAAACTTCCCACATAAACGTCTAGTTTTCTTATTCAATGAATGGAAAAATCCTCACAAGAGCATTCTAAATTGTCCTCAGGAGGCTATCAGAAGTTACTAAAAGTTTCCACTGCCTATATAATCAATGTATGTATTTTGTAGGCACAGAAACACCTAAATTAGGTGGCTAATTTAGTAAACTAGATATAAATTATACAGTGAAACCAGTTTTTATTTCAGTGCAAGGCACAAGAGGTTATAAAAATGGTTAAGATAAGACAGATTAGAATGAAGAGGTAGCCTAAAAGGAAATATCTGAGTAATGTTATTTCCTTTCCTATATTTTTTGACATAAACATTCTCCCAATAGGGTGTATTATTACTTTTGCTGAAAGGTAGAAAATGATTCATGTGTAGAAGCTTTTTTTTATGTTTATTAGCTGATGTTAGTGAATCACAAAATCACTCACTAGATTCTCCTAGAAAGCAAGAGGTAAGTATGCTCTTGTAACTATGTGTCATGAAACCATCTATTCTTAAACTAACAGGTTGCCCAGAGACAATTAAAATAATGAGAAATGAAAGTGCATACCGTCCCCTAAGAGATGTTTGCAATTCCATAGAACTGAGTTCTCATTTACATCGTTAGTAAGATGTTGGTTTACAGTATAATCGTGTATGAAATTTTACAAGGAATCTATTCTCAGGACTTTACACTCTAAATTAAATATAACCTCATTTTTTATGCTCTACAGGTCAGATAGGATGTTCATATGAAATTACATTAATGAAGCTTCTAAGAACAAAAAAAAAGCCTTCAATTAATACAATATTGATAATTTGTTAAGTAGATAGGTTAACATAGATTAACAGTAGAGCTCTTAAAAATGTGAATTTAAAGAGGTTTAAAATGCATGGGAAATATTCAGCAGAGTAGTTGAACTGCCCTAAGGATTATGCCTGGTGTTTCAGGATTGTCTTCTGAATCAATTAAGAATTTTCTTCTTTCAGATACATGTTATTTGATTTCTTTCTCTGTAATATAAAAAACCTGTAGTTTTAAGATAATAGAAAGTTCCTCTCAGCTTCAGAGACCAAAAGACTACTCACAAACATTTTCTTATTTATGATGTTTGCTAGGAAAGACATTAATCTCATTTCATGATAAACACATGAAATGAGTCAGATTAATTGTGCCATAAACGTATTTGGTTCTCTCTATTGTCTAGATGAGTGAACCACCTGAGGATATGCAGGCAGCAGACACACAGTTAGGTGAGATGATTCCTGGCATCTCATCAGCATATGTATTTCCATTCTTGACAGACATGTGAAGGTCATGTGAAAGCACGACAGAGGTCAAAGGTAGCTCTATGAAGATACAGAAAACAGCATTAGTTTTCAAATCAAAGAGATAATGCCACCTATATGTTATTTTATAATTCAAAATTAACACGTAAAATAAGGAATACTCCCTCAGCAGGTCTTCAGTTCCTTTATAAGAAAACCTGTTTTGATTTGGTAATGAAAGGAAGAGGTGCCATCTGGAGGAACCTTGGCAGGCTTGAGAGGTGAGCCTGTGCAAAACTCATGAACTTCAATAAGGACAAGTGCAAGTTACTGAACCTGGGTTGGAGCAACCCCAAACACGAATACAGGCTAGGCGGAGAAAGAATTGAGAGTAGCCCTGAAGAGGAGGATTTGGGGGTGCAGGTGGATGAGATGTTCAACTTGAGCCAGCAGGGTGCGCTTGCAGCCCAGAAAACCAGCGGTATCCTGGGCTAGTGACGTACACACACAGGGTATGTGCACCTTTTCCGAGTTAGGTGACAGTGGCTAGTCTACCGGTGCCAAGTCAAATTAGGTCGCAGCATGTAAATAATCATCACGAGATTCCCACTTAAGGTCAAGTCCGGTTTGGCAGTGAGGGATGTCTACACCTGGCTTTGCCCTCAAGAAGTCCAGGCGGAGCCCAAATGTTATGCCCGTGGGCCAAGGCATCTGGCTGCAAATGCGACATTCGAACAGCACTTTTGGTTCACTGTTTGGAATATTAACGAACAGGTGGTGAGGCTGTTTGCTAGGGAGGAAGCGACTACGAGTCTGCCACGCTGGGGCAGAGGTCATCTTGGTTACCCGGGTGGGTATCCAGCAGGACCGTGGGGAGGTGTGACCTCTGCGGCTGAGCCCAGCTCATAACTATGGCCCCGTCTCAGAGAGTCATAGTTACTCCCGCCAAAAGTGTGACCAGCTGGTCGGGGGAGGGGATTCTCCCCCTCTACTCTGCTCTTGTGAGACCCCACCTGGATTACTGTGTTCTGTTCTGGAGTCCTCAGCATAAGAAGGACATAGATCTATTACAGAGAGTCCATAGGAGGGCCACGAAGATGCTCAGAGGGGTGAGACACTTCTCCTGTGAAGATCAGCTGATAGAGCTGGGATTGTTCAGCCTGAAGGAGAGAAGGCTCCAGTGACACCTTACAGCAACCTTCTGGGGAGCCTACAGGAAAGCTGGGAAGGGGCTCTTTATCAGGGAGTGCAGTGAAAGGATGAGGAGCAATGGGTTTAAGATGAAAGACGGTAGATTACATTAGATATTAGGAAGAAATATTCAATATTCAAGAAACATTTGGACAATGCACTCAGACATACAGTGCAAATTTTGGGGTTGTCTTATGCAGGGATAGGAGTCACACTCTATGATCCTTATAAATCCCTCCAACTTGGATCATTCTGTGATTCTGTGATTATTTTTTTCTACTTGTGGGAATTGTGAGGCAATGGAACAGGTTGCCTAGAGAAGTTGTGTATGCCCCATCACTGGAGGTTTTCAAGGCCAGATTGGATGAGTCTTGGAGTAACCTGATGTAGAGGAAGATGTCCCTGCCTGGGGCAGAGATTGGATAGTTATTAAGATAGTTATTAAAGTCCATTCTAACCCTAACCATTCCATGGTTCTATGAAGAAATATTAACTTATGTCCCACTGTCTGTCCAAGTAAACCTGTAATGATCCTGTACTAATTTCAAATTGACCGATCAACGATATTTACAAGGTAGTAAATATTTGATTGCTCCTTTCTAATCTAAATCTGTCACCAAAGGTAGCGTTCAACATGACCATTTGAGAGACTATTTTTATGTAGTCATAAGATGTAAACCCATTATTATCAATAGCTCATGCTATGACATTTTAGGAAGGGACAATACTTGGTATTATATTTAAAAGCGTAAGAGACATAAGAGACTAGAGTACATTCTTCTCCTGAATATATATACGTGTATATATATATACACACAGACACACAAGATTTGAAATTTGTCCACAATAAAGTATGAAAGAATTTGACAAAATAAATAAGATGGAAGGTATATTTCAGATGAGACTAAATATCAAGCATGATAACCTGTTTTCCATCCATTGAAGCAAAATAAATGTTGTATAAACAAAAGGTCAGTGAAGAATATGGATTCATATATTAAGCATAAAATGTATGTATATGTACTTAATTAACAAATGTTTTTGCGATCCTATGTATTCAACTAAAAAACATCTCTAAAAATGGGAAAGAGGACTAAAACTGATCTCTGCAGTGAGGCAAATATTCTGAATTATTTTTTATTTATAAGGTAAAAGGTTTAATTTATTTTTCACTGAAACTTATGGGTGTTACTTACAGAAAGTTAATTTTTATTTATAGAAAGAAATTGAAACCTTTTGGAGCACTGTATCAGTGAAGACAATGGCATAGTTTCTTACTTTGTCAATAAAAGAGAAAAAAGTGGAAGAAGAGATCTTCATTTTCATAAGAAGTTAGTATATGAAATGAATCAGCTTTCTGTAATCAACTATTATTAACCTATGTTGTCAGAGAGGACAATGAAAACCTAAGCAATATATAAATAGTGTGTTTTTATCAATATCCTTAGTCATGTGCTGTTGTTTTTGATTCAGATTTGTCGAAGGTTATAAACGGCATTAAGGTAACATATTTTCATCTCACATTTGATTTATCTGTAAATATAGCAAAACCTAGATTTGATAATCTGTTCATAAAATTGAGCCACAGACCTTCCTGTGATATATTTGACACTTCCAGCTGTTTTCATCTCTTACAACTCTACTTAGCAAGAAGTCTTTTATATGAGGCTTTATGGAGAAATACATAGTACACTTAAAAGCTCATCTAAAACCACCATGTTAAATGCTGATCTGTTTTAAAATGTCTTTCATAATGTGCATAATTCATGCCCTTCTTTAATGCAACGATTCTGATTCAGTTTAGAAATAAAGTAATATTTATTATTTATGCATAATGAACAATAATAACATACTCTTTATAATAGGCTATAAACTATATGAAATAGAAAAATATTATTTTGGAAAATGCTTAGTCCAGTTCATGTAAAGACTTGTAAAGCCCTTGAAGAATGAAAATGTTAGTATCTAAAAGGATTAAACATCTTTTATACATAGGTGACTGAATTCTTGCCAAAAGCATTTCTGAATGGATAGGATAAGGCTTTCCCAAATACTCTCTCCCTTTGGAGTCATATTTTGACTGTTTAAACGTACACCTAGCACCATTTTAGACACAATCATATCCTGCCTGAACAGTAGCTGCTGCATGAGAGCGATGTGGCTCTCCTTAAGGTCCCGAGTCCATTCTGACAGGACACTGGAGATATCGCATGTACTTGCTGGTTCAAATAAAAGTAGATATCAGAGTTCAAGCACTGAAATTTCTCCCTTAAAACTCTAATTTTTGAGTGATTCGGCTTGAACAGAAATCCCAGTAAATTATTGCTTTAATTTTGTCACCACATCTGTCCATCATGTCGCCCAAACCCTAGTCTGCTGGTTCCATGTTCTGCAGAGAAATTGTGGTTTTCTATTACTTAAGCCTCAGGGGGTTTATTAAACAGAACTCTTATTTCCTGAGGTGAGTGGCTTTAGTAGTAACATTGTAGTAAGGGTAACATTTTTTTGAAAAGAAAACAACTATAATTCCATTTTGTGAAGCTGTAGTGTTTGTATATATCCTCTGTGTTTTGATAACAGTTTAAGCTCTTGGGAGTACTCAGATGGCTTTCAGATGAAATAAATTATGTCTGGGCAGCTACTGAGGTGTGATGTTTGGATTGCCATATGTTAATTATATAGTTCAGAAACAGCCAATTTCAGTTTTCGCTACAGAAGATTTTTTCTAAATCTGGCTGAAGTTCTCCAGTTAAGGAAAAATGAAGGTCCTGTACTCAGTAAATGGAAATTATTTATTTATTTATTTATTTATTTAACTGGACAGATGTTACAAAGTTAAAATGCTTTCACTTACACTCTTGAAGACATTCTGACACTGAGGTAGTAAAAAGCTTATTTTACTGTGAATCAGTCTCAAGGAGCAAGACGCCAGCATTTCCTCCTAGGTAATTATATGCTGCAGCAAGTGTGTGTTGTAACAGTCTGATGTTAGAATGCCCATAACAAAATTAACATAATGCCTTTTAATTGAAGCATGGAATCACATTGTTTCCAAAGGGTTTAAAATAAGGGCACAAATAGTTCCAAGTCCTCTTTTAAAATTATAGTGACTTATTTAAGGCCAGGAAACAATAGTTTTTCTTTTCTTCTTCTATATTTTCTTCTCCTGCCTGTCCTCCTTTCCCCTTTTTTTTTCTCTTGCATTACCTTGACTCTTAAGGTTCATTAAGCTTAAGCTCAGCATTTAGATATAATGGACAAAACGTTACAGATTTCTTCTTTTTTCATCACTTTCTAAATGGAATGGACTTTTAACTACTCTGATAGAAAAAACAAAAAGATCACCTTGTAACCAGACAGAACTCTTCCAGTACTAAGATCCAGCAAAACTTTAAAAATTAGGATTATTTGCCCACATACTGTCCAATAAAGAATCAGTATTTGCCAATGGACCTGAGCTTTCACTTGTCCTGAAGGAATAAAGATAACTTGGAGAGTCGGGTGACTCAGAACTACCCATGTGTTCTTTTTCTCAGAGATGCACTAGTACGATTGTAGACTTAGAAATCTACTATTGATCACTGACCGCTCTATTAAATTGTAGGTTGAACTGATTTTTGCTGAGGTAGTTGATTTTCTTCATAGTATCTCATGTGACAAATAATACAGGGATGCTTTAGTTATTCCTGAGCAGCACTTACAAAGAGGCACACCCATGCTGCTCTGCCAGCGAGTAGTCTTGGGGTGCACAAGAAGCTGGAAGGGGACACATCTGGGACAGCTGACCCCAAAAGACCAAGGGGACATCCTGTACCATACGACATCGTGCTCAACAATAAAAGCTGGGCTAAGACAGAGGAAGGGGGGGATTTCTGGGCTTATGGTATTTGCCTTCCAAAGTAACAATTAGGTATGATGGAGCCCTGCTTTCACAACATGACGGAACATCTGTTTGTCAGTTGGAAGTAATAAACTCATTATTTTGCCTTCTTTTTGCACATGCAGCTATTGCTTTATCTTTTAAACCTTCCTTATCTGAGCCCACAAGTTTTCTCCCTTTTACCCTTCTGATTGTCTCCTCCAACTCAATGAGGGGAAGCAAGAAAGTAGTCATGTGGCCCTTATCTGCCCAGTAGCTTTAAACGACAGCAATGGTTACACCCAATACTGTGTAAAATACAGGTTTTATGGCAGACATGCAAATTTGCTTTGGGCACTGATGTTGATAACAATATGACTGTGTAAACTGCTATAGCTAAATACAAATTTTCTCTCAGTAATTCCACAACTAATTCATGTGTATGTGTACATAATACTTCCTTTCACAGACATCATGAATTTATTCTAAAATTTTGAATTGCTCTATAAATATCCATGAACTTGTCTGCTACAAACACTACCATAAGTAGTCTTAATTTTGAAACAATTATTTGAGAATAAACCAACCCAATATGAGATTATTTGTCAAGTCATTATTTAGTAAGGGCATAACATGTACTTTGGGTATATAATTGTTATAATTTGAATATAAATTTTCAAATGCAGATGCTTGCTGCCTGTGTTGAGTGACTACAGAAAGTCTCTACAATATTCATGAACAAGTAGTGTCCCAGTGGCTCTGAAAAAAATCATATCTAAAGTTTTCTGAAGACTCATCTTGAATTAATTAGCATCCTTTATAGGTCCACTTAATTTACAGTCAGAAGGTATTTTTTCCACTTTATATAAATGAAAATCAAATCACCATCAATCCTTTTGATGATTGTTAACACTACTAGGGCGTAAACAATGCAGGAAGAAAGGGCTGAATTTAATGGAAAATCTAAACCACTTTCTTGGAAAATGTTGGTGCTCATTATCACCTGATCTGTATTGACTTTCAGTACCTAGTCTAACATCACGTGTAAAAGTCAAGCTAACAGCTACATGTCTGAAAAATGTATAGA
The DNA here is from genome assembly GCA_033558235.1 of Neomorphus geoffroyi. NCBI lineage: Eukaryota > Metazoa > Chordata > Aves > Cuculiformes > Neomorphidae > Neomorphus > Neomorphus geoffroyi. The sequence continues at coordinate 25,816,744 of JAUMJM010000005.1, forward strand.
AATTTGTTTTTTGATTATGCAACAATTATAAAAATGAATCTTGCATTTAGCTATTTGATTTTTCAGGAAATAACTATTGACAAATACGAAAAGGGGACTTCAGCATCCTATGATACTAAGGATTTTCAGTGCAGCCTGATTTAGTTTGGTCTTAGTATGTTTCTATATACATATACATTATTTTTTTTCCCTGTTTTTGCAAAGTATTAGTCAAAACAGGAAAAAATTAAAAATTTACACTTCCCCTTATCTTAAAAAAAATGAAAAAAAAGATTCAACTGCAGCCTCCCCAGTGATTAAAGCAGTACTATCCAGGGTATTCAGAGGGACGCAGTAAAACTTCTAACCTGATTTTATAGGGATCTCCCAACCAGCTCTCAAAGCTCTGTGTAGCAATGCAGCTCTCTGTACTACCTATCTCGTAAAAATCATCCTATATTATGAGAGGTAAGTAAAGTGACAGTTTCAGGTTTCAATTGCTAAATTAAATGTTACTGTATTCAAATCCTCCTGGACCTTTTAGTCTTATAAATGTTTCAGCTGCCTTAACATAATTGCCCAAAACTTCAGAGGAAGGTAGAATGAATCTAATAAAATATTTTACAGTACTAAGAAAAAAAAGTGAAAAGAGAGAAGAAAATATATTAATATTAAAAACAGTGCAGTTCATGACAAATAAAAAAATCTCAGCCCTGTAAAGATATGAGTCAATTCAACTATCCATTTCTGAAACCATATTGCTGTCATTTTATTTTTATATGTTCTGGATGCAGAACTTCTTTCTAATAAGGCCAACTGTAGTTTAGATCACTCAACCATGATTTTGTTCCCTATACTATTATTTTTCAAGTAGTTCAAAAATAATAAAGAAAACCCTTTCACACTGAGTTTGATCCCAAGCATAACTCAAATAGCTTTGAAGTGCACAAACGGAAGCTTTTTTAGGTGCTGTTGTAAAATTTTTTGATTTTGTTGTTGTTATAAGCAAGTATTTACAGTGAGAGATCAGCTAAATCCCTAAATGTAAATACTTTTTTCTTTCGATGTGCTAGTAAAAAATTCAGCATTCAATGTTAATGTTAATATAGATATTCAGTCTTGTGGGGTTTTTGACATAAAGACCTTGTTTTCTCTCCTTCATATACCTCGCTTTATTCAAAAGCACAAATTCTCTTACTTTAATATAGCATCTACAGACATTTAAAATATATTTTACTTGCTTATATGCAGTGTGGAACTGTTTAGAAAAATGCTGATATTTAGTGTAGTGTTGGAAATAATGAACAGTTTTTGAAAAAATCATGAAGTTCAAAGTCACTATTTCAAGGATGTAACTGATTTGCTCATGAAATATATAAAAATGGATTAAATTTCTATTACACTTTACTGCTGGATATTATTTACAACAGAAATAGTTATTGCATTCCAATTAAAAATGCTCATTTTTCTCTACATCTTCCTAAGGAAGATAAGTGCAGAGAGAGGTGCTGATCTCTTGTCTCTGGTATCCAGTGACTGGATGCGTAGGAATGGTTCAAAGCCGCACCAGGGGAAGTTTAAACTGCACATTAGGAAGCATTTCTTTATCAAGGGGGTGGTCAAATACTGCAACAACCTTCCTAGAGACATGATTGATTGCCCAATCCTGTCAATATTTAAGAAGCATTTGGACAATACACTTATAACACACTTTAAATTTTGGGCAGGCCTGAAGTGGTCAGGCAGGTGGACTTGATGGTTGTCATAGGTCCCTCTCAATTGAAATAGTCTGTTCTGTTCTATTCTGTTCTGTTCTGTTTTATTCTATCTTACATGTAACTGATGAGTCTCATAGAAAATAGTGTTTGAAAGGTAAAATATCGTATGGACAAGACTCAATAAGAGAAGGGATACAAAGGGTATTTTTTAGTAAAGAATGAAGATACAAAATAGCATAAAGGTTAATAAATGGCATAACTGGAAAGAATACTAGCACTTTCAAGATTGGTTAGAAGTAGTGATAAATACTAATTCACCCAATTATTTACACTTCATATACTCTTTTCAGTTATTCGTAATAAAATGTGTTGGTTAAATCAAATTTACTTTGGTAACATAATTTCAGAATGATTAAGACAGCCCTTATACAACTTTCTTTTTAAAAAAAATTAACTTTGTGACAAGAAGAGCAATAATAATAACACTGAATTTGAAAACAAAAAAACCATGTTTCTTTACAAAGTCTTCCATTACAATTTTGTATGGCACACTACTACTTACCCTAAAAATGTTCTGATCAAAATATAAAACATGAAACTTAATAGCAAACTAAACAGAAAATAATAATATCAAACATAAACCCCCAATATAAATATTTAAGGTTGATCCTGAATTTTATTTCATTATTGATTGATTGATTATAATTTTCTGAAAGTTTATAAACCAGAAGTTTCCAAAGTGATTGATTTTACTAACAGCCATAAATTAAAAAAGAAAAGCAAAAGAGAAACTATAGAAATATTGGAAACATATAATACATTTCAACCATGGCCCGGCTAACCTCTGACCAGTCATATTACATGCAATAAACTGTTTTATTTCAATATGTCAACCAGGTTTAGCTGATTCTTCTCCATTCAACTCTCGTGAGACAACACGGCGGACTGAATTTAATTTGGGGCTTTCCAGTACGATAAAAATTTTGACACACTGAAGAGAGTCCAGTAGAGTGCCACCGAGGTGATCAGGGAGTTGAAGCATGGGAAAAGCTGAGGGAGGTGGGCCTGGTCAGCCAGAAGAAGAGCAAACTCCAGGGAGAATCCATAATTAATTTGTTAGAGAACATAGACAAGACAGAACTGAATTCTTCTTTAGGTGCACAGTGACAAGATAAGAGGTAACAGACATAAGCTCGAACTTTGGAACTCTCTAGCTATACAGATCTGTCTACCATGAGGTTGATCAAGTACTGGACAAGATTGCTCAGCGAGGTTGTGAAATCTCCGTTCTTGGAAGTATTCAAGACTAGGCTAGATGTGGCCTTCAGCAACTGAACGAATCATGCCTGCTCTGAGCAGGCATTTGGACTAGATGATCTGTGGAGATCCCTTTCAACCTAAATTGTTCTATAATTCTTCAATATGAACACAACTAAATATACGTATGTTTATATATATTTACAAAATATATGTCAAACTTTCCTTGAGACGTACACGTACATCTCCACATAAATCATCTGTCTCATACCTAGTTGCATGTTTATCCATTAACTGATTTTCTCACATTCACAAATGCTGGAATCATACTTACTTGAATAACTTCTGTATAGCCTTTTTGTGCATGAGGACTGTAATAGAGTTTTTTAATTTACATAATTTTCTTGGTTCTTTAGTATCAAAGAAAACCCCATATACTTTTTTTTTAATGATAAATAAGTGTGTCTGAGACTCTCTTGTTCACTTATTCCCCCTCTACATCACAACAGCACACCTTGAAAAATCAAGTATATTGTCACAATCTGCATCTTTTCCAGGTTTTATTTAGTCTACTAATGGTTTTAAATGCTTAGTGCAAACTTATTTTTCTAGCCTTCCCTTTCTACACAGTTTGGTCATGGATGAAGATGTGGCATTAAATTGAAAAAGAAATCATTCCTATAAAGGACTGTGCCTGCTTTCTCAGCTTGGTATCAGGCCAGTCTTTAATAGCATCCATCTGTCTGAGTTCTGACTTAATGTAGGTGCATACCAACTTATTGCACAGATAGACTCTTTCTGCAGTTTTCACTTGACACTTTGCCACCTTTACATGCAGGGAGATCAAATTAAATCTCCACAGGCAGCACTCACTGTAACATTCCTAATTCTGAGCATTTGAGGTTGCAGCCATGATAATGTTTATAAATTCTTTGTTCTTGGAAGCAATTTTATACTTAAGGAAAAAGAAAGCAAAAAAAATAATTCCTCATGTAGGTTCATGCTGATAGCCAAATGAATCACCCACAATTTATGATCCTTTCCAGTCACTGTAACTATCAGTGTTAATAGAATAAGAAAAAAAAAACCACAGACCTAATATTAATTAAAAACAAACCTAATATTAATTAAGAGAAACAAAGTCTAAGAAATTAGGAGACATCGAGAAAACACTTGGCATGTTTTTGAGATCATGTAGGAGTTAGTCAATAGGAAACCACTTCAGGGACAAGGGAGCAGAAAAGAGCTGGTAGATCTTTAAGGACACTTTCCATACAGTGCAAGAGCTCTTGATCCCCAGATGTAAGAAATATGGAAAAGGAGGCAAGAGAGGTCAAGGATGAGTTGAGACCTCCTGGTCAAACTAAAGAACCAGAAGGAACTGCGCAGGCAGTAGCAGCAGGGATAAATATTCTTGGAAGAGGATAGGGATGCTGTCGACTGTGTAAAAATGGGGTCAAGAATGCTAAAGTATGTCTGGATCTGAACTTTACAAGGGATACAAAGAATAATAAAGGCTTCTGTAGGTGTGTCCTCCAGAAAAGGAAGGTCAAAGGAAGTATTCTCCCCCAATTAACATGGCTGGCAAACTGATCACAACTGATGAGGAGAAGGCTGAAGTACTCAACAATTTTTTTGCCTCAATCTTCACTGTCAATCCATACATTATGTTTTATGAAACAATATTCACTCTGCGTTTTCAGCCAGTGCCTATTCTATGCCTACACTTACCTATGGCTTTCTTTGATTTCTCTTTTTCATGGAAAATATATGTTAAAGAAACATTTTCAATCAGCTGAGTTTAATTCTCTTCTATTGTGAGCAACTGCACTACAAAATTCCCATTTAAGGTTAAATCTAAATTTACACATGACCAGTTTATACTCACTTAAGTATGTTAGTAACCAAAATTATTGCTTTTATCTTAATATTTTCTCCTTGTATTTACAGGTTATAACCGTATCTGCTATTAACTTCCACTTAACTAATCTAAAATTGCAACATGCTTACTTAGGGTTCATTTAGTGCATGACAGCTCAAAGTAGTCTAATTTGACATTACCTTTTCTGCCTGTCCTTCAATCCTCAGTCATGTGTGCTGTGAGTAATTGGCTTTCATGCTGTCATACGCTAAGCTAGTATAGAGACCTAATTCAAAAGCAAGTCAAATGTACGAAAAATATATATTTTGGTTAGTTCAAATATGTATTTCATTTAGTTCTTGTGGATTTTTTTATCTCATTTTCCTATCTACCCCGGGTGATTAATTTTTTTCTAAAAAAAAAGTCTGAGGTTTTTTACTCAGTATTAAACTACACACTGATTAAGGTCAGGACTGTTTTCCAATTATTCATATTATTTTGTGTGAAACAGGATTTCTACTATCACTTTTCGCTCTTTTTTATTAACTTATTTAGATAAACCCAGGTATGAACTTATTTAGATATCCCCAGGGTATTCAGTCCCCTAAGATGGAAGACAGGAATGGAGAGCACTATAAACCCCCCATAATCGAAGAGAAAGCAGTTAACAATCTGCTACACCACCTAGACACTTGCAAGTGTATGGGGATGGATGGGATCCACCCAGGAGTACTGGGATGTATGAGGGAGATGGCAGAGGAGCTTGCCAAGCCATTCTACATAATTTCTGAGCAGTCCTGCTTAACGGGAGGTCCCAAAATACTGGAGGCTTGCCAATGTGATGCTCATCTACAAGAAGTACTGGAAGGTGTATCTGGGGAGTTACAGTCCTGTTAGGTTGACCTCGATACCAGTAAAGATTATGGAGCCGTTCATCGTGAGCGTGCTCTCCAGGCATGTACAAAACAACTAGGGGATGGGTTCGGGTCCAGCCAGCATGAAGGGCAGGTCCGGCTTAATGAGCCTGATCTCCTTCCACGACCAGGTGCCCCACCTAGTGGATGAGGAAAAGACTGTGAATATTATCTAGTTAGGCTTCAGTGAAGCCTTTGACACCATTTACCACAGCATTCTCCTAAAGAAGGTGGTGGCTTATGGCTCAGACGGGTGTACTCTTAGCTGAGTAAAAACTGGCTGGACGACTGAGCTCAGAGGGCTCTGGTGAATGGAACTACATCTAATTGGTGGACAGTCACAAATGAAGTTTCCTAGAGCTGGATGTTGGGGCCAGTCTTGGTTAATATCTATATCAATTTTCTGGATAAGGAGATTGAGTGTTCCCTCAGAAAGTTTGTGGGTGACACCAAATTGGGAGGGAGTGTTAATCTGCTGAAGGGTGGGAAGGCTGTGCAAAGGAATCTGGACAGGTTGGATCGATGTGATAAGGTAAATTGTATGAGCTTTAACAAGCCCAAGTTTTGGGTCCTGCACTTTGGTCACAAAAAATACCCCTACAATGCTACAGGCTTGAGGACGAGTGGCTGGAAACTTTTCTAGTGGAAAAGGACCAGGAAAATAATTGTGCCTCTGTACTTGGCATTGTGAGGCCCCACCTTGAATACTGGATTCAGTTTGGGGCCCCACACTACAAGAAGGACATTGAGATGCTGGACTGTCCGGAGAAGGGCAAGAAAATTGCTGAAGGGGCCGGAGAACAAGTCTTATAAGAAGTGGCTGAAGGAACTGAAGAAAAGGAGGCTGAGAGGAGACATCATCACTGTCTACAACTATTTGAAAGGAGATTGTGGTGAGGTGAGTATTGATCTTTTTTTTCCTTGTGACAGGTGATAAGAGCTAATGGCCTCAAAATGCACCAGGGGAAGTTCAGATTAGACATTTAGAAAAAAATTCTTCACTGGAAGGTGGGTCAGGCACTGGAGTAGGCTGCCCAGGGAGGTGGTTTAGTCACCATTCCTGGAGGTATTCAAAGAATGAAGCGGATAGGTGAAGTGCTTGGGGAAATGGTTTAGTAGTGGACAGGTATGGTTGGACTTGATGATCTCAAAGGTCTTTTCCAACCAAGCAATTCTATGATTCTATTATTCTACGATTCTATGACCTGAAAGTATTGGCAGACAATCAGTTGAACATGAGCCAGTAGTGTGCTCAGGTGGCCAAAGCAGCCAACGGCATCCTGGCTTGTATCAGAAACGGTGTGGCCAGCAGGAGTAGAGAGGTGATCACCTCTCTGTACTCTACACTGGTGAAGCTGCCCCTCAAATGCTGTGCTCAGGTTGGGGCCCCTCATTACAAGAAGGACAATAAGACAAGAAGAAATGGCTTCAAGTTGCAGTGAAGGAGATTTAGAAAGAAATTGGAACAGGTTGTCCAGGTAAGTGGTGGAGTCACCATTCCTGGAGGTGTTCAAAAAACATATAAATGAGGCATTTTGTGACATGATTTAGTAGGTGTGGTGGTGTTGGGTTGACAGTTGGCCCTGATAATACTAGAGATCTTTTACAACCTTAAGGATTCTATGTTTCTATGTTTCCATAAAATCTGTAATGGTGTGAGGAATTGGCTAAGTTTGCTATCTTTATTGAGGTCTTGTTAGTCTAAAAATCTCTCAGAGCAAACTTATGCACTGAAATTGAGCCTATAAACATAGATATCAACTTTAAGCAACTGTGCCTTCATTTCTTAGGGTACTGTTCCATAAAAGAGATGTGTTAACATCCCAAGTATCTTTCTGCAAGGAAAAAAGTCTGCATGATATTTCACTTGAAAGAGCTCTACTAACGGCCAGTATGAATTATTGCACCATGACTACACAGGCTTGATTTCATTGCAGCTCTTCTGCTCAAAGAGAACTAGTCTTGAGCAGTGTGGATATTAGTCACTGCATAGATTTGCCTAGAGGTAAAGAATCAGTCTGTGGATATATCAATATTAAGCTCACACTAAATAGTCTGCTTCTAGTAACAAAACAAATGTGCATCAGCTAGATATTCCCACAGGTATAGATGTATAACCATATCCTTATACTGTCAATTCTCAGATAATAAGATTAACTCTGAAAAATACCATACAAAAAGCTGTGTAAATCAGACTTCTCTCATCCAGGTGAAATAAAATGGTTAATTATTTCCAAGCATCATTATTAAACCAAGAAACAAATGGATAAAAAGAGAGGCCACAAATACAAGATTTTCAAAACTGAAAACAGAAAGAGCAGGTGCTTGAGTGCTGTGTTTAATAGGAACCACAGATACCACGATCAGGAAATGATACATTCAAGACAGCAGATTTGAAGTAGCCTATAAACTAAATAATAAACTTCTATATCGAAGAGATGCACTGAAAACAGACATCAGGTATGAAACTAAGCCAATCTGCAAGATACTTATTCATGGGATATCTATATATTCATGAATGCAAACAGCCAATGAATTCAGTAAAAAGAATAGATCCAGGATATTTAAACACAACAGGAGGCACAAAATAAATTTGGAAGACTGATTTTAAGCAGCAGGAGGCAATAAGTATATGTGGTAAGCACAGCAGAAAACAGTATCAAACAATGAAACTTAAATAAAGCTTATAAAATTTGTAATAAAACATCTTGAAATAGATGTTCAGAAAACTTATGGAGAGGATAAAAAGGGAGGAAAAGTAAAAACAACAGCCTCTGAAAGACGGAAATGCAAATATTAGTGCATAAAAATCCTGGCCATCAGGAAAGGATGGTAATAGAGTTTGAAAGTTTCACGTAGGGACTTCTAATAGAAACTGCATCTCATAAAACCCCAGCTAAAAAGAAAATTGTTTCAGAAAAGAGAACTTAAAAAATGCTGTAAATTTGTCATAACTATTAAAGTAAGAATAACTACTTAAAACCAGAATATTTAAAAGTGGTTTTCTTCCTAATTTCAAAATGGCTTTTCAAATGTAACTAATGTTAATAATCTTTCATTATAGCAATGACAATAAGTTGATACAAATTCACACAGATAACAACAATTCTTTATAATACTGTGATTCATATTTACATATCTAGATATCTATATCTAGATGAAAAAATTGCCCTCTCTATCATCTCTGTGATTATGTAGTAAGTACATTCAACAATGCATTCCTGAAAAGTAAATTAAGAAAAAAGATAAATATCGTAACAGAACAATAGAAGCTGTGCTTGGGATACAATTTATATCCTCCTCATTTCTACACAATTCAATAAACACTCCTTGATATGAAAACTAATAAAAAATATGTAACTGGTTTCTACATATTCAATAAAATTGTATATTGAAGCACGTGGGAGTTCTCATAAATCTTGAACAGGCATTTAGACAGTATAGAGTATGTACTTAGATATGGTACATTATTCTAATTCTAGTTTAATTGCTTTCAGTTAAGTGATGTATATTTCATTAAAATGAAACATTCGGGAGGGGTGTGCTTTTGTGAATAATAAAACGCTCTTTTCTTCCTCAGAAGGGCTTTATGTTGTTATTTTCCCATTTGATGTGGTTTATATGGCAAGGCTTTGGTAGCAGGGAGGGCTAGAGAGATGGCTTCTGTGAGGAAATATCAGAAGCTTCCCCCACGGCCAACAAAGATGAGCCGGTCAGTGATGGTAGTAGCACCTCTCTGATTACATATTTAAGAAGAGGAAAAGAACCTGCTGTGAAACAGCAGCTGGGAGACAGGAGTGAGAATTTGTGAGAGATGCAACTCTGCAGACATCAAGGTCATTGAAGAAGAAAGGGGAGGAGCTGTTTCAGACAACAGACACAGACTCCCCTGCAGCCGCAGTGAAGACTATAATGAGGCAGGCTGTCCCCTTGCAGCCTATAGAGGTCCACGGTGACTATGGAGGACCTCATTCAGGAGCAGCTTGGTGTACCCAGAGGAGACTGTGACCAAGTGGAAAGCTTGCACTGGAGCAGGCTTTTGGCAGGACCTGTGGCCCTATGGAGAGGGCCGGCTGGAACAGGTTTTTCTGGGGACCCATGCTGGAGCAATCTGATCCTGAAGGACAGCACTCCATAGAAAGGATCCATGTTGGAGTAGTTCATGAAGAACTGTAGCCCTTGGGAAGGACCCATGTTGGAGAAGTTTAGGGAGTTATCTTCCATGAGAGGGACCCCGCGCTGTTGCAGGGGAAGAGAGTGAGGAAGAAGGAGCAGCAGAGACAAGGTGTGAGGAACTGTAACCTTCATTCCCCATCCCACATGCCACTTGTGGGGAGGTGGTAGTAAATTCAGGAGTGAAGTTTAAGTCGAGGAAGAAAGGAGGGGTGGAGAGAAGGTGTTTTAAGACTTATTCTTATTTCTTCTTGTCCTACATTGACTTTTGATTGGAAATAACTAAAATCAATTTCTCAAAGTTAGGTCTATTTTGCCTGTGATGGTAAATGGTGAGTAATCCCTCTGTCCTTATCGCAATCCACAAGACTGTCATATATTGTCTTCTCTGTCCTGGATTGACAGAGTGGCTTGATGGACACCTGGCATCCAGGCAGGGTTAAACTATCACACCCATCAATGCAGCAAAACTGAGAAAATATGTGATGGGTTGTAAAATCGAGAAATGAATAAATAGGAATATTTAGATTCAAATTGTAATCCCTTTAAAAATCCTTAATATTTTAAAAAGCCCCCAAATAATTCTATCTCAGTGCTGCTTTGACTTTTGTGACTCTCTGTAATATTATCCTGAGGCAGGATAATAGAAAACTTTGAATAAGGAATAGATGTTTTCATTGTAATTCTAGAGTACAAATATCTACACAATATTTCTTCCTTCTCTCTTTCACACAAACAATTTTTCATCCTCTTTCTCCATGTATGTGTATATTGGCAATCACCAAATAATTCTGCTATCTTTGAAATTACTGGCAATTAAAAAGAGTTACATCATGATTTTCAGTGATTTTCAAGATCTAGTGATTCCTGAGACTTCAGAAGCTAGAATTCATCTTTCAACTGACTGGCCAGTACGGATGTATAACGCTGGTCACTAACTCGCCTCTTGACAGCAAAGAAAGCTAATGCCAGTAGGTTATACTATTCAGATGGAAGGTGATTTTTTCATTTAAATATACAAAGGCCTGCCCTGGTGATGTAGGGGAAAAGCCCCAAGAAGCAAAATTGAATATATTGAACCATTAGAATATCACGTATTTAGTAATTGAATATATTAAACCATTAGAATATCACGTATTTAGTAATTAAATATATTGAACCACTAGAATATCACGTATTTAGTTTTAAGCTTTTAAAGTAAGACACACGCATGGGAAAGCTAAACTTGTAAGCTCGCTCCAAGATGTTGGGCAATAAGCCCTGCACATCTCAGCAAGGTCGTGCAGCGGGAGGTGCTGACAGGGAGGAAACCTGGGAGATAAGGAGGTACGGACGGGGAGGAAACCCGGGAGATAAGACCATCTGCAAAAGGCAGATCATTGTGCAAACCTTCCAAAACCAGTTGAAACTAGACTTGCGGTTTGGACAAGAACCAAGAGGATACTGAGCCTGCGCAAGCCTTAAAGGTTATTAGCGGTGATGGTGAAGAGGCAGAGGTTACTGAAGGTGGCGATGAAGATTCAGCAATGAAGACCCCTGACGACCACCTATCAGCCTAACTGCGCAGGCGCGAAGGGGAGAAGACCTCATTTACATACGAAGCGGGAATAGGTCATGCATATGTATAGGCGTTTTACAATAGTTCATGAATATGTATGTATGAGTAGCATATAAGCTGAGGAGACAAAGGCGAAGAGCGCACATGTTAGGTGGAGAGATCCCCCATGTGCCCGGCGCCGCAATAAAAGAATATCTGCTGCCATAACAGAGTGTTTTCCTTGATTCAATCTGGCGACTCTGGTGGGACCCTCTCTGCTCGGCTGCAAGACCCGCTGAGAACAGGACTCCCTTGGGTACCCCCGGGATTTCCCGGAGGGACTCCTCGCCTCACTCGGATCATTGCGGAAGCAGACAAGGACTCCATCTGCCCAAAACGGCACAGGTATTCTTTAATTTTATTTAATTTTGTTTTTGGGACCGGTCATTTGGAAAGCTATCCGTAAGACGTAGGATCTACTTACGCGGGATGGCGTATGTCGGGTAATTAGAATTATTACTTTGAACATACATTTGCTTTTGGTCTGGTACATGTAAGGACACCTTTTGTTGTGGCATACCTTGTATGCATTTGAGCACTTTCAGTGCGTTTGGTTTGGTGTCTTTACGAGTATTCGGACGTTTGCATTTGAGCACTCTCAGTGCGTTTGGTTTGGTGTCTTTACGAGTATTCGGGCGTTTGACTTTGATGTCGATCTCTGGGTTAACCGACCACAGCTAAGGAATTTCGGAACAGATTTTGTACTCGCGTCACGGGAAAAGATTTGGAAGACTGTATGAATGAGAGTGTGAATGTTTTTGTACATCATTATAGTCATAAGTGTTGTTTTGTTGTTTTTGTTAGTATTGTGTATTTGTTATTGTAAGAAGTGTCCTATTTGGTGTGTTTTGTAAATCGAGAACATGGGTGGAAAGCAAAGTGGTGGAATTCTTAAGAAAAGCCCTTTAGGATGCGTTTTGGCTCACTGGAAAGATATGGGGGGCTCATCGGGAGGAAGCGTAAATAGAAAGACGTTAATAAAATATTGCAATCAATGGTGGCCACTATATAAGCTAGAGGATGGTGAAAAATGGCCATTTAATGGGAGTTAACATTATAACACTCTGCTGCAATTAATGTTGTTCTTAAGGCGAGAAGGAAAATGGGATGAAGTTATGTATGCCGACATGTTCTTCACCCTAAGAAATCATCCAGAGTGGCAGAGGGGGTGTGGAATTAACTTGGCTCCTCAGGACCCTCTAGTATTAGCTATAGAAAAGGAACAGAAGAAAAACGGGGAAAATTGAAAAGATGTTGTTCGGCTTGCAGCATAGGGCAGAGATGTACCAAGCTAAAAGAAACAGAAGAAAGATTGGAGGATTATATCCCTCCACCCCGACCTCAGACTCCTTTGGAGGATAATTTAGTCGCGGTCGGTGAACCAGAGGGTCCAGAGGAAGGGACAAGTACAGGGGAAAAGGAATTTACTCCTATTACGGCTCGCACCCGCAGTAAAATGGGTCCTGTAATACAAGCACCCTTACGACAGGCTGTCGGGAGTACAGGACCCACAAGAATTAAAATACCATTTACAATGAGTGATCTGGATACTTGGAAAGAAGCTGTTAAAGGGTATCGAGATGACCCTGAAGGGGTTGCGAAGAGGTTTGAGCTAATTGTTAAGAACCAAGATCCAGATTGGAAAGATATAGATTTAATGTTAGATGCATTAACTGAAACCGAGAGGCAGTTGATAATCAAAAGTGCCCGTACTCAAGTCCAAATTCAAATTACTGCGGGAACTCTCCCTGGCACCGTGGATGCTCACGTACCCAGGGATGATCCTAATTGGGATCCAAATGACGATCGAGACTATCGATTACTGAGAAAATATCAAGAATGGGTAAAAATTGGGATTGAGACTGCAATACCGAAGGCTGTAAACTGGTCCAGTCTGTACGCGGTAAAGCAGAATCAGGCAGAGTCCCCCACCGAGTTTCTTGATAGATTAAGGACAGCTATGAGAAAATTTACTACCCTAGACCCACTGTCCGAGGGGGGAAAGCAACAGCTAGTTTCCTTGTTTTTGGGGCAATCTGCAGAAGACATAAGGCGGAAGCTCCAAAAACTAAAGGAACCTGAAGTGAGAGATTTAGAGAAGTTGTTGGAAGAGGCATGGCGGATATATCGAAATCGGGAGGAACAGAATCGACGTAAGATGGGAGATGCCATCGCGGTAGCAACCGTGGCAGCTCTGGGAAAACAGGGAAACCCTCCTTTTAGGAGGGGACAACAAAACCGGAGAGGGGAACCTCGTGAACCATTGAAATCGGACCAATGTGCCTATTGCAAGGAGGTAGGACATTGGAAAGGACAATGTCCAAAGTTACTTAGCAAGTCCTCAGTCGCCGCACACATTGACTCTGAACAATGAAGGGGACCGGGGGAATCTTCCCTAGCAGATCCACTGGTTAAAATCAAGCTAGGGAAAGAGGGACAAGAGGTAGATTTCCTTGTAGATACTGGAGCGTCATATTCAGTGTTAAATCAAAAGCTAATACCAGAAAATAACGAGTTTGTCACGGTAATTGGAGCCACTGGTCAACCCGAAAAAGCTCATTTTTTGAAACCCCTCAGCTATAAATTAGGAAAACAAGTGGGGATACATAGATTTCTCTACCTGCCAAATTCTCCCAAACCTTTATTAGGTCGGGATCTGTTAGAACACCTAGGAGCTAACATCATTTTTGAAAGAGGGAAAATTAAATTCCAAATTAAAGAAAAACAATTAATTGAAGTTCTAAGTTTAGCATTATTGCAAACACGACTTGATTCTAAATTGCCTCCAGAAATAATTGACCAGGTATATCCGGGAGTATGGGCCAATGAAGTCCCGGGGAGAGCTAAAAATGCTACCCCTGTAGTGATTAAATTGAAACCAGAATCTGCGCCAGTAAAGGTAAAACAATATCCTTTAAGGCTAGAAGATAGGAAAGGAATAAAGGAAATAATTGATCGATTTTTACAATATGGATTACTAACTGAATGTGAGTCAGAATATAATACTCCCATACTACCAGTTAAGAAGGCAGATGGGAGCAGCTATAGACTAGTCCAAGATCTAAGAGCAATAAACAAAATAACTGAGGATATACATCCGGTAGTAGCCAACCCATATACGCTGCTTACAAAATTGAAGGATACTCAGCTCTGGTTTACTGTGCTGGATTTAAAAGATGCCTTCTTCTGTCTACCGCTAGCCGTTGAAAGTCAAAAACTATTTGCCTTTGAATGGGAAAACCCGGAGTCAGGAAGAAAGACTCAGCTAACTTGGACAGTGTTGCCCCAAGGATTTAAAAACAGTCCCACTATTTTTGGAAATCAACTAGCTAAGGAGCTCGAGACTTGGGTGCCTCCAGATAAGGAAGGGACTTTATTGCAGTATGTAGACGATCTCCTAATTGCTACTGAAACCAAAGGAAATTGTATGGAATGGACTGTAAATCTCCTTAACTTTTTGGGGCTAAATGGATACCGAGTCTCTCAACAGAAAGCACAATTGATTCGACAGCGCGTGACCTACTTGGGGTTGGAAATTTCGGGAGGACAACGAGAACTCGGAAATGAGAGGAAAGAGGCCATTTGTCGTACGCTGGAACCCCAGACAACAAAAGAATTACGGACATTCCTGGGAATGACAGGTTGGTGCCGTCTTTGGATATATAATTATGGGTTGTTAGTAAAACCTCTATATGACATAATAAAAGACAATCAGTCTAAGATAAATTGGACTGGCGGAGCACGGGCTGCTTTTAAACAGCTTAAACAGGAATTAATGAAGGCCCCTGCCCTAGGAATACCGGACGTTTCAAAGCCATTCTGGCTATTCTCCCATGAAAGGCAGGGAATAGCCTTGGGAGTATTAGCTCAGAAACTCGGCCCTTATAAGCGAGCAGTAGCCTACTTCTCCAAGCAATTGGACGAAGTGAGTAAAGGGTGGCCGGGATGCCTTCGCGCGGTGGCTGCGGTTGTAATTAATATCCAAGAGGCCCGGAAGTTCACCTTGGGACAGAAAATGACAATATTGGTGTCCCACACGGTCTCAGCGGTCCTGGAACAAAAAGGAGGCCACTGGCTTTCGCCCCAAAGGTTTTTAAAATACCAAGCCGTGCTGGTAGAGCAAGATGATGTGGAAATAGTTGTCACTAATATTGTCAACCCAGCTTCCTTTCTTAGTGGGGCACAAGATGAACCAGTGTCACACGACTGTATAGAAACCATCGAAGCTACCTATTCCAGCCGATCCGATCTCCAGGAAGAACCTTTGGAGGATGCTGAGGAATCATGGTACACCGATGGAAGCAGCTTCGTAAAACAAGGACAGCGAAAAGCGGGCTATGCACTACTATCCAGCGAGTAGTTAAAGCTAAGCCTTTACCTGCAGGTACCTCAGCCCAAAAGGCAGAGATAATCGCTCTCACCAGAGCTTTGGAACTGGCGAAAGGGAAAAAGATAAACATTTGGACAGACTCAAAATATGCATTCGGGGTAGTCCACGCTCATGGTGCAATTTGGAAAGAGCGAGGACTCTTAACTGCACAAGGCAAACAAATAAAACACGCAGAAGAGATTCTAAAATTACTAGAAGCCGTGAAACAACCGGAGAAAATAGCCATAATGCACTGCAAAGGGCACCAAAAAGGAAGCACAGACCCAGAAATTGGAAATCGGTTAGCTGACCATGAGGCTAGGCGGGTAGCAGAAGAGGCAACAATTCTCATCCCAGACGGTAAACTTCAGACTGTAAGTATAAACCGACCACCTGATTATTCGAAAGAAGATTTAAAATTAATTGAGGACCTGAATGGTGAAGTTACATCAGAAAAATGGGCCCAGTTAAAAGATGGTCGTATAATTATACCATCCAAATTGATAAGAACATTAGTTACGTTAGAACATAATAAGACCCACTGGGGAGCGGACGCTTTGTATAAATACCTAAATAAGACACTGGTGGGTCGTAACCTATATACTATAGTCAAACAGGTCTCGCAACAATGCGACGTCTGCCAGCGTAATGATCCTAACACGACCCACAAAATCCAATTAGGAGTAATTGGCAAGGGAAATTACCCGGGACAGCAATGGCAAATTGATTTTTCTGAGCTCCCCAGAAAAGGGGGGTATAGATATTTATTAGTTATGACGGATACCTTCTCGGGCTGGCCAGAGGCTTTTCCTTGCCGAACAAATAAAGCAAGAGAAGTAACCAAGGTACTGTTAAACGAAATTATTCCTCGTTTTGGAATTCCAGCAACAATGTCTTCTGACCGAGGTTCACATTTTTGCGCAAAGGTAGTACAACAAGTAGGAAAAGCTTTAAAGATAGATTGGCAATTACATACCCCATATCGGCCGCAAGCAAGTGGGCAGGTTGAAAAGATGAACCATCTAATTAAACAACAAATAGCGAAAATCGGTCAAGAAGCCAATCTATCTTGGCCTCAATCACTACCTTTAGCATTACTTAGGATAAGAGTCAAACCGAGAACTAAAGAGAATCTCAGCCCTTTTGAAATACTGTATGGTAGACCCTATCAGTCTCAATTCACAGGAGAGGATTTGACTCAGTTAGGAGAGGGATATTTGCATGAATACATGAAGTCTCTCCAAAAGCAATTAGAAATTGTACATAAACATGTTTTAGGGACTCGGGCCAGGGGATTAGACCAACCAATTCATTCTTTTATACCGGGTGATTATGTTTATGTAAAGAATTTTTCAGGACAACCACTAGAAGAAAAGTGGAACGGACCGTACCAGGTGATACTTACGACTCATACGGCAGTTAAGATCAAGGAACAGCCTGCGTGGATTCATTATTCGAGGCTTAAGAGAGCACCAAGACAATGGAAAGTCCTTACCAAACCAGGTGGATGTTTAGTCTTCTCGCGACAACGGGGATGTGTATTCAATCCCCAACCCTAGCATGGCAAGACAATACCTTTGTACAATTGCATGAAAAACTAGCCAAAATTACCAATAGGTCCGATTGTTGGACCCAGATTTGGAATGAGACGTTGGGAGTCCCCTGTGTACAAAGGTGTTCTCTTGACCACGCCGAAAGCAACACTGGGGGAAATGCTACTGATCCTAAATGTGGCTCTGCAAAGCAGCGGATATTTGTGGGAAATTATTCTAATTGTACCATATATGAAAAGTATGGAAGTGCTAATCTGTGGAGCGTCGCTCAAACTCGACGTAACAGTTCCTCCACCCCTAAAGGGTGGCCACTTAATGCTGGATGGTATTGGATTTGTGGAAAGTATAGATATAAAGTGCTCCCACTGGGATGGGTTGGCCGGTGTGCTATGGGGGTATTAGCGCCCCGCACCACCATTGTTGGCAATCTTTCGGAACTTCTGCAAGAATCACGGTCCCCTCGGTGGCTGAGGACCTATATGAAATCATTACAAAAACGGGAAGTATCCAATCCTTTGATTACCAAGCCAACTGCCTTTCATAGTTTTGCTAGATGGTTCATTCCTTGGTTAGGAGTTAGTGAATTAGAAAAAGCTATAGTGAACATATCTGCCTCTCTAGAAATCATTAATAACTCCACCGCGGATGCCATTAGATCCTTACACCTCATGGGGATTCCTAGAAGTTTGGAACAAGCTAACTTCTTGGTTACCCAATTTCAAGTGGCTCAAAGAAATCCTTCTTGCTATTATTTTTCTATTCTTCCTAGCTCTATTTATCTGCCTAATGTTTCGTTGTCTTTTGTGGTGCTGTTCGTCTGCTACTGAGAATTATGAATCTTGGAAACGCAATAAACTTAAACATCAGATAGAGACTGGCAAATATTTTGCCAAGTCCCTCCAAACGAATGGCCTTATTTGAATTGCAAAAGAATTTGCAATACCTTCTAGAAAAGGGGGGAATTGATGTAGGGGAAAAGCCCCAAGAAGCAAAATTGAATATATTGAACCATTAGAATATCACGTATTTAGTAATTGAATATATTAAACCATTAGAATATCACGTATTTAGTAATTAAATATATTGAACCACTAGAATATCACGTATTTAGTTTTAAGCTTTTAAAGTAAGACACACGCATGGGAAAGCTAAACTTGTAAGCTCGCTCCAAGATGTTGGGCAATAAGCCCTGCACATCTCAGCAAGGTCGTGCAGCGGGAGGTGCTGACAGGGAGGAAACCTGGGAGATAAGGAGGTACGGACGGGGAGGAAACCCGGGAGATAAGACCATCTGCAAAAGGCAGATCATTGTGCAAACCTTCCAAAACCAGTTGAAACTAGACTTGCGGTTTGGACAAGAACCAAGAGGATACTGAGCCTGCGCAAGCCTTAAAGGTTATTAGCGGTGATGGTGAAGAGGCAGAGGTTACTGAAGGTGGCGATGAAGATTCAGCAATGAAGACCCCTGACGACCACCTATCAGCCTAACTGCGCAGGCGCGAAGGGGAGAAGACCTCATTTACATACGAAGCGGGAATAGGTCATGCATATGTATAGGCGTTTTACAATAGTTCATGAATATGTATGTATGAGTAGCATATAAGCTGAGGAGACAAAGGCGAAGAGCGCACATGTTAGGTGGAGAGATCCCCCATGTGCCCGGCGCCGCAATAAAAGAATATCTGCTGCCATAACAGAGTGTTTTCCTTGATTCACTGGGAAAGAGACAACAGCCCATGTGTTTAGGATTCTGTAATACTGCACAATATCAGGGCATCTATGTAAGGACTTCATGGTCAGTTTCTATACTAAAGAGGATTTGTAGGGTGATAGGCTACACAGGGATGTTTGAATTTTAAGATTTTTCAACAGATAGGTATCAAAGACTGTCTAAAATAATTTAGGCATAAAGATTTTAAATATGATTAAAAAGGCACAGAAATGAGACACTTTGAAGTGTTAAAAATACTGTGGAAAATAGCAAAAGAATCTGAAGAAAAATTATTAACAAAATAAAAGCTGTCTCTATAGCTGAAGAGAAAAGCAAAAGGAAAAAAGACATTGCTTGCAGTTCTTGATATTTGCTGTGTCCTGAGACAATTCAGTGAAAGTGGAAATTTTTGTCAATTATAGCCTTGTCATTTGGAAGAAAAATGTAGAGGAGACTTGAAATAAACAGCATACTTTTATAAGCTCTTTACACAGCTAGTCTTTTGCCAGACACTGAGGTTTTGAAACTGCTAGAAATAAATTCCTTTCTTTGTTTCATTGCAGCCATAGCAGAAAACAAACAAAAAGAAACACATTAACGGTAATGTTCCTAGTTTTATAATTCCAGGAAAACCCCTATTCAATCCTGCCAGACTTACAATATTATTTCATTTGTATCAAATATAACGTCACTTTTAGGACCAAAATATCATTTGGAAAATATCTAACCTCAACTGGTATAAATATTTCCATTTGTATAAAGTCTTTCGCTATCTTAGTTGCTATTTCCCTCTTGTTTTGTACAACATAAATATATCTCAAATACAATTGAACATAGTACTTTTATCTTTTTAATTGCTTGTGAGTAGTACCTAATGTAGAACTCAACAGTAAAGAATATCTTCCTGAAAATTATGTCAGCTGCTGCCATGCTGCCAGAAATTTGCAGGAAACTTAAAAATATGATAAAAGAAATTAAACACTTATCAATTATTTATCTGCTTCTAGTTCTTCCAGACCAAGAAGAACTGGGTTTATTTTTAGAATATCTGACTAGTAATCAGGAGTTCACTCTAAAGATCTAAGTCTAGAGAAGCAAAGTCAAATTCCTTTTACTCACACCAATCAGGTTATTGAAGGAATTTAATCTCTACACATTTTTGGAAGGTGTTTAATATTTTGGTTTATTCTTATGCACATGAAAGACAGCACTGGTAATGCAATTTCTGATATGTGGAAGTAGGTGGTCTTTTTTCCTTGGCAAGTATAAAAAGTGAGTCAGAGATAATCTACTGAAATGGAGATCAATTTAAAAAAACAGCTGGAAATTGAAGTAAAGAATAAAACGGTTATGTTATAGCCTATTTTCCTTCCACTACTTTTGTGAAGGTATGGGAGAAAATTGTTGCTGTTCATATACTTTGATACGATCTGCTTATTCTCTATTTGAACCATGTCTTGCACTTTTTGCTCTTACTTTGAGAATCTAAAGATGCAGATACACAATTTCTATTATTGTAGGTATCTGTGTTGGGTTTTGACTGGGGTAGAGTTAATTTTCTTTGTAACATCTTGTATAGGGCTATGTTTTGGATTTGTGTTGATAACAATGTTTGTAACACAGGTTTTATTATTACTGAGCAGCGCTTACACAGAGTCAAGATCTTTTCTGCTTCTCAGACCACCCCACTAGTGAGTAGACTAGAGGTCCACAAAATGTTGTGAGGGGACATAGCTGTGACAGCTAAAGTTAAACTGATAAAAGGCCTATTCCATACCATATGACAAGAAGAAAGGGGAGACATTCAGAGTTATGGCAGTTGTCTTCCTAAGAAACCACGTTTTATCCCTTGATAAGAAATAGGTTAGGTGTACTACAGCAAAACATGAAAGAGTGGTTGTTGGCAGTGAAATTTGAAAGAGATGGACGTGAAAATAAAAATAAGGAGGCGTGGGAGAGTTACCTTTTTCCAGAGTTTACTTTCAAATAAAGCCAAAATTATGAGCAAAGCTAAATGAAATTTGGCTTCAGGAATGGAAAAAAAACGAGAGCTCTGTTAACTACAATGTCTTATTCAAGATGTGTGACTACAAATACAACAATCTACTATATTACAGTCTTTACAAGTAGTTTGAATTCAAGGAATTGAAAAGTCTTAATCAGTTGTGGATGCTGTGGACTGTTATCTTCAGAAAGCTGTCATCCCAGAAAACCTTTTTTTTTCTATATAAACATATACTTTTATCTGGAGATAGCTTGACGCTTTAAATATTTTTAATATTTACATTTTCACTTTCTACGTCTGTTATTTAATGTATTTTTTTAAAGAACTGAATGTAGTAAGTTATGAAGCCTTCTCAAAAGTCAAAGGTATTCCCTCATGTTCTTCATAAATGTATATAAATATTTCAAGTAGAGCTCAACTTGACCTCGGCAGTATTTATTCTAGTGAAACAAAATCAGTGTCAAATTAAGACTAATTTCTTATTTGTTGAATACAGCTGATCAGGTATAGTATTAAGTTTAATTAAAAAAAAAAAAGGACACTACTTTCACTTCCAATGATATGGTTTTAACTTAATCTTCTTAAACCTTTTTTATCTGAAAAGTTATTTTCCTCCTAATTTTATCCTTTTCTTCTAAAGTTTCACATTTTTAGATCAGAAAGCATATAAATTGTTTATCTTTGCATTCCATAGCAAAAGCAAGTCAAGTTTATGGATATGTGGTAGGCTGAACCTGACAAACAGTTGAACTTTACCAACACAGCTGCTCACTCACTCCTCCCAACCATGCTCATCACTAAGGGAGTAGTGTTTCTCATTTCTCTTAAGCAGAGTGTATTTCAAAAACGTGTAGTAGCCAATTAATCATCAATACTAGCACTAACATAAAAAGATACCAAAATCATGATTCCTATTGAAATATTGTACAAATATATACGGGACAAGAACAAACAATAGTATGTCTACAGACAGTTGACTGTCTTCTCCAACAAGATGGTACTAAGCCAGTGACCTGTGTTTCCAGTGCCTTGTAAGCATTCTATTAACTGAACATCACCAAGAAAAATATAACAAAAAATAAGAGGTCCAAGTCACATGAAGGATGAATTTTCACATGCAGTTCATGACGTGATAATTTTTGGATTGTTAAAGCATATAGCAGAATCCCTAGGGGGGGTGAAATCAAACCAAACCAAATCAAAACAAAAAGCAAAAACCAACAAGAACAAAACAAAAAAATAAACAAACAACCAAAAAACCCAATAGTCTTGCTAAGAAAGTTACATTTCTATAGGAATATGAAATCCTTAATAATAGTTTTAAAGAAAATTCCAGAAAATAAAGTCAAGGAACATTTCTGTGAGCCTGAGAAATATTTTATATTACCTAAAGGAACAGATAGTGAAAAAAACTTTGGCAGAGGAGACTGTAATGAATGTACATGTATCATAGTCCATAAATAGAAGGTTATTGGACGCCTAGATGGTCCTTAATCATCAATAACTTTCAAAAGATTTTTGTAAGTGACATTTATTGCTTTATATTGAAGTTTTTTAGTTGTCTGATATTACCAGGATGAGTTCTATGTAAGCTAAATATCCCAGGGTTATTTCTTTTAAAATCAAGATGTTGCAGTCCAAGCCACTAAGAGAATGGGAGTTTTGCTCTAAGAAAGAAAATCGTACAAGAACACTTAGTGATATTATGCTCATTAAGTTAAAGAAGATCAATATCACAGAGAGTCTAGAAACTGATATAATATTTGATTTACAGTTTTGGAAAATACCGGAGTAGAAGGGAGGTGTTGACTTTCCAGCCCCACCAAAGCAAGTGCCAGAACAGCAATGAAGACATAGATTGCTTAATTTACAGTATTTTGCTCTAGCCATTAAGCTGTTCAACAGTATTATTTCAACTAATGGAAAACCATTAACTTTTTGGAGTGCCATTTAATGTTAGAAGAACTGATCACTACAGATCTATTGAGTTTCTCCAGCATATTTTTTATGGGTTTTAATTAGGGATGTGTCCTTAAATAAACTCATAAAACCTGTGTCTCTCCTGCTTTAAATTCCTGAGGTCATACACTTTTAAAATACTAATAAATCCTTGCTAGCTGATATCATCTCCTGATACTTCAAGAGAAATCTTTGCTTTTTTCATTAGGGGTATCTTACTGCTTTATACATTATCATCTGAAAAACATTGATAATCAGAGTGCTGAAATGTATAGGGTTTCCAACAATCAAATATACTGCATTACAAAATGAGATTTCAAGTAAATATTTGAATGTCAGTATGTGAGTTCATACAAATAATAAAAATATCACAGAGGTTTTTTTGCTATTTATTTCAAATGTAATTAACGTGAATCTCTCACTTTCAATAATTACACTTTTTAATTACTACTTTAGGGATGTCTAGGAAAAATTTGCTTCTTTGTTCCCTTAGAGATAAACTATCTAAATTCAAATTTATCTTGGAAGAATTAGCTAATGAATAGTAGGTCTGAATTGGCGCATAACACAAATCTGTAGTAATAATTTTCCCAAGGAAGAATTTTCTTCCTCTACCTCATTTGATCTCATTTATTTCAAGAGTTAGAAACATAATGATAATATAAAGTTAGAACAGAATTAAGAACAGTATTGTAGGAAAACTAGAAAAGCATTTAAGAGTAGATGTGTTCAGAAGATGCTCTAAGTAAATATACACGTTTTATATATAATCAAGATTTTAAAAGATCAATTGTACAGACACAATAATATGTAAATATATATATATAAAATATGAAGGCCGGGTACTAGAGAATAAATTATCCCTACAGCATCTTTGACTGAAGTAACTTTCAGACTGCTATCTAATATGTCAGTTTCATGCTATTTATGTGTTGACACAAGATATGATGAATAGAACTGATTTTCTTGTAAAAAAATCCTGTCAGAGCTCGGAGGAACAGAAGAGGGCAACCTTCCTAGGGATAGGATCCACATGGCATGCTGTATGTTTATTGGAGGTCTGTTGGATGCTGCACAACTTCCGGTTCCCAGCATTTGAAGGAAATTAATATTATCTATACTATTTCTTCTTTCTTTATAGTGTTAGCTTTAGTACATGACATTTTAAAACGATGTTGTAAGTGATACTTCAGTCTGAGTAGCTTTCTTACTGGGATCATAAGGAACTGGCACTCCTGGTACAAAACACTTGCCTGAAGAATAGTGTATTATTAACAGCATGGCCAAGTATAATATCAGGAATCCAGTCGTATGTCAGCCTCAGGAAAAATGTCAGGAAGGAATGGGAGTTCTGCATGTTGCCTTCTGCACACCGAGGCTTGAAAAAAAAAGGAGAACTTATGATAGAGTGGGATGGAAAGCACATTAGAGACCTAGTACTGAGAGCTAAGGAAAAAAAGCCTAGGGGAGGCGTTGCTGCTTAGTTAAAACATTGCCTTATCTTGCTCCGGTGTGTAGGTAAGTGTTCTGACAGCTAATAAAAAGTGACAACATGGCAGGGAGGTGGGGGAGAGAGAAGATAATGCCGTCCTGGCAGCAAGTGAAGATAATTAAATTCATTGGACTATCTGGATAAGGTGGCCAGGCAACTCTTTGTCATGACAACAGTAACATCGAATCCTAGTAGATAATGATGCATAGGGCACTTTACTGACCCTGTCACGCAGAAGTCATAAAGTAGTAGCCTCAAAAGACTGTTATTGGAACAACTGGAGGAAAGAAACAGGCCTAGTACTGTGAATAGATGGATTTTTGAGCCATTCAGCTCCTGGGACTAGTGCCTGGTATTATTTTTCCCCTGATACAGGACTTAGAATTTTGCTTTATTAAAAACAATAAGATCTCTCTCAGCCCATTTCTCTAGCCTGTCCAGGTCCCTCTGGTTGGCAATACAATTACTGGTATATAGGCAGATCTTCCTGGTATTGTATCACCTGCAAGTCTACTGGCAGATCACTCTGCCCCTTTGTTCAGGTCGTTAATGAGGATGTTACACAATACAGGTCACAGCATTGACTCCTGAGATACACAACCAGCAACTTATCTCCTGGGCCACTGTTTGAAATTCCCTGGGCTCAAATTTAGCTAATTTTCAATCAAATCCACTATCAATTTATGTAACTCTTGCTTTGCCATCTTGCCAATGAGCATCTTACCAGAGTGTCAAAGGCTTTAGTAAAGCTGGAGGAAGCAACCTGCACTATTCCCTACTAAATTACCAAATTTACCTCTTTATAAATGGCTCTCAGGCTGGTTAAACTTGATTTTCCCTTTGTAAAACTATTCTAATTACTCCCTACTACCTTCCTGTCCTTCAGATGGTTGGAAATGGTTTCCATGTTTATTTGCCTCTTCCCATGTTCTGAAGTGCAGCTTACCATCTTGAAGGTCCCCAGGTCCCCCATCTTGAAGGCAGGAATGACATTTTCTCTTTTCCAGTCTTCAGTAACTGCTCACTGTCACCATGACCTTTAAAAGATAATCAAAAGTGGCCTCACTCTAGCATCAGCCAGTTCCCTCAGCATTCATAACTACACCTCATCAGGCCCCATGGATTTGTGTGTGTCCAGTGTAAGTGTTCTCCAACATACTCCTCCTCTACTGAGGGTTAAGTCTTCCTTGCTTCAAAGTTATTCTCTGGTCTCAAGGGTATTATGAAACTGCTTCTTAACAGTAAAGAGTAAGGTAAATTAGCTGTTAAGTACCTCAAGCTTCTGCGTGTAACTTGTTACCAGGTTCCTTGCCCTATTTAGCAGCAGACACACTTTTTCCCTAGGCTTCCTTTTTCTGTTTATATACTTGAATAATCCTTTCTTGTTACCCCTCACATCCCTTGCCAGATTTAACTTTTGGTCAGCCTTGTCTTTCCTAACCTCGTATTTGCATGATCAGACAACAACTCTATATTCCTCTTAAGTCACCTGCTCCTGCATCTGTCTCTTGTACCTTTGCTTTTTATGTCTGTGTAAAGTCTGGAGCTCCTTGCTCATCCATGCAGGCCTCCTGCTACATTTAACTACTTGTCTAGATAAACCTTCCTCAAGCTTGGAAAAGGGTATCTTTAGAGATCAGCCAGCTAACCTGGATCTTTTTTTCTCTCGAGGATCATACCCCATAGGATCCTTCCAAGCTGATCTCTGAACAGGTTGAAAACTGCTCTTCTGAAATCCATAGCCATGGTCCTGCTTTTTGCCCTGTTCCCTTCCACCTAGGATTCTGACGTCGATAATCTCATGGTAACTGTAGCCAATGCTGCCTCCGGCCTTAAGACCACTGAGCAGTTCTTCCTTCAATATGAGGTCTAGCAGGGCATCTTCCTGACACAGGTTATTGTGGAGCCATAGAAAGTTGTTGTTAATCCTGTCTGGAAATTGACTTGGTTGTTTATGCCCTGCTGTGCTAGTCTTCTAGCAGATATAAAAGTGGTTCCTGTACTCCATAAGGACTCCAAAGGTTGGTGGTTACACTTGATACTTCCTAGACCACCCCAGCAATGTCACTGGTATTCACATGTAAGAGCAAAACGGAGTAAATGTCAGGAAGACTTGGTATGCTTTAATAATCTCTCCATAACATTCCAAATCCAAGGCCTTGGCAAACGGTAAAACTCTAAAGGTAGGGAGACAGGTTGAAAAAAGGGAACCTCCAGTTATCACAGCAGACTATCTCACCACCATTACTGTTTCCTGCGACTAGTCCTGAATGGTTCAGACTCATTCATCAGAAATGCTCTTTGAAAGCTTTCACGGTTCCTCATCAGTTACAAACATGGTGAAGTTATTCTGTAACTGCAAGTCAACGGGTGGGACAGGAGCCTTCCTTCTGGTATGAGGAGTCAGTCATGAGCCTTCAGTTCATCATGGTGGGAGTCAGCCCTCAAACTTTGTAAGCACAGACTTTTCCTAGTGAGAGAATCTGGGAATCATAGAATCACTTCGTTGGAAAAGACCTTTGAGACCATCAAGTACAACCGGACCTGTCCACTACTAAACCATATTCCTAAGTGCTTCATCTACCTGTCTTTTGAACACTTCCAGCAATGGTGCCTCAACCACCTCCCTGGGCAGCCTGTTCCAGTGCCTGACAACCTCTTCAGCAAAGAAATTTTTCCTAATGTCTGAACCTCCCCTGGTACAACTTGAGGCTATTATCTCTTGTCCTATCAACTGTCACTTGGGAGAAGAGAGCAACACCCACCCCCTTAAAACTTCCTTTCGGGTAACTGTAGAGAGTGTTAAGGTCTCCCCTCAATCGTCCACTACAGTTGGAGAATCTGGCTCCTGAAGCTCTCAGAGAAGATCTGGAAAGTCTCATCTCTCAACCAGTAAACAACCAGTGTACTAAGTAAATAAATACTGTAGTCAGTCAGTTGTCTATTTTGGTCACTTCTGTGCCTTTTAAAATGCACACTATAGCTACTGCAGTTGATCAGCAGGTTTTCAGCAGTGTTTCAGCTGCACAAATAGAAACAGAATATAGGACCACTTTCATGCTGGCTGTCACTTATTTATCTGTGAGAAAGTCAGACACTGTACATAAATCTAATTAGAGTTCTCCAATCATATGATACTGATGAAAGAATCACTAACTTCATGAAGAATTTTTTTCATCAGCTTCAATTGAATAAGATCTAAACCAAGCTTAAGTTTAAGAATTATTTCAGTAACTGATCATTATTGGTAAGATTATTGTTTGATCATGGTAACTTCTATTTCATCCTGCTTATCTATTTTTTTTTTGCATATGCTTCAGTCCTCCACTGCATAGTTACTTTTAGGACATAATTCATCTAACATGTGGATAGACATGAGATAAATCACTAAAGGGAGTCTGAGACACTCCAAATTTACGCATTTACATGTAAACTGCTAAATTTGGTTATATAAATCTCATCCATATGGCACACTTAGCTTTCTTTCATTTTCCAATGGGATCATTTTAATTACAGTAGCTGTTTAAACAGTTGAGATGCATTGGCTTAATGGGCATTCCGGGGAAAATACTGGAAGAAGATAAATGTGTTTAAGAGCAGGAGTCTAGGCACAGATAAGGAAAGGACTAAGCTACGTGGAGCAGAGAGACTAGAAAATGGAGAAGGAGAGAAAGGAATAAGAATTACAAAACACTGTCGTATTAAAGAATATGCTGTATGTTTTGTTGGAAGGGACCCACAAGGATCATTGAGTCTAACTGTCCTGCATAGGACAGTCCCAAAATTCACACCATGTGTCGGAGGACATTGTCTAAATGTTTCTTGAATATTGATAGGCTTAGCACTGTGACTGCAGTAGCTTGGGTCAGGTGTCTTGGTTCTATTCCTCTCACCTTTATACACCTGTTTTCTTGTAAAACATGGGAAACTGAGAAAAGTCCTTGGGTTGCATGGAAAGTGACGTTTCATGGCTGACCACAAAACTAAAACAGAATGTCTTATCACCTCTATTCCCACACTAAAGTCAATACTTTAGCTACTTAGAAATGTAGTTACATAGAAATATAACTTATAAGTTAAGTTAAGCTCTTAAGTGCTATTAATCTAATTGAGTTCTATTAATAGATATTAAGACCAGGCTACAACCTGTAGCTGCCCTGGTCCAGAACCCATCCTCTGCAGCTGCTGGAGCCCAACCTGGTGCCTGGGGATCCAGGACTGTGCCCACAATGAAGGAGGTGGTGGCTGCCTACCCATTTGGATGTTCAACCAGCAGCAAAGTTTAGCACGCACACACAGAGAGGACACAGACACGGTTGGTCACATGGACAGCCACGGACAAGGTGCTGTCTTCAACAGTACCCATGTAGAGGACAAGCACAGCCAGTCACATCCCCTCCCCTTCTTGGGCTGGCAGAGGCAGAAGGTCACTAGTGCAGCATAAACACAACAGTCTCCAGATTCAACAGCAAACACACATCTGTGCACCTCCCCAGCATCATAAACATCCCTTTGCCCACCTAGCACCGCTGTTCAGATCCTGACTCCTCCTACCTGCTCCACAAATCCCTGATTCACTGATTGGTCCCACTTGGTGCTCACTGAAAATGCACAGCACTCAAACAATTGTCCCACAGGCACCCCACACTTGCAAGTCCCCCAGCAGCTGGCACTGAGTCCTTGCAGCACTCAAACACGCATGGGATAGGGAGTGAGATTACGCAGACACAAAGATAAGAAAATGTTTAGTAAGAATATATGAGACTATGGGGCAGACCGTGGTGACC
Organism: Neomorphus geoffroyi; assembly: GCA_033558235.1. Taxonomy (NCBI): domain Eukaryota; kingdom Metazoa; phylum Chordata; class Aves; order Cuculiformes; family Neomorphidae; genus Neomorphus; species Neomorphus geoffroyi. Next base: position 25,846,119 of record JAUMJM010000005.1, read on the forward strand.
AGATGCAGGAATCAGACAGTTAATCATACTGACCAGCTCTGATTAACGTGCAATCAGTCCTGTTTTATACCCTTTCCTGTCTATTAGTCCTTTATTCTTCCCTACTTTCCCTTCCCCTGCACAATGTCTCATCAATTTGCACCCTCTCACCACCCCTCCTGTACAAAATCCTGGACCCTCAGGTATGCAACCTTATCAGATGCAAAGTCCTGATTGCTGTCATTTTCTTGATGGCCCATCAGGTAGTGTGACTGACTAGGTTTGTTTCTGAAATGTTATTTGGACAGGTTTTAAGACCACATGTTTTCTGCCTTCCTTACTTTATTCTCCCAACTGAAAAAATAAATGTTTTCATACCCCACATACTCTTTATGCCACTGAACAAGTCTGTCCTTATTATGATCTTCCTTATTATTCTTGGTAAGGTCTGTCTCTGCATGTTCTGGTTTCTGCCTCCTTTGACAAGATGCCATTAGAAAAGCAGACACAGCTCTTTTATGCGCCTTTACAGATTCATTTGATTTAAAATATTTTACACCGGATATGATAAATTACTCTTTAATCACATCTATTCTTCTAGAGGGCTATCTGAAGTAATAGCTGAGTGCTTTGAAGACAGTAATGGATGTGGAGTGTCCTGCACTCCTTCCCCAGACTGTTAGAAGCAATGATATAAGGAGTGTTGATGTCCTGTCACAGAGTAGCCCTTGTATTAAGTACATCAATAAAAGAGAGTGAAGAGTCAGTTCAAGCACCAGAGCCCTATGCCATTAGCTCACTTGCTACTTTTGTTCTGCACTGCTCCGAATATCTCTCTCTAGGACAAATTTATTATAGAAGAGGAAAGCTGTAAATAGTGTGATTATGAACCGGCCTGTTCTACTTCATCTTGGAGATAGGCATCAGTCTTTATTTCTCTTTCATTTAGCACAAGAGTTGTAATTACTATGTCCAGTTAAATAATGCATTTTTGCTGACCTAAAACTGTTAGTGGGAGATGAAAAGTTGAGTGTAGAGAAGGTCAGTGCAGTTGGCTACTGAAAGTTATGAGAGAATACAGTAAAGAACTACAGGAAGGGAGTAGGTTTTCCCCCTAATATGGCAAGGGCACTACAATGGGATGTCAAAAGCGTTCCCTGACAGCCAAGAGGGCCCACCTTGTCCTGGGGTGCATCAAGTGTGGCATTGCCAGTCGGTTGAGGGAAGTGATTGTCCCGCTCTACTCTGCACTGGTCTGGCCCACCTAAAGTACTGTGTGCAGTTTCGGGTGCCACCATATAGAAAGGATATCAAGCTACTGGACTGTGTCCAGAGGAGGCCAAAAAGCTGCTGAATGGTCTAGAGGGAAAGTCATATGAGCAGTGGCCTCAAAGTCCAAAAGTTTGAGTACTATACTCTATTCTCTGTCGGAAATGAAAATGTACCAACACTTGGATACAGTGAACACAGAAAAAGTTCTCTAAGTTGTGAATTAAACACTTTGTCATTATCTTTTTACTTATACAATCATTACACACTGAAACATGTTGCCCTCCTAACAACAGACTTCAAAAAACTAAAAACCACGTTCACAGAAATGCAGAGATTTGATAAAATAATTTACTAATATTTCCATGTAATATCATATGCAATTAATAAGATAAAAAGGTCACATGCCTATAATATTTTCTCTATATGGACATTGATGGTTTCTCAGTGAAGGAAATGTCGTTCCTATTTATTCAGTTGAATTACTAAGATTTAACTAGGATGCCTAACTTGCATGAGAATTAAAAAAGCAAGAAAAAAAGGACCAAGAACCAGGGCCCGGAGAGCAAATATTTGTTAGATTTAGAGCAGACTTGCCTAAAGCTTTTAACAGATTTGTCTTACGAAGAATGTAGCCCAAAAAAGTGGCTAAGCTCACAGCTGAACTGCATGGATGGCCAGATGTCCAATTCAAGTTGGTAAAGATGTACCCAGAAATTGCATAGTAAAAATTGCACTAGTAAATGAAATAACAGTTCTCATAGCCTGTTTTCCAGTGTGGATGACAAATGATGCGACATAGCTTGTGGTCATGCCTCTGAATTTTCCTCTCCCTTAAAATATGATGGCTTTTTCATACTGTTGTTATCTGTCCTTTGCTTATATTTTTTGCGAGCAATGCTCAGGCATTGGATGACAGAAGCTTGTATGTCATAGGAAAGCAAGAAGCTGCCAACCACGTGAAATGTAGAACCATGCTGATGACTGCAGAAAAGTGCCTGAGTGCATGTCTTGGTCCTGTTTAACTTGTTAGTACAGTATAAGTCTAAGATGAGAGCGTTAGTACAAACCCTGAAATCATATATATTCAAGTTTTAAAAAAACGCATGTGAATGAGGCTTCTAAGCTCCCATTAGTGGTCTCAGTGGAGACTGAGGAGCTGATCAGAGCAGTGTATATTAGAGCGAGCTGAATAGCTCTCTAGGTGGCAGTGATAATAATTATTTGGTCCCCACTGACTGCAGTTGGAGCTTATGTGCCTCTCTAATATGTTGATGTGCTTAATTCTGTGTCTCCAAAGATAGTTAATCTGCTTGGGAAACCAAACAGGGGGCCAGTTTCAGGCCAGTTTGAATATACTGGATTATATGTTCTCCAGTTGGAGTAAATCACTCGGAGAGTGCTTGACGCATCTATACTACAGACTACTCAGTTTGGGTATTATTTTTTGTGCAATGACAGAGAGTCTTTGTTATTAATATTGTTATTATTATTGTTCAGGTAAAAAGTGTTTGAAATAAGGTGAGGACAATGCTGTGGATTTCCCGGGAGTTGTTTTCATAACAACAGATTGACAGTCTCTACATCCAGGGAATAGAACAAAAGAACACTTATTCTAGTGCATTTAAATGCTAAAATGGACACCGAAACAAATAATCTCCCAATTCAGACCCCTAGCTCTCAGTGGAAGAAGGCAGTTGGCAAATTTCCAAACAGAAGTTAATTGGCATTTGGTTAGTGAAAATAATTAGGTATCTCAAATGAAATAGGGAGTGAGATAAATGTACGGTGTAAACACACAGAGACCTTCAGTCATGAGCCAAAAGTTACTTAAATAAGATGAATCTGGAACAAAATGTCTGACCATAATACATATATATTATGAACAAAATATATATGTATATGTAAGAAAAATATGAATTCTTGATTAAAAAATAAGGAAGGCTACAGAAATAACTTTCTGTTCTTCATTCTAAGGAAAGGCAAAAGATAAGGCAAACGATAACCAAATCGAAGGTGCTTGAGTTGCTTGTTTCTGCCTTCAAAAGCATAATTGAGATTATTGCAAAACATGAGCTTTGCTTTTGGTTTCTCCATGTGCAAGTAGAAAGTTATCAAAATGAATGACAATGGAATTTTTTACAGTGGCACCTGTCTATTCTTCTGTGTTTAATCCTCAGTTGCATCTTTAGTACACCTTGAGGATGCATTTGTATTTCTTTTATTTTGTAAAGAATGATCTTAAGGGATTCAGAGATTCTGCTCACAAAATTTCTAAAATTAATTTCAATTTAGTGCAGTGTATTTATATCAAATGATTTCTCTACCATACTGAAACCATTTTAATCAGATTGCATTTTACAATATTGAAAAGAAGCTCTTTCTCATCTGTGCTGCAATTTGATTTCTTTGTTCTTCCATGTCTGAAAATGAAAAATGTATCCTGTATTTATACCTTCAATAAGCAGTTAAAGAAAAGCTGCACTCCACAGTCAGCAAAATACTATTTTAATGATTCATAAGTAGGTATGTGTGTATTACCAGTTCCTAAATTCCAAAAATATTCCTAGAAAAGATCTCACACTCTAATTTTTCACCAGAAATATAAAAATGCATTTCTCTGTTATTATTAATGACGTCTACAATGTTGCAATAAAATAACAATTAAAAAACCCAAACAAGTCCCTCCCAGTAATTTTCCAACATCATATTCCTTTTTTCCCCACAAAACTGAGAATTATCTAAATCAAAATGGCTTGAAAAAAGCCACTGTCTTCATGGATGCTTTAGTCAGGATTTTTTGAGTTAAGGAATTAACTTCAATACTTAATTTTAAAATCTGATTATGCACAAGAAAAAATTTAAAAGTCAAAATAACCTCGTTTGTTGGATAACTTCCAATGTAGATACAGTCTAAAGATACGGTCTAAAGTGTTCTCAAAGTAAGGTTGATTTGATACTTAGACCTGAGAGATGGGATTTTTTTTCCTTATATAGCTATAATACGTCTTGTGGGAGTATTATTTTACATTTGAAATTTCCATTGGAGAAATAACACTTCCTGTGGGAACATTGTTACTCCTATAAAAATTTCAAAAGTAAAAGTTGAGAAAGAGAAAATGAAGAGAATCTAGACAACAGTAGAACAGCCATAACATCATAACACCTTATAAAATATATCAAGCAACTGGTTCAGGGACAAAATATGGGGAAAAAAATAAGTATGGTAAATTGATATATTTTCTGGGTATAGAACAATAATTTAAAATTATTTTCTCTATTGTTACTTTCTATTCCTTTATTTAAATACTTCCTATCTTGTCTTTATGTTTTTAACTGAAGAATCATCTTCTGGTACCAAGTATCAGAGTATCAAAAGTAGTAAGTGCTTCAATGCTATAGTATTTTTTTTCTTCTTCCATATCCCTTTCTTTTGCTCAGTCAATCCCTACTCTATATGATGTGGCTGTATTGTGCCTACAGGCTTGTTTTGGCTATCAAAATTGTGAAAAAATAATGTACTGTCATCTATGACTTTGTTGCATTAGATCTAAATGAAGTAAACAATGGTCATTCTTATCGATCAATTCATCACCAGTTATGCTGTACAACACATGAAGTCTTATCTACAGTTTCCCTTCATTATGGAAGATTTCTAGGTTAAATTGATAAGATCTGGATTTCAAAACATGTTGGCCAGTTCAGGTGTGATTCTGTTATGTTTTCACATGTAATTTCTGATCTGCCTGTAGTTCTCAAGGTCTTTAATCTATTGCCCATTCTTCTGAGATGCTTTAGGCTTTTAGATTACAGGATGGGCAGAAGTAACTTATAACCTCTGAGAGATGTGCAGTTTTTTTGAATGACAGATACAAACTAAACAGTTTGCTCTAAGGCATCTCAGATATTTACTAGATACCTATATATTGACCCTCAATTGCCCTCTGAAGGAAATATATTTCAGGGAACTATTTCCTTGAAGTTCAGAATATTAAATTTCAAAATTTTCTGCTATTTTTTTTTCACAACAGGAGATACTGTAAGGTATTTAAAACTCAAATTAGAGGAACTACAGTGATACATTTGTCAAGTCCAGACCCCTCCCCCGACACATACATGATGATCAGATGTGGCTCATTAAAAATGGAGTTCTGGAAAGTGAACTGAAGTAAAAATAACATTATGTGGTTAATCTGAACTATTTTCTTATTTTGCCTTAGAATTCAGTATATTAATTGTCTATTAGAGTGAAATTATTGATTCATGACAAAGGCAAAGATGTCTACATATATAAAACATATCAGGTAATATCATGCCTCTGTGGAAAAGGAAGTGCAGAGAAAGAGAGAGACAGGCAGATTAAAAAGAGGAAATAGAGAATTGGCAGAAAAAAATACAGTTTCATCTTTCCAATGGATCCCACGGTGAAATATGATACTTAAATCCCGGAAAATATGGGAACATTCATTCAAAATCTGGAGACTTCCCCCTTTATGGAGTTGATGCCGGCTGATCATGCTGCTATACAGCCGCTGAACATTCCATGAGGAGGATCTCTGTGCTACACAAGCCGTCACATGCTGGTTTCCTGAAGGAAATTCGCAGTTGGTCTCAGGAGTGCTAACCTCTCCCAGCCTCTGCCAGATTTCAGTGACCAGTGCTTGACCTCTTTTCCTGCGCTTGCGCAAAGAACGTTTTAACAGATGAGAAAATCAATGACCTTGTTTTGGTGCTTTTGAACTAGTTTCAACTACTTCTTCTCACAAATATGGCTTGAAAACTGTGTATAAGATAAAATCATAGGAAAAGTTTGTCTGTGGTTTGAAACACAGTCCTTGAAAACATTTAAGCCCTTTTCCTGAGAAAGCGGGTCATATACCTTTTGTCAATCACATCTGGAGAGCAAATGGATTCCTGAAAATCTTTATATATTAACGAAGTTTAGATCTGACTTTTGCAATGTTGTTTTCATTTTGTTGACAACAGCAGTATTTGCTAAGCTGTAGCGAAAATGCTTTTGCTCCTTTTTTAAAAACTAAAATCACGTCTCTAGTGTTATTTTATGCACCTTGAGGTATCGTTATTGACCTCAAATTGCTGTTTCAGAAAGTATGAGTCTCCCATAAGTTATGTTTCAAATCTATGGGTCCTACATAGGTATCTCAAAAAATCCTGCAAAGTCTTAAATGACACTAGATTCTTATATTTAGTCACTAGTCTCCCCAACATCACAGTCTGTAATTCCTGATGAATGTAGATGTATGTAGGTACATAAAACCTCACATATATGTATGCACATTTGCAACACATGATTACTAATTTTACAGGATTTCATTCAACCCTTTCCAAGCAACTAATGAAGTAATCACAAAAAACAGTTAACATTACAATTAATTTTTTTCATAACATTTTCATAAACATAATAGAATGCAGAGAAACTCCTTCCATAGCTTATTTTTATAAAATTTTCTAACTTACTGCATCCAGGGAAATTTGAAATCAAAATAATATTATTAATATTGATATTAATCTCATTCCTTACAACAAAAAACTCTGTATTTTTTAAAAAACAAAATAATTCTGTTTTACAAATTTTTTTACATATTTTTATTTTTAATTTGAGAATGACCTCATTCAAGACAGATTTTATTTTTTAAAATTATGTATTTTTCAGCATTTATGAACCAGTATTCTCCTTTTTTATACTGAGGAGAAAAAAATAAACCACAACAATCCAGCACCTTAATAACATTAGCAAATATACGAGTAATCAGCAAATTTATTCACAGATATGAAGTGCAACAGATTTATGCATATGTATCCCCACTGGATTCACTACACCTACGCAGGTAAAAAGAAGGAGGTAGAGAGAAAGACTGACAGATTTAAGTGACGCATCTTATATACACAATCCCAGTCTTCATAACCTATAACCTTATATATTTATAAACTTAGAATTTATGAGTTCATTTTCAATATTAATAAATACCTACATTGGTTGGAAATACTACAGTTTAAACTTTTATGTTGTTTTGTCATGATGTCTCCTGATTAAACTTTTCCTGTAACAGAAGAGAAAAAATGCTGTATGGCTAACATTGCCTATTAGAAGAAGAACTCATAGATTTGGTATTTTATAATTGCTATATATTATAATTATATTATATATATATGATTATAATATATATTTTACTATATCTTTATTTTATTTTTTTAAAAATTTAATCTTTTCTTATGACACATGTCGCTAATATCAATGTATAAAGGTCTATCTTGTTTTTTTAAATAAGCCAATAACTATGGAAAGAAATAGGGACTTGAACTCTTTTTTTAAGATGAATTTCACAATATTCTAAATTCAGTGTCCTTCATAGGTATCATACAGACTTGTTACCTTTATGTCCTTACATATAAGAATGCTTAGTCTATATGATACAAGAACTCAAGACATGAAGGAAAGCGCTATTCTTGTCCACTTCACATACTTTCAAAGGGTGATAGAGGTACCATATCTGTAGGGGTTTGTGAAAATACATAAACTTTTTCCACGTGGTACAATCCACAGTTACTTCAATAGCAAATCAGACCCTGAAGGTATCACCTAGCTTCCAACTCATACCAGTTTAAAATGAGTAATAATAAAGGTCATAATAATTAGTCCCCAGGAGCTAGCTTTATCTAAGTAATTGACTTGTAAAAATACTGCACTAATAAGAAGTGAGTCATAGTGATATAACCTCAGGCACAATATAGTTAGGTCTTTTTGTTCCTACGAATGAGGATGATCTGGTTACACATAGCAAGAAAATATCTACGGTCTTTGCAATTTGATTTTCAGATCATAGCTTGGTAAATATGTATCAAGTGGAAAAAGTGCAATATTACATAAATCTGTCCTTTGGTAATACAATGTACTCCTGAAAGAGATAGTATGTACGTGTTCTCCCAGGAAGAGTGCCCACAGAACTTTTCTTCTTATCTGGAGACACCACAAGTATCTTCAAGTGGTACTTGAAAAACTTTGTGTTGTCAGTAGTGTTAGTGATACAAACTATTAAGAGGAAACCAAAGTAGATATAAGTTTCTAAAAGTATCAAAAAGTCATAGGAGTCACTACTTAAATATTTACTGAATATCAGCATTGCTGGTGTACCTAACATTTAAGTACTTTTTGATCTTCTGCTAGATAAAAGAAGGGGAAGGGAACTAAAACCAAACACACACACCAGCCTTTGGGCTGCAACTAAGTGTGTCCTATGGATTTTCAAAATGTTTTGATGTTATTTTTTCTCAAAAAACTCCTGTAATTCTTAGAATGGAAATGTTCAGAATGTAAGTTAACTATAATTTTAACATATTTCCAAGTAGATGCCTCAAACTGAGAAAATTATTAGGTGTTCTGTTTATTTTCATGAATTTTTTAAACAAATATATAAAATAGGATTTTCTTTAAATGATAGATGGACTCACAATATACCATGATGAACAGCAAAATTATTTTTTTCATAAGACAAATAATGAAAATTAAAATTAAAGGTAGGTGATAAAGTCAGTTCCTTTGGTAAATAATAGAAAATTAAATGAAATGCAGGGTAGATTAGACAGTGTGGAGAAGGGGAAAAGGCTGCTGAAGAGAAGGTTAAGTATTTGCACATATCACTTCATAAATAATATCAATTACCTCATAGAGTCAAAAAGGTATACTGAAAGTACATGCAATATGTTTCCTTATGTTTTGAAATTTAGAAAAAACAGATGCTATTTACAAGTATGATGTAATGGTCAACTTAGAATGTTGTAATACTTACTGAGAATACGGATTTCTATTACACCGATAACCTCTCTGTAACTGCTAGGATCATCTAGCATTTTCTACAGATATAACATGTAATGAGTGTTCTGAGAGATTATTTATAACATAAAAAGTTGCACAATTTCTGAGGGCGAAGAAGATTTGTGGATTAAATCTCTTTCATTAGTTAAATAGATGAGACATTGATTTTAAAGCCTGACAAGCTTCTACATTTCTTTCTTGTAGCACTTACCTGTAGTTCCTCAATTTCTTTTCCCCAAAGTGGATTGCATTCAGACTAATCACAGAAATTTTTCAATGTAACCAATATCACCTCTAAAATCTACAGTCTCCACATTTCTTTCTATGCTATTAAAATTATCTACTTGAAATCGTATTTTGAAAACTGATTACTTTTTCCAGTTTCAATGGATGAAAGGAATATATATCAAATGCCTCTTTGTAGAACTACTAGGACAGTCAGCAATCACCCAAAAGAACCCCAAAGACCATAAAATAAAACAGATAAAAACACCACCTTATTCATTAGATCTGAGTTCAGGCATGATCAGGACACATTTAGTCCGCAGTGAATGAGGTAAAATGAGGAAGTTTGCATTGTTGTTTAAGCATGGCCATATATCATATAGGATTTTCCACCTTTTGCTAAGTTAGTGATGATGAACTAACCACTGCATATGTGATGAACTAACCACTGCATAACCTAATGGGACAGGTTAACATCACAAGGAAGCTGATAAAAACACATTCTGCAACTGCTATATGGCTTCATTCCTGCTTTAGCAATCAGATGGTCACTAGCCAATCAGGTATATATGTGTATTTCTGTCTTAAATTTGTTGCGTATTTGCCATTTACACATTTTAGAGTTCAATACAAGACTCTGAGTCTTGTGGTCAAGCTACTTTTTACCTACTTAATGTTCACCTATTCAGATAATTTATTTTGAAATAGACTACAAAGATATGGAAGACTGTGCCAAAAGCCTCCCTAACCTTAAGATAAGTTGTATCTGCTCCTATGGACATAGACTGTTACTGCTAAATCCAGACGTTTCATAACAGAAGACAGTAAAGTTAGTTGGATAAAATTTGTGCTTGCCAAGTCCATGCTGGCTGTTCTTAGTCATCATCACTGCAGGGGAGATGGACTAGATGACCTTCACTGTCCCTTCAAACCCAAAATATTTTATGATTCTGTGATATCTGTTTTGGCCCTCACATGCTCATAGATGGCCTCCATGTTCTATCAGCTTCCCAGAGGCTGAGTTGTGGCTAACCACCAACCTGTAATCTGCCAGATCCTCCTTGCACTTCTTGAAGCTTTTCTTTCATTAGGAAACCTGCCCCAAACACCATGATGTTTCAAAGGTGACCATGTCTTCATAGCAACATTAGCCACCTCCCTTAGAACTCTTGGTTGTTATTTCATCTAGACACAGAAAATCTACTGGGATCTCTTCAAGGAGTTTAAGAATACCTACTAACCTAAAAACATAGCTGGAGAAAACTCTGACTCTTAACAAGTCTTAACAGTTTCTAACACATTGTATTATCTGTTCTTGATCGGAGGGTGCTTTGAGTTTATATTCCAGCTGACTTCTGATGCGGGAGGAGCAAGCATGTTTCCAGCAGGTGCTAGGGAGAGGCCTATATTTTAGTGCCAATCTAGAGGACAGTTAGCTGTGTAGTTTCTGTAGCAGTTACAAAATGTGCTTAGGGGTCTTTTGCTGAGCTAGGAGAGATGGAGTTTTTGCTTGCAGATGGACATTGATAGATGACCTTTTTTTTTTCAAGGGAAGCTGTTGCTGGAGGAATTCAGCAGATTGCATGCCAGGTCAAGCACGGACCTTCTCTGAGACCTTGAAGCTTACAAAACCCTTGAATGTCTCAACTATATTCTGTTTATCCAGCTAGGAAATCAAGTGGTGGTGAAGGCTGGAAACTTGCCACTTCTGGTAATAGCAGGAAGGTTCCTGTTTTACCTGTAGATCCGCTACAGTGAACAGCTTCAGTGTTCTTGTAGGGGGGCTTGTGGCTTTCTCCAGTGACCTGTCTGAGCCATAGAGCAGTATCAGGAGCTAGAGGACTATAAAATCATTTATATCTATTATGAAGAGATAGCCCAATAGACTGGAGTGTTGTGATGAATAGACAAAGACACTTCAGTGTGGGCAGGCTGAGAAGTTGAGGAAGAGTTTAAGTGAGATCAGTGGGAATGCACAGAGCTCTCCCTAGGGATGGGTGACAAGCCATTTGAGTGTTGGGATCAGTCCTTCCTTTCTATTCAGCTCTAATGAGAGCAAACCTTGAGTACCAGGTCCTTTTGGGCTTGCTTGTACAAGCAGGATATAGAATGGATCACAGAAAAATAGAATGGTTTGGGTTGGAAGGGACTTTAAAGATCATCTGGTTCCAGGACCCTCCCGCCATGGACAGGGACACCTCTGACCAGACCAAATGGCTCAAGGCCCCATGCAATCTGGCCTTGAACACTTCCAGGAAAGGGACATCCCTAACTTCCCTGGGCCACCTGTGCCAGTGTCTCACCACCCTCAATGTGAAGAATTTCTTCCTAATGTCTAGTCTAAATCTTTCCCCTTCCAATTTAAAGTCTTTTCCCCTTGTCCTATCACTATTTGCTCCTGTAAAAGTCCCTCCTCAGCTTTCTTGTAGGCTTCTGATACTGGAAGGCTGCTGTGAGGTCCCCCTGGAGCCTACACTTTTGCAGGCTGAACAACCCAGACTCACTCAGCCTGTCCTCATCACAGAGGTGCTCCAGCCCTCTAATCATCTTTGTAGCCGTCCTCTGGAACTTCTCCAACAATTCCATATCCTTCTTATGTTGGGAATTCCAGAATCAGACACAACACTCAAGGTGGGGTCTCACAAGAGCAGAATAGAGGGGGAGAATCACCTCTCTCATCCTGCTGGCAATGCTTCTTTTGATGTAACCGAGGACACGGTTAGTCTTCTGGAGTATGAGTGCACATTGCCAGTTCATGTCGAGCTTCTCATGAACCAGCACCCCAAACACCTCTGCAGGGATGCTCTCAATCATATCATCCCCCATCCTGTATTGATACCAGGTATTGCCCTGACCCAGGTGTAGGACCTTGCGCCTGGCCTTGTTGAGCCTCATGATGTTCATACAGGCCCATTTCTCCAGCTTTTCCGGGTACCTCTGGATGTTATCCTGTCCTTCTGGTGTGCCCACTGCCCCACTCAGTTTGGTGTCATTTGCAGACTTTCTTAGGGTGCACTCTATCTCTCTGTCTATATCATTAATGAGAATATTAAACAGCACTGGTCCCGGTATGGACGTCTGAGGGACACCACTTGCTACGAGTCTCCATCTAGACACCAAGCCTTTGACCACTACTCTCTGAATGCAACCATCCATGGTATCACAAGACAAGTGTTCTTTGGATATCTGACAATAAAATGTCAACAGGACAAGTCTAATCAACTCTTATGTAAGTTGACAATCAATATATAATTAAGCTTGAGTGGAACACAAGCAATCTAAGCATAAGGGAAAAGATGAAAGCTCACTACCTGTGTAGGCAAGGTACAACACAATTAACAATTAATCTTACCCACTGACGAGCAATAGTCGTGGAAATTGTCAACCATTCATGTTCTACAACATGACAGAAGGATTTTTCTGGGCAGTATTCCCGGACCAGCCAATGAGAGATACTCTGAGTTAGCATTGGGTACCTTGTTGATGGGATTGCACCTTCTCTGTTCCATCATATGATTGACAAGTTGATATATATACATCCTTTATATACAAAGCTGGACATGTGTTGAAAGGTTGGTGATCCACAAATAGTTACATGTGGTTGATTACAGGTTTCTTTATGTGAGCTTGTCCCTGCTGTTGTGCAAGTAGTGCTAGCATATAATATAAACACTTCCCATTGTCCCATGCCATACCTGAGGTCAGGACTGTCTTTACCATGCATGGTTATAATGGAATGAGTGCAGTGAAGGGCCATGAAGACGATTATGGTTTTGAAGCATCTTTTATGTGAAAAAAGGCTCAGAGATCTAAAACTACTTACTGTGGAGAAGGAAAGACTCAGGAGATATTATCAACGTATAAGAGTTAACAACACAAATTCAATTACAGCAAATCACATTTAAGCTTAAGAAATAGATGATTTTTTTCTGTAAGGATACCTAATGCAGGAGAAAGATGGCTAACAAGGTTGTGAAGTGTCCATATTTGGAGGTAAAGATATGGTTTGTACCTATTTGATATTCTAAATTCCTCCTCAAACCAATTGAGTGTATGCTTAAAAACACCTATTGTATCACAAACAGATGTAGCCATAAAATAGGGAGAAAATTACAGACTAAAGGCATGGAAGAATGTATTATGATTTGGAAAAGTGAATTAGATTAAACTGCCCTTTTTTGTCTAATAATTGGAAAACCTATCTCAGTGTCCTAATATTTTAGGTTTTGCAGGCCAAACTGTAACAGATAATGAAAAGTACAGATTCTCGTTTGAAAAAAAGTTTTTTGTCCGACACACTGTGATTCCCAGTTCCAGGCCATCAAGAGCAATCCAAAACTGAATATGCATTTTCTGAAAAAAGTATAAAAAACCAATGACATTATCAAACAATCAAATTTGGAATTGATGTAAGGTCCATTTTTATTTCAAAACAAATTAACAGAAATGGAAATGTTGAATCGGCATGTATGTAACTTCATAAATGCAGAAAGGGCTAGTTGCTCTGTATAATGGCGAATGAAAAGGGATGAGGCATTTTTTACTTCTTTAACCAGAATTATTTACAATGCAAGTTGTCATCTGGCTAGAAGAGATAATGATTTGATTTTGTTATGTTAAACACTACAGAAAATCTCCAACTTAAAAATGTATTAACTGCTACAGAAAACTATATATCTTCAATTTACTTTAACTTTTCAGAATATTTATTTGATTATATTAGTCCTGATTAATGGGAAAAAAAATCAGAAAAGTATCTTCTCTTTCTTTATTAGGCAATTCCAACATTTAAAATCATTATAATAACAATTTACCCAACTTTAATGATTTTAACTCTGCAATGTATTCAGCTTGGCAAAAGTAAAAGACAATTTTTGACAGTGGATATAGAAAACATGACATTAACTCCCAATAATTCCCCTTTATTAGAAATACCCTAATTCAGTAGTGCATGCATTTTTCTCATATTTTGGAAGTATTTTTTTTCCTTACCTTCTGCATTAGACTACCTTCAACAGAAACTAAACTAGAAAATCCTGTCTATCTGGGGTACAAGGTATGAGTTTAAAAATTAATATTACTTTGTATTAAGATGATGAATTAAAGTGATAATTAAGCATAAAAAGAAGTTAAACAGAAGAAAATAAATAATCATAAACTTTTAATTGCAAGGAAAGCATTTCTAAAAAGTTGTACTTTGGATCTTGTAAAAATATTCTTTTGGTTAACACGGCAACCAAACAGTGAAAAATTCTTCACTAGTAAGCCCACTGGACAAGCAGTTCATATGCAATATGTACACTATGTAATGAATTTTAGGAACTATGCAAGAAAAAGTGATATCGTTTTACGAATAACAGTGTTTTGTTTTAAACTATTCTCTTGTTTCATCTTGTGGTCTAGTGTAGGGTGAAAAAACAACTTAGGAATCTAGATATGCTGAAAATCAAAACTTGACTTTTAAATTCTGTGCAGTTATTTTAGATGGAATAAGAATTGTAAATCAGTAAAATGTGCACCTAAGAAATTTCAGTCTTGTTTTTAAGTACATCTATTCTATTTCTTCTGCTTTTTTTTTTTTTTTTAAACTATTCTGAAAGCAATCATGAAATAAAGATATTGACAAAACAGGGACTCTAGTCAGTTATACAAGCTCACATACACGGTTCAATTCAATCCTACAACATCAAAATACTAGGTGCACATTCTTAGCTTGCAGATTCTCTGTAACGTAACAAATGCTAAACAAATTAGTGGTTTTGCTTTAGTTAAAAATTGAGCCACAATCTTCTTGCCAACAATCTGCTCAAAAAAAATAGTTTCCTTGCTTGTGCTTAACTTTGAGAGCCAACTTGACCTTAAACAACGTGTGCATGAAATTGCTTCATAAAATGTGAGGTATCTGTCAAGACAAATGTAAATGGAAATTACGATAACCAAAACAGAGTTTATTCTTCAAGTCATAAGAATTCTCAGGAATTATAACCCAATGGGCTTATTTTTTCCAAGGTTATTTCACTAGCAAATAAAATAATAAAAAACTACATGATTAGTCTCTGTGTTCATACACCCATGATCAAAGATGCAAAATATATATGTATATAGACAGATACATAGATAGATACATAGACAGATAGATGGATGGAAATTTCTAAGTCTGCATAAAATGTACAGTCATCCTTGGAATCCTCTATAAAAATGTGTCAGGTTATGAATACATGAAGAAGGGAAATAAGCTAATGGTAAAGGACATTTATATCTGACCTTTCTCCTTTACCTCTTTATTAGAAATACCCCAATTCAGTAGTGCATGCATTTTTCTCTTATTTTGGAAGTATTTCTTTTCCTTACCTTCTGCATTAGACTACCTTCAACAGAAACTAAACTAGAAAATCCTGTCTATCTGGGGTACAAGGTATGAGTTTAGAAATTAATATTACTTTGTATTAAGATGATGAATTAAAGTGATATTTTTAACTATGAAATTTAATTATTTATTTAAAAACTTATTTTGAAAGCAGACAGGGTTTTTTTTTTAAAAAAAGCACATAAACTTCAGAGCTTTAGTTGGCTCCCAACCTGCACGTGTCTTTCCTTTAAGACAGCATTGACATGAGAATGACAACGGCTTTTCAACATCTACAGTATTAGTGGTTTAATACACCATTTCTGTAGATTCCTGCTATTCCTCTCTTTTATTCCACAAAAGGAAGAGTAAAGAAAATAAAATTGTTTATTGTTTCTATCTCTCAAAAAGCATCAATTTCTGAGTGTATCGTTGCATAAAAAATTTTGTTGAGAATGGAATTTAAATTAAATATAACTAGTTTATCAAATAGATAGTTGGAAATAATTGGCAGGCATCTGTTAACTCAGAATTGAATTCAGCCTTGGACAGCACTGCAAAATTATTTATCTGAAGAGTTACTTGTACAGTGTATAGGGTTTTTTTTAATGGAAACTGCATGAAGCAAGAAGAAAGGAAATGAAACAACGAAAATACCTGTAATAGCTTTCAACTTTTTGATCTTCTGTAAATCTTTGTCTTTGGAATTCTGCGTGATGGAAGGTGTTTAAGTAAATTGATTCAAAACAACCTTTCCTTTCTGAAACAAAACTAGTTGCAAAATAGAATTATTTAGTAAGACTCCACATTTAATTCATTTTTCCTAGTGTCTCACAATTATTAAATGTTTGTGAAATATATGATAACTCTAGAAAAGGATTTTTTGTGGTTTTTAATGTAAGTAAATTTATATTACAAGGATATATTTTTATTCTGTGTATTCTCACTCTTCTGATTATTATTAAAATTGAAGCATGGTGCTGTAGCAGTAAAACCACCAAACTTTCAGAACGTGACTTAACATGCATGCCGAAGTTCTTTTCGTATGTTAAATATATACACAATATAAATGTATGAATCATCCTTCCAAACGTTAGTACTCTAAATGAAAAAAACAGGAATTTTCTCAGCTCTATTTTTCTCAAAACCAAAATATTATAAATATTATAGCCAGCCTCTGACTTCCTTTAATTACTTTGCCTACCATTTCTTTGTATGCTTATTCTGCAATTGACACAATTACAATCTGTCATTATAATATAATTACTAGTTTCTTTAAGGCTTTAGTAAGGCCTAGAAGTATGATTGTATTGCATTTTAATTCTTGTGACACATGCCTCAAAGATTCAGGAACTGCTTTTCACATTGTGTGTTGAACATCAGGACCAAAATATCTTCAGTTGTCAGAATATTTTGCTCTGATTTCTCGAGGGGACTCAGGGACTAACTGTAATTGACACAAGTGTATGTGTTCTAGACAGGAACTTAGAAGAGACAAAAGTGTTGAGAGCTTCCAATTTGAGAATCTGGAAACTACTTGTATAGCATATGTGTGCACGTCTATATATATATATAGTATATATGGAAAGTATAGTTTAATAGACCATTTAATAGGACTATGTGAAGAAAATTTACAAAACTGTTTTTAAATATTTGTCTTTAAGTTTGTAGTTTTGTAAAAAATTATACATCCAGGATTTTAAAATGCTACAATTGCTTTTGAAAAATATTCATTACGTTATTTCATTTGATGTTTTGGTTTCCGATGTTTTGGACTTTTTTATTTGGGGGGGGTGGAGGGTGGGGCAGAAATCACCCAAAAAACACCATCACCATCACCGACCCCAAACCTACCACGAGAGTAATTATTCAAGCTGAGCAAAATGAAACATATACACATGACATTTAAATATAAAAATTATTCTCCATTTGAATAGAATTGCCACATTACATTTCTTGGTAAATGAATTTCACATAGCAAAGCCTTCGATCAGTGAGTTGCTGAATAATAGAAGAACAGTTGTTTTAAATTTCTACTTGGATTCATCATCCATAGTGAAAGCTAAGTAGCATTTTTAACATAGGAATTTTCACAATAAAAATATCTGGCTGATATTAAACTTTGAAGTTATATGAGCTCTCTTCACTCTTTAAAAAGTACTCAGAATATCAAAGATGCAAGTAGTTCTCAAAAGAAACAAAGGAAAAAGTCGATGAGTTTTCTTTAAAACCTTTCAGACTAGTGGGTGTACAGCTGTTCATCATAGCACTTAGGATTAATTGTTTTGGCATTATATTAGGAACAAAATTCCAATACAAACCATAAATATATATATATACTTTAGAGTTCTTTAATGAAGATATTAATTCCACATTGCCATTTACACATGTTCACAGGGAAAAGATGTCAGCTGGGAACTTGGAGCAAGATTTGAAAGGATGTATTGTGGGATGCACACATGAGCTGAGGGAAATGGCTAATATCTCTGTGAGGTTATTCTTGATTACCTCCAAACACATGAAGGAGGAGAAGGTGACTGGGACTTGTCAGCAATTAGATGACTGGTTCGGTAGATGGAAGAAGAGCAGTGGATGTTTTTTATCTTGACTTTAGCAAGATTCTCATTACTGTTTCTGCTGACAAGCTGAAGAAGTGTGGACTAGGACAGTGAACATCAGTGCAGATATCAAATTGCCTGCATATCAAGCATTAATACTGGGGCCAACATCTTAACGAACTCGACGATAGGACAGAATATACCCTCAGCCAGCCAATTGAGACTAGTAGCTGATACACCAGATGCATCGAGCACCATTCGGAGGGATCTCAACAGGCTGAAGAAATAAGATGAGAGGAATCTCATGAAGCTCAACAGAGGGAAATGTACAGTCCTTTCACTGGGGAGATGTAACTCCATGCATCAGTATACAACAAGTGTAAATCAGCTGGAAAGGAACTCTGTAGTGAAGGACCTGGAGGTTCTGCTGAACGCCAAGTTGACCACAGGTTACCAGTCCACCCTTGTGACAAAGAAGACCAACAGCCTCATAGAACTAGGAAGAGAATTTGATTAGTCCTTTCTATTTCCGATATGATCATTCCAAATAAAGTTACGGTTACACAAGCAGATCAAAAAAATAAGATCCATTTTTTTCCTGTGGCACAGGGTAAAACACTCCTTGTTTACATCCTTGTCACTTACGATCACATTACTTTGCGTTGCTGAGGAAAGCTGCAAACAGAAAAATTAAAAATTTTCATTGACATCCTAATTTTTAATTTATTAACTTTGGCAAATTTTCATCCTTTTTTAAAACTGTTTAAATGTAGATATTTGTATTTAATTAGTAAAATAGACTGTTCAGAACAGTCTGGTATGTGTGCAGACTAAAGAAATACGTCTAATGAATATACATTTCCTGCTGCAGGTAAATGAAAATATTAAGATAAGCTATTTTACCAAAATATGAAATACAATATATAAAATACTAGATTCAAGCTTCCAAACTAGAAAGGGTACAAAGAATATACTTCTCATTTTGGTTTTATATATTTAAGTCTTTTTGGTATTCCTTATTTATTTTGTTTTAAAGAGCAAGTAGTAAATAAAGAAGCTCAGCTGAAACTTTTCTAAAGCACGGAGGCATTCTGTTACTACAGCAGTTCAGTACTTTGGAACGTGTGATTATTACAGCTTTTATGATTGAGATTTGCAAATCACAAGTAAGCATCTTGAAAAAAAGAACTTGAATTACTCCATTAGAATTCCAATGGACTTTTGAAATGTTCTTACAACTGTGAAACAATTCCAATTCGAAAGTTTGTGTTATTAATCTAATAATCCGCTGCAACTCGATTAGATTGTCATCTGATAAGAGCGAAGCGTGTAAGTGAAAAGTGATGTGCTGCATGTAGCTCTGGTGAAACAGAATGACATAAGTTAAGGACAAGTTCCATAAGTTACTGAAAGGGGGAAGAGCAAGAGTAGAAAGATGTGTGGAAAAATAAATAGTCTTTTTTTCCCCTAGTAATTATTTGACAAAATAGCTTAAATATTGACAACAATCCTGTGAAACAATAACTGATTCTTTGGAAGGAATGCCTTTTCATAAAGTTTTGTGTATGAAAGTAAACTATCCTTTGCAACCCCTCCTGCCTCTTTATTTTCTGATATTTAGAATAAGCCTGAGATGTATGAAGCTTCAGTAGTAAAGCTGTATTATGAATAACTATGGTAGAATATTTGATTAACTAAAATAATGAATTAAGTATCACATTTATGATTTCTGTTCTCTCCAATGTCACTTCCTCTGAAGTGTAGACGTATTCAAAATATTAATCCTTAAAAAAGATTTGAAGGTCTTTTAAAACTTACTTGGCTTATCTTATGCTTGGTTCTACTGGAATTATCCTGCTTATATACCCACTGCTCACCTCCAGCTGATCAGTGCCCAGCAAGTCCCTAAGCAAATGCCCTCCTGGGAAACTTCTTCCTCCCTGGCAGTTTTTATTGCTTAGCACAATATCATATCATATGAAATGTCTGTTTGGCCAGCTGGGGTCCCTTCCTAACTGTTTATGCACACTCTTTGCTAGTAGGGCAATGTGAGAAGCCAAAAAGGCTTTGACTCCGTGTGAGAACTGCTCAGTAATAGCTAAAACAACCCTGTCTTATTAAACCTGTTTCAATCACAAATCCAAAACGTAGCTCTGAACAACCCGCCTATGAAGAAAATCATCCCAAACTAAACAAATACATTTTATCAGGTCTGTGTTTAGATAAAGAATCTGATATTATGAACACAAAAGTTATAATCTGTACAGGTCTTTTTGCTCATCTCAGGTTTATCAGTAGAGGATAAAAATCACTTCCCAAAATAGGCCACTGAAGACTTTCAGAAAGCTGAGTAGAGCTCTGAGAACAATATGGCATCCGTTTAAACTATGTAGTCAAATGCTTTAGGCACCCTACTGAACTCTGGATAGAAATAGTAAATCTATTACAGAGGATAGATTGAGACTGTATCTCTTATTCAAAAAGTAAATTCATCACAGAATTCCATAAATTTCTTACCAAAATGGAAAGTGTAAACAATCCTATATGATTAAGCTCAAATATCTCTGTTTACCTATCTTTGAGTTTTATTTTCCCTGTAGTAAAAAATACATGAACTCATCTTCTGATTGTGCTCATAAAAAGCTTTTATGAAATCTACACAAAGAAATCAACATCTAAAAGTTCAGAACTTCATTAAGTATAAGTAACACAATTCCAGCAAGTCAAACGTGCCTGAATATTTTCAAGACCTCAAATCTTTAGTAAATTCAATACTATGACATTTGTAAGACAAATACCCCTCTATAGAACTAAACTGCTCTCCATTCACTACTTTAGTGATGAGGTTCTTATTCATATTCTTATCATTGTAAATATTCTCAGAAAAGGATAATCTTGATAAGCAACTTAAAAGAGATCTGTCAGTTTGAAAATGTAATGGATCTGATACACAACCCCTACATCGTTTATTCATATTTAAATATTGGTTTTAACGCTTGTGGGGGTTAGTGTTGAGACATAGATATAGCAGCTTAAAAGTCAAATAGCTTGCTCTTTCATGACTGATGAGTGAGTTTATAGTGAAATTTCCTGTAACAAGGAAGGCAATCAATAGTTCTCAACTCAGATTATTTTGATTATTTCAGCTCATGCAAGTGAGGTGTGGAAAATGGATGAAAAATATACTCTGTGGTTATAGCTATTGCACTGCATCTCTCACAATTCACTAGCTATGGTTATAACAAGGAATTTGAATTTAATTAAATCAACTGAATTTTATTTGAGATATCAATAGTCAAAATTGTATTTTTTCTTTTTAAAAAGAGTTTGAGGAGGTCAAAATTATTAATGTTTAGAGGGATAAAATATTTTAATTTTTTAATTTAGAGAGATATATTTCTAAGACAAAGTCACAATATAATAAAAAATAATTCAGATCAATTTGAGTATAGAGTTGATAATTAGTTTTGATGATTGAATAACAGAAAGGATGTTTTTAAAACTACCATAATTGGGTGTATTAAAGACAAAACCACACAGAGTTTGTAAACTAATATTTTAGAAAGAACGAGTAATTTGAAATCAGTGGTGAACTAGACAGGTTCCATGTCTGGTTTATAGTCAGACTTCATGATCTCAAAGATTTTTTCCAACCTAAATGTTTGTTTTTTTCCTATGGTGAACTTTCAAATGTATTGTATACAGTAGTGTGAAGGATCCTTGGTTTTCTTGTATGTAGAGATGTCTTAGTTTAAGGAAACTGTCTATCTGGACTAAACAGGAGGCCTCTTCCCAAAAACCACCACAGCCTTTGAAATTATTAGACTTTAAACAGAAAATGTATAGAAAAGGGTCGCAGTTCTTAACTACAGATATATATATAACCAAAACCAGAACAGAAATAACAGCAACACTGCAACCAAAATCTTTTAACAAATTAAGTTCTATCCCTGCTTCTTTTGACACAGTTATATTTACAGACAGCAGGACACAGTGTCACACTCGGGTAGGCAGTGAGTCCCTCTGCTTGTCCTTTTGTCTGAAAACGTTAGAGGAGGTGGGTTGAAGGGAGGTAGGGTAACAGCTCCTCTGCAGGATGTCAGCCCCCAGGGAGTCTGCAGCAGTTCCAGGTAGTGATGATTGCTCTCTCACCAAAGCACAGCACAGAGCATGTTGGGTTGGGACTGAGCCAAGGGAGCTCCCTCCAAGATGCCTCCACCAGCCCAGTAAGATGGTGGCTCTCATTCACAGCAGCTACCGAACAGAAAAGTGACACCAACTGGAAGAAACCTCTCATCCCCGCCCCTCCCATTCACCCAGCCATCAAACTGGAACCCCGAGTAATCAAACCACCCCCCTGCCACCTGTCCTGGCTCCCAAACCCCCTGTGTTGGCAAGAGAGAAAAATTCCCCAAAAGATTTTGAAGCTATAACAGAAGAATACAACTCTAACGAAAAAGAATTATTGTCTGCCTTAGTCCATTCAGTTTTAAATGAATACCTAGGAATGCAAATAAAGCAAAAATGTCATTAAAATCTGTGCAGATATCCACTTGCAATCCTTTCCTTTCTCTTGACTTCCCATCAGAATAACAGCCCACTAGTTCACAATTTAATGCTCTAGTGTCTCTGCATTTTAATTCACAGTTGTCAGGCTGGTAACAGTCAGTTCTAAAAGCCTCTAAACCCTAAATCTCCAAGACCAATAAATCTTTATGTTTCAATCCACAAACCAACAGTTTCTTATTTCTGTCAGATATTAGGTGGTAATTGTCTAGAGTGCACCGAGTACTTTTACTTCAGTTACATTCTCTTGTCTCTATTTCTAAGGTGTTGTCAGCGTCAGGTCTTGCTGTTTTAGAGTGAAATGGACAGAATAATAAAAAAAAAAAAAAGGAAAGAAATAAAACCAATCATATATGCCCCCAATTGGACTTCAAGATATTTTCTTTGTGTTTTATTTGTAAAAACCCAAACCATGACATACATTGCTATATACAAACATGTGCATATTAAACTCTGGCTCGTCGCAAGTGTAGCTAAATAATGTTGGGGTTTTGCTCACAGAATGCTGAAGTTGCCTTTCTATACTTAGCTGGTAATACAAAAGACTTAACAGAACTAAGTCAATAATATGTCAGGAATCACAAATCAGGAACTTCCCTACTTAGTTTTCCCTAGTAAGTGGTCCAGTAAACATTCTCCTCAGAGTATTCTTATTGTAATTGTGTAAGTATTTCACAAGTATCCTATTGTAATGCTAATATGCTCGCTTAGCTTGATGATGCTTAGTTCTCACTTTGTATTTTTCCTCTCTCAATTTTATGAGATAATAGTTAATAGGTCATTGAGAACAGAATAGAAAGAAGGGTAATTAAAGATTTGAAGATATACCCTGAATATAAGGAACTGCCATTTGGATTTTCATGAAGGATAAAGTGTGCAAGATTTATCTGATGTAAACATTTTCCTAAGTAAAAGTTGAAAATTCTATACACTTTTTACACAAGTGATTTAAACCTAGTAGTAAGCCTTCTCGGATATCAAGTCTTTAGGTTTGTCTTGCAGATTTTATAATTATTTCTCTTTAAAGTGATGTTGATGGAACTAAGAAACGAACTTTTTTTTTGAGTATCCTTAGATTAAGTTTAGAGTGGATTAAGGAACTGTAGAACCATGATCTTAAAGAGTGATTATGCAGTATGATCTAAGATATATTGTGATAAACTATCGTTCTCCTAAATTTATAGGATCTTGGGTAGGTTGGAAGTGACCTCAAGAAGTGTCCATTCCAATATCCTGCTCAAAGCAGGGACAGGTCTGACCTTTGCTCAGAGCTTTGTGCAATTGGGTCTTGAAACCTTCCATGGCAGAGAACGTGCCAATATGCCAATGACACATGGCTGTTCTCCAGGAACATCTCTTGGAAAGGATTGTATGAAAATACTTTAGTTTCCTGATAAAATTCAATGTATGGTCATCCTTAAAGAAACAAAAAATGCAAACCTAAATTAAGAATCCTCACCTACGTCCTCACATATTTTTAAAAATCGTGATATTTACAAATACTTTAAATCTAAACATAACTGTTAGCCTATGAATCCAGAATGCTGCTTAAGAAATAACATAGATACTTTAAAGTAGCAAAAGAAATTCTTGATTACCAATTACCTCCTGATTTCTCTTGTTGAGAATGAAGTACAAGACAATCAGACTCATTAATAAAGATTCTAATAAAGTCATCCTGTTGAATCAGAAGTAGAAACATTTCTTGAGGACTTTTTAAAAAGTCTTACGGTTGCCTTCTTAAGACTTACTGATACTAGTAGCTGAAGAACACTCAAGCATTTTCTCATGAGTAATCAGCTAAATGAGAGGAAGAATAGATAGTCTGAATATTTTTAGATTTACATGCAAATGACTGTCTTTTTCTAAGTGTTTCACTCTTTCTATTTTTCCTAGTCTCTTGCTTTGTGCTGTGAATATGGAATGTTTCAATATCACAGATTTAGAAAAAAAATAGTTTTGACAGAAGCCAAGTCTATTTTAATTGTAGCCACAGGGCCTTATTCAGTGCAAAGGATACACTCAGATCTATATTGATGGAGAGGTGGGCCTGTGCGAGTCTCATGAGGAGCAATAAGGCCAAGTGCAAAGTCTTGCACATGAAGTAGGGGCAAACTCAAGGCTGACGGATAATGGACTGAAAGCAGCCTTCCAGAGAAGGATTTAGGAATGTTACTTGATAAGAAGCTCAGGATCATCCAACAAGGTGTGCTTGCATCCCACAAGGCCAACCACATCCAGGGCTGCACCAAAAATAGTGTGGCCAGCAGGTCGAGGGGGGTGATTCTCCTTGTCTGCTCTTCTCTTGTGATACCACATCTGGAGTACTGCATCCAGCTCTAGGGTTCCCATCATAAGATAAACACGGACATGTTGGATTAATACCAGAGGAGGACCACAAAGGTGATCAGAGAACAGGAGCATCTCTCTTATTAAGAGAGACTGAGAGGATTGGGGTTGTTCAGCATGGAGAAGAGAAGGCTCAAGGACACCTTATATCAACCTTCTAGTACGTATCAGGGAAAGCTGGAGACGGATCTTTTACCATGTGGTGATAAGACAAGGGTAATGGCTTTAAATTGAAAGATGGCAGATAGAAGGAAGAATTACTATTCATCTTCCAAGACATTCATTAAAGGGAAGATAACATATCTTTTGCTTAATAAAGTACTCAGCAAGCCTCCAGATACTTAAGAATTTTTATTCTTGGGAATACTTCCAGAAATAATGTTGAAAAGATTGTGTTTGTTCTTAATACTGTTACAACATTTTATCAAATAATATTTAGAGCATAAGATGCATAATCAGTCCAATAAGCAGGTACCAGATTACAGGAACCTTCTCACTGAACAAATGCCCTTGACAAATTAGTTACACAGTAAAGCTTCATGTTGTTTATTTCTCTTTTTTTTTTGTCCCATAAAATCCTAGATTTACTCCCGTGGATAATCCAATGTCGATTTAGTGGTATCATTCTGGAGAGTTTTATAGTCCATTTGTTAAAACAACTTCCTGGGAAATTTGAACTATGGATTTAAATCTCCTTAAACTGCAGGGAGCAAGGACAAGAACACTAATAATAAACTGCTTTTCAGAAAGCAGTTGTTCCTTTGAATTAAACTCAAGATTGCCTCAAAGTATAGAGTATAGACTGAAATGAGGTGGATTCGTTCTTCCATGGAACAGGCTTAAACTTAAGTGCCACTTTGCCACTAAAAACATCTAAACTGATTTCAATTTAGTCTGATTTCCTCATCCAGCAATAGGCTACCTCGGATTAAAATTCCTAAATAAAACGCACATCCAGCATACAGGTTTTATACACTATTAAAGGTCTGGGACTTACTTGTTTCTTTATAAACACATACCTGTCTTTCACACATCACTTCTGCTTTTGCAATGATTATAGAAAGGTGTGCTTCCAGCAACTATGTGACAAAAGGCTCATTTCTTCAATTTTCATCCAGACAAAATTTCAAATAAACCTTAAGGGATGTTCAGCTAAGTCAAAAATCAGGCAATCTTTCGTAATGATTTATTTTTAAATTATAGCTCTGTCACTGTATTTGTATGATCCTTGAGTGCTTCAATTTCTACAAAAAAATCTATACAAAAGGGGTATATCAAAATTATAAACAAATATAGCTGTCATTCCACTTTTTTAAGAAGTTAAGATTTTAGTTCAACAGTCCATGTACTTCAATAGATATAAATAATTTATCTGGCCATTTCTGTGCTCAGCTTAGATTTTCAGATGATCAGAGAATGTAAACTATTTTATTATAGTACCAGACATATAAATACTTTTTTCAATTAATCGCTGTAGGTAAACCAATGTAATATGGTTACATAGGACGTTATTATTTAGTTGTTTTTTTGAGTCATTAATGTATTTTCATATGGAATGAAAAAAATAATTTTAAAATGGTTAGATGTAAAATATTAAGAATTTGAGGTATTGGGGTTTTCCAAATGAAAAGTGGTGTTCCTTAGTCTCTTAGTCTATTAGACTAGCTAATAGATTTTTTTCATGGTTCAGTTTCTCACTTGCTTTTGATGACATCTATCAAATTTTCTTTTCAAGTGAATACCTCTGGGTAATTGAAGCATACATGTCATGTATGCAAATACAGATATATTTTGTTAGATTTTCAATATGTAAATTATAGTCAACGCTTTTTGTTTCAAAGGGATGTGAATTTTATCCACGAACACTAAATATGTTTAAATGAGGGCAATATACTTTAAAAAAAGAATATGTTTATTATCTTTGCCACCCTTATTTATGCTAATTAGTATCTTTCTCTAGAAGCAGTTAAAATTAAAAAAACCCCACAACAACAAAGTAACAAAGCTATCTGTGGAATAAAAAGCTACTTAATGCAAATAAAACTATCAAAATCTGGGTCTATTAGACCCATGTTTTTACGAGGCGTTTTGACACTCCATATTCCTATGAAAAGTGCTGTACTTTGCCACTAAAATATGAAAGAGACATGATAAGAACAGTACCTTTTACCTTGCCACAAACATAACAATGTAAATATCTGCAATCACATTAATTACTCTAGACTTACTTCGCTGTCATTACAAGTGAAGGGGCACTTTTAGAAGGTTTTCCATATGGTCTGTTTAAGACAGCTGCCTACAACTAGCTCAGATATAGATGTCCTCAATATAAGAGAGGAATTTTACCTTCCTGGTTTAGAGTTGCATTTGCAGCTCAGACTCTCTGTATTCAAGCAGGTGAAACTGTAGATACAGAAGGAAAAAAAATTATGAATGTAGCTAATTTGAATAATTTGAAAGTGCTTAGAAAATCCCATTAGTTATTCTAAAGAAACATACTTTCTGCTGTCTCCTAATGTCTGCTGTATTTCTTTGTGGTGGACTGTACTGATTCTGTCTAGGATGGGTTTAAGTTTCTTCATCGCAGCCAGTATGGTGCTCTGTTTTGCATTTGTGTCTAAACCAGTGTTGGCAAAGCACTGATATTTTCTCTGTTGCTGAACAGTGGTTCCACAGCATTAAGGCTTTCTCTCCAAATCCCTGCCTCCATCAAAAACCCATAGGCTGGCAGTGGGCAAGAGACAGGGAGGGGATATACATGGGGCAGCTAATCCAAACTGGCAAAAGGGATTTTCCATAACATCTGATATTCATGTACAGCAAGAAAAGCTCAGGGGAAGGAGGAGATGGGATGTAAAATAATTGATCTAAACAGTTAGTTTCATGGTGGGTTTTTTTGTTTTGTATTATTTGTCGGGGTTTTTTAAATTAATTTTTCTGGTTTTTTTTCATAATCTTCATAGACAGACTTTAATATAAGAAAATGTGCCTACTATTAAATTCTGTTTCAAATGCTCTTATCTAATACCATCAGACTTGAATTTAAAGCAATAGATGACATACATTATATTGTTAAGCTCCAAGGACAGAAGAACATCTTCATGTTAATTAAAAGCATTTCAGCTTTTATTCAAAACTCTAGCATAGACTCCCATGTCCACATATGATGAATAAAAAGCTAAACCCGAGATATTTTGGTATGAACAAAAACCAAACCAAAACAAAGCACACACCAAAACAAAAATAAAGATTGTGAGGGTTACATAGAGATATACTCCTGGGATAAGTGCAGTTAACAGGACAAGCAGCTGGAACAGCAGGGAAATGAGCAGAATACTGATATATGTATCTAATTAATGGCTGTGAAAATGAAGCAGTATTTGCTAGGTTATTACTCCTTTTCAAGGTTCCAATAGATTTAAAGCATCATAATTCACAAAGCCTGCTGTTTATTTCTGTTATAATGTTTATTCATTTTAATCATCAGTCACTATTAGCAATGCAACAGCTGCTTGCATACTTTTCTTTCAATAAAATGTAAAACCTTATGTTACTCATGCTTATTCTTCTCCATAAGGAAATTTCTAATGTCCAGGCCCCATGTTGTCAAACTTATCAATTAATTAGTCTAGTTATCATTAAGAGGGAACTTCTGGCTGGGGTTGTTTGTTATCAGTATGCATGGCACTGGAAGCTGTAATGCTTCTGTTAGAGTGCTTGGTACGTTGTTCAGGTGGCACCATAACTGTATCAGAAACCACAGCACCTGAATTAGGAAACATACTTTTGTTGCTTCCAGGTGTTGAAATGAGATAACGTTTGCCAGAGGTATTCAGCCTGCAGAAGAGAAGGCTCCGGAGTAACCTTATTGCCACATTTCAGAACTTACAGGGAGCTTATAAGACAGACAGGGAAAGACTTCCTAGCAAGGCCTGCTTGACAGGACAAGGGGTCACGGTTTTAAATTAAAAGAGGGTAGATTTGCACTAAATATAAGGAAGAAATTTTTTATGATGAAATACTGAAACAGGTTGCCCAAAGAGGTGGTAAATCCCCCATGCTGGGAAATATTCAAGATCAGGTTGGACAACGTTCTGAACAATCCAATCAAGTTATAGATTTCCCTGCTTAATTCAGAGGAATTTGACTGGATAATATTTAAAAGTCACTTCTAACCCAAAATTCTGTGAAATTATCTGTATTATAAAAAATATTTTAAAAGTACAAATTATTAAAGTAACAGTAAAATTATACCTCTATCCTTCACAATAATCACATTTCTTTTACTGTATTTTTTATACTATTCTTATTTGTGAAAGGATAATAGCCTTCAGCCAAAAGGCAGTATTCAGCTAACTACACATTTAATCTTTCCATCACCTATTCCAGACAATATAAAATGTAACTTCATGTAATTTTGTAATGCCCCCATGAAAGAGAATTCAAGGTATCCTGCAGTTATTTTACAGCTATGGTGCCCTGGCAAACAAAAATTCTCCCCTGGTGTTTAGTTGGCTTTAGTGGAGCTATTTAATTAAAAAACAAAGCAAATACATAATAGTTTACCCTTTGGACTACTTACAAAGTTTAATTTATAACCTGGAAAATATTTAGTCTAATTTCTGCTCACATTGCATTTAATGGAGATTAAAGAAGTAACATAAAGCAATATCTACCTTTATGAATTCTGACATTTCCCGGGAGAAACTACTTTTCAGTTGGCTATACTGAATTAAAGTACTTTAGTTGCCTCCTTGATACTGTTATTGTGCAGGACTGAGTACAAGATTTCTCAGAAGAGAACTAATGCCTGAAGAACTACTAGCAGAAATGGAAATATTGTATTCTTGTCTTTAACCTGACTTGATCTATACATTTTATATCAAATACCAATACATCCTATTGAGGAGGCTTTCAAATCTGTCTACTGCAAGTTAATATCTTAATTTTTTTTTGCCTTTTTTTCTCTCTCTGCAACCCAGTGAGTATTTGATTCTTGACCTAAAGGTGAATAATTTAAAAATAAGTAAATAAAGCTTTCAACTCTTCTCATATTTGTGTAAAAAAACATTGCTAGTAACATTTCCTCACGTTCTTTCTTGAAGATAACTAACTTTTGCAGTCCATTCAGCAAAGTATCCCAACTCTATCACTGTCATTGCAAAGGCAGTTCTTGGCATGTTCAGCAGCACATATCTAGGTGCTTACAAAATTTAATTCTGTCATAGCTTCAGCTGCACTTGCTTCAGACTTGCCATGTTTTAAAATTTTCACATTATCTGCAAAATAAAAAGAATGGTTTAGTGATTCAGAACAACGGTCAACTGAGCTCAAGCTTTTTTCTCCAAAAGTGACTATAACAGGAAGTAAACACATTACTAACTAGTACTTCCTGGGTGTTTTCAACTGCCTTTAGCTCAGGGAGTTTTGTGAACCTGATATGTGACAACTATTCAATTACCCTTAACTAATTTTTCTTAAATTTTTATAGTTTTCTCCCTTGAGCCTGTGCAAAATTTTGCATCAATAATATCCTTTTGAGTCTTGGTTGGAGAAAGACAACCTTTCAACTGTTTGTGAAGATATTTATATTTTTTTTTCTGAATTTTCCTCTTCTTATTTAAATTCATGCACCTTATTTCTGGTTTTGGAACAAACAGTGAGTAATTGATCACAATTCATTCTGCTCATTTGGCTCACAATCTAATAGACTTTTATGATATCTGTTTTAAGCTATCGCTTTTTCAAACTGAGGACCTCCAGCCTGCTCAGTCACTCATCATATGAATCATATGAAACCCTAACAAAACCAAACCCCAAAACTAAACAAACAAGCCACCACACTATATAACGTTGACAAAGTACGAATTTGTCAGAAGCATGCTAATTTTTTTCTGGTTTTTAGTATTTTGGTATTATTCCTTTCCTTGCAATTTCTGTTTTGTTGTTTTTCACCTGTTGTCAAAAAGTAATATTTTCATAAACTATCATAATCCTGTCTTACTGGTCCTGTGTGACAGCAGTCAGCTGAGTCCATCGTGTTATATGTGATATTGGGATTGTTTTTCAGCAGATACGTAATTTTTATTTACTCTGAATTGCTGTGGCAATTTTTCTTCCTGGTCAGTCAGTCTTATAATGTCCTTTGCGGATCTTCCAGGAGTGTGTTGTCGTCACCGCTGTCTTCAATAGCCCTGTGTCATCAGCAGTATTTCTCATCTTCCATCTTTCTTTCCATTTCTTTTTCCACACTACTTGTCAATCTATTAAGCAGCACAAGTCATCATGCAGACTCCACAGAATTTCACCACGGATCATTCTCCATTGCAAAAACGAATAATTTTGTCTTGTAATATTACCTGTCCAAAACTAATTATTTATCTATGCAACTACTTGTCCCTTTATCCTACGTTGTCTTAACTTCATTAAAAGATCTATGTGAGTGGCTTGTTAAGAGCTTTTGTAAACCCAAGTGTGTCTTGTCCCTGAATTATCCTTACATGGATTTGCTTCTCTTTCAGACTGTGAGCAGATATGTGCCCAAGTCCTGTAACTGCGGAGTCCTTTTGCAAATCTGGACCCAAAAGCATATCCATTACTTTGAAAAGCACCAGTCTTCTATAAGCTCCCTGTGCTAAAGATATGTACAAATGTCAGTATTTAATCAGAGAACTGAATTAACCATGAATTTCTCAACAGAATCTCATCTTCATGAATGACAGTTAATACAGATAACCTGTTCCTTGCAAATGCCTCTGTTAAAAAAAGTCTATTTACTGTCAGACTAGGAACTTCAGGAACTCAAACTGAAAGTTTCTGAGAGGGAGATAATGAAAAATGTTTCTTTTTATTTTAAATTAGATGTCAGTAAAATATTAGTTGTATATGACATAGAAATATACTTTAAACCCATTTGAAAAATTCAGCACCATTTCTGAAGGTTCAAGCAACACTCAAATCTTTTTTGATTGAAGCCAAATGAGAGTACATGCCAATCATAAAACACAAGCAGCATGAATGCTCATTAAAGCTGTCAGGTTTCCAAGACTAACAGGGCTCCACGCTGGTTGATGAGACTGAAGAAGTTATGTTAAAAAGATTTGTGATCTTCTTTTGTACAACAAGAGCAACAACAAATCACTACTACTTTCTTGTAATGGCAACCACATATATAAGGCTTTAGTATAACTACACAAGCAGAGAATAGCAACGCTTCCTATGTGTCTGTGGGGAAAGATAAGTTCCCTAAAGCATATAAAAAAAATATCATCAGACTGTCAGATTGTTATCTTTTTTTAACTTCAGATTTGTTAGAAAATAGTTCTCAGTCCCATGAAAAATCACATAACAGATCTCAGCATTAGGGAAAAGGGAAAAAAAAAAAGGCATAATAAAGGCTGCAATGCCAGGAACATAGTCAGCAATGTCACTTACCACACAGATAGGATGAAAGTGCATTATAGCTTCCACTATGAGCAATTCTATGAATCTTTAATTTCCTGTACTAACTCAGGGCCAGTTCTGCAAATGTTTTATCATGAGAAAAGTCCTGGAGTTCAATGAGATTATTCACAAGGGTATGGCAGAGGACACGTCTGGTATAGTTGATAAGATCAAGCTACAAATGCTGAGAAGATTCAGCTTTGAAGTTCTTTTGATCATGTACATCTATTTTTTTCTTCCTTTTCTTTTGCAAAAAATTTACAACTTGAAAAACAACTGTAAGAAAGTATTTTCATTAATTCAAGTAGTTCCCTCATAAAAAAAAATATTCAACAAGGAATATAAAAACCATCATAGATTTCTACAGGAGTTGCTGTGATAATTAAAAATAAGAAATTTTAAAAAAACAAATTAAGCAATTTACTAAGTGTTTAGACATTTAAAGTGATCACCAAGGAAAACAATACAATATTTTAATCCATTAATCAAAGTAACTGTTAAAAATGGAAAATACCAATATGAAGTTATTTATCAATGCAATTTTTAAAAAAGAATGTTTGTACTGGCTCATCCAGTCTTTTTTTCCAGTAACTGAGGAACTTTAATTTAGTTTATTTATTTTATGATGTCTCAGCCATGAAAATATTAATGTCTGAAATTTGCATTATATTTTTAAGAACTAAATTTTCCAAGTATGATTAACTGTTATTTTCAATTTTTTAATTGGGTTCTAAAATATTTAGAAAATATAATATTGTGTTCCTGAAAGCTTTAAATATAACTGTGTTCGGTTTTGGGCCCCTCACTACAGGAAGGACATTGAGGGGCTGGAGTGTGTGCAGAGAAGGGCAACGAGGCTGGTGAGGGGGATGGAGAACAAGCCCTGTGAGGAGAGACTGAGGGACTTGGGGTTGTTTAGCCTGGAGAAGAGGAGGCTGAAGGGAGATCTTATTGCTCTCTATTATTACCAGAAAGGAGGTTATAATGAGCTGGGTGCAGGTCTCTTTTCCCAAGTGACAAGCGATAGGAAGAGAGGAAATGACCTCAGTTTGCACTGAAGGAGGTTTAGATTGGATATTAGAAAAAATTTCCTTACTGAAAGAGTGGTCAAAAATTGGAACAGACTGGCCAGGAAAGCGGAGTGACCATGCCTAGAGGTGTTCAAAAAGTGTGTAGATGTGGCACTTTGGGATATGGTTTAGTGGGTGTAGTGGTGCTGGGCTGGCAATTGGACTTGATGATCTTAGAGTTCTTTTCTAATCTTAGTGATTCTGTGAGATAATTTCCTTCATATTAAGAGGCACTATTCTGATTACAACGGGTAGTATGCCTGTTAACTCGGGGGTGACACTGCAGGGTACAGCAGTTTATAATATAATAAAGGAAAAATAATTAATGAAGTGCTATGTAAGTGATTATAATGCTATAAACCAGAAATTCTTTGCTGGTTTCTGTGAGGAGCCTGGCTTATTAGCCTGTTATGAAAATAGACACATTGCTTGGCTTGTCAGTTCTAGAAAACAAAGTGTATTTTTATTCTACCACAAAGCATTTTCTATCTCATATACACTACTGAAGTTTATAACAAAAGATATTTTAGAACAGGGAGAAGGGGAATTGTTGTCCTCTACACTGAAGTCAGGAAAAAAAATCTAGTGCTTTAAAACTGAGTAGGTAAAACTTACACGAACTGCAACTAAATCGGGATTTCATGTTAGTCAGAACATTTGTGATGAGCATGTAAAGAAAATGAACAGGAATATATGAAACTGAGTAACATTAAATCTTTGTTGCTGTGTTGGTGTTTTTTGGGGTTTGATTTTTCTTTTCAATTTCAGGGAAAACAACTTTCCCATGTTATAAAGACTTTTATTGGCTATTGTGAACCAAGTTATTTTTATGTTTTGCTCTGTCTCTAAATGTGAGGTTAGAAGTGGAGGTTCATTGACTCTCCTGAAAAATGTGCTCTATGCTACCCATTCACAGCAAATAGTGTTTAATACACTGTAAATATTCATTGTATTCTGTAGTTAAGCAATTTATTCAAGAATAATTAGTCTTAAATTTGTGAGACACTGTAGGATATGCAATTAACAGATCTGACTGAATGCTGTTCACATTCAACTTCAGCTGCTTACGTGAAATTTGCCATCCAGTGTGCAAACTGACTTCACATCAAAGTAATTTCGAATTAATTAGAATTATATCAAAGACAGTCATTTACTTTTTCCTTCTGCTCTGGAGATTAGCAACAGTCTATCGACTATTTTTGCTTAATGCAATGGGAGAATTGACTGTTGATTACAGACTCGTGCAGTTTTTGTTCTCGAAAAGAATTCAAAATCTTCTGTTTCAGCTATAGTGGGTCAAATCTCTCTCAAAAAGTAGAGTTAGAACAGAGCAAGCAAGGAGTGTGAACCAAATTTTAGCTCAAAAACAGAGTGCCTTGTCATTCATTATAAGGTTAAGTCTTTATTTCACATATTATACTTCAGTATTCTATGTAACTATTTTGTTGAAGCATATTATCCATCAATACTTACAGAAATCAACGTTTTATGTTCAGAGGAAACACATATTCTCTATTCCAGAAAATTTTAATACTTGAGGTGTAGTAATTAAGTACAAAACTCATGGAAATCCAATATATTACAGAAGAGCCACCATTCCTTTACACAAAGAAAGGAAGGGGGAGTGACCTGGGTAATCCCAGCTCAGTATGTAAGGGTTTTAAATAAAAAGGCTTGTCTTTTACAAAGACAGATGCAATGAAATCTTAGAGTAGAAAAGATGGATTTTTCTTAAATATGTTGCCTGGAGGAAAAGAAGGAGAAGAGAGGTAAGTGCTTTACAGTGAGAAGAAATATTTTAACTTAAAAAGAATATTGTCTTGGAAGGAAATGACCGTGAATAGACTATAAATGACATTTAGCTCAGAATAAAGGACTGGTATGGAACTGAATATCCCGAACAACTTTTAAAAATTAGTGGAGGCAAAAAGACATATTTTCAAAATACAGTTAAATAATAAACATGAAACAAGATCTTCCTTCAAATACTGTAATCTATGTTCCTCTATAAGACAACAGAAACTATAGAAAGATGTAGACAAAAGTGGGGAGATTCATGTTGGGTATAACATGTATATGGCAAAACTATGTTACAGAGTATGTACTTTATACTACTTGTCATAGGAAATTATATCACACGTATATATTTTCAACTCATAATCCAAGTCCAACCACTTTATTAATTTTTTTAATTTTAAATTTCGGAATACTTTTGCTGGTTTTCTCCTGACATAGGAGGCTTGCTGAGTTTTTCTGATTAGTTAGTTTATTTTTCGTCTTATATCCCATAAAAAGTAAAATAAGAAAAGGTCAAGAAATTCCCCCGCTACTTCCTGCTTTTTGTTTTTTCAACATATGCTGAAGCATCTCAAAGCCAGTGCTTACTTAATTTGTAAATCAGTCTTTTGAAGTGTTCATAAATGTACTAGAATGACACTAACATCCTGGAAGCAGAGTTTTCTCTTTACTGGTAGGAGGCTCTCTGGGAGTATTCCCAAAGAATTTTGTTATGCTGAAAGGCTTCAGGGAAGGCATTTTTCTGTCAGCTTCTGTAGCAATTCATGACAAATCGTTGTTATGACAATTTATTTTATTCATTGGTATCATCAGTTCTAAAAGAACCTACTATCGTTGGCTGTTTTTCAGATGTTTTTCAGATTTTTAAATGTCTGCTGACAGTAAACGAAAATAGTTCTTTCATGACTTACTATTTTCTGTAAATTAAATATTTTTTTTGAGAAGACTGAAGTGAACTTTTACTTTTTAAAAAATAGCTAAAAAAAGACCATAATAATATATAAATGTTTCAAGAGTAAGTGCAAAATCAAGTATGTCCTCCAGCTAAATCTAGGTACCTAATTATGTTGAAAGAAATGTGTCTAAGTAAAATTGTATATCCAGTGTACTGATTTGTTTTATATATGCTACAAAACTACACAACCTTTGCTTTCTAAATATTTTTAGTAATGCTGTGATCTGAAATTAATTAGTTCACATTAAAAAATACTTGAATCATGGCATTCTAGATATATCAAATGCAGTCATACCTTGCCAGCTTTACTTTTATTCAAAACCATCACCATAACGAACATAGATACCTATATACAATTCAAGAATTACTCAGGCAAACCGTGTTTTAACTGACCACTTCCATGTACTTCTTTTGTTTCTAAGCAGGTGTAAATCCTAAGGTTTCACTTCTTTCAAATGTATATGACACAGAGTTACACATTATTGCACGTCTCTGCAGTAACTTGAATATGTGATCCAAGCATTTATTATCGGATTACTCTTCACACATTGGAGCAGCATACTCACTCTTTCTTGTTTCTGATGTCACTTTAAAAGATATTAAAGTTTCAGTTCCTTTCAGTGTAAAATTCCCCTACATTACATTTCACTTGGAGTTTTCTATCTTTTTCTTTTTAATGTATATCATTTTGGTAAACGGCGCTAACCACTTCACTTTTACAAGAAAAAATTGAAATGGTTACTGTAGTGGTGCATCTTCCCCCTAAGTCAGAGGTGCAACCCTTGGGCCACTCAGCATGATCCTTGGCCCACCTGGAGCACCCTCACCTGTCTGTAGGCTGCTTACTGATGCAGAGTAGGTCAGGCTCATTGCAGGAAGGAATTCCCATTGTAAAAATGCAGTGAGTCAGTGTATGGAATCACTCCTTCAGCACACTCGAAAACTATTGAGACTGGGAAAGAACCTGTTTATTCACCTGAGAAAGGGCAATCAATTTTCTCTTGACCAGATACATTATGGGAGTTCATTCTTGTTTCTTTTTCCTTTGTAAAATTGCAGAGTTTCAGAGCATTAAGGCAATCCCTCAGTTCATGTTGACTGCTGTGCTTGGGAAAGGACCCTCCTATTTCCCAAGAAAGAGACTGACCATCACTCTTGACTACTGACAGTCTAATATGCCTGCTACTTGGATCGTGGTGCAAGTGGGGTGGATCAGAACTCTGACCTGGTAAGCTCTGGACTTATGCAGTTGATTGAAGGTGCCAGAATTACATCATCCAAGTTGTGGTTAGAGTGAAAATCACCTGATGAAAGTCATTTATCTTGGATCCTATGAGTAGCAGTCCTATGGAAGACCCTTTTGATCTCTTTTGGATCACAGAAGGCTGAATCCAGCAAACTCCCCAAGAGCTGGGATGCCTCTCAGGAGTAGCATCTATATTTAATAATTTGCTGATGAAGCAGATGAAAAGGACAAGGTAACACTGACCTCTCAAGATTCAATTAGCTTCTGCTGAAAAATGCTGACGCACTGTGAGTGTACTCACTGAACTCGAGAAGGGAAAAATTTTGTTCAGGTTGACCTCTGCATTTGGACCCATGAAGCTTTGTTTGTGTGTGCATATACCTCTGTGTGTGTGAGTTGATTTAACCTTGATTTAACATTGTCGTCTTTGAATCTGTGGATAAATCACTGATTTGGTTATAGTAAATCTTAGTGAATTACTTTGAAGCACTTGGTTAATCAACTAATAATTAAGAGTTAATAGAAATTATATAGCTCTAACCATAACAATACCTCAAATCTGTGATCTACCTCAAAAAATTAGAAATTGCTGCTAAATCAAAATCTCATAAAATTTCCATCTGTGGTATTCTCACAGTGAAAACTGAAATAGGTTCTGAATGCAAATCCAAAGTAGAGGATAACGCCCAGGTCCCCGTAGTACTTAGCTGTCAGTCTCCACTGTTATCCTCAGCATGTTCTCTTCTGTGGTTCCCATCTCGAAGAACTGGACACTGCTTGTGCACTCAGGGCAGTGCCTGAGCACTCGATGTCAGATTTCAGTAGGCAGAAAAATTACTTCGAGTTAACACTGCAAAACTCAAGTCTGCTCAGGATCCAAATTTTATTTGTTTAGCCTATTTAGTCTCCCTGAGTGTAAAGAGATCTGCCAATGATAGCTGACATTATAAAGGTTCATTGTTCTAAATGAAAGGCTAGCAGGTGACAGTCTCTGTTTCATTGGTACTGTCACAAAACTGCACAGAGAAAAACATATATGGATGTCTTCCATCCTAGACAATATATTTTGTAAGTAATTTCTTTCTAAAACAAGTGTGGGATTAATGGTGTTAGGAGGTTATTGTTTACATGTCTAATTCACTCCAGATAATTGAAATTCATTTGGCCATAATGAAGACTATAACAATATATGCCTATTCTGAATAAACCACTGCCAAAAAGGGGATATTTGTTATGTACAGTTTCAGGTGTTTTCATTTTTTTTAAAGATATATTAAAAGAGTAGTAATCTAGAACAAACATGTTTGTTTCATTTTTTTTTCTTCTACATCACCTTTACATAAATTGATTTTGGTTTTGTGGCACATTTGAAAAACTGAAGCATCGTATTCATTCAAGGCCAATACAGTTTCTAGTTCTTCTCTTAACCTTTGTGTTGCTTTTTCTTTTTAAGTTTTCTTTTTGAACATTCTATAATGATATAAAAAATTACTTCCGGCCTTATTTGCTATTGTAAACTGGAAACTACAAGGTTTTTGCTCTTAGGGAGATTTTAATAATAAGATTTCCTCTTTAAATTTGTGACTTAGATTGGTAAATTCTAAATTCTGCCTTTCTGTGTTGATAATCTTATTCTTAGGCTACAGAAATTCCATTCTAAATACCAGAAATAGGAGATGCAGCCTCCTTGCCATTTGAGGTTCCTCAAGTTTAATTGAGATTTCAGGTTCATCGAGCTTAATTTTGTGAAAGCTGAAGATTTGGGTTTTTTTTAACAGATTTGAACAATTCTTATCTATGATTTCGCTCTGTTGTTAAACGTGATGGGTTGGCTCTGGCTAGACAGTAGGTGCTCATCAAGTTCTTCCGCTATCGCCTGTCCTCAACTGAACAGGGGAGAGAACATAAAAAGAATTGCTTGTGGTTTGAGATAAGGATAGGGAGAGATCACTCAGCAGTTACTATGATCGGGAGCAAAACAGACTCAACTCAGAGAAAATTAGCTTGATTTATTATCAATCAAAATCAGTTTAATTCATTATCAATCAAATCAGAGCAGGGCAATGAGAAATCAAAACTAAATATTAAAACATCTTCCAACCCTTTCTTTCTTCCCAGTCTCAGCCTCACTCCTGTTTTTTTCTACCTCCTCCCCCAGAGCAGTGCAGGGGGACAGAGAATGGTGGATGCAATCAGTTCATCACATGTTGTTTTCTGTCCCTCCTTCCTCCTCCTCGAGGAAATCCTCACACTCTTTCCCTGCTCCATCTTGGAGTCCCTCCAGTGGGAGGTAGATCTTCCACAAACTTCTACAATGAGAGTCCTTTCACCAGGCTACGTTCTCCACAAACTAATCCAGTCTGGATGCTTCCCACAGAGTGCAGTTCTTCAGGAACAGACTGCTCCAGCATGAATTTCCCACAGGGTTCCAAATCCTGACAGCAAACTTTCTCCAGCATAGGGTCTTCTCTCCACAAGGTCAATGATCCTACCAGGATCCTGTTCCTGTGCAGAGTCTCCATGACATCATAGCCTCCTTTGAGCATCCACCTGCTCTGGTGCGGGGCCCTCCATGGGCTGCAGGTGGATATCTGCTTCATCGTGGTCATCCATGAGCTGCAGGAATACAGCCTCCCTCACTGTGGTCTTCACCAGGGCATGCAGGGGAATCTGCCTTCCACTTACATTTCAAGGACGTACCTAGAAAACTGTTATCAAGTTAGAGAGACTAGGAAGCTCAAGGACCACAATGGCATGAAAATGTGGAAGCTTTGTGTTTGCACTCTGGCAACAGTAATAGTATGTCTGAACAACGAGTGTTTTTAAAGATTTTTTTTCGAGGATTTTAATTTGCAGAAAAGAAGTTATTTTAATACAAGACTTAATGTGTAGAGATGCCCAAAATATTTATGAACAAGATAAGTCATATACCAAAATAAGAGTAATCAGATGATTAGTGTGGTGCTCAGCCGTGCAGAACTAATCTTATAGTTAGTGTAACCTTACTTTAAAAGGCTATACCATTTCTGGAATGTGAAATGTCTCATTAAAGGCAACAGTTAACGTTTCACTGTGCCATAAGACATGCCCCAAAGCTGCATTAATACTAGCAAATCACATGAACAATGCCCCTTCTCTGTGTCTGAGGGTAGCACAGCCATGTCAATAGTACCAAGCTCTCCTCCTCAAAGTGCGGTGGCCTGTGGAAAATGATCCCCAAACAATGCTATCCCAAACACCTTCCAGGCATTGCTCAAGGGAATGCTAGTGATATGGGTCAAAAGTGTGATAGGGACTGGGCTAAGAATTAAGTGACCTTGGTAAATGCAAGCTAGTGTCTGAACCAGTGCTCCGGCCCTGTTAGCCCCCTAATATTGATAGGCATCTTAAATTACTCTCCTTTTGAACTCACTGTCTAGCACAGTATTGTCCTAAGTTTTTATTTAAATTTTTAATTGGTGTTTTATCATGATAGACCTGTGTATTCTAGTTATTTTTCTTACGTCTGTCAGCTCATTAGTTCTTTAATCAATTTTTTATTATGATAAGGGGTTATTTACTTATTGTGGTACATAACTCTTCATGTTCATATAACGTTTTCTCTTTAGAGAACACTCTTAAGAAAAAGAAATTATATATTTTTGAATTTTAATAGCAAATTTTTCTTTAAAATACTTATTTTACTCTCCATGATTGTATTTGTCTTCCATTTTGTCCTTATTCTCATATTCATGTCTTCTTTTTCAATTTCCTTTTCATATTCAGTTCACTTTTGAAATGTATCATTCTTTATAGACTGAAGCTGTTTTTAATTTATATTTGTCTGTATTTCTGTTTCTCATAATTTTTGCGATGTGTAATCATAATTTTCATGTGATATTAGAGTTAGGAAAATAGTTTGGAATTTTTCTAAGTTGCTGAACTTATTTATAAAAGAATGAAAAAAAGTAAAGAAAAAGTATTTTCCCTAAAGCAATGTCTGAAGGCCAGTGAGATCAAGACAGTGCTTTAATTGATCAGTGTGCAACAAAACTAATCAGCCCGTCTGTTGGCTAAATTACGGACTTTCATTACTCAAAGGGAATATCAATGGAAATTGCAGCAATGTTTCTAACAGCTGGAGGCTAAAAAAATAAGATTATGCTAAAGGAAGAACTATTATGCTCACCAGGAGCAAATTTCAAAATGCCTCCTTTGCTTTATTCTGTACAATGAACTTGAAATTATGACCAATTATAATTCTGCTTAGGCTGAGTTTTCTTATTGTATCTATGGAGGATAGGAATAACAGACAATTACTAAGGCAGATATTAAGTTTTAAAAAGTAATTTATCAAGTTTCACTTTATTAAATGTCACTGTTGAACACTTCTATATATTGGAATTTATTGAGGTTTGTAAATACTTATTCTGGCTTTTTTCACAGTAAGGAGAAAGAAAAGACAGGAAGCTGCACATGCTCTCTACTTACGTTCCCATAGTGGTGACTGAAAAACAGATAGAACCTGACTGCAGAGATTTGACATTGTATCAAGGAACCGCTAGCATGCTCAACAAAAGATTTGCCAGCCAGAATGGAGGAAGGATGATAACACTAAATTTTCTGTGAATGCTCCAATACTACTGCCTCATGCACAGAGCTTTGACACAATAATAGGGTTTCTCTGATTTATTTTTTTTAACATCTGTTGAAAGCAATCCTAGCTCCCCAGCCAGCTCAAATTAAAAAAGAGTTATCCGTAAGCAAAATCTAGCAGCTCCCTGCATAAAGCCTCAAATCAATATGAATAATTCCTACCAGGTGGAATTCTGTAAGTGATAATGACAAGGATGTCCTCTTCTGATAGCACCTTCGATGGCATCTTCCTGTCATCCATGGACTGAATTAGGACTACTAGGTGATCCAATAAAAATCATCAAGATCCACTGTTATGATTATTTTTTTCAAATAGTTTACACTCACCTCTGTGTTATTTGCTGATCCTTTTGAAAGTCTTACTCTCTGAAAAACATAGATTTCAGTCCTGAAACATGTTAAGGAAGATGTTTAACATAGATGGTTTTGTAGAGAAAAATCATTGTTTTCTTTTATTTATTTCCTATTTTGTTTCCTTTTTATTTTATCACAGTATCACAGTATCACAGTATCATAAGGTTGGAAAAGACCTCTGAGATCATCAAGGCCAACCTATGACCCAACACCCACACCTACTCCTACTTGTCAACTACACCATGGCATTAAGAGCCTCATCCAATCTTTCCTTAAACACCTCCAGGGATGGTGACTCCACCACCTCCCCGGGCAGCGCATTCCAATGGCCAATCACCCTCTCAGTAAAGAACTTTGTCCTAATATCGAGCCTAAACCTCCCCTGGCGAAGCTTGAGACCATGTCCTCTTGTTCTGTCACAGGTCGCCTGAGAGAAGAGTTCAACCCCTGCCTGACTACAACCCCCCTTTAGGTAGTTGTAGAGAGCAAGAAGGTCTCCCCTGAGCCTCCTCTTCTCCAGGCTAAACAACCCCAGCTCCATCTTTTTTATAGAGATTATTTCAGTTCCATTAACTGTGTTTACATACATACGGATGTATGTGAAGACCTGGTATTTATCACATGTAAAGCGGAACACTGTCTCTAACTACTCTATGCAATTTTATATCATACTCCTAATGTCTAATTGAAGTCATTCTTGCCCAGAATGTTATCTCTATGTGTCATAAA
Organism: Neomorphus geoffroyi; assembly: GCA_033558235.1. Lineage (NCBI taxonomy): Eukaryota > Metazoa > Chordata > Aves > Cuculiformes > Neomorphidae > Neomorphus > Neomorphus geoffroyi. The sequence continues at coordinate 25,889,474 of JAUMJM010000005.1, forward strand.
CTTTAGTAAGAGATTTAGTAAATAGTAGTACATAAAGCTTGTGTTTACAGAGATTTAAATTCACTTTGCACAGCCTTATGGAAAATTCACATTCCATTCAAAATCTTAACAAGCTCAGTGGCAAATGAAATATTAATGAAGCTTGGAAATGCATTTCTATTATTTATTATAAATTTTTCAATAATGCTTAGACACCCCCATGTGCCGTAAATCAAACACATATTTAACAAAATTTCCTTCACCAATACCTAATTAATATTAGTGACTATTGCTTTGAGGTTTCATTTTTTATAATTTGCTTCAAGAAATATTGTGAAAAGAACTTTAAAAAAGTCACAAAATTGCTAAGATAGCCACAGTGTTAAAAAGTTTGAAAATGTAGAACCTGGGGCATGACCCTTCATTTATTTTCAAAAGAACTGTTCTGTGCAAACCCCCAAAACCAATGAAAATGTACATCTGTGCTGGTTTTGGCTAGGACATGGTTAATTTTCATAGTAGCTAGTATGAGGTTATGCTTTGGATTTATGTTGAAAATTGTGTTGAGAAGACAAGGATATTTTCTTTATTGCTGAGCAATTCATATTATAAATATTTTATAGGAGCCATTTGTAGTAACCAGCACATAAATATCAGGCATAGATCCTCTCTGCACACCACAGCCTTTTACCAAATGGAAAACACAATATGCGTACGTTAAACTGTGTGAAAATTAACAGAACATAAATTTCATGATACTAAATGTATATATAAATATATATATTTGACCTTCTAAGTCAAGGGTGTCAAAATCGCTGCTCCTGCCATTCTCTTGCTCCTGCAGCGTAACGCGCATCACATGCTGCACACGTGACCGGCACTCTGGCAGGAGCGTAGGGGCAAGGAGCTCAACACTGCCACCGGGTAGAAACAAGGTGCCGGGTTGGATAAAACAAGGTGGAGGGACGGATTCAGCCTGTGGGTTGTGAGTGTGACACCCTTGTTCTAAATCTTTGAAGAAAGAAAGTCCTCATCTTAAAGTGTAGTGGAAATTAAAAAACATATTAAAAATAAAAGCTTAAAACAAAAATTAGATTGAAACAGTCAAATGCTTTGCTTTAATTATTTTAAATTATTGAATTTGAGTTCAATAATTTTATTGTATCTATTTTCACTTAAGGCTCATTGACATGAAAAGTTCTCAAAGAAAGGAAGACTTCCCCTGAGGCAACTGAGCAGACCACTAGGGAAAAAATCTTGATTTCAGACTGGAGAAAGAGGAGAGGGAAATGGTAAGCAATGAAAATGCAATAGAAATGTATTTGGCTAGAAAGGAGCAGGGGACTGGAAAGGAGGAAAGCTTAGAAGGGAACAGAATTTTGGAAGTACACAAAAGAGATACACTTTACATGAAGAAGGACACACATCTATGGATACTGTAAGTGACACGTCGGTAAAAAGCCATTCTGATATTTTCCTTGTTGTTTGATTTCTGTTCATAAGGTGCCACTTGATCTGAAAATTGGAACAGGTTTGGTCAACAAAGCTGGTTCACTATCATAAGATATTTGCATGGTTGGAAAAGATAATTCCTTTAAATAAAAATTGCTTTAAAGCTCAAAGGAGTTGAACATTTCTTCTTTGAAGTCTCTAGAGAGTCTTAATTTAGTTTTTCCATCATTTCTATCATTTCTATCATCTATCACAGAAAGAAATAATAAAGTTTAGCTGTGGAAATTTTTTACACTGTTTACTGGTAGACATCTAAGATATGTCATAAAATGGCCTTTCAGTGAAACTGTCTCACTTTACTGTTTCATCATTGAGGAACTCAGTCAAATGTAATAGGGTAGCAACCTGTCTAATTTGTATCACTCACAAACCGTCACTGACACTGAGCAAATTCTTGACCTTTTTTGTTTTGTTTTGTCGTACCATTTCCATTTCTCCTAATTATTTTATTAAATAATTGAATTCATTCAAAAATATTTTTGTGGGCAGAAGTCCAAACACTACTCCACATGCCCCCGAAAAAACCCTGACTGAAAAGAAATATGATCCCAAACTCAAAAAGGCAATATATCTGAGAATACAATTACCGTAGAGGAATAGGGTATACATGCCTTACAGCATGCAGTCTGGTAAATCAAATGGTGAATCAAACACTGATTCATAAAGAAATGAACAAACAGTGAAATCAGCTGTAATGAGCTTATCTCAATGCCACTAAATAGAAAAAATTCTTCTTTCAGTATAGGTAAAAATAAAACAGAAGCATTAAAAAATGTAAATAAATAAAAGAAGAAAATTAAATAAGTGCCTGGCAACATAACTCGTCATATCCTAATGATGCAGTAACATATATCAGGAATCTTTAATCTAAATTTATAATAATTAATAATTGTTACTTTATACTGTAGAAGATAGCTCATATCATCTGTAATATATAAAATGTGTTGCCAGTTTTGACAGTGATAGATTTGAAATGGTAGATTTTGGGTTGGGATATTTCATTATGCTTTTCTCACAGCTGTAAAAGATGAAACAGATGACAGAATTTGATTCTCCTTGCTTCTGCTGCTCTGTGTGAGTGGATAATGCCACATAAAATAAAACAACATAATGCCTTTAACATAATCAGTTCAATTAAGGATTACCAAGGTTTGCTAATGGCCAAGCCCACTTTCTTGTTTCCGTGTTATCATTCTTGGTTTACGGAAAGCCGTGCAGTTTAGCAGAATGATAAGCCACAGAAATGTATGGCCCTTGGTGATCCAGCGTTGCTGCTAAAAAACTGAATTGATAAGTATGATTCCCTGGGAAAACCACAAACACCTGCAGCTCTGGATGTGTCCTCCGAAAAATGTGGGAAATGAGGAAATCACTCAGTTACAGACAATCTGTTGTAAGGGACAGCGGCTTTGCACCCCTAGAGGCAAGTCAGAATATGTACACACAATACAGTACAAGGCCAGAAAATAGGACTTTATTGCCTCACAATCTGTCCGGGGCTACCCAACAACAACCGAGTTGGAGGTTCACAGCAAGTGGGAGATGCTCATGGCATCACCTCACCGAACTGTGACCCACGGTGAGGAGCAAAGGGTCCAGCACATCTTAGCTGTTATGTGTTAGATGGGCGCACGATCGGCATGTGCAAACGGTGAATTGTCCTAACTGCTATTTGTGTATTCATACGATTGATGAACAGTGACGCCAGGTGAATGGCACTGTTTACATTCTCCTTGCTGGCTAGAGCAAAACTAGTTATTTTTGCAGCATGTTTTGGTACAAGAGTGTGGGAAGCCTGAACAACATCCATCGCCAAGTGTCCTCGTAATTCTTCTGCACTGGCCCATACATCTGTCAAAGACATATTGAAGAATTTTGATTTAGTTTAACCTTTTATGATTTTGTGGCTATCATTTTGGCCTCTAGTTTTGCCATGGCAACTTCAGTAGTGTGAGATTTTGTAATTTATGTGATTTGGTTTATGTATTACTCATTTCTTGAAGACCTCTAGATGGAACTGTCATTTCTGAGGCAGAGTGGTTTCCCTATGTTGCACAGTAATATATTTAGTACTGAAACCAGTTCTTTTTTACCTTTGAGTTTTATTGATATGAAATAAAAGTCTGAGAACAAGATGTACTTCGAATGCATGGGAAAAACAAAACAACCCACAAAAAAAATCAAACAAGTCTAATCTATTGCTGTATTATAACTGGTTAGGAAACACTAGGGATAGGAACCAAATGACAGTTAGCCTGACCAAAATGTCAAAATATATTAGACAAATAGCTTCCTTTGGAAATACAGAAAATCCAATTACAAGTATTTGAAGAAGGTTTTTAAATAAACTGTAGTCCTTTAACAGTATGATGAAGAAGAACCATTTTCAGTTGCTGATTAAAAATTTCTGTGCAACTTCTATAATAGTATTTTCATTTCATCAATTGAATTTCTTGAAGAAAGCTTATCAAAATAGATTGACAATTATCATTATTATTATAAATTATCATATTGTCAACATAAATTAGCTTAATCTAAGAGACTCAATCATCCTTATATTTCCCTTTCTTACTGTGAATCCTCTGCTAGATTTAATCTCCTAGAGAATGCAGTGACAGTGTTTTTTCCTCCAGATGTTGCACATGTACACACACAAAACCCTCTGCTTAATGGAGTTTTCCAGAAATGCTTTGTCACTTATCAACTGAATACACATCTATAGCTGCAAGTTGTCACGTAAGTTGCAAAGCAAGACAAACAGTTCCACTGACATCAGGATGGAAATTTGAGTCCATTTGATTAATATTGTTTGAAATGAAATGCTCTGACAGTCCTGATTTATTTTTTTCTGGAATAGAAACAAAGCAGATTTTCCTTTTTCTTTCATAACAACTAAAACCAATGTTTAGATTATGTACTTTTTCCATTTTCATATCTGTAATCAAGATATATTCTTTTTCCAAATAACTGTAAATGTGCAGAACTCCTTCACTAATACATTATAACTGTGTTTCATTATACTTGTACAAAACTGAAAGTTCTACAAATAATCCCATGGTGAAACTCAATTGATCATCAGGGAAAAAAAAAATCCTCTGACATATGTCTCTCCTTTAAAACTTGAGACTGAGCTGACGAACAATCTGTAAACTGCAGGAAATAATTAGTTGCCTAATGCATAAATACAATAAATCCATTGGTAAAGAAGGGTAGGAGGAAAATTAATAGTACCAAAGAAACAGCAAGTTACAAGAAGATGATGAAGTGGAGGATGTATTCTAAATTAGGAGGAAATTATTTTTCTGATAAATCAAACCATTATATCAGTTTGATGAAAGTGCAGAGTAATTTATTCCAATGATTTTGAGTGACTCGAAGAAGTATTACATGAGGCTGCTTTAAAAACTGCACAACGCTGTCATTTTCTTCGTTTTCAGTTTATTTATCTTCCAAAATCATCATGATTTTAAATTAGTTTGACATTTTAATCAAAAATTTCTCTACAGCTTTTGCATCTAACAGTATTATCAGATTTACTAAAGAATATAGGGTGAAATCAGTAATGAAGACTTTACAGAGTAAGCACAGTGATATTAATTAGGCAGGATCAGTTGTGAGAAATAGAATAATTTATTATTATTTTTCTTTAATCATTAAAGGCACTATTATTAGTATTATAAACATGCAGAGGCATTATAGCTTCTAATTTTCAATTTGACTAGTTTTCTTCTGTTAACTTGCTTTCAGAAATGAATGATTTTCAGAGGAGTGAAACACCTCAATTAGGTACACAGGGACATCATTAGCCTTGTGAGAGGACTTTACAGGAAATAAATTGCAGTGTACTCTGTTCCAATATTTCTCTGAATTATCAGAATATAAAAACATACAAAAGAACATTCAAACATATCTACTCTTAAGAATTCTTATCTTGCAAACATATTAAATAGAAGACTATCTTGTTCTCTTGCACAGTGTTGATTTTGGATGAAAGTCTTAAAATATATTTCATTTACATGATCTGATATCTTAATATTTGGAGCTCGGCCTGTTTTCAAAGAAATGTTCAGAAGAACATCCTTTCAGCTTTCTTTCCTGAGTCAGTCTTTGGCTTGGATTATGTCCCAGAGGGGAAAATAAGGAATGTTAGAAACTACATCAAAAAACTTTGTGCCAACTTGACTTGAGCTTAGCCCATGTATGACTTTCAGGTGACTGGGAACACCTAGTGTCTTGATGGTGAGCATATAACAAAGTCTGGTGCTAGAAATTATATTGATATTGTGATTGAACTATTCATTGCACTTGCTATATTATGCTAAATGGCACATTTGTATTGAGTATATTTTGTAACACTCTGCTAAATCAGAAATCCTGTATAACATCAACTATCTTGAAATAATAAAACTTGATGCTAAATATTGCACTCTCTGTATATGAACTAAGTAAAAGAACCTGGTCCAAGAGTATTGAGTTGGGACAAAGCATCATCACATATTGTGATTTAGCAGTCTCATGTCTTACCCTAAAAAGTTATTTTCAACAAAGCATAATATCCGAGCGTTGTGTTACCAGGGACGGGTTTTTTCAGGGACTTCTACTGAGCAGAATGCAGACAACTTAAGTGTAGAAAAGAATTATCAATTGCTCAATACACAAAAGATACTTGATGAGTGTTCATATGACCTCCTCTGACTACAGAATATTTTCTAGTCAGCCTCTAGTCAGGCTGTGAAAAAGGAGGGCCAGATCCTGTTCCAGACTGTTTCTTCCCCTTACAGTCTTACTCTACCTTTCCATTTTGGCATTCTAACAATCCTGTCTGGACATTCCTACTTCTACATGCAATTTAACCTTTCTCATTTTGTACAGTTCAGTCTTGTAAGTCCTTTCACTACTCTTTTTCATAACCTCACAGTCTCCTCAGAAGTCTGACTTAAGGTGACCAAGCTGTTCCATACCACATCTGAGGCCTTGGATGACAGACAGCTGAACCCCTGGGGATGGGTGGGAGTTCATGGAAACAATTGTAGAGTGAGGGAGTTGCAAGATGCAGAAATGTCGAAATCTTCTTTTTCCCGTTTTTTCCTTTTTCCATTGTCTCATTTGTTACTCTATAACAAATAGCTCTCCCTAGACTAGCAAAATGTTATCACTTTCCAGATGCAGTCTGTCATATGTAGTCAAGCCAAGGAAAGCTGACTGCCCATCAATAAATAATAATAAATACAGAACAAGTCTGCTTTTTGATCTGGTTTGGTTTTGTTAGTTTTCACACAATTCACACAATTTAATAAGGGAGTGGAGAAGAAAAAGATGTTTCTTCACAAGACAAACAACTGTAGTGGTCAAAAATACTATTTCTAATCTCAGAAAGCAAAAACAAAGCTGAATTTTAAGCTCATCGGCAGATGATATCAGTGCATGAACCCTTACTTGGGGCTTCGTATCAAACTAATAAAAAGTGTTGCGGTCACAAGAACACTCATTCTGAATGCACAGAAACAGTCTGAGGTCTGAATGAGACCCTATGTAGCTAAAACCAGAAGAATCAAATTCCAGTGTTCAAGGAAGTTACAAACGGTGAACCAGAGGGAATAAAAGAAGCTATACTCTGCACTTGGTGCTGCTTCAGAGGGCAGATCTAGTCCTGTCCATCCTATCTGGGAAACTCGGAAGTCTCCATGCTCTTCGTCAAAGTGTCTGGTTTCATATACAACATAAAAAAGTTAGAAAACACTTGACTGATGTAAAAAGAAGTGAGATAGAGGAAAAAAGTGACACCTAAAAAATGCATCATTTCAATAACTGGTTTTGATCTCTAGTGTTGAGCATAGAGATTATATAAAACCTTATAATACACTATAATATTTTACTATGATTTTTTTTTATTTATTTATTTCAAAATAATTTTCTGCAGGAATTTCAAGGACTTAGAACAAATCATTCTTCAGAAAAAAAATGCATCTAAAAGTCTCAACAGCATTTATCCTGACATTTACTTTGCTTGCTTCTCAGTATTGCTAGTTAAAAGGTTCCACTGAATGAAATAATAAAAAAAATGTATGGACATTATATAAACAGCATTTTAGTAAAACTTGATTAGAGATTTACTATTAATTTACTTTTGTAAGCTTGCTCAAATTCTTAAAACTGAAAATAAATAAAAATACATACATACAAACATTGCCAAATCAGTGGTTTTGCTCATTGTTCAGTTCTGATAAAAGCAGCAGTAAAGCGATTTATTCTTTTGGAGTGGAAATATGAAACCTGCTGGGGACAGAAATAAACATTATGACCAAAGCATACCAGAATGTTTGTCATATCTGAAGAAAAAGTTTCCCTACTATTATTCTTCTAATTCCTTAAAAGCATCCACAGTGAAATTGGTTTCTCATATTTTCAGACACCTCGGAGTTTCAGAGGATTTGCTAACAAAGACATGGTTTAGAGTCTTATCTTGAATTGGGCAATATTAGGAAGTTACAGCCCATTTGGATTCTATTGGCTGCATACAATCTGTGAGAGAGGAACTACTTGTTTGTATACCTGCTACCCTAGCTGATCTGCTGGCCTTGCTGCCAGACATTCCCTCTTAGCAGAGGGAAGTAAGGCTTTTGAGGAAACAACAGGAGATGAAAGCAGCTCTACACAAGTTTTTACTTTAATATCTCAGTTTATTTTTTTGATCCATCTTATCCTGAGAATGAACTTAGAGCAGCTATTGGACTTCCTTACCTTTACCAGATTTATATAAAAAAAATTTTAAAAAACTAAAAATTCAGAATCAGAGATCTGTAACAGGCACCCTGATCTTCCTGGCTTGGGAATGAGGGTGCTGATCAACTGGAATAGATTACCCAGAGAAAAGTTCGTTATTTAGCTCATTTTCATAATGGATATCTAGCACACTAATAGGCAGCTACTTGTGGCACCTGTCAGTGACTTAAGGAAAGAAAACCATAAGGCGAGATTTTCTATCTTTATCAATGACCTGGACAATGAGACAGAGTATGTTCTGAACAAATTCACAGATGAAAACAAATTCTGGGGGCAGTTAAATTGCTGGAGGGCTGGGCTGCTCTTCAGAGGGACCAAGACAAGTTGGAGAAATGAACCAACAGGAACCTCATAATGATGTTCAACAAATGCAAATGTAAATTTAAAGTCCTTCAAATAGGACAGACTAATCCCACACAACGGTACAGACTGGGCATCAACTGCTTAAAGAGAAACTTTACAGAAATGGGCCTGGGAGTCCTATCAGACATGATGAACGTGTCAACAATGAGTTCATATTGTGTCTTGCTGTAATGATGAACAGCTACGTGAAGAAACTTGTCAGGACATGACTGTGTGCAGCCTGATCTATTTGCTTGTACTTTTAGGTGCCTTTCTTCTACTTAAAAATTTTTGTCAGTGGCAAATCTACTGTATCTCTAACCTACGCTGCAGTATTTCACTATTTTCATCATCAGATTTCCATCACAAAACATTCTTCCTGGAACTTAAGTTCATTGTTTCTTGTCCTATTTACCACCATGGTTTGTAAAAGCACATGGAGAAAGCAGACCTCCCTTCCGCCTCAAAGTGGATAAGTGATTTAATCTTAAAATGGTAGTTTTACAGTTTCATTTGCAACGCTATTATATTAATTGTCATGTTTAAAGGCTTTATCATGTATTCCAGAGGCTTTCAGTTACAACATCCATAAAAACCCCCTCAAGTTATATGTACTTTCTAAAAATTTCAACACTTTAAAAACACCATGCCAAGAAAAATATTCATTAATTATACAACTTGCCAACCAGGTTCACATTTTGTGGTATAAATATATAGAGTTTGCTGTGGGAATTTTACATAATACCAATCAAACAATTGTAAGAACACTTTCTGTGGCAGAAAGACTGGCTCTCCAGTTTTGATTTGGTTTCATGTGCTTCAGATTCATAGATGGTAACACTGGTCAGAGAATTAGCTGAGGTGATGACTAACCACTTCTTAGTGCTTTTCTTCTGTTTTCTATTCATTGGTAGTAATGGGAGCCAAGAAAACAAACTTAAGTCAAATTAATTTTAGGAGTCAAAAGCTAACAAACCCCAGATAGCCATGAAAACAGATTTTTGTTTTTTTTCCGGTTTTATTTTTTAAAATAAATTTAAATCTCATGCTAGGCTTTTAGGTAAGGTTTTAAATTATTCCAGCACTGAAGATACATAAAGATGTTTTACAGAATTTTAAAGAAAAGGGTCCATGTACATATATTATTAGTGTCAGCTAGGTATAAGACTCCATTTTTTTGCATGTGAATGAACGATACGTTTTTTGATGGGACTGAATATAATTTATTTCTTTATCCTAAATCCCAAACCTTTATTTTTATATCTTACTTAGTTCTCACTACTAAGATATTTCAGAGAATTTCCAACAGTATTGTAAACATGAGCCTGGGTGAACAAAGTTTCTTCTTAATAGTTACTATCAAAGTGGCAGCAACCTGAAATTAAGCAACATCCTTTCAGGAACAGAATTTCATAATGATCAGATTCCTTGGCAGTGAAGTCCCAAGGGGGAATTTTGAGAAAAATACAGAATGCATCTCGGCTTTGTAGACTCAAAAAACGTGTAGAATGACAATTCTCAGTTGGTTGAATGAAACTTTTCACTTTCAGTGCAGTGTAAGCTATTCCAAGCACAGCATCAATATCAGTGAGAATAGAAACCTGAACAATGATTTATACTTTCAAGAGAATTCTTTATCAATTTGCATAAATTTTTGTTTCTAAAAAAATCGCAGGTTCTGCCTAAATAACAAGGGAAGCGCTAATCTTTCTTTCATAATTATGTAGCTTAAGAACATCTGTAATAAAGGAAGGGAAAGAGTGAGGGGTTTGATCAAGTTTGCATCTTACTTAGGCGGATTACCTCTTTAATGGTCAAAATTGAATTCATACCAATATGAAACGGGAGAGAGCATCTTCTATTTTCTTCCTGTGAGTGAGCTTAAATGATTGAGTGTGATATACCAATTACAGTGCAACTCATTACTGTCATTGGCAAATTAATTTACAATGTCTATTCTTTCGCAGATCAAGTATAGGGTAGGGGTAGAAAAAATTTTATATTGGAAAATTTATTTAGAAGTTATGAATATGCAACTGTATTTGTATCAATGATATGTTTTCTGGTTTTCATTTTTTATGTAAACCAGCAAATTAATACCTGGAGACATAAAATTTATACTGTAAAAAAAAAAATCTGGTTGAATTTCCAATTTATTTACTCTTTGAATTTCTAGAGCAGTTTTTGATTTTATGGTTGTGTTTTTAATTAAAAAAATCTTATAAAAATTTATGGAATAAAACTGTATCCATATAAATGTAACTCCCACTTATTTTTACTGATTTAGATAGACACATTTACAAAGAATATTTGCTCTTTAAATTTATTAATAACTTTGAAAGCGAGTCATATCTCACCTGATGCATTACCTTAAATTTCTGTATTTTGGGATTTTTTCTCTTTGTGGAGTGAGAGGTACACAGCAAGATGCAGCAATTGTAATGACAAAAGATGCAACAGATTTTGAGATCTGAGAAAGAAGAAAATAGGTTGAATAAGCAAAATAGTTTTTATTTTTAAATCAATATTTCTTTTTTAAGACAGGTAATCTCCTTTATCTGACACTTCCCACAGCTAATGATTGCTTTCTTTCAAAACTTAAATTTCCTTTTTCTTACACTTGATACCAACTTCCTTAGCTCTCATAGAAATTTCCCTGTACTATTCTTTTTGTTAAACCACAGGGGGTTTTCCCTTCAGGCCAGAGTCACAACTTGCCAGCAATTCTTTCTACAGACTCTGTTTGACAGCTCTGGGAATAAGTGATTCAAAAAAACCCAACCAACCAACCAACCAATCAAACAAACAAACAAACAAAAAACCCAAAACCAAAAAAACCAAACCCCAACAAAAATAGCACAAAACCCCCACCCAAATCAAAACAAACAAAAAAACCTCACAAAAAACCTTTTGGAGATATTTGTCTTTGAAGACATGAAACTAGCTGTGCTGAGCATTTACCTATTCAGTGGTATCTCCTTGGCACTTTTCAAAACATATTAATAACCAATCTAAGTTCTGTCAGATCTAATATATTTAAAATTGGACGAGTTAGTCATTATTGACCTTTCTTATTCTGAGACAAATAGGTTCATTTGTTCAAATAACTTGATGTCACTTTGTTGTTTCAGTAATTATCGGGTCACAAAGTATATCTCTGAATTTTCATTTTATCTCGTGGTTAAATCACAAACTGGGTTTCTCAGTTTCTTTGGCAGTCTGAAATCACAGCCAAGGTACATCCAAATTCTTATACATACTAATTGTACATAAAAGTAGGAGTTTATGCACATAGTGAGATCTGAGTGATTTTTACTTATCCTGCCTGTTTTTCTCTGAATATACATGGCAGGTAATGCTGTCATTGAAAAGCTAAGCTTATTCAAGATCTTTAACCTAAAAAAACCCCAAACAAAATACCACAAACCAACAAGTAACAAACCAACATACCAACAGACCAACCATCTATCTCTTTATCTACCCTTGTCATAGAAGCAGAGGTAAGATTTGGGAGTTTTGGCTAATGTATTATGAGATATTGCCTTTTTTTATATCTTTTTTTTTTTTTTTTACTATCCTATTAAAATACAAGCAGGAATTTTTGTTGTTATTGTTACTTTTACTTTTCTTTTTCTAGACTTGAAACACTGCAATCACAATGTATTTTTGTTGGCAGGCAATTAGTTTTTCCTAGGTCATTTCAAATTGCTTTTAACTCCGCAGTCCATGACGGTCTGAAGATAATGTTCAAAGATGAATGTAGTTTCTTTACAGAAACATTATAAGAAATAAATTCTGGTCTCTTAATTTCAATGTCAACTGCACAGATTGCTGAATTGACAAATTATAGTCAGCTATTAAGATATATATAAATCTTTTTGAAGTGAAAGATCGGTCTGTAAGTAACATTCAAGTGTAGTACAACAGATTTTTTTAATGATTGCATTGTCATATTAATTAATTTTGTAATGTCCCCATTAGGATAGAAGGTTAAAAAGGAATATTAAGACCAGTTAAAACCAGTTTATTTCAGGTAGTTGTAGATTAGCCTTTCTGAATTATTAGTGGAGCCCATAAAACAAAAGGACCAAATCCAAAATAAGACAAATTTGTTATTTTATTATTTTGCAAGGACCTGTGAATAAAATAGTAATAAAAATATTGTGAAATATTTTATTACGTAATGAAAGCGTATTTTGTGTGATGCAGGCTTCCTCTATGGACAAAGACTGCCAATATCCAGACTGCAAAAAAGTAATTTCATTTGTGCAGAAATGCTGTTACACTGCATTATTGTATTTTAAAACTGATAGAAGATAACATTTAAATTATAGCCAGTTTAAAATTAGTATATTCAGATGCAAAATAATTTTCATTCAAGGAAAAACTGTACCCCTTTTAAATATCAAGACATTTAATGCATTTGGATAATTATACTTTGTGCTAATGCTTTGCAGAGTAGTAGTCAATAATTGCTTGTTTTCTATTTCAGAAGGCAAGAAACCAGAAATATATTAAAGTGTGTGTTTTTCTTCCTTAAAGGACACTTAAAGTCATTCTCTCTAATTAAAGAGATGGAAGGTGAAGAAAAAAAAGGCAAAAAAATCGCTGGAAGATTTATTTGTTAAATAGCACTTTTCACAGTCTCTTGTTGGTATACATGGTTAACTGAACAGTGTGTAGTAGCTATATACTTACAGTGGATTCCAATTTATCGAAGTGAGGCATTAAGTACAGATAATGCTCTAGTATTAGAAAAGCAGCCACTTCTAAAGGCTGAGAGAAAACAGGAACAATTCAGTTTCAAGTGATCTGGAAGTCTATCTTTGAGGGACATTTATGTTTAAAATTATGTAGAAAGACTGCACATCCTAGAGTTTTTGAAAGTCCACAGCATGAGTTTATGAATTCTTGTAACTGTTGCAATTGAGTTTTCTAGACAAAACTCATATTTAAATAAAAGTATGACTTAATAGAGTTCGATGATAAGGTCAAGCTATTACTTGCTGCATGAAAGAATATACGCAGAGAAATCAGGTTGCATGTGTTTATAGCTGAAGAATTACATGTGCTTGTAGTCGAAGTATCAAATGATTGTATATACTTACGTCCTTTCTGGACCTTCTGTTGACTGCTGCCAGGGATGACTGATGATTGCTTCCAGGTGTCAGTTCACTCTAAAGTCCAGCTTTGAGGACTCATAAAGCAGACTCACAGGCGTGAGTTTTCCTAAAATAAAATTAATGGAAAGATACAGCAGCATGGTTGACCCCACGGAGAGAAGTCGACATGAACAATGAAATCCCTGGGCAATTATAATCTTATAGAAAATTTGCCTGCCTCCTCGTGCAATGATTTGTTCTAGTAGTAATTTGGGGGTCTAGGGTCTTCTAGGATTCTTCTTCTGTCTTTCAGACAGATAGTTTTTGTGTCTTAGTGCAGCTGTTGTTGATGATCTGTACCCTTGGAGACTCTGTATTTTCCTGTTTCCATTTATTCTGGAAGTCATTTTTTGACTAAACGGGTTTTACACACTGCTAATACTTTTAATTTGTAATTCCCAGCTCGCAGCCTAGTACTTCAGATCAAGTCTCACTATTAATGCTAAGAAAGCAAACCAAACTGCATACTAAATCACGAAAAATTATAACTCTAAAATCTTATTTAATCTAATGGTACAGTAATTTATACAATATTATAACTCTAAATTATTTATTCTATTTAAAATATTATTTATTTAGACCAAACAACTTATCCCTGTTAAAGAGGAGAATGGTCTGGTCATGCAGTCTGGCTACTCTCCAGGAAGAATTTAAATGGGTCTCACCAGCGATCTGTGTTGGTAAATATCTAATTGCTTCAAGAACAGTGGTGAGGCATCCCAGCACAACAGGAGGTTGTAGCCATGCGGCCACACTGCCTGGCAGGGAGAGTTCAAAGAAGGCTCATTAGGCTGTCATATTTATGGGATAAAAGCAGTTTACTAGAAGTCAAACTGCATGTGAGGCTACTTATTAGTGTCGTCTGTGTGGCTCAGCTGCGGGCAAGAGTTTACTTCCTCTGGAGCCTGAACCAAACTGCTGGTGGTTTGGTAAAGGGGAATGACATGGGATTGAAGAATTACCAGGGTTTGAAGGGACCTCACGAGATCATCTAGTCCAATCCCTCGTGTTAAAGCAGGCTCAACTCTTTGATCAGGGCACTAGATGCAAATCAAAAGTGAAGTATGATAACATTAGGCAGACTCTAGGCCATGAAGCACAATTTGGATCAATTCTGAGAGCAGATTTTTGTATAATTTCGTTGTTCATGTTTTTTTTATAGCTACATCCAATCAGGTCAAAGATCCTTAGGTGGAACTGTCAGGAATACCATTTGCTATTTAAATATGTGTTTGAGTTTAGAACTAGGCTAAGATATAGCTGTTTTCTCTCTTTTCTCAAACTCTAGGTGAACATTCATATTCAGAAACGTAATGTTCTTAATCTTCACTTTGGCATCAAAGAAATACGTAGAAGCATTTTTCGCTAGCATTTGGTTCTTGCTTTGTTTTTAATCCTAGTTACATCCCTAAAGTAAGTGTGTTCAAAACCACTGAGCAGATTGCTTCACATTTTCCATCGCTTTTATCTTGTTTGTCTTGAACATGAAAGATCCGTAGCTGTTTATATTCCTGGCACACTTCCTTGCCTCTCAGCATGAAGTTCATTATCCTATGTAAGACAAATTAACATGAAGACAGCCAATTTTAACTGGGCATCAGCCTGAAAAATCTGAAGTACTGAACTATCAGTTTCACACACGGGTCTGTGTCGTGGCAGCACTCAGATAAGCTTTAGATGAGGATCAGCAGACAGTCACTGATATTGTTCTTGTCAGTTCAGCAGTCGGGTTCAGCGACTTTTGAAAGATTAGTTCCTCACAGGCAGTGCTTCAGCATAGCATCTTATGAGAATGCTGGACAGAGCTTCTTGTTTTGTTTGAACTAGGTTTCCTCTTGTTTTTCCCAAATCTAACAGCTGTATGTATGAAAAAGAATTAATTGATGAGGTTATTAATAATGAAAAGAAAAAAAGTTGGGGTTGTTTCATTGAATTTAATTCCTTTTCTACACCAGATGGATGCATTAGACAAGAAACTAATCCACTCAGTTAAAGGCCTGAATATGAGAATACAAGTAACTTATTCATTTGCTGGGAAAAAAGTTCTAGATATCTAAAAATGTTTGCATACGAAATGATAAAAACTGTAGTATTGTAACAGTTATCCAAAAGCACACATTTATTGTCTTCATGGAAATCCCTCCTGTTTCCACCTGAGAGGGAAGGAACAGCTGACAAAATGAAAGACAGCATTATATCTTCAAAATGAAGAACAATACATTGTGCACAATCGACTTCCCTTGGAAGAAAAATGCTTGTTTGCTCAAAAGCTATATATACATGTCTCAGAATAACAACTGAGAAGTCAGAAAGTGCCCTAAGCTCTGCCAGCTAGGCAGTGCCATAACTAATACTCTCCTTTGACAGCAACTGGGAATACTAGATGGATTGAACTATTAAACTAACAGATGATTGATGCTTATCCAGAATCCTCACAAAAGGCTGCCCTTGACATGAACAAACAGCTTAAAGTACTTGGTTAATAAACTCACAGTGCCTGCAGCATCAGTTTAGCAAACTGAGAACCGAAAGATGCTCCCCAAGTAGCTAAAGATTATAATTGAACTCTGTCGAGACATTTACACCAAGTGAATAATCTTCCAGTGATCCACCCAAAGTGTTATCTGATGATGTCTGGTGTATTGACAGCTGTCCAGCAAGCTGGAATTACTGAAATTTCTGTAAAACAAGTGCTCAAGCTTTTATGGTAGATGAGCAATTTAGAGGTCCTGACCAATAACCCCTTTGCAGTTTGATTTCTGTTGGGTGTTGACATAATAACCATAAAGACAATTTGATTTTCATAATATCCTTTGAATGTTAGCATCATCTCTTCTCGTTTTCATATCTAGTTAAAGTACATGCTGCTAGAATGATTTGCAGAAAAAGAATCTGTGAATTGACACAGAAGCAGAATTTCTAATGGTCTGATTGTGTAGCTTATCCTTGTGTGCACATTTCCACGTGTGCAGAAGAGCTTGTCTAGAAAGATACTATATTTAGATCTGAGAAGATAGTTTAGGTTTGGCCCTCTAAATTATGAGTTTGGACAAATCTCTAAGATTAAATTGTCCATCTTTTTGGTATTATTCTATGAGCAACTACTCAAGCCCTCCCTCCCTTACTGGGAAAATGGTAAGTGAAGTAGGGAAAGCGGTTGGACAAAGCTCCTGCTCAAAGCAGGGCCAACTCTGAGGTCAGGAATGGTTGTTCAGACCTGCATTGAACCAGACCAAGGATAGCTATGGAATAATCTCCATGGGTAACCTGCTACAGCTGGTAAGAGGTGAAAGACAGAAAAGGTAAATTGTGAAGAAAGATAATTTGCGATTTGTCTCAGTCATTTCCATGATGACGCATCTTGTATTTCACAATTAAGGGAGTTTGCTTGGTTTGTTTACTTTTCTTTGGCTTTGGGATTTCTTTTTGTTTTGTGCTGCATTGCATTGCTGTGACAAAGATGTCAGTCTCCAATATTGTAGACAAAACGCTCATTAACATAATAAATATACTATTTATAAAATTAATCTATATAATAAATAAATAAATGAGTTTATATTAATATAAACTTTAAATCAGGATAACAAACAAAAGAAGCTTTCAAAGAACATTTTCTGTTGGTTTGCAGATCGATACAAAAGAATGTCTTTTAATTTAACTATTCATAAATTGCATTCTTTAAAGAACTTCAGTCTTTTATGTGATGTAATAAACATTGTACTGCTATAAACACTGTGTTGCCACAACAATACAATCTGAGAAGCTTAAGTATGTAAATTTTGAGTGTTTAATGTTCTCAGGTACATCTATAAACATAGTGTGCACTTTAACAGGCTGTGTTTAACAGATCATTGAAAATAAAACAAGGTTATACTGAGGCAATTAGAATCTAGTGTGTGGTTTTGCAAGGATTTTAGAGTTAAATAAGCAATACAAATTAATGTAATGTAAGGAAACATTATGCATTGCTGAAAACAACTGAATTCATAGCAAACAAAACTAAATGTAACATTACTTTCCATGTTTTTATTCCATAGAATATGAATTTAATATGGAACTATATCACTGATACATAATGTTCAACTTTTAAGTTAATTCAGTGAAATAATAGACCTTGAAATAAATGAGATAGTTGTGGTTTTCATGCACTGCATGACATACAAAATTATCTCATTGGAAGATTCAATTTTGGACTAGAGTTTCATGTGTTTACAAATTCATTTTGCTGTTTTTAGCCTATCAATATATGATATTTTCACCTAAAACAGTGATAATTTGTTTTGTATCCCTTTGCAGTTTATGTATATAATTGCATTTATTGTCAAACCTTACAGAAACCATTGTTTCACTGGTGATGAGCTTTCTGAATACTTACATTTTATGCCCCTTCTGCCTGTATATGGAAATATCATATAAATAACGGATGTCTGTGAAAAGTTTACCCATGATTGACACATCTCATATGTTGAGGTCCCACTGTAGCCTTCATAATCCACCAAAATGTCTTGGTTTGCAACTCATATTTTAAAAATATATCTATAAGTTGATACAGTGTTGAACTGAAACTAGAATGTATTATAAACTTGATTAAAAATTTGTACAATATAACGATAGTGTAATTATTACTTTTGCAATATTAAAATCATGGGCAAGGGCATCCATTAAAAAGACTTTCACATTATCAGCTAAACTATCTCTGAAACACATAGTACGGTAGTGATTGTAATAAAAGGGAGAGCTCAAACTGAAAGTTTCAATAATATACTACAAATCGAATGGAAAAACAAGATACAGGATTACTGAAATGTAATTTTTCAAAACCATAATACATTATATTTTATTCAGGAAATTTCCCCAAAATAGATAGCCAAATAAAATGTGCTGGTAGCTTATACATTTTCAGAACATAATGGACAATATCTTAAAAAGTACTTTTGCAAATATAGATTTTTATTTCCCTGGAAAAAAACCCAACAACTTACTCTTAATATGCAATTTATGCCCCTATAAATACATTGTAATACACATATAAATACAAAAAAATATTTTAATATAAATATATTTGCAATATACTAAAATATATTACAGAATATATTTAAGCAAGTTTATTAAAATTGACTCACGTTGGTAAGGCTTTTAGCTACTACATTGTGACTAGACAGTCTTCTGACTTCCATACAATGAAGTAAAAATATTTTCCAACTCTATCTACTCTGCTTATCACGAACACCGCTATACTCTAGCATGATATGAGATTTAATCCCTTACGTGTTTTTATTAGTCTAGTCTATAAGGAAATACTATATTAAAATAAATAGGTAATTGAGTAAATTTTCCAGTAGTGGAGTAAAAAATAATTGAATGAAATCCCTAGCACTTGAGTAAATGGGTAATTCGTAGGGAAGCAGAATAAAATGTGGCTCCACCTGCAGACTCTTCTGATCCTTGGGAAATATTTTGTGAATTGAAGAATATGAATGATGTTCCAATGATGTCTCAAGACAGAAATATTTTGCTTTCCCATTATATACCATAATGGAAGACAAATCTAACATTGGCTTTATTTTAATAATACACTATAAGTTATTATTTCGATATTCTCTCCTCTTCACAAAGGCTATTCTGCTTTTCTGAGATTATTGTCAATAACTGAATATGGTAGAGTAAATAAAACTGGTTTTTTGACAGGCTGATTCTCTTCAAAATTGAGCAACCAGTAAAGGTGTTATCGTGAAAATTTGTCTAGGACAAAGTGTCCTCTAAATCCAATAACTTTAAAGCTATACTTCTTCCATCTGGTAAATTGAATTCATAGTCTTTGGATTTCAACTGTTTTAATGAAAGAGCAATTATCTAGGTAAATGCATTCATAAAAAGTTCCATTTTCACTGAAAGTAGGCTAGTTGAGATTATACACTTAAACAGAATCCTTTTAACAGAAATTAGTTCAATTATTTGCATACGTACAGTCCACAGATGGAAAGGAGATTCAAAATAAAACACCATCTGCGTTTGCCTTTAATAAGTTTGATGAAAGTTGCAGAATGATTCGAAAGATCTCTGCACTTCTAGTCTGCTGTGAGTCTGAAAAATTATTACTGCAAAAGCCTTCTATGTCTAAGATAATCATAAATTCTCACATATCTCTTGTAATTAGGATGTAATGAAGTTTTCTTCCATATACCATTTGCAATATGCTAGCATATCTACTCTTTAATCTACAGTATATATTTCTGCCAGTGTTGATACTCCCAAATATGAATTATATGAAATTTTCTGAAATTGAAGTTATCTGTTGTGATAAACATTTGCATGGAACCATAAACTTGCCTGGGACAAAATACAAAAGGCAATAGTAAAATCTGTGCTTTGTAACACAATCATTGTGAACTGAAGGCATGCAGCAATTTTCAAGGTCTTTTTAGGTTTTGGAAAAACACACATATGCTTTATTACACAAATATTTTGATGAGCTTTACCTAGTAGTACATGAAAATACATTGGAACATGGAAGAGAAAACCAAGAGAACTTTTATTTGGATGGTTACTAAGACTTAATATTTAATTTAAAGAATTCAAATACTATGTAAGTACTGAGTCTTAAACTGATGGGGTTTTAACTTCAGGCTTCCTCTTGTTAACCAAAGGTGTTAAATTTATTCAGATAAATCTTTATGTTTAGTGTTGGGATGGTTAAGTACCATTTACTCTAAGATTTAATTTAACTGAAGAATGTAAAGAGCACAGTCAACAAACCTGACTGTAAAACAGAACATATACATAAAAGACCATATTCCCCAGTCATTCACGTAACACTGCATAATTATTTTCCTTCACTGTTACTAGATTAAAATTTAGGTTATGAAATAGTATTCCTAAATAGGAATTTTACCTGGTTGTATATTCACCCATGAAGTCCATTTAGAACATTCTTTTCTTAGATGTCAGCAGAATATCCTCCATCTACCCATGCCTTTTTGGTATTCTTTAGTTTTGGATTGCATGACATTCTCTTTAAACTTCAGGCTTCACCTGTATATTCTTGATGCATTTACTTCACCCTCAATTTAATACTTAGGCAGCTTTTATATATATATAGTATATATATATATATATATATAAAACATATTATATATATGTATTATTTTATATATAAATATATATAAATAATTGTATTGTATTGTATTGTATTGTATTGGCCATTGAAATGTGTTGCCCGGGGAGGTGTTGGAGTCACCATCCCTGGAGGTGTTTAGGGAAAGATTGGATGAGGCTCTTAGTGACATGGTGTAGTTGACAAGTAGGAGCAGGTGTAGGTTTTGGGTCATAGGTTGGACTTGGTGATCTCAAACGTCTTTTCCAACCTTATGATACTGTGAGATAATACACTTTCTAAACTGTATTATATTATATTAGTATATTATTTTTATATATTATATTAATTTTTCTTTTTTTTCCTGGATGCCACAGTCCAATTTTTCCACAGTCAGTGGTCAGGTGTGTCCTTTCCTTTCCCTTCCCTTCCCTTCCCTTCCCTTCCCTTCCCTTCCCTTCCCTTCCCTTCCCTTCCCTTCCCTTCCCTTCCCTTCCCTTCCCTTCCCTTCCCTTCCCTTCCCTTCCCTTCCCTTCCCTTCCCTTCCCTTCCCTTCCCTTCCCTTCCCTTCCCTTCCCTTCCCTTCCCTTCCCTTCCCTTCCCTTCCCTTCCCTTCCCTTCCTTTCCCTTTCTTCAGCTTTGCAGGTTTTTAATAGTGCTCTTTTCACCACTTACAGACAGTGTTCTCTTTAACTGGATCATAAAGAGCACCTTAGGGTTGTTGTCTGAGCAGTCTTGACATGGTCTGCTGATAACTTTTTTTCTTTAAGAAGAGTACTTATGTCATCTGGGTCATGAAGTTTGATAGGGGAGTGATGCGTCTTTGCACTAGTGATGAATATTCACAGTAACAGCTGAAACAGACAAAGTTGAAAATCAATAGCATAAAGAATTATTGTTGTGGTAACATTCTTTAAGAATGGCAGATATTTTTTACACTCATCTTCTTACTCCTTTGCATGTTTTTACTATTATGTAAGGATAAAGAACTTTTTTCCACTGGTAATAACTAAACGTATTGGACAACAGAGGGTATAGAAATGAACTCTGGAATAATACCTAGTGAGTTTCTCATGATCCCTTCATACTCCTGCCATCTTGTCTTTCCTATTCCAGTCAAATAACCTCAGATAAATGTTTTCAATGTCAAGTGAACTGGAAAAAAACATTAAGAAAATAGACCATCTATTGTGAGTTAACCCTTGCTTTATCCCACACAGTCACTCACTGTCTCTACTTGGTGGGATGGGGAGAGAACTGGAAGATTAAAAATGAGAAAACTTGTGGGTTGAGTTTAATAGGTCAGGCAAAATCTGCACATGCAAGCAAAGGAAAATACGAAATTCATTCCCTACTTCCCATAGTCAGGCAGGTTTCAGCAATCTCCAGGAAAGCAACCTTCCATCACACATAATGGTTGCTTAGGAAGACAAACACAATAAGTCTGAACGCCACCCCCTACTCCTGCTTTCTTTCCCCCCCGTTTTATATGCTGAGCATGACATCATATATTGTGGAATACTGCTTGGGTCAATTTGGGTCACACATGCTGGCAGTGTCCCCTTACAGCTTCTTGTGCACCCTCAGCTGAGTCACCGGGGGTATAGTGTGAGAAAAGGCCTTGACTAGTAAACACCACTCAGTAAAAAATAAAACAGTGTTATCAACAGTCTTTTGGTCACAAATCCAAAACATAGCCCCACACCAGATAATATGAAGAAAACAAAACCTATCCCAACCAAAACTGGTACATCATCCTAGAATAATTTCATATTTTGCTCTTTCTCAGTCCAAATTATTCTGCAATAATGAGGAAACATTTTCATGTTTGAAAGGCACTTCATTTTTCCTCTTGTCCTTTGTTTTCTTTGTGTTTACATTCAAAAGACTCTGCTTTCTGTTGCTTGTAATTTTAATAAATAGGAGCTCATACACCAGATTTTTTTTACTCTGCATGCTTTAAAGGGTCAAAAATGAAAGAAATTATATGTTTTCCTGCTGTATGTACATGCATGCACAAGTAGGCACAGACATATTCACACATGCACTCACATATCACCTAACATACCTGTTTTACTCCTTTAGAGGAATGCACTACATTTCTGACAATGGAGCCATAGCTTAATTTACCTTTTTGGGGTGGTGCATGAACCCTTCGGTAATGAAAAGAACACTCACAACTGGATAAAGAACACAGACAGCAAGCAAAAGTGTACAAACATTATTTCTGCCCATTTGCTGATATGCTACCTCTGTCCTGGGTTTTTTCTCATGTCCTATATACTTCTGTTTACCATGAAGAAAAAAAAGATTTTATTACTTTTATATCAGTTGTTGTAGAATAATAAACTTTTTTTTGCTAAATACAGTCTTAAATTCTATTGTTGTTGTATTAATGAAGAGAGCAATTTTATACTGGCTTATTTAAAGATGCATAATTTGCAGTTCTTGATAACAAGAAAATTTCTCGTTCACTGCACAATTTCCCTGGTACATTGTTCACAGTTACACTGCTGAGCTACAAAAAATATTGCAGATAAAAGAGAAACACATTGTATATCAATATTATTATATGTACACATAAAAATCAATCAATCAAACTTTTGCCTTGCTCTTCAGTAATCTATGTTTGCAGCCATTTACTTAATTATGTCTTAACTACTGATTAGTTTGTATATATATACTTGTATTAGGAAATACTGAAGTACTACTTTTATTTTCTAACCAGTTCCATATGGATTACAAAAAGAAAAAGCAATTACAGTTTTGGATTACAGTGATGGTTTTCATGGAGACAACTGTGTAATAGAAAATGCATTTTAGCCCTTAAGTATTATCTAACAGTGTCTGTTCCCAGTGCTACATGCTATGATTAGAATCTGAAATTAAAATGTAAAGCGATTTTCCTCAAAATGAATTTACACTGGCAATTTTATTTGGGAAATAGATTATTAATAAACAGAATATTTTAGCAAAAGGTCTTAAGGAAATCAGAAATTAAGGGCATCATATGACTTCAGATATAAAAGTTAAATACTAGAGGGATACTAAGATGCAATACATTCCTAAAGAAGGTACATAAATACTAGAAATAATTTAATAATTCTAATTCTTACTGAGTTGTGCATTTTATTTTTTAAAGTAAATTTGTGGAGCAATTGGATTACATGATGCACTTGATATGTGCATCATGTTCTCCTAAGGGTTAAAAGTATTATATTTTCTGTTAAGAGGTTCATACACTGGAAAGTTTTCTGGAGATTATAAATTTAAAAGGAATGAAAACTGCAGATATTATACTGACATTACACTGTAAACAGTATGCTACCTTTCCAACAAGTTATTTAGGATCCTTTTCCTGGAATTTCTTACAAACACTTATATTTTCCCATTAAAAAATAGCTAGTTATTCAGAGTATCCTTTTTTTGTTAAATACTTTACTACTGTTTCTAGTACTAATACCTTAATATCTGCATTCTGTTTTATTTTCCTTCTTCCACTATCATATTTTTCTTGAATTTTGTGTTACTATGTATGCAATTGTAATATATTTGCATTTATTAATAGTGTATGTGTCCAGTGTTGCGTTACTGTTCCCTAGGGCTCAATTGTAGGTCCAGTTTTGTTCAATGTGTTTTTCAACGATCTGAATGCAGGAGGTGAATGCACTATTAGCAAGTTTGCTGTTGATACCAAACTCAGAGGTGCTGTTCTCTGTCTTGAGGAATGATAGGCCTTGCAGAGAGGTCTAGATAGATCGAGGCATTGAGCTATGATTAATGGGATGAAATTTAACAAGTCCAAATGGTGGATTCTGCACCTGGAATCAAGCAATGCCTGGTGCAAGTATAAATTAGGTGAGGAGTAACTCTTAAGAATTTTATAATCAAGGTTTTATGCAAAACATGCAGTTTACACATGTCAATTTTTCCATTAAATGTGTTCTCAAAGGTTTGTGATTTTGATATTGCTATATTATCAGATTTGTAAAAAGCACTTCACCAGAAAATCTACTGAAAAGACTTTTTATACTCTGTTTATAAGATAATTTCACTTACAGATCAAGCAATATTATGACTGTGTAGTTCAGATGAGAACTGATTTCAACATAACTGACACAATCAGAGGGAATTTCAGAAAGGAAAAGAAATTAATTAAAATTAATTTTTACCAGATTTTGTTAGCTAATGCATAACACATCAGAAATGGAACAAAATTTGTGTTACTAAATTTGCATCACCTATATTCCTGTGGTGAATAGCAAAAGGGAAAGTTAAGTCAAAATACTTTTTTTTTTAATAAAAAAGTGCATACATGAGAAGAAAACAATTGAAAAAAGTCTGTGATGAAGTACAGATGTTTCTTAGTTAGAGAAACCCAGTGTTGCAGTTTTCACCTTAACTAAAATCCCAGGGAAATCACAGAAGTCTGTGTAGAGGTACATGTCCAGTGGACCGCTATAAACACTGGACAATGGCTATAATGATTTCAAACAATAATGAATTCATTTACTGAAGTAAAAAGGTATTAGCTAAATCATGCAACATGATTGGCAGGTAGCATATCTAAAAACCTGAATACCATAGTATTGAACCAGATCAAGGAAGCTGGTGTTCCTGCAAGATATACAGTTAAAATGTCAATATGAACAGCTGAATTAGTGTGTGAAGCCTTGACTATTGGAGAAAGGAACAGAAATATCGATTTGGGAGATTCAGTTCAGCCAATAAAGCACACCCAAATTAAATGAACAAATTATACATCTACACCTGGAAAAGGCACACTAAAAAGACTTGTAAAGCATATAACATTACCAATAAACAACATAAAATAGTCATCTGAAACAATTAGTGCATTTAAAGAAAACAATCCATGAAATCCATGACTCCAAGAGAACTATATTATACAATATCTTTCTATTTGAGTTGATTCACTTTGTATTAAGAAAATAGTAATAATCTAGAAAACTGATTACTTAGCACTTCCTCAGGCAAGACTAAACTGATTTTGATGTTCATTTGAACAAGTAACATCTGTAAGATCCTATCTACAGGAGGCTTATAAGTCATTGAGAGAAAGAACTGCTATTTCATATGTATTTTTAAAGTCTTTAAATCTGCTTAAGACAGATTTTATATTTCAAATTTTGGTCCCAAATATAAAGCATCAAAATTCAAACAAACAAACAAACAAAAAGCGTCTACTTTTTCCTGCAAAAGAATTTGAATGTTCTGCTGATAATGGTACATCTTTGCCTCACAAGTACACAAATATGAAATTATACACACAGATCACTGAAATACTAAGTCTGGACAACAGGCCCAAGTCAATACTTGACCTCTAGATGAACCTAGTAAGGCTATACTTTGTGATCAGTATTTAATCCTAACTTTAGGATATATGGTAATGTCTTAGTATAAAGCTGATTAACCCTTTGCTTTAGTTATTTCCTGTATTAGCTCTAGTGATTTGCTGTATCGGCAGCAGACTTTGATTAGTCTTGTGCTTCATCATCAGCAGATATATTTTAGCAATTAGCAGCTTTTGGGCATGTATAGAACAGAGAAAATAAAACCAGATAGTACCATTTAAAAATACACTCTTTGGACAACATCTTGGATTCCGGCCAAGTCCTGGATGAGCTCTGACTTGGGATGGTACCAGATGTTTCCACATATAAAAACATGCGAGTCATCATGTTTTGCTGAATTTGGTAAATTATCATTATAAAAGCTGAACACCTCTTGCACTGATTTGGATACCTCAGTCATCAGGTGGATGCACTTGTGGATTGAATTCCCAGTTGCTGGTAATGTGGCTCTCCAGGTCTTCACTGCAATTAATCTCCAGTGACTGCAGACCTGGATGATGGTAAAGTATTAGGGTAACTGGTAATGACCTTTTTTTTTTAAGTCACTATCCCTTATCTTGTGTACTAATGATTAGATGCATCACCAAACTTTGTGTTGTTGCCATATGCAATTAGCTTATTTTTGCTAGTTAATGCATTATTATATTATTTTGAAATAGACTGTAAAGTAAACTTTTACTTTCCATCGGTGCTTGTGTCTGTTCTGTTGACCCCATTAATTGACAGAACAAACACTTGGAAGAAGGAAATATGTCTTGCTTGCGGTGTAATTTTATGGGGTTTATAGTTTAGTATCCTTATACTATAAGAACTTTTAATTGAAATGAACAACTATTTTATAAAATTATTATTGACATGAGTAACTCACTAAGATGAATAGGATATTCTGCAGTAAGACTCATTGAAATCTTTATTAAAGTTTTGTAAATAGAATTTGATAACACAGTGTGATTCTCGAACCTGTACTAGAATGAACATTCAAATGCATTCCCCTCAGGTTTCATAAACAAAGCTTGTTCTCAGCATTTACTCTTTGTCAAACTGGAGGTTACAAAATGGAATAATTCTGTTCAAAAAGCTTTTACAGAACGAGATCAGAAGTTATTAAAGCCTCAAAAAAATACTTCAGATAGAAGTGTTGTCATCTTCTGTTGTTTAAGCAAGGTGAAGAGGGTAAAAAATTTTATAGGAAACAATCCTCTTGTGATCTGGATTGCCTTTTGATAATGTCTGCCTTTTATTCCTGTTCAATACAGAATGGTCGTACCCTGATTGAGAAACCATAGATAAATGCTTAAAAGCTAGATTAAAAGTAACTATTTTCAGCATGAATTGTCAGAACTACACACTGAGGAAGACTTAGATTTTAGAATGGATTTTCATTATTATCTCACTTTTATTCCACTCTTCACCTTCTAGACATTTATCTTCAGAAACAAAGGTAGGTTGAGTAACAGATTTTTATGAATGTATTTCTCTTGAGCAGGAAAATGTCCTAGATTGTCCTTGCATGTTATAGTTAGAAAAATCTGGACAAGTGTATTCCAAAATTATTATCTCAAACTCAGTTTATATTGAACTCAAATTGAAATGAGAAAAAAACAGAACTTGAAGGAATGATATTCAATAGCCTGCCTTTCTATATAGCTCTGTATCCCAAGAAATGTGCTTCATACTTTTTCAAATGGTTTAGTTTATTGAGATTCATTCTCAGTGCAGTGTTTAGGAAGGCACTAAAAGGTAGCAAGGTAAATGATTAAAAAGAAAAAAAAAAAACCAACTAAAATTCTATGTTGCATAGCTTTGCATTAGGCATTCCAAATCAAAAACCATAACCAGTACGCACTATATTTTGCTGTTTGTCATTTCATATGAAGGGGTTTGACTCTTACCTGATGATATTTACTACCTAACAACCAGTATAATTTTAACTATTATAAAAGCCTCATATCAACACAGGCTAAAAGACGTTTATCATAATACTTATTAAAATAAAAATGCTTATATAGGAAAAAGAACTTATTTCTAAATTATGTAATGTTTCTTTATTATTGATAGAAAAGTCTTTGTGATTGTGTTTATGTTTGTATATAAGTGTGAATACCTCCTATCTTTTGAGTCACAAATCATGCCAAATTTCCTATTGATTATAGTTATAAGGTATTCCTTTAACAAACTGTTTTATTTAGGAATTACTAACAAGCATGTCCTCTCAGTTTTGTCCTTAAACTTCACTTTTAAAAAATTTATAATTTAGCATATATAGCAATTATATTTCCTACAATGTCAGAAAATATTTACACAAGTGGAAGAGAAAAAACCCATAAAGTTTGGATCATTCTGTATGTTCGTCTGACAAGTAATCAGGCTAGAAATGTATTTTGAGGACTGAAAACATGAGGAAACAGGTGATTAATCTAGGAACAAAAAGGATGTGGTATTAAATACACACATATATATATTTATATCCTGGCAGAAATACATCTTAGCTTACTGAATTTTCAAGATTATAAATACGATCTTTTGTATATTTGTGTTATTGCGAACTGTGTGTTTCTATGTGAAAAAAACCTTTGACGTAAGCCTTTGACACAGTTTCTCATAGCATTCTGCTTGAGAAACTGGCTGCTATTGGTGTGGACAGACACAGCCTCTGCTGGGTTAAAAAATGACAGGATGGCTGGGCCCAAAGGGTGGTGGTAAACAGAGTTAAATCCAGTTGGAAACCATGAGTGGTGTTTCCCAGGGTTCAGTGCTGGGTCCAGTCCTGTTCAACATCTTTATCAATGATCTGGATGAAGGGATTGAGTCCACCCTTAGCAAGTTTGCAGATGACACCAAGCTGGGTGCAAGTATCGTTCGGCTTGAAAGAAGGGAGGCTCTGCAGAGGGATCTGGACAGGCTGGATCGATGGGCTGAGACCAACGGGATGAGGTTCAACAAGGCCAAGTGCAGAGTCCTGCACTTGGACACAACAACCCCATGCAGCGTTACAGGCTTGGGGAGGAGTGGCTGGAGAGCTGCCTGGCAGAGAAGGACCTGGGGGTGTTGGTTGACAGCCGGCTGAACATGAGCCAGCAGTGGCCCAGGTGGCCACGAGGGCCAATGGCATCTTGGCCTGTATCAGACACAGCGTGGCCAGCAGGGGCAGGGAGGTGATTGTGCCCCTGTGCTCAGCACTGGTGAGGCCACATCTCGAGTGCTGTGTTCAGTTTTGGGCCCCTCACTACAGGAAGGACATTGAGGGGCTGGAGCGCGTCCAGAGAAGGGCAACAAGGCTGGTGAGGGGTCTGGAGAACAAATCCTACGAGGAGAGACTGAGGGAGTTGGAGTTTTTTAGCTTGGAGAAGAGGAGGCTGAGGGGAGACCTCATGACTGCTACAGCTACCTGAAAGGAGGCTGTGGTGACATAGGTGTGGTCTCTTCTTGTATGTGACAAGCAACAGGACGGGAGGAAATAGACATAAGTTGGACCAGGGGAAGTTCAGACTAGATATTAGGAAAAATTTCTTCACTGAAAGGGTGGTCAGGGATTGGAACAGGCTGCCCAGAGAGGTGGTGGTGTCACTATCCCTGGAGGTGTTTAAAAGATGGGTAAATGTGTTTCTTAGGGACATGGTTTAGTAAAGGGACAGGTATGGTTGGACTCGATGGTCTCAGAGCTCTTTTCCAACCAGATGATTCTCTGATTCTAAAGCGTACAATACAGGTTAATTTGTGTAATTTCATGTGTTGAAGTTTGTAGAAATTGAACTGAAAGCTCAGGATTTCAAAGTGCTTCTGCTGTATTTATCTCTAGAGTAAACGCTGTAGTGAGATGTCTTGTAGCATTAGAAGTATCAAGAGCAGTTGATGTCATTCAGAAGGACCTTGCCAAGCTGGAGAGAGACGCTAATAGGAATCTCATCAAGTTTAACAATGGCAAGTCTGAACTTCTGCACCTGGGGAGGAACAACACCATGCACCATTATATACTGAAGCCTGATCTCTTCCAATCTCAACTATTCTGTGATCTGTGAATAGATGAATCACTAAGCATCCCTTTGGCACGTTATTTTAGTTAGTTACCTTTTCATGTCTTCTTGACCCTGATGGTTTCAGATGAAACATTTTTTGGCTGCACAACTAAGCTTATTATCTAAATTTGAAAAACTGAATGTTCCTTATAAGTTGCAGTAAATGTTACTTTCCTACTTCTGTGGGATTGTATTCTAACATGGCAGTAGTGTGGCTGGTATAAAATTGAAGCTTATTTGGATAACATTTTAAATTGTAATTTATAATTTTCATTAACATTTTCATTTTGAATTGCATTTGTACTTCAAAAAAATATCCCCAGACATTGAAGCTGAGAGTCAAAGAGAGTATTATTAGGATTTGCTTATGCTTCAGCTATTTCAGAAAGTGTGTCAGAATTCCGTATCAGTCATGAAAAACTGAAAAAGAAAAATTCTGACTAGATAACTAGTATTCACATGACTAAGATCAGAACCAGAAAAAAAAAGAGCAGCAAAGAAAAGGATATGAGGAAAAAGTGAGAACTATTTTTGTAGGAAGACATCTTTGTTTAATACTGTACTTGACATAGGTGCAAACAACTGTTTAGGCTTTTATTCAGTACTTTCTAAATCTGGAAAGAACCATCTTCTTTGCTAAAATCAAGCTGTTGATTGAATGGGAGAAAGGACAGTGAGTCAGAAGAAAGTTCAGTCAACTGTGTTTAAGATGCAACATTAAACTAGGGACTAAAACCAGGAATGCAGGGGTACATCCTAAACGGACAAAGAAGAAAGAGCATGGACAGCCCTCACCCCACCTCCGATATCCTGCAACCCCTTCTCCCCTCCCCCGAAAAAAGTAAATAAAAAGGAACATAAGGAAAAGAACCCAAGAACAAGATATTCAAGATATTCCAAAGGGTAAGAATTATCTGTTATGTTAGGAAACTCAACATGAGCCATCAGTGTGCCCAAGTGGCTAAGAAGGCAAATGGTGTCTTGGCCTGCATCAGGAATAGTGTGGCCAGCAGGACTAGGGAAGTTATCATCCCCTTATACCTCGAGGCCACACCTCGAGTGCTGTGTCCAGTTCTGGGCCCCTCAGTTTAAGAAAGATGTTGAGATGCTGGAGTGTGTCCAGAGGAGAGCGACGAGGATGGTGAAGGGGCTGGAGCACAAACCCTATGAGGAGCAACTGAGGGAGCTGGGGTTGTTTAGCCTGGAGAAGAGGAGGCTCAGGGAGACCTTATTGCTCTCTACAACTGCCTAAAAGGAGGTTGTAGTCAGGCAGGGGTTGGTCTCTTCTCTCATGTGACCGGCGACAGAACAAGAGGACATGGTCTCAAGCTTCGCCAGGGGAGGTTTAGGCTCGACATTAGGAAGAAGTTCTTTACTGAGAGGGTGATTGGCCCTTGGAATGCGCTGCCCAGGGAGGTGGTGGAGTCACCGTCCCTGGAGGTGTTTAAGGAAAGATTGGATGAGGCTCTTAGTGCCATGGTGTAGTTGACACCATTTGTGGATGTTGTGTCATAGGTTGGACTCGATGATCTCAAAGGTCTTTTTCAACCTTATGATACTGTCTTTCCAGTATGGAAACTGGAAATTATTTCTAAAGGAGCAAATGTGTCTCCCATGCTCCATTCTGTACATTACATAAGACAGGCTTCAAAAATAATTTCCAGCACTCATTAAGGATGGATAATTGTTGCTGGAGAACATTTACCAAGAAGAATGGAAACTGTGTAAGGAAGCGTCAGTCTGACACCTGCATTGTTTACTGTTGTTTTGTACCAGAGATACAAATTGTGACTATAATTTTTGGGAGGCTTGTAAAGTGAGCTGATACAGATGAACTATTGATGGCCCACATTAGTACAAAAGCATTAATGCCATCTGAAAATATGACTTTAATAGGATCCAAGGGAGAAGCCAACAACAGTGAAAGACAGCAAAAAATAACAAAAAAAAATAGTTTAGCTCAAAAATCATTTATATATTTTTCAATATGACTAAACAAAATAAGTATGAAGCTTGGAGTTATAAATAAATTACAGAGCCTTCATATTTTTTTCCATAGCATAAACACATGTACTCATGCAGATGAAAGAAAAAACAAATTCTATTTGTCTGTTTGCTCTGGTGTCATAAGCATGGAACGTATGGCTACTCAAATGAGAGAACTTGTGTGTGTAGAAACTTCAGAAGACAAACCGCTCTTCACGTGGGCCCATATCATTCTGAATGAAGAGCACGGTGTTAATCAGCATGAAGATTATTGTAAACTGTACAATGTGGTTATAAACAGAAAAATGAGAACAATATCTTCAGAAAAGGTACTAAGAATCCGAACCATCTAAACCTGGACATGTTCAACACACTTAGAAAATGAGAACACATGCTGGGTACAGCAGAAGAACCACTACCTTCAGCCTTCTGGCTAAAGTCTTGACAGTCCAGCTTTCCAAAGATACAAATAGAAGCTATCTGACAAGTGTGCTTTTGTAAATTCCCTTAAAAAAGAAAAAAAAAATAAAGCAAGCATCACAGGCATGCCACTTAATAATTATGCTTACCAAGCAGAGACTAAGGAGGCATTTTAAATATATTTCATTAATATAAATTTTAAATTATGCTAAAAATACTGTAATTAACTAGTATTATATCAACCTTCAGTTACTTAATTTAGAACATCTGGTCTATGGCAAATAATGTCTCCAAACAAAGAAATTGAGAGAGAGCAACAGCTGACAGTACTGAGGGTATTTTATGCTTCATCAATCACAGGATCAAAAATACTAAGCAAAATATTAAAACTCTGTGAAATACATTCACTGATCCTTTCACTTTTAATTGCAAATTCACATTTGTTCTGCAATCAATAAGGTCTGTAACCAATAAAACAGATTAACTGACATTTTATTACTTTTGGTCAGCAAGCTCTTCTGTAAATTCCTATAAGAAAGCTAGAAAAGGATGTATTTTCAATTAAAATTTCCCCTACAGCATTTCCTCACTAGCTTAACTTGGCAGAAAATTCATGAAATCAGCAAAAGCAAAAAGAACACAGTAGCATTTGGGAATGTAGAAAATGCTGCTTAACCAGCATCATTGCTGTGGCTGCCTGCAGGCTAGTTTAATTAGGCTACAATTCATATGCAATAAAGTAGTTTGGTAATTACTGTCAAATGACCAGATCTATGTATAAAAC
Source organism: Neomorphus geoffroyi (assembly GCA_033558235.1). Lineage (NCBI taxonomy): Eukaryota > Metazoa > Chordata > Aves > Cuculiformes > Neomorphidae > Neomorphus > Neomorphus geoffroyi. Next base: position 25,922,923 of record JAUMJM010000005.1, read on the forward strand.
CTAAGGAGGATTATGTATTCCGAGAAATGAACCACAGTGAAATTGATGGGGATATTTATTTGGCAAAAATTACCTGTAAAATATATATTAAAATAATATATATTCAGATACTAGACAATTTTAAAGAATCTATCTCGGTTTGCTGGATGTATCTATGAATTTTTTATTAGAGGCTTATTCTGATTTTTTCAGCAAATAATGCAGCCATATATTTATGGATGGGAAACAGTTACCAATTTCAATTTTAAAAACCATATCCTTTTCTTAGGAGAAAATACATCAGAAGGAGTTTAACATTAAGCATAGAGCATAAAGGTTCCAGAAGTATTTTCCTATTTGTTACCTTCTTTTTTTCCATTATTTAAAAACTTTAATGATGGAATTTTTGGTTATATACTTAAGAAATATGACTAGATACTTTTAAGACCCTCCAATTTTTACTCCAATTTTTCTTTGATTGGCTACAATCTTTAAAGAAAAGAGTATTACATAAATAGATATATATCAGGAACAAGGAGTATTTTTTCTTTAAATCGATATAGTCTTGAAACCAAAACTGTTGAATTAAAATATATTTATTAATCAAAGAAGACTAGAGATTATAAATAATTTTCTGAATGTATACTTTTAGACTTATTGCCATAGTGTCTGCATTTGAAATATTTGCTGAAAAAATCTGATTACCATATATTTAAGTACTCAGAAAATAATACCAAATTGGGGAATGATTCCAGAGCAATTAGTAGACAATTTTTGTATTTCAAAAGTAACATCTCAAATAAGAAGCATTAAAGACATAATTTAAGATAAAAACAGAGTAGCAAGTAAATCATGAAAAAAAGGCAGAGATATTTGTTGTTGGTAGTGTTGTCTTCGTCGTTTGGAGTTTTTTGATTATGCAGAACAATAGGCACTGTGAAACAGTTAAGTTTGCTAGCATGCTAATAGCTGATGATTTACATTAATACTTCAGAACTTCAAGAGTGCAATTTTCTTAGAAAACTGTCTCAAATAGTAATCCAAAATTATTTTACTGAATTAAGATGATTACTAATTTTCCACTTCACCTTCCATAAATAATAATCAGTCTTGATATTCTATATTGTAAAGCAAAGAATGACATGTTAATTCCAAAAGTTCTTTCTAGTATGGAATGATTTGGTGTGTTTTCACATTTTGCAGGTTTGCATTCCTTTCCAGTGGCATATGAATCAATTCATCAGCTAAAACCCATGGAATGTAGATATATAAATAAAATATGAAATTCCATAAGTAATCATCCATTGGTGATTTTTTAAAGAAGAAAATAAATCCTGCTTCATCTTTCAAAGCTTGACCTGAAGCACTTAGCCTGAAGAGGTGGATAAAGAAAAAGCTCTGAGAAAGGTTTCTTCAAAGCAGTAACATTTCTTGAGCTGTAGAGTATGCTTCACTCAATGTATTGTTTTCTTGTGTCCTTGTTTTCATACATCCAATTTGTAAATAATTAGATTCATAATTAGTATCCTACTTACAATCTATGCTTTCCTCTTCTGTCACAGAGAATGGTGACAGAAGGAGTGGGAAGAGCCAGAAATTAAATACCTGGCTCTGAACCTGGTGCGAAGAACAAAATCTTGGGTTCTTCAACAATAGTTTGACCTACACTCCAGGCCTGATGGCGAGCGATAGTGTACACCTGCCCTCTAAGAGCAGAAGGACTTTCTAAGAAGCTGGTAGGACTAATCAAGAAAGCTTTAAAGCAGATCGGAATGAGGAGGGGAACAATGTTGGCCTTGATAGAATAAAGCATGGGAATGGTATTTCAGGTTCTAAGGGACAGTGTACAAGTGATGGCTCCTCGTCTGCTGCCTCAGTGGAAGTGGGGGACAGCACTCCAGGTGGCAGCCAGAATCCAAAGCTTATTTGTGGGTTACAAACCACAGCTAGAAGACACTTAGGACTTACAGCTGTTCCACTCAGGAAAGGGGTGGATACAACAGCCTCACTGAAGTGCATTTACACTAATGCATGCAGCATGGGCGACAAACAGGGGGAGCTGGAAGCTGTAGCAAGGTAGGGAAACCATGACATAATTGCCATCACAGAAACTGGTGGGATGATTCACACAACTGGATTGCTGCCAAGGGTGGCTACAAACTCTTCAGGTGGGATAGGCTAGGAAAGAGTGGTAATGGGGTTGCTCTCTATGTTAGAGAATGTTTTGGCTACATGTAAGTCAATAACAGTAATGATAGGGTTGAGCACTTAGGGGTTAAAATCAGTGGAATGCGCAGCAAGCCGGATATAGTATTGGGAGTCTTGTTATTAACCGCCCAGCCAGGATGAAGAAACTGATGAGCTCTTTTACAAGCAACTGGGATAAATCCCACAATCGCTAGCCCTTGTTCTTGTGGGGGATTTCAACCCTCCAGATGTCTGCTGGAAGTATAATACAGTAGAAAGGAAACAGTCTAGGAGGTTCATTGGTGTATGGAAGACAACTTCCTAACACAACTGGTGAGTGAATTGACTGGAGAAGGTGTCCCACTGGATTGGTTGTTTGTGAACAGAGAAAGCCTTGTGGGAAAGGTGACAGTTGGAGGACACCTGGGGCACAATGATCATGAGATGATAGAATACTCATTTCTTGGATGAGTAAGGAGGGGGATCAGCAGAACTGTCACCTTGGACTTCTGGAGGGCATACTTCGAACTGTTTAGTACTCTGCTTGATAAAGTTCTAAAGGACAGAGGAGAACAAGAGGGCTGGGTGCTCCTTAGAGAAAGAAATCCTGGCGGCACAAGAGCAGGCCATCCCCACGTGCCTTAAAATGAGTCAATAGGGAAGAAAACCACCTTGGTTGAGTAGAGAGATTTGTATTGATCTCAGGAAGAAGAGGAAAGTTTATGAGCTTTGGAAGAAGGTGCAAGGATTCCAGGAGGACTACAAGGACAAGGTGAGATCATGTAGGAAGAAAATCAGAAGGCCTACAACCCAATTAGAACTCCAGTTAGCCAGTTCAGGGAAAGACAATAAAAAATGTTTCTTCAAATATATTGACAACAATAGGAGGACCCTCCTTTACTGGATGCAAGGGGAACAGTAGTGATGAAGGACGAGGACAAGGCAGGTGTACTTAATGTCTTCTTTGCCTCAGTCTTTAATAGTAAAATGAGATGTTCTCTGGGTACTCAGGCCCCTGAGCTAGAAGACAGTGAAAGCGCAGCTCTAATGATACAAGAGGATTTGATTAGACACCTGATTGGCCAGTTAGACATTCACAAGTCTATGGGGCCAGATGGGATACAACTGAGGGTATTGAGGGAGCTGTCCAAACTCCTTTCTCTCATCTACCAGCAGTTCTGGCTGACTGGGGAAGTGCCACTTGACTGGAGACCAGCAAATGTTACACCCATTTATAAGAAGGGTTGGAGGGAGGACCCAGGCAACTGCAGACGTGTCAGTCTGACCGCGGTACCAGGGAAGGTCACGGAGCAGATCATCTTGATTGCTATCATACAGCACAGGCGGGACAACCAGGTAATCATACACAGTCAACAGGGGTTTATGAAAGGCAGGTCCTGACAGACCAATCTGATACCCTTTTATGACAAGGTTACCCATTTAATGGATGAGGGAAAGGCTGTGGATGTGGGGTACCTGGATTTTGGTAAAGCCTTTGACACTGTTTCTCAGAGTGTTCTGCTTGAGAAACTGTCTGCCATTGATCTGGACAGGCACACCCTCTGCTGCGTTAAAAAGTGGCTGGATGGTCGGGCCCAAAGGGTTGTGGTAAATGGAGTTAAATCCAGTTGGAAACCGGTCATGAGTGATGTTCCCCAGGGTTCAGTGCTGGGTCCAGTTCTGTTTAATGTCTTTATAAGCTATCTGGATGAGGGGATGGAGTGCACCCTTAGCAAGTTTGCAATTGACACTAAGTTGGGTGGTAGTGTTAATCTGCTTGAAGGAAGGGAAGGTCTGCAGAGGGATCCAGAGAGACTGGATCAGTGGGCTGTAATCAACGGGATGCGGTTTAACAAGGCGAAGTGCCGAGTTCTGCACTTGGGACACAACAACCTCATGGGAACTGAGGCAAAGAAGGCATTGAGTACCTCTTCCTTCTTCTCATCCCTCATCGCTACTGTCCTTTCTGCACCCAACAAGGGAGGGAGAATCTCCTTTGTCCTCCTGTTTCTGTCGATATATTTGAAGAAGGGTTTTTTATTGTCTTTGCCTGAAGTGGCCAGTTGAAGTTCTAGTTGGGCTTTAGCCCTTCTGATTTTTTCCCTACATGATCTCACCTCGCTCTTGTAGTCCTCCTGGGACACCTGCCCCCTCTTCCAAAGCTCATAAACTTTCTTCTTTTTGCTGAGATCAATACAAACTCCTTACTCAGCCAGCCTGGTTTTCTTCCCCGCTGATTCATTTTACGGCACACGGGGATGGCCTGCTCTTGTGCTGCCAGGATTTCCTTCTTGAGGATCATCCAGCCCTCTTGCACCCCTTTGTCTTTTAGAACTGCCACCCAGTGAACTTTATCAAGCAGCTTTCTGAATAGTTCGAAGTCTGCCCTTCAAAAGTCTAGGGTGGCATTTCTACTGAATACCCTCCTTTCTGTCCCAAGAAGTGACAATTTTATCATGTCGTGATCACTGTGCCCTAGGCATCCTCCAACCATCATGTCTCCCACAAGGCCTGCTCTGTTCACAAACAACAGGTCCAGCTGGGCACCCTCTCTAGTCGGTTCCGTTACCAGTTGTGTTAGAAAGTTATCATCCATTCAGTCTATGAACCTCCTCGACTGCTTCCTTTCTGCTGTGTTGTACTTCCAGCAGACATCCGGAAGGTTGAAATCCCCCACAAGAATGACAGGAAGTGATCATGAGACTTCTCCTAGGTTTCTGTAGAAGAGCTCATCATTCTCTTCATCCTTGTTGGGCAGACAATAACAGGTTCCCACCACAATATCTGGGTTATTACACATACCGCTGAGTTTAATCCATAAGCACTCTACCCTATCATTGCTATTATTGAGTTCTACATAATCAAAATATTCTTTGACATATAGAGTAACCCCACCACCTCTCTTTCCTAGCCTATCCAGTCTAAATAGCTTGTAGCCATCCATGGAAACATTCCAGTTCTTCTAATTGATGAAATCTATGTTTACTTTTTGCTGCTGCTATGAGCCTTAGATACAGTTACTATCTTTGTTCAACATCTCTGACAGGGATTATGTTTGGGGTTTTGTTTGCTTGTTTGTGGTTTTGTTTTATCTTCCCCAATGAGTATACACAGGGGCACAATCTCCTCCCTGCTCCTGCTGGCCACGCTGTGTCTGATACAGGCCAAGATGCCATTGGCCCTCTTGGCCACCTGGGCACACTGCTGGCTCATGTTTAGCCGGCTGTCAGCCAACACCCCCAGGTCCTTCTCTGCCAGGCAGCTCTCCAGCCACTCTTCCCCAAGCCTGTAATGCTGCACAGGGTTGTTGTGTCCCAAGGACAGGACTCTGCACTTGGCCTTGTTGAACCTCATCCCATTGGTCTCAGCCCATCGATCCAGCCTGTCCAGATCTCTCTGCAGAGCCTCCCTTCCTTCAAGCAGATCCACACTTGCACCCATCTTAGTCTTATCTGCAAACTTGCTAAGGGTGCACTCAGTGCCTTCGTCAAGATCATTGATAAAGATGTTGAACAGGACTGGACCCAGCACTGAACCCTGGGGAACACCACTCGTGACCAGTTTCCAACTGGATTTACTTCCATTCACCACAACCCTTTGGGCCTGGCCATCCAGCCAGTTTTTTACCCAGCAGAGGGTGTGCCTGTCCATGAAGATGACAGCCAGTTTCTAAGGAGAACACTGTGAGAAATGATGTCAAAGACTTTACCGAACTCCAGGTACACCATATCCACAGCCTTTCCCTTGTCCGTTAAACAGGTAATCTTGTCTTAGAAGGAGATCAAGTTGGTCTGGCAGGACTTGCCTTTGGTGAACCCACGTTGGCTGGTTATGATCACTCGGTTGTCCTGCATGTGCTGTATGATAGCACTCAAGATGATCTGCTCCATGACCTTCCTTGGTACTGCAGTGAGACTGACGGGTTTGTAGTTCCCCAGATCTTCCCTTCGACCCTTCTTGTAAATGGGTGTAACATTTGCCAGTCTCCAGTCAAGCGGCAGTTCCCCAGTCAGCCAGGACTGCTGGTAGATGAGGGAAAGGGGTTTGGCAAGAACCTCTGCCAGTTCCCTTGAAACCCTTGGATGGATCCCATCTGGCTCCATGGATTTGTGTAAGTCTAGCTGGCCGAGCAGGTCACTGACCAAGTCCTTCCGAACAACTGGAGCTTCATCCCCACCATCTCCCAAATTTAAATTATTTCTTCCTTTTAATCTAACTTTAATCCTCAGAAATTACTAAAGTGCTTCTCAGATTGGTTGTACACCAAAATCACCCACCTTTGAAATGTTTTTCATCATTGGAATTATGTAGAAAACTATGCTATGAACATGATATATGACAGAATGTTATTAATGGTGTGCTAAGATACAGAGAAAACACAAAGTTTTTCACTCCTAAAAGAATCAGCAGCTTTATGGGAAAACATTAGCATATTTGGCCAACAAGACCTAGTATTCTACTCAATTACAGCCTCAGGATAATAGTCAAACAAAATGTTTTGGCAAGCAAGTGTTCTACCTTTTAGCCAGATTTCTCACCAAAGAATTTCCCATTATCTTTGTAGTAGCAATTTCTTCGTTGTTACAGATAAATAATTGGCAGGTGCCTTGAGGTGCCTCTCTCCCATGGAGTAAATTTTAACAATGTGAAGTTATTCCAATTACTGTGATGCATTTTCTCCTGATTTGGACCAATAAATTAGGCTCTATTATTCTAAATAGTGTTATGGCAACCTTCCCAGTCTCTCAACAGGATTAAAATCAGCCTTGGAAATGGAAGAGGGTAAAAAAAAATTGGAAGGAAAAAAAAAAGAATTAGAGAAGGCAATTAACAGTTAGCAATCTATGAGTATTGTGAAAAACTGTGAAAAAAAATATAAACCTGTCATTTATGTAATCATCCTTTATAACTTTCTATCTCCTATATTCCTTCATAAAAATCTATCATAGTGTTTGAAATGCTATTTTCTAGACTGTTAGCAATTTTGGCTATATTAAAAAGCTTCAAGAAATAAACCATGCACAAAAATACTTTGAAAAATGCTCAATTATTTATAATTTCTTTTTCCACAGTGTTTCTACCTACAATTACAGTGAAAACCAATCTGCATAAGCAGTATTTTCTTATGTATTTTGTAAGGTGATTTATTTAATTAAGAACCATGCAGAGATGTTGAAATATACCCTTTAAATGGTAGGTTTTTAAGTAGATTGAGGAAAAATTCTGACTTCTACTATTTGCTGAAGAAACCACGCTTCTGAGGTTAAGTATATCCATAAACCTTGAAACACAAGGCAACAAAATCTTCCATGTCACAAAATGCTACCAAATTATTTCCAAAAATTTCTAATTCTAATATAACCCCCTTATCAGTTTCAAAAGAAAAATAAAACCACATTTGAAGCCAGCAATCTGGGAGAAAATGAGTCGCATAAATACGTATTGCAGATCTGCTATTTAAAGAAAGCATATGGAAATGCAAAATAACCACAAAGATTAGGGACATTAATACTACAACTATTAGTACTATTAGTACTAAAGGCTATTCTGATTTGAATAAGTTCTAACGATGTTTGTCCAACAAATCAAAAGTCTTTAAGTAGATTATTGAAAGTTGGTACAACCAGTCATATTTGGTGTTTCACATCGCACAGCAAAAGACAAGGTACAAAAGTTGTCAGGAGGACAGCAGCTTTCCTCATAGGCAGACATTGATGCCCTCTCTGTCTCGCTCACGATTTAAAACTGAATAAATACCCTCAGAGTGATTTCATCTCTCGTTCTACTGAAACAGGCAGCTGATTCTGTGTGATAGTTATTTTTTACAGAATGGGATTTTAATAATATTTTAATAATGTTACTGAAGTCTGAAACAGTACATCAAAAGAAGCTGATATCCTTATATCTGTGTCTAAATCAAATAATTTTGACTGAATAGTGTTACACCTTTCCTTCATAATTCAGTGCTGGTCAGTGAAGGTTCGCAGTAATTACAACTTGTTGACATATCTTCAGCAAATAAAAATATCCTCACAAATACATTGGCATAAGTGAAAAAAAAAAGGAAAGAAAAACGTAAGGGGAAGTTATGACTGGTGTAGTTGCAAAAGCAGAGGTCCAGAAATATTAAAACTGGTGAAATTCTTTCCTTGAAAGTGAAATATCGTGGTTACACTATATTAAAAGTTCAAAAATATGTTTCAATATTTTCAAAAAAAAAATTTAAAAGAAAATATTTTAGGAAAGATAAATGAAATATTAATAGCTTTAAAATGTATACTTTTTTTTTTTTTCCCAGAGTAAAGTATTTTCTTCAATCAAAAATTAAAATGTTTCCTAAATTCTCTTCCAATCCTATCCATCTTGTATTATTTCAATTTGGTAGTTTAATCAAGAAAAAGTAAGAAAAATAGTGCAGTCAGAATGATTTACTGATCATTACATGATATTTTAATAAGAGATTTCATAACTGAAGTAGAGTCAGGCAAACAGAAAAATTAATTGATAGGGGTATTACATATCACATATCTCAGCGTATTGATTACGTGACAAGTGTGCTACCACATGCACCATTCAGCTATTGTCTTCTATCTGTTCAAAGCAGAATATCTATTGAAATATGCCATCACTCCCATCTTGCCTGTCCTATAAAACTCTTCCAAAGGAAGCCACTGTCCCTATTCATAGACAAAAAGTCAGTGCGCATCTGTTTCCATGAGTAGGGATATTCAACAGTAGGGAAGAGTGTGCAATGTCTTCATCTGAACCTATCCAATAATCAGTCTTTACTACACCACCATTTGCTTTTGTATACTGTCATTTATCACTTCAACAACTGCATGTAATCTTTTTTTCCCTTCCTTTTTATTTTATTAAATCATATTCAAAAAAATATTTTTATTACAGAGCAGTTCTGAAAATTAGTGCTAATACAATGATGCAGTGGTTGTAGGACAATGAGATAAAAAGAAATCCCTGAATCAATTTTGAGTACAATGTCAGCACAGTTGAGAAAGTACTTCATTTTCAAGAAACTGAGTTTTGTAACATTAATATCGACATACATAATCCGTGTAAATGGAAAAAAAAAATAAAGAAAAAAACAAACCACCCTTGAAAATGGCTGTAAGGCACCCAAGTGAACATTTTCCATAACAGCAAGATTATCCGAGAACAGTTAATTAACATAAATGAATAGGTAACACAGAAAAATATTATAGCGTGTCTGGCAAGAACTTTTACATAAGGAACAGAAAAAAGATTGTTCTTCTTCATAGTAAGACTAAAGAATTTCTTACATTCTTTATGGAATTTCTGTCTCTGAATTAATCTTGTAACACCTCATTTTCTGGAATAGAAACTGTACTTTCTCCTGTAATGAAAGATTATATTAAAATGCAGTTTGAGAGGAAAAGCAGGAAAACCTTTTCTTCTATAATCTCTGAAGATATGGGATAAACATTAACAGATTTGTACAGAGGTAGGTAAGTAGAAACCACATAATTGTTCACTTCAAAAATTTCCTGAGTAAACAGATCTTAGAGTTTCCTCAGCAGATAATTTACAGGATGTACTTCAAAAAGATATAAGGGCTTATTTTAGTCTTTGGGTCATAATGATCCCACAGTCTCAGCTGGAAAGCTCTTCTATCTTTAATCCTCTCACAGTTACAGCTAGGAAGTGGCATCTCATTTCTGATTTAAATATCTCTGTTCCAGTTAAAGCTTTTGGAACTTGTCATGACATTGTCAGAGATCTGTAGAACTTTGCAACACAACTTTACTGAATCTCATTCAAAGTAATCAAGTTATCCTTCTAACAAGCTTCTGAAGCTCAGCTGATGTAACTTGACACTGTAATGGTTTCATACTGGGTTTTATGGCCCTTGTTTAGCTGTTATATGGCATTTTGACTTCTTGGAGTATAGAATAAACATCCTGTAATATCACTTCAATCTTTAATAAAACTTTGAATGACACTGGACTGAGAATTCAGAAGTCATTTTTAGTGAAAGTCCATTCTATGAACTACAATTTCAGATTAGTTGAAATATTCTTTGGGTTTGGGATTGTGTTAAGAAATAAACCAAATGTGACAGAGAAGAAAAAGGCCTGCAAATATTTTATGATTTCCAAAATAAATACAAACAGACAGGATGGTGCATTTTAAGACCTGCATTTTAATCCATTTTAAAAGTTCAACTAAAATTACATAGTTTTTGATTAGATAGATAGATAGATAGATAGATAGACAGACAGATAAATAAATAGAAGTAGCAGCTTTCTGAAAAACATATGAGCAGGCTACATGACAAGTAGCTCAGCTTCATTCAGTTCTCTCCTCATAGTAAAAAGTCCAGTCACCAACACCCTACTTCTGGCAATAGTCAGTCTGTGATCTGGGTGGAAGAGAGGACAAAGTACTTTTCTTGAATCAATGAATAAATTCAACAACTCAAACCATTTTTATCTTTAGTAACCATTTCATTACTTCCCCTTTCATTCCATCTTTTCTCCTCATTTTCTCAAAGGCACTAACCACAATCCCACTTAAGTCTCTGAGCCAACCTCTCATATATTCTTTCTCCAAAAAGCAAGAGAGACTTCTTTCCTGTTGTAAATTCCATTTTCCCAGTTAAGGGGATAAAATTAAGGGAGACAACAATTATAATCAATATTTATTAGAACACATTTTATTAATTAATCTCTTATTTAGAGCAGTTAAAACTTTGTACAACACATTCATATATCCCTTCCCATATTACACTCAGAAACACATAGATCATGTATACACACAATCACTAATTGTTACGTGGTTGGAGCAACATCTGTCAGGTCAGTCCTAGCTGTTTACCCTAGTTTACCCAGAAGCAGAGGGTCGCAGCGTAGGTGCTATGTTGTTTTTCTGAAAGTCTTTCAAGACGGTACTTCTTTCATCAAGTGTTTATATAATCCTGAAGTACTCGTATGCATTTAGCAGCCACCGTCTTCTTGGATGTGGTCTGAATTACGCAAACCTATTGTGGATTCTCATGTTTACTGGTGGCCTAGGATAGAGGCAACAAACTACCGATGTTCAGAGTTCATCCATTCTTGTGGACTCAGAAGGACTGCTAGTCTCCAGAGCTCATCAGGTATTAGAGACTTTCACATGCTACTATTCAGCATCTATTTTTCCTTTCTTTGTCCTGTTATTTTCTGTTACCTATTTCTCCATCCACATCTATTGGCATCTGTAAAACCCATTCAAAAACACTCATACTGAAATAGACTTTTATGATGTCCACCCACAGCTGACCAATATTGATATTTTGAACATTTCCAGATGTTAAATCCAAGTGTTTCTCTTTCACTGACCATTCTCACGTGTGAAATATCTCCTTCCTCCCCTAGTGCGACATAAGGTCCATTCATAATGACTCATAATTCTGCGTATACTTACCAGTTCACAACACCATCAACCTTTACCATACCTTTAACGACCTCTTGCCCTTGGCAACTTTTTAATGTAAAATTGTGGGCTTAAATTAATTTTTTTATCTCTTATTATAAAATAAAAAAAAAAAGGAAAAGAAACTTTTCCTTGTTTTTTTTTTCCAAAAGCTGTGAGAGGCTGCTCTTCTCTCTGACAGAGAAGGCAGGGACAGAGAAAACCATGAGTTGCAGGAGGACATGGGAGTCCTTAATTTGCTGCCAAACATTTTTACTTTGTTGTTACTTAATTATAGTACCAGTAAAAAATACATTCATGTTACTTGTGAAAATTAATGAGTATATGACAACATTCCAGGCACTATCATTGAACTTGGCTAACTAGATGCAACAGCAGTTCCTAACTACCAGTGATAAACTGTATGTAGTTTTGGCTCCTGTAGCAGTATTTAAAATAACAGCTTGTCATGGGGAAAAACCTGTTTTGGAGCTTGTATTATAAACACAGGCTTCCTAGGGATCAGATGAGTATGAAATACCTGGAAACAATATTTAAATTATATGTTTATATTTATTTTTTTTGATGCCATATATTTCCAGCTGGAAAATATCTTTTTATCTGTGTTTTCAGCAATGTTTTATTTGCCTGATGCCCCCAGTTACAAAGTATTGAGCAGGATCCCCAGCTGTATCTCGTTATCCACTGTACACTGAAAATTTTCACTCCCATAAATTGTCACTGATATCAATGAAAGAAAAAGACTGTCACTAAAACCAGATTCAATATTGTATATCTAAGACAGAATTATAGAGAGGATGCATTGCATCAGGAACTGAGGGTTTGCTTTGAAGGTACATCTCGCTGACAACTTAGTAAGTGCTCTGAACAGTGTTAAGAATTATTCCTCAGGGAGCTATTCACTTTATTCTAGAAATTCTCCATCAGTTTTTAGTTTTTATTCTGCCTTTAATTTAAAACCAAAAATAAAAAACCAAACCAAACAAAAAAAGCCCAAAAACCCCCAAACTTTTTTTTTAAAATAGTTGTTTTCATGAGTTATAGAATTTGTCAGGATCACATGGATCACCTCACATTCCACTTGAACATTGGGTTCTCTACTAGCAAATTTTTGAACCTGTTGAATATAAAGGCAGACACCTTTCTTCTAGGTTGCCGTGAGGCAGATATTTATCTCAGTTGTTATAATGAAAACTACAAACAAGGAATTCACTAACTTTTTTAGAAACTCTCTAATATTTCATTTTTCTAGTATTCCTCACAGGTAACCCTATGTTTATATACAGTTACAGAAATACTTTGAACTTACAGTCTGTTTTATGACTACGGATTTTTGCTTGCTGTTTCCAAGGTTTCTGTATAAATCAAAGGAAAAATCTATTGCTTTCTTTGTTTCATCTGCTAAGCAGAATGCCTTCTAATTTAAAATTAAATTGGGAGAAGGTGTATGCATTGTTATAAAAGTCTGAAATTTAGTGCCAATTTAGTGTACTCTGTAAAGTATAATTTTTAGCTCATTGTGCTCTACAGTTAAGAGACGTACTGAAAATCACAACACAGAAACTCTTCGATAATATAAATCTTTATTTGTATCATTGTTTAGATACTAAAGGGAATCAAAAGCTTTAACATGACACAAGCTGCACAGATTTTAGCTATATCCAAGACTGAGGTTTCTCGCTATATATAGATTCAATTTTCCTTCAGTCATCATCATTATTTATCCCTGAAACAGACAACTCTTTTTAATCCAGCACTCAGCAATACTGTGAAAATATTGATCTACGATCAACTGCTGACACAGTTATTTTGCTTAAGCTGCATGTTTACTGAACTGTGAACACAGCAATATTAAAGGCATATGTAAAAATTGTTTCCACCACACCAAAAAACCCCATAGAAAACACTTCATCTAAGTGGACTTGCCTGTTTTATTCTAACTTTGATTTTAATCAAAGGCAGTTATGAAGTAAATTGCTTATTTTCCCCCTTTTTATCCCTCTCTCTTTTCTTTCTTTTAATAGCAAATATAATATTATGAGGAATTTTCCTCCACTAATCTCATTTGAATTTTCCTTTAAGCAGGATAAGCTGATTAATAAAATTGAAATTTCTCTGAAGAGTTATTCCCATTATCTTGGAGGGAAATTTCACAGGCACTCTTTTTGTTAAGAAACACAATTTGCAGAACTTTTAAAAAGCTTTTGATAATTAATGTCTGGGGAACCAGCTAAGTCCCTTGTCATCAGTAAGGTCTGCTTGACTTTATTTTACGTATTACATTATTAAAGACTGCAATTATATTTAATAGCTATACCTCCATAGAAGGTTAGTAGAAGGTGTTATGTTTATTCTAGAGGTGTTATAAATTTCACCACAAGCGGAGGTGTATAAAATGTGGAAAATGTCCCTATAACTTAGAACTGAATAAAGCGAAAAAAAATAATAGAAAAAGAAAAACGGGCCTAAACTAGAAAAATTAGTAAAGTCCATTTCTGACATACAAGATTTGTATTCGTCTTCAGATTAATATGAGCTGAGATGGTCTGCTTTCCTGAGGACTAATCTAATAGCGTGCCACTGAATACAGGAGTTATGGCGAAAACACAATACCAGCTTGTTTATTCAAAGCATAGCAAAAAGCAGACCAAAACAAGGATACTTCAGCTTTCACTCGAAGCACTTTCCTACAAAGGAAAGCACTTATCATGCTTTGATACCAAGTTTATTATTTTTACATAGGCAGAACCATAGTCTGTGCTCTCATGAAATTAAACTGCATACACATTTATTTGTTTTCAATTAAAAGAAACAAAACTACCACTCTTGGAATATGGTTGTTGTGATTAATATTAACTTAGGGTACATAAAGCTGCCAATATTCTTAATAACATCCCAGGAACCGGAGAAAAAAATACTTATACCTGAAGATGTACATAAATATTTTTATGTCAGTGTTATGACTAGACATGCATAAAATGAGCAAAGGATGTTTAAAATGTTTTTAAATCATCCAATTGTCTTCAGATTATAACTGTTCATTTTAATCATGATGTCAATTAAATTTTACGTAGAAATTTTCATGGTTGTATAAGAAGTATTGATAAATACATCCAGTCTCCTGGTAGAACATCTACATATCTTCATACTGGCAAAGGTTACCATCTATTTACAAGAAAGGTGGGAGGGAGGATCTGGGGAGTTACAGGCCTGTCAGTCTGACCTCGGAACCGGGTAAGGTCATGGAGCAGATCATCTTGAGTGCTATCATACAGCGCGTGTGGGACAACCACACAGTATCACACAGTACCATAAGGTTGGAAAAGACCTTTGAGATCATCGAGTCCAACCTATGACCCAACACCTACTCCTACTCCTACTCCTACTTGTCAACTACACCATGGCACTAAGTGCCTCAACCAAATTCTCTTTGAACATCTCCAGGAACGGTAACTCGACCACCTCCCCAGGCAGCGCATTCCAATGAACAATTACCCTCTCAGTGAAGAATTTCTTCCTAATGTCGAGCCTAAACCTCCCCTGGCAAAGCTTGAGACCGTGTCCTCTCGTTCTGTCACCGGTCACCTGAGAGAAGAGTCCAACTCCTGCCTCACTACAACCTCCCTTTAGGTAGTTGTAGAGAGCAATAAGGTCTCCCCTGAGCCTCCTCTGCTCCAGGCTAAACAATCCCAGCTCCCTCAGTCGCTCCTCATAGGGCTTGTGCTCCAGCCCCTTCACCATCTTCGTTGCTCTCCTCTGGACACACTCCAGCATTTCAACATCCTTCTTAAACTGAGGGGCCCAGAACTGGACACAGCACTCAAGGTGCGGCCTGACCAGTGCCGAGTAAAAGGGGATGATGACCTCTCTAGTCCTGCTGGCCACACTGTTCCCGATGCAGGCCAAGATACCATTGGCCTTCTTTGCCACTTGAGCGCACTGCTGGCTCATGTTGAGTTTCCTGTCCACCAGCACTCCCAAGTCCCTTTCCGCTTGACAGGAAAAAAAAAAACAAAACAGGTGATCAGGTCTAGTCAGCATGGGTTCACCAAAGGCAAACCCTGCCAGACCAATCTGATCTCCTTCTATGACAAAGTTACCCATTTAATGGATGAGGGAAAGGCTGTGGATGTGGTGTACCTGGACTTCAATTAAGCCTTTGACACCGTTTATCACAGCACTCTGCTGGAGAAACTGGCTGCTATTGATCTGGACAGGCACACCCTCTTCTGGGTTAAAAACTGGCTGGATGGACGAGCCCAAGGAGTTGTGGTAAATGGAAGTAAATCCAGTTGGAAACTGGTCACGAACAGTGTTCCCTAGGGTCAAGTGCTGGGTTCAGTCCTGTTTAAAATCTATATCAATGATCTCAACGGAGGGATGGAGTGCACCCTTAGCAAGTTTGCGGATGACACCAAGCTGGGTGGAAGTGTGGATCTCCTTGAAGGAAGGGAGGCTCTGCAGAGGGATCTGGACAGGCTGGATCGATGGGCTGAGACCAATGGGATGAGGTTTAACAAGGCCAACTGATGAGTCTTGCATTTGAGACACAACAACCCTGTACAGTGTTACAGGCTTGGGGAGGAGTGGCTGGAGAGCTGCCTGGCAGAGAAGGACCTGGGGGTGTTGGCTGGCAGCCGGCTGAACATGAGCCAGCAGTGTGCCCAGGTGGCCAAGAGGGCCAATGGCATCTTGGCCTGTATCAGACACAGCGTGGCCAGCAGGAGCAGGGAGGTGTTTGTGCCCCTGTGCTCAGCACTGGTGAGGCGGCACCTCGAGTGCTGTGTTCAGTTTTGGACCCCTCACTACAGAAGAACCTTTAGGTGCTGGAGCATGTCCAGAGAAAGGCAAGAAGGCTGAAATGTTGAAGTTTTTCTTCAAAACTCTTTTTACAGTGGAAGATCTTAATTTATTTTTGCATGCCTCCATGTATCAAACTTTAAGTCCCATATAAACCTTCCTTTAGCTCTAGTTGTATCAAATCTTCATTCTTCATTGCAAAACTTGAACACTGGATGAGAAAAAATTAGCTATGAGTGCTAGACGTTGCTGTACATTCCACTGGGCTAAAAGAAAAATTAAATATTAATAGTTCTGGTCACAGAATCTAGAGTCCTATATCTATTCTTTCTCTAGGTTGGTGAGAATTCTTAACAAGTCTTTCCCAGTTTGCTGCTTGATTTTCAGTTGATCAGGAGAAAAAAATTGCATCTTACTAAGGGAAAAACTGAATTGATCTGAGCAATTATGTGCTTTAACTAATTTGCTTGTTCCTGACTACTGTCTTCTGTGACAAAGATAGCCAGGACCTTGGTTGACAGTGAACTGTTTCATAGTACAGAGACAATATGTGCTAAAATGAACATTATACATATTATTCAACTCTCCTGCCTTTCAAAAACGGTGATAACCATTAAACAACTCATTGAAAATGGGCATTGACTCATGTTAGCTCCTGAATTTTCTTTAAAAATTGCTTGGGAGCTGTTACTTGATAGAGACTAAAATGTGTAGGAATTCTTCTAATGATATAAAAATATAGTCCAAGCTCCTTAGTAAAAAAAAAATTTTACACAATTTTCTGTCCTGCTACAAGTAACGAATTTTCTGGTCATTTCTACAGATTACAGAGTAGTGTTAGTTCATATTCGTGTGCACACTCTTGAAAATTTAGCAATTAAACTGTTCATTATACCCTTATGGTGGTGGTGCAGGAGGAATGCCTTAAGAATTCCCTCATTTCTGAAAAAAGAATACTAAAGTACTTGTGAAAGCCGTCGTTTGATGACCTGTCTCTCTAAAAATTACTTTTGAAGAAAACTCATTTTAGGATGAAAACAAGGATCAGTGTGTTTACAGAGTCCAGGTAAAATTACAATAAAAAACAACTTCGAAAAAAGTGTGCAGTAATAAAAATAGAATCATTCATCCACCCTCTCATCCACACATGCATGCTTCCATCCACTTTATTTAGCTTTGAAACTCTTCAAAGTTACATGCAAGCACAAAGCTGAGGATCCAGGTTTTTAAACATCACTTTTACAGCACAAAAGCCTTATTTGGGCGCATTCTTCAACATGTATCTCATGCAAAGGTTTTCCTTTGAATCTGTTCATATCAAGTTTTCATTCTACCTCCAAAAATGTCCTGATCTACATTTTAAGTATGAATATAGTTTTATGTGAAGTATTTGTTGCCCTTTCTACATTTTTTTGTCATGGAGGCACCCACAAAACAGATAACCTTTAAACTGAAATGGGGACTATCACTCACTCAAGGGCACCCAGAAGATAGAATCATTCACCCAAAGGGGTGAGAGATCACTCAAGGATATATCCGGAAGAAATAATCACTCACTAAAAGGAGCATGAAGGCATTCAATCTTGGGAATTTGCTTTGGGTTTTGTCCCAATCCAATGGAGAGAGTTTCTGATCACAGTCCACTGCTCCAAGGACAACCACTCAAACGGGGTCTCTGATGGGAGCGTGTTTTATGCCTAGTCAAGTCTGATCTGTGGTCAGCTCTAATTGGCAGGGGGCCCACATCTTCCTGGATCTGTGTGCCTGGCAACAGTTCTTGACCACCTTTCCACCTCAGCAGCGCCATGGATAGGGAATGGCGGCTTCAAAAGCTGGAAAGTCCCAGTCTTTGTGAATTAGGCAAGCCCAGTATTTGCCAGATCCTTAGCAGGCCCTAATGTTTGTTCTGTCCTCCGCAAGGCAGTCCTACCTACTACAAATCTGGAATCAGTAATTTTGGCATGTAAACTTTGGCTAACAGCTAAACACTCATCCATCTGTTCATTGCATTTCCTCCTGCCCAGTGAGCTGAGGTAAGAAAGTGAGTAAAACAGAATGTGAAAGCCCGTGGGAAAGAAAAAGACAATTATTTAAACAATATCTTTCCTCCCTTTCCTAGGCTCATATTTACTCCTCCACTTCAGAGTCATCTATTCCTATCCTGAGTGGCAGAAGGACAACGGGAACTGTGGATTGTGGTCAGTACATAATGATTTCTCCGTGTTGCTCCTTACTTCTGCTTTTATTGCCCTGATCTGACATGGACACCCTACAGCCCACAAATCCTTCAGGAACAGCCAGTTTCTGTGACCTGGAGTCCTCATGGGCTGCAGCGTGGATATCTGCTCCAGCATGGTCTTTTGTAGACTGCAAGGGAGATCTTTTCTGTTATGGAGTATCTCCCCCTCTTCTAACCTTGGTGATGCTTCTCCCATTTCTCTCTCTTTTTTTCCCATTTTTTTTTTCTTTCTTTTTTTTATTCCTCCTCTGCCTGTCCACCACCTTTTTTCCATTGTTGAATATATTTCCACAGAGGCATCAACAGATTGGCTGAGGGGCTCAGCTATGCTTTTGCATGGGTTCCTTGGAGCCAGCTGGAATTTACCGTCCCTGGCACAGGTTGGCCCAGGTCTGTCCTCACAGAGACCACCCCTGCAGTTCCTTCTGCCAACACCCAGGCACCAGCTCCCAATACAATAATATCCTTTGGACACAGGTATTTGCAATCCTCACAAGACAATTTATAGCTTAATGAACTATTATTCTAATTTTCAGCCTCTAATATTGAAGGGTTTTTACATCTGTCAGGGTGAAGTCACAGTTTCGGATTTTGTAGATGTAAGGTTATAATTTCTATAAATTCAGCTATACAAACAAAATGTCTATGCATTTGTGTATGAAGGTGTATGGGGTGAAAACACAAAACTTCTCATTAGTTACTGTTTGTGTCCCTATGAAAATCACTGTCTTTTGAGTGACTTTGGTGACTGGTCCTTAACCTTGATTGTGAAGAATTAGTCACTACTCTCTATCACTCAGTCATTAAGACTGTCCCTGTGAATCACTTTTCTCAAAATAATTGTAATGACAGATGATATACAAGATATACCTCTATGGCTTCCCATGTGAAATTGTGCAAAGGACCTGGAGTCACTTAAGATCCCGACTTGCCTCTTTAACAACAGGCACATCAAGTCAATATAATTGCTCAAAATTCAATTCAAATATTCACTTTCATGCTTACAATCTTCCTAAAGAAGACGACTAAGGACGACACGATTAGAGAAAACTCTATGAGGAAAAGTTTGTCTTTTCTGATTACAGTTCCCTAGACTGCAGTATTACTCTATGATACTGCACAAGATCTGTGCTCTTATAAACTGATCTTGCACCTGCTGCTAAATTACACAAATTAGTGAGTTTTTAAAAAAGTTGTTTTAATATTTTTAATAGATATATTACTGACTTCCATAAATTGTATTTATATTTGTTCAAGTTTTATTTTTTTATGAGTTTTGCAGAGGATGAAGGAAGCTTGAACATTTGGGTTTATTGTTTTTTTATAATTTTCTAGTTTGATTCTTATCCTTATAATTGACATAATTACTTCAAACTTGTGCAGCAAAACTTTTCTAGACTGTGAGGTTTCAAAATATTGTGTCGGGAAATCAGTATTGATTTTAGATTGAAAATAAAGTTCACACAGAATTCAGCATATCCTGTTTCCTTCATTTACAAGTTCTCTAATAGAGAATATTCTATAGAAATAGTTAAAAATAGTTCCAATATTATAAAGCTCTCATGGATCATAAGATTACACTCTGATTTGGTTTTGTTTTGGGGGCTTTTTTTAGAAATTACATTCCATGAATTACAACTCTCAAATTAAATTAGAATTCAATTCAACCTATATTTATTGATAATTATTTAATTTTTTAGCCTTTCTGATTTTTGCTAGATATCTATCTACAGAATTTAAAAAGTGCAAATGCACTATTTTCTGCATCTTGATTTGGTTAAAAGAGCATGTGATGTGATAAAGAACAAATAGAAATGTATTAACCTTTGTTAAGAAATCTCGACTATGACTTCTATTTTAGTTTTCCACCTCCGATCTTGTTACGTCAAGGAAATATTGAGAAAATTAGAAGTAATAAAAAAACCCAACCCAAACAATAAAGAAAAAACCCCAAACTTATGTTGATATAGAATGATTTTCTTAATAGAAAAGGAAATGAGTAATACCACTAGAGAATGAAATATTCATTTCAGTGTTAAGGGATGTCACCAATCCAAAGTCTTGCTCAGATCATGGACATTTAATTTAGGATATGTTTCTCAGGGGTTTTGTCCAGTCAAGTCTCGGGAAAAATTCCCCGAAGTTAATTATACTCATGGTGAGTTATTTTTCCCATATATCTAGTCCCACATTCTCTTGTTCTTTTGGAAAAGAAGTTTCTTTAAATGGTATTACAAATTCCTATCCAGTTTGAGTACTCTGGATGCATATAATGAATATGTAAAATCCTGGAGTCTCATGATGTCATAAAGTCCAAAGAGGGAAACAATACGTCTTCCTTGGTTCTTAGACAAAACTTTGCTTCTTTATGTATATTTTATTTTAAAAAGGAGAGGGGCTAGGGGGTTAGAACTTACTAGCATGAGTCAAAGGCATCAAGAAAGCTATACTCATCGCCAGCATTTTCTCCACACATCCCCTCCAAACATTTTCACTTTGAGCGGAGCCATTACATCAGGAGCCAATCATTTAAGTATAAATGTATTCAATCAGACTGAATAAGAGTTTTAAAGTGATCAGTTTTTATATTCTGCATAACTTAGCTTCCAAAATGTAGTTCTTCTTTCAAATACATGAAATCATCAAGTCTTTGACTAAAGTTTTCTAAGATGGGGAGTCTCTTTCATAGTGTTTTAGTATTTTAAGCTATCTGAAAATGCTGTTGAGCATTTTCTGTTGAATGATATAAACATGATTTTTTAGGCTGTTTTCAGCCTTTTAGCTGTCCTACTTTTTAGTCTTAATCTTCAGGCAAATTTCTCATCATCTGAAATTAAATCATCACATGTGACTATTATCTTTGATTAAAAAGATTTAACTCTCACTGCTTTTCTTAGAAATCTGCAATATTTTTGAACTTTTAGTTGAATATATTTCCCATCCTTATTTCCTTGTGAAAAACAGAGTGGATTCAGAGATGACTACACCAGGGATAAATATATAAATTAGAGAACATCCTAATTATTTCTGATATATTTGCTTGTTTATATGTTCCTCTTTCTGTGTGTTCAAATGTCACATTAACTGTCACCTCAAAAAAAAATTATCATAACTTGTATGATCTCCATTCATTCATTCTTGATGTACCAATTTATTTTAATACATTGCAATCTACAGTGGAGAGGGAAGCCTTCTAGATTACTCTGAATATCTGTCTTTCTCATAATTACTCATCCTCTAATCTCTGTATAATGTTTTGTCTACTTGTTCATTGCTTACTGTGACACACCATTCTCAAGATAAATTACATTAAGATAATATATAGGTAGATGCAGAATTTGTGTAAACGTCTAGAAATACCACTGATGTCGACAATGTGTTAACCTCTCCTTAAGATAATGATGTATTTTCTAAAATGTAAATTTAAAACACTGTTGCTAACTTCATGGACAGTAAGACAGAAATAATACACGATACTTTAGGTGCCTTAGCTTTGTACTGTAAAGGGTCCTTTATATGCAGCTCTGGACACTATTTTCCCTTCACGACTCAAAAAGCTACTGTGGCTGTGTTTTCCAGTGTGTGGAAGTATTTTTCTTTTGATGGTTATGTGTTGTTGACCTTCCACAGCTTTTTTTCCCAGCCTTGTGCACACAAGTCCCAACATTAGCTTTTATGGTGTGATCTTGTAAGAAGTGACTGTCATCAGCATGAAGATCAAACCTTCCCTCTTTTTCTTTTCCTACCCTTTGGCTGTAGCTATTTGTTAATATTAGAGGACCCGATAACAGGATATTAAGCAGGAACAACTATAGCAAATATGAGCATATTCTGATGAGAATTACATAGTTACTATGTGAAATGAGTTATGCAGGAAAAGCTGCTGCTCGGGAGAGAATGTCCAGTAGGGGATACTTGTCTGGGGAGAAATACTGGATTAGCTGAAAGGGAGTATTTTCGTCTGTCTCTCCTCTTTTACTCTTATTTTTCCACAAAGTAACTTCTGCCATTACAGTGGATGTGCACCATCGGCTACAGAATCTGTTCATAAATCTTTGTGTATGTGACTTGTCTCAACAAGTGCAACAGAAAAACTTTGCAAAGAATAAGAAACTAATCCTAGCGGACATGAAACAGAAAATATGGCAAATATGATAAAACTAAAGTATTATTATTGAGGCAAATTGTTTGGGTGTTTTGATTTTCCTGGAAGATTAACTATACTTTTGAAGTATATTAACTTCAAAAATACTCTGAAAAGAAAATTTAAAGCAACCATTAACAGCAGAATTCCTTGATCTTCCTGTAACCTCTATGGCGTACGTCTTAAGACTCATGATGAAAAAGTTATTGAAAAAACTGAAGTGGATGACTGGAACCAAAAATTCAATATAAGAGGGATTTAGTACATATATATTGCAGATGTCAGCAAGCTTTCTAGTCAAGACTGTTTATTATTCTGTTTATTATAGTAGAGCAGATATGGCATTGCCTGTCAACTGACAGGTATTTAGCCAAGATCCCAGGTCAGATTATTTTATAACTTCCATGCTCCAGTATGTCATGAGTAAAGTTTAAACTATAACAAATATTAAAAGGTTCTAAACAGAGATAAAATTTTGAAAAGGACTTGAATTAAACTTTCTTTAAAATGATGGTGATGGTAGAGGGTTTCTTACTTTCTCAACATATTCTGTTCAATTATTTCCATATGCCTACAGGTGCATTTTTATACTTGCTTTGGTATGAAATAAAAAATATATTTCTACACACACTTTCAGTCACAGTAATCTAGTATTTGCTGAATAATATACATCATATCCATTTGTTGCAACCTATAGATTATGATGTAGACAGCAACTCTATTCCAGACCTCAAAGAAGCTTCCTGTAGCCACCATGGAATTCTAGTTTTAGCTGCTTTCAAATGCTTTACTAAGAACTTGATATTCTTATCATTTTGGAATGAAACTGTTCAAAGTTACACGCAAACACAGAGCTGAGGATCCAGGTTTTTAAACATCACTTTTACAGCTCAAAAGCCTTATTTGGGTGCATTCTTCAATATGTACCCCATGCAAAAGTTTTCCTTTGAATCTGTTCATATCAAGTTTTCATTCTACCTCTAAAAATGTCCTGATCTACATTTTAAATATGGATATAGTTTTATGTGAAGTATTTGTTGCCCTTTCTACATTTTTTTGTCATGGAGGCACCCACAAAACAGATAACAGATAAGTTTATTCAGATTGCATAAAAGTCTCCCAAAGTACTTTGTCAAATAAGTTGGCAAATAAAGAATTAATGATAAATGGTAACAAAGAATATCTTTTTTAAGCAGCCTGCTTCTGTCATGACATCCATTAGACAGAGAACAAGCTGAAGACTACAATAAATAGAACTTCTGCAATCGAATAGAACTTTTCAACTGCCTGTTGAAAAAAACCCACAAAGCTCTTAATTGAATAGAAGAAGTTCTGCATAGGATGTGGAAAATCCTGATGGGTGACTGATGTGGGTAACACCAAAAATGGTGCTTGACCTAATACCATCAAGGAAATATGCCACGATTAAAACTCAGTATCAAACCCCGAACTACCTTTAAAATGCTCAAAACCAATATTTATGGGCATAGAATAAACACATCTTATATACAGTAAAAGCCAAAATACACATATAATTTATAGGATAAAATTAAATTTTATAATTAGAGTATAATTGAAATATTAAGAGTCTAATTATTATAATTTACAGAATCACAGAAAGTCGAAGTTGAAAGAGACTTCTGGAAGGTCATCTGCTTCAAAACCTCTCGCTCAAGCAGGGTGTCACTCTACAGCTTGTTGCCCAAACCTGTGTCCAGATGGATTTTGAATATCTCCAAGGATGGAACCTCCACGATCTCCCTGGACAAGGAAAGAAGTGTTTCCTGATGTTTAGAAGAATCCAGTTGTGTTTCAGGTTGTACTTACTGATTCTTGTCCTGTCACTGGGAATAGTTGAAATGGGCCCGGGTTTATCCTCTTTGCACCCTCCTCTCAGGTGTTTATACACATTCATGAGCCCCCCCTTGAGCTTTCTCTTCTCTAGGCTGAACTGCCCCAACTCTCTCAGCCTGTCCTTACAAGAAAACAGAAAGATCAGAAAAGTGACAAACAATGAAGAGGACAGGTTGCTGTTAAGGAGTGATTTGAGTTGTTATTCAATGCACTGTATTTTAATACAGTCAAGTGAAAGCTCTGTCCAAGAAGATATTGACTATGCTATATAAAAGAAGGGGAACCTAAGAATGTGATGGTAGCCATAACTTATATCCTCAATCAAACCTCTGAGCTATGGTTACTGCATCTAAGTTTATGTCCATAAATTCCTGTATGAAATAGATATGATGGGAAGAACTAACGGAAATCATGTACCTTTGTATACAACATTAACACGAAACACTATTCATTAACTAGGACTCTCACATCCTTAATCCACCAGTTTCAGCATAGAGAATGTATTTTCAATCAAATTTATTTAAAACTGAATGTGATTCCAAGACTAATTTTCAAATCACATATGTTTGGGTTCTCCTGATAACAGTTAAATTTATAGTGGTAAGTCTTTAATGAAGTAGCCAACAGAAGAGGTCACATTCTTACCAAAACTAAATCAAAATATGTTTTGTAGGAGAAAATCATTTTGTGGTCTACTTTGACACAATTTTTAACTGTGTTGGGTTGACAAATCAGTTACCAATTGCCTTTCTGCTGAAATAACTGAGGTTAAACAATCTGACTGTAACTTACAGAATGTCTAGCAGCAGATGTTGCTGATAAATTTGCCAGCCTTAAACTTGTGAAAAGCATATTCTGGTTGCTTAGAAATCAAACTGTTATTTGAAGACAAGAATGAACCAACTGAAATTCCCCTCTTTCTCTTCTATGTTCATCATTTAGCTTCATTAAGAACATCAACAAATGAAGATCAGTCTTCAAGGAGAACTTTGCTTTTCCTTGATCTTGTAGTGATCCTGATTGCCAGACCACTGCGTGTCAATGAGTTAGTGATGCCCAATGGAGTTAACCTGAGCCCAGGCCTGTGCTGTGCTGCATATTCAGCCTGGCCTTCAAGTCTGTGCTGTGCTGCACAAATGCCTTTGGTGCACAATAACCTCAGCCAGGTTATTCTGATAGATGAACCTGCAGGTAGCTCCCCCTTAGTACCTGAGATTGTACCACCAACACGGCCTTGCCTTTATCTAACGGTGCAGCAATAAATTCTCATGAGAATATCACTTCAGTTTTGACTATAGAGATGCTAAAAGTTTCTTTCTTTTAAGAAAATCCCATCATAGATTGAATGACTGAAAGATGAGAATTTCTGCTATGGACAGAGTCAGCGTGAGGTACTGTAGGAGTCCTGCTTGATGCATCACTTCCACCATCTAAAGAGACATAAGAATATCTGTAATAGGGCAGAGTGCTAGCTTTTTAAATTACTGGATCATAACAAATCAGCATTTCTTGGTGCAAAAAAAAAGATTCTAAGCACTTTTCCTAAGACATGGTTTAATATATCTAATATTATTGAAGCATGGATATACCTGCAGGGCAAGTCAGACCTTTTCCTGTGAACTTGAGCATGCATAGATGTAAAACTAGATTGATCCAACAGCATAATTATTAGGTCTTAGCCCATAGGAAATACCAGATAACTAAAGTTTTCTTATACATCTTCCTTTGACACTTGTCTTTTGTTCCTGCCTATATCTTGCTAACTTGCATCAACCTTATGTCTTTTACGTAGATGTTGTTGTGTAGACAGAATACTGGTTTATAATGATACTCAGGCTGGCTTGAGGCCAACTCTGATCCTACTGTCCAGAAGGCAGGCTGGGCCACGCAGTCCTCTCCTTTTGAAAGTACTATCCTTGTGAGTATCATGTCTTCTCTGTGAAAATGAGGTGGTATTTATGTGAGATACTGATTAGCAATGGTTAAGCTGATATAGCCCTGGAAAGAAGGGCAAGAGGATGAACAACATGAACGTTTAAAGTCAGGACAAAGACATCAGAATTGCAGAAGTAAGATGCCAAAAGAAAACAAGTGCGTGGCTCCAAACTTTGTATTTGGCTACTAATGAGGTATTGTAGGTTAGTCTCTAGCTAATTTATGACTGTGTAGTGAAATAATAAGATAAATGTGTCGGACATGCACATAAAAGGACAATTGCAGGAGCAGGGAGGTGGTTGTGCTCAGCACTGGTGAGGCTGCACCTCGAGTGCTGGGTTCAGTTTTGGGCCCCTCACTACAGGAAGGACATTGAGGGGCTGGAGCGTGTGCAGAGAAGGGCAGCAAGGCTGGTGAGGGGGCTGAAGAATAAGTCCTATGAGGAGCGGCTGAAGAACAAGTCCTTTGAGGAGTGGCTGAGGGAATTAGGGTTGTTTAGCTTGGAGAAGAGGAGGCTGAGGGGAGACCTCATCACTGTCTACAACTGCCTGAAAGGAGGTTGTGACGGGGTGGGTGCTGGTCTCTTCTCGCAAGTGACAAGTGATGGGACAAAAGGAAATAGCCGCAAGTTGCGTCAGGGTAGGCTTAGACTGGACATTAGGAGGAATCTCTTCACTGAAAGAGTGGTCAGGGATTGGAACAGGCTGCCCAGGGAGGTGGTGGAGTCACCATCCCTGCAGGTGTTTAAACGAAGGGTAGACGAGTTTCTTGAGGACATGGTTTAGTAAAGGGACAGGTATGGCTGGACTCAGTCATCTGAGTGGTCTTTCCCAGCCAGATGATTCTACGATTCTATGATTCTTTAGGTGTCAAAGACACGCTACTGAAGGTGCTGGGAGGGCAGTAGGACAGATACTATCAGCTATAACACTCCGTGTCACATATCATGCAGGTGTAAAGAAGGCAACTGAGTATTTTGCTGAGAAAAATCGCATAGCCGTTAAGATTTAGGTTGTAAAAAAAAATAAAATCTGGGTGACAATCGGTATAAATCAAAACTAATAAAGTTCTGAAGCATATATTATATACATGAAATTTTCTTTGCACAGCAGAGATTACTCTATCAGTGGTAACCTTTTCTGTTTTCTCACTATGAAAACCTCTTTAGCAAAACAGATTTTGCAAACAGGCATTAGTTGTTTAAATAGATAGAGTCAGATCCTGTGACTGTTGGGTTGGGTTTTTTTTTCAGATTCATGATGATCGTAAAGTAAAGGGGAAAGTATGACTTGGGAGATTAATTTCAAACCTCAGTTCTTGTAATTTCTTATTACATTAATAGAATTTATATCCCAGACTTAAATATAACATAAAGTTTTGTTTCTTTAGCATCCATTTTATTTTCTTCATATATGCACTCTTGCAGGGTTTTTGCTTTACCTACACCACACTGAATTTAGCTAGTTCTAAAAAAACCTATGGAAAACAAATACTACAGAAACACTTTAAGAGTAATGATTTTGAATAGCAAATCAGAAGAAATGCTGGAATGTGATTTGATTGAGACATCCTGAGTTCCTATGGGTTTTTTTTTTTTTGTTTATTTGTACACATCATAATGGCATGCTAAGCTCATTTCATTTTCATTCTGAGCCTGACTTCCCCACTAGAGTTCAAGTACAAGGCAAGTCCCTTTCAAATGAAAACAAATTTATATCTCCCAGGGTTTTTTTCCAAACAAGGATTTTAAGGAAGAGCAAGAACTTTTAGATTCTATAATTTTTCTCCCCCTTCAGTTACTTATGAAATTTATAGTTGCTAGGTTTTCAAGGTGTCAATGTCTTTTTGTAGCTAACAAAACAAAAATATAACTAAACTAAAAAAATAATTCTTGCAGAATCTTTATTAATTATTTTTCTTTTTCTTCCCTCTTACCCTTACATCCCCTTGGCTTACAAATTCTGTTTTCACCCTGTCACATATAAGATTTTAAATACATATGTCACAAAAGAGCCTGAGAGAAGTGCTGCTGAAAAACTCAGGAATTTGGAGTTTGACGAACAGTGATTTCATCACATCTGTATTCCTTGCCTCCAGACCAGCACACTGTATTCCTCCGCTGTATGTTTCCACAGCTAATCAAGCTCTCTGTATATTTTTCCTCAAGGTTTCTTTATTTTTAAGCAAACATAAAAACAAACACAATGCTGTGAAGAGGCATAAATGTTCCTAAGATGAATTTCAAAGTTGCCAAGTTCTGAACTTTCTTTCTGTAATGTACAATCTAGTGCGGAATTTTAAAAATATTCCCCTGGACTGTATCACTTGCTCACATAATAATTTTCTTTTCTGTGTATTCACACAATTATTCTCAATATGGGTAAGAAAACTGAGACTAATGTTGTTAGTAAAGCCCCAAGTATCTAATTTTTATTAGTTTTCATTTTTTTTCTTACATTCCCTTAAGTCTGATTGTATGACTAGTGTTAGCATTTCTCACAACCTAAACTTGTATGTGAGACCGAAGAACAGCCAGCTCCAAGGGACCCACCATTGGGCATAGCTGAGCCCCTTAGCCAAGACGGTGGTGCCCTGGGGGAAACCTGTTTAAAAAAGGGAAAAGAAAAACATTGAACTGTTAGAGGAGACAAAACCAGAAGTGCAGCACGACAGAGGAAGCACAAAGGCCAGAAGAGGAGGAGAAGGAGGTGGTGGAGCAGATGTCCACACTGCAGCCCACGTCTGAGTAGATGGAAATCCCTGAAGGAAATGCAGCCCACAGAGTCCCTGCTGGAGAAGAAGATAAGCATGAAAAGGAAAGAGGGGCAGAGAACCCTCCCCAACACACAAACACACATACACAGCGCCTCTTTGGGAACAGGTACAGTTGGACTCGATGATCTGAGCGGTCTTTTCCAACCAGATGATTCTATGATTCTATGATTCTAGCTGCCTCATCAAAGGGACTGAGTGTAACCTGAGGATGTAACAAAGCCAAGGAGAGGAAAGGAGTCTGGAGTGATGGAACAAAGTCCCTTATGAGTCCTGATTCTCACGTAAGACTCTGTTACTCATCTGCATCAAACTATTGTCTTTGAAATTTTCCAGAAATTTCCAGGATTCCTTATATTTCTTTCCAGAAAATACTGTTGTGATAAATTTGATTAAATGCGAACTTTGCCATTCTTGAATAAAAAAAAGAAAATATTGGCGATATTAAGGTTTGTCACAGAATTGATTGCAGAAACCAAAAATTAGTTTTATTTTAGCTACCGAGGGAAGTCAGTTAAACGAAAAACAGAATTGCAAACTTGGGCTTGAAGAATGTAGGTTTCATTTTGTTCATGAGTCTAATTGACATTTCTTATGAGAAGCTGCCCTGAAGAGTAAAGAGGTAAAGGAGACATCCTGGATAACTTTCTTCAGGCACAAAAGTTGTCCATACCACCAGACAGAAGGTCAAGCCAGTGCAACGGAAATCCAGACTGGCTACATAGGGAACACCTGGCTGAGCTCAAATGCAAAAAATGAAGGGTAAAGGAAGTGTAAGTGAGGATGGGATATCCATAAGGAATACTAAAACAACACCTGAGTATATAGGGTTGGAAAGAGGAAAAGCAAAGCCCAAGTGTAGTTGAAAAAAATAAGGAAAGCATGAAGAGCTCTTTCTGCAACAAAAAGAGAACTAAAAAAAAATGTGATCTGCTATGAATTAAACAGATTCAGTTAAAAGAAGGTTTTGGAAGTTTTTTGTGATTGTTAGATTTTCGTTTAAACATTTGAAAAATAAACAAAATATACTATTTTATAAATTCAAATATTCAAATTTCTGAGGACTCTGGGGATAGATTATTAGTTTACAAAATGATTTACAGAACTAGAAATAGTATTCAGAGGCTGGTTTATGCTTTAAATTTGCTGATATACTTCCTTGTGTGCAAGTTTTTTAATTGTACTTCTATCTATAAATATCGATCTAATATAGAAACCTCAAAGCTATTAGTTAGATTGTATTATTATAAAAACAACTAAAATCTGCTGATTCAATTATTTTGAGAATTTCGTTTTGAACATAAGCCCTGAGATAAATTTTAAAATGCCATTTCCTCTAACTTCACAAAACTGGGTATTTTACTACCAATTTTTTTTTTCCTTTGTCTCTGAGGTTTAAAACATTTTCTAGGAAGTATCACTACCTTTACAAAAATAGTCTTAGAGCCAGCAGTCAATATAATGAGTGTAAATTGAATTCTTTCTGAAATAATGCATACTCTTTCAATAAAGTACTGAAATATTTCAGTCCCACATTTCATATTGTAAATTCTTTCCTAGATCATTCAAGGTCCATTCATTTTCTGGGCTCATGAAAAAGGTCTATGCCCTATGCTGAATGCTTTTTCCTGGCTTGTTCTCTCTTTCTTTCATTTTGGCTGCCTGCAGTGCTTCTGTTGATTTAGTCTTGTTGTGACACTTGGCTTTATCCAGCAGCAAGAATATTGTCTCCAGAGGTAGCTTCTCTGCCTCTGTTTCAGAGTTGCTTACTATTTGAAATTTAACAGTCAAAAATATCTTTTAAGAATACAATGTACTATTTCTCTTCATCCCATAATTCGTCTTGAGTATCTTGAATTTGGAGATTTTCTCAGACTACTGTCCAGATAGGCTTGAAAGGTCTTTATAGGGAAAGCTTTTATCTTGAAACTGTTAGGTTTTATTTTGCTGCCTTCTGAAAGGTGTTCCTTCCTCCTGCAGTAACAGTCATGATCTAAATATTGCCAAAGGATGCTTAAGAATTTCTTCCTAATACTGCATTTCCCCTGCTTTAGGGTAGCTTCTGATGTGCACTTTTTCTTTTCTTTACCATTTCTTCTGTCTTTTTACAGATAGGAGGCTGTTTCTCAAATACTCTCATGAAGGGAAAACGCATAGCTACAGCCAAGTAAGTATAAACAAGAAATTTTGTACTTCTAAAAGAAGGAATTATTCCCTACACAAAAGACAAGTGTTATAGCCAGATGAGAAAGGCAGTCAGTAAAAGGAGGGAAAGCAGACTGAAAGAAGCTTAAGGCATGAATTATGGTAAAATTGCATACATAGTCTCCAACATTATTGACTCTTTAAAGACACAGCTTCCCTAATGAACCAATAAAAAGTTAATACGCACTGTCTGCAAAATGCTTCACGGTCTTTTTCAATGCCTTTTCTCACAATGTAGGATATTCCACCAATATTCAGAGACAAATGCAGGGTTTGTGGAATTAAAGAGTGAGAATACAGCCCAAAATATTTTATAATCCAATCTGTTGAACTGAAATAGAATATGAAATAGCAGGGAATCGCTCTCCTAAAGGAAATCTTCCAAGTGTTTGAACTTTGAGCTTCACATCTTTTTCAGCATTGTTGCATGAGAATATAGGTATAAATCTTTAGATGTGTGTGTGTATACGCACACATACGCGTGCATATATAGGTTAGGGAGGTAGAGGTCATCATGATGGGAGAGTTTAGAAGACTGACAAACAGTTTTAATG
This sequence comes from Neomorphus geoffroyi, assembly GCA_033558235.1. Classification (NCBI taxonomy): domain Eukaryota; kingdom Metazoa; phylum Chordata; class Aves; order Cuculiformes; family Neomorphidae; genus Neomorphus; species Neomorphus geoffroyi. Next base: position 25,955,042 of record JAUMJM010000005.1, read on the forward strand.
TTTCTAATGGTCCTAAACACTTGCCTTCAATTTCTAACCACAACCTTACAAATGTCCCATATGCAGAAACTCTTCATTTTTGGAAAAATAAGAGCCTTTCTTTTTTCTTTTCTTTTTCTTTTTCTTGTTCTTGTTCTTGTTCTTTTTCTTTTTTTTTTTTTTTTTTCAATCCTTCCCTTTACAGCCCAGATCTGCAGCTGTATCTAGATTAAGGATACCATTGGGAACAATGTAAAAAGTTGTATTCATAATACAGATGATATCACCGTGAACCACCTCTTCATTTAATCCTGTGCCAGTACTGTATGGGGAAATCAGGGAAAGAAGTAAAACTTATAGAAGGAAGAACATATCTTCTGATAGTACCTTCAAGTTTCACTCCCAACAGAGTTTAAGCTCCTTGGTGACTTGCTCTCCCTTTTTATCTCTCAAAATAACATTTTGGTTTTCTGTCATGGGTGACTCAGAGGAGTTTACAACCTATAGTGGATTTTGGACAGTTTTTATTTAACAACTAATAAGATTAAAGTTTTAACCTAGCTGATTTTTCACACACTCACAGTCTACTTTCAGTTTCAACTTCCCTTCTGAACAAGGGTATTGGTAGAAAGCTAGATAGAAAGTCATGTTTGTTTTGTACAGTTACAGTTACAGTTACAAATCTTGGGTATATTCATCCTGGTCCTTAAGGATTCCTATGCATTTGTAAATAAATTTTTGAAGTTCTTCGTCTCAATTCAGTAGCTGTCTTTTTCCAGACCAGACTGGATTTTATTATTCAAAGAATTTATAAGCTGAAGCACCAGGCAGAGTTGGTTTTCCCTAGCTTGTCTAGGGCCTCTTCCAAATAGGTTGTTCCACCCCATGCATGATATTTGATTATCTCCCCAATAGGTTGTTCCTCCCAGACCAGTTCATCTCACTGGAAGTAGCATCACATATACAGGCCAAGGTCCAGACATTTGCCAACTGCACTGTTTCCAAAACCCGGTTTTAGATTAGGTCTGTCCATCGAGTGCATACAGAGACAGTTATCATCTCCTCATGCTACTGTATGAAACTACCCTGAAAAAATTAGGACTCCTACACACCAGCTGAATTCTTATGCTTACTTGCATACATTATTCCTCTGTTTTTATAGAAGATATCTGGGAGAGCTGGCTTGAACCTCTTTTTTCAAACAGGTCTTCAGTCCTCCTCCAGCAGTCTCTGAAGCTCATATTTCACAACTAAGACTGGTGTGGTTTTGGTTAGGAGCTTTCACCATTCTAACACTTATCCTGTCCAAACAATCTTCATAGCTCACTCTTCTTTTACGAATCAATGAATATGTGTTCAGTAATGCTACATACTTCCTATGACATGGAATTTCTACCAAGCGGAACAAAACCAAATCCATAATTTAAGCGATTCAGTCTAGAGGCTGCACAGCACAAGCACGAGAGAGTCTTTGGTTTAGCTACAATAAGTTTTAGTAAGTCTTCTGTTTATTCAGCTGCTGGGAATCCTGCTCTCATGCAGAATTAGATGGATCCAGGATGGACAGCCACAGCATTGGCTCTTTATATATTACTGTGCATTACAGTAGACATATCTTCTTTGCCACGTCTTCTTCTTAATGCCCACCAGAACAGATCTAGCTATACTTATCTAGGAAATGTATCTAGAAATAGTACATATTGAGAGCCTTGTAGCAAGCTCCCTTTGCTGTTACATAGCTGGGCTTATATTTGTTCACTTACACTAACATACAAGGTCTCCCATGCCTTAGCGCACAATCCAAAATGGTAGTCAGGGTTTGCACAAGATCACTAATTTCTTGAACGCAATGTCCTCCACAAAAATGTCTATACAGTTATGCTCTACAAGTAATATTCTATGTAATATTTATTTCTATGAGAGTTAGAAATTATTTTTAGAGAAGGTCTCATAGAAGTTTGTTTTCAACACATCTATTTTGACAAAGCAGTAAGACAAAGCTGATGAACAGGATTTACCTGCATATTCATTAAATATTATATGAATTGTGCTAGGAATCACAATTTTCGTATTATTGGGGGGGGGAAAAGAAAAGAAAGAAAAAAAAATAGAAGAAATAAAAAAGACCAAAGTGGGATTTAGACAGGAGAGTTTAACATATAATGCAGGTAGCCCAAGCTCTATCATCTATCAGAAAATCATTAGCTATTGCTGCAGGTTTGAAGCCATGGACTGAAGCCCAGATATTTAGCTTTCTGCCAGTAATAAAAAAGGCATTAGGCTAGCAGGTTTTTATAGAGCTAACTTTGATCCAAGAAATTTGGAGCACTTTTACACTATAGGGCACTTGAAAGTTGATATTTTTCCATCTCTATTTTTACAGTAGTGTGCTTCACTTACCACTCATTTTCAAGTACTTTTGTAAGTCTCTTATCTGAACTTACAAATTTTCCTGCAGACTGGTTATGTGAGTAATGCTTTACAAATGTTGTATAGCATGACAGGTGTCTTCACACAAAAAAGACAGAAATTCAAGCCCATTTATAACAGAGCATACTAATAGGTAGCTTGTTCCTCCAACAAAAAAATAAAACTCTTGAAAAGTATTGTAATGTTTTCTGAAAAGGGGCTGTTTAGTGTTATTCAAGGAATATGCAGCTAGAAAACTAATTCTATATCATGATGTATTGGTGTTCCTTTTTGTCGAATTATATGTGATTATTCTTAGTATATATATTTATTTCTAAAGAGTTAAGATGATTAAAGTATTAAACGTGACAAAACTCATGAAGATCACAGTATCACGGTATCACAAGGCTGGAAAAGACCTTTGAGATCATCGAGTCCAGCCTATGACACAACACCAACATCTTATCATCTAAACCATGGTACTAAGTATCTCATCCAATCTCCCTATAAACACCTCCAGGGACGGTGACTCCACCACCTCCCTAGGCAGCGCATTCCAATGGCCAATCACCCCCTCAGTAAAGAATTTCTTGCTAATGTCGAGCCTAAACCTCCCCTGGCAAAGCTTGAGACCGTGTCCTCTTGTTCTGTCGCCGGTCACCTGAAAGAAGAGTCCAACTCCTGCCTCACTACAACCTCCTTTTAGGTAGTTGTAGAGAGCAATAAGGTCTCCCCTGAGCCTCCTCTTCTCCAGGCTAAACAACCCCAGCTCCCTCAGTCGCTCCTCATAGGGCTTGTGCTCCAGCCCCTTCACCATCCTCGTCGCCCTCCTCTGGACACACTCCAGCATCTCAACATCTTTCTTAAACTGAGGGGCCCAGAACTGGACACAGCACTCAAGGTGCGGCCTGACCAGTGCCGAGTATAAGGGAATGATGACCTCTCTAGTCCTGCTGGCCACACTGTTCCTGATGCAGGCCAAGATACCATTGGCCCTCTTGGCCACTTGGGCACACTGCTGGCTCATGCTGAGTTTCCTGTCCACCAGCACTCCCAAGTCCCTTTCTGCCTGACTGCTCTCCAGCCACTCTGTCCCCAGCCTGTAGCAAATTCATGAAGATATGTAAAAATATTAGAGCTAAATGACATCAGAAAGATATTGTGTATATTCCTACGAAAATTAAAGTTTGCAAGGATATTCATCTAAATAAAAAAATATAGCACACTTTATTTTGCAGTATGAATTTTGTACAGTAGATGGACTACACATTTAGGAAAGTATAATTTGCTCTATAAATAGCTAAGAACCTTCTTGTAGCTGAAAAGGAAATCAAAATTTATATTAAACAAGATATTTAGAAAAGAAAATAACAGGAGCTCCTTAGGAAATAAAAAGCTAATAAAAGTAAAAATATTATAACGTTTTAGCTGCAATGTTTGTCTGGTATTTAAAGATGCACAGGATATTTCTGAGGAAGAAGATGCCTTTAGATTGCTGCTTCTCTGAGGGTGGTAGGACAGGAGGGAACTTTGTAGGTTCCTACACAGCCTCCAATTTGCTAAGGAAACTTACTCCTTCAAGTGCCTTTCTCACAGCCCTTGCTTTAGCACTACATCATGTATTGTCTTCTTGCCTGTTTTTTGACAGATGCAAACCAAACGGCAAAAGTTTGCTCTTCGGCTTTGAGGAACTTTCCCAGTCTTCCTCTTACAACTCTACTACTATAAATATGAACTATCTTGGAAGTATTTGTTATTATGAGACAGCTAGACATTTTAGATATTCTTTGTTCTTTATTTTTGTAGCACTAATCGTTTACAGTTACTCATTACATATATCATTACAAGACGTACTTAATCTGATTATTGAAAAAATTGAAGGTTTTATGATTGGTCTTCTAAATGAAACTGCTTTGGTTTGACCTAATACATACATTCTTCTTCTCCCTGTTTCAGTCATAAAAATGAAAGTTTTAAACATTCTCTTCTTTATTTGCAAATGTTGAAAACTTAGATATGGATACTATGGCTCAGTTCACTACTATCAAGAAGAACAATCATACGTATCATATGTATGACTACAAATTATTATCTTATGCCAATGAAATTTGCTTTAAATGATATTTTCCATTTTTTAATCTTTTTAGTTTAGACTTGAGTTATAACTTTAGTGTTTACAATTTATATGTAATACCCAGCTCAAAGGGTAATACCTTGTTTTCTCTTCAATTCATTTTTATCACTGCAAGTACAGGCAAGGCAGATGAGGGAAAAAAAACACAAAAAAAAAAAAAGAAAAAAAGTGCCAGTCCTCACCTCTTAATACATGCTCAAATATTATATGGCTCGAGCTACAATACACACAACATCCTAAAATGATAACTTCTCTAGACTGGCCCGAAAAGCCATAAACTCTGTTACCATTGACACCCAACAATTTAACCTTCCTTCGTACTTGTCTTCAGCCTCTTCTTCAGAATAATGGTTCTTTCAGGAACATGATTGCAAATAATCTCTGCACTTCTTGCTGCACACAAATTAGGATGTGGCAATCAACGTGTCTCTCCTCAGCTTGCTGCATTCTAGCCTTTTGACCTCACAGAGCTTGCAGGTACCTACTCAGTCTGCTCACATACCTTGTTATCTTGATATGCTCCACACTCACACACTATTTTTTTAGGTGCACTTCAGTCTTGAATTCACCTTTAAGTGACTTTTAGGTTGTCATTTTCTACCTATTGCTTAACAGCTTAACCCCTAGTTTTCCACATGGTTAAGTTCAGGTGCAATTTTGCTCCAGGACCGTCTTCCCATACAAATAGATACTGCTCAAACAGAAGCCTAACCTTATTTAGTGAGTCCCCTTAGAGGTGTCATTTTGTCCTCAGTTATCAGCCTTCCTGAACACAGTTAACGTTCAGTGAAACATTTTCTCTTCTGAGGAGAAAAATATTATTTTCAAAACCAGAAGTCTGCAACACATATTGAAATTTAATTCAAATAATCAGTCTCGGAATGTTTTTTGGTTTTGTTGTTATTTTTCTTTTATAGCATTTTATGTGAATTATCCAGTGGATAAAAAAATGGGAAATGTAAAAAAGCAAAGACTTTGAAATACAATGAGGAAAAAATCTTCACTGGAAGTTTCCTATGCATTAATGTGAAGTATTGAAGTAAAACTGTTCAGCTACAGCTTCACTAGGTAATATATACATTCTTAAATCACAATATAATAGTATGCAAAGTACTTCCAGACATTTATTGAAAACAAATCCTGCCAGCCAGCACTAAGACTTTATTTGAGTAAAGTATCATTTAGTCAGTTGCTGCAGGAAGCTTCTAGGCAGAGCAACTGGCATCTGAGAATATAAGTTTCAGGTCTCTGAAGGAAGATGCAGTAAGACATAACAGCAGGAGAGATCAGAGCATCTGGTTTCTGGTTTGGGGTGGGAAGTGAAGGTATACCATTAGGAATGATCCAGAATGGTGTTAAGCCCAGGTAGTAAAAGCCAAAGCAGCATGGGGTAGAATCAAAGCTTGGCAAGGAATGTCAGAATCTGTATAGAACCTTGGAACTTTTTTAATTCCCTCACCCATCCACCTTCCAAGAGATCTGAACCTTAAAATGGATTTATCTCTGGAATAATAGTATTAAATGTGAATGAGAAAGGATTCATAGCATTGATTCATTTGCCCACCACTGATCACTCCTTATTAATTTAATAAAATGAAGCAATATAAAATAAAATATATTGTAATTAGTACACAAAATGGTATAAAGCTCATAAAGCATCTTCTCTCAAATGTTACACTAAATATTTTCTTGTTTACATTAACTACATGTCTTAGAGTGATCTGCTAACTTCATTGTTTCAAAGACTGTAGACTAGAATGCACAAATTATTTTGAACAGAGAGTAAGTAACTGTTACTTGTATAAAAGGTAGCATAAGCTTTTCATCTCCCTTCCTCACAGCATGCTGAAAAAGCAGATATCAAAACATAACTAGTGCCAAAATAAATTTAGAGCAAAAACATACACAATGCTGCAGCCTCATTAAAAGTTCCTAAAAGTATCTGTGTCTACAGAGAGGACCTGTCTTTATCCTGAAGGAAAAACAGTTGCTACATATGCTGTATTTTGCCTCTTTCTTTCAACTTCATTTGTAAATCCACTTACCTGGAATACTAAAGAAAAGAAAATTTATCCTAACGTGTGTTAAAAAAAAGTCCAAAAGCATAAGTCTGTAGCATGTAAGCACAAAAACAGAAGATAAAGAAAACAGAGGCAAAGTAGATGAAAAAGTAATTTTATAATTAATTTTTCAAATACTTGATAAGTAATTTCAATTTAAATAAACTAATTAAATTGTGATAAAATGTAATTATTGATTTACCAAATTAAAACAACTATGCTACTGAACAAGTCTCTCTCTGAATCTGCCAAGAAGAGCAACACAATATAATCTCAACAGAAAATCTCCTGCACCTGCTGAACTGCACTTCAGGTACGTTAAACTTGGCAGTGTTAAGGGTCTTGCCCTTTAAATCAGTAGCCTTTAGCCTGCCGTTCCTTTAAAACCTTGTGATCTCTTGTCTACACTTCCTGAAGATGTGGTATCGTGCCATTACCCTGGTGTCTCAAGTACTCTTACCCTCATGGCCTTGCACTGGAAGAATGAGAATCATTATCATGCTAGATATGTTATGGAAAACAATTGCTGCTGATGTTAAACCACTCTGTTAATTCCTTATTTCCTCATATTTTTGGTAGTAGCTTTAGATCCTTTGAATGTACGCCTTTTAGCCTATAGTAGTGAAGGTAAATGATAATGTTTTGGTAGTGGAGGAGCTATGCGAGTAGCGCAAGCCAAGTCTGATTTGGCCATGAAGATCTTTTGTCATGACACACAAGTTTTTCATCCTATTTTATTCCTCTGTGCTGTTGAGGAGGGAAAGCGAGTGGGCAGCTGCTGATGTTACCCATCTCACGTTTAAAATCATATTACAAGAAATAACAATGAATTATTAGTCTTCTTCATATCTGTTACCCAGTAATTTACTTACACAGAATTTAATGATGAGTTAGCATGCAGTATCCAGCCCTAATCAGGTATCCTTCAACCAATGCCAACAGAATCATACATAGAAACTACCAGTGCAGAGCTTGACTGAGTCTCAATGAAATGTGTAATTGTACTGACAAAGAAGCATCATCACTACATACTGTGCTGAACAGGTAGCCCAGAGAAGGACATTTGTCTGAGATGCCCATTGTTCTCCAGTTCTGGCCACTGGAGAAAATTTTTGCCTTTTCTTTCTCTTTATTTTTATTTGTTTGTTTGTTTCTTCACTCAGCTTTGAGTGCCTACAATTGATGCATGCCATTCCCTACAGACCCCATAAAGGAATCTCTGTGCCTGTAAGCCTCTCTCAGTTTTGTCCTTCACACCATAGGTATCTAATTCTTGTTGGTTTTGTAAAGATGATTAGGGAATTCAATAAGAACACTGATATAATGCTCCTTCACAAATTATATGCAGTTAAAATCATGTTAATCCTTAACTGACAGTCAGAAGTGAGAGGAAAAGTTAAGAAATCAGTTTTTATTTGAAGATTAGTTTAGACAATAAGTATGAGGATGTATTTTTCTTTCCTTACATTTCTGGTCTGAGTTTAACGAAGACCTTTAACATTTCGTATTAAAAACCCCGTAATATTTTGCATAGATTCACTTTTAGTGTCTGGAAGAGTGTTAATGGACTGAAAAAACTCCAATCAAATATAGAACGCCCCCTCCTTCAAAACCACTCAGATCATATTTTAATCTTTCACAGAATATTTGAGTCACTGTTTCAATCAACAACTACATTTAAAAAATATACTGTTAGTAAGAACACTTACACCTAAAATGAGAAAATATTGAATAATGGAAAGAATTAATCTCTTGAAAAATGAACAAGCTATTATGATGCATAAGTTAAAGATCCACAGAGGAATATTGTGCAGAAGTAATCACATATTATCACAAGCGCAATATAGGGATATTAGTTAGGCAAGAATGTGGTCTGTAGGCATACTTTACCAACGTAGTAAAAATTGTAGGTGTTTTGTGATCTGAATCACAAAAGAAAAGCTGACTAGGAAATGATAGATCTAATCCAAGGACCTGACAGAAACAAAATTTTCATTCTTAACTGATAATCAATTTTGTATTTGTTCCTATCACGTTACTTTAGAGAAGAGATCAACATCCAGCTTACTACAACCTCTTTTCAGATAGTGCTAAAGAGCAATAAGGTCTCCCCTCAGCCCCCTTTCCTTCAGACTGAACAACACCAGTTCCTTCAGCCACTCATCATAAAAGTTTTGCTCTTACTTGTTCAATGCTAAATTAATTTGTAACCGTCATTTGCCACTTTTTACACTATTCTAGTTCTTATTTATTGTTCATCCTTGTAGCTGAATCTATGTCACAGAAGTATTCCTGTCAGCAAACTTCTGTTTGCCACTTCCCCCTTTGAAGACACTATGTGCTTTTGAAGGTTTTTTGAAATGTCTTTTTTTTCCCCAGACAAATTAGGATGTGATTTTTTTTACCTATCTTTAGCTATCTAAAATACGATTAAATTAGGTAAAGACATTAATACTACGCTGCCTTTAGAGCCAGGGAAGTAAAATTAGGATACAATTGACGTTAATGTTAAGCATCTCTGTTCATGCTTTTCTATTTTTTTCTGACATATTGGCATGACAGCTAAGAGAAATTATGTATAGACTAGAAGAATGTTTTTCGCTCTGTGGAACACAGATACACAATATCTTAATTTTCTCATTGTATTGTTTGCAATTAGGCTATAATCTCTTTCAGAATCCAAGATTCCTGTTCCTTTCAGGTGGTCTCTTTTCCAAATCATTCAGTCTGTCAAACTGTTTTTCTCTTCTCTTAGCTTCCTCCTTGTGTATTTAGTAATGACATCCCTGGGAAAGAAGTATTCATGGTTTTTCTTTATACTTAATCTCTTTTGGTTTCTGAGATGCTCATTTAACATCTTATTCCTTTGTTCTGAGAAAGCTGCAGTTTGCTAGGTCACAAGATCATTTAGAGCAGTTGGAGAAAAATATTTCTTTTCCGTAGTCTTCGGTATTCCACTGTACCAGCCTGATTGTGATTGAATACAAATCATCTAGAATACACCATCAGTCTGGAGCTTTTAGTAGCACTGTCCTGGTGTGGCAGCTAAAGACCATATAAGTGTAGTCCACAGAATCCAGAATAGTATTAGCTTTGTATAGACAACTGAATGAATCCAAGGGAACGGCTCCCTAGATTTCGTTGCAGTCTTTCCCCTGTTCAAACAGGTAACTAGAAGTTCAGTTCACAAGCATCATAACCTAAGCATTTGTGCTCATGTCACAAAACAACTTGTGACCAGATGCAGAGAAGAACTTGGTCCTGGTGAAGTTCAGAATCATTGCAGTTACCTTTTACATGTCTACCTATGGAACTGAAATCCATGTACCTAAACTGGAAACTAAACTGAGCCTAGAGCAAAAGAGAAGAGCCAGTTTACTCGGAATATGACTCACAACATTCAGTACCTGTTCAGTATTTTTTTCCTTATTCTCAGGTTATTGGAAATAATCCATTATTATCTTCTTAGTTCCCTCCGAAAAACAATAGAACTTTCCTTTGTCATAATCCCTGTTTCACATCCAGTTGTTGCAACCCTTGTGAGCTTAGTACAGCATAACATAGAAGTCATGTCAGTCAGTAGAGGAGAACAAGTGTTTTATATGACCTAACATTGTTATCTATTTTCTATCTGAAAGACAGCTCTGCTTCTATAATTTTAAACCAGACAGAGTCATATATGAATAGTTTTGCTACTAATACATTTTAAGGTAGTTTTTAGCTGGCTTTGTTCCCTCATGTGCTGACTTGTGAAATAAAAATAGTTTCTTCTTCTTTGATCCCTAGCCAGAAAGTTTCTTCTCAGAACATGGCTTTCTTTTCGAAATACGTCATCATGGATTTATTTCAGTGTGCACCTAATGTTTCTAGCATACAGATGAAGCTTCTTCAAATGAAGAAAAAGACAGGAAAAGAAAAAAAGGATTTTAAAAGAAAATATATTAACAGCTTTTTGGTCCTTGATTGCTATATTTATCCTTGAACGCTTCTGTAATTGTAATACAGCTACTTATTTTAAGAATATAGAATTGTTTAGGTTGGTAAAATCGAGTCCAACTGCAATACTAACACTGCTAAGTTCACCACTAAACTATATCCCTAAGTGCCACATCTACATGTCTTTTAAATACCTCCAGGGATGGTAACTACACCAGTTCCAAAGTCAGCCTGTTCCAATGTTTCACAATCCTTTGAGTGAAGCAATACTTCCTAATGTTCAATTTAAATCTCCCTTGCCACAACTTGAGGTCATTTCCTCTCATCCTATCTCTTATTATCTGGGAAAAGAGACCCGTCTCACTACAACATCCTTGCAGGTAGTTGTAAAGAGCAATAAGGTCTCCCTTCATCCTCATTTTCACCAGACTGAACAACCCTGGTTCCCTCAGCCACTCCTGATAAGACGTGCTCCAGCCACTTCACAAGCTTTGTTCTTTGCACACGCTCCGATAACAAAAAGTCTTTCTTGTCGTGAGGGGCCCAAAACTGAACACAGGATTCAAGGAGCGGTTTCACCAGCACCGAGTACAGGTGGGTGATCCCTTCCCTAATCCTGCTGACCACACTATTTCTGATACAAACCAGGATGAAGATGGCCTTCTTGGTCACCTGGGCACACCGCTGACTACGGGTGAACATCCCTTGGTCCTTTTCCTCTGACAGATTTCCAACCATTCATCCCTAAGTCTCGAACCCCATACAGTTGGCCTCGGTCTGTTGATTCAGGCTGCCCAGTTTTCTATGCAATTTTTGTGCATATTGAGTGAAGCTTCATGTAAGCATTAAAGAATGTTTTCAGGAGGTATGGAAAATTCTCTGCAGATGAGGACCCAGATCAATTTAGCTTCCATTACATACCATTAGATACCTTAACCAAGAGAAGATATCACACGGTGTTAACAGTCTCATTTTAAGACTGGCCAAAGGTATGACAAAACTATAAGGTAGAAGACACCAGAACTTTAACAATGAAGTTTACTGTCCATGACTGCAAGTACTTATGCTGGAATTGGTTTTCTAGTGTTACGTTCCCCTTCCATTTCCCATTCATGATTCACTCACTCAGAACACGCTTTCCATATATGCAGAAACAGTTTAAATTTTCTTTTTTTCAAGGATATTTATAAGCAGTTCACCCACAGAAGCTTTAGAACACTATTTGAAGACACTATAAATCAAGGTGAAGGAATGGTTAAAAAAATCTGAGACATTTATTTAGATCTAATTAACAGCAATTTTCCCTCATTCTTCTATTTATTTTCTATCATATCAGCTTTTGATGTTTCTTCTACATTTCCTGTTTCAGCATTTTCTATTTATTTAGTTTAACATCAGTTTTTAGCATGTTATTCTTGAAATATCAAAAATATTACTGTATCTTTTCTCTATAGACTTCAAGAACAAATTAATTTTGAATATTAAAATTAAAAAAATGCCCTACTTTTGAACAAATTCACTCGATTACATTATTGGCTTTCTATTTCTGTATCACATTTTTAATTTCTTGGCAATAACTCTCTGCATCTTTCCTATGTAGTTTGAAACTCTAACTCTAACTGAAACTCTAAAATCATACTGCTGTACTGTTGTTTCGTTTGGCGTAATTTGCAAGACTCCTCATTTTTTTAAATGTCATACAGCAATCAAAAAGACCAGCAGAAGGCAGATAGCCTTAGGAATCAGTTTCAAAGGCAAATCAATCTTCTCTGTATCTTCCTTTTGTTTGTTTAAATGTTGGCATCATAGTTGCATTCTTGGCAAATTCACATGTCTTTAATTGTCCTCTATTTCCAGGAATGAGAAAACTGTAAAACTAGTTATAGATTTGTTTTTTTCCACTTTCAGTGTAAGTAATAAAGCTTAAAGATCTGTGGGATCTTGCTACCTTCACTCCTTAGTTTCTCATGTTTTCTAAATGGTAAATTAGAGAATAGGAAGAAAAAAAAAATAAATATATATTTCCAAGTAAAGAAAGCCAGAAATAAGTACATCTAGTTGGTATAAGCTGTGGTTCTACATGGCAGAGCTAAGGAAAAGTGAGAAAACAAAAACAATTCAGCCTAAATTTTTGTCTACTATCAACTGTAGTATAGCTGCTGAAACCAATTGAACAACAGTATCAGTGTCGGTCAAAAGCCAAAAACTGTAATTAGTAATTGTTTCCAGAATAAGTTCTGGATTGGAATAGACTCAAAGAAGAATCTGAAATAGAAACTGAAGGTTCAAATAGCAATATCCTGTAACTCTGGATTTTATACTCTCGATGCTCACTTAAGTTTTAATAGGACATCAGCATTCCTGCATGCTGTGCAGCCTAGTTTCACATCTGTCAAGTCCCTGCTTGTATTCATGAACTATTTGAGGTTAGTGAGCTGAGGTATGAAAATGTAAATTTTGGAAGCAATATTTTCCGGACGGCAGAAGGATCTCTGGCAAAGCATGTTTCGTAAACAAGTTCAGTATTACAAGTCCAATACCTCCTATCACCAGTCAGGTGAAAAAAAAAAAAAAAAAAGTAAAATTTGAGGTAAAATAAATATGCCTGATAAAAATATTGTGTAACGGGCTAGATCAAGTTCTCTTTGAAGTCAAGATTTAAAAGACTACCTGGAACTGGGGCTTTACAGGAAGATTGAAAGCATCCTTCCAGCATTTCTCATGATTCAATAATTATGTTTAATTAATTCATTTTTTCTATAATTGCAGAAAATGACCAATAGAAGCTGCAGAATTAAGGGCTATGTAGAATTTCATCCATTGTGCTATTTTATTATTATTATGTTGGTTGCTCATGCCTGCTGATTTTATTTTGTTTATCTTTATAAATGAAATAAAAAAAAAACAACCTCCAACCAAACCCCTTGGGTATTTCCTGCACAGACTGAGGAACATACTCCATGGTGCTTGGGTGTGACTCCGGATGTTTTGATCTTCCTGTGAGGGGCAGCATGCATGGGGTGCTCCACGAGGGCAAGGAACCTGGGAGGTGAAGGTCGTATGAAGTCGACAGAGCAGTCACAAAGCCTTGGTACCAGGGCATGGTAACTGGAGCCAGCTGAATGCCCAGTGATCACGCAGAAAATCCATAGTGACCAAGCAGGTCTGAGGCCAAGCTGGGACCTCAAGTCACCATAGTAAGGTTGAAGTCAGCAAGAAACAAGGCCCAGTATAGTGTATCGGTAATGTAGTTCAGGCAACTCAATGCATAGGTCAACAGGCAGAAGTTAGGGAGTCTCAGGAGAGGCATCTGACAGCTCTCCTGTGCCTTATCACTCCTTACTTCTCACTACTCTTTCTGGAAATATATCTGTATTTATAGAGGTCTGATCCAAGGTCACACAGCTGTATTATATCATGGCTGGCTTTCAACAGCCAAACTCTGGGGAAGAGATTGTAAAGAATTGTGGACAAAGAGAGTTAGGTTTGTCAGGTAAACTAGAGCCCCTTGGTACACTTAGAACTCCGACAGATAACCTTCCTATTATCCGAAAGAAGAGAGAGTTATGTAGTTTTTCTCAATGTTGCTTCAAGTAGATCCTTAGACAAACATAAAAGAAAATCTACTGAAGTTTTGATTAATCAATTACTGTAGAAAATTTTAGCCTCAATAAAATAAATTCAAATTTGATTCTAAAATGTCTGGCATCCTTAATTTCCCTACAGTTGCCATTATTTTGATAGCAGAATATTTCAGCACAGAAAGAGGATTTTTTTCATATCTTTCACCTGAATTTCAGGTTACTTCATTATTTTCGTCTTCGTGTCTATGTTAGATGTCTGCTTTATTACCAAGGCTCAGAGGTACACTCTGTGATCATCTTGAGCCTGTAATTTTATGCAAAATCTATACAAAATGTGCTTGTCTAGAACATTTAACTCCTAGAGTACGGAGGAAATCTCACTTGATCTTCAGCAGAATTCTTTTGGAGAAGTCCTATTCAGCTTTAGGATTTCCAGAGAAAATTATGTGCAAGTCTTGTCTAAAACAGGAATTAAAATACTGTCAATGCAATAATTTGCTCAGTCTCAGTGATCAAAACCATTTTCCAATTACAGCAAAGGAGCACAAATTTGTATTTTAACATGACTAACCAACCTCTATAAACAGAAAACCACAAATGATAAGGTGTGAAAGTAAATTGGTTGCACAACGTTAAGTAACAGATTTAAAGATTAGTAATGTTTGCATATATGTAACTTGTGTTTGAAAAAATAAATTGTTGTTCTGTGAAAGATATCCACTGCAATTACACGAAGATGAGCTCTGTGTGTATCTAAAAAGTAAGTATAGACAATGAAAGTCATAATCTCTGTGGAGTATGTAGAGAGCAAAAGGGACAATAAAGCTCACTTCCCTGAAGAAATCAAACTGGTACTAGCAGTAAAGCTCTGTGTTGTATTATTTATCCCTAGAGGGTTACATAATTTTACTACATCACTATTAGTAATAACTCACTGAAAAATGTTTTCAATAAAGCTGTTTATATGACATGTTCCACAGCTTCTCAAAGTCCTTAACCTATAAGCTTGTTATTAAAAAAACCAAGACTTATGACCCTGCTCTAGAATTCCTTCTGATAGGAAATATAAGATGCAAAACATTGCTGGAAACACGTGATTAATTTTACAAGGACAAGAGTTAATTTGAATGAAAGCTTTACATTCATCTCAAAGTATATAACTTTGTTTTCTCTGAAGAACAGATGAAAATTTTCAGACAAAATAAATTCTCCAAATAAATTACTTTCTTAAGCTCAGATCTAATAAAACATTCGAAGTCAGGATAGATTTATTTAAATGATGAAAATAGACTGTGAATGAGGCTGATTGTCACTTCTTTCAGTGCTAAGCTTTCAGTGAAAGGCAAAGGTCCATATTTATCAAGAGCTACACGACTACTCCATTTCTAAAAGGACTTTCCTGTTGCTATAAAGAGATGCAGCAAATATGTATAAATACGCTTAATTATTGTGTTGTGTTTTTTTCCACTAACTCAGCTTTTCTATTTAACCAAGACTGAAATGTTCTGAAGGCAATACATATGAGGATTCTCTCTGAAAAGGATGTCCAGTGTGGTCCTATCAAAGACTTTTTCAAGCACTGAGATTTTGAAAGGGTGTACATACAGACAAACATTTTCCCTACAACTATAATACTTTCTGTTTCATAATAGGATGACAGTCACACACACTATGCATACTGCATACAAAAGAGCACAAAAGAAAAGAAAACATTTTCTATTTAAAGAACAGTCCCAGGAATGTATGAATAAAATGAGACTGAACAAATAAAGTCTGAGTGATTCAAATAACAATAGACTATAGGCATTTAATATATTTAAAACGTGCTAATAACACTAAGTAAAAGAACCATATGTTAGAAGAAGTTGTCTGTGTTGGTAAATATTCCAGTACAAGATTGTAAATATGATTAGAAAAGTTATCCCATGTCTGTAATTAGGAAAGAAAATCTGAGGAAGAAAAAGGTGGTATTTGGAAATTTAAAAGTCAAATATTGGAAATAGAGCTGGTAAGCTTTAATGAAGGAATAAAAATAAATTCTCCATTCCTGTCTACAGCTGTTGAATAATCATAAGGTTTGTTATGCAGAGGGGTTCAATATGCTGGGGCTTACATCTCTCTAAATTTTACTTTGAGATTCAGTTGTGAACAGAGATCTCAAAATAAAATTGATTCAAGACCAGTGAGCTTGAATGAATGGATTTTTGCATTGAAAAAACAGGCAAAACTGTTGAAAACTTAGAAGTCACAAAGCATTCCTAAGTTTTTCAATAGTTCTGTGAAAACAAATAAATAAAGACAGACTTTAGAGTTGGCTTGTATCTTAATGTACCCCCAATACAAGAAAGATGTTGATTTACATCAGGGCAAGTTCAGCAGAGGACTGCTGCGATGGCTAGGGCTAGAGCACTTGCTGTGTTAGAAAAGCCTAAGGGAGCAGGACTTACACAGACTGGAGAAGACACAAATTTGAAGGGACTTAACAACAGCTCCCCAGTGCCTCTGGGGAGTTCTTCAAGGAGACGAAGGCAGACCCCTCACATGTAGTTGGAGAGTGGGGGATAATGGGTATAGGAAGGCACAAGACAGACTTGGTTGAATTTAAAGAAAAGTTTTTCCTCACAAGGAGAGTAAAGTAGTAGAAAATGTTGCCTGGAGAGGTTGTGCAGTCTTTGTCCTTAGAGTTTTTCATGACCTGACAAAACAAAGCCATGAGCAACCTGGTCTGACCTCATAGCTGCCCTGTCTTGAGTAGAATTAAAAAAGTCCTGACCTTCTCACCTGAATTATTCTACAGTCCTATGGTTGCAAAGCACTACAGTTCCTCGGTAAATTTCTGTGAAAGACACAGGAAGATTTTAAATGTCTTTTGTCAGAGTCTGACTGCTGTGGAGGCTGAAGTCATTTTTAGCCGTTAAACTAGTAGTCTGGGTGGTAGAAGACTGTGTATCTTATCATGTTTCTTTTTCAGTGGAGAGAATAATTTATTTTAGAGGACAAATCTCTTACCTTTTCAGATGACTACATTAGGGTAACTTGAATTGCACAGAAAAAAATTTTGCCTATTTATCTCCAACAGCTTTGCAGAAACCTGGAAGAAATAGCTTGTATATATATGCTTAGACCTCAACACCATGTGTCACTAAGTACTGTCCCTTAAACATTAATGTTCCAGGGAAAACTGATAGACATACAGAAGGATCAAAGATAAATATATGGTTACATATTTTTAGCAAGTAGATGGCCATGTGGAGAAGAGACATTATGACTGATGTATTCTGTCAAAAGTGTAAGGTTTGTCTGTTATCATAAAAATTATCAGTATGAGGAGATACGTTCTTCATGCCAATAACATTGCTTCTTAGTATAACCCTGATAATTCAATCCCTTCAAGAACACTAACACAAAAGAAACTAGACATTGTCAGATGTGAACATTGTTGGAATGACTTATCTGCCAGAACCTTTCTTGAAGTCGGTGCTTAGAAGAGACCTTTCACAAAAAAAGAAATTGATGTTGAATTTCTAGGAGGTGACTAAATGACGCTGTTTCTTGAAAGTTACTTTAAAAAAAAATGTTGCAGAAAAAATATTATTCAATAAATGAGATGAATGAAAATAAATTAAAAAAAATACAGTATAGTATTGACGTTTAGGCCACTGAACACTGCAATAAAGAGCTGAATTTTAGCCATATTTCTACAGTGGAGTCTTATGAAATTTGTTGTGCTTGAAATCTTTTCATGGACAAAAGTTGAACTCACTTGATACGGAGTCTAGAGTTTATTATTAATTTGATTGAAATTTTAACAGTCTGATTGTCCACATAATTAGTCCTGTGTCACTAATATATACTCAACCCCATTTTATAGAAAACAAAAGCTTTATTAAGAATACAGTTAAAACTCTTATACAGAATATAATCCTTCGTGCTATCTACTGTTTTTCTGGTGTTATGCTCAAATGTCCAGTGTTCCTCTGAGTCATACTCTGCTGATTTCAGTCAGAGAGGGCTAAAATCAGTCATCAACATCTTGTAATCTTTTTTAGCTGTTGTTCATGGTAGGAGTTTGTTCCTCTTCTCCAGCCAGAAGAGACTTATGTTGATAGTTTCTTCCTCCTCAGTCTCGAAACTGCGTGGTTTTATTTTAATGTCATCTAAAAACAGTACACATACACACTCTACCTTTTCATTGCTTCCCAATCTTTTTCTGCTCTCTCTCTCATCTCTAAAAATCATTTTATCTGAAAAATACAAGGCTGCACTTCGTAGCCTGAGACCTTTGATGTCAGTGCATGCTTGAGTTCTTCACGCCACATTTTATTCTGGAGTCTTTGTTTAGCCAACACAGAATGACTACTTGTATTCATCACTACCTATCATTCAATGTCATTTTTTTTACTCTTGTACTGTAGGCCACTTTTGTAAACTTGCATTAAACCTCCTTATGTTCCTGTGTTTTGATTTTGTTTGGTGTTCTTTCTTCTTTTTTTATTTTATGTCAGGAAAAAAGCGAACCATAGTTGCTGTATCTGTTTTCTTTTTTTTCCATCCTGCTCTTTTCAGCTGCTTTTTTAAAACCTAAGGTTATATTTCGAGTGGGCCACTCTCCAACATTTCATTTGTATAAGCTAATATCATACTGATACTGTGTTACCTATTAAGTAGATTTCTGTAATCTTTTATTATCTGATGATGATGGTGATCCTTTTTGTTATTATTGTTGTATCCGTCAAGGGTCTTTACTTGTACCAGTAGTGTTTAATATCTACATCGATGACATAGATAGTGGGATTGAGTGTACCCACAGCAAGTTTGCTGACAACATGAAGCTGAGCAATACAGTTGATTCACTTGAGGGAAGGGATTCCATCTAGAAAGACTTTGACAAGCTTCAGAAATGAGTTCATGTGAATCTCATGAAGTTTAACAACGTCAAGTGCAAGGTCCTGCACCTGAGTTGGGGCAATCCCTGGTGCCAGTACAGCAGGGGTGTCAAACTCTTGGCCCACAGGACTAATCTGGCCCTCCATCTGGTTTTATCTGGCCCAGCACCTTGTTTCCACTGAGCGGCACTGCCAAGCTCCTTGCCCCTACGCTCCTGCCAGCACGCCAGCGACGTGTGCAGTGTGTGTGACGTGCGTTACACTGCAGGAGCAGCTGAATGACGGGAGCTGTGAGTTTGACACCACTGCAATACAGGCTGGATGACGGATAGAATGAGAGCAGCCCTGAGCAGAGGGGTTTGGGAGCAGTGGCAGATGAAAAATTGAAGATGGATTGGCAGTGTGTTCTTGCAGCCCAGAAAGCAAACTGTATCCAGGGTTGTCATCAAAGCAGCAGGCTGAGGGAGGTGATTGTTCCCCCTCTACCTTTCTGTCCTAAGACCCCACCTGCAGTATTCCATCCAGCTCTGGACACCCCAGCATAAGACAGATATGGACCTGTTGGAGCAGGTCCAGAGGAGTGCCACAAAAAATTATTAGAAAGCTAGAGGAAGAAAAGCTGAAAGAGTTGGGATTGTTTAGCCTGGAGAAGAGAAGGCTCCAGACAACCTTGTTGCAATCTTTCAGTGCTTAAAGAGGATCTTACAAGAAAGATGGAGAGAGACTTTTTACCCAGGATCATAGGGACAGGACAAAGGAAAACAATTTTAAACTGAAAGAGGGTAGATTTAAGATATAAGGAAATAAATTCTTTAGTGTGAGAGTGATGAGACTCTGGAACAGGTTGTTCAAAGAAGTTACAGTTTCGTCATCACTGGAAGTGTACAAGATCAGGTTGGACTGGCTTTAAGCAAACTAATCTAGCAGATGTCCCTGCCCATGGCAGGGCCGTTGGACTAGTTGATCTTTAAGGTCCCTTCCAAGCTAAACCATTCGATGATTCCATGAATAACTGATCTACAAGTCCAGTCAGTCCAATTTACTGGTACTACATCTTCCATAAATTACTGTCAGAACTGCTAACAATGTTTGCTTGGTAAGGCATGAATGTATGTGTACATATATATGTCTCTGAAACTTCAGCTCTCCATTTGCTGATTCTAAGAATTACCTCAGACAGGAGTGTGATTTCCTAAGACTGACAAGGATTTTCATTTTGGAACAGACGTCAAACAGTATCAGAAGGCCAAAATGAATATTTTGTTAAGATTACATACGCAGTATGATACATGAAAGAGACAAATAACTTCATCAATCTTTCACTGACAGAAAACTCTTTCTATAAAAATAAAACCCCCTCTTTCTATAAAAAAGTCTTTCTACAAAATATGAACAGTCGTATTTTGGTTCGAGGTAGATCGGATGGTAGCCTACAGAGCAGACTGAGAAAGAAATATGTTAACTAGAGTCACAGATGGCTGCACAGGAAACGAACAAAATGAAACCACTGTATCTTCTCACTGCAAGGGTAAAAGAGTGGATGAGAATCAAATAAAAAATCTTGTCCTGTAAAATGCCAGCAGAGCAGAAAGCATCAGGCAGGATGAACATGGGCCTGGCATATGAATCTTTATTCCCAAAATTACCAGAGTAGAGCAACTGAGGAAACTAAAAACAGAAAGTAAATTACCAGATTTCCAGTTTTCTTATGTGATGCTACCATTTTGTGCGGTGGATGTGTGGAGGACTTGAAATAACCTGCCTAGATTTCTATAAAGAAACATAAGATGAAGCAAAAAAGGGAAAAGTAGAGGAGGTGAAAAAAAAAATGCTCATACCCCCTTAGGTAGGGCTGTATTCTACCGGAGCTATGTTTTGTAAACCTTATTCACGGTGATCAATTACACTCATGAAGGCTGACGAAATCTGACCCAGAAACTGTTAACAGGGTGTTGCTGCATCCAGTCAGGTTAATTTATAGACACAGCCAGATGCTGGAGTTTTTTCATTGTTTTAGTATAACTGCAAAATTGGTGTTTACAAAATAAACCTGTTATCAAGGATTTTTGTATCATCTTGATTAACTCCATTGTCTCTTTCAGGAAACCATATTCCATTATAACATCATTCCCTAAATTAATGCTTGCCAGGGAAATTTAGAAAAAAAGGAAGGTAATTTTCATCCACAGATCAGAAGATGAGATTTGAGGATCTCAGAAGGCATTACATATAATTTAAGTGTAGTAATGATGATTGTAAGCAAATAAATGATAATTCTAAAATAACCAAGATTCGACTTTTTTTTTTTTTAAAGTAAGAAGAAGAAAATATGAAAATCATCTGAATAATTAAGAACTAATGAAGACCAGGTCAATACAGCTGTTGATAAAAGTAGATAAGAATATACTTGGAATTTTTTAATGTATCTAAGTCAGCAGGTCAGTACGATATGAAACCCATTGTGTTAAGGGAATTATTTAGTGTCCCTGCTGAACCACATGCAGTTACATAGCAAGTTTTATGGAACTACAAGAAAATACCAAAGAATTTTAGTAAAAAAAAGCAATAGCAGTGAAATCTCTAATTACACCTTAGTTCAGTATCGTGGAGGACATAGATGTTTCTCTGCCTGTACTATTTAAATCTCAATTGGAAAGAAACTGAAATTTTGAGTTAAAAGTGAAGTACTCTGGAGGTAATGAGATGTTGGAAACAGCTTGTTTTGATTTCAGTAAGCTTGATATGAAACCCATCTTGCAGAAATAATGCTATATTTTAAAACAAGATGGAGAGAGACTCTGACCAGAGTGATTTTTGCTCAGTTGTTCTGACTCTCAAAACAAAAAACGGAAGAGTGAAGAAATCCAGCACCTCTTCACTTATTCTTCAAAAGATGCAGAATAAACCTAGATAAAAAAAAAAAAAACAATTGTGTTTTTACTAAGATTAATAGTCAAACTCTCAGTCAGATGCAAGAACAGCATGACCATTCTAAAACATTCGAAAACATAATGAAGATTAATATAGGAACTTGAGATACCAGTTTCTTCTATAATACACTAATTTCAGAACTTTATTGATTGTCTTTCTCTGAGGAAATTTAACTGAAATTCTTTCAAAATAGTTGGATTTCTAAAAGCCTCAGGCTCATTATGACTGCAAAGATTTATATCTGTCATTCTAGAAAAGTAAAGGTGGCAAAAAGTAGGAGAAATACGAATTAATGTGTTATGTGTTTATCAGTCGTCTTAAGGGATACACAGAAATCCTTATAATGATGCTGAGGTGGTTCTGACTTTCATACTTTGTCTCTGACAGTGAGGGCTCTTCTCCCAGAGTTACTTTTAATCGTCTTCCTGGAAAAGGATGTGTTTTTTTAACAAAAACTACTAGAAAAAGAATTATGGTTAGGACTGAATAGTCATTATCTGTTCATAAGAAGATATTAAGGCAGCAGGTGGGGAAGAGATTTCTTGGACAGAATAGACAAAACATACTGAGGCAAAGGCATTTTTAAAAAGTAGATAAAATAAAATGAGAAAAATGAAGCAAGACTATATTAAAACAACATAATTGTAGAACTGGAAGATAGTTATTTAACAGGAAAT
This sequence comes from Neomorphus geoffroyi, assembly GCA_033558235.1. Lineage (NCBI taxonomy): Eukaryota > Metazoa > Chordata > Aves > Cuculiformes > Neomorphidae > Neomorphus > Neomorphus geoffroyi. The sequence goes on from JAUMJM010000005.1 coordinate 25,977,638, forward strand.
TTTGGGATGGCAAAATCATAGTTTGGGAGTAATTGCCTGAAGCATGTGCCTTAGGGCAGGGGAAAAGGGGGAAAGTTGTGGCAAATTTATTGAAAATAAAATGAATAAAAAAAACCCTTTTTAAAATGCAATACTTAATATAAATTATTATTTCTGTTAAGGAACAGCTGTGTATTGTTTTGTTTTCAAATTTCTTGAGAAATACATTCATGACTTTTTAATGTTCCTTTATAAAGGGATATTTGAGATTTTTTTTTTTTTTCTGTTTTCATTACAAGAAAAAAGAGTGAGAAATCCACTACTTCATTTTCAGAAGTATTAGTCCGTAGCCTCAGAGTAAAGAAATTTCCCTCACTCTTTCAAATGTCAAGCTCGTTTCACTCTCTAGACCTCTCAGTAGACAAACCACTCAAAAATCATGGTCTTCATCTGAAAAATAGGGCTAATATTTTCCCACTCAAATTATTTCCTTATATTTTTTTCTTTTCCCTCCCCATCCCCCCTCATCTTCAACTTTGGAGGGGAAAGGATTGTCTCTTATCTTTCAAGCAGATAGCTTCAATCTTCTGAAAAAGGTTCAACGTGAAAACAATCAAACCATTTTGTCAAGAATATAAAAATTAAATATTAAATTTAAATAATTTTAAAATAATTTAACAGTGTGGTAAATCATGCACCAAAACTCCATTCAGACACCATGATATATAATTTTTAATCATTAAAAACTTACATTGTTTAAATATCTATGCTGAAATTAATCTGGAAAATATAAGTCCCTATTGCTTTCACTTGAAATTATGGCAGAATATTTTTAAATAAAACAGAATAATCTTTAAATAACTTACACTTTTAGTATCTATTTTTTAAAATTTATATGTACACACATATCATCATAGATCAATAAAAATATGCACTCTTAATCCTCAATGAGATTTCAACACACAGCTTAAAACTTGTGGAAAATACTGACATGATATTCAGACAACACAGGAGAGGTTGGCTGTAGCAGGTGAAAAGGTTATTTTCCCACATGGACCAAAAATTCAAAGGTAGGATTTTATTTGCAATACGCGCTACATGAGTGCTGGGGTTCAACATACAGAGGGTGTCCATAGAGAAGAAAGTAAATCCCCAGACCCCAAGAAGTTCTGTTAGTAATGAATGCCAATGCATTTAAAATGCTTTAAGAACTGTGACTTTTCTTTTTTTAATAAACAATTTATTTTAAGAAAGGCTTTCATTGCGTTTTTCTGGAAAAATTAGCTGAAAGAGAAATAGGAAAAGTTGGAATTTTTGCTGCCTGCTAAGACACTTACCTCATCTTGTAGTCAAAAGTCTTATAGACACAAATCAAAATGTAGTAGCTAGACGTAAGAAGAGAGTCAGGTAGGTTTTCGGGCAGCAGGAGTACTAAAAACAGTTGAGAGTTAAAAGGTTCATCTGTGACACCATTTCCTTTGCTTTTAAAAAAGTGTATGCAAGGGATATAGTTTTGTATCCTAATGTAAATTTTGACACAGAAGTCAGTGTGCTACTTCCTTGAGTGCTAAAAAGATATACAAATATAGAGGCACATATAATAGTACAGATCTGTGTCAATAGTACTGAGTAAATAAGCATGTGGCGTTTGTGTTAGTGGGGTTTTTTTTACCAACACAGAAACAGCAATAGTAGATATTTTTTTAAAAGAAAAAGAGCAGGAACAAAAAGTATCACAGTATGCTCAGAATCCTCCAGAATACTAATTTTCAAATTATTTAACTTCAAAATCATAGAAGTGTTGTTTTATTAAGTGCACATGGATAAACCAATTACATTGAAATGAACATATGTGCATGCTTTATAGCTGGTGTTCACAAACCTACCTAACAACAAAATAATACAGCTATTTTATCTGATATTAAACCATAACCTGTGATTGATTGTCATTGAATTTTGACAGGGAGATGTTGGCTTGGGAGTTTGAATCATACATAGCATAATTTTTACTGACTATTCAGGGGTTTGACAGTGATTAATTTTTGGTCAAAAAAAGATCCATCTGGAGTTAAATAATCTTAATTGGTCTGTTGCTACAATGCTAAAAAAATATATAAAATACTACAAAAGTTAAAGGTCTTGAGGATTGTCAAGTAGCTGTAACTCCTACAGAAACTATTGTTAGGGATTTTCAGCTGATTTAAGTACTAGTTTATAAAGGAAGAATGGAAGAATGTACAAAAAAATCAAAACATAAAATGAAGCTCTAGGAGAACCTACACAAAAAAAAGACTCTCTGCAGCTTGCCAGCTTGTATTGTCAAAGAGTGATAAAAGTTCATTCCAATACAAGGTATGAAAATATAGAAAAACAAGACAAACAATATTTTCAAGCTTATTGTAGTTTAAGAATTAAGTTTCTCAAAAATACTTTTACCTATGAAAATGTAAATTCCACACGGTAAAACAAAATATATTTTCGCTGGAAATTTTTAGAAGGAAAACCACTGCCTGAAATATGAATTATAATACTAAATCTATTTCTATTCTGGTGTTCCCTTTGAGTGAAATTATTGCAGATTTTAAAGGTTAAGTGGGTAAAGATTGATTTTGGATTATGTACAAACTGATTTTAAAGGACTGTTTATAAGAACTTGAGCAGATGACTAATGTCAGGCAATAATTTTGTCCTTGAAAGAAAATTACTTCCAGGCATCTCACCCTAAATATTCATAAAAGTCATACACTTTCAGAATGACCGTAATAACTAAACAGTTTTAAAAGTTTGATTATCTTGATTATTTAATTAAAAACTAACTCTTTGTTAATGAACTAAATAAAAACACATTTGGAATGTGAAAAGGCAGCTGTTATTTTCATTCATTTTGTCTGACAAAATCCAATGATTTGTGCTCCCTCTACTGGCAATGAAACAGCAATTCTTTATAACAAGAACGGACCACTAAAGATAACAGGGGCACACAAAATATAATTAAACACAGAATAAGTTGTAGTACATTGACTTCCGGACAAAGGGCAGGTGCAACAGAGTACACTCGCAGCACAGAAAATATCTTCTCTACTTAGAGAAGAAAAACAGTATTCTAAAATGAGAATTAAAAAGTCTTTTCTTAAAAATGGGGAGCTACAAACCCCTTTCAGGTCACCTGGTGAACTAAACCCCTCGCCTCCTGGTACTCACAAATCCTGTACAGGTTTGTGAAATACCATTTTGTTCCTACTCATTACATTTAAATGTACAAATACGTACGAGAGACAATCAGACAATTTTTAGCAGAACATGATAAGCAAAATATTTATTAAAGACTGAAGAATATCTCTGAATACTGCTTTTACATTACCAACAAGCATAAGCAAATGAGTAAAGAATTTTCCGATGCTTTTGGGAAAGACTGGAAAACGGAAGAGAAGCAGCACAGTCAGTTAAAAGGGTGTATGACGCTACTGGCTCAGAATTCATTGATTTAAGACCTATATCCCTTATTAAGATTTCAGTGAACAAAAGACAGCCCAGAAATTCAGTCAAATTAACCCTAATCATTGGTAGGTCATAAAGGTAAGAGGAGAGTAAAGGGAGTAAAAAATATAAAGTAATTGTAGGGCATTTTGACTTTTATTGCACACAGAAAACTCACATTCTGTGAAAACTACAAGTAATCCTGAATGTACATCTTACAGACAATTCGGAATTGATTTCCTATTTCCTTTCATGAATACGTTTAGGAATCTGAAAGTACTGCTATAACTGACTCATATAAGATAAAAACTTACTCACGGAATTGAGAACTGCAAAGAAACTGGGATACCTATAAAATAATTACAAAAATTAAACTGTTGGTTCCCGTGCTGCTAATTGACCTCTAACTCAACAAAAAATAATACAAACTAGTGATATTATCTACAGCTGTAGATCAATATCTATTCTTATGTTATATCCAAGTACAGCTGTCAGAAACAAGCCATTTATGAGATACCTTACTCTGAAATTACATTTGCAACTAGATTACAGGTGCTGGAAATCCTAGGCTTTTGCTCTGCAGAAGATCAGATGAGACAGTAACGATCTCTCTAGATTTAAAACATAAATGTGTATCTTTATCTGACTCTGATACGAAAACTCCATGCACAATGGACTCACAGTGTTTTCTTCTGACATCTTCTCAGGCCAAACTCTACTTCATGTTTTAGATTCTGAATTTCAAAAATTCCAGTCAACAAAGCACAGGTTTTTACATAGTCATTGTTCCAAGGTTCAGCCTTGATTTTTCTTAATGCTGTCACTTTTCATTTTTCTTCTATTTCAATGTGCTATTGAAGCCTAAGAAGGGCTCACAAAATACTATGTAATGAAAATATACAGCCTTACAGCCCTCTCTGTGTGATACCACTTTTACCTCTGAATTACAGGTATCTCAGCATGCTTTGAAGGTACTGTAAATCTGTAAAATACATTTTAATTTGCTCTGCTTCCTTCACATGTGAAAATTTAGAACAACACCATCACAGTCTAGAAAATGTACCTGCTTGAACAATATGGGTAACTTTCAGACACTATATGTTCAGATATATACCTGCATTCATGAATCATAGTAAAAACCATATACTTTAGCATGTATCTGTATAAATCCACTCTCAGTACTCGGAGTTTTAAACATGACAAAATTCTAAATCAAAACAAATCAGTCTCTAAATCTAAGAAGCTTTTCAACCAACAGTCTAAACCCTTTTTTTTCAGTTGAAACTGAAATACACAGCTGTTCTCTTTGGTTTTGCTGTATTCTACTTCAATAAGGAACTCTCTTTTCTTTACAGGCATGACTGATGTTACATAAGGATGTAAAAATCATCAGCCCTGCCCCTCTGAAGGGCTGGGTTTAACATTTTAGAGGAGCCTCGTAACGATTCACTAGGAACTCTATGGTCAACACAAATGCTGGAAATTGCGGTAGTCCTCTAACTAGATGTTTCTTTAGGTGAATAAACAATCTTCAGTAATCAACAACCTGCAACAAAAGATAACCTTTTGATACCTTTTTCTGGAATGGCCCTATCAGCATCTAAAAACTACAACAAGTATTAATCACATTAACAAGCATGAGCAGAGACAGTTTTGATTACTGTATTTGCAACTTTTCCCTACTGTGTTCTCTGATTAACTCAGTTTTCAGGACTAGTGAGAAAAGGAAATATGCATGTGAGTTATGCACATAGTTCTTCGCTGTATCCCATGAGACTTTAATATTCTTGTTAAAGGGTGGAGGTTTCTGCTACAAGCACAGCAGCTTGAGGAAGGTTATTTGTTCACTTCTGTTCCTTTAAATTAATATTTAAATTACTTTTTCTAGTTATTTTATATTCTCCGGTAAGGGTTCATAAATGCATTTTGTTTCATTTAATTTTGTCCTTCTCTCCTAAATATGAAATCTGAACTTATTCTTGATTATATTGAAAGCCAGATCAAATCATTACAATTCTATGCTTAGATTTCCATTTATTTTGCATAGAGATCAAATATAGACTATAGCTTTTAATATGCAGTAATGAAGCTTAACTTTTTTATATTTAGTTAAAATTGTATTTATAGTAGTCTAATGATTTTTAATAAACTCCACTGAGTAAAAGTGTGTGATCTGCCATAGATCCAGTGCACCATGACTACTGCTCAATATCTTCTATAGATGTCAGAAGATTTTATGCTTACATAATCTACTTCATGACCTTCTTGAAAAGCTTTAGCATAAAAATATGCAAGGGATACGATTACCTTTAGATCATTAAGTTCATTAGCTAACCTCTGATACTGGATTCTGCATTTCACAGAATTGCAGAATCATAAAATTATTTAGGTTGGAAAACAAGTTAAGATCATGAAGACCAACTGTAAAACTAACACTGCCAAGTTCACCACTAAACCATGTCACTAAGCGTCACATCTACATGCCTTTTAAATACTACCAGGAAGGGCAACTCCACCACTTCTATAGGCAGCCTGTTCCAATGGTTTACCACCCTTCCAGTAGAGAAAGTGTTCCTAATAACCAACGTAAATGTCCCCTGGCGCAACTTGAGGCCATTTCCTCTTGTCTTATCACTTATTACTTGGGAGAAGAGCCAACACTCACTTTACTCCTTTCAGGTAGTTGTAGGGAGCAATAAGGTCTCCCTTCAACCTCATCTTCTCCAGACTAAGCAATCACAGTTCCTTTAGACATTCCTCGTAAGACCTGTGCTCCAGACACTTTCACCAGTTTGTTGCCCTTCTCTGGACATGCTCCAGCACCCAATGTCTTTCTTATACTGAGGGGCCCAAAACGGAACGCAGTATTCAATGTGCAGCTTCACCAGCACTGCATACAGGGGGACGATCACTTCCCTAGTACTGCTGGCCACACGATTTCTGATACAAACTATGGCCTTCTTAACCACCTGGGCACACTGCTGGCTCATATTCATCTGGCTGCAATACCCCTAAGCCCTTTTATACTGGGCAGCTTTTCAGTCACTCTTCTCCAAACCTGTAACATCGCATAAAGTTGTTGTGGGCCAAGTGCAGGACCCAAGACTTTGTAAGTGCTGAAGTCCTTTCTTAGTTACCACAGGAGTTTGTAACTCACTTTAACTTCCGTTACTCTAATTTATTTATATGTAATTATTAAGTAGGATACCAGCTTTGAATAAAAGGGTGGATTTAGAAGATTCTTAAAATAGTAAAATGATTGCTGTTAAGTCCCTGAACAGACATATTTATGCTTGGTGAAGATAATTATTACAACCATACAGTGTTATAATTTGTGTTTCTTTTATAGAAACAGCAATAAGCATAAGTTTCTAAAAGTCCAATAAAGGACCATGAAGATGATTGAGGTCCTGGAGCATCTCTCTTATGAGGAAAGGCTGAGAGAGCTTGGAATGTTCAGCATAGAGCAAAGTCGTCTCAGGAAGGATGTTATCAATGTGCATAAATATCTGAATGGAGAGTTAAAAGTAGATGGATCCAGGCTTTTTTCAGTGATGCCCAGTGATAAGGCACAATCTGAAAACAGGAGGTTCCATTTGAACATAAAGAAAAGCTTCTTTCACTGTGATGGTGACGGAGCACTAGCACAAGTTGGCCAGGGAGGTTGTAGAGTTTCCACCTTCAGAGATCTTAAAAATTTGTCGCATATGGTCCTGGGCAAACTGCTCTAGGTGAACTTATTGAGACCTCTGTTTGTCTACATGACCTCCAAATGTGTCTTCCAGTCCCAATTATTCTGTAATTCTTTCAACAAAGCATAAAGTCTATCCTCAGTCTGAGCTTAACACTACTTACATTTATGAAAATTATTTTAACTGAACTTATAATTTACCCAGAAAAAAAAGAAATTGTATTCTTAAAGCTGTTTATGCTTATTGTTTTGCACAAAAGTTAGACTGTGGAAATTGTTCTCTTCTGGCTTATCTTTTGGAGTGATACAAGTAGGAATCTGACTGGCTGGAAACAATTCTTTTGATAAGGACCTAGAGTACTGGTAGACAGGAAGCTAAGTTGAATTAGCAACATACCTGTGCAGCAAGGAAAGGTAGAGCATACTTACCTGTATCAACAAGAATAGATCCACTTGACTAAGAGAATCAAACTAATCATAGGTTATTTCTTTTCATTAAACATTCATTATACAACATCTGTAATACATCCAGCTTGAGCCTACCAAGTAAAAGAAAGGTGTTGATAATCTTGAAGGAAGTTCCTCACAGAGCCGGGAGCACGCTCAGGATCTGCAACACTTCCCACATGAAAAGAAGTTGAGAAAACTGGGCTTGTTTTGCATGGGCAGTCACTGGGGAGTATGGCAGAATCTAAAGCAGGCTCCAATACTTAAGAAGAAATTATTGAAAATACAAAGACATTCTGTCTAAGGAGAAGAAAAAATACAGAGAAGAAAAAATAGTCATAAGGTAAAACAAGAGAAGTTTTGACTTGCTACCGGGAATAAAATATATTCACAGTGCGAACAGTTGAGCAATAGAACAGGTTGCCTAGAGGTGTTGTCATTCTCACTACTAGGTATTCAAGACCCCAAAGAATAAAGCTTTGAACAATGCAGTGTCTCAGTTTAAGTAAAATAAAATATGCTTATGGACTAGACAAGGGGCTTCTTCCCAAAAACCACCACAACCTTTGAAAATAATGGACTTCAATCAGAAAATGTATCGAAAATGATAATAGTTCTTAACTACAAATATATATTTTTTTTCAATCAAAACCGAATGGAAAAAACAGCAACACTGTAACCAAAACCTTTTTAACGATTCCAGGGAGTGATGATTGCTCTTTCCCCAAAGGACCCCCCAGTTGGGGGCTGAGTCAAGGCAGCTTCCTCCAAGATGCCCCCACCAGCCCAGAAAAAAAGGTGGAGCCGCCAAGCAGAAGTGGTGTTACCCAGAAGAAACCTCTCACCCTGCTCCCTCCTCACCTCCCCCCATCCATTAAGCTGGAATTCAGAGCAATCAGCCACCCCTCTGCCACCCATCCTATCTCTTCAGCTCACAAAACCCTCCGTGTTGGCAAAGGAGAGAAAAATTCCCTGAAAAATTTTGAAACTACAACACCTGGACTTAATTAATAGTTGATGCTGCTTTGAGCAAAATGTTGGACTAGAGATCTCATGAGGTCTCTTTGAACCTATTCTATGTTATCGGTGGTCTTTTGAATAAAGGTAATTTAGATTAGAATGCATGAGATATGATGAAGGAGACAAGAGTACGTACTGAAAGATGAAGTTATTTTTAATTTACCACTTGATGATAGCAAAGTTGGATGAATGGTGAAACATGTTCTTCAATGAGAATGTCATTACTAAATCCTTTATTGTTCCAGTAGGTAATTAGGAATTAATATCTGCTTTCAGAATATAATAGTTGAACCACTTTCAACTATGAATTAAAATAACTTAAGAGAATTTACTCACCACTCAGAATCTGCAAACTGCTGACTATTTTTTTCATTTTCTTATTGTTTTTCTTACAGTATATCTAACCATAGCTGAACTTTTAAGATCTTTCACAGATACCTTTTCGACTGTCCCTTCATAATACGTAATTTTAGTTTGTTGCAGCAGCCATTTCCAACTTTTGGAACATAGGACTCTAAAGGTAAAAGTATTTTCAAAATACTGATTACAGAAATATAAATAGCCAGTAAGAGTTTGTTTCAATTCTGAGGGCATAAATAGACCTTCTGGTCACCTATTAAAGCAAAGCTTTGAAAAAGCTTTGTATATTACAAATATATCTGTATATTATATGTAAAAAGCAAATGTATATTACTATGTCTTTCTCTCTACTGTTCTTGTGTATACAAGTCGCATGGCTCTGGGTAACCTCAGTCATCCATTTTATGCAGGTGTTTCTCTTTCATTCAGTCCTCCATAGAGGACAGCAGAGAGTCAACTGACTCCTGGACAAATAGGGAAATAATAGAGTCAGAATAAAGACAGAAATAATAGAGTCAGGAATTCAGGTTATTCTAGAAATACATTATGGTGCAGGAGTTCTCAGACTCATTACGAGGTGAATATGTTAGTTAAAAACTCCAGAGATGACTTTTTGGAAGGAAAGTAAGGACTGCTGAGCTTCATTTGAGTAGATACTTGCTGATAAGTAAGTTTTTCAGCAGAATTTTTGGAAAAATCTATAGACTATAACCATTTAAATTCATTCTATAGTAAAAGTTATTTTATGGCTTTAACAAGTGCATTTTTTTTTCCCTCTAAATATGTGAAAAAATATTCCCTTGTTATATTAACTCACCTACTTGTTTATGTCTATAGCTTATAGATTTTCAGTGCTGGAATGCATCTTTTTCTTCTTCTGCTTTGTACAAATGGTGCAAAATATTCTTAGAGAAAATATAAGGTTTGTCAAATCAAAACATTCTGGTTTAAGCATGACTCTCCTGAGAGATATTTCTCAGTTACAGTATTAAGCTTATAGATGTAAAGTACAAAGAAGACAAAAAGAGTGAAATGAAAATACTCACACATTGAGATGTCTGTTTTCTTGCTCTGTTTCTGTTACAAATTGAAAAGAAACAGACAAAAAAAAAAAAGATTTTTACATCAAGAAAGATCATAACATTTCTAAACTTTCAAAGTCCTTCCCATAAATTTCTTACAGAGGAATATAAGAATTATGCTGGCGGAGTAGAATCAAATTTATGGTAATTTATGTTCATTGCAGAAACAGTGTTAAGAAAAAGCAATTCAAGAAATTTAATTCTCATTGCTTTTAAGATAGGTAGATTAATTTAAACCACCAACTGCAGACAAAATACTGCAGCCTGGATCTATTAGCTGACTGAAATAAGATTTAAAATAATGCATTAAAATACTGCATTAAAATAAAGAAAACTGATAAGTCTGTCCAAAATTAAGGAAACAGTGGTGATGTGAGTACATACTAAAAAAAACCCAAAAAACTAATGTGCATTTTGGGAAGAAGAGAGTTTTCTTCTCATCCTAGGACAATTTATCAGATCAAACATTCCATTGACAAAAATCATAATATAACGTAGATGTGTGATAGGTATGTTCATGTAGTCCTTTGTTTCTTTCAGTTCAAAAGCGGCTTCTGATTCTAAAGAACTGGAGTTCAAAGAGTATTGGAAATCTAAAAGACATCAAGGGGAAAGTATCTGGTTGACAGGCTGCCGAGTGGGTGAAAATGAAAAAAAAAAAATCCAAAAGAATCACGAGTAATGTAAAATCTGGTTTTATTCATTAAAACTCAAACCAATTTCTCTAGTTCGTGATAACTCTATCCAGATGAAATGTTGTGGTGTACAGCTACAGAGCATTCATGCTTCAGCCATTTTAAGCGGTCTTAAGAAAAATATTACCTTCCATTGCTCAGACCACTTGTGTGACAAAGTTATTTTCTTAGATGAAGAACAGCCCAGAGGTTAGTTTATGGGCTGAGAAATTTCTGATTGGCAGTCTCAACATATTAGCATGGGTAGTTTGATGAAGGAATATTAAAGAATCCTTTCTCAGTCAGCATCTCCTTCTGCTAGTTTCCATATTTCTGCACCTGCATTTACATACCAGATGTCCATGAACAACTTTTAGTGAATCACAAAAAACCCCAAAACAAAACAGAACAAGTTTATCTCAAGAAACAATAAGGAGAAGCAGAAGAGAAACATCATTAGTTTATCTCATAGCATGCTATGGCTCTGTGATGAACATGTAGAGATTTTTTTAATTTTCTGAAAAGCTGTGAACATGGTTAACCCAAGGGATCTTAATCCTAGTAAACAGAGAAGTTCATGAATGTTTGCAAATATCAGTCTGCTCATGCATTTTACAAACAAAAGCTGTAGAAGTGGTCTCAGTACTGAATCAATTAATGGGCTGCAACTCTTGATCTTTAAGTAGAGACTGAGGGACTAAGAAGAGTTCCACCTGGAGAACAGAATTTGGTTTTATAGAGAGAGTTGCTTGCTGTACCTCTGTTAGGAAAATAAACTCTGCCAAGGCACAAACTTGAGCACTGGCTCACTGCTGTCTCTGCTCTTCACTTATTGACATGAACCTTATGATTTCTGCCTATACCAGCTATGATTCTCCTTAATAAATCTCAAAAACTGTTCAGGAGCTACCACAGGATGGATCTGGGTAAACAGCATGGATTTGCCGCTTGTTTCAGAAATGACAGGAGAGAGTTTTGCTACAGAGACATGAGCCATCCAATGTCAACAGCCCTCAGATAAAGAAGCCCTGAGGGGACTCAGGGAAAATCAATTTTATTTTTTGACAATCAAAATAGAGTAGGAAGGTGAGAGGCAAAGACAAAAACTAAACCACTGCCTCTCTTTTCTCCTTTCTTCCCAGGCTCAACTGCACCCTTTCATTCCCAGCTTCTCTACTTTAACCCTCCCCAGGCATCACAAGGGGATGGGGATGGGGAATGGAGGGCTGTAGTCAGTCCCTAACAGCTCCTTTCTGCCTCTCCTTCCTCTGCACATTGTTTCTCTGCACAAGTACTGGTCCTTTCCATGGGCAGGAGCCCTTCAGTCTGCTTCAGAGTGCACCCTCCACGTGCTGCAGTGTTTGTCAGGAAAATCTCCTCCAGTGTGGGCTCTGCACAGGCCACAGTCTCTTCAGGAAACCTCCACCTACTCCAGTACGGTGAGGCTTCAGTGTGTTTATCTGCTCTGGTGAGTTCTTCTCCATGGGTTGGCAGGACTACCTGCTTAACTGTAGTCCTCTCCATAGGCTGAAGGGGAAGCATAGGTTAGCAGTGGTGAAGTTGGGTTTTTTTGACAGATACCGAAGTATTTCATTCCTGTTCCAGACATATTACACTATATTTGCATTACTTTGTGTTACATTCTTCAGACTTAACTGTTGAGTTCAGATCCAGCTCTGACAGCCTTAATACTTCATAATCAAAACTTTAATCTAGGATTTTTTTAGTTATTATTTTCCTTAAATATTTCTTGTTTATCTGTATATAATTTTACTTCTTGTAATTTTAGAAATTCAAGTATAAATTTGTTAGATTATTCTATGGAACTGAGTAAGCTGTGTTTGGGAAGAAGAAATATAGTTATGTATTCTGTCCTACTCTGCATGAATTTGTGTGCACAAAAATAATGCCTAGACATAGTAATTTCTATCATACCTGCCACTGACAAGAGAATTTCGTATGGATCACGGCCGAGGTCTGTGTGTGCAACAAAAGCACTTGTAGAAAGACAACTTGTGAAAAAAATATACAAGCAATTCGTTTAGAAACAGTTTATTTGACTACATAGTTATGGCATAGTGGTAGCTTGTTTATAAAAAAATCTAAAGAGAAGTCTTTGCAAAATCTAATGGCCACATTCACCTCTACTGTGTCTGATAAACTGCACCTTCTTATGTGAGAAATGATTATGTCCAGAGTAGATAAAAATAGTTCAGGTTTATTGTCGTGCCCCAACTAACAATCAATGAGCTGTTCCAAAATACCTTCAGCCTTTAGAATTCCTGACAAGTGGTAACAAAAAAGTTAAGTGAAATGACGTCTACACATCATATATTTTCATTCTCTTCTCTTGAACTTGAGATCAACTAGAACTGATGGAGAATAAAAGGTAACGAAAACCTTAATTATGCAGCAAAATAGAGCAGTACTAGATGAGCAAAACAGTATGATATAAAAGATCTGGAAATGCTTTCTACTATATGATCTCTAGCATTTTATTCAACTGAATTACTTTAAAGGTGAGTAAACAAGAAACTGAGGCACTTGATAGCTGTTAACAGAAGACAAAGCTTTCACATTTTTTTATATTGTTCCCTACATTTTCGTGGAAATGATCACATTTTATGAACATATATTGCCAAAACCAGAACAATTACTAAAAAAGTTATGATGTTAGTGTAATTGTTGATATAATACTAAACAAATACACTTCTTTAACTCCTGCTCATTAAAAGTCTTTTTTAAAAGGATTTGCATGTTGGTACTAGCTGAACTCTGTTTATGACCTCAGTACTGAAAAGTGAAATCAATGCTACCCATTTTTAGATAACTTTTTACCTGTTCTAAATGCTTATGTTAGTATTCTCACTGAATTAAAGTACTTAATATGAATACATTAATCTGGAGGAGGAGTTTACCATGCTGAGAAGAATTCCCTATTTTAAATGTAAACTGAAACACTATAATAATTTTAACAATTGCTTGGAGAATAGGAATATCTATAACTAACAAGGAACTAACTTCAGGCATCTTGTTCTGGAAAGCAAAGGGTATAATTTGTAATTCAACTGTTAATTAGTTTTAAGTAGGAGAAAGGTCTGAGCAATTTACATTTTGAACTTTGGACAGTTTAAATGCCCTTGTCACTGACTGGTAATAAAAAGGATACATGTATCAATGTCCTACAAAGAGTAAACAAACTATCACTTAATCAGAGAAGCCTTTGTAGAGATTTGAAAGGTAATAAGGGCAAAATAAGCTGGGTACTTTGATTAGCCTAGAGCCCTAAAAAGCTTTTTTCATGCTGCTGACGATGGAGGCTCTGAACAATACATGGTGCAGTTTGAAGTGGTGGTTAGATGTCCTCTTCAAGTTACCGAAAACATTTCTGGAAATCTTCTTATGCCACACTGAATAAGATTCTAATCAGTGTATAACAGAAGTTAAGTGGGAAGGAACTTCTCTTAGAAGCTAGAGAAGAATCTGATGGATTGTTTGCATTTTTCATCTCCATTAAACAGAGAATGAATAAGGATCTTGCACCGTAGGAAAAGGAAGCTAGAAGGAGGTAGCAGTATAGCTATGTACCAAGAATGAAGCTTAATGCTTAGAAGCAGAGTGAAAATATAATCGTATTTGAGTAAATATTGTGAGTTTATTACTACTGATTTTTTCTTGTTTATTCTCTGCACCAGTTCCTTTAGCAAAACGCGCTTTTTGTTTTGGGCATTGAGGTGTATGTGGAAGGTGAATGAGTTCAAAGCAGACTTTGTGTTTTCAGAAGAAACTACATTCAACCCTTCTCACTGACAATTCACATCTCTGTCCCTCCTACAAAAGGTGGTGGGAGTTGTGTGAAAAGGAGATTCAGTCAGCAAACCATTTCTGCAATTAAGACCAAGTCTTGCAATATTTATTAAATATTTTCATAATATTGTGGAATCTTGCCATTGATTTTATGACTGTGAAATAAAGTCTTAAGTTTCAAACTGAGCTCAGATTCAAAAGTGGGGCATAAAGAAAGTGAAATGTCAGTGAACAACTACCTGAAGTGAAGAGAGCAGAAGAAAATCCAGTGCTCTTGATTCAGAGTTTGTCTTATGGAGGTAAGAAACCAATTCAGTCTGTGGCCTGGTCACAGAAGAGTACAACTGCAAGGTTAAATTATAAATTCTAAACTCCTTTTGTTAATGAGGTATACTACAACATGTACATATTAATATGATGTATACGCGTACACTGACATAAACCTTTTGAAAGTGTAGACCTTTTTAGAATGCCATTAGTATAATTTAGGAGAATCAACACAATTATTTTGGATTAGGTAATGGAAATTGACATGATAAATAAATGTTAGAAGGCTCTTGGGGATATGAAACTGTATTATTAAATTAGAACTTCAGCTAAAATGATAAGGTCTGGTGATTGCATTTTCATCAGTTGTACATTCTGCAGTGTCACATAATAGCTTTGTTGATTGTACATAATTTATAATGCTTTCAAAATGAAACACAATTACGTGTCTCTTTAAAATAATATTGTGCTGGAAAAAAAATGGATGAGGTTGTTTAAAGTATTCTGAAGCTAGTAGGAATAACTGCAACTCTCATCTAGAATAAGCATATGAGACATATTCTGCATGAAACCTAATATTTTTCCCAAGAAAAATAGCTATCCAAAGTAAAAAATAGTAGATGAAATTCTGAAGCAGACACTGCTAGTATTTCTCCAGAAAAAATATGGTAAATTACTGCTGGAAAAATGTTGGAGTTTCAGGAAGCAGAGAATTGTAAAAGAAGAAGATAGAGAAGAACAGAGAATGAAAAAAAAAATGGTCTATCATTCTGATTATGAAAAACAATGATAAGAGAGGAATTTTTTATGCAAAAGGAAAAACATAAGCCAAAAGGCATCTGAAGCTAGGAGTATGAGTCTCTTAATTTTTGAAACTGGTGTGTTTAGGGGATTACAGTTGTAGTATCTTATAGCGAATCTTCAGGTTTACAACCAATATTTTATTCATCACATTTTTTTAAAAAAAAATCTAGATCTCAGGTGAACTAAAGCAGACAGAAGCTACAGAAAGTATTTATTTATTTTAAATCAAGTTAGGTTTTTTTGAAGATGAAGGAAAATAACAACAGGCAATAACCAGTTGGTATCATGCATAACACTTTTAATAGTTTCATTCATTAAAAATTATTACTACACTGATTCTATTACTATATTGATTTATTAATAAATGTATACTCTAAACTATACATTGTAACTTCTTGCTTTCTATGACCCAATTTGTTAAGTAATTTAATTTTTATTTTTATTTTTTTTAATATTATTTATAAATTCCCATTGTTAAGTACTGAGATTTTTTTTTCTTCCTGGAATACATGATGAAGTCACTATAGCAAGGCTCAAGCCATTGTCTGCGTTAATTATTCTTATCAATAAAAAATTTATCAGTATACGAGAGAAGACAATGTCTAGACACAGTGTGAGTTGGTGGCTCCATGGGAAACTTAAAGTCTTGCTTTGGGGCTGTCAGGGCACAGAAGGGCACCAGGGCCAATCCCACTGCTGCACTCAGGATCAGAGCAGCCAGATACACCAGGGCACCCAGTCTGCATATTGGTCAGAGAATTCCAGAATCATATGGTTGCAAAAGACCTTTGAGATCATTGAGTTCAGCCATAACTGTCCACTTACAAAACCATATACCTGAGAAATTCATCTATCCATCTTTTAAAGACCTCCAGGGATGATGACTTCACAACCTCCCTGAGCAGTCTATTCCACTTTTCTTCACCCTGTTAGTGAAGAAATTTTTCCTAATGTCTAATCCGAACCTCCTCTGGCAAAACTTGCAGCCATTTCTTCTCATCCTATCACCTGTCACTTGTGAGAAGAAACAAACACTCACCTCATTAGAATCTCCTTTCAGGCAGTTGTAGACAGCAATGAGATCTCCCCTCAGTCTCCTCTTCTCTAAGCTAAACAACCCCAGCTCTGTCAGTCTCTCCTCGTAGGGCTTATTCTCCAGCCCTCTGAGGCTCTGCAGAGCCTCCCTTCCTTTCAAGCAGGTCCACACTTGCACCCAGCTTGGTGTCATCTGCAAACTTGCTAAGGGTGCACTCAATGCCTGAATCGAGATCATTGATAAAGATGTTTAACAGGACTGGACCCAGCACTGAACCCTGGGGAACACCACTCATGACCAGTTTCCAACTGGATTTACTTCCATTTACCACAACTCCTTGGGCTCGTCCATCCAGCCACTTTTTTATTCAGCAAAGGGTGTGCCTGTCCGGATCAATGGCAGACAGTTCCTCAAGCAGAACACTGTGAGAAACAGTGTCAAAGGCTTTACCGAAGTCCACGTACACCACATCCACAGCCTTTCCCTCGTCCATCAAATGGGTAACCTTATCATAAAAGGAGATCAGATTGGTCTGGCAAGACCTACCTTTCATAAACGCATGCTGACTGGGTACGATCACCTGGTTGTCTTGCATGTGCTGTATGATGGCACTCAAAGTAATCTGCTCTATAAGCTTCCCCAGTACCAAGGTCAGACTGACAGGCCTGTAGTTCCCTGGACCTGCCCTCCAAACTGCCAGTCTACAGTCAAGCGGCATTTTCCCAGTCAGCCAGGACTACTGATAGATGAGGCAGAAGGGTTTAGTGAGGACCTCTGCCAGCTCCCTTAATACCCTTGGGTGTACCCCATCTGACCCCATAAACTTGTGCATGTGTAATTGGCTCAGCAGGTCTTTAACCAAATCCTCTTGGATAGTTGGAGCTTCATTCTTACTGTCTTCTGGCTCAAGGGGTTGAGTATCCCAAGAACATCTCACCTTACTATTAAAGACCGAGGCAAAGAAAACATTAAGTACCTCTGCCTTAACCTCATCCCTCATCACTACTGTTCCCCTGCATCCAGTAAAGGAGGGAGATTCTCCTTGGTCCTCCTGTTGGTAATATATTTGAAGAAACATTTTTTATTGTCTTTCACCCAACTGGCTAACTGGAGTTCTAGTTGGGCTTTAGCCCTTGTAAGTTTCTCTCTACATGATCTCACCTTACCCTTGTTGTCCTCCTGGGATGCCTATCCTCCTCTTCCAAAGCTCATCAACTTTTCTCTTCTTCCTGAGATGGATACAAATCTCTCTGCCTAGCCGAGCTGGTTTTTCTTCCCTGCTGACTCATTTTATGACACGTGGGAATAGCCTGCTCTTCTTCCACCAGGATTTTCTTCTTGAGGACCATCCAGTCTTGTGCTCCTTTGTCCTTTAGAACTGCCTTCTATTGAACTTCATCAAGCAGCTTTCTAAACAACTCAAAGTTTGCCCTCCAGAAGTCCAAGGTGGTAGTTCTGCTGACTCCCCTATTGAGTCCTCCTAGAACTGAGTATTCTGTCATCTTGCGAAACTGTGCCCTGGGCGTCCTGCAACAGTCACCTCTCCCGCAAGACTTTCTCTATTCTCAAACAGAAGATCCAGTAAGGCACCTTCTCTAGATTGGAAGGGGGAGGGGAATGGCAACCATGCTAATAGAATTGAATATGGGGACAACACCCCAGGATCTGAGGGACATGGTAGGCAGACAGTAAAAAGGGGGATGACAACAGCTCATCTGAAGTGCATTTACAGTACTGCACACAGCACGGGGAACAAACAGGATGAGCTGGAAGCTGTGGTTAGGCAGGGCCACTATGATCTAAATGCCATCATAGAAACATGGTGGGACGACTTACATGACTGGAGCGCTGCCATGGATGGCTACAAGCTATTTAGGTGGGACAGACTAGGAAAGAGAGGTGGTCGGGTTGCTCTATATGTCAAAGAGTGCTTTGACTGTATAGAACTCAGTAATAGTGATGATAAGGTAGAGTGTTTATGTGTTAAACTCAGTGGTGTGAGTGGTAACCCAGACATTGTGGTGGGAGTTTGCTATCAGCCATCCAACCAGGATGAAGAGACTGATGAACTCTTCTATAAACACGTAGGAAGAGTCTCGCGATCCCGTCCTGTCATTCTCGTGGGGGATTTCAACCTTCCTGATGTCTGCTGGAAGTACAACACAGCAGAAAGGAAGCAGTCTAGGAGATTCATGGAGTGTATGGAAGACAACTTCCTAACACAACTGGTAACAGAACCAACTAGAAAGGGTGCCCAGCTGGATCTGCTGTTTGTGAACAGAGAGGGCCTTGTGAGAGAGGTGACGGTTGGAGGACACCTGAGACACAGTGATCACGAGATGGTGCAGTTCTCGCTTTTTGGGGCAGTGAGGAGAAGGATCAGCAGAACTTACACCCTGGACTTCCAAAGGGCAGACTTTGAACTCTTCAGAAGGTGCTTGATAAAGCCTACTGGGAAGTGGCTTTTAAGGACAAAGGGGTGCAAGAGGGCTGGACGCTCCTCAAGAAGGAAACCCTCGCGGCACAAGAGCAGGCCATCCCTGTGTGCTGTAAAACGAGTCGGCGGGGAAGAAAACCAGGTTGGCTGAGTAGGGAGCTTAGTATTGATCTCAGGAAAAAAAACAAAGTATATGAGGTCTGGAAGAGGGGGCAGGTGTCCCAGGAGGAGTACAAAGCTGAGGTGAGAGCACGTAGGGAAAAAATCAGAAGGGCTAAAGCCCAACTAGAACTTCAACTCTCCACTTCAGTCACAGACAATAACAAGAACTTCTTTAAATATATCAGCAGCAACAGGAGGACAAAGGAGACTCTTCCTCCCTTGCTGGGTGCAGAAGGGCCAGTAGCAAAGAGGGACGAGGACAAGGCAGAGGTGCTCAATGCCTTCTTTGCCTCAGTCTTTAACCCCAAAGGGGAACGTGCTAGGGATACCAAACCCGCTCAGCTGGGAGATAGTGGGGATGAAGCTCCAGCTGTTTGGGAAGATGGGGTTAGTGACCTGTTTGGACAGCTAGACATACACAAATCCATGGGGCCAGATGGGATCCATCCAAGGGTTTTAAGGGAACTGGCAGAGGTTCTCGCCAAACCCCTTTCCCTCATCTACCAGCAGTCCTGGCTGACTGGGGAAGTGCCGCTTGACTGGAGACTGGCAAATACACCCGTTTACAAGAAGGGTCGGAGGGAAGATCCAGGGAACTATAGGCCTGTCAGTCTGACCTCGGTACCAGGGAACGTCATGGAGCAGATCATCTTGAGTGCTATCATACAGCATGTGCGGGACAACCGAGTGATCATACCCAGCCAACATGGGTTCACCAAAGGCAGGTCCTGCCAGACCAACTTGATCTCCTTCTATGACAAGGTGATCCATTTAATGGGGAGGGAAAGGCTGTGGATGTGGTGTACCTGGACTTCAGTTAAGCCTTTGACACCGTTTCTCACAGTATCCTGCTGGAGAAACTGGCTGCCACCAGTGTGGACAGGCACAGCCTTTGCTGGGTTAAAACCTGGCTGGATGGCTGGACCCAAAGAGTTGTGGTAAATGGAAGCAAATCCGGTTGGAAACTGGTCATGAGCGGTGTTCCCCCGTGTTCAGTGCTGGGTCCAGTCCTGTTTAACATCTTTAGCAATGATCTGGATGAAGGCATTGAGTGCACCCTTAGCAAGTTTGCAGATGACACCAAGCTGGGTGGAAGTGTGGATCTCCTTGAAGGAAGGGAGGCTCTGCAGAGGGATCTGGACAGGCTGGATCCATGGGCTGAGACCAACGGGATGAGGCTCAACAAGGCCAAGTGCAGAGTCCTGTCCTTGGGACACAACAACCCTGTGCAGTGTTACAGGCTTGGGGAGGAGTGGCTGGAGAGCTGCCTGGCAGAGAAGGACCTGGGGGTGTTGGTTGACAGCCGGCTGAACATGAGCCAGCAGTGTGCCCAGGTGGCCAAGAGGGCCAATGGCATCTTGGCCTGTATCAGACACAGCGTGGCCAGCAGGAGCAGGGAGGTGATTTTGCCCCTGTGCGCAGCACTGGTGAGGCCGCACCTTGAGTGCTGGGTTCAGTTTTGGGCCCCTCACTACAGGAAGGACATTGAGGGGCTGGAGTGCGTCCAGAGAAGGGCAACGAGGCTGGTGAGGGGGCTGAAGAACAAGTCCTATGAGTAGAGACTGAGGAAGCTGGGGTTTTTTAGTTTGGAGAAGAGCAATCTGAGACTATAAACTATAAAAACCTAAAAGCTACATTATAAAGTTCAATTCCAATTATGTTTTATTTTAACTATAACATTCTCAAATAATAATTAAAAAAAATCTCTTTTTTTCGTACTTGGAAAAGAAATCAAAATACTTTTATACTAAAATAAAAAAAAATAAAAACTATAAATGCGATAGCCCTGTCGTACACTGGTACAAAAAAGTACAATGGATTTTCTCACTGTTTTCAGTTCACTGCAGTTTTGGTGAGAAATTAATTCCAGGGAAGATTTTAAAAAGCATAAAACAAAACTGTAAGAATAGAAGTGCCTTCTCAAGAATTCTTATGTCTTTAAGACATATTTTGGATATAATAAAATGATCTCATACATATTATATAAACTTCAATCAAATATGGTTTACATATATGCTTTCTAAGATCGTATTAAAAAGCTAAATTAAAAATGAACACATTTTAAAAATTAAATAGATTTCAAATATTGTTAAGCAATATCTCTGACTGTTTTAAATTAGTTCAGTTTAGTTATTTGAAGAATTCACTACATATCATCTGAAGATTTAGTTTTCTTCTAAAAAATTAGAATGCATTAGCAGTTTCAGTCAGGTTTATCTTCCCGCAGTCTTATGTTTTTCTATGATTTTAAAGATAAATTTCCCCTTTTATTTTTTTAATGTATTGTTATAGTCCCTGTGACATACATTCTACAATATTATAGTTTAAAATAAATATACAATATAATGTTACTTATTAAATTAACAAGATTTTTGACAGGAAATTTAATAAAGAACCATCACTTTTAGGGTAAAAAAAAAATCTTCATTTATCCAATAAACTTTTTGTATTCTTTCAGGAATCTCAAGAGAAAAAAATTATAGTAAGCACATAAAATGGAATTTAGACATTATTTGGAGTAATCTATAAAGTTGTCATATAATAACATCAGAGCTCATTTATTCTAGAAAGACTTAGATTTGCTGGTTTTTTACTGAAAAGCTGCATATTCCCTTACAAACTGGTCTGTCCATATGAAGAGCTTCTGTCACCCAAGCAGAAACATGTCTGCCTCTATCCTGGGATTCAGTGAGACCGAGAAACTAAGCTGAGTGAACGCTATAGTTATAGTTAGGCTTCTAATGTATGTCCTGATTTATTTATCGGATTATCTGGACTAGACACTTCATTACAGTCCTAGCTCAGCTAGGACATATAAATCCAAGTCTAGTACACTGGGAAAGCAATCACGTAGAGGAAACATTTTTTCGTTTAATGTGAAGTGAAGACTTGGGCTTCCAGAGTTCCCAAGCATGAAAAACTCCCAGGATCCTTAAGCTGAATACAACCTAGGGCTTCTGATAAACCCTGTCCACAAGCTGTGCTCTAAGTAGGCCTAACAAGAACTCATCAACAGCAGACGCTCTACAAAACCTTTTGACTTGTTTTATTATTATTAAAATAATGTGTTCTGCTAGTGCAAGGAACTCCAGATGGATTACTCTCTGTTGTTGATAATGGTGATTAGTGCCAGCCTCTGCATCAGGCTTGCTATCTTTCCGGAGTTTGGTAGTAGTTCTACGTAAAAGTAGAATTATTGTGTGCTGTTGAAAAAGTCCTGGGATCTAAGCCTGATTCACAGAAGGCAACAGATGCTAATGAGTGAGAGGAAATGACCTCAAGTTGCACCAGGGGAAGTTTAGGTTGGATGGTAGGAAATATGGCTTCACTGAAAGTGCTGTCAAGCATTTGAACAGGCTGCTGTGAAGGGAAGCTGTGGAGTCACCATACCGAGGGTATTTAAAAGACATGTAGGTGTGCCACTTAGGGACGTGGTTTAGTGGTGAACTTGGCAGTGTCAGGTTTACAGCTGGTTTACATATCTTAAAGGTCTTTTCCAAACTAAATGAGTGATTCTGTGATTCTGTGACATTTGAACTGGATTCAACATATAGTTCCCAAAAGGATTATAACAGAATGTAACAGAATGCAAGAATCCTAGTTCTGTTTTTGGTTTGGCTTCATTTTTGTGTAAGCATATATATGTAAGGGGAAAAGCAGGCAATGGGGCTTTTTAAGATCTTACTAAGTCTTGACAGAGGGGTTGGAACTAGATGATCTTTAAGGTTCCTTCCAACCCAAACTATTCTATGATTTTATGATTCTAAGTAAGATGAGAAGTTTCTCATAATTTACAAAGTAATTTATTTTAGTTCTGCATCAATTTGAAATACTTAAAATGGTCAATTTAAATATTCAATGTTCTGAATATGGAATATAGACTTCCAAGGGCTTTGATAAAATCTAAAGAAATAGTGAAACATGCACGTCATACTTGCACTTATTTTCAGGAGTTTAGGACAATAATATTGAAATAGTGGTATTCCTCAATTCCTACCTACATCCAGATTGATTCAGTGTTTTCAGCTAGCACTCATATTACCAGACAGCTGCATTTACAGAATCAAAATAAATGGCTGAGGTGAAATAACTTATCATGAAAGCTCAACGTTTTCTTACATCTATAGCACCCTATGGAACTTGAATAATCTTCCAGCTGTTTTCTTTTTACTACAAGTTTGCTCAATTTCAAAGAAAAGAGAGTTTAAAAGCATGTTATCTCACTTCACAAATGAAAATAGGAATGTCCTTCTGAGAGGCAGCAAATCTTTCTGACTTTTGAAAATGCAACCAGAAATTGAGGGCAGTTTCACAATCACATCTTGTATCAATCATGAGAAATATGCATTAAACTTTCAGTTTAGCTTTTGAAGGATTAAAGTAAAATCGGTAAACAGAACTACCTGTCACCTCTATACCTATAAATTTATAAACACATATTCAATGTTTCTAATCTATATCTATAGAAAAGGAGTACAACTGCTTCCTCTGCTCATTCTGTATCCAACTTTCATCATGTGGTTTGAAACAAACAGTGTGTGTTGGGTTTAGAAATTGTTCATAGTAGTGTATATTTTATGGTTGGTTTGGGTCCAGTTCTTCAGTTTTCAATTGGATCACTCCACTTACCGAAAACCAAAGTTTGGGTAAGCAGAACTACTTTCATGTTCAGTTTGTCTTAGTGCTAAATCTTGAGTTTTTGTTAGGCATACTGAACTTCCCATTAGCAGATAAGAATGGATTTACCTCATTGCCCGTAGCTCACAATAAGTCATAGAAAACAGAGTCATTTCTGTGTTAATCATATTACTATTGCTTCACTGAAGTTCTTTTTGATTATATTAAATGTGGAGTGCTTTTGCAATATAAATAGTTATTAAAAACGAAATTATCATGATACAAGAACAGTTCGAGTTTTCTATATAAAATTTGCTACTATTGTATTCCAAAGGACTGTGATTTTATTTTACATTTAAAATAAATTTTAAGTATTGTGTAGAGAAAAAAAATACCTTAGGTCTCAGTTCACCAATCCATCCCCTTCAGCAAAACATTTAAAAGCATTTGTTACCCATTAATTTTAATAGGTTTAAAGCATGCTTAAATGTAATGGACCTAAACATGTAACAAATCAGTGCATTTAAAGTAATTTTACCTGCTGCATCTATTCTTATCAGACAGACACTTGAGCCATTCCCACAACAAGAAGTGCCAAAAGCACTTAAAGGAAGATGTCAGCTTTGTGAGCATCTATTAGATCTTCTAAATTTAAGGCAGCAGGTATATTTTTTGTTCTAGCTTCTTGCAAGAAAATGAAGTTTTTTGGAGTGATGCAAATGAATGAAGTTAGACCCAGTGAATTCATATTTTTTTAGCCTGAATGGAGTTTATTGTCTCACTGAAGGAATTGCACTTCTTTGTAATGCACTTGAGTCTAAACAATGAAAACAATCTCTTTCATCATAAAAGTCTGAAAGTACTGTGGTTTCAGGTTGAAATTTGAAATAAAAGGTAAAAATTTTAGAATTTTTTTTTTTGCTTTGATATCAATTGAAATTGAAATATTTACATGTGAAAAAGAATAGGCTTCAGAGGACAGTTATGCCTCTGGTCTGGCTTGCTGCTTAACTGAGGTTACAAAAAATATTTATAAATTTTAATTTTGTTTTTATTTGGTTTGTTATATTTTTTTCAAAGCTTCTGACCATAAGGGAGAGAAAGCTGGATAATAAAATTTCCCTTTTAACAAGTATGATTTGCTGGAATAGAGAATTCAGATGTGCCTCTTTGCTAAGCTGATCTTGAAACTCCCGTTGTTACGTAGCAGTCTGTAATATTACACACTGAACAGAATTCAGTTGTAATTACAGAAAAAATAGACCAAATAGACCAGGACTGAGAAGCTGGTGCTGCAACACAGAGGGATAGAGTGGATAGAAGTGTGAGCAGAGAGACAGACTGAAGGGAGGAAGATTCCAAGTCACATTACTGTGTTTCATTACTTGTGTAAGATCCTAGTAATGGTAGCAAGAACTTTCTTGCCACTCAAATTGTATTAGGACAAAAGGTAATTTCCACATTTTTGTAAAATCTGGAAACAAAAGTGTTCAAACAAGTTGTTTAATACATTTTCTGTCTCCTTGCAATGTTCATAAGGTATAAAACTCTAGTTCTAGCTGACATGTTTACCTGTAGCCATTCATTTATCTTCCTGTCTTGAAGTTTTGTCCTCTGCTCTCTTGAGTTTTTGACGATGTTACCCCAAAGTGAAAACTAAGGGAGTGTTTTCACAGAAAAGAACAATCCTTAAAGACGTCTTTCTAAAAGTATACTTAAAATTCTAAAATCTAAAGCAAGTACTGAGTTCATGAAGTTTATACAATTAGTTACTTCTTGTAACATTCTTCCATTCCTAAGTTTTTTCTCCAAAAAACTGAATTTGACACCTGATTGTTTTCCAGACTCTTACTAATAAAGGCTATCTTGAGAATTATTTGATTTTTTATTTAGAACTAAATAAACTGTATCAGTCATAATGAATGTAGTTTAATTGAAAGTTTAATAAATAAACACATAATTTATACTAATTGAAAATAATTTCATTAAAGAACTACTGTGGTAATTACACAACACATCTTCAGGGATAGGTAAAACAACTATTTAATCTGCTGATGGAAATTTGCTGTATGCAAAATGGGAAAAACGAATACTGCTTACTTGACTTTTTAAATATGTTCTGTTACAGAAGCAAATAAGTGCAAAACATATAAAAAAGATCACTAGTTGTAATAGAAAATAAAGTATGGCATTATTGGAGATATTTTATGCAAAGTCTTTCAGACAATAAATGCAATGAGACTGAATAAAAGAAAAATAAAGACTGGAAAAAGGAGTATAGTATGAAGTAGATTCTTTAAATAGTCCTAATCTTGGAAATTTGTAATAAAACTGGTCTTCCCAGTAACCTGGAAACAAATTAACATGAAACACACAGCATTTCTTGATCCTGTGGGCTTTTAAGGAAAAGCCTGCATAAAAAGTAGGGCTGATCTTTACTGTTTAGGGCATACAGAAAAATGGAATCATCTTGCATTTTGATTTTCTCAAAACTATTCCATGAAAGACTAGTCCATAAACAAATTCAAATAGTCGTAGGAACTATGTCTACTGACATATAATGTGAGTTTGTGCTGTGTTTTCTCATGCATCCTCCAGGTTAGGCTCTGCAGAAATGTAGACTATCTTTGCCTTGTATAGCACTAGGCCTCTCACAGGAGTCAGTCCAGAGCTCTGTGCCATGCCACTTTGGTTAGAGATGTTCCAAGGATACACAGAAGCATAATACAGATAAGCATCTCTAGATTTTTAAAGCTTAACAGGCAGGTACATAATTCTTTGTAGCTGGGCATTGGTTGAATGGGTGGGGCAGGGTAATTGAGACTAATTTCTTTGTTTCCTGTTACTCAGAGCAGATTTAATTGACTGAAATCTACTTAACTGTAGTTTCCATTTTTTTATCAGTAACACCTTCAGGGTTTTTTTTTGGTTTGTGTTGTCTGGAGGGCATGGAGTAATCCACCACTAATTTGATTACTCAGGCTTGAGTCAGATCATTATATTTAAATATACAAGAAACCTAATTACAGCAGCTTAAACAAAGGTTTAATGGGAGAAATCATTTAAGCGAGTATTTTGTTGGTCTTCATGCATGCAAGAAAGTGCAATCAAGTCATGATTATGCAAGGAAAAATTAAAAGTCTCAAGTATTTAAGTGTGTATTTTTTTATACTTAGCTAGAGATAAAAATGTATTGTAAAAAGTTATTATATTATTTATATAATTCATGTCTATAAAGAACTGATTTTTAAACTCTTTTTAATATTGCACTTAAGTAATTTTAAATGATTATTTGAATAACTTCTGTTCGACCTTTAGTTTACTGGCACCTTAATCATTATTAAGTAACATAAAAAAATCCTCATTCAGAAAACCCAAATAAATTTTATGAGCATAGCACTGCAGATTCAAGAAGACTTCAGGAAGTACAAGCACAATTTACAGTTCCTTGTTAAACTTCTGGATCATTTTTTCCAAGTGTCTGTATTAAAAAATTACAATTATAGTTTTACGAGAATCTGTTCTACATAAAGAAGACTACACGTTCCTTGATATTACTCTGAAAACTAACACAAAAGTAGGAAACAACTTGATCAGTTTAATGTTTGTGCTAGCCACTGCATCAAACTGACTTATTCAAGTATTTCAAAGATACCAATAATGTATACACTCAATATGATCTTCAGAGGTTAGCTTTCTAGGGTAATACTTACTCACACTCAATTTAATCAAGACTTATTAAAAATTTCAGTAGGTAGTTTTGGTTTTGGTTTTTGTTTTTTCCTGTTCTCATGATAATAGGACTACTTGGCCAACAGTTACCAGCTCACTAAACAATAACACCACGTTGTAAAAATGCATATGCTATGTTCATTTTACATATGTAGGGCAATTCTCACAGGTAGATTTAAACAAGCATAATTGACTATTAAAGAAACACAAAATAAATGGAACTAAATTGAGCCCCTCCTCAGCTTTCCTCTAGGCCCCCTTTAAGTACTGGAAGGTTGCTATAAGGTCTCCTCACACCCTTCTGTTCTCCAGGCTGAACAACCCCAGCTCTCTCAACCTGTCCTTGTAGGTAAGATAGTCCTGCCCTCAGTTAACTTTTATGGCCCTGCTGTGGGCCCACTGCAATAGATCTATGTCCTTCCTGTGCTGAGGGCCCCAGATCTGGTTGTAGTACTCCAGATGAGGTGTCACCAGAGCTGAGTAGAGGGGGAGAATTACCTCCCTTGACATGCTGGCCACGCATCTTTTAGTGCAGTCAAGGATATGGTTAGCCTTTTGGGCTGTGAGTGCACATTGTTGGATCATGTCCAGCTTTTCATCCATCAGTACCCCCACGTCCTGCTCAGCAAGGCTTCTCTCAACCACATCATCCCTCAGTCTGTATTGAAACTGATTGTTTCAACCCAGAGGTGGTACCTTACATTTTACCTTCTTGGAACCTCATGAGGTTCACACAGGCTCACTTCTCCAGCTTTTCCGAGTCCCTCTGGATAATATCCTGGCCTTCTGGCATGTCAACTGCACCCCTCAGCCTGGTATCATTTTGCAAACTTGCTGAGGGTGCACAGGATCTCATTGTCTATATTGGTAATGAAAACATTAAACAGCAGTAACCCTTTGACTATTACCTTCTGAATGTGACCATCCAACCAATTCCTTATCCACCAAAGAGTCCAACCTTCAAATTCACATTTTCCCACTTTATAGTGAAGATTGTGTTGGGGGACTGTGTCAAAGGCTTTACAGAAGTTCAGATGAATGGCATCTGTTGTTTTTCCCTTGCCAACTGATGTTGTCATTCCATCATAGAAAGTCGAAAGTCAAAAGTCAGTAAGTTGGTTAGGCAGAACTTGCCCTTGGTAAAGTCATACTGGCTGTCTTGAATCACTTCCCTGTCCTCCACGTGCCTTAGCATAGATTCTAGGAGGATCTGTTCCATGATCCTCTCAGGCACAGAGGTGAGGCTGACAGATTAGTATTCCCTTTTAATACAAAAGAAAAAATAGGGAAAACAATAATCTGAACCAGATTGTATAGCTTGTTTTGCTTCTCTGATTTTACTGAAGCAAACTTGGTACCCAATGCTGTGAAAATCTTTAGCTCTCAGCAAGAGAACAGTTGCTTTTTCTTATGGAACTGCACAGCATAACAACGGATCTCATGGTCCTTTAACAATTTATCATGTATGGGAAATTATTATTAAGCTGCAGTCTTTACTAGACATTCTCCTTTAACAAGCTTTTGGTTTAGACTACAAGATAATAATCTCTTGTGTTTTAGTGGAATATAAACTTCTTAAATGTGCAAGTTTCTGTGTAAGGAAGTTTATGTCTTCATTAAATACTTATCTTTTCCTTATAAAGACTCACTTGGTTTTTTACTGTAAAATTTTAACATAACAACTTTCATTAGTTTACTGTCAATGCAGTAAAACATAGTGGGTAGTTGAAACACATTGAAAGTAAATTGCATCTATTCTCTCAGTCTTGTTTTCTCCTCATGATGCTTAACCAAAAGAGTTTTGTGAATTCAGGCGGCATAGAAGAATTTCAGCTGAGTTTGTGCTTTTCTTGTATTTTATTTTTATATATACAGTAGTGATTTTAAAGCATAAGTATCTTTCAGAAAAAAAATAAGTTTTTTTTTTTAAAAAAAAAAAACAAACAAAACAAAATACCAAATAAGGAGAGAACCTGTAAACTTCCTATAGGACTCCTGTTAGAATTTAGGAATTACGGTACTACATAGCAGACTTTCACTGGCTTTCATATGCCAACCCCATCCATCCCAGAATTAGATGTCATTTTTCAACAAAGATCAACATCTTACTTGCAAACTAGGTCTCACAATTACAATGACTGATCTCAAAATAGAGACACCAGTGGCAAAATATTTCTCAATATTTTATGAAGAGCAAGCAGAATGTAAACTTTCACTTAATGTTGAATTTGTGAAGTAAATGATCAGATGTATATTTCAGATAAACACTTCTAATTACCCCTATTTTTATTTAGCAGTCTTATGGGTTTTGGTTACAGTTATGCATTGAAAACAACAGAAAGCTACTTCATCTTTATGAAGTTTAGTTCCCAGTCCACTAATAAGTTTAAATATATGAATTTCTTAACTGTATACTCATAAGTTCAAAGAGATTAAACCATATGCTTTCATGATCTGAAGTCTTAAAAATATTTTAATTTATTCTGTACTCAAGAGATATATTCTTTTTTTAAATAATTTTCAATGTCTTTGAGTTAAAGTAAATTTCTTAAAAGAATGTATTTGGTCTCTACACAAGAACTGATGTTATCGTATACCCCTGTTTGCTAGTACCAGGAAAACTTTCAATAATTTCTTTAGCTATTGGTCCGTGAAATAAAGGTCAACTACTCTTCCACATACAATGCAGCTGATGGAGAATCACCCTACTTCATACTTTTGTAGTTGAGCTTTTGGTACACTTCACTCATTTTCAAGAGACACCAAAGAATAATTTTGTTATTTTAATAACAGCACATCTTTGCAGGAGTTGATAAAACACCAGAAGTTATTATATTGCTGGCACTGGTCTTTTCCAATATAATTTTCCAGCTGCATTTTTCAGTAATTTTATTAAGCAATTTTTTAAAAAGCACTTCAAGCAAACATGTCATGCTTGGCTTGCTAAAAGACGAATGAAACTAAAATTAACATATTCCTGCAATATTGAAAAGCTATGGCTTTATCATTGTTTTTTGCAAAGAGAGGAAATGAAAGAAGGAAAGAAATCATTTATTACTTGCCATAATATACCAAAAATGTCTGCCTTTTAAAGTAGTTCTTTGGCCCAGAAATCTGTGTTTATAAGAAATACTCCCGAAGGACTTCTAATGATGGACTGTTATCATAGGTTCCTTAAATTCTGAGGAAATTGCTAAACTTTGTGAAAGTACATATATCATTCAAGACAAAAAAAAATCTGGCAAAGGTAGAATTTTTGAAATAATAATTCATTTTTCAGGAGAAAAGAAAAAAACCACTGAGGTTAAATGTATATACAACAGCAGAGTAGCATCGGAGATGATCTCATTTTCAAGGAAAAGCAGATACTGAATTTCTACCACTTGAATGACCACCTAGCTGACAAAGATTCATTGAATGTCTTATCAGGAATGGTGAATCTGATAATGCCTAGCATAGTAGATCGTTATTTGCAGCTATCTGTGTGTGTACCAACCAATAAATAATTATTTTGTACTTTGAAGCTATTTTTATCTTGCCTGCAGTGTGTCTATGAATGGTAAGAGTTGCCCAGTGGCAAACAAAAGACGGTGATACATTGAAAACTGGAGATGGCAGCTGTAGCATTGAGAAAGGAAGAGGGCAAGAGATTTCTGGAGAAAGATTTTCTGAGTTTGGTGCCTCTGGTAAGAAGAGAGGTGGAAGCACTGATTGCATTACTCTCCTGTTCCCAGCAGGAATCTTGTGTATTTTCATACACCCTCACTCCTCTTTCAGCAATGGTAATTCGAGCAAGCTCTGAATTACTAGCAAAAGCTAGCAGTGAGAGTTTTGTTGAATTCAACAAACTCTTCTAGTAGAAAACTACATATTTTGCCTACAAGTAGAGTTACATATGCATAGAGATGCATTTTTGGTATCCTAGGCTAAGTGTTTGCACGATCACGATCTGTGTTAGCAAATACGAATCGAATTTTGTGAAAGTAACTGTAATAAATGTGTTGTTAGGATCAAACTTTTTTTTGTTGCTGTTGTAAGACATCGTTGAATATCCCACACTAAGGACTCATTATTGTCTTGATGGAGTAGTTTCATTGCTAGATTCAGAATGAAATGTGGAAAGCTAACAGCAATGTTTTCAACATTGCCTAGGGTTTATCAGTCTCAAGTTGAGCAAGGAAAAGATTACTATCAGAGAAGGGAACAGCCTATATAAAGAAATAGCTACAAGGTGAAGAATCAGACAAACAGAAAACAGATTCCTCTTTGAAATCTGTGCATAGCTTGGTTATGAAAAAAACTCCAAACACAAAAACTCCAGTCCACTGAAAATGGAAGTAGAAGTAATTATTTTTTTTATCTCTTTCTAATAGCATCTATTTGAGAACAAAATAGTTTTTCTAATGTTTCCATTACAAAATCAGGGAATTACAGCTACCAAGCATCTGAAAGAAGTGTTGATGACATTTCACATGATATAAGAAGGCTCATATCATCTTTGATAAAGTGTGTTTTTCTGTATTAATGGTTCTAATTACTGTTTTATTTCATCATTTTGCAATATGCGTACTAATAAGAGTTATTTCTACTCAATGGAGTTGTGTGAAGAGTAGTAAATTGTCATTCAATTATATTTTTGTAATGATATGATTGTTGTTGACATATATTCTCATTTCCAGTGGGAAGAATAACCAGTAAATGGACAAAAAAATCCCCTTATGTTACTATGAATGACTTTACAAACAAACCAGTGTGGTAAGAATAAGAGACAGTTCACTTAATTCACTAATGATTATGCTGAGAATCTCCAAGTTGTTGGAATTAGGGATCTCTTTAAATATTTTTTTTTTAAAAAAATCTGTAATTTTAATCCAAAATAGACCAGTGCTAGCTGGAACATAACAGAAATAGATACTTGGATAAGAGTTCCGGTGTTGCTCAGTCCTGTATTCTGAAAGATCTGGGAAAAAGAAGTACCTTTTTTTGCCTGAACCAGTCGTCAACATACAGAGGTAATACTTTGCTCAAGAAACTTCCATCTTAGAGTAGAAAATATTGATTATTTTTAGGAATTAAACTTCGTAATAACTTTGGTTAACTATCAAGATATCTATATTCTCAGATATTGTGTATTAGTTTTGTATAGGTATGAAGTTATATCTGAAGGAAAAAAAGTAGAAGATATTTAGAGCAATTTATCTAGGTTTTGTATATCTTAATTTAGACAGAGGACCTGTGGAAACCTCAGAATTTCTATTCAAAAATTTCAATAATTTTGTTGTATATATAATAGTGTATGTGAAAAGTCCTTTAAGCATTTTCATAGTGAGAAGAGAATTATAGAGATAATTAAAGTTGCAATAATGGAACAGTTCTTTCGATTACTTACCCTGGGTGATTGTGAGTTCTTATTTCAGGCTATATATCACCTTCTGATTACCAGTTAAGGAAGATACAGTACATTTAAAAATAAAGTCTAAGTGTATTTTGTAAACAAAATCTGTGAATAAATGTCACTAATCAGTAATAGCACTATCTATCCAGTACCTATGTAGCAATAGATATCTCACTTACTCGTTCAAGTGAAACATATGTAATTCTTTCCCTGGCAGGACATATTTTCAATTACATAAATCTAGACTCTTGCATTTTAATGTCTAATGGATCCACTTTTGTATGTTACAAATCATAAACCTTAGCTTCTTTACAAAGGAGCTTCACAAATAATTAATCTTTATTTGTCTGCCATGTTCTGATTTTTTTTATTTTAATATTTAGATATAATTCTGAAAAATCATGTTGAAATTCCAAATACCAGCAATAGATAATATACTCCAAATTTTATTTTTATGCAGATATACCCAACTGCCACTCAACATCCTAAAGACTTAAAGTAAATTCAATGAGCATGTAAGTTCTTCAAAATAACAAAACTACACAGAAAAAAATAATATTTTTTAAAAAAACTAATTGAGGGGGTCATTAGCTCTCCAGCTACAGTTTTTATCCACTAGAAGTCAGTTCTGCTGTTACTATGGAACATTTCTCTTCTGCTGACAGAAATCATTACTTTATGAAAAACAGTGACCAGGAATAAGGATCCGTCTCTTGCAACCGTAGATTTCTACCAGGCAAACAGTCAGAATAAGATGATGGAAATTTCAGTACAAAGTACAAAGTATCAAAGACACTTCCCAAAGATTAATAAGATACAAAAAGAGAATAAGCACTATGTGAATATCAGCCATATAGTCCACAATTTGCTAAATGATGAGGTATTTTCCGGAGTACTTTTGACCTCCCAATGCATACAGGCAAAGCCCAAAAGATCACAATTAATTCTTCATATTCTATCCTGTGTTCTTGCACTCATAGTTAAATTTTACCCTTTACTTTGCTGAATAAGATTTGCTATTGTAATACGTGGTATCACAAATTTCTTAGCTGTGTTCCTTCTTTCCAGGAGAGTTAGATAATAGATTAGATGGTATACTTATAAACAAATTTCAGCAAATATTTTAAATGGAGTGATGGAGTGAAGATCAAGTGTTTCTGAAACTAAATAACCACAATCCAATATATGTGTCCAATTTTCTCAATATTTATGGGAAAAAAGCTAGATCTGATCTAAAGCAAAATTGTCTCTTTCACCATTCACTTAATATTGGGAAAATCTTACCTGCGACTCTCAGTCTTTTGGTATGCCTTAAGGTAAGGACAAATAAATCCCTAAACTGTTGGATACATCGTATCATCTTTCATTAGTCTACAAAACTGATAAATACTAATTTAATTAAATTTTATCTATAGAAAGAAAAGTATATTTTTATTTTGCCTGAGTGTTGTGATGATCCAATCTTCACACTGTTATAAGTATTCAATAATACCACATTCAACTTATGACATCATGTCATTAAACTTATGACATCAAAAGCTACTATTTAAGTGGAAAGTATATGCATAATTAATCTGAGATCATGCCCTTTTAAATTAGAGTTCTCTACAATGCGACTTAAAAACCTTATCATGCTACTGCTATTCAGAGGCATTATTTTGAGAAATGGATCTCAAATGTATTGGTCACATGATATTAGAATTCATACTATTTGATGATGCAATAAAAATACTAAGATTATTTTGATGTTACTGTGCTGTTACTCAAATGGAATTTTCCTCCGAGAGATATCTAAGATAGAATGTATGGTCATGCACTGTAATTTCTTTTCTTTCCAGTGGAAAGCACAGTGTACTCAAACATTTACAATTCTCCATTTCTTCTTTGAAACATTACTGGACACCTAGATGAAAATAAGAGCTTATGGATGTACTCTACTATTTTTGTTATTTCTTTAAAAAATTACAAATTCTTATTTTTTACATTTTCCAATGAATTATCCAAATATTATATTCTTCTGACTTTGAAAGATAGTAAAGACTATGAACCATAGAGGAGGCAACATTTAAAGACTGTTTATTATTTTCTGCTCTCAAATGAAGATAATTTTGAGGGCAATAACTTCTTACAGATATGATCACCCTATTTAACAACCCTAACAGCAGAAGAGCCCACAAAAATATTTATCATGGAAATGACAAATAAACAGCAGCAGCGTAAGTATCAGAAAACAAAGAACACTCATTTGAAATGCAGAAGAAAATACTCCAAACCACTTGTAGAGAAAATGATCATAGAATAAAGGACATTTATGATTTGTAACTCAATAATATTTCAAGATTCAAAATGTAGAATTAAAGTTCTTGTCAGGAACTCAGAACAGGCTTAAGTACTTGTCGAATACTATTTTATCATACTCTAAAGTATGCAGTCTTGCAAACATAGAAGTTCATATTTTTTTTCCCCACCTCACCTCCCACTGCCTTTAAAAGTTGTCTGAAAAAAGTCCTTTGAAGAATAAGACATAGGTAACCCTTTCATATTATCATTGAACTGAAAAATCCACTTCAGAACAGAAACTGTTGTGCAGAAAGATATTTAAATTGAATTTTGTAGATTATGTTACAGAAAAGAAGATCTTATTGGCTTCATTGCTATACTCCTTTATAAAAATAAATTAATAATTTTTAAAATTATGAAACCCTTAAGATTTTTTTTGACTCTGTAATTTAAAATCAGAACATTAAAAGAAATATTCAGCAAGATACTGAAACAGTCAGAGGCAGTATGTGGTTTTCTTGCTATATAATTACGAGAGACAAGACATACTAATGTAAACATGCTGCAAACTGACGTCTGCTGAGGTCTTAAAGTATGATTCCACGTTAGTGTAGTGTCAGATTTATGCTACTAAGATATACTCAATGTTGTCTTAATAACATGAAAATATTTCTGCTTCTGTGTGTAGACATGAGCGATTCTTTGAACCGTATTGCATTAAGCATTGGGAACACTTCCTAAGTTGTTTAAATCTCATAGTGTTTTCAAGGGCAGGATCAAACATTAATAAAAACCTTTATTTCTTTAACCATGTGTGCATTTTATACTAGAACTTGATTTTCACTGTCTTTTTATCCATAGACTATCATATTTGTTTCACCGTGATAAGACTCACACTGTAGATGCACTAGTATTCTGTGCGGAATATTTTACTGTCAATTAGAAATCTTTTAGTAAGTTTATATAATTTAATATATTATATAATAATTGTATAATTATATAATTGTATAAAATAAAATAATATATAATGTAATTATATATAATTATATAATTATATAAAATATATAATTATATATAATATATATGATTAATATAATTTAATATATTATTTGTTATCATACTACTTGTTAAAACACTGATAAAAATGACCATTGCTATTGGTAAAGTATTTCCTTTGTATTTTCAATCAGAAATGAAAATAAGAATAAGAAGGGAAGGAGATTGATTTTATTGATCTTACTGATGATTTATTAAAAAGTTTGTGATTCCTGATTTCAGTTTTTCCATGGGGTTCAATTTAATATAAAGTATCTTGCTTAAAGAACAATGAACAAAAAAATAATCTGTAGATAACATAAAATGACAGACAAACTTATTTATAGTCAGAAGTTACCCTAAGGATATATTGATGATGACTGTACAATTCTCTAAAAGGATGAATATTCTCTCTACTTAATCGGATTATTCAGTCATGGATTCTCATAACTCCTGTATCTTGAAGAAATTTGAATCATTTTTCTTAGAACTAGATAAAAAAAGAGAAAGATTTTTAACATTTTGGTAATTTGTAAAATGCTAGGGAAAAGAGAGCAAAGTATAAATAACATTTTTCTTATTTTTATTGGAGGTTTTCTCTTTTTTTATGTGTGATACTATCTTGTGTAGTAATTTGGTTTTGTTTAAGATCCAGAAAACTAAATTATATTCTTTTTACTGATTTTTAATAATAGACTTAATATACATTACTTATCATTCATTGATCAGTTTGATTTACAGTGGTACTACTCTGAAGACGCTCTAAATTTCAACATTACTTTCCCTAAACATTTTCTTAAAAAACACCTGGCAAGGAGACTAAAGCTCTATACCTTTTCCATAAATTCTGTCTTGTCATAACCAGTAAAATGCTACCATTTTCATAATATGAATACACTTTAGTGTATCTTTTAGGTTTATTTCAAATCAATGTGAAAGCTGGTCCAAAGCTTGTTCATAGCTAGTCATTAGCATAACACCCAGCAATCTTTATGAAAAGCAGACAACATTTGGCAGCAAGTCAAAAGCTACCACTGTCGCTAACATTGTAAGGCATTCAGCCAATTTAATTCGTGGGAATAGGTGGTTCCTGGAAATTCCTTATCATTTTGTAAAAGCAGTTTCAAATTGGTATTTTGGGAGACAGGAGCAAAGGATGTTACATTTAGATGTAAAATGTTGCTAAAGAAGGTTCTTGTAAATCAACTTCAAAAGGTCAAATTGATTCCAACATTTGAATTTTGACTGTTACTTTTTGTGCATTTAAATTCAGTATTCAGAATATAATTCATCTCACCTGATGTTAACTATGTAGCATTTGATCTAAACTAGTCATTAAAGATCTCCCAAGAGTCAAGGCACAACTATTTCTGGGGATGATTCTTTGTATTTCTCTTATTATGAATATTTATATTTATCTCTTTTATTTGCATAATAATAATTCAGAACAAGCCATTGCATAGAAATGCCTGCTTTGACTCACTGACTATTAAGAAAGTTTAAGTAAATTTAGATTACGTGCCCAACTTTGAGACGGTTAATTATAATAGCTGACTCCACTTCCTATTATGTGAAATCAATAATAAAAAATATTTTTTATTTGTTTTTGTTTTAAAAATGTTTAGTATACCTTTTTATTAATTTAAGTAAAACTGATCATCTTACATCCTTTATTTCCCCCAAGTAAATATGTAACTAATACAAAGTTTCAAAGGGATTTGCGATATCAAAATGTTAATCAAAAAAACCCCAACCAAAATGTAAAAAAGCACAACCCACTAATCTCCATTCTTCTTAGACTTGCATACTGTCTGCCAATTAATGAGTTTGGTAATGAATCGCTTTACTTACTAGTGGATGCCCTTGCGATGCAGAAAACTTAAGGAGAAGCAGGTGGGCACAGTCCTCCAGCTTTGACTCAAAGCCGATTACCACAAGTGCAGCACCACACTTGAGGTAGTTTCCACTCAGGTCATGAGTTCAAAAGACTTATTGAAAGATTTGAACTATCTACTGGAGCCACCTGCACAAAATCTTCTTATTTTTGAGAGAAATCCTTTCCATGCTGTCACACAACCAACTTCAATTCAGTAGGGTTTTCAAAACTTGTAATCACTCCATGAACAGTGGTTGACTGCAGCAACAGTCAGTGCCTTTTAACAGTAGATGTACTTAGGAAAGCAGACAATGGGCAGAATTACTGCAATGCTTCCAGTTTCACTTTCTGCATGCCTAAAGGGATAGATATGGAAGACCAGGCCAGCCCGTTTTTAGTAGCAGTAAATGCAAGCACTGGTACATTTGGATGTATTTTCTGAAGCAAAGTGACTGGTTTTGATGACAGTAGAAGTGCTCTCTGAAAAGCTTCTTACAAAAAAAGCCTCTTAAAAACTCTACATTGTTTATTTTTTGAGTTCTCAGTTACTGTTTTTTCTTGTACAATGCCAATATACACCTAGCCATTACAAGTACTTCAAAACTCTTCAAAAGCAGATGTCACAATTCTGTAACTGCACAAATAAACATAACTCATCCATGATTTTGCCTGAGAAGAAAACAAAGATCACACATTGTTTTGTTTTACTGAGAATTCAGTAGCATATTTGTTATAGCCTGAAACAAGTACTCAGATAATTATACAGCTCTTGAAAAGTAATGTAACAGTGCACATATACATAGATGTATTGGATTTGCGTGGCAAGATTTTGGTAGCAGTGGGGGCTACAAAGCTGACGTCTGTCACAAGCTTCTAGAAACTTCCCCCATGTCTGACAGATCCAATGCCAGACTCCAAGGCAAACCTCTGTTGGACAACGCTGAGCCAATCAGCAACGATGGTAGCACCTCTGTGATAACTTCTTTAAGTTTGGAAGGGAGGGAAGGGGACTGTGGCAGAAGGAGTCATAAGAGACAACAGAGAATATGTGAGAGAAACTCTGCAAAGACCAAGGTCAGTGAAGAAGGAGGGGGAGGACTTGCTTCAGGTGTTGAAGCAAAGATTCTCTTGCAGCCCATGGTGAGGACTGCGGTGAGGCAGTCTGTCCCCCTGCAGTACATGGAGGTCCGGGGTGGAACAAACATACATACAGCCTGTGTAGGACCCCATGACAGAACTGGTGGATGTGCCCAAAGGAGGCTCTGGCCCTGTGGGAAGCCCATGCTGGATCAAACTCCTGGCAGGACCTGTGGACCCGTGAAGCGAGGAGCCCACATTGGAGCATGTTTGTGGTTCTACACTTTGGACACAACAACCCCATGCAGAGCTCTAGGCTGGGGACAGAGTGGCTGGAGAGCAGTCAGGCGGAAAGGGGCTTGGGAGTGCTGGTGGACAGGAAACTCAACATGAGCCAGCAGTGCGCTCAAGTGGCAAAGAAGGCCAATGGTGTCTTGGCCTGCATCAGGAACAGTGTGGCCAGCAGGACTAGGGAAGTTATCATCCCCTTATCCTCGGCACTGGTCAGGCCGCACCTCGAGTGCTGCGTCCAGTTCTGGGCCCCTCAGTTTAAAAAGGATGTTGAGATGCTGGAGTGTGTCCAGAGGAGAGAGACGAGGATGGTGAAGGGGCTGGAGCACAAGCCCTATGAGGAGCGACTGAGGGAGCTGGGGTTGTTTAGCCTGGAGCAGAGGAGGCTCAGGGGAGACCTTATTGCTCTCTACAACTACCTAAAGGGAGGTTGTAGTGAGGCAGGGGTTGGTCTCTTCTCTCAGATGACCGGTGACAGAACAAGAGGACACGGTCTCAAGCTTCGCCAGGGGAGGTTTAGGCTCGACATTAGGAAGAAGTTCTTCACTGAGAGGGTGATTGGCCGTTGGAATGTGCTGCCCGGGGAGGTGGTGGAGTCACTGTCCCTGGAGGTGTTTAAGGAGAGATTGGATGAGGCACTTAGTGCCATGGTGTAGTTGACAAGTAGGAGTAGGTGTAGATGTTGGGTCGTAGGTTGGACTTGATGATCTCAAAGGTCTTTTCCAACCTTATGATACTGTGATACGGTGTGTGACTTGTGACCCTGTAAGGAACCCATGCTGGAATAGTCTGTTCCTGAAGGACTGCATCCTGTGGAAGGGATCCATGCTGGAGAAGTTCATGAAGAACTGCAGCCCACAGGAATGACTTGTGTTGGAGAAGTTCCTGGAGGATTGTCTCCTCTGAAATGGACTATGCACTGGAGCAGGGGAAGAGAGTGAGGAGTGCTTCCCTTAAGGAGGAAGGAGTGGCAGTACCAACATGTGATAAACTGACCACAGTCCCCATTTTCTGTCCTCAGAGAAGGAGAAGGCAGAAAAATTGGGATTAAAATTGATCCTGTAAAGAAGGAAGAGGTGGGGGAAGGTACTTAATTTTTTTTTTTTTTTTAATTTTCTCATTATTTCTTTATTAACTGCTCTTATCTCACTATAATTACTTATGCTGTTTAGCTACTCTAAAAATATGACTTTAGGTAAGAGCTAATTTTAATATCTCCTAGGGACCCCAACACTAAACAAGGACAGATTGGATAAGAAGAATGTGCAGTGATAGGATAATCTGTGAGTGGCAAATAACTGTCATCATTTAAAGATTTTTTTTTTAAGAATTTGTTCTTCCTTTTCAAAGTGAAGGAGATATTACTTAATTCTTATCGTAGAAACTGTGTCTCAGACATTTTTTCTCTTTGAGAAACTACTGAAGATTCTGATAAGTCTTGCAAAAGGCAAGTGAATTAAAGAAGGTCACATACAGAAGTTTTTATATATGGTGTCCTCGGAAGATTTACACAATAGAGAAAATTTTAAATAGGAAAATCTTGATCTGCTTCATATACTGCTTCTTACTATACTAGATATAATCAGCACATCACTATGTGTTCTGTTTTACTGTGTATTGGAAATCAAGGATTTATTCTAAAACCTAGATACCTTTCAGTGCCTTAATGTTGAAAATGTGTGCTCAGTTTCCAGGCAAAAAATAACTTGATGTTATGCAGCTTTTAAAAATACATGTACTTATGTCTGCTGGCTAGGCTTAGGCCTCAGAAAACCCACTTGAAAGTGTTACCTCCCTTGTAACTGAAATGGAAAAAATGTGTAACCAGCACATGACTCAATGTAGATGGACATACAACACTTTGATCCTAGTGTTGCATCTACACGTGGGGTTGTAAAATAAAATAAAATTAAATTAAATAAAATTAAATTAGATTAACATTCCTTTCACTTTTTATTCACCAGAGGGAAGAATTTAAAGTAATCTAGCTAATATCTTTTATTCAATATGCATTTGAAATTTGACTTCTAGAAAACTTTATTTCAAGTCCTCTTCTGATGACCTTCAAGGAAAATCATTCAAATACTAGTAGACACAAAATTATTTCAATTAATATGTCTGTTAAAAAGAATGTAAACT
Organism: Neomorphus geoffroyi; assembly: GCA_033558235.1. NCBI lineage: Eukaryota > Metazoa > Chordata > Aves > Cuculiformes > Neomorphidae > Neomorphus > Neomorphus geoffroyi. The sequence continues at coordinate 26,019,323 of JAUMJM010000005.1, forward strand.
ATATGTACTATTAATTCAAACAGAGGTTTTTCTGGACTAATGTCACCAAAAGACTAATAGAATGCATTGTTAGCAGCTGTCTGAAATACAAATCCTTTCTATTTTGTCTTACATCTTGAATCTAAGATATGACCTCCTGTCTGTTGATGTGATCCACACAGAAGTCCTTTTAATTATCCTAAATGATAAAACATAAAAAATTCCTTATTAATACATCAGTAGTACAGAACTAGGTTTAACTTTACAATAAAAGTTATTAAAATGAAAAATCTAGCTAATATAAAGCAGTACGTGTTGTATCACTGGGTTCAAAATCTTGCTCCTGTAATTCAGGACTATAGCTACTATAGAAAGATGAGAAGAAAGTTTATTATAAGTTAAATTGAAAAAGTTTTCAAGTTCTTTACAAGAAATAAAAATAAGATGTTTGCAGCCATCTAAGATCTAGTTCTTTATCAAAACTTACAGTCCTTGGCAATGGTAGAGTGTTCATTAAATGATGCATGTTACGGTACTTCAGTAAGTTACACACCATAAAGAATATTTTTCCTGCTGACTGCCCCTTCTCAATGAACTCTCAATTATACTGTTTCTAGCATGAGTGTCTCTAAGCACAGATGGAAATCAGTACTATAGAGAACTTGTTATAATTCAAGTGCTTGATCAGCTGCTTCTATAGTTCGGTCATTTACCTTGGGTGTTTCATTTTTTTTTATTGGTATTTTATTGAGTTGTATGTAATCTTGTTTTAGTCAGAAACAATCTAGACATCTAAGACAAAATTTAGTTTGTCTGCAAGGCTAAATTTAATTCTTTTGCTTTTCTTCCTCATATTCTTCCTTATTCCCTACTCGCCCTTTCTAACATTCCTTTGTTGAGGGAAGACATGATTGCTTCCTCACTTTTGCCACTCACAGTCCGTTATACTGATGAACATATCTTATCAAGACATCACAGTATGTATAACTGACAGCTCAGATTGAAGTTCAATTGCTTGACCTTTTTTACTACTTTATTTAACATTTTGATGCTTTCTTTCTACTTATTCCACATAGGTCAGCTTTACACATCTAAAAGTGTTCTTTTGTTCCTCTGTCTTTTGTAGATAATGAAGATTCTTTGTGTCTTGAATGGATTTTGGTTTTAAGTTCTGCAAAATTTAAATCATGGCTCCATTTTATACTATTAATAAATGTGCTACAGGAACCACAAAGCAGGCCTTTTCTTGCATCATAATTACTAATGATCAAGCGTTATGATAAAATCCCTTTCCTTTTTTTTTCCTTCTGAGTTCACAAACATAATTATAGGCATGCTTTTTGAAAATTACTTTCTAAATTGCTTAGAACTGGTTTAGAAAAAAACATTGCTGGTTCTTATTTTATTCTAATTTAGGATCTTTAGAAGTTAATTAAAGGCCCACTTTTCCTTTCTGTTATTTCTTCACAAATAGTTTTTTGTTTCTTTCTAGTAGATAATTTCTGAATTCTTGATTTCACTGTACTCCTTGGTACTTACTAACAAAAGTTTCCATTCCTCTCTTACCTTTGTTTTAATAATTTTGTTTATTTCAAGACATACTTCACAAAACCAATACTGTGAATGAAACTTTGACAGAAAAACATTCTTTGAATATTTTGAAACAGAAAGTAGAACACAATGGAAAGGACTTCCAACCACATCATTTTCTTGACTGGTAAGTTGACTATATGTTACATATTGAAATTGCTAGTGAACTGCTACATATTTTCAGCAAGAAATTTAAAATACTTGCATAAAATATAACAGATTTTCTTAAATGCTGAAACCATATACAAAATTCCCTGGCACTGCATCTAGTGCCATGACCAATCAAACTATCATCTCTGAAAGTTCACAGCAAAAGATTAATTCTATTAAAATCTACAAGAATATGTTCATATTTGAAGACAATGTGTTCTTAAATGCTGGCCTGGATTTAGGAATGCAAACAGTAACTTACAGTACAAGGCAATGTTTTACTTCTTCCTTTTATACACAGCTACAGATAAAGTCACCATGTGTCAAATGTTAAAAGAACTTAACGTATTTATTTTGCTCCTCTTTTCCCTAGAAAATGTGGTTTGTTTTAGAGGGATTTTGTTTGTTTATTTGTTTACTTCTTGGTTGGGGTGTTTGGTGTTTTTTGTTTTGTTTTGTGAGAGGCAGGCAATGACTAGTGCTAAACTAAAAGCACAGTTTAAGCAGGGATCACAATCAGCTGTGAAGTTTAAATTCAGAAGCTGGAGACCATAAAATACTCTAACTGGAGTTCTGCTGTTTTCCAACTCTGATATTTTATCTTGGCTATTTTGGTAGATGGAGCCAGCCTCAATACATCTTCTATATTTTTTATGAAATATATAGTGAAATAGAATTCATGAAGGGATATGCTACTTAAAACCAGAAATTGGCCAAAAAGTCATTTCCCACACCAAACCTTCATTATTTTATCAACGAGATTAATTTAGAAAGTAAAATTTGAGCATAATACAGTAATGCTTTGACAAATACAAACAAAAAAAGTTCAGCTCAGTAACTGCTATAAAAGTGTATTTTGATTCCATGTAATTTTTTAGAAATTAGGTTTACAATTCTGTCATTTCTGGTTAATTTAATTAGTCATCATTACAATTCAGTGCCATTTATTTACAAATCTGTCATATTTTTTTCTCCTTACTCTATTTCCAAGCCACCACTGCAGAAGGTTTTCTCTTTCACCTCATTCTGTCCTTCCACAGGTAAAAAACCAATCAAACAAAAACAAACCTGCAGTAGAACAGCAATATTGCGAATGCCTGAAGCAGACCTTTTCTGAGAAAGGTGGAAATGAAGTGGGATATTTTCATTTAACACAAAGACTATCATCTCCCACCTGTATCACAAGTATGCTCTCTCTTCAGTTCCTGAATTCTTCTCGTGATAGTACATACGACTGTGCCCCTGATAATCTGAAAGTGGACCACTTGATAGATAAGGAATTGTCTGAATTGTTGCGCTCAAAAGGTTGGGGTCAACAGCTCAATATCCAGTGGAGACCAGTGACGAGTGATGTTCCTCAGGGCTCAGTATTGGGACTCTTGTTGTTTAATGTCTTTGTCACAGAAATAGACAGTGGGATTGAGTGCACTCTCAGCAAGTTTTCTGATGACACCAAGCTGTGTGACACGGTCAACACATCGGAGGAAAGGGATGTCATCAAGAGGTACGTGAGGGAGTCTTCAGAAGTGGGTCTATGTGAACTCGTGAAGTTCAACAAGGGTAAGTGCAAGGTCCTGCACCTGGGTCAGTGCAATCCCAAGCACAAATACAGGCTGGTCAGAGAATGGATTGAGAATAGCCCTGAAGGGAAGGACCTAGGGTACTGGTGGATGAGAAGCTCAACATGAGCCAACAATGTGTGCTTCCAACCCAGAAAGTGAAGCGTGTCCTGTGCTGCTTCAAAAGAAATGTTACCACCGGATTGAAGGAGGTGATTCTGTTCTTCTGCTCTGCTCTTGTGCAACCTCCCCTGGACTAGCACATTCTGTTCTGGAGTCCTCAGAACAGAAAGGGCATGAATCTGCTGGAGAGAGACCAGAAGAAGGCCACAAAGGTGATAAGAGGGATGGAACAACTCCCATACAAGGACAGGCTGAGAGATCTGGTCTTATTTAGCCCACAGGGCGGCCTTATTACAGCCTTTTAGTACTTAGAAGGGAACCTACAGGAAAGATGGTGAGGAGCGTTTTTTCAGGGAGTGTAGTGATAGGACAAACACTAATGTTTTTAAGCTTAAAGAGGGAAGATTCAAATTAGGTATTAGGAAGAAATTTTTTACTGTGTGTGGTGAGGCACTGGAACAGATTACCCTGAGAAATCACAGATGCCTCATCCCTGGAGGTGTTCAAAGCAAGGCTGGATGTGGCTTTTGAGCAACCTGATCTAGCAAAAAGGTGTCCCTGCCCATGGCATGGGCATTGGAACTAGATCATCTTTATAGTAACTTCCAACCCAAACAATTCTATTATTTTAAGTCAACTTCTACTTTAAGGAAAGAAGTAGTAGCTAAGTAAGGATGCCTGGGATAGTAAATCCCTACTTTGCATCATGAAATTTGCCGTCAGTCAATGAAGATCAAAGACTGGTGATTGTCTAAGAAATTAAAATTTTTCTCGTGGTGGGAAGATAAACACTCCGGTTTCAGTTTCCCATGCGGAAAAGCTTTTAAGTTTGACCACTTCCACTTGAACAACTAAAATCTTCAAGGATGGGAGTCATCGGTGCAGTTTCTGGCCATCGGTTCCATGGTAGCGTATACTCGTGGTTTATGCTCTACATAAATTGTAAAGACTGACAAATTTGAATTCATAGTAGTTGTGACTGATAATTAATCTGAAATGTTAAAATTAAGTATACTGTTAATAAATATCAATCTAGCAAGATATATTTTTTAAAGTTTATAACTGGTCTGATTTAGAAGTCGTTTAAACACTTATATCATACTGACTCTAATTCTCTGTTTATATACATGTATATCAGGTAAATGAAAAGATTAAATAAATCAGCTAAATGCACCAATGGCTAAATGCCTTTGTATATACAGCAGAATCATTCTTTTTTTTACTGTATTCAGTAGACACCATTAATTTTTTGGTACTATGCATGTTTTCTTATACATCGATACCCTTATCTGAATCCAGAGCTGAATCACACTGTGAGTGTTAGTCAGCTTCCTAAATCATAGGTGTGTAGTGCCAGCTGAGATGCCATGGAGTATATGAACTTTTTTTTGACCTCTGGTTCATAAAGATAATTTTCCTCCTTACGTGATCTTTTTGGCTAGAGGTTATCTCAAATGACACAAACTGGTTGTGTATAGACGTCTCAGTCATAGCCTGCACATCCATCTGAGCTAATCACTCTCCCCTCTCCAGAACATGGAAGGAAATAGGTATCTCTAGAGAGCAATTTACACAATATGAATTAAGTGACATCCTTTCTCTCTGGAAATATCAGTCTCTGTGACCTGTGTTCTGTAACTGTGTATTTAGGCAAAGAAATTCCACTCTTTGAAGTCAAAATCCTAAGAACGAATTCAAATAGAAACGCTATCAAAGACATTTTATCCACCACATTCTGACATAAAAATTTACTTTTTTTTTTCTTTGTTTTGAGTTGTAATATCTTGGAGAATTTTCAGAAATTATTGCAGAAGTCTGAAGTAATGAGCAGAAAAAAATACTACACATCAATGAAATCCCTTTTTTTGTGTAATAAAACCCCAACAAAACAAAAAATTAACATAAAATAAATAAAAATTCCAATACATTAAATTACTCACTGTCAAAAAAGGGATCTTAAACCTTTAGAAAGACCTGTTAGGAAAATCTGATATCTTTAAAAAACAAACCATGAAGATATAATCTGCTTTTTTGATAGAAAAGTTAGAGCACTCAAGTCTTCTACTAAAAAAAAGAGCATATGTTATTAAGAGATCAGAAATTGTTGACATCTGCCATCTAAACTGATTTCTTAATAGAAGCCAATTATTACTGCAAAGAGCAAGACCAAGAGCATTTTTGCTGTCTAGATTAAGGTACAACTTAGACAACTCAAATATTTTTCATTTGATATGAAGAAACTAACTTCATAAGCAAAGCAGATCTACAGTTTCTGAATCTAAAAACCATATCACTGCAATTGCTTCCTTAATTTATGTCATTTTTATTAGATATATAGAATTTATTCTATCTTCATGTGCTCCATTAAAAATGTATCGTGCATTTTTAGTTAATATAAAAAATGTTTATGCTATTTATACAAAAATTATGTCATACCTTATTATAAACAGCAAAAGTCAGAATTAGTATAATTTTTATGTTTAAAAATATAGAAAACAAAATGGAATAAAGCAGACACGCACATCCCCAAGCATTTAATCCTTATTGCATTATCATTGACCCATTTAGTGCAGGGAGGACGCAATAAATCAATGTTTGTTAACATATGCATAAGTAGAAAAAGGCAATTTCATGGGTCAGGAAACATAGTCATGAAATGTCTGTGAAGCAGTGGTGCATTGACTGTTGAGAAGGACAAAGAATGACAAAAATTCTTTGACTTTTGTGTGCAATCTGAATTCCTTTTTGTTATGATTTTGATCAAACCAATTTTCGTATAAATAGCAATCGCTGGCAAAATAAAAAACTCAGTTAAGTGTTTAAAACATTTAAAGTAGTATTGTTTTTTAATGATTGTGGTGATGAAGAATGAAAATAATATCATAAAATACAATAAAATACACAAAAATTTGTTAGACAAAGTTTCATTTCAGGGCTGGTTCTGAAGCTCCACTGATCCAAAGAGATGGTTTGCTTTAAAAATCAGTGGAGGTCTGGCTAGGCAAGAGCAACCAATTTGATATCAGTTGCAACGTGGTGAAATAAATGACAAAAAATGAAACATCAGATGTATAATCATTAATACTATTAGATGTGTCAACAAGATGTATACATTCCTAAAGGACAAAATTAACCATAAAATCCGAATCCTCGGCTGCGAATCAAGAATTGCACAAAAAATATATGTATCTTCAAAATAATCTTTTCCGTACTAACTTAACTTTATGCAGTTCCAAACCCTCTTTGAAAGTTTTCCAGTGTTGTATTTCTAATAAGGCTCAGGTGACTTCTTAATTCATAATAGCTTAATTCATAATAGAATTTTCTTCCACTGAAAATATTAAGCCTTTTATCCACCTACCTCAACCTTCACATTAGCATGTAAGGAATACAATGCTGAAGAGCAGGTGATGATTTTTTATTAGACATCATAGCATTTTCAGTTCTGTTAGTTTAAAGCTGGACAAAAGTGTCAAAAAGTTGTCTTTTTTGTATCATTTAGAAAAAATAATTTATGCATAATTAAAATATAACATATCCTGGCAGAATTTAAAAAAAAAAAAAAAAATCCGATGTACGGTTTTGAGTGATTTAACATTAAAAAAAAAAATCATAGAATCATAGAATCACAGAATGATTCGGGTTGGAAAGGGTTCTAAAGATCATTTGATTCCATTGCCTCTGCCATGGACAGTGACATCTTCCACTAGATCGGGTTGCTAAAAGCACCTCCAGGAATGGGGCTTCCACGACTTCTTCGAGCAATCTCTTCCAGTGCCAAACCACTCACCCAGTGAAAAATTTCTTCCTAATATCTAACCTAAATCTCCCCTCTTTCAGCTTAAAACTATTACCTCGTCCTATCCCTGCGAACCCTGATAAAGAACCCCTTTCTCTTCTTTAAAGGTGCTGAAGAGGTGCTCTAAGGTCTCCCTTCCCTAGGTCTTCTCTAAGCTAAACAAGCCCAGCTCTCTCAGTCAGTCCTCATATGGAAGGTGCTCCAAACCTCTGACCATCTTTGTAGCCCTCCATTGGACTCACTCCAACAGATCCATGTCCTTCTTGTGTTGAGGACTCCAGAATTGAACTCAATATTACAGGTGAGATCAGAGAAGAACAGAGCACATCATTGCCATGGAAAAGGATGGCTCTGGTCAAACAGTATGTTCTGCTTTGCCGGTACGAAGAACAGGGTGCTGCTTTCAGGTAATACAGCCATTATTTATGATGAAACTGCAAAGCAAATATAGCAGAAAAGATTGATTGCTGTTGCTTCTTGAGCAGCTAGAATGTAAATGTGCACTTTAGCTGAAATTTGCCCATTATAATATGAAAACTTATCTCCATGCCAAAAGCTACCTGCTTTCTCCACGCCTCTCAGGCAAACTACTGTAACCACTCCCACAGGGCATGGACTGTTAATTTTTATCTTTAAACTCAAAGTGAGTTTTTATATCAATCGAAAGTTAAATAATGTATGACTAAAGTCACTCAAGCTCTATCCAATGCTTCTTAAGTAACATGCAATCAAACACCAAGTAAGGAGAGAAACAATGTGCAGTTAAAGAATATACAGTTAGAACTCAAATATGGAGGAATACTAATAGCTAGAGATGTTGGAATATAGCATGCCTAACACAAAGGTCCCTGTCTTTGCCTTCCGTGCCTTGGACAGGGTGTCTTCAGCCCTTGCTGGTGAAGACCAAGGGAAAAAAAACATTTAGTACTTCAGCCTTCTCAATAACCAGGTCTCCCGTTTCCTTCTGAAGAGTGCTCACATTCTTCCCAGTCTTCATTTTATCACTGACATGCCTACAGAAGCTTGTCTTGCTGTCGTTGTGTATCCTTGGACAGATTTAATTTAATCAGGACTTTAGCTTTCCTTCCTGATCCCTGGTTGCTCGGACAGTTTCTCAGATTTCCTCCCAGGCTCTCTGCTCTCGCTTTAACCCTGTGTAGGCTTGCTTTTTGTGTTTTAGTCCAGGAGCCTTGTTCACCCATGCAGCCTCCCTGGCATTTTTGCCTGCCTTCATCTTTGTCAGCTTGCATTGCGGCTGAGCTTGGAATAGGTGATTCTAAATATTAACCAGCCTTCATGGGCCTCAGTAATCAATCAAATAACCAGAGCTGGGTAGTCATACTTGAGGTGTCTATCTTTTGGAAGGTGCTTTTTGATTGGTTTCACTCTCTGACAATGCATTCGTTATAAGGTAAACAATTACTCTCTTATGTATTAGAGTGTAAAGTAATGCAGATTCCTTCAAGGAGCAACATTAAATAATTGAATGAAGTGAACAGTATCAATCTCCAGTCTCCCATGTCCCCTTCTTCCCCACACTTCCTTCCCCAAAATTACTTTATCACTATTATTCTGTTTTAAAATGAGCCACAACAGAAATAAGTGTAAAAGCAAAAATTCCAAAGAGAGAGTTTTAGGTGAGCCTTCATCAATTCATCTGCACATTTCATAATTAGGGCTTTGCATTTTGAAGCCCCATGAGCCATGTAAGCTATACTGGTAGCATACGATCTAGCTTCTAATATGATATATAAAGAGTCTCTTACTGGAACCTATGTCCACTTATAGATCAACTGATGTCGCAATTTTCTCACTATTGTGTCCTGCTTTATGAAGATATTGCAGATAAGTGTATAGGAATCAGTGCTAGGATGTATTCACAGTAGAGAGAAGCTGCAAAGGGAGTAGCAAAAGATTAGAATTCAAACTCTATACTCTGAACTGCCAAAAAGAAAGGAAAATGGCCTTCATATGATTAAGGTAGGCCTAGTAGCTAATCTATGCAGACAAGGATAATTTAAACTATCAACACAGGTCAATTTCTAATGCATCGAGGCATACATGCTGGAATGCTTGTTGATTTTTAAGTAAGCTATAGCCTTATAATTTTGAATAGAATCAACAGTGTTATCAAAAGTAAGGAAACTTAGGCTATCTTATCCCTACGTTTTGTTATCTGGTACATGTTCTAAAATAGGTTCAATACATGATAATTTAATGTCTCACTTTAGATACACATTGCAAAGAAATAGAGCTAAACACTGGTCTGCAAACTTTTTTACAAAGCTATTACTTTTTGTCTGAAGAAAAATTGTGCATCTAGTAATTAAGAAGTTAAGAACAGAGCCTGAATTATTCTTTAATAAAATCACACCTTGAAGACTTTGCAAGAGATAAAACAAAGTAATTTTTTTGCACTACTGCTGACCTGGTATAAGCAGACTCTCTGGCGTTTCTAAGATAATGTTAAAACTATTGCAAGAGATAATGAAAAGTACAAACACATATATCTGTACACATACGAAATGCAGCATGTAAGATCTCAATAGTATTAATTTAAACAGTTTGAAATCTCTCTAACAACCCTAGTAAGCCTTACTGTCATTAATTGCAATTGATCTGGTCCCCCAAAATACCAAACAGCCCCCCAGACACCCAACTCCCAGTTTTAGTGTATGCGTGCATTAAGCGTGGCTACTTGCATTCTAACAGTCTACGGTAGTTGCTTCATCTTATGAATGATGTCTCTAATATAAACTCCAGTCATTTATCTCTCTCTCTATATATATATGCATAGGTATATGTGTGCATGTGAGTGTATGTGAAAGCAGACACTGAAACAAGAATTAATGTATCCTTTAATGGGATATGTATATATGACTCAGTGTGCCTTATTCAATTCTAGCAATATAACCTAGATGATTAAATCGAGTTCAGTCACCTCAGGTACATTTTAAAGTCAAAAACCAGAAAATCTAGTGTCTGTCTCTGTTGACTGTAGTGATATTCTGGAGAAATCAGTTCTGAATAGAGATATGATGTATCTATGTCTTAGTTTTGTAAAGTTATTCAAAACCAAAATCATATTACATTATATAATAGTACAGAGAAGTCCACTAGCTATTACTAAAGAGGAAGATGAGGTACAGCAAAACTGTTGCTGGTGTTGCTTGTTTTCTTCTAATAAGGGAGGAAAAATATTAAAAAGTATTTTGAAATAAATATTATGGTTCATGAAAATAATTCAGGACTTCATAATACTTCTTCAAAAGAGTTTCCTAAATAAGTAATGCACTATATTGAGTCCTATATGAGTAATATATATGACTTTCAGACAAATCCACTGACTTCTGTAGAAATATGATAAGGTTTGTATTATAATACCTAGTTTATTTCCTAGAAATCCATAATGTAAGAACAGAAGTATGCTAAGGGAGATTTAATACATTTAGTTACAGAATATTGCTAAACTCAATATGTCATCTGAACTCCAAAATGCCTATAATTAGAATAAAATATTCTACACTCTTACAGCTGTATATTTATTTTTAGAATACACTTTGTAACAAAACTAGTGAGAGGAAATAATGATTAAATATTTTCTGATATTGAATTTTTCCATTCCTAATTTTATTTAGTAGAAAAAATAAATGTATTTTTAAATATAAACCCAAAAATTTGGGTTCATCATCCAGCATGCAAATAGCTAATCTCACACGGCAAGTCGAGACACTGATTTTTATTTCAGTGTTGTTCAAGGCTGAGTGCTCAATGCCTTTACACAAATCAAGCACACCTGACCAGAGCCTCTGTGATCATTTTATTATTTTTCAGTGGCTGACCTTCAAGAAGGACCTCACCTGTCTGCCCCTGAACCCATCCATATGTTCACGAATCTAGTTTCTGGATCCAGTTCCTGAGTCAAGTTCTCACCTGCCACTGAGTCCAGTCCAGGACATTCCACGTGCCTGCTGCATGTTCTCAGTAGTCACATATAGTATTCAACAAAGTTTGAATTTGTTTTGTATACTTGTATATATTTTATTATTTTCTTATTAATATTCTTATATTCCTATTATTATTATTGTTATTGTTATTGTTGTTGTTGTTGCATTAAAGCTGGCTTAGTGCTAGTTTCCAACCCACAAGTCTGTCTGTCTCTCCTTTCCTTTTTCCCTTTCCTGTGGTGGAGGATTAAAAGCTGCCCAGTTTTAGTGACTGACCTAGTTGGGAAATGTGTGCTAAAGCTGGACAGGAGTCAAAATCTTCTGAATTTTTAAATACATCTTGAATCACTATGAATTTACTGAAAAAATATAATTGAACATGAGACAGCATATAAACTGTAAGGAATTCCTCTTCATTTGTGATGTTCTTTATTCCTCCATAAACTAGTGTTAGAAAGGACAGGAACACAAAGAACACAGTACCTGAAAGAATCCGGTCTACTTCTCACTTTCTGATCCAGAAACATTTCAGCTGCTTCTTCCCCATAAATGCTTTCTATTGGGGGGAATATGTGGAAAACAGTATCTATGCTGCACATCACTTTATGACTTGTATCTGCATGGGTCTAGCTGGTTGATTAAAGCAACCCAAGCACTATTTACAGTTTAGTAAGGCAAAGACAGAATTTATTTTATTCTTACTTTAACTGTTAATTATATAGTTTATGTTAAAACTTAATTTAGATGGTAGCATATACAGATTTGGAATAAAGGAATTCAACAATATATGGAATCTCTTGCTCCAAGAAAGATGTAACAGAAAATATTTCTTAGTCATGGCATTAAAAAACACTGATAAGCAATAAACAAGGTCACTACACCATCATCCAGAGGCAAAGCTGCAAAAGCCTTGTTTCTATTCTGAGACATAATCAAAGATGAAAGATACCCCCCAGTTTCTATCAGGAATGTGTCCTACAAAAAGTAGCATTTCTGAGTCTGACACTGGTATTAAATTTCTTTCTCTTATGTTTGTCCTTCATTATTTTATAGATAATAATATTTTAGCTTTGAACTCTCCATAAGTCTATCTGTCCTGTTCACACTGGAGTTGTGTTTGTCTTCCACACAGACAAGAATATCACTCCTTAACAAAACCGAGGAAACACTGTTCCAAGTATAAGTTGTCAATGTACATATTGAACTTTTTTCTGTTATAAAAAATATTATCAGGGTTCTCTCAATCTTGCAAGACCTTTTTCTTTTTCAGTAAAGCTATGATCTAATGCAGAGAGCCAAAATTACTTCTCATCTCCCCACACTAACATCATACTGAGTCCAGATTTGAAGTGAGACACAAATGGGTCAAGATCTGCACCGTGATTTCTACAGAAAAGATGCCTGTGTCGGCAAGTATGCAAGTTGGGTCAGTGTTAGGGTACTGCAGCCAGCCTGCTGGGACACTAGGTGTGCACTGACAAGTCAGTTAACTCATACTTTGAAAATCTTTGACTAACTACAAATAACAACCCAAAACAAAACCAAAACCCAACTTTTTTTTTAAGAAATATGTTGAGATTAGCTTATATTATCATGCATATCCTGTCAATTAAATAGCTACAGAGACAAACAGATGTCTGTAAACACATACAATAAAATAAATTTCCATAGTGTTTCCTCTTAAGGAAAACAAATATATGCAGTTTTTTAAGAGCGAATTATCCTAAACAATCAAATGAAATAACACTATCAAGTACCAGGTACAGGTCTGTTCATAGTCTGCAGTATACTGATGGAAGTCCATACAACTTTAAAGGGAATATACAGGTGTTAACCTCAGCTCCCTCAGGCTTGTATAATTGTGCATGGTTCTGTCTAAATTATTTTTACAAGAATCAGGATATGTTTTCTTTTTTACATAAAAGATTTGTAATCCAGATATGGAGCTGAAGAAGGGAAACAACAGCAATTTCTTTTGGTTCATAACTATGAAATGCTTAGTCTGCTTATATGAAAAGGGTAAAATATATGATACTTGATGTCCCTTTGGGCTCTTAGAGCTGAGAAGTAGTTATTTTTGTTCTATGATCACTCTAGGGTTTACCAGGTTGCATTTCTATACCAAATATCAGATTTTTAAGGCTTTTTAAAGTATCTGTGGAAGTAATCTGCAAATGATCCCCAAAGAGAGACAGGAATAAATGTAACATAGCTATATAAACAGTGTCTTCTCCATAGGAAGAGATAAGTATTCCTAGGGTATTAGGCCACTGCAGCACAATTTTTCACTCCCATGTACCTGCGTATGCACTCTTGTCTTTACTGCAGTATGAGTAAAATAAAGATTACTCTTTCCACATAAATGTTTAACATTGGGCACACTAACAATTCAATTCATGCTAATAGACATATCCACACAAATCTACATATTTTTCTTCTTCTTCTTCTTCTTCTTCTTCTTCTTCTTCTTCTTCCTCTTCATCATCGTTGTCTTCTTCTTTGTCTTCTTCTTTATCTTCTACTTCTACTTCTACTTCTACTTCTACCTCTACTTCTACTTCTTCGAAGAACAGTGGCTGAGGAGATATCTTTTATGCCAAGCACCACTGCTTGCTCCTCCTCTGTTCCAGGCATTGTTGACAATCTCTACCTCAAAAGGTTCTCACTCCGCTTACCAAGACTTAACTGTGCAATTCCAAAATATTCTCGCTTTGCCTGCCAAAACTTAAATGCGCAGGCCCAGTAGGTGTGGGTTTGTGAGGAGTTTGCAAGTTTGGTTGAGGCAGCAGGTGAAACACATCTTATGGGTAGCAGCTATGAAGCTGTCACAGTTGTTACTTTCAGTCCCAGGCATCACAGAACACCACAGTACTCCCTGTACCACACAGGTTTTCTTGCAGGGTGTTTGCTTCTTGGTATCTCTGCAAGTACCTGATGACAATGTTGAGACAAATACTGTTCTTCGGACCAACTCTTACAATATTCTACATTTATGCTTGTGAGTTAGTGGACCCTCATGAAAATGAAGGTTTTAAACGGTGTTTTGATCACTAAGAAAAAAAGAAATGTGACAATGTTAAAAAAAAAAAAAAAACAAAGAAAAGAAAAAAAAAACAAGCTAACTTAAAAAGACAAAGGGAGAAGAGAGATTTAGGTCTCAGTGCTAGATACATATCTGAACTCTTCAGGGTCATGAATTCTTTGCCAACATTGATATCTTCTCTGGCTGAAAGCACAGCACATTATTTTTTGTACAGTCTCTCAGTCTATTAAAAATCCAACTGTGAAAAAAAGGTCAAATGAGAGTTGACAAAATGACTTGGATGCTTCATTTGATGTTGCAGTTGTTCCTTTACTTCAACTATTATTTTTTATCACCTTGGTTTCATAGTTCAATTCTTTTCATAACAGTTGCAGGAAATAATCAGTATGTCATAATACCAGGCTCATTTTGTAAACTCAGTGTAGATGGAATGTGCTACATTATTATATATGTTTTGAAATAATTAAACTTAAAAAAGGACAAGACCTAAGTTCCCTGAATTTCAGGTGCCTGAAGTCTGCTAGAATGGCTAAAAGTAGAGCTCAAGCAGTACTAGACTAGTACTTTATTAAAGAACCTAGACTCTATATCATTTCCCTCCTCCTCCAGTATCTAGAGTATTCATATTGTATTCAGTTCCCGAGCAGTCACTTATTCTCAAAGTTTCTCCAAGCCCATGAAGCGTGGATATTGGAGCCTTCCTAATTTCTGGCTCCACAAAGTCCACAAATACCTCTTCTATGTTTTCTCAAGGCTGTTTGTAGACAGGAGATAGCTTTCTTTCCACCACTGAAGCTGAAAATCCACCTCAGATTCTGTCAAAAATTGTGCAGACAGCCAATTTTAGAAAAGACAAAAACTGCTATAAATGTTTACATTCATTTCTGCCAAGACAGAGAACTGTCCTTAGGACAGTTTGTTGTCAAATGCAAATTTTTTTTTTTTTCTGTTGTTTCTTTGTCTGGAAGAGAAATAGAAAACCACATGATAATCAGACTGACTTTCTGCAACATGGATTCTTGCATTACTGCTTTGTATTTCCATTAATTGTTATGAGGTCTTTTTCCTATACTTTTTTTTTTTTTTATTTTGTGCAAGTGTTCTTCATTATTTCTAAGCTGAAGCAGCTTAATTTGATAAACGAAGCTATAATTGAATAGAACTAGAGACAGGTGATGTTATGACAGCCACATTGCTTATTTTCTTGTGCTTCGCCTCAGAAGCAGTTATGCTGTGAAGGAGCTAGATTTGCCCCCTGGACTGTCCTGGAGCTGGCCCTGTAACCTTACGGGAGATACCAAGACCCTGAATTTGTTCAGATCTTATTCTGACTTCTCATCAGCTTGTGGCTCAGGTCATTACAGACTTGAGATCTACAAAGCTTTTGCAATTGCAGGTTTCAAACATAGACATGGACTCAGGCAGGTGGCTGAAGTTCCCTTGTGTTTGAACATTCTTTCTTCTGATACAGTTTTATTTTAGTATTTCAGATATTCCAGTGTCACTTTTCTCACTGCCGAAGACATCTTCACTGATCCAAGAAGAAAACTGACATGGATTCCACGATCTTGTCAGTGATAAGACTTATCCCCTATTTACAGAATCTACCAAAAAAAAGAACTATTGAGCAAAAAGAGAGATGTCATTCAAGTGTTATCATGACATTTCTCCTGAGGAGCTATATTTTGTTCCATGAGACACTAGGTTCCTTGACCATGGCAGGATTCTGAGGAATACTTTGAAGAGGTGTTACTTGTTGAAGCAAGGATCATAAAACATTTTAGTTGTTTGCAGCTTAAACATCATGTCTATTGATCAACCAGGGCAACCTCTAGGGGAAATATTTATTGAGCTGAATCATCTTGCAGACACGCTTCTTTTTCTAAATCAGTTTGTGGGTTGTGGATTCTAATGAGTTATTAGGTCTCTTGTTCCCATTTCCCTAATTCTCTCCTCCCTGCCCTCTGGCACCATCATTCCAACACTGGCAAAGCAGGTCTCGGGAGACCAGGATGGCATTGATGGTTAGAGACAGTCCCCTCTGCCTCCACTCTCCTGTGACTGTTGTTATTGTGTGTTAATATCCATACAGGTGAGAAAAAAAGAAACTAGTGACATCTAAACACTGAACATAAGGAAGCAGAAAGAATAAGAACACTAGTGAACGAAAACTTTAAAGAAGCCCCTTCCTTCTCTGGATTAAGACAGTGGAAGCAAGAGTAATATCTTAAATAGAGAGAGACCAACCAGTTCTTCCTTCTGTTCTAAAGACTGCTGGAATTAAAGTGCAGTGAGAAATGTGTACAGCCATTTCCTCCTGGAAATATAAGGTAACAAGAGGTTTAGCAGTTGCTGGAATTTTTGAGGAACAGCTTCTTATTTTTCTAATCGGTGTTACCTGAGCACTATTCTGTTCTGATTCTCCCCTTTCTCACTCGTCACACTTCCTGAGATGTAGGGGGTGAAAAAAAGAAAATACAAAAGGAGTAGACTCTAATAATAAAAAATATTGTCTCCAATGTTTTTCATGGAAACTGTCTGTCTCTTAAGGTTATCACAGAGCTATTCACTGAAAAGCCCAAATATGTACTGCAGGGCATATAACCACATCATAAGAAACCATAGCCTTCTTCTAAAGATGCATCATAGAATTTTTTCTTGGCAGGCGCTTCGATGTGTCATCATACAAGAAAGATAAAGTAGTATAAAGGTCTTTACTCTTTATGTAGCCATGGGAGACTGTAATTTCCATCTCATAAGATAAAGATTTTTATGCCTCACAGATCTGTTTTAATACATCATGCCACACAATAAAGAGAGTTTCAAATTTTAGTACTTTAAAGCTGCCATTTCTTGTTTTGCTTTGTTTAGGTTATCAATCTCCTAGCCTATTTCTATATCAGCTTCAATATCAAAAGCAAAATCTGCATTAATAACCAGAGGATAATATCAGCTATGCAGTTCTTCATGTGCAGTGTCATCAAGTAAATGTGGACGAGCCCAATTTATATAAAGTCTAAACCACCTATATAATAGACAGGGCAGTCTACAAAAATGCTGAGTGAGTTTCACCCTATTTAAAGACTTCCACTATAGTATTTGCACAGAATTAATCTGAACCTCAGTACTCATGGTTTGTCTGAAGGATTTCAGAGTTTCATCTCTCCTTCATGATATCAAAATATGATTTTTCGTTTAAGATTTAATTGTAGGTGATATTTCAGTGCAAGTCTGCTAGGAAACAAAATGCAGGAAATACCACATTTTTAAAACACAAATATATCACACTGGACATTAAGAGTTCAGCCAATCAAGCAAGAGATAGAGACAATAATAGACACTCTCTTCGCTTTGTCCTCCTGTATATCATTTCAATAACATTCTACTCTTCTTTTTCAAATTATTTTCTGAATTAGTTTTATTTTTCCATCTATATGAAAAACACCAAGTTTTTCAGTAATTCCCCTGCTCTGCTTTTCTCTCCTTCACCCCTGGACATACACAAACACAATCACACATCCTAATTGTTGTACTTGGAACACCAGAAAATATGCCACGTAATGAAAAAACTTTACATCCAGGTTATAGTGCTGGGTGAAGTAAAGCCTTTCCCAGTTAAAAAACAAGTTCCATAGCCACCTTCTGCCGTTTCTTTGCATTTTCCTCATAAATCTAATCTACAGTGGAAGTCATCATTATGTGTAATTTGGAAAATGTTCTTATTTGAGAGCTCTTAATGTTGTAGAAAGAGAAACTGGAATGACAGATGACAATGGCAATGAATAAGAGGAACAGTTGTGCTAGGAAGATATAAAATGTAATTTCTCCCAAACGACCCTACTGATGAACACCAAATACAGCTGGGCATTTTGTTTCTAGCCTTTCACCAAGTACACTGTTTTTCACTTTACATCATTATTATTTTTGGACAGATATTTAAACTTTTCATTTAACTTTTTAAGGATTGTGAAAAATAAGGGAAAAAATAATAATTTGACTCATTTTGATAAGTATCTTTTTTATAAATACTCCACAGTCTTTTCTGAAAACCTCTGAACACCTCAAAAATTAAAGAAAAAATATCTGAAATCTTCTTCAGATATCTGATATTTTGCCTAAACCACCGATAAGAAGTATTTTCTTTCTGTATGTTTTGAAGCTTAAGAGTAGTAACTGTGATTAGGTTGACACATTTATGCTCGATGCATTTATACTGTTTCTCTTGGGATAATTCTGTTTCTTGTCTGACAAAATAGATACTGTGAAAAAACAGATATAAATAAATACATACTGTAAAATTTCATTTTCTCACAAAATATGGTATAATTTTAAGATTAATATTTAATATAGTTTTCAATGCATACAGATGATTTTGAAACATATAAAGAAGTCATATAGTACATTAGTCAAATCTACTTTAAAATAAAATATATCATTTTGATCAGATACTCTATTATTCGTGAAAATAAAAAGATCACTTTTTAGAGAAGAACTAATAAACATGACTGATAAAATGAGGTATCTTCTTTTATACTTGTTCAAGAGTGTTTTGATTGGAGAAGCTTGTCTTAAATGAGCTTATCAGTAGATTGATATGCACCATTTATGAAATACATTCTTGATATATTTTCAAGTCGAGTTGAAGACAGTCAATAATTAAACCTGCATATAGTGTTTACAAGCTTTCGAATGACAACATTGTACAATTTTGATTAGACAGTCTAGGTGAGCAGGTAAGAAAGATGAACATTTCTTTGCACTGAGGGAGCTACAGATGCAAATATATATTCTCACAGTCTTATTATTAAAATTAGGACTTTAAATTTACTGATTAACATGTCCAATGTTTGTAAAAGTCCTCTTTGATTTCTAGTGGATAATATTAGTCAACTCTAAACCACAGAAGATTAAATACATGCAATGATACATTCAGTGGGACATAATTATTAAATTTGTGCAAAGATACTGATTTTTGTTTTGATACGCAGTTACAAGGGTACTTTTGTTATTCATGTAATTGTATGGAGCACTTCTTTTTGACAAAATACCCTAGAAAACTAAGCTAACGAAAATTCCATATATTAAAAAAAATGCACTTTTATCTACACTAAAACAAGGAAGTGTTTCTTATGCAAGAATAAGGTAAATTATGTAGAATAGTTATTGCATTCTCTTTCTTAATTAATGATTAAAGAGCACAGAACAATATTATCTATTTAAGACTTTTCAGAAAATATTAGTATAACTCTAAATTGCTATATTTATGTACAGCACATTTGCTGGGTTAATTGTTCTGATTAGATTTGTGATCAGGGGTAGCATATAATTACAATGTCATACGAATATTTGCAATTCATGTCAAGAAAACAAGTAATTTATGTGACAATAGCATAATATATAATGGTTGTAAGAACAACACTACACTTGGTTTCTTTTAAAAGGTGTGAAATGTAGTTCAGTCATAGAAGAAATAATATGCAATTAGAAATGCATTTGATGGATTTTATTCTAAATTAACATCTATTAGTTTTCCTTCATAAGTGCATTGCCCTCTTGATGTCTACAGTGTTTTTCAGAAATAAAGGACAAATCCTTTTATTTACTTCAAATCTATGGTGCAGTAAAGACCGTTACTTAGAATTCTGGAAATATTTGATTAGCTGCTACTTTGTCCAAGAAAAGAAAAGAGAGGTTAGAAGATTTTATACAAACTTATTTAAAGAACTTTTCTATTAAACTAAATTGATGTGTTGTTCTTGGTTTTTGTTTTGTTTTTGTTTTGTTTTTAAAACTCATTTATAAATTTGCATCTTTGAAACAAAATAATATTCTTGTCCATGTGTGCTAGTAATCAAAAATTATTTTCTGAATAAGAAGGGGTCATCTGTCTAAATGTTTGGAAGTATCCATTAATTTTATTTTCTTATAATCGTGAGGTTACAGTCTATGAGTCTCATTACAAAAGCAAGTCAAACTCTGACGCCTGGATATCAATCCGAATGTGATCTGAGACCAAAACTGTTTAGAACAGATGTTTCCTAACCACTCTGGTATGGACTTATGATATGGGCCAAGAATGCCTTTCAGTCAGCACCTTAGCTTTGTAGAGACTTGTTCTGATTTTTATTTATTTAGTTTTGCACAAATTGGAGAAAGTTAAATCTAGCTGTGAGTGAAGTCAATGCTAATCAAATCATCCTTGTTTTCTCAACTTCTTACAACCAGCAAGAGTGGGATTTAAATAGGCAAGATGGCATCCTTTGTGTTTGATACACCCGGCCTGGCCTCCTTGGACTCTTGCAGTCTCTTAACAGAGAGAGTACGGGAAATATGAGATGTCATTTGCACCTAACTCTTAGGGTAGGTACCCACAACAACCCATAAACGATGACTTAGGCAAGCACCAGAGTCTCTGGGATTCACCAAATGATTACTGAAGAATAGATTTCTTTTTTTTGTTCCCTTCACCAGCAGGTCTCTGAAAAGGAGAAAAACACTGTTAGTGAAACACTGTCATAGCCACAGGTGTAAGTGACTCTGCCTGTGTTAGGTATTGTAAAGCAAATGAAAATGCAAATAGCTATAATGCAGCTGTCAGCAATACTCTTAGATTAGTGTTCAGCAAATTGCATAGGAATGTAACAATATTTAGTTGGAATTTAGATTTTGTATTGGAGAAGTGATTCAGAAAACTCTTATCTAAGCGGGCAACTGAAGTTTTAGGGCAAATGCTTCTGGGCCCCAGCAGTAGTGCTACGGAGCACGTTCAGTTCTATGTAAGACATCTAAAAAAGAATGGAGGACAGAAGAGATTTTATAGAAAATAATATCAAGTGGAAAACTAAAGATTAATCATACTCAGTTTTGATCATGGTTTCCCAGAGAAAGAAACTACAGCAAACCATATATCTTTTCATTAAAAAACCAGTGGGGATAGCACTATGTAACCATTAGTTGAACTGAAAAAAAAATATTATTTTTTTTAAAAAAAGGGAAAGAAGCAATTATCATTATGATGTAAGGAAAGAAAAACATGACGTATAAAAATGAATGTGTGTTAAGTGGTTGGAATAGTATTAGCAGGATAGATTTTTTTTCCATAAGGCATAAGGTGGTTTTCAAGTTATCTTGGTTTATGTTTTCCACCTGTTATCATGATGTAAATTGTAGGACTTTTCTGATAAAATTGAAATGCGAACAACACAGACAAGAAGCAGAATATCATACATGAACAAAATTAATATAAATAAGACAAAACACAAAAACCGTTCTAGAGTAATACCAACCATCTGTTCTTCAAGCCAGAACCTGACTATAAGTGTCTGAATAAAAAGATTATCATTTGATGACAGAACGGCTATTGAACAGAAGTATCAGAAAGCTTTTGAAAAGGTCAGCTGATGACCAGGATATATTGGTGAGATATTTCTGGAAAGGATCACTAAGTGGTAAATGGATGTGACACAGCCTCCTGGACTGTGTGAAGAGTGTTGGAAGAAGTTTAAAGGAGATGATCCTATATACTCAGCCCTGATGATACTGTACCCAGTTCTGTGCTCCTCAATACAAGGGAGATGTACATACTGGATCAAGTCCAGTGAAGAGTCGTGAATGTGATAAGGAATTGGACATCTGCCGTGCAAAGAGAGGCTGAGAGAGCTGGGACTGTTCACCCTGCAGAAAAGAAGGCTCAGGAAGATATCTTATCAGTTCATATAACTATCCAATGACAGGAAAAAATGAAGATAAGAGTCAGACTCTTCTTAATCTGACTGAAGTCCACTGACAGGACATGGGGCAATCAACAAAAAAAGAAATGGAGGAAATTCTGTATAAACGTGTGTTAAAA
This sequence comes from Neomorphus geoffroyi, assembly GCA_033558235.1. Classification (NCBI taxonomy): domain Eukaryota; kingdom Metazoa; phylum Chordata; class Aves; order Cuculiformes; family Neomorphidae; genus Neomorphus; species Neomorphus geoffroyi. Next base: position 26,041,362 of record JAUMJM010000005.1, read on the forward strand.
ATAAAATATTGTGATAGTTGTCTGACCCTGGCCTGACATGCACAGTTGACCTATGCAATCTCCAAAGATGCCTTCCTACCTAAAAAGTTTTGTGGTTGAATAACTGGAAGTGGGAAGGTTTTGAAACTTCAGTAAAATGACTTATGACATGAAAGGGGGAGGGATACAGTGCTCCAAAAATTCCTTTTTGGTTTAATTGTTTACTTTGGCATAAAGGAGCTATCTATTTTTGAAAATGTTTCTTAATTTAAGTTTTACCTTCCATTGGCTTCTGGAACCTGAAGAGACGTTTTTAGCCTTTTACATTCTTAGTGTTCCAGCCTTAAGTCCTCAGACATCTTTAACTAAGAAGTCTTTTTCTCTTAAACCTGTCTTCTCTGTCTAACCTTTTCTCTTAAACCTTGCAGCCGTATTCTTCCAAGAAATTCTGATCAACTTCTGAGGCTGTGTCCTTTGTTGTAAACTGAATGTGTGTTGGACTGTTCCCTGGCAGTGGGACTAGCTGTTATTGAACAGTTTGTATCTAGAATATTGAATTCTGACACACTCCAAAACAGACTGGCCATTACTAAACTGCCTACTGCAAATGGTGTCTTGTCCATATTACTCTGTAAACCATACTACAGACAATAATTAAATGTTGCACAAGATCATATTATATAATTTCTGTTCATCTCTTGACCATTTGTCACAGTTTAGCCCTGGTCTGGGCTGATAAGAAGCTGAAGGCAAATCGTTGTAATCCCAGCTCTCTCTCCCCTGGCTCCAGGAAAGGGGAAAGGGAAATGACAGAAAGAGACTTGACCCTTTCGATCCCTCAGTCTTATACAAAGTATGACACATATGGCATGGAATGTTCTGTTGGTTATTTTGGGGTCCATCTGTCCTTGTATGCTCCTCCCTGCAGGTGTGACTCTTTTTTGCCCCTTTCATTGACAGCATTCTATCAGCTCAAGGATGGTTTTTGTCTCCGCAGAGACAGATGTAAACAATTACCTGCCCGCACACTGAAGCACCATTACATGGGTAGCAATCATCAATTTTAAATGTTATCACTTATAGAGACAGACACTGTCTGAAAACATGTAGTTAACTTTCAGAAAATAAAGTTACGTAGCTGAAAGTTAGAAAATCAATTCTGCTTTAACTTGAACCCGAAGACCAGTTTAGTTTACCAACACAGATGTGGCCACAGTATCCCAAACCCTCTCGTCTTCTTTCTTCATAGCAACACCCATTCTGAGTTTTGCTTTATTCTGAGTGTCTTTTTAGGGGCAGGCAACAGCTTCTGCATTTGGTAGTCCTGAAACAATATTTATTGCTTCTAATTTAAGTGGGAAATAGAGCAATGCTGGCTCTTATAACTGTCTTTAAATGTAACTATACCTTATAAAGCATCTATAATGTTTCTGTTGAGAACTTATAAGGAGATAGAGAAAAGGAGACAATAAACAATATTGAGCTTACTAACTATACCAGAGTGAGTATTCAGAAATTTTCCTTTAATGTATTATGTTTGTTACACAGAATATGGGCTTTTTCACCTCTATTTTGATTACGTATTCAGTTAATGGGGACAGGAGGAGGCATGTTCTGGCAATTCTCTTTTGATCATACAATTTCTTTCTACCAGAGGACATTTCTTCTTTTCCAGATCTTCCTTTAAGAGAGTGGATGCTGTTCCTTTTCAGTCAGATGTTTTTGTTTCTATGTATGTTTTCTTTCATTTTTAAGTAAAAATTTTAGATAAATTCAGTTTGATAATAGTATTTTGTAAAGTTCATAATTCATGCATGTCACCATATTGGTAAAATTTGGTGCTAAAACTCACATGTCTTAAAAGATAATTTTTTTATTTTATATGGTTTAGATTGATTTCTTATTTGTTTTCTTAGTCTCACTCTCTCAAGCTTTATTCTTTTCTTACCCTAATATCTGTTATGAAATTTCTATTTGATATTAATTTTTTCTGAAGTTATGAAAGTCTTATCATTCTATTCTTTTGATTGTCTCACATCCTCTTTCTTCTTTTAACATTTTTTCCAATGAAAAATTAATTTTAAAGTTATTGAACTAATGTTCAGGCATTTTAATATGAGATATAACTCCAATTAGGAATTATAGAGTTATATATTGTATATGTATATATACAGAATACAATTTGTAACCTACATCTTGCATGTAATTCATTGGTATTTATTGATAAATCTGGCCAATAATTTCTCAGAAATGAATATCTCAAACAGATTTTCTCAAGATTTAATCTTGACTTTCACCAGAGAAATATGTATTTTCTTCTTACTTTGGTTGTTCTGATTTTAATGCACTTAAAGTTAGCTAAGTCTTGTCTTGTTTTGACTACCCTGTTTTCCATTTCTGAAATAAAGGTGATTTACTATTTATTTATTGGAACTTTAAGGTTTGAAGTTTACAATTTGAGGTGTTTTATCTAAATACCTATTGTGCAAAAATAAGTACCTTGGAAAACAGCAGTCAACTGTTCAAGAGTACAAAAAATAAAATTTAAAAAAAAGCTACCAAATAATAACATGTTGAAGACTAAATATCAAAAAAGGTGAGAAGTTTTGCTGTCTTTTCCTGCAAAAGCCTTTTTCTTCCTCAGAAAAATAATTTCTGTTTTCGTCTACAGGTACTTGAACCCATCAGGCCTTTGTTTTATCCAATAAAAACACCCAAATTATCTCTTTGTACCATTCTATGGAAAGATTCCATTTTATTCTCACATTGAACATGTTTGCATGAGTTCAAGGTTTATTTTGTAATATATTTATTACTGATATTTGTTAATATCTTAATGCCTTTTAAGAGAGATAGTCATTGATGTTAATGTCAACTGAAAGTCACCGTAGACAACTCAAAAGCGAGATTAAATATTCATTAACACATTCCATCAGAGCCATAGTTCAAGCCTGCATCCTTCCCACTGACTAGATCTGCAAATCCAGAAAGACATTTAAAGAGTAAAATAGTGATTAGAAATAATTATACTGGTAGTTTATCTTTGTTTTCTAATGGTGGGAAACATCGATCTCACCATACCTCTGTTCATTGACTGAACATTACTATGATAGGATTTTTTATTAAGATGTGCATAACCCACTGCCATACCTTAATTCCATCAATTAAAATTATACAGCTTATTTTGCTTATAAATACTGTCAAGATCAGCCTCACTAGCTTTATCAGAGTAAATCATATGTACATTCATAGGAACCTTAGATATGAGATACATTTTGTGAAGGATGCTAGTTAAATTGAGTCAGAAAGAAAGCGAACAAGTAGAGAGTTAACGGGTATATTATCTTTTGTGGCATTCAAATTATTTCTGCTCCATTAAGCATATTTCTAATTTCAATTGCTCGTTAGTATTTAAAAAACAAAAAAGCTAGAGTTTATGTTCAAATGGTTTTCCATTACACTTAGACTCAGCATAATTTTACCTTTTGTTATCCATGATGTACTGGTATATCAAGCATGAAATTATGAAACTAAATGTACAGGAAACTTTCTTTATGTTGAATATATTCCCCCTTCTGGCATGAATTACCCTTTCTGTGCTTTTATTTTTTTTGGTTACTTAATATGAAATTTTGACACTTTTATACAGTAGAATGAATAGGTCACTTAACTGTACAACCTGACTTCTCCAAAGTACTGTGGCTTCTCAAGTTTAAATCTATGCATATTTTGAGTTAATCAATCTGATTGCTTCAGAAAGTTTTGAGGGTTTTTTTCCCCACAGTTGTCACTTCAGAAACTGAACTATATATGCTTACCTAGTGAGCACTTGCTACAGAAATTCTATATAAATTTATTAAAAAAGCTATTCTTGTAAATGAGTACCTAACTTAACTAAATAAAACCATATTATATTTTGCATCATTACTTATTTCAAATGTCACAACTATTCAATACTTTTCAAAAGATCTAGAGCCTATTCAATTACATATCACTCATTTTAACTCCTGTGTTTGTTTATTTCTTTGACTTTCATAAAGTTAATGGACCAGTTTGGATATAGCTGCTTTTGAAGTCAAATATTTTTCTGGGACTGAATTCTATTACGTTTGTTAAAGCGAGGTTTCTTTATATTTTCCAATTCAAATTGTACAGATTGAACTCTCTACAATATTCCTTTGATCTTTAAAGGACAATCTGGTGAATATTCTAAATTAATAAAAATTTCTACCAGCAATACTTATTTAACTCAGGTCAGATCTGTGGTAGCTTTATCTGAATTTATTCAGTCTCTAACTATCATTAAATAAATGTCTACACAGCACAGTTTGTACCTCTTAGTGCTCTACAGTTGAAGCTGAAAAACGTAGTTCAAGATCATGATAATTGTTCACATTTTGCAACATTCTGGGCAAATCTTCATATGACACCTTGTACATAGACTGAGAAAGTTTCAGAATACTGTAGAATAATAGATAGAACAGATATTTTCTGCAGTGTAAACTATTCCTAGATGTATTGTTTGATGTCTGTGAAATAAAAGCCAAGGGTTTTTTTAATGTAATAGAAATAAGCCTTTCAGACTCAGGTACAGTTTAAACAGTAGTATTATTCTTATTATGTTTTCTTGTTTGTCTCTACTGTCCGATACAGAAAAGAGAGCAAGTAAACCTTTTTTGTAATTTTATTTACTGACTACTTCATAACTTTTCTCAAGAAAAAACAATGTGCTGTCTTTTATTACTTTTTGTGTTATTTGCATATATGCAAATACTTGCATGCTTATTGCAGATCATGCAATTGATGTATTCCATAACCATTTTTTTTGCAACAACCATGTCTAAGGAAGTGAAAATAAAATAAAAACAAAAAATATTTTCATCAAGAAACAAGCTGCCTCCTAGGTAAGGAAGAGATGAAATTAGTCTCATTGCGAAGGACTAAATCTCTCTGGCTTTCAGAAGACATCAAAGGTGTATTTTGCTGTAACAGCTAGTTGACTCCACAAGCAGACCAAAGAATGGCATAGGAACCAAGCAAAGGAGCATACTGAGCAAAGCTCAATAAAGAAAGAAGCTTTCTCAAGTAAAGGAGTTGTCTAATGGCAGATGCTGAAGGATTCTAGATAGACCCCTTCAAACAAAGATCACCAGAGGCAGAAGGTATGCACATAGACCAACTATCTCCCCACAAGGAACATAGTGAAAGAGGCAGGGAAGAGGTGGAAGAGAGAGATATTTCTGGTCTAAACATAGCGCAAATAAATAAAACATAGATTATATACACTTTTTTAATATCACTTACATATTCAACAACTATTCATAAAAGTATTTTGTAACTATATGTTGATATCCTTTTAACTATATACCTATGTACCGATCTATATGTCTATATTTTGTGTATGTATTACAATGTTGGTATTGGAGGGGTGGGTGTGGTCACAGGTGAAGCCTCTGTGAGGAGAGCCGGGACTGCGCTGGGGTGGATACAGCTGGTTCCTGTTGGCTCCGACAGACCCATCACAAGACATGGCTGACACTGTCAGCCAAGATATAGACACCAATGGGGAAAGATGTATAAGAAAGAGTAGAAAGAGGAGGAGGGAACAAAAAGAGTGAGGAAGAGCAAAGGGAAGACCAAGATCAGAGAATAAGGAAGAAAATGCAATGCTCCATGGTGCTAGAGCAGATATTCCCCTGCAGACCACAGACTTCCTCCACCTGTACTGTAGCAGATAGGTATTCCCAAAGGAATTGTCACCATGGACAGCTTACACTAGAGCAGAAGAAATTTGTGGGAAGGAAGGAGTGGCAAAGAGAATTTGTTATACATCAATTGTAAGCTCCATCTTCCTCTCATCCCCCACTGCATCTCCTGAGGAAGAGGAACAGGAATCTTGAGTGAAAGAGTGAAGCTGAGCTTGGGAAAGGGGAAGAGGAAAGCTATTATTTCAATGTTTGTAATTTTATTTTCCACTTACCAAAATTTTTATGGTAATTAGGAATAAATTTCATTAATTTCACCAGGTCAAGCCTGTTTTGCCTGGAACAGTAATGAGTAAATTATGTCACTGTCTTTGTCTTGTCCCACAAGCTTTCTTATACTTCTTCCTATTTTCTCATCCCACTGAGGGAGGAGGCATGCATAAGCAGCTAAGTAGATGTTTGGCTGTTAGTCAAGAGTAACACACCACTCTATAATCTCTCTCTCTCTCTTCCTCTCCATCCACTCATCTATCAATTCTATTTTTGCTTTCAGTTACCTTAAGTAAGGCTTAAGATAACATCGTCATTCCTTCTCTGCAGTTGGAAGTGGGACTGCAATGTTATCATCATGATTGATCTCATTATTTGCCCAAGGCTTTAGTCTTGTCTTCTAGAAACAGATTTAGGCTCTCATTTCAGCTACACAAACAAAGATATAGTACCTAAAAGGCCAGAGGGAAGGTATCACTTTGGATTTGGTTTTGTTTGTTTGTTTGCTTTTGGTTTTGACCACAGGGACTATTACTAAGACAGAAAGCTCTCTATTAACCCCCCAAAAATATCCTAATTTCACAGGTGAATGTTCTGGCAAATGGTTGTTCTAGTAATAAAATTACCTTCTTCTATCAAAATGAAACCTCCCCCAGTGTAACTTGCACCTGTTGCCCCTTGCCTTCTCCCTGTGTCTCCTTGGGAAGAGAGAGCCTCTGTCGTCTTTGTAACTGCCTTTTAAGTGCTAGAATAATGTGATACAGTCTTTCTACATCACGGAGGCTTTAATACGAGGGTTTAAAACAAAGCTAGGACAAAAGTAGAACTGGGTAAAATCCAAAATAAGGTGTTCGGGTTTTTTGCTGTATTTGTGAGTAAGCCAGTTAGCTGAAGGCTGGAACTGTTAAGGATCATTGTCATAAACTCACTTCTATTGTAGAGGTCTCTCATCTGTCATTCTTTAGGTAGAGTCGCATTGTCATGCTTTAAGAGAAGTTTAGTTGAAGACTGCGTTTTACTGTTACACTCAAATGTTGTGCACAATATTAAAAAAATAGACATTTCTAGATTCCATTCACGTAATCATAAAGAATATCTATATATACTGGATTAGTAGAAACACACCTTACAAGTCTATAGTTCTTTCCAAAGACTATAAAGAGGTTCCAATATGAATAGCTTAGTCCAACATAGAATACTTATAGTACTTATACTTATGGTACATCACTACATATCACATTACTGGAACACATGTTCCTACGACAACTCTTTAGTGCAAGACTAAGGAAACACTGGATTCAGAGTGAAATATCAACTCGGAGGACTTTATCAATGTGTTAGGCAAAACATTTACAAGGGATAGTGTATGGTTGATGATGCCTTGAATATGTGAAATAAACTTTAGTTTTAAACCTATGTAACAAAAATTAAGAATCATTCATTAAAATTGATTGTGCTATCAGAGAAAATCAGTTATGTATGAGTTTATCTTATATATTTTTTGAAGAAAAATCAAGGATTTTGTAACAAAAAATGCTGCTAAGTAAAAAACAACAGACCAAAAACTCTGACTATATGGAGTTTACTTGTACTCATTTGAGATGATTAAAAGTATACACTTAGTTTAAAAATCAATTTTAGAATATTCAGGAATGGATAGTTTAAACTACCTAAATCTACTTTAAGGAGAACATCTTTATAATTGACACATGAGGCAAGTTATATATGGACAATAGTGAAATGCACTTCATGATCTTCAACACCTAGACACCTAAATGTCTATACTAATTATGCATTTAACAAGTTACAAACATGGGACGATAGATCATATCTGAAATATCTTACTCTTAAATAAATCTCCTTCTTTTGTCGCAGATTTTATGTCACAGATTTGCTACTCTTTAAAGATGAACAATAGAAATACCCTGTGATTATTTATGATTTGAATCAAAATTAATGATCATAATAGTTTGATGAAAGAAAATAAGAGCCTTCTGAGAATTATGACTGATCCTTTAACTCAGGAGATTAAGAACACATAAGATTAGAAACAAGAGGTTGAAAGAACTGTTTATCAAAACTCAATTACACTTCAGTGACTCGAAATTGAAATTCTAGAGAAGTTTAAGAGCATTTCATTCTACGGCACTCCTTGCAGTTGATATGTCTGTTCTTTTAATATTAATTCCCATGCTACATTTCATGTTGGGTTTATTAATCAGTTTCTCTCAGTTCAGTCAAAAGATTACACAGTTTTCTGCCTCATTTGTTTATTAATGTCAATTAGTACCACAGCTTTAATAAAAGGGAAGTATCTCTTTGTATCAAATAGTCTTCTGACATTAAAGTCAGGGAAAAAATATCTCTGGGTATGATTAAGTACTGTGAGTATCCATTGCATATTTTACAAATTCTGTTCCATGTAAATTTTCTCATTTTGCTCCTATGCATATCAAAATTTAGATGAAAGCTAAATAGAAAACTTTCAGTCTGCTTTGTAAGTTCATCTGCATTCATGTGGAAGGTATTTACAAGAAAAATAGGTGTTCTTACAGTAGTGGTGGTTAAAAGAACTGATGCCCAAATTCTATTTTCATTCAGTTTATATGAAAAAAAATAGTTGATGCAAAACCATGAGGTTCATTCAAGCAAAATGAAGATTAATAGTTTTCATTATTAATATAAAGAGTAAAATTCCCATGGATCATGTCCTCTCATGATAATAGAATCACATTAATAAATCAATGCATAATGTATGAGAATACAACAGTCAAGTATCTTGAGACCATGGAATGAATTATTAGATACACATCCATACTTTGCTATAAAGTAGGATTATCTGGAATGACTAGACTTACATGATTTTGAAAGGCAATAGAGTGAATTCTATATGTCCTAGCTAAACACAAAATGAATGTATTCAGCAAAAATCAATGTGAATAGCAACTTTGTCCAAGACAGTATTTTTTTTCTGCACCTTGATTTATAACAGGAAATAAAGATTGAATATTTCTGAAAATGAGTTAGTGGTATCAAGGGCTATTTAATTTTTTTTTTCTGTTGCTTATTAATGTTTACCTAAAGGTAAATTTTAAAGATGCCAAATAAAATATTTTTAAGAAATAATAATTCACATTATTCCTGTAATTATACAGAAAACCATATTTTTTAATAGCCTTGGAGAGAATTAGGATAAAAATCTCTCTTCTTACAGTTCTTCTCTATGCTTTCTTTTTAGTACTTTCAATTCTTCAGAATTGTCTGAAGAGGATTCTTTGGCATGTATAGTTCTTACTTTGTTATTTAATTAGTCTGCATTCTGTTCTTTTAATAATTTTGGATGCCATTGTCTACACCTAAACTGAGGACAGAGGAAAATTTTTCCCTGCTTCCATATTGAGAGATTCACTCTACCTACATTAGCATAAATGAGTCCTATTTAATTTACAATTATTAAGTTTTCGGAGAAGAGGTCTCCTAGGTCGGTACTTTATGGAAAACCATCTTCTCAACTAGCTAGAATGTCAAACTCCACTTTGTGTCTTCTTCATAACTGAATGAATTCTGAATTACTTTGTCTCTGTAGAATTACAGCTTCTTTTAAGAGGAATGGAAAACTGACACTTCCTAACTTTTAAGGATGAGGTACTACTACAGAAACAAAATGTGCTGCCCAACGACTCTCAAGGTGAAAACTACGCACAGTTAGGGGTCTGGCTACGGTTTAACTCCATACCTAGGCAGTGCTTTCCTAAGACAAATCTGGATTAATACATCAATGTGTTTCTTCATTTCACGCCTGTCTGATATGCGTCAGCATACTATATAAACAAGGAATATAGGTAAATAGCTAATTTTGTGATTACGCAACAGGCTAAGTCAGATGTGCCATGCACAAATCAATTGTCAGTGACTTGTCTTTGGAGAATGGTCTTTAGGAGCCTGTTTGATCAGAGGTAACTTTAGAAATTCTGAGTGAAAAGTATCTCTTGTAGAGATCCAGTGCGTATGTTAAGAGTAAATTTGTCATGTGTGCCTTGAGGGCATTTTTTCATGCTGGAATAGTAATCAGGTAAACAAATAACTGTAGATATCAGTATCTATTGGTATTTATCATGATGCCATATTAATTAAAATTTTTAGAGAAGATAGAACTTTTCTAACTTTCTTTTCCGGATACATGATACTTTCATTCCTAAAGGATGGGTAATATATTTATTTATTTTGATGTTTAACTTAAAGTAATTTTGCTAAGAAAATCACTCTACCATCTGAATATTTTCAGGTACAAATATCATATTATGGATTAATACAGTTTTGTCCATATGTTGCAGGGAAATCTGTGGTTTTATGCTTAACAGCTGTTCTGTCACTTCCTTTCTAGCATTATAGAAATTTTATTATTTTGGTCAGTAGCCTAGCACAGTTGACAAGGACAAAAAAGGAACAGTTCTTCCTGTCACACAAAACATCATTTCATTAGCTGACAGCAGCTCCGCGAGATCACATCAAAGAGACAGGATGGAACAAACATCCTAAATTAATGACTTAAAAGACTTTTCCCCTTCAAATACAGTATTAGTTACGTATCATAGAGGTTTTGTGTTTGGTTTGTTGTTCTGTTTTGGTTTTGCACAAATGAAGTTATTTTCCTCTAATATTTACTTTCATGTCTGAAAAGATTAACCTGTTTTACCCTGACTTTGTTGTCATTTTTAGTAGCATATTGTGGGAATTAGTGTAACATTCTGGTTTCTAATATTAGATCCTTGGAGACTGTAATGAAAATAATTGTTAATGACTGTTAATGTGAAACAACTATTAGCATGATGATGTATTAAGACAAGGTAAGGAGATGAATGAGGCATTAATATATTTTGAACAAGCACTTTACATATTCTTCTAGTCAATAAGGTCAATATTGTTATAGGATAGTTTTGAATTAATAACTGAGAGATGAAAGCCTTCCAATGTTATTATAGTCCTCCATCCTTCATCTGTCATTCAGAGCGATCTTTACATCTTCAAAAGGAAGATGCTGCAGCTGCTTCATTTTCAGAACTTTTGAAACTGCCTGGTTTACTAAATTACTCAAGTTAAAATATTAATAAAGCATTACAATCCATTCATATAATGTTTTCTACACCCTGTACTGCTAAGAGTCCACAAGTTTTCATGCTCATTATTCTGCCCATAATGAGAACAATAAATGGCTGATGAAATGTTGTTTTGAAGAGAAATTCCAACAAGAGGAAAGAAAAGCATAGTTTCTCATTTAAACTACTTCTGAACTTCTACAGTGTAATGAAGACAATGCAAGATGGAACTATGTGGACTTGGAACAATTGCTACATGTAAAACAGACATGAGAACAGAAAACTGAAGCACAATATAGATAAAAAAACACTCTTTGAAGTGTATATCTTGTATTCCACATTAAGATCAATGAAATTACTGTAGAAGCAGATACTAAGAAAATGTTCTACTCAAAAGAGTGTATTCTGACTGTTCCCCAGGGTTTTTCCTGTTTACAAGATAATCTTCAAGCAAGATTAAGGCATTGTTTTCCTAAATTATTATGACTCTGTTGGGCCTTAATAGTATGCGAAAAATTGGATTCAGAACTTAAATCCAATAAAGGAACTAGGCTCTCAAACATTATATATGAGAAAATCTCTCTCTGCCTTGGAAAGCAAAATCCACATTATGATGATGGTAAGTGCATTTTAAATCCAGAGAGTGATAAACTACTTCCCATACTTATTTACAGAAATCAAAAAGCTGTGAAGACATACTTAGGAGAGGTTTCAAGGACAATTCTATTTTGAAATCTCAGAAAGTTATTCAAAGCTGAAGCACTTGACTCGTATATAGAGTCAGAGCTCTTGCTCTCTCCAGAAGTCCTTATGATTATTCATTGGGAAAACAGCGTGAAGATTTTTAATTTAGAGGCAAGGCTGATAGTTTTATGTCATAGGGCTGTGCTTATAGCCTTATCCTTTCTCCTCAGAAAAATATATAAGCAATCATCTGATGAGAAATCCTGAATCTAGGAGTTTCTCTTTTTCTGCAGTATGGTGTAACTATTAAGTTAAATAGTCATGCTATCTTTCACTTGCTGCTCCTCTGACCCCTTGAAATTTTGTGTTCATTCACTGTGTTACAGCTCAGCTTAGCGCGAATACTGGAGAGGTTTGAAATTTTGTGGTCCATGAAGATAAGCTTTCTATAAAGGTGTCTCCAATGGAAAAGAATCCAGGATTGCTTTTTATACATAAAGACAAGATAGCAACAAATCATATGACAGATTCTAGCACTCTCTTCACATATACTTTCAGTTAGTCCTCGCATGGAGGGTTTAGTATGTAATAACAAATTTATTTGCTTGAAGATATTTGATATAACATGGGATTTTGATTTAACAGAGCAATGCAGCAATATAGATAAATCAAAATACTGGTACAAATTGTGCTTGGCAGAGTATAGCAATTGCAATATGCATTTGAGTTACAGTATAAATATGATTCTCTTTATTGTCCTTTAATATACTCACCATCACAAGGTTGGGTATCCCCAAAATCTGGAAAAGGATTGTGTGTTTAAACCAACTCAAGACCATTGTTCTTTTCAAGTTCTTTTCATTGATTGTTCAATTTCTATACTGTGCATTGGACTAAGCTCTATCTCCCACACCGTACTGGGCTGACTAACTCAGGAAGACATTTGCAATCTTTTACTTAACTCAGGGACAAAGAGTAACACAGCTGGTTAATTCACTCATCCAATATAACTGTTTGATAAAGTCAGCTAATATAGCCAGTTGATCCACTCAACTGTTGCAGTCACTAAACTAAAATAAAAACTACCTCTGTTCCCTTGTGCTGAAATAATTTCAGTTTTATTTGCAACAGCTGTGTTCAATCATTCCCTACAATTTTTCCTAAGCTTTCTGAGCACGTTGTCCTTGTCTATCTTTCTTCCACTGTAGGAGTTTATTGATTAGTCACACCAAGAAAGCACAGTATATTGGGAAACTGTAACTTGGCTGAAATTTCTGAAAAAGGAAAGTACCCATTTGAGGCCAATTACTCTAATAGATAATTCTTTGTGTTTTTAAAACAAAAAACCTTGTATTAAGAAATACTTCTACTATTTCATTTCCAGTCACACTGCAATCTGTGAATTTACCTGAAATGTCCCTAAATATAACATTTTACCAGGTAATACTTGGTCTATATAGGTCCAACATGACTTCTGTGATGGATTCCCAGTGAAAATACATCATTTGTTTCTTTCATGACATTTTATTTTGGGTATTTATGTAGAAACCAAGATACAGTCTTAAGTCCTGCCTTGCCTACTTCCTATTTGTTTACAAGCATGCCAAGCATTTTTAGCAGCTTCATAAATAAGAAATTTACTAAGTCATATTGCTTAAAGCTTGCATCAAGGAAAACACATTACTGTGCAGCTTTTGATTCTTCCACAGTTGTTTCAACATTCAAGAACTTCAAATAAAGAATAAATTCATGTGGCAGTGCAAAAGCTATTTTCAATAAAGTTCACCATATCACTAGAAAATATGTTTCTGAACTCCTTGCTTTTAGCTGTAATTGAACTCACTGTGATAAGTTAAGATCCAATACTCTCAATGTCAAGATATGAGTGAGGGATTTTGGTTGTCAATGGTAGCTTAACAGTAACACTTTTCACTGTTACCGTGAGTAAATACAGGTTTCTCTGTCTTAATAAGCATCAACATATGATAATCAACCCTGCAGAAGAAAAGGAACATGGGAATGAAAACCTCAGATAATAAATCACTGAGAATCTGATATCCTGAAAAAAACATGTCCTTTCATAAAATGTCACACTGCTGTACCTAGAGGCAACATTTTGTTCTGTGTTATAGAAAGGATCTATTTCTATTTGCTGTGACAGGAGATTTAAAGGAAGCAGTCAGCCAAGTATAACGTGTAATATCAAAGGGTCTGAAGGACAGGTTGTTTTACACGGGTGACACAGTATGGATTTTGTAACTTCTAACATCACAACACTAATTGAAAAAATCTATGCAAATGACTCATCCCCACACTAGTACAGGTACAGGAGTATACACACAGGCAAAAACATTTTTTTCTAGAATTTATTTACACCAAAAAAGTCCATATCAAGCAGAAGAAAAATTAGACAGAGATGACTAACTCTTGTCTTTCCATGAAGTGCTAACAGGATAACTGGCTAAGAAAGCTAACCCATTCAACAAAGAGGATGGCAAGGTCTGAAAGTCTACTGAAAGAAGCACAATGTGAAAGGGGGAAGGCCTACCATAAAGCTCAGACTATTACTGTAAGCAGAGAGGGACCGTATAAAGGTTTAATCAAATAGGAATTCAGAAATGAAGTGATTGCATGGAATTATAATCTTAATTTGTAATCCTGGGACAGGAAAGTGGGAAGTTTACCATACTATACTGCTGAAATTGTGAGGGCCAACAGCAGGAGCCTGGCAAATTTTGAAAATAAAACATATAAATCATTCATTCATAATTCATTTTTTTTGCCAGCAGGTATCAAAATGCAATGATGAATTAGAAAGACAATGCCTGGGAAACTTCTAAAGCTGTGGAAAATTGCAGTAAAAATGTTTTATATCATTATGTCTGGAGAGTGAATGTGAATACATGTGGGCAAAGTATCAGTGGGATAAGGGTTATAAAAACGTCACATGTTGCTAACACATCAAAATCCTAGCACGCTGCTACCTGCAATTGGCCAGAACAACCAGATCTGAAATTGAGACGGGGCTAAATCCTAATGACTCACAAAATTGGGGCAGGAGGCAGAAATTAATTACGATCAGCTCCTAAAGGATGAGACATATCCAAAACCAGCATGCTGCCGGGAAAAACCCAGGAAATGTGGGGAGGAGCTCAACACCCAACGCCCTGGCTCCTCCATGTTGTTGCAAACCACCCTGCACAGACTACCCTTATATAGGCTTCTGAATGCCTACACATTCACAAACTGCTTACACATGTCTTGGGCCTTGGAGTTATGAGAGTGTGAGACACTGAAATCCGTTGTGTTTAAAAATACTTTTATCTTTCCTTCCTACGAGGTTTTGCATTGGTTTACTTTGCTGCTACAGTGTTGGAACATTATTTCCTTCAGGGCAGTCTGGAAATTGTTATATTTTCCAGAGTCTGTAAAAGATACATATACTTGCCATAAGCAATTCAGCATTCACTCATGTTATTACAACCTGTGAGATTAAATGCTGCTTGTCAAAACACAGGGACGTCTTTAGTGCTAAAGTGCAAAAGAAAACCAGCATTCTTAGGACTGGGCTCACTTTAACCTGACACAGAGTTAGAAAAATGGTTCCGACTAATTGAAACCAAGAGAGGAGAATTGAATCCCTCATGGTATTTCTCATTATCAGTCTATAGACAACTGAATTTAGGTGTATAAATGTAGGAAGACAATAAAATATCTAAAAATATATATATTTAGAACAATTTTAAATGCCCTATAATACTTGAAATACTTGTATAAACCTGGAGGTGCTGAAACAGAATCAAAGGGAGACCTGTAAGGCTGTATCTTGAAATCAGGAAGGATACCCTATGACATCTAAAATGCCTCGACTTCTAACTTAAAACAGCTATATTACTCTGCCTAGAATGCTTTCAGAGGTCTACAGGAAAATGTTCAGTGATTGTTCATGGGACATATGAGACATCCAGCTGGAGGTGACATTGCAACACAGAATTGTGTCAGAATCCACCCAGCAGCTGACCATTCTGTTGGAGAAAGATGATTCCCCACGCAAAATTCTCAATTAATTACTTCTTTAACAAACACTCTGCCCTCGAGTATTTGTGAAGTAGTATCCAATCCACGGGTTTGTTTGTTCTATTTGATTGTCTGGTTTCCTATCCTTGCAAATAGCCTGACTGTTGTCTTAGTAGTTTAGTTATAGTATGCCTTTGGCAGTACCAGGCATTCCAAAATCTTATAGCAAATAGTAATTTGAAGGGATCCATGGAAATGTCCTAATATCCTCTACCCATGACCTGTATTATATTTCTTGTCTGATCGGCCAGCTGACTACTGTCATAAACCCACTGTATCTCATTTTACAAACCTTCTGGTGTATCTCAATAATTCAAAATTAACATGGTCTATAAAATGTCTGAAGTCCTTTGCGGCAACAAGGATCACATAACTGTGCATTTTAAATTAATGAAATTTTAAACTTGCATATAAGTATATTAAGTTCACATGGGGTTAGAAGCTTATTAATATTAAACATGTTTAACGTTAGGAGTTAAGCATCTGTTCTTTACAAAGTCTTAAAGTCTTCTCCCATATGCAAATATTCAACTAGCGAGTACAGATGGCTGAAAGTTTTTCATCTTTACCCTGACAACAAAATAGTTGTAGAAATTTGTTTAGTTTGTTACAAAGATCCAAAAATCTAGTGCTGAGTTGAATCATTGCTAACTTGTAGGTATGGAAATTTAATGAATTAATAACGTCAAAAGTTAATATTTTGATGTTAAGATATTGACAGTCACCCCCTCATACGCTCTCCTAGAGAAAGAAGAGAGTGGGATCGGAATTTAATAATCAAATCAAGCATTAATCACAACTAGTGAAAATGTCAGAGTAATAGATGTATATATACTCAAGATAAGCGCAGTTACAGAAAAGATGTCTTCACATTTCTATGGTGATAAAGACGTATTTAATTTTGAAGATATTTTTTTGTCCCTAGTGCAAGTCAGTCTAAAATATAGCAATAAAAGAGAGGTGCATACATAAGATTGTTCAACCTATCTTCAGTAATTTCTTGTTTTTGTGAGAAGGATTATTTGCCCTTTAGAGCTATTTTTTATCTCCCTTAACTGTGGAAGAGATTGGATTTCAAAGAAGAGACACGTAACCCTTAGATGGTAACTGCTGAGATTTATCCTTCTTTTAGTAAGGTTTCCTGCTATGCTTCTGTGAAGGAGCCTTCTGACCCACTGTCAGAATGTCCTGTGGACACAATTCATTAAATGCAGGAGAGTGAGAAGAGTTCTAAGCCATGTTTCCATGACATTGTGTAGCAGTTCATTGAAACGTGAGGTGTGACTACAGGGATCAGCACGCACCATTGTGGCCTGTTTGCAGCCAAAAGAAAATTCCTGCCTGTAGACTGGTTGTAAGTCTTCTGTATTTAAATGTGAAAGACAGTGAGAGTAGAGGTTTATTGTGCCCCCTTCATATAGTGGTCTGGTACTGTCTCTGGTTTCCTCAAGTATGTCATCCATATTAGTGTGATTATTTCCTTTAGGAAATCATGATGTGCAGCTGCTGCAATATGATAAGTCACTTTTAGTTCCTATGAACATAAATTGGGCTTTAGTGTTCATATTAAATTTTTATTTTGTACATCAAGAACACAGAAAATTAAATGAATGTGATTATAATGTATATCCTATGTGCCAAAGATAAAAGGAAGCTTTCTTGACAGACAAAACCCCTAACCCCTTAAGGTTTTACATTATGATTAAAATGTTTTTACATCTGATGCTTGCATTGTATTGCAGACTATGTTTTTTTTATATCAAATTAAAACAGGAGGGGTTGTCCTAATTTATATACTTTTCCTTGATTCTGCAAATCATCATCATCATTAATAATAACAACAATAATAATAATAATAATTGCCTTCTCATCCTTTTAGTTAGTTAATTTCTTTGTGTTCTACATTTCAAAATTTTTTGATTTAAGTGCTGATGAGACTTAAACTCATAAATATGCTAATTGAAGATTGCTAAGGGTACTAAAGACTGTTTTGTAACTTCAGTCTTTAGAACTCACATCTTCTGCCACTATAAATTTGACAAAAACATATTATTTTTGCAAAGGAAATCAGATTTTTCATTTTTAATAATATTCAGCAATTTAGTATTTAGAAGTGGATACAACTACAATTTTCAAGTTCAAAGTGTAATAAATTCATAATGATTTATGGTAACTTGAAATAAGTTTTGGTTTTTGCCTTTTTTTTTAAATAGGTTTTCAGAACCAAGGTGTGTTTTCTTAGTAAACAAAAATAATTGGCTGTTCTCTAAAGCACATTATCTTTAAGGTTAATATATGATTTGTAGTTAATGTCTTATTTTCAAAAACTGATGGTGTATTTCAGGGCTATCTGCTTAAAATGAACTTTTCATAAATTCCGTATGCACTTACTGAAGTCTGTCAGGTAACTGTTAGATCCTAAGCATTTCATTCCCATATTACCTTTTATTGTATGTTTGTTTTCAAAACATCTCTGTGGGAATACTTCAAGTACAATTAACTGACTGATTATGATGTACCTACATGTTTTTGCCGTGACCTATATGTTGAAACTGACAACCCGTTGTTCTCAGAAATTAAGCACTTCAAGTGTTATTTCTTCTTTAGTTATATGTGAATAAAGGATGTTTCTCCACCTGGGCTAGTTGTAGGAAGATGATGGAGGTCAGCCCATCTATCTGTCTCACTACCAAAGAAAAAAAAAAGAGAAAAAAGATGTAGTAAGTAACTCAATTCAAAACATTGTCAGGCTATGACCTAACAATCGTGCAGTGTGGAGAGCCTGTGACCTAGTGTTCAACTCTGTTCTCTGGCCTACTTTTTACATAGCCTTGTAGACATATCTTAATGGCCTTTGTGCTATTATTTAGTGCAATGGTAACAATTTCCATTTTGAGGTCAAGAAGAGCTCCGGCTGTGAACTGTACCTCATCTATGACAATACTGCAGGACTCAAAGCAGTGAAGAAACTAAAGGCCTGACAGGCTAGAGCCTCCAACTGCAACAGTCTGGGAGAGTGAAAAGTGATATTTTACAGAAAGAGAGGTTTGCTTGGGACATTCCATGTTTCTATGATTATAGAGACACTGTGCAAAAGAAGATAACTGATATTTTTTGAGACTCCAAGGTGTTCGGCTCCCATACAAAACGTAAATCTCTCTGTGAGGTACTATGTGTGAGGGAGGTTCATTCAGTACCTCTTGAAAGACAGGCTTTTGTCCTTTGATAGCTAGAGGTATGTGTGTACTTAGGAGCTAAGGCTGTGATTCATTTGACAACCCATAAGTGTTTAATGACACTTGGAATGCTGTTCAGCTGACCAAATGTAAAGCTGGGATTTAACTACCTAGACATATATATATGCTTACATTTGTGTTTATTTCTGTGTTTCTGTGGAGCTGGGAAACTTTCAGGGTATAAATCCTCTCTTTGAAGTCCTGAACAGAAGAATTGCTGGTCTGAACGCAAGACTCTTGGCAACCTGGTTGACATATCAGGAAACTTACAGATTAGACAAGGTGGTAAGAAAATGCTTTAGGAAAACCACAGTTATTGGAGCAGAGAAGGGTACACAACGACAGGCAGACCTTGTCTTTGGAGTAAAAGGCAAAACAGATTTTCAAGATGCAGAGGTTTTTAAAATTATTTTTAATAAGAATCACACAACTCAGCCATATCCCAGTAACTGAGGAAAAGAAAAAAATAAACCAGTCTTTGAACAAGCTACTAAAGCAATATAAATGTCACTGTTTGTTGCAAAATAACAAAGTGAAAACTTCCATCATACACTGATTTAACATGATGCTGAAAAACAAGATGTGACGGAGATGGTGACAATCGCCCCACTCCACTGGCGACTTCCCTTGATGTGTAGCAAGAACTGGTTAGGCATCAAGATTCCTAGACATTCAGGAAGATTTATCCCAAATAGGGGATAAACAAACAAGTCTATGGGCTACACACTCGTTCTAGAGGCAGGTCCCCTCCTGCAGTTATTTATCATAAACTTTGATAGTTCACCTCCTGGTCAAATCTGGTGAAACCTTGTCAGCATTAATTGTTTTCCCATCAAAGGCCTCCATTTTCTAAAATCTGATAGCACTTCAACATCTATTAATTTATAAAATCTATAAAATATTTATAGACAACTTGTGCATCGTGTGGACCATCCAGTCTCAGGTAATCCATTCAAATTTGAACCAGACAACAGAGTGGGGTGGGTTTTTTTCTTCAAGAGAAGACTAACATACTTTCAAGATGTGGTCTTTTACTAATGTTTTGCTGTGATAAATTTAATACATTCTGAGTCACACATACATTCTTCCTTTGTGGTTTCCAGATTTTTCAAATTTATATTATTTAACAACTCTACGTAGCTATATACACATATACAAGTATGCATACCCACAAACACCCACATGCATGTATTTATATGCATATGTATATTCATGTGTATATGTTTACATACACACATTTATTTAGATGTATTCATCTCTTTTTCTAAACTGCTTCTTACTAACATTTTCACACATATATAATTATTGTAAAACTAATGGCAGCAATGCAACTTGCTTATTTAAATCCGTTTCCCTTTAGTCTCTAACATGAACGTTATTATCAGCAGTTTCAACCTCTTTTCTGAGAAGTCAGAACTTTGGGTATACAGGTTGCCTTGAAAAGGTCCTGAAATGCTGAATCATACAGAGCTTAAATTGTATGCCTAGAAGTGAAAAAATCATGCAGCAGTCCGAAGAATATAAAAAAGTATGGTTCTACAGTCTCACATTTTGAACTTGAAATGGAAATCACCAAGTTTTTCATTTTGAGGAAGCTCTCCAAAAGGAATATAATTAAAATTTTAAAATAATTTAAATAATGAATTTAAATGTATTTAACATACCGTAGTGGAAGTTATAAAAAGGACTTCTTTGTAATATAAAGGTTACAGTTAGAGATTTAGTAATTTGCAAATATTATTTCTTAAGGTAAACACTTAATTCATATTGTAATATTTATTAAAGATTGGGGTATATGATGTCTCCTTGGAAAACTAATAAAATTTTTTTGCAAATATGAGTAAGTAATTAGGCATTGTCAATAGTTTACTTCTTACGGTGACTCAAAATGACATTGCAAGATTTCTAAACCAAATACTTCAAGGTACAGTAAAGTATACGCACTTTGTTAGTAAAGTATTGTCTAAAAACCTATTCTGTTTTAGTGAGACATATGGAAATGCAAATAATACATTGTATCTGGAAAAAAAATCTATTAGTACCTCATTGTCAACAAAAAACTGCACTTAAATACTTTCTATTGCCAAAGAAAGAAAATACCTCTACACAACCAGATATTAGATCACAGTATTTGAATACGTGTCTTGAGAACACAAAAAAGTGGTCCCTGAGCTGCTACAACAACATTCCTTTGCTCCAGAAGTACATCACTTTATCTGTTACGAACTTTTTTAAACCTCAGTGCAGATCTTGTAATAGGCAACATTTAGTGTTATATGCTATAGTTACCATCAATTTCCTCCTATTTCAGGACAAATAATTCCATGAATGAGTGCACATTTAAAGGTCATAAGCAAAAGCTGAATAACTTTTTTCATCCTTATTGCAGCTCTCAGCTGAACCAGCTTAGTGTATTTTAACCAACACTCTGGATGAATAAAAAGTTACTATATAACTAAAGAAGAGAGCAACACTAATTACTACTCAAGTAATTTTACATCCAGCAATTAATTCTTACTTCTGACTAATGAAGGGTGAAAAAGTATTGGAGATGAAAATAAAGAATTAGTGATTTTGTGGGCTTTGGTATATATAGACTCAGGGGAAAAATTCAGATACAGTAACAGTCTAAGAATATTTTAATTTTGTTTTTAAAGTAGAAGCTATTTAAACTGATGGGACTCAAAATCTCATTCATTTTCTTAATTGAGCTTCATTATCAGACTGTAGATATGATACTAAGGATCTTGAAAACGAAGCATAAAAACTCCCTAAATGAAAAGTGGTTCCTAGAACTTGTCCTTAAAAGTAAATACTCCCCTCAAAGCAAAAAACAGTCCAGAGTGAAAACTTAACAATTTTCTAGAGTATTTGTAATATTTTACATTTTCCAAATAAGGGTTATTCTGCTGTGTCTAGGGTAACACAACAAAATCACATGAAAAACAAATTGATTCCAACAGAGCATAGGTCTGCAAAATGAGACCTGCGTGAGGTAAGTCATGGTAAACTCAGTTTCTGTTGTGTACTGAAAGGGAAACACTTGTGTATACCCATCAGAAAGATGGATGATTGGGTGAAATAGGAAGAGACAGAAAAAATTACTTCTATCTCTCTCTATTCAAGGAGACCTGTAGTACAAGACATTTTAGATTATGCTTCTATTACATAAAATATGCATCCTGAAAAAAAAGATATCTTAAACTTCTTTTTTAAAAGACTGTACCATGATTGGTCTGAAATAAATTCTCTCAGTGTGTTTTAGCTCTTTTTTTTTTTAACAAAGATGATACACAAAATTATTCTCTCTTGATACTTTGCTGATCATTTACCTGAACTTCCTGGTGTAAAACTGCTGTCTGGACCAATTTTAAAGTTCTTGTGCTTAGTATTTCTGTTATCATCCATTTTCTGAGACACACTAATCTTTAAGCATACCCTTTCAAAGCTACACAAGTGTCTTCTCCTCTGCCTTCCTTCTATCCTTCTCACTACATCCCACATAGCTAGGTGATCTCAGCTATGGTCTGGTTGGCAAATACAGTTAATTCTTAATTCTGATTATGGAAATTCAATGAAAAAAAGTCTCTGAAAGAAAAAAAATTACCTCCATCCTTACATTCTGCTATTTAGCAGTAGAAAACAAGTTGATTGCAAGGAATGGTAAAACGCATTTTCATGAGATACTCTGAAATCTAAATAGATGAATATAAACCTCCCAAAATTTATGAAAATACTAACAGTTTAACCGTATGAAATCAGAAAAGATTGAAGAACAGTAGGACTCTGGAAGTTAGAGTTTCCTCTACTCTATGTATACAGCAGGAAAAAAATTGCTCCTTCCACTTATAGATAATCATGATTGAGAACAGGAAAAATCAGAATACTTAAACTGTAATTTAAGCAAACAATTATCCTTAATACCTCTCATCTTATGAAAATGAACCAAAAATTCTTTTTAATTAGGTCTTACTAGATAAAGCTGAATTAAACATTTGTCTTTATTTTTGTCCTTGTACTCTTAATAGATTTAGTTTCCTAAACTGAATGAGACATTTTGCTTAGTGCCCTTAGATTTGCCTCATTTTGATGGAATTGCTTACAGCAGTATAAAATATTAGAAATTAGATGGAGTGAGTTTCCCTAATTTCACAAACTGTTGAAAATTTATAAAGTTCTTCTCAGAGACAAAGGATTTGAAAAAGAAGATATAAATGAAAATTAATTTGAATTTGTAACAGCTTAAAATGATCATTCTGGTTGTTCAGTAAACTATTGGACAGCAATTGGGAGTGATGGTTAAGTAATCCTCAAAATATAGTTCTCTGTAGTATGAAAATTGTATTAAACTGAAGGAATTAAATCCTATTAGTCACAACACTTCTGAGAAATAGCTGCTTGATTTGCTTTGAGCTTGATTTCATTTAGAAAACATATTGGTAGACATATGTACATGCATGTATGCTTATTTATTTTCTTGTGTACAAGGGAAACATCTAGAAAAGAGTGCACATTTTTTGAAGTCTTTTAGAAAACAATATTCTTGACAGGGACAGATCTACTTCAACGATAAAATTAATTTGCCACATATGATAAGACATCTGGTATGGGGTTATTTTTTACTGGTTACAATGCTTGATGCCAAGGACAAGAAAATTTGAAGCAAATAACTTTGCAATTTAGCTAAACTCCTAAGTTTAAAGTATGAAGTATGAATCCAGAACTCTAGGAAATGAAACGTCTTTATTTTCTGATTTTGATGAAAACTATCTGAACTGCAAAGGCATCAAATACTCTTAGACTATATATCAGTTATAAATCACCATTATCACCTTTTTCCTTACATAATCACAAGGTAAGCATTCTCTTTTCTTAATAATAGCCAGGATTTCAGTAATCAGTTCTTCCAGATGTTAGTTCCTGTCGTGGTCGAGACGGATAAAGATCAAACGTAAACACCACTTTATTAAAACGATGGCTGCCTTTTATATGCTCTACATAGTATAAACAGGCATGTGATTGGCTGTGCCAACTTCCTCCCCCATGTTCTCCCTGTTCCTCAAGCCTGCACCCTTACAATCCTCCTTTTCTTCTTTCTCATGGCCTTCTTCTCACGGGAATATGATATCACCAAGTTCAAAGCTAACCATCTCCTTTCCAGGATCCATGGTCCGCTGTGAGCCCCCACAAGTTCCTCTAAAGGGAAGGGGAGGCAAGAGAAGGTGAGCAACACATATCTTGAGGCATTACCCACTTTGATAAAAAGTCAGGTTCGTGCAGAGTATGGTGATAATCTGCATGGACTGAAGATGCAGTCTGTGCTTAGTGTAAGTGGGAAATAAAATTTTCACTGGTGTTACAATGTTATGGTGGGCATGGGGTCCCCTAGCCCTAAGGAAAGAGCTACCTGGAATGCAACCTGCCACATGCAAATCCTTGACATATCAGCAAAGCTACAACTCTAGCTGAAGAAAGGAAGGACATTGTTTAGCCTGAAAGAATTTTGCATGAACCTGTCCAAATCTTTTCTTTAACAGAGCTCTCTGTATCATTCTGTTCCTTGCAGAAACTACTTTCCCTGAGCAGACACACAGCAACAACTGGGAAAGAAGCCAGGGTATAATGTTCCTGCAGTGTTCTTGAGCTAGAGGGAATAGGGAATTTTATGAAGTAAGTATACCTGTAGATGCACTGAGATGAAAAGTTTAAGTCCTGATAGACTTTTTTCTTTTTTTGTAAGCAATTCTTAACAACGTTCTAGCTTTGACTCTTACTGGTATACTTTACCTGCAAAGTGAAACCAGTGAAATCAACAAAACAATTTCTTCTAAGATTTTTGGTGGAAAAGTGTTGAAAATAGTGGTAGAGTGGCTTTTTCTTCATTGACATATCTGCATATGCAGCCTTTCTTCTTCAGAACGTGTGATGTGTCGTTTCATAAATCAAAAGAATGTCTTTGGTATTGAGGAGCCACTAGTAAATTCCATTTTGTGTTATGTATTTTTAATGCATAATTAATTGCAGAACAACCTGCCAAGAACAACCTGTCCTATGTAGAATAATACAAGTTACAGTTGCCATGGTAAAGCAAAATGGGTTGATTTTGAACTGTGCATGCTGGCATGGGAGTAGAGGTAAAAAGACTAATTATGTTTTAATGCAGCTACTACTATGAAACTTCACCTATCTACACTGTAGATGTCAGCTTATTCAAGAACAGCTGTAAGGTCTCTAACATACTGCAGCATTCTGCCATCCAGAAGTAGTCTTATGCATCTAAATCCGTCTAACTTTCATGTATAATAGAGATATTTTACCAAAATTTCTCTCTAAATCATTTATGTTGTTATTCAGTTCCAATCTTTGCAATAAAAATCCAGAAAACATGTATAGTTTATTTACCATTACAAGCCACACAGGTCCACTATAATTCAAGTCTTCAAGCATGAAACAATTATTTGCCATAATTTATAAGGCTGAGTCTTATGAAAATAGGAATAAAATTTTTATATTAACGAAAATTTGATAATTAAATATATATCTTAAGAAGAGATTAAACAGTGGATGAGGGGACTTCAGCCTCCCTTTGCTCGTTTAATGTCAACTCCACTCTACTTTTCCATCCTTAGAAACTACTGAAGGATATATATGAGTAGCTGTTTTTTTGGAAATTTCGCCTAAGTACATGTGACATTTTAGGCCTTGCTTAGAGCTACAGAAGCTACTAAACATATTCCTAAAATTTATCATTAGAAAATAAGCAGCTCCTCTAGAAATGTGCAATAATCAATCCCCAGTGCCCCAGGCACATTTTTCTTGAGAGTACATGCATGTTCTTTACTGAGATTTATTAACTCTTATGGGGTAGCAGTTTCTAGGTTCCCTGTAGTTCAGCATCTTTTAGTTTCATTAAGCCCCTGTAGTATGGAATTGTCTCAGTAATATAGAAAAGACTTATTATTCAGTGGTTAAGGGCAGAAATCTTGCTACAAAGTTGAAACAACAGGTCAGGCTTGTTGTTGTGTAAATGAAATCAACACCAACAAAGAAAATATAAACCGGAACATTAGTCTGTTTTCCCCTCTGCCTACATTTCTAGTGTTACTTATCTTCTATTCATGTGTACTTCATTTCTTCATACAGTTTACATGTGATGAATGCTTCCCCTCAGTACACACTGAACACTACTGATTTTTAAACCAGTCTTGGCATGAAGGACTGGTGACACAGCCTTTGGGATCTGGATCTCTTCCCCTCTTCTGTCAGAAGCATACAAGAGCTTGGAGGTCTGATAGCCTCATTTTCTAGACTGTAATCCTATAGGAACATCTCTAGTCTTAGTGCAATTACCTCTCTCTCATTTCTTTCCAATTGGTTTTCTGTCTTGTTAACTAGAAGCAATACAGATGACTTTGTCAAAGCCTGAGTTTCTTAGAGAAATCTGGGCTCTTGTCCATGCTATTTAACCTCCTTTTTACCAACTCCATTTCCAGGCAGAACATTGAGGACAATCCACGGGCCATGTAGATCTACCAATACCAAAGAAGAAAAATAAAACAAAATAGCTGTTATTTATCTCTTAAACATGTTCATGACACTTTTTACATTATTAACTTTCTAATGTCCCTGCTCATGGCAGGTGGGTTAGATCTAGATGATCCTTACGGTCCATTCCAGCCCAGACAATCCTATGATCCTATAATTATGAAGGCAGGTGACATTTTCTGATGAAGCAGTTCTCCCAACCTGCTTCTCCGCAAGGAAGTACTATTTTAAAGGTCCTGATATAACAGTGCAACAATGTAGAACTGCAAGCCCCTGGAACACTCCTTTTTTGAGAGGAATTTATTTACTTGTTTGTCTGTCTGTCTGTCTGTCTATCTATCTATCTATCTATCTACTTACCTATTTATTTATTTATTTTATAGCTTAGGTTTTAGCATGAGCTATATAGAGCTCTATCTACACCTCTCTTGTTGTTTGCATTCCTAATTGCTAGCACAACACAGTAGGTAATCCACTCTGAAGTCTACTAATAGCCTTATGGTAATAAAGGAGTAAGCTTAGGAAAGTGCTGCTTACAACACCCTTTTAGGTACATTTGCTCTTTCTGCTTTATGATGGTGGAAATGGTAACATCTGCTGGTAGATTTTTTCTGTATACTTTCTCCAATAGATAGATACACATAACACCTTAGGAAACTGGAGAATAAATTATTTAATTTCCCTTAGAATTCAGCTATCTAGTCCATTTGTGCACCAGAAATTTGTTCTCTTGATGGTGAGCTATTTTTATTAAAATAAGTATCGAAGATGGCATTGATAATACTGGAATGTCTTTGTAGAAGGCATAAACTGGTCCAAACTTATATCGATGGTATTAATATTTTAACTTTACATATTCATGAATTTTCTTTAATTTTCTACTCTAAGTACCAGTTTTTTGAACTTTAAAATGTCAAGACCACTCATTAAATTGAATTATCTAATAACATTTACCACAAGGTCAAAGTTGTAAGCTGGTTTTGTGTTCCTTATCTTGCACATCTAAAGAATTTTTTTTGGAGAAAAAAAACCTTTATAATATTGCTTATAAGAAATTTATAACAAATACTTTCTTAAAGTAGTCTAAACTAATATTCAAAAATAGCTTAAAAAAGAAAAGAGAGAGGGAATTAACAGGAAAGGAGCAAAAACAAATGAAGAAAAGTGTGTTATTTCACTCCAGATCCACAATGTGCCTACAACTAAAATACTGTAGTCAGTAATTATTCCCCTGTTCTCAAACAGGATTTAATAGACAGAGAAGGCAGAAGAAGTCACTGACAGGGGCAAGAATGATACAGAATTATTTCCATTCAAGGACTAGTTAATAGATTAAGTCTCTTCAGCTCAGAAAAAAAGACAGCTGACTTGAAAGATGATAAAACATTTTAAATTGTGAGTGTTCTGGAAAGGCTGGTTGAGGAAGGTTTGTTTATTTTTTTTAGCAGAGAAATATCAGTGAGACTCCGTGTACTGTGTTAGAACAAATAAAAGGAGTTATTTCTTTACACAGCAGTGCTCAGATATCTGCTTTCCATAGGGAACAAGATCAGCTTTCCATAAGATTGATTTAAAAATTTTACATGGGTTCAAAAGTTTATTGAATGAAATCACATAGAAAAATACAATATTTGGCTTCTGCTGTTTCTGAGCCACAGAAAAGTGTCCTAAGTCTGGCAGAGGGCACAGGTATGGAAATCATTGGAAACCTACCTTAATCTTATACTTCCATTCAGGTGTCACTCTTAATACATGTCAGAAATGGGACCTGGAAGTAGGTCTTTTAGTCTGATTTGTCAAAAAAAAAAAAAAGATAATTATATTCATAGGCTACGTGTAAGCAGAGATAGATCTTTCTAATATTTGTTTGCTAAAACCATGTTTAAAAGATGAGGTCACAATATATAACATTTTTCTTCTTCCCCGACTAAAAACTCTATAGGAACATTAAACTTATTTACTTTAACATATTGGGTGTTACTTTTTACTGTCTTGGGTTTTTAAACATCTGTTGTAAGACATACTTGCTTTGCCCTATTCTTTCGTCTTTATAATTCCTATGGATTTATCAATGACACATAAACTGCACGGTAATATTATATTAAAAAATTAAATGTTCCTCTCTGTCATTTTTTCAATGAAATTGTATTATCTTGTTCCCTGGAGATGAGCAAAAATAGATAACTGAACATCTGTTTTCCTAGGAAAATCTGATTTGTTCTGTTTTCTTCACATTTATTGTTTTGTCAGTAGTAGTTCAGTAACCTGACGGTCGGAGAGAAAATTTGAAAATAGTCTCTGTCTGAAAACAAATAGATTGCCATGGGTCAATACAGTAATAAGTCCTGATCCAGAGAAAAAAAAGAAAAAAGAGGAATAACCAAAATCAGAAACAAAACTCCACATGGATTCATGTTTACCTTTGCTTATATACATAGTGCTCACACAAGAGAGAGAAACCAGGATTTAAATCTTTACAGAATGAGAATTATTGTGCATCCTACTCCATAAATACTTTAAAAATGTCTAAAAATAATTAAAAATATTAAAAATACAGAAAATAAATACAGTCCAATCCATATATATATATGAATATGTCTATATATAAAAAAGAAACGAATGAGACAAAGAAAAAGGAAAACAAATATAGCACAGTTTAAAACTTCATGGTACAAAATCATTTCATTTCCAGTACATACTCCTGCTTGTCTCAATGCACACATGTAAATTCTAAAAAGAAGCAAAATATTTGGTAAAAAGGTCAGATAGAAATAGGAATAACTGAGAGTATCTCTTCAGGCTGTTGTGTAACAAACTGCACCATTGAATCTATGTGAACCTGCCAGTACATATTTGAATCTTTTCAGTGAGTGTATAGTTACGTGGTTGAGTCACAAACAGTCACTGTGAATTAGTAAAACTGTGAGACTGTGGCTGGATGCTGTGTGACGCATTGCCATGACCCCTCAGCCTAACATCCTAGCCAATGCTTTACTCTCCCATAAATAGTAAAAATATCATCCTTGTTGCTATGCAGGGATATTTCTGCAGCTTTTCTATTCCCAAGGTAAGTATCATTCGCATCAGAAAGCTTTTGTTGGAGATAGGCTCCTTCACCTTTCGTGAGGACAACATGTCTTTTGTTTTCTGTATGATCAGTTAGAGTTAGCACTTTGATTGGTCATGGTCATCCAAAGAGGACTACCCATATATCCTTGCAAAGAGAATAGGGGGGGAAAATCTTTCTCTGGCAAAGCCCAGTGATATAGCAGGTGTAGGATGGACTCACACCCTGGATCAGACCTGTCAACCTGTTGGTAAAGCAAGCGACACTAATGATGCACCCAGAAATTAAGACTGAAAAAACCCGAAATAAATAAACAAAGAAGCCTAACAGAGGGATTTCTTACCTGGGTCAGCAGCTTTCTGCTTTTCGTCTTGGTACTGGGAAATCTTGATCCTCCTTAGTCAGCAAATGTATGTAATAGTCATTACTTGGTGCAAATACACATATATTTAAACCGCTATCAGTATTAAATAATTTTCTGTAGAAAATAACTACTTACTGGGTCTAAGCATTTTGCAAAAAGCTATAGTTGTAATGACGATATTCTTCTGTTCTGTGACATGAAAATTTTTTTAAAACCTAGAAGCTGATAAAAGTATCCTTCATGTTGTCTGTAATTAATGCAGTTACATCACCTCATTGATTTTTTTCTGTCTTTATTAGAGGCAAACTGATAATGTCTTCAATGCAAAAAAAAAAAAAAATTAATTAAAATTTATGGATGAAATATGCTTAGGTGTCTAAAATGACCCTAATTGTCCCTGCTTAGGCAACTGACTATTTTTAATAATCTGTAGCATCTCACTGCACAGGTAACGTAGCTCTGAACACATGCGTGTTTGGTTGTTTCCTTTTATTCAGTGTGAATTCTTGAAGTGTGCTCTCTAATGCAACCACTTGCCAAAGCCATCTCTAAGAATACAGAGGACATCTCGAAGACTGCTACTTTCTGTTACACTTTCCAAGTTTCCTATTCTATGTTCTTCCAACATGGAATTATATTGATAGAATAGAGTGGAGAAAAAAAAGGAAGAAAATGAATGGAGAAATATAGCTTAGGATCTGAAAACTTAACAGAGATACAAGTTCATTCAGCTTCAGCTTTGCCCCTCATTCCAACTGCAATATTTTGTTTGTGTTTTCTTTTTTTCTGAAGTATCAAACTACTTGTGACTAAATACTAAGAAAACCCATGGAAGGTAATGTATCTAAATCTATCTGACAATATGCAGTAGGATGCTAGCTGCTGAATCCTTTTATTAAAGTGTTTACTTGATTTCACTAGGAGTTATCCAAATGCATACCAGAGAGAGTATATAACAAAACAAAATACTTCAATTTAGACTTTTAAGACCTCTCTCTGTGGTTATTAGACCCATATTAGATATCATGTTCTCATCAGGAAATTCTAGATTTGAAATATTCTAACCTTTTGGCAGACATAAATAGCACAATAGAACACTTTTTGTACTCATCAGTTTCCTAAAGCGTGTTCCCGGCTTCTGTGTGAAAGCACTCATTCCACTGCAAATTTTTCTTCTGGATATTTTTATCTTTTTAAATTTTTTTTTTTTTTCAACCCAGAACAAAAAATCAATCCATCAATGAATCTGCCTGTTTAAATCACAAATGTTAACAGAGTTGGAAAAAGAGTGGTGAATGAAATGCACTAAAACCAGAACTGACAGGGAAAGAGCAGAAAAGATGTGAGCCTTTATAAAAGCACCCTTACAAAGATTTTTGTTTCCTTGATGTGTTCTAATCGGTCCTTGATTGACTCTCATATTTTAAATTCAGTATCTTTGTCTGCTAGACAGTTCTATGTGTTTACTATTCTACAGGTGAAGTACTTTTTAACGTCTACTCTGTGTTGTTTTTCTTTCATTTCCACTTATGCTCACTGAGCTTGTCATCTGAAATCATCCAGAAATAGAGGGGTTTGCTGTTATTAACCACTCCATTTAACAACGTGAGCATTTTAGTATAGTCTTATTCTTTTCAAGTCATTTTTTCTGTTTTTGATGTGAACAGGAAATGACTTTTGAAATCTCTGTTATTACCATTTTCAACAGGGCAATGTTGTGGAATTGTTATCTCATCTACAGAAACATCACACTATAGCTTCTCATGAAATACATGAAAGTAGAAAAGTGCTGTGATGACAAATCACTCTGGTTAACCAGAGGTATAATTAACATACTTTCAGATACTAAAGCACCCATCATTAACAGGAAATCAATAAAATAAAGAGGGTTTTTTTGATTAGCTGGAGTTGTTTTCCTCTTACTGTTATTATTTTAATTATTGATTCAACTAAGAATAGATTTCAATCTTTAACATAAATAACTACAAAGACAAAAGTTTTTCTTCAAAGACTGAGAAGGTTTAAAATCTAAATGATTTTAACACATTTTAACACACATTTTTTTTTCTGTTTATAGTTAGAAAGCACCAAATAATATTTGGGTGTCAAGGACAAAAAGATGACACAAGCAGACTTCTGCTTATAAATGTTAGGTGAAAGAAAGGCAAAGCCACAGGAGATATGAAGAAAAAAATGAAGGGTAAGTGAAGCTCAAATGCTCCAGTTGTTCTTAACTTGAAGAACAATAACCATGAAATGAAGAGACAAACTGAGGAGAATCTGGAATAGGAATGAAATGACTAGCAATGTCAACAAAGTGAGATTAAAAGGGTACATAGTAACTCATGTGAAATGGAACACTTGATGATTAAATAGGAAAGTTTGTAATTCTGTTAAGAGAGGAGGGAAAAAAACAATTTTTCTGAAATTTAGTCAATTGTATTTTATTTTAAGTTATGCTCCTATGTGTGGCCAGCATGATGGTAGGGTATAGCTTAACATAAGTGTTAAAAGCAAACCACATGGATATAATGATGACCAAAACTGCTGAGAAAATTTTGTCATTCTGGACACACTATACTCCATGCTGTATGAAGTATATCTGCACATTTTGCAAGATTACTATAATAATGTTCTGTATGCAATAACGTTAAAAGCCACTAGAACTAGGAACACAGGTGCAATTCCTGTATTCTGGTTTTAATCATGATGACTGTCAAATTAAAATGCAAATTAGGACTAATTTACAAAAAATTATCTAAGGACTTTCAAAAGATGAAAGAAATCCAACCAGAAATCTACTAGTGATGCCTCTTAACAACTTATTGAAAAGAAAGGGGAGGGAAAAGAGGAAAGGTTGTTTAATAAAACTCGCTGGCAATGTAATTTCTATTTTGAGTAATTCATCTGATATTTAAGCAGTAAAGAGTGTTTCAATGGGCAGAGTTTAAGGCATTTTACAATGAGTCTTCAAAGGATTTTCTCTAGGGGGGGAACCGAATTTTAGTGATTCAAACTCTCATGCTGTAATTTATGCTGGCTTCTGGATTTCATGCTTAATGGTTACTGACTGAAAAGCATGATTTGATAAGCAGCACCGAAATGTTCAACAGGAAAATTTTGAAACTAATTATTTCACTCATTAGAATTTTTACTTTTTCCAGCAATAAAAATTTGAATAGGTAGTTTTACTTTGCATCATCTAATTGGATTATTATTTAGTTCATATTCATGCTGAATATTAAACAAAGATCTAATACGTATATTCAATAACAATTTAAAAATTATTTTCCAAAATCAGTAACAGCCTCATCTTATTCCATATGTATTTATTGATTCTTTCATCTTTGTTTATTTTGTCAGTCCCTAGAAAGATTTTGAGACTGTATACAAACAAAAAGGTTTGTTTGTTTAGGTTTATTTAAGTTTGCCGCGTTCCTCTGAAGCACTGGTATAACTATAGTGTTTATAAGCAGGTGAGTGCTGGCACGTGTAAAAGCAGATGAAGCAAACAGAGAAAAAATGTGGAGATATCTTAAATCAGTTTTACCAACAGAAAAAATATTGCTTCTGGAATCATAACCCGGCTTTGTGGAAATACATCATCACCCTGGGTGCTCAGTTATATGTTGGAGTAATCCAAATGGATTGCAATTACACTACATCTGGAGTAATTCCTGCTCAGCATGAACAAAACTGGAAGCATCAAGCAACAGCTGTTCTACATTGTAGATTTTCCTTATATTATTGTATTTTTAGGACATTATAAATGAACAACTTTTACACAGTTGTACTACACATATTAGGACTACTACTATTATTACCCTAAACAAAACTTAGTAAGTTGTTGTAACTAAAAGTAAATAATATTCACTTAATTAAGCACTAACAATATTCCAGTATTTTAATTTTTAAGCTTTTCGCATGATTATTTCCCTGGAAAGCTCAGGTTCTTTTATGCTGAAGGCTCTCTCTACATGTATACAGCATTCACTGAGCCACTGACTTAAACATTTGGAAATTTAACCTTTTATCATCATTGAAGAGAAGAATTCTTAAGCCGCTCAGGCATAAAGTGAGACTGGTCTAAGGCAAAGGTAATGACATAAGAATTTGGTTCTTAACTTTATATGATTAAAAACCAGGTTTCCTTTAAACTCCATGCTATACAGAGAATGCTCAAAGTTTAGTATTTATGCAAACTATACAGTGTAAGAAATTCTTATTTTTTTTTTTACTGAAGTAGTCACACAGTAATTAACAGGACATTTGCATATATGACAGATTAGTTGTTTATCATACAAGCTGAACTAGTTTTCTCTAGATGGTGCCATGAACGATAGCTGTAACATTTCTTATGTGACAGCACTGTAGCAAGGACCGAACAAAAAATTTATAAAGTCTTGCTGGAATCACTTGTTTGAGCGAATTAGTATAACAGCAATTTAATTTCTTTGGCCAGCAACAAGA
This sequence comes from Neomorphus geoffroyi, assembly GCA_033558235.1. Taxonomy (NCBI): domain Eukaryota; kingdom Metazoa; phylum Chordata; class Aves; order Cuculiformes; family Neomorphidae; genus Neomorphus; species Neomorphus geoffroyi. Next base: position 26,075,855 of record JAUMJM010000005.1, read on the forward strand.
TATTGAACTACTTGTAATGTATTGTTTAAAAATTGCTGATCTTTATGACATAAGATATGACTGGTTTATATTGGCATATTTTGAGGGAGGGCGGACAGCTCTCAGACAAAAGCCTCAGAAGCTTTCTTATCATTTGTAATAGAGTATTAGTTGAACACTCATCATATTCTATACCAAAGGAAAAAAAAAAAAAGGATAATAGAAGTGGAGAACTGCATTTTAATGCACTTTGGAACAAACGAATTGGAAACAGTTGTGCCATGAAGAAGCTAAAGTTACACAATCCAAATCAGTTTGGATTCAGGCACTGAGGGAGGTCATATCTCACTTAATCTCAGACTTCTGTACTGTAGATGTCTGCACATGAGGCAGTCAATCCTTTTTGTAGTTCACGGTGGATGCAGGCACTTTTTACATTCAATATGTCTTATGTATTTGAGGTATTTACCTTATTGAAATATGATTAATCCTGTCCATTGATTACAAAAAGAGTCTACATGTATGTAAGAGCTTGTATAGAAAGACAAGTCTGATTTTTTAGATTTCTATTTTTTTAGAACTAGAGATTTTTCTAAGCTGACTTCCATGTAAGTGTTAGGTTGTTCCCCAAGCCCAGAAGAACTCCCTGCTCCTCTATTAGCCTATACAAAGCCTAGTTCTGCTGAAGTCCTCGGCTCTAATCCGCATATAATACATGACAGCGGGAATAAAATGGGTGAAGCATTTATACTGAGTGGAAAAACAAAAGTTGTGTGAAGACCATCAGAAACCTTTTTAAAAAAAACTTTGGACTGAAATAAAATGTAAATATTAGATATAACTTGGAGCATCAGGAGAACCACCATAAAACCGAAATGCAGCTAGAGCCAGCTGATGTGTACTGCAGGTTCACTTCCAGTTCACCGCAGAGAGTATTAATCTTAGCAATGTGGGCATAAGCAAGACCTTGATTTTTCATCTATAGAAAATTAATTACTTTAGGGGTCTTTTTTATCAGATAGCAGAGACCACCACACAGGCATTTTCCAGGATGCAGACTACATAACTCTGGCCGATTTTTCCCTATTCATGAAAGAGAAAATCCAAAAATTCCATGAGTGAATGAACCTGAAGCATGACAGAATCCAGTATTCAGCATGCAAACCTTGCCTTCACTTGAGAGAAAAAAAGGAGGGGGGAAGGGGTTGGGAATGACACTACACATAGGTCTTTATATATAGGATGAAAAAATAAAAGACAATAATTGGAAGAATCATAAAATCATAGAATCATCTGGTTGGAAAAGACCTTTGAGATCATCAAGTCCAGCCGTGCCTGACCCCTTACTAAACCATGTCCCTAAGGAACTCCTTTACCCATCTTTTAAACACCTGCAGGCCACCTCCCTGGGCAGCCTGTTCCAATCCCTGACCACCCTTTCAGTGAAGAGATTTTTCCTAATGTCCAGTCTAAACCTCCTCTGGCACCATTTGCAGCCATTTCCTCTCATCCTATCTTCTGTCACTCGTGAGAAGAGACCAGCACCCACCCCGTCACAACCTCCTTTCAGGGAGTTGTAGAGAGTGATGAGGTCTCCCCTCAGCCTCCTCTTCTCCAAGCTGAACAACCCCAGTTCACACATAGTATCACACAGTATCACAGGGCTGGATCATCTTTAAGATCATCGAGTCCAGCCTATGACCCAACACCAACATCTACTCATCATCTCAACCACTCATCTCCCTTTAAACCCCTCCAGGGACGGTGACTCCACCACCTCCCCCGGCAGGGCATTCCAATGGCCAATCACCCTTTCACTGAAGAATCTTTTCCTAAAAAATTTTTTTCTCTCAGCCGCTTCTCAAAACACTTGTTCTCCAGCCCCCTCACCAGCCTCGTTGCCCTTCTCTGCACACGCTCCAGCCCCTCAATGTCCTTCCTGTAGTGAGGGACCCAAAACTGAACCCAGCACTCGAGGTGTGGTCTCACCAGTGCTGAGCACAGGGACACAATCACCTCCCTGCTCCTGCTGGCCACGCTGTGTCTGACACAGGCCAAGAAATAAAATTTATTCTAGGTTGCATAGTAGTTGAACAGCATGGAAACCGTAACAGTGCAAAAAATATGGACACAAGATGACAGTTACTTAGAAGGTTTCTTAATGGATAGTGGATACAATCTCACAGTACAATTATAGGACCATAGAGTCATAGAATATTTTGAGTTGAAAGAAATCCTTAAAGACCATCTAGTCTTGCAGGCACATCTGCAACTACATCGGATTGTTCAGAGCCCTATCCAAGCTGACCCTGACTATTTTGAGGAAAGGGACACCTATTGCTTCTGTGGGAAACCTGTTCCAGTGTTTCACCACCCTCATTTCAAAAAATTCCTTCATTTTATCTAGTCTAAATGTACTCTCTTCAAGTTTAAAACTATCACCCTTTCCTATTACAGCAGGCCCTGCTAAAAGTCTCCAACTTTGTTTTAAGTCCCCTTTAAGTATTGGAAAGTGGCAATAATTTCTCCCTGGACCCTTCTCTTTCCCAGGCTGAACAACCCCAACTGTTTCAGCCTTTTTTCACAGGACAGATGCTTCATCTCTCTGACTATTTTTGTGGTCCTCCTGTGGACCTGCTTCAACAAATGCATGACTTTCTTGTGCTAATGGTTCAAGAGCTGGATACTGGACTGCAGGTAGGGTCTCACCAGAGGGAACGGAGGGGGAGAATCATCGCCCTCAACCTGCTGACCATGCTTTTCATGCGGCCTTGGATACAATTGGCCTTCTAAGCTATGAGCACACACTGCTGGCTCATGTCCAGCTTTTCATCTACCAATACACCCAAATCCTTCTCCAAAGGGCTGCCTTCATGCTGCAGCTTATATTGATACCAAGCATTGCCCTGACCCAGATGCAGGACCTTGCTTTGGCCTTGTTGAACCTCATGAAGTTCACGTGGACCCACTCCTCCAGCTTGTCAAGGTCTTTCTTCATGGCATCTCATCCATCAGGAGCATCAACCACACTACTCTTGGTGTCATCTGCAAATTTACTGATTGTGCACTTAATCCCAATGTCCATGTCATTGATAAGGGTGCTAAACAAGTACGATACAGACCCCTTTGCACCAATCTCCATTGGGACATGCCAAATATGCTGAAGGTTGCCATCTCCCAGGCAGATTCTTCTGTCCCAGTCTGGTGGAATGAAGGCTACTTCCAGCTACCCATTCTCTTCATGCAGGTGGTAGAAAGACAGTTTATTTTCACGCACAAGTCATTGTCTTTGGATATCCCAAGGAATGGCCAACTCAGTGTCCCTAGTTCGCTGGGCAAGTCACGGGGTTTCCTCCACCTGTTACTGTCTCTCTTACCTCTGACAGATCTTTGTTTAATGTAATCAAGGTTTTATCATGTAAGGAGACAAAAGCTATGAAATGTTTATTCAATATGTTAGACACAATTGTGCAAACCAGAGTGGGAACAAAATCAGTGAGGTTGATAATAAATGGTTAACAAGACATACATAAGAAGATTAGAGTGCTGATAGCCGTGACTTTTGCTGTTGCAGTGGTAGAGAGAAGAAGGAAGATGACCGGTAGGAGGAAAAGGTTGAGGAGATAAAAGGACATATACAAAATGAAAATATACTAAAAATTGAATGTCCGTAATAATGTGTGGTGGAGGCACTTTGAGTAATAGAACATAATAAGCCATTTATATTCTAAAAGATACTAAGGATCAAATCAAACATTTATACAATTAAAAGATTTTCCTGTATATTGTAGGGCTGAATTATCCTAATGACCACAATGTTTATTCTTTTAGGAGAGTTTCCTTCTCCTTAGAGCAGAAGGTAAAGAGGGGCTAAATAATTTAATGTTTGAGTGAAACATTTCATGAGTAGGCATGTTTTCTGATTAACGAGGAGGAAAGGAGACAGTAACACAATTTTTTTGTTATGTAAATATATAATATTTCATAACCCTTACATATGACAAATTTTACAGATATTCATCTCAAAGCCAAAGGACATAAATTGAGGTTTTACATTAATTGTGTATTATATGATATTAAAACAATTTTTACAGTACTGGAATGTTTTCTTTTATTTTCTCCCCTCATATGAGGAACTTTTTCACTCAGAGATACTTTGATTATTTTGGTGATGATAACAGTAAAAATAAAATGAAATAGATGTTTTTAGACTCTTATAATACACTGAAATAGGAGCGGTTCCTGGGGTTATAACAACTTGTATTATTATCTTTGATTAGGTTGTTTTTTATTGTCTTGCTTTCTTTCAGTTCTGTCATGCAAAAGCTTACTTTTAAATGAAGCATAAAGAATTATGATAGCATATTAAGAATCCATGTAACCATGCTAGGTTTTATGACCTTTACCGAGGGAATTGCAGCAGAATTAATGTACAGTCTCTTTAGGAGAGTAATGGAGTATATATGAAATGCTGAAAATGTTTTCACACAGAAAAAATTTGTAGTTAAGGGAGTGTTAATGCTGGTTCAAAAACATAATTTCTATATTTTCCACATTTTGTAGAACTTAATATGATGTCATAACTCTATCTTTGGAAATGTTCATCTAATGAAAAAGTTTATGCAAAAAAAAGGCATTGTGCTTCGTGTGTAGTACATGCAAGCAAGAAATCAATAATCTGCTTAGAAAAAGATTTTTTTATGAACCATACAGAAGTATTAAAATAAGAAGAGAAATCTCTGCAGCAACAAATTTCTTCTAATAAACATTACATGAAAGAAGAGAAAATGAAAGGAAAAAGCATTCCTTTTAGTAGTTTTACCACTTAGAAGAAAAATTTCAAAGGTCATTTATTTCAAAACCATGGCATAGTAAAGAACATAGGAAAGATCAATTATTTCTGCTTGCTCGGTGATTTGGTTGCTGATAAAAGTTAAAGCTTAACAGCATATTAAACAAAAAATTGAAATTATGCACAGGTATTGTCTTCTATTGTAGGTGCAGGAAATTAGTCTAATGATTGGTAATTGTAATTTTCTTTGGGAACTCTATTAAAATTGTGAATGTTAAATTGCAAATGACTGAAAATAATACAACATATCAAATACCTTATTTTAATGTAACAAATCAAAGACTGTGATGAGAAGTGTCATATTTCCTTACTTATAAACATTCTGTTGAGCCTGAATTTTCAGGTGTTGGCAGGTAAAAATGTTGCTGTGTCAGGAAATGCATAAATCTGCTGTATCACTCACAGTCACAATAATTTGAAGCTAAACCCTTAGTCTTATTTGGCCAGCTAGAGAAGTTAGAAGGTTAATGAGAAACTGATTTGTAAGTTACCCTTGGAAAGATACATTAAAACCATACTGTAAAAAAAAACAAACCTCATTTTTACACTATCGCACCAAATTTATTGTGGTGATTTTACAGTGATGTTCTTATTCACCACATTTCGTCATCACAGATGTTTTGAAAATTCACAAAAGAACTGAATACAACTGCTATTCCAAAGTACTGAAAACTCTCAGCTAAACAGGCATGGAACACTCAGACCATTGCACCATACAATTTCAGCCTAATAATACTGAGATAGTGACTTCACAGAAGTCCATTTCAAAGTGTCGCACCAGCAGTTCCCCATGAATAGCCAGTAAAGTCAGGTAGAGCTACTCAATAGCAGCCCAGACCTAGAAATGCTAAATCTATATCACAACCAGACAGAAGGTAAGATTTTCTGCCTGGCAAGAATCATGGTGTCCAAGCGTAAAAATAGGTAGATTTGATATTTTCTGATCAAATTCAGATTTGATAGTTATTCAGTAGGAAAGTAAGTCCCTCTTCTCATATCCACCTTCATTTAGTTTATTAATAGTGTTAAACTTGGCTTCAGATATCGAGGTAAAATCATACATCTTTCTTGAAAATTTCTCTGAAGTCAAACATCTGCAAATTTGCTCCCACCACCCAGTCTTGAGTCACTTTGCTGTCCTTCACTTTCCCATCTTACTTTTGGTTTTCTCTCTATTGCTCACAAAATCCACAGAGGAACTCTTAAATCTTCATTATTTTGAGTACTTTGACATTTGCTGTCATATTTGACCATTCAGTTGAAAAAACTATTTGTGCAAAATGAAGGATGTACTATGGATTATTTTCTTTCTTCAGCCATCAGCCTTTTCAGCTTCAGTTGCATATTCTCATTTTGCCTTTTGAGTTGTCTAAGTTTCTTTCCTCTCTATCCATCCTGTTAATTTTTCTTTAATGAAAGCCTCCATTCACATAGCCTTTTTGCATGTCCAACATAACTCTTAAATCTAGTGGTTTTTTTCTTTTTTTCTTCTTTTTCTTTTTTTTTTCTGTTTGTAGGACATCTTACTAACCATTCTCTTTGCAGTTTTCCAAATATTATCCTCCACCCAGCAGCTACTTTGCCCATTTCCAAAAATTCCTTTCCTTTTGCAAGGAAATTTTCATTTTCTTCCTTACTACGTTGCTTTCACTTTTTGTTAATTTCTCTTTTGCTTTTTTGCAATATAAAACTATTTTAAATTATTTTCTATTTACCCAACCAACTATTTTCTTATTATTTTCCTTTCATACTTGTAGCTATGTCACTTGGGATTGTCTTAGGGATCTATTTTGCTTTTAAGTAAAAACAATATATAAATATTAACTTCACTATAAAATCTTATGTCTTTTTTCTGCATAAAATATCTTCTTGTCTGACATTTATTATGGTTTCCTGTGGTTTTTTTGGACATGTAAAGACATTTTCAATATTCCTCAGATATGGTTCCACAAGACTCACCAGAGATACTTCTCTGAGACAAAGGAGCTTCAATAAATATATATATGGAAAGACTTGTCAGCTGTCAGAATCATAAGATTTTCACAGGAGAAGACCTCTCCCACTTTGCAGATATTTAAACTTCTTATATTTTTTTTTTTTCACAGTGAAATAGTGCATGGCCCCATTAAAAATATGGTTCTATAGATAGGAAGAAAAAATTACATTCCTGAACTCAAGGACAGTCAGATACTTTCAAAATGAACTAAAAAGAGGAGAATTAAGGAAAAATGTAAAATAAAGAAGGAAAGGAGGAAAGGAAGGCAAGACAAAAAGAGAAAAGTGTAAGCTGATGAGTCTCTTGGCTCTCATGTCTCACCCTCTTCAGAATTGTCACTAATCAAGTTCTTCAAAACATCATCATCTCTCCTTTTATTTTCCTCCTGGCACTCTAATTATCATCTGTTACAAATGTAAATCAAAATTATAGCACTGAAGTATACTTTACATATTGCATATACATGACTTGCAACACTTTATCAAGGACACTCACTCCTAAAAATAATCTGTATGTAGCATTTCAAACATGGTCTTGGCATTTTAAGGTCTCATCTTCAATAAGTTCCACAGAACCCAGTGGAGAAACGTAGCAACTGGGGAAAATTTAAGCCCCTCTCACTGCTTTTTAATGAGGATATGCAGACTATCTTAGTAGGATGCCACGCTGAGAGCTGGAAGAGACTGCGGTTGTATAGCAATGTTTTATTTCTTCACAGGAAGCTTAAAAAAACTGTTTCTCAGACTCTTAATAAAACAGCAATTAACCTGAATCTTTATAGTCACAACCATAAAGTTTTCCGTACCATGGACTAAACAGAATTCTCTCAGCTCAATGTCATTTAGGGGGTGCAGAATACATCCCTTGTCATCACTGCAGACGTTGTGCCATCCTGCCTACTGATTTCAAAGTTAGCAGGATCAGTCAGACATGTTTAGTTAGAGACCAGTTGCTTATTTTACTGTTCAAAATTTCATTTAATTATATTCTGAAAAAATTCAGTGTTCTTGAGAATAATTATTAATAAACATACTCGAGAAGCATAAACAATATGCTAAATTATTTTGTAAATATTTTTTTTATGTTTTTATATTAGTGGACCATGGTTTATTTGGGGTTTTTTTTTCCTGTTGTTGTTAAACAACCATTTATTACAATTTACTGAGAGATCCTTCTTTCACAATCCAACATCTTTGAAATGCCTATGCTGAAATGATGACAGGATGGCATCTTTTTGACATACAGAGAATAATGCACTTTGGGGGATTCATTTCTGTCAAAAAAGAAAGATGGCTCCAAGATCTGGTTTTATTAGCATGATCTGCCCCAGACTTCCTGTCTGGCCTTGAGCAAATCTTGGTGAACTCCATGGTAGTGCCAGTTAAGGTGATAAATCCACATAATTTCAGCACAGCTCAGATTCACTGTCTCAGACAGTGAAGAAGAAAAGCCTTGTCTTCACTGAAACTTCATTAATAACTACTATTTTAAAGAATGTTTTCATTTCTCAGAAGAGTTCTTTCATGATTGTGCAGGTCAAACTTTGTTTTTTCCGCACCATATAACCAGTCACTCACACTGGCTTAGGTGAAGTCTACATTATTCTGTCCACAACCATAGTACAAACATGATTATGTTGTCACTGATCAAATTCAGAGTGATATAAAACCTTCCACAGTGCTAAATGAATGGTTAACAAGTTCACTGGTTAGTGAGTCCACTGCTTGACTAGGAATTTGGGAAACAGGGCTGACCATAGGTAGTCTTCTCCTGACCTTTTGTTTGAGCTCCTGATTACCTGATATTTCAGGATGCCAGGCACACAATGCCGTGCACACCTACCACTGTGACCAAATCAGGGATCCTGGGTATTTGGCCTTTCTTATCAGGGTGGTTTCAGAGCACAGGACTGACTTTTTGACAGAACACATTAATCAGCTGACTGGAGGTGAATTCAGACCAGAGGGATGCCCCAATTCATTCTTTGAGGCACCTGTGTACAAGACCCAGGTGACCAAACGCAGGAAGACAGCTTTTTGTTGCACAGCTTGGAAAGGAAGACATGTGGTGGAGGTTTTCAGGTGCCTTCTCCTAGGAAACCTTTTGCATTTTACCCACATATTTTATAAAGTGAAAGGCTTAAACAGCCTACAGAGTAGAATAAGAGAATAATTGTGCTCTTTGAGGAGATATTTTATCCTTGAAAGGGAAAATAAAGCAAAAAAGAAAAAAAAATGTTCCTTCTATAATTCATCACTGGTAAATCTTAATTTCACTAACACATAGTTTCATTTTGAGGACAGGGTCGTGGTTGCTGGTAGACTGTTCCTCAAATGACAAAGGCAGTTCTAAATGACAAAGGAGACTAAGAGGGCTGGATGCTCCTCAAGAAGGAAATCCTGGCAGCACAAGAGCAGGCCATCTCCAGGTGTCATAAATTGAGTTGATGGGGAAGAAAACCAGCTTGGCTTAGCAGAGAGCTTTGTACTCATCTCAGAAAGAAGATGAAAATATATGAGGTTTGGAAGAAGGGTCAGGCATCCCAGGAGGACTACACAGATGAAGTGAGATCATGTACAGAGAAAATCAGGAGAACTAGTACATCAATTAGCTAGTTCAGTGAAAGATAATAAAAAAAGTTTCTACACATGCATTAACAACAACAGGAGGGCCATGGAGAATCTCCATTCTTCACTGGATGCAGGGGTAAAAACAACGAAAAAGGATGAGGATAAGGCTGAGGTACTTAATGCCTTCTTTAGCTCAGTCTTTAAGAGTAGGGTAAGATGTTCTCTGGGTACTCAGCCCCCTGAGCCAGAAGACAGGAAGGGAGAGCAGAACAACCTCCTATGATCCAAGGATTGGTAGGAGACCTGTTTGGCCAATTAGACGTACAAAATTCTATGGGGCCAGAAGGGATCCACCTATGGGTATTAAGGGAGCTGGCACAGGTCCTTACTAAATTCCTTTCCCTCGTCTACCAGCAGTCCTGGCTGACTGGGGAAGTGCCACTAGACTGCAGACTGGCAAATGTTGCACCCATTTACAAGAGGAGGATCCAGGGAACTACAGGCATGTCAGTCTGACCTCGCTACTGGGGAAGGTCATGGAGTAGATCATCTTGAGAGCTATCACATAGCACACGCAGAACAACCAGGTGATGAGGCCCAGTCAGCATGGATTTACGAAAGGCAAGTCCTGCCAGACCAACCTGATCTACTTCTATAACAAGGTTACATGTTTGTTGAATGAGGGAAAGACTGTGGATGTGGTGTACCTGGACTTCGTTAAAACCTTTGACATCATTTTTAATACTATTCTGGCTGCCATTGATCTGGACAGGCACACCCTCTGCTGGGTGAAAAAGTGACTGGTTGTCAGGGCCCAAAGGGATGTGGTAAATGGAATTAAATCCAGTCAGAAAGCAGTCATGAGTGTTGTTCCCCAGGGTTCAGAGCTGGGTCCAGTCCTGTTCTACATCTTTATCAATGATCTGGATGAAGGGATTGAGTCCACCCTTAGGAATTTTGCGGATGACACCAAGCTGGATGCAAGTGTGGATCTGCTTGAAGGAAGGGAGGCTCTGCAGAGGGATCTGGACAGGCTGGATCGATGGGCTGAGACCAACAGGATGAGGTTCAACAAGATCAAATGCACAGTCCTGTCCTTGGGACACAACAACCCCATGCAGCGTTACAGGCTTGGGGAGGAGTGGCTGGAGAGCTGCCTGGCAGAGAAGGACCTGGGGGTGTTGGTTGACAGCTGTCTGAACATGAGCCAGCAGTGGCCCAGGTGGCCAAGAGGGCCAATGGCATCTTGGCCTGTATCAGACACAGTGTGGCCAGCAGGAGCAGGGAGGTGATTGTGCCCCTGTGCTCAGCACTGGTGAGGCCGCACCTCAAGTGCTGAGTTCAGTTTTGGGCCCCTCACTACAGGAAGGACATTGAGGGGCTGGAGCGCGTCCAGAGAAGGCCAAGAAGGCTGGTGCAGGTGTTGGAGAACAAGTCTTGTGAGGAGCAGCTGAGGGAATTGGGGTTGTTTAGCCTGGAGAAGAGGAGGCTGAAGGGAGACCTCATTGCTGTCTACAGCTACCCGAAAGGAGGTTGTGGCAAGGTGGGTGCTGGTCTCTTCTCGCAAGTGAGAGGTGATAGGATGAGAGGTAATGACCACAAGTTGCACCAAGGGACGTTGAGACTAGACATTAGGAAAAATTTCTTTACTGAGAGGGTGGTCAGGTACTGGAACAGGATGCCCAGGGAGCTGGTTGAATCACCATTTCTGGAGGTGTTTGAAAGATGGTAGATGAGTTTCTCAAGGATATGGTTTAGTAGCGTGTTGGGGAATGGCTCAAGGAACAGGGACATGGGTCCCTGGACGAGTTAGTTTGCAGCATGTAACAGCGTCAAGCCTGAGCTGGTGTGCCTAGGCCTCCGTTAGCATAAGCGAGCTAGGTTAGCGTAAGTGAGCTATGGAGGAGGCCCATGAAGATAACCTTGAGCAAGGAGTAAGCAACATTCCTGGTAACGAGCCAGCATGGAAAGGATAAGCGGCCTGGAAACAAACTGCGGACGGGAAACTAACTAACTGCGGCCGGGAGACAAACTACGGCCGGGAGATGAAGTCACCAGTAGCCAGTAATGTTATAATACGAATGCATAATTAAAGTAAAGGTAGCCAATTATGTTATAACACATGTGCATAATTAAAGCAAAGGAGCATAAAAGAAGCTATGTCACATCAATAAATTGGAAGCTTGCTTATGATTCACATTGAATATGCGTCTTGCTTTCCTCTGCTCGTTGCAGTAGTGGACAGGTAAGATTAGACTTGATGATCTCGAAGGTCTTTTCCAACCAGGCAATTCTATGATTCTATGATCCTAGCACTCACTACATATAATATGTGTGTGTGAGTCTTGAAGAGAATAATCAAGTCTATCAATTAAAATTCAGTACAGCAGATATGCTTAATTTAAAATCCCTTTGGAAACTATGCACAGTTGGTACGTGTCCACAGATTTCTAAGAACTTATTTGTTACACAACTGCTACAGTCTTTATTTCAATTCAGTGATTTCTTTCATAATAAACTCCAGCTTTTAAGGCAGTTTGGTAAAACAGTAAAATGTAAAAGCACTGTAGCCCACATAAAATGTCAGCAATAATAAAGAAAATTGCTGTGAATGATGTTCTGTCATGTAGGTGATAAAAAGGAATTAAAAGCAAGTGCTTCATTGGTTGCTAATATTATCACAGAATCACCACTATGCACTCTGGAATATAAGCAACTGACATTCTGATAAAACCAGTACCATTATACAGCTGTTATTTTTACACTTTTAAATGTGAATTAAATTAGTAAACGCAACTCTACTATAAGGCATCAAGAAGCAAAAGCCAAAGGATGCAGAAGGTTCTTAGAGAACAACTTGGGATCCTGTCTCGCAAACGAATGTTTGGTCTTGCAGAGCTTTCCTATCTCGCGCACCAAGCAGCCAGGCCCCTTCAATATCTCTAACTCTTGAAGTGCCTTGTGAAAGGAAGTTGCCATGTCTATATTGACAGTACTGGGAGAGCCTCAAGCTCCTAAGTCCTGTTGGGTGTCTAGTCTTGGCTTTTTTATCGGTGTGAGTCAGGCACGCAGCAGCCCTGCCTCCCAGATCCGGTGTCACAAGGAGGGAATCTCAATGGGCAGGCTGCATCAACCTTATGGTGTCCCATAGCCTGTGTCTGGACTAGATGAATTGTCCCAAGAAGTTCTGAACTGTACCTGAAATGGACTTCCTTGTTGTTCATCAGATTCCTTGCCATCTAGCTTATTTGCTTGTCAGAACAATACAAACTTCCGGGGAAGCTGAGAGAAATGCAGATTTGTTTGTATGACTTAAAGCTGGTCTAGCAAAATTGCTGCAAAACATCGTACATAATGCAAGATAAAAATTCTGCATTTACAAAATTTTCATCTAGACATTATAACCTTCTTATCTCTTACCTCTATGATATTGAGAAATGGGATTAAAATTGACAGCATTTTCCTTCCTAAACTATAAACCCAGCTGAATTCTCCCATGTTCTCTACCAAAGATGTACCTCAGCAATAGTAAATAACATCAGCTAGAGGGCATATTTTAAATTACATTAACATTTAACCCTTTTTTCTTTTTCATGGGGCAATGTATTCAGTTTTCTTGGCATAATTTTGGAAACTTTCCTTCTAGAATATCCATGGTGATCTACTCAATATCATTACTAAGGGCACTGACGCTTAGAGAGATGTTGTTTTCAGATTTGAAGACTCTGTAAATATAATGAGATATTTTAAAAAATACAGAAGATCTTGATTTTTTAATATATTTTATTTTAGAAGTGATCATTTACATAACCATTCAATTTCTACTGGAGTTTATCTCACAAAATAAATTATGATCAGCAAAACAGTTTCATTACACTGAGATGGAACCACATATACTGCATTTTTAGCGACAGAAGTGTCTATCTTACAAGTTACATGGGATGTAAGTCACAATCTCTCTAATTGTCTGCTCATCCATATTATTGCTTTGTATGCTGCTTCTTTTATAAAATAAGGGTGTTTTTCTTACTATGATTCATTTTTCTAGTTGTTCAAGTGCGATTATATTAAGAAGAACTCTAATTACCTCTCCCTCTTATTTTGCCTTTCAAATGACCTAACAAAGCACAGACACTTATATCAGGTGAAGTTAATGGCCATTATTGATATTAGTTTAAGCAACAAAAGAAACATTACACTGTTTCTTAAGTAGGTTATGTGCCTCTTGATTGGCCATATCTGAAGGCAGCAAGGCAAAAAGTTAACATTTTTAAAGGAAAGGGATTATTAATACCTTATCAAACCTTTAGCATTTCTGTCTTTGCTGCTATACTATGAGCCTGAAAAGATCATTGCTGAATAAATGTGTGAAAATTTATTCCAGATCTTGTACACTGAATGTGACTGTTTGACAAGAAAATGAGGATACGATAAAGATTCATAATCTTAGAAATAACACTGTTTTGATTTTGAAAGATAAAACAAGTTTTCAAAATAGGTCAAATATCTTCAGAGTGAATAACTTTGTGAGTGTAAGAGGTTGTGTAGCAACTGAAAAGAATTGCTTATGACATGCCACTTACTGCCTCAGCATCACTCCTAACAACCTATGATAACTGGACAATCGATGACAAATTTGAATTTACTTTAAAAAGATGAAATAATGCTTATAATAAAATCCTATCATTTTATAGAAATGTCATGAAATCAATATGAAAAATATCCTGATTGAAATAATTCAAAACAGAAACTGGAATTTTAATGAAATTTTGGCTCTAAAAATTAAACCATCAATAAAAGCAAAGTCTGATAGGTCCTTCCATTACAACAAACAACTCAGTAGGAGACAGTAAAAAAAGCCCCTAACTTCCGTCCTTCTAATCCATGACTTTGGGATTTTGTTGATAAGTCCTGTTTATGATAAGGAAAGTATTGCATACTTCCTTGAATATATGACTGGATTCGCTTTGCCTTTAACAAGAGAAAGAGAGCTCTTTTTTATCTTCTGTACGTTCTGATTAGAAGTAGACATGGTATTGGGCTCAAATATCTCTAAGTAGAAGGTTATTCTCAAATCAATTCAGTGAGTATACTTTGATAACAAGAGGTTATGTCATTCCTCATGCCCGGTGCAGAAGTTTTATTATGATTGTCATTTGTTTCAAACCCAATTTTGGACTCTTGAAAACTTATTAACTCTTCACGACCTCTTAAGATCTCTGTGACAGTAACTATGAGCAAGAGCTCATTTTTAATGGCAGGATATTCATATCCTACTGAGCACTAATTGAACACCTGTTGACAGTCTGAACAAACACAATGGTCATATTCCCTTCCCACTATAAATGTCTTTATCCTAGACCAAAAGACCAGACATCAGTAATGGTAATTGTGTAAAGCCACTAAAGTTTCCGTATTTTTTACTGTTTTGCTACAAAGTGAGTGGTCTAGAGTAGTGGAAAATGTGGAACATATCCTTACTATTAAAACAGGTTTTATTTCACGAAAATTATGATACCGTTAAGGTAAGAAAGTAAGACGAGTTCCTTACAATCACTAAACTAGAAGATCATAATTGATCTAGTCACTCTTTATCACATTTATTTCTGTTTGTGGAAACCTATGTTATGAAAGATTGCATCATATCAAAGTTTTTGTGGTTTTGAGCAGTGCATGTATGTCTGCTTCCTGCCTCTTAATACCTAGAGCATCCACTAACAGGAATATTATCAATTTTTGCTGCCTGAAGGTGGATTGCAAGGAATGCACTTGTAAAGCAATCTTGTGCAAAACATATGCAGAATTTTCTATGCTGTATCAAATCATATTTGTCAAATTTCATTTTAAATTCATTTACCATTCACTATAGATAATGCAACAGTCTGAGAGCATGATCTTATGCAGAGTGGAAGGTAATAAATAATATTTGTAGCAGAAATTCATTAGCTATATTTGGTATTTTAGCTTGCTTTTTTTTTTCTTTAAACATTTTCCTTTTACTAATTTTTTACAAAAAGGACACTAAATTTGGCTGGGATGGAAGTACTCAATACACTGGAGGCCATCCAAAGGAGTCCATCCAGAGGGACCCAGACAGGCTGGAGAAATGGGCTGAGAGAAAACTCATCAAGTTCAACAAGGAAAAATGCAAAGGTCTGTCTCAAGGAAGCAAGCCCCCTGGCAATGATACAGACTGGACATTTATAGACTGGGGAACGGCTTTACAAGAAGACCCAGGGTGCCCTGGAGGAAAGTGACAAGCCAGCAGTAACCCCTGGCAACAAAGCCAGCAACATTAATAGGAGCACCAGCAGCAGGTACAGAGAATTGATAATTCATTCCTTTACTCAGAGCTGAATACATCACACCTAATTACTGTGTCCAGTACAGGAAAGACATCACTTAACCACCAGGATGGTGGAATTCTTGCCTTATAAGATGACTCTGAGGGACCAGGGCTTGTTCAGCCTGGAGAAGAGATGTCTGCAATGCTCCTAACTAAAGCACCTCAGTGCCTATGGGGAAGTCAGCAAGAAGACAGAGCCATACCCGTCAACACTTATCATGGAGGGAGGATGAAAGGCAGCTACTATAATTTGAAACAAATCAGTTTCAGATTGAGTGTAAGGAGAAACTTTCTCTCCACGAGAACAGTCAGTCAGTGGAGCAGTTTTTTCAGACACTTTGCACTGTCTTTGTCTTTGGAGGCTTTCAAGACCCATCTGGACACAGACCTGAACTCTGAGCTCAGATCTCCCTCTGCTTTGAGCAAGAGGTTGAACTAGAGGTCTCCTGAGGTACATTCCCACCTGAATTGCTCTTTGATCCTGTGAAATACAACTTTATTTTTGGGGGAAAGAAGTCACCAGTACTACATTTTCCAGGATATCTTTGCTGATACATCCAGCTCAAATGCATTTGTAGGACAGTATTTGACAGTCTCGTTTGGCTGTTGTGTTAGCCTACTTCCATGAAGCATTCACAGCAAGTTTGAGTTTGGACTTCAAATATAACAATTTTAATTAATCATGAATGGATTTCTTTACTTTTACGAATAGAATATATCAAACCCAGAATGAATCTAAAGGATTTATATGTTAGCTTTTAGTATTAAGTTTGATACAATTATTCTTAAATTTCCGTATTGAGACAGCGATGAACACAATTAGTGTAATCAGTAATCTAGATAGACGTTAAATCAGATGACATATATGATCTGATCAATGTGACATAAGTTACTAAACAAGGCACTTTCTATAATGCATGACAACAGAGCAGTATAGAATAAACTGCTTTCCTCTTCTTCAGATGAGCACGGCTCCGCATGTTCAAGAACTACAAAAGAAAAACAGAGAGCTTTGTTGCAAAAAGAACCCTGGAACAACTGGCATATATCCCTGTCAAGTTTATTCAAGGAATGTCATATATTCATAACATCCCTTGTGCATGCCATGTCTCTTTAATAGTTTCACAGCTGCAATACATGGCTTAGATAAGGTGCACATACTGAATTAGTTACCATCTGCACACCAAGAATTACATTTCATACCACACCAAACAACTTCAATAACCTTCTTAATAGTATAGTATGCTTTTTGAATATAAAGAGTGACAGAATTACAGTTTGCGAAATCCCATGAGAGCATGTGCTGCACGTGAGCCCAGCATAATCCTTTGCAAACCCCCAGAATGAAGGAAGAAGTAAAAAAGGAAAAAAAAATGAGGAATGACTCAAAACGTTCCCTTATCCAAGCTCTGGGCATCAGGGAAGTTATCAAGCATATCATTGTTAAGTTAATGACTGTGTATGACAAAAGAAAAACAATATATTAATTATTTTAAATAAAAAAAATAAGAATAAAAATAATGAATAAATAAATAATACTTTCTTTGGTAACAATAAAAGTCTCAGATGATCATGGTTCATGGTACTGTTCCCAGTAGATGTCCTCAAGAAGAGAACTTATGGCAGGAGATGAGATGAGAGACATGTTCATACTCATGAAATAATTTCTGTTAAATCTATAAAGTTAGCAGTTCCCTAACCATCTTCAACTCCTGTGGGAAAAATAATAACAAAAAATCAGAGGTGAAAAATTACAGTGATAACCTAAGTAGCTGAGAAGGAATGCAGAAGAGAGTGCAGAATGCACTAGGGAGAAAGCAATCGTACTGAAAATTTCCTCCAGTCCACTGCTAATATTCCCTTAGAATAAAAATAACTGAAAGTCTTTTGGGCTCAAAAATGGGCTGAGAAGAACAGATAGATTCTATTTCACTCTTCCTGTTGGATTGACTGGTTAACTGATCCTACATGCAACTTGGGGCCATTTCTTAGTAAACACCTAACTGAAATTTCTGCATAAGATTGAGCATGGCAGAATCAATCATCTGTTTAACTTAAATCAAAAAAGCTTAATGTGGGAACAAGATCAAAGTCTTCTAATAACTCGTACAAGTAATCAATGAACTATTATTTGACACATAGTTTTTTCAAGTGTCAAATATTTTTAAAAAAAGTAAAAATAAATCATGACAAGATGAAGTCTTCTATTTAATGTCTTTTACAGATAATTTCAGTTTTCCTTGTAAAACACGTCCACTGAGATTCCAAAGAAAAAAGCATTGTATAAAGAACTTTTAGTAGCAGAATTAAACAGCTTATGGAATTCTGAAACCCAAAAGTTAACTGAAATACATAGTGTTTAAGAATACGGATTGCAATTCCTCTGAGGTAGTCTTACTTAGACACTAAGACAGAAAAATAATGCCATTGTAACTCTTGTATTAGGAAAAAAAGGAGGAGCATATTCACAGGTTCGTATTTAATTCCTGCCAAGCTTGAGCATATTTGTTTCTACAGAGAGGTCGTTTTAGTAGGCATGATCTGAATATCATTCATCTTTCTGAAAAACTATGCTGCAGTACCGGTTTTGGGTGGGATAGGATTAATTTTCTCCATAGTAACTAGCATGGGGCTATGTTTTGGATTTGTGTTGAAAACAGTTCTCATGTTTTAGCTATTGCTGAGCAGTGCTCACTTGCGGAAATTGCCACACAGACTCTGATGCAGAATCAAAGACCTTTTATTGTCAGAAGGCTGCGTTTTTATATTCTTCAGAGTTCTATCATGCGCTGGATGTTTTTACATGATTGGATACACACAGCTGTCCACGCGCCTAAGTTACACTTGTGATTGGTTACTTACACATGATCACGCACTGCTGCAAGAAGCAAGTTTAACATTCTTTTGCTAGATAACTTGCTCTTTATCTTACACTTCTTTGCAAACGGTTCTATTTCTTCACCACCTAATCCCTCATATCTCACTGTTCAAGGCCCTTCAAGAGTATCATGCTGCTTCGTTAATATAAAATGTCTCCAACACTCACATAGCATCAAGGCCTTCTCTACTTCTCACACCACCCTATCAGTGAGCACGCTTGGGGTATAAAAGAACTTGGGAGGGGACACAGCTGTGACAGTTGACCTAGGTTGACCAAAGGGATATTCTATATCTTATAACATCATGTTCAGCAGTAAAATCCAGAGTGAGAGAGGAAATGGGGACATTTGGAGTTATGGACTTTGACTTCCCAAGTAGCTGTTATGTGTTGATTTGAAGCCCTGTTTTCCTGAAGATGCCTAAACCCTTGCCTACCAATGGGCAGTAGTGAATGAATTTCTTATTTTGCTTTGCTTGATCATGCAGCTTTTGTTTTCCCTGTTAAACTGTTTATATCTCAACTCATGAGTTTTCTTAGTTTTGCCTTTTTGATTCTCTTCCCCAGTGAGTGAGAGCTATGTGGGATTTAGGTGCATACCAGGTTTAAACCACAACAGCTGCTCATAACAGTCTACTTTAGCCAAAGGAAAAAAGAAATCCTGAAGAGAGTTTAAGTGATCTTTAAGTTATGGTAGCGTCTGAATATGTGGAATATCTAAGATCTGTGAGAAAAATGTGTGAGGAAGAGTTTAGATGCAATTATTTCATTTAGAGATAATTCATTCTGGGGAAGAAGAGAGAGAAAGTAAGATGTATCTATCAGTTCTCTTTCATTAACCTTGTTTGTGCTCTGTCTTTCTAAACTTCACACCTCCTAGACGAAGTAAGTATTTTAGAAAACATCAGTACATAAGATGAAAATTTCCAGAGGCTAGACATTTCTAATTCAAGATCTTACATCTATCATAAAAAAAAAATTCTTAATGGTAATAAAGAATTTAGATCAATATTCTGTAGCTGAAACATTTATGCATTCATTCATTCTTCAGCTGTAATGTTTTTCTTAATTCTGGTTCAGTGCAATGGAATACTTGATACATCTAAACCCACAAATGAATAGTTTTATTCGGTTCTGTAAAACAATGATTATTTTAAAGGTGTAAGTTACTTACCTTTAAAGGTGTAATTACTAGAGATGTTTAATTAAATTAATACAAATTTATTTATTCACCGGTTTCCTTGCATTTAAAATGCTTTTATAATTTTCTTAGAGATGGCATTCTGAAGAAAAATATCTTAATAGCTTCAGATCTTGTCTACATTTCTCATCTTGAATTGTGAAAACCTAACTTTTCTTAATTCCATATTTTATTTATAAAAGCATTCAATATTAATATACTGATTATTTTTTGAAAATGAACTGTCTTTTTCACATCATAAGTGTTCAAAATCTTTGAAACAGCATCATCTTGAGAAGTATAATAGTCATGAAAGTTAACAAATACTAAATGCTAAATGATAATAAATGCTAAAAAAAGGCAATGAAGAAAAGGTGATTTTAAACAATGTATTAAAAAATGAAAGGATGATGAAAAACTGCTCTAGTGAACAGGCAGGGACAACAGAGAAGAGAGAAAGGTGAAATCAGAGTTATGTAAAGACTTGGATCCACAGCAAAATTATTTCACTGATTAGAATAATATAATATATTCATAAGAGACTTCTAATGCTGCAGCTGTAAGAAAAGAAAAAGTACGGTTACATATTATACCTCTGTGTTTACATACAGTGTTAGTTTGCAGACAATAATCTTACTCCAGCGTTCTTGCATTGGAGTAAGACTATCTTTCATTGCACAGGAAAATAATTGAAGAACTAGAAATACCTCTTGTGGTCTAAGAACTATTTCATAAGCTTTGGTAAAGGTAAACAAAAAGAAAAATCTCAAGATATGCCAACTGGAAAGCAGAATTAGACGGACTCTAGAAAGCCAGAATAGGATTTTCAGAATCATATTTTGCAAATATAAAGCCTGCAGTGAAGGAAAAAAAAATGGGTTTGTTGTTTTGGTTTGGTTTATTTGTTTAATACTGCATAGAGCTGTTCACCACAATTCAGTTTTTGGCAGTTGAGGGACAGGAAAGATTTTCAGCCGACCATCTTTTTGCAGTCTGCCATCATAGACCTAGTTCTGTGTTACTGATGGCTGAGAGTTCTGAGAGTGATTTAGTTTGGAAAAAAACCAACTTAGATTCTAACTTTGTGAAGGTAAACCATATTTTACTCTCAGAGGGCAAGCTGGAGCACAAAAGAATGCACAAAGAATACGGATTCACAGTAGACAGAATACAAAAAAAGACTCCAGTGAGAACCATTCTATATTCCATCTAATATTATATCCCGTGTCTGACCTTGGTCAGTGTCCTATACAGGAGAGGAAGATTGAACAAAAAATCCCTTTATCCCTTGAAGGACAGTTATAGATTAAATTGTCATAATTAACAAATGTTTAACATTCAGTCTTGTCCCGAAGATTTTCATTTTTGGTTTATTTGGGGTTTTTTAGCTATTCAAAAAAATGTTAAAAGTGTTTGCCCAAAATTCTTGACAACTTCACTTAATAGTTCATATTGACAAGAACAAATCAACAAAATGAAATCACATATTGCATATATACTTGATAGCAAATATAATTTATTTTTATTTGACTTCAGGAGATTTCATTATGTATTTAAAGATTTTTAAAGCTGTAATTCGATAATCTCACATACGCAGAATAATTGCATACTAATGTTTAAGAACAGGAAATGTACAAAAATAGCCTAGTGCTCTGAAAACGATTGTGTACTGTATTTTTTAAATAAGATAGAGATAATTGGAATGAAGGATAGATATTGTTACATTATTTAGTGTTTATGTGTACTTCAGAAACTGAGACCATCTCTGTTTCACTCTGTGTGAATAATTTTGTATATAATACCAATTATTATTCCATACACTATATATACAGGCTCTTACTGGTTTAGAAATATAGCGGCTATGCAATTCCAAATAAGTAATAAAAATATTTATTTAATTAGTTATACACATGTGCATTTTTTATGGATACAATTATTTTCCCACTGAAGAGTGCAAAGCATCTGGGAGAGAACAGGACAGAATAGTTTAAAAGCTATGGGTTCTCTATTGTGTTTTTATTAAAGTTTTGAGTTCCTTTAGTGTTATTTATGCATAATAAAATGTGATTTGAATTATTTTTTAAAATATTTTTGCTGGTTTTCAACAAATAAGAAAGTGAAGTAACATCATATAAGATAATTATTGTTTCTCGTATTTTTTCCAAAAATTTCAAGTGCAAATTACTTTTAAAACAATGAAGTGAATTAAATCCATTAAAGTTCATTTAATAAGTGAACAAAAAGCTTGAAAAATAATTAAATTTCACATAACATCTGATATAGTGAAGTAAGCATATTGATTCCAGTTGCTAAGATTTCTTGGGGCAAAGGGTGATAGAAATGTAGAAAGGGGAAATAAAATGTGTTGCAGGAATGAGTTTGAAAAGTTTATGAATCCTAAAGGAGACAGAAAATTAAACAGGCATTAATGATGTTCTGAGTTGGCATACAGAAAGGAGCCTTATTATTAGTTTATCAATAATTATCACTTAATTAATGGAACAGCAAATAATTTTACTTGCACAATAGAAGGTCTAATAAGAATGAACTCCATTTTCTTCAGCAATAATTCAGGTGCCTTATTAGGATAAGGTATTCAGCCCTTGGCCTCACAGTTTATTCACCTGGGAACCAATTATTGACTTCTAAAATGGAGTACCCTTCCAATAAATTTTAAATAATTCATATCCTAATTTCACGCATGTGTATCAAACTGAATCAAGTATGATCATAAATTTTAATGAAAAGTGCAAGGTTCTCTCCGTAATGGTTCATCCCACAGAAATTACCAGGTTTCATTCTACTTACATTTGTTAGGCAGTAAAAAAAATGTCTTCAACTGTGTTAATCACGGGTCAGTGATTTTTAAGCCTTTAATTCTTGCCTGTTTTTCTTATACACAGTAGAGGATGAGAATGTTTATAAAATCCTCTATAAACATATGCATAAAAAGCATAAAGAAGAAGAGAAGGTGAGTCAGAATTCTGATAGGTGTTAATAAATCTTCACATATATTACAGGGCTCAAAAATATTGACAATTATTCTGTGGCTGTGCATGAGTGCTTACGTATAATGTTGAAAGACTGTAATTATCTTCAAAATTTTGCATCTCCTTTATCTCATTCCAAAATGAATCAAAACTGTCATAAATACTGTGTACACTAAAAATGGCCATTTGATTAAAAGCAACTTATATTCCTTCTACTAGAAAAAAAATCTTTTCATGAACTCCCTTCTAGCTATTTAGTTATTTTTTTACTTCCCCTACAGGGATTGTAGATTTAAACTACATATTAGGAAGTATTACTTCACTGAAAGCGTTAACAGGAATTGAAACATGTTGCCTAGGGAAGTGATGGACTCACCATCTCTGGAAGTATTTAAAATACTTAGAAACGTGGTGCTTACGGACATGGTTTAGTGGTGAACTTGAAAGTGTTAAGGTTACAGTTAGACTTGATCCTAAAGGTTTTTTCCAACATAAATGATTCTATGAATTTCATCTCACTCAACAGTAGGTATTCCAAATATTGTATCCTGGCCTGCATCAGGAATAGTGTGGCCAGCAGGACTAGGGAAGTTATCATCCCCTTCTACTCGGCACTGGTCAGGCCGCACCTTGAGTGCTGTGTCCAGTTCTGGGCCCCTCAGTTTGAGAAAGATGTTGAGATGCTGGAGTGCGTCCAGAGGAGAGCGACGAGGATGGTGAAGGGGCTGGAGCACAAGCCCTATGAGGAGCGACTGAGGGAGCTGGGGTTGTTTAGCCTGGAGAAGAGGAGGCTCAGGGGAGACCTTATTGCTCTCTACAACTACCTAAAAGGAGGTTGTAGTCAGGCAGGAGTTGGACTCTTCTCTCAGGTGACCGGTGACAGAACAAGAGGACACGGTCTCAAGCTTCGCCAGGGGAGGTTTAGGCTTGATATTAGGAAAAAATTGGCCAAAAAACTGGCCATTGGAATGCGCTGCCTGGGGAGGTGGTGGAGTCACCATCCCTGGAGGTGTTTAAAGGGAGATTGGATGAGGCACTAAGTGCCATGGTTTAGGTGATGAGCAGGTGTTGGTGTTGGGTCATAGGCTGGACTCAATGATCTCAAAGGTCTTTTGCAGCCTTGTAATACTCTGATATTGTGACACTGTGAAATCCCGAAGTCGCACAGACTATGGCTGACAACATAGGCACATTTTTAGTCAGTGGCAATAAACAGGCGACTTCAGAGCAGCATATATCATCTAGATGTTCAAGAGATTCAGTAACGAATGCATCAGGTTTCAAAGGCAGGGAAGATATTCAGTGAAGAACATAGCAGAATCATAAAATCACTCAGATAAAAAAGGGATTGTAGGCAATGCAAAAGAGTAGATGTAAGTAGTAAGGAAAAAAAATGGTGTGAAAACTTCCAGATACTTCATAATTAATCTAAAAAATGAAGAAGTACAGAACAAGAAAATTCTAAAATACCCAGTGCCAAAACATATTAGTGTCAGCTGGAAAAGCATTAATTTTAAACAAGGAAAGCCTTGGTGCTTTGTTTAAGCTCTGTTGTAACTGTCACTGACAGGCAGAGCTGGAGACATGGGCTCCCAAAGACGTGACCGAAAGAAGGATTTAAAGAGTTTGTAATTACTTTAAAAATTAAGATTGAAAACAGATGTCACAGAGGGACCTAAACAAACAGCTGGAACAGATACAAACAAGTAAAAGGCAAACACAAGAGGCAGATGGTAATAGGTACAAATTAAGAAAAATTTTCATATACTGATACTTCAAGATGAGTGTCTGAAAAGCATATAGGAAGAAATTAGAGCTATGTGTGATAAAAAGAAGATTAACTGGGGAAAGTGTGTGTACTGGAGTGGTTTTAGATGTATGATAAGAAAGACCAGCTATAACGTGCCTTAAGGTTCAGCTAAATGAAGGGCACGTGGAAGACTAGAGGACCATGACAGTTGACAGTGAAATGGTGATGAAATCACCGACAGTGTCACGCTTGTGGGTTAACTTCAGCGAGGGCTGAGAGCAATTATATGAGAAACAGATGAACATCGCAGACAGCTGAAGGGGATAGTGGCAGAGCAGAAGCCAGTAGTGCCTTGGTAACTCCATTGGTAATATCATGAAAAGTAGAAATGACCTAGATAATAGTGGTAGAAATACTAAACATGGTAGCAGTGGAAAAAAACTAATTAGAGGTATGCTGTTTATTTGGAAGGTGATTAGAGAAGAGAAAAGGAGGCAGCAAAACAGCAAAAAGAGAGCCAAGAAACGGGAAAAAGGATGATGAAGCCTGCATATTAGCTGACTGGGACTTTTGAGAGGTGCCTGCGGGCCAGCCTTGCCTTTTATTCAACCATGAGCAAACGATATGTGCAAATGGTATGAACAAATGATAGTGAGGATGAGATTGCTTTCACTTAACTCTAGCTATCATATTCACATCTGTTGGTAAGGTTAATGACTCACTGCCTGTGCTTGTATTTTCTCTCTGCCACTCTGTAGGCAGATAAAGCTACTTCAGGTAACAGTTTTTTAGATCAATATTTTTTTTTGTAATTAAGGGAAAGAAAGGAAGAAAGGAAGAAAGGAAGAAAGAAAGGAAGAAAGGAAGGAAGAAAGAAAGGAAGAAAGGAGAAAAGAAAGGAAGAAAGGAAGAAAGGAAAGAAGAAAGGAAGAAAGGAAGAAAGAAAGAAAGAAAGAAAGAAAGAAAGAAAGAAAGAAAGAAAGAAAGAAAAGTGTTTCAAGTCTGCTCAATAATGAAATGACTACGAAATCCACAGATGCTCAGTTAATTTTTCTCATCAGATTTATCTGGGGATAGAAGAAGAATTTCACTAATTAACAGCCGATGCACATTTTGGGTATCATAAGAGGTTCCATATTAGTCAATCTGAACTATAATAAATACTTCAAAGCCTCAGAAAAGTATAAAAGAGCGGGGAAGGATCTTCACGATCACTGGTGCCTGCTGTCATGTGTGCCAGGAGTTTGCATTTTGATTTTGGGTATTAATGTCACTGTTATTTGACCTCAGTCAGTCTACAGTCATAATTTTCACAAAAATAATTGAAGAAAAGCAAGAACAACTGGTAAGTGGCAAGGTTTCCACAAATAAATCTCTGAAAAACTTTGTCTTGTGCATATAATCTTCAACTATGTTAACCTAATAGATCAATTTCTTCCATACTTCTTGCCTTCCATTTTCTTTTAAATCTATTGATTCAAAGATAATTTGTAAAATAAAAATAAGAATTCTAGTACAAGAAGTAGAAATAAAATATTGATAATTATCAGAGGTTATCTTTTTTTAAAAAACTCATAAAAATTCACAGAAAATAAAAATATTTGAGCTCTATATTTGTTCGCTTTAGTTTGTTGCTGTGAAGCAACTTCATCAAAGTTTCCCGTTTTGTTTGTAAATTCATTCAATATGGGAAAATTTTCATTCTTTAGTTTCAGTGCTGTTATCAAAGATGAAGGATTTACCATACATTGAGTCAAAGAGCATTTTTAAAAGAGGAAATAACTTTTTTAAAATCAAATATATATGATAGTTTGATAAAGTGGAAAGGGAAGTTATGAATTCAAGGACTTTCCAGACTTTTTTGCTTTCATTTTCCAAATACTATATTTTTCCAGTCTAAAAGTCATCCTTTGAAGAGCACGTAAAGAATATTTGAGCATATTTAATAATCCATTTGTGAAAATTCATCAATGCTTTTAAATAAATTATCTGGAATTGCAAATCATTATATTTGCAGCTGAAATATGTAAATTCAGAGGGCTTCGATGTCTCTAAAATCACTAATGGTGTTGCTAACTAATTATACAGACTAAGTCACTGTATAAAAATTATAACTTCTTTTTTTACCCATTTTGCAGACTGGATTTATCATCTTTTAGACCACAAAACTTCAAAACTTCATTGACTTTTTTCTTAAGGATAGTAGTAATTGGGAATATGGACTCATATTTCCATGTTTCCTTCTTGGTCATACTTTAAACGCATTAGGAAGTTATTTGCTTATGCTTCTGAACTTCTGAGCCAGAATCTGGAACACGGACTTTTGGAGGCAAAGAGGCAAGGTAGTCAGTCAAGTAATAATATGTAAGCACAAATTCTACAAGTACTGTAATTCAAACTCAGAAAAGGGATAAAATCAATGTTTCTGGCTATATGCCCACCAACACAGATGAGGCTCATGGGCTTTGATCCCCATTAATAACATATTAAAGCAGAAAATTCTTATTAGAGATATAAGGAGCATTTTAGTTTCATTGTTGTTGTCTCAAAACCATTTCTTTTCTGATTACTTGCCAACAGCAAGTAGCTAAATTTCCATGTACCTTGTTTCTCTACAGTGATAAAGTATTTAAATGGTTGCTACACAAAATCCAGTGCCCAAAAGATCTGTATAATGATTGAACTTTCTTTTCTGAAACAAATGAGAATACATAGATCCTTATATTTTGATAAAAAAATCACCACAGTAGTGAACCACTGACCCAATCAGCTCTTCATTTGGTGTAAGCAATCCATTCTAGAAAGAACTGCTTCTTTCTCAAACAAGCACAGAAAACCGAACACCTCTTGGGCATAACTATCTTGTATTAATGCACCTCATCAAAGTTCAAAGAAAATAAAGCAAGGCAAAGCTATACAAGCAGGGGACAGGATGTGAATTTTATGGCCCAGACCAATAAAGTCAATGGAGAAATGCCTGTTTATAGATAGCCTGTCCCAAAGCCTACATTAAGGTCATAGTTTTATTACTTCTAACAAACTCTAATTTATCTATTTTTCTCAATTAATTGTGAAATGTGATATTTAAATACATGTATTTTATTAACAAATTATGATTTATATAGTGTACATTTCAAAGAACGCGTTTGATGAGACAAGTATATTCAGAACAATAAACATGAAACCAGAGGGAAATAATTGAAAAGCTTTCAGGATCCAAGTATGTATGAGAATTCCATATAGAGGTTTTTTTGTTGTTCATGAAACCAGAGAAACAGCACAAACTATAACAGAAAAATAGCTTCAATGGTTTTGCATGTAATTTAATAAAGACTATAAAGATATGTAGAAGGAGAGTGTCTGCTTCCTTAAGAGTATCTGGTCAAAGGAGCCACAAATCAGAACATCAGAGGCAAACCTGAGGGTCAAATGATAAAAGAGATCATGATAAGATCAAACCTGGTCAGCTGCACTAATTCCTAAGTATATATGGAGTGTGAAAACGTTTATTTTTTTCATTTGAGAGGATAAAGAAAGGGAAACAGACAAACACACAAACATAAAACTTGGCCAATTAGCATTAACAAAGACAATAACAAGAAACAAACCTGGTCAGTCACACTAGTTGGTGAGCTACTATGAAACTGTAGCCAATCCAGAGCTTCACAACTGATAAGGATGCATATCAAGTATCCAGGATATTGGAAGGGATTGGTGGGACCCTGCCAACTGATAAGACAAGAGAAGGGCAAGCACAAAGAACCAAAGGATGAATAGACTGAAAAAGACTTAAAAGGCTGATTGCATGGTAATTGGAGCTGGTCCTGCACCTGACCAACACTGTCTGCCCTGTTTTCTTATATATTCTTATCGAATCTTTTACTAACTCTGTGTCTGCGTACTCCCATTTCCTATCTTGTCTGTGTGCAAGTGTTGCAGAGACTCAGTTTCAGCTGCTGAGGGGACCGGCGTGAGGAGACTGGGTGCCAGCTTCTGGAGCCAGACCAGAAGGCATCCCTGGACTGGATCCAGTGAGGTTTCAGAATCAGGTACTGGAGCCAGTGGGAGACTTTAACCTCCAGTGTTAAAAGGCAGGAATAATGTGAGTTCCCAAAACCAGCTACTGAAGGGACTGGTGAGTGGTGTGTGTGAGAGGCTCAGTGCTGGCAGCTGAAGTGGTATCACAGGTCACAGCCTGTTCCTGGTGCCAGCTGCTGGAGGCGAGTGTCTATACCTTTCCCAAATCAGGTGTGCATGGGGTATGCATATGTATTCCCTGGCAAACTCCAAGCTGGACCAGACAGAGAGCTGGAGGCCTCAGATCTGGACAGGGGTATCAGGCAGTCAGAGGAGCTGTGCTGGTATTTTGAGGGACCTGCCAAGCATGTGGTGCCTGTGGGACAAGCCTCTGCGTGCCTGTGGGCTCACAGTGAGCATCATGCTGGACAGGTCAGTGAGTCAGGGTCCCACAAGACGGGTAAGAGAATGTGGGATCTGGGCAAGGCTGCCAGGCAGGCAGAGGGGCTGTGTCTGTGCTGAGGGGAATCCATGGATGTGAAACTGAAGCATGTGGCATGTGTGCTGCATCAGTGTCCTGCCTCTGTCAGGCCAAGAGCAGGAGGGGATGTGGCTGTTTGGATGTGGGTGCTGCTGTAGGCAGTACCTTGTATATGTACGTCTGTGTCACCAGCAGTGCCTGCATCTTCTGTGTGTTTGTGAACAAAAAAAGAATGGAAGAGTTCATAGTAGAAACGCCAAAGAATGGCTGCCGTGGTGAAAGGCTGTTAACACACTGGAAAAAAAATGAAAATAGAGTAAGTTCAATTCAAGATTGATACATAAGGAACTGATGACATCAGATATTTGCCAAGTTCGCCTCCCAAGGCTTTTCCTCATTAATCTGAATGTAATGATCCACCTATGAAAGATTCTGCCTTTGACTTAGTCCTACAAAAATGAAAAGAGAAAGCAACCAGTCATGCTTTTGCTATTCTAGTAAGAGATGCTGAAGGAACAGTACTCCTCGCTCAGAACAAAGGCAGAACCACACGATACAAACTAAGATCTTAAAGGACGATGGCTATTTGTTTTTCTTTGAGCCAGATCTTGGTATCCCGTGGTCAATATACAGGTGAGAATCAAGGAAAAAAATGGTAAGCATTTAATTAATGAAAAGAGAAGCATGAATATATATTACTGTAACAGAAAAGACTAAATAAACTCAAAATAGTTATAAAAAATGAAATAATCCTATTGTTGTGGTTTAGCCTTGGCAAAATAATGAATCACATTGAGCTTAGCGAGCAACAAAGAACCACATAGCTGCTCTATCACCCTTCCCACTCACAGATGTAGTAGGAACAAGAATCAGAAAGAAAAGGTAAAACTCATGGGTTGGGATTAAAAAAAATCGAAAACAAACCCAAAACCCAAAACATTTAACAGAGAAGAAAAGAAAGGAACAATACAATCACCACAATGAGGATAAAAGAATATACAAAATAAGTGATGCACAACGTGAAGTGCTCATAGTCTGGGAACTGATGACTTCCACTCTGGAAATCCACCCGAAATGATAGGTATGAAGAGTATAGGTATTTCAATTTCTTTCCATAGAAAAAAAAAAAAATTTATTTTGACTTTCAGAATGAAAATAATTTGATCTTCTTGTAATATCCAGAGTAATATAACATTCTGCTCTTATTTGAACATATCTAACAATACATAATTTTGTTTCACAACGGGCTACTAGGAGAAGATAAGTAAATTTATCCTCTCATTTGTACATGTGTTATTTCAGTATTTATTTTCCATTTGGTTTCATCCCTGAAGTAAACATAACCCTGCTGACATTTTAAAGTGCCAAATAAGCCTGTAGTTCTCAAAAATATAGAATGGAAAAACAAATGCTACCATTTGGGGAACTTTTTTATCCGTTACATTTTATATTTTGCATTATTTATTGCAACTCTTCTAGTGGTGGGTGCAGAAAACTGCTTCACTTCACATGAAGAAGTGAGGAGAGTTTTAAGTAACTAAATAAGGGAGCAAGAAATGCTGGAGGAAAAACTGGGATAACAAAGCAATAATCAAGGAACTGATGAAACTTAGTTGCACTTTCTCCTCTCTTTGAATTTCAAATGAAATTATTTTTACTTATGTCCCAGTGTAAAATAATCAGAGACATTTGAATGATTAATCCTCATTTAACAATGTTAAAATGTTTAAACATGTACATTAATGTTTTCAGGATGCAGTTAGTTTTATATGTTATATACTACAACACAAATGATATACCAAGTTTTTAATATTTAGGAATAAATTGAAGACACACTTTTGCAAATGTACCAGCTTAATAAAATGTTCAACTTTGTTGCTAATGTTGACTATTTAAGTTAAATTTCCCTAACTGGAAGCATAAATTATCACTGTGCCTTTAACAAAGTCCACTTTTAATTATATGCTTCTATAGTAAGCAAATGAAATGGAAACATACTTTAATAAAGCTGTATTAGCTTTACAGATAAAATCAAGTTCTTTTA
This sequence comes from Neomorphus geoffroyi, assembly GCA_033558235.1. NCBI lineage: Eukaryota > Metazoa > Chordata > Aves > Cuculiformes > Neomorphidae > Neomorphus > Neomorphus geoffroyi. The sequence goes on from JAUMJM010000005.1 coordinate 26,106,938, forward strand.
AATTATTTATTTTTCTTTTTATTAGGCATTTTCTTTAGTGTTTGACTAACTTAGGTAAGACCTTTTATGCTTCTGTCTAAAATATTCTTAAAAATTCTATTTATGTGTGTCTCAGGAATTGTTTCATTTATTGTGAATTTGACCTAACAAAACCTCTGAAAATAAGAAAAAAAATGTTTGCCTGCAGTTACTACCAGAATTTCTCATTTGACATCTGCAGAAGTCTTCTGTCATGAAATTAGTACCTGAAATTTCTAGGAAACTGGGGAAAGATGTCACTCATTTTGGTAAAATGGTTGAAAAGAATAGTGAACACGGCCATTGCAAACACCGAGAAAGAATTTTTTAGATTATTGAAAAAACATTGATTTACATTAACAGGAAATGTATGCCAGTGCGTTTAAATTATTGATTTTTTTTTTTTTAAATAAAGGAAGATTATCAACACACTGTTTTCAAAAAATAAAGTACATTGCCATTTCATTCCATTGTCTTTTGTTACATTTTGCTAAAAGAGATGAAAGGGAAGAAATTCAGTGTTTCTTTATGATGGCAGAACTCCACAGCTTCAGATGGATAGAGATGTTAATCTTTTTTTTTTCCTGAAAAGAAAATCAGGAGCATATGTTTTCTGTCAAATATGTAATGCAAATTGTTTCAATATAGTTGAATACATACTGTCATTCTGAGTGAATAATTCAAGAGGTGGCTAAAGAGATGAATGTGATATGTTATGTTATCAAAAAGCGTGCCATAATATGCCAGTAAGCTAATGTGGCCGCTAGAAAGAGGCAACTATGATAAAGCACAGCTGCTGAAACAACATATGAACAGAGACATAAGTTATCTACCTTATGCTACGCACCTTCTCCCTGCTGAGAATATCCCCAAAACAGTAGTAAATCCAGTAGATTTTGGAAGAACATTTAGCCATTTAAGGAAATTCAGAAGATGCTTTAATAGCTTTAAAAGTCTTTTTTTCCTGCCCACATGACAAGCATTATAATTATATTGCTCAAATAACCTGTCATAATAAAAACTTGAAGTCCGAAGTACTGCATGGAGTGGGAAATCACCGATTTTGACTTATAAACAGTGTCTTTATTCCTATCCCTAAGTATTTGCAAGTTACTACTTGAACACTGGTAATGTGGCTAGGTTATTTTGCCTACACTTTCACCTCTTCACTGACAGGAGAGGGGTGACAACATCTGAGCTCAAATACTCATGAGCTTTGCAATGTAGGAATGGCTCTTGTTACTCTCAGCATCTCCCCTGGCAGTTTCATTGGTGCCTGCATGGAGGAGCAGCATGGGAAAAATAGTGCCCAGAAAGAAATAAATCTCCCTGGATAGCAAGTTAGGGAGATAGGTGTGGGTCTCCGCTATGGCAGTTGAGATCCTCCTGTAACCATCACCTACCACTTCACAGTGGTGTAGATGCACAGTTCAAATACGTCCCACTGTGGTATCTCCGCAGGCAGAGCTTTCTCCTCTGCGTATGGTACCAGGGCACTGAACTGTTTAGTATCTTCATTGATGATCTGGATGAGGGGATTGAGTGCTTCATCATAGCAAGTTCGCAGATGACACCAAGCTGGGAGGAAGTGTTGATCTGCTGGAGGGTAGGAGGTCCCTACAGAGGGACCTTGACAGGCTGGAGAGATGGGCTGACTCCAACAGTATGAGGTTTAACAAGTCCAAGTGCCGGGTTCTGCACTTTGGACACAGCAACCCCATGCAGAGCTGTAGGCTGGGGACAGAGTGGCTGGAGAGCAGTCAGGCAGAAAGGGACTTGGGAGTGCTGGTGGACAGGAAACTCAGCATGGGCCAGCAGTGTGCCCAAGTGGCTAAGAAGGCCAATGGTGTTTTGGCCTGCATCAGGAGTAGTGTGGTCAGCAGGACTAGGGAGGTCATCATTCCCTTATACTCGGCACTGGTCAGGCTGCACCTTGAGTGCTGTGTCCAGTTCTGGGCCCCTCAGTTTGAGAAAGGTGTTGAGATGCTGGAGTGTGTCCAGAGGAGAGCGACGAGGATGGTGAAGGGGCTGGAGCACAAGCCCTATGAGGAGCAACTGAGGGAACTGGGGTTGTTTAGCCTGGAGAAGAGGAGGCTCAGGGGAGACCTTATTGCTCTCTACAACTACCTAAAGGGAGGCTGTAGTCAGGCAGGGGTTGGTCTCTTCTCTCAGGTGACCGGCGACAGAACAAGAGGACACGGTCTCAAGCTTCGCCAGGGGAGGTTTAGGCTTGACATTAGAAAAAAGTTCTTTACTGAGAGGGTGGTTGGCCATTGGAATGCGCTGCCTGGGGAGGTGGTGGAGCCACCGTCCCTGGAGGTGTTTAAGAAAAGATTGGATGAGGATCTTGGTGACATGGTGTAATTGACAAGTAGGAGTAGGTGTAAGTGTTGGGTCATAGGTTGGACTCTATGATCTCAAAGGTTTCTTCCAGCCTTGTGATATTGTGATACTATGAACCATTCTATAGATGCAGGTCTCTGGATGGAGAAGGCGTCATCCTCCTGCTGCCAAAAGTCATCCTCCCAGTCTTCTTCAAACTGGCAGACAGACACTACCCTGGGTATTAGCAACACAACACCAATTTGTATGAACTGCTCTAACATCTCAGGAGGTTTTTCCTCCAGCTCCCATTAGAAATGTTGGGAAGTTAATAACAACCGTTTTCTTCTGTTTGCAATTCTACATGGAGTTGCAACGTGAGAGATTGTGAAAAGAGTTCATATTCCTCTGAATGCCATGAACTGGAACAAAACTTTTCATTGAAGCACATATAGATGGGTTTTTATTCCCTGTTCAGCAGCCAATAGTTTCCTTTCTGTTTCTCCATACAATATCGATGTGGCTAACACAAAAAGAAATGTTTCTACAACTCTGATTATCTGGAAAATTTTCTCTGTGCCTTGCTACCTTGGTGACTTTCCAGTTCATTTCAGATGTTGGTGGACTGCATCATTCTAAGGTACCTCCAAAAACTTCTCTGTCTCTGCTATTGTTTATCTCCATAACTGCCTTGTTTATCTGTGGAACACAGAGAAACTCAGTGTGAGACATGTGATGATACATTAGTGCTGCATTAACATGGACTGCCTAGGGAAAAAGCTATAAAGAGAAAAAAAAAATACATTTTCAGCAGTATTTTTCAGCTCTATCCCTGAAGTCAGAAATTGAAACAATTCTAAAGAAAAACAAATTCAAAATTATGTTAGGAATAATTCCAAAGCAATATTAGTTGGATAACACTATGGGCTCATCATATGGTCAAATTGCCTTTAATTTCACTGGTGGTCCACTGATTCGCAATTTATCATGGCGCCTGTGAGATTTTCAAAAGCAGTTCTCAAAGTGGTATCCAAAATCTTACAAGTCTTACATACATTGTTCTTATAAGACTACAATTGCATGGACTGTACTAAAATATACTCCAATATAGAAACTCATGTTCAGGATTTGCAAGGTATTTTCACTATAAATCACACACTTAGTATGTGTATCATTCAAAATACCAATATTTTTTAAAAACATAAATTAAAAATTTTTTATAGATAGAACTTTAAAGCAAATGTAAGGAAAAACATATATCAAATGTTTATTTTCTAGACAAGTTCCTCGGTATCTGATCTATTCTATTATAATTTACATAGTGTGTATGGTATTGGTTTCATGTTCTTCCTCCTTTTTTTTAATAAGTCAAAACATTGTGTGAAAAAATTTCACAGTATTACAGTATCATACAGTATCGTAAGGTTGGAAAAGACCTTTGAGATCATCGAGTCCAACCTATGACCTAACACCTACACCTACTCCTACTCCTACTTGTCAACTACACCATGGCACTAAGTGCCTCATCCAAATTCTCTTTGAACACCTCCAGGGATGGTGACTCGATCACCTCCCTAGGCAGCGCATTCCAATGAACAATTACCCTCTCAGTAAAGAAATTCTTCCTAATGTCAATCCTAAACCTCCCCTGGCAAAGCTTGAGACCGTGTCCTCTCATTCTGTCGCCGGTCACCTGAGAGAAGAGACCAACCCCTGCCTCACCACAGCCTCCCTTTAGGTAGTTGTAGAGAGCAATAAGGTCTCCCCTGAGCCTCCTCTTCTCCAGGCTAAACAACCCCAGCTCCCTCAGTCGCTCCTCATAGGGCTTGTGCTCCAGCCCCTTCACCATCCTCGTCGCTCTCCTCTGGACACACTCCAGCATCTCAACATCCTTTTTAAACTGAGAGGCCCAGAACTGGACACAGCACTCAAGGTGCGGCCTGACCAGTGCCGAGTATAAGGGAATGATGACCTCTCTAGTCCTGCTGGCCAGTGCTTTACAGAAGTTTGTTATACCAGTATCATTATTTTTATTAACGATATTGTCAATTCAATGAAAAATGACACTAGGTTAGCATAACAAGATATATTTATTATAAGTCCTATTGATTGCCACCAGATATGCATCCGATGTTTAATTTTTATTTTTTCTATTAGCAAGTTCAGTATCACAACTCCATCTTTTTTTCCAGGAATCAATACTAATTTAACAAACATAATTACTTCAACCATATTAGTAATGCTTTAAAATATCAGGTTTTCTAGTCTCTGTCCGATATGCTTTGTTTATTTCCATTTTTCTATCCTTCCTTTCTTACATCGGGTACTTCCAGAAACTTTTATGAAAAAATAAAAAATTAGTATTCAGAATCTAGAGAAGACAATGGCTCATTAAAAATTCCTAAATTCCTACTTGATCTGATAATTTCAAAAGAAAATCTAACTTTATTGTCTGTTGTTTAAGACACTGCTCAGCTATTAATATAATGGATGCACTTCTGATACATCCCATGGCATTTTTCAGAGATGCAGAACGCGAGTATTGCTCAGGTTTTTCCTTCACATCCCTTCTTATATCACCCTTTATAACTACTGCACAAATTTAAGTAAAATATAAAAATCTGTCTTCATTGGACTAAGAATCAGTATATCATTTTCAGTTTTCTTCATTCTTCAATATTCAGTGGACAAACTTGGCTTACTTAATGTAGCAAGATGAAGTTATTTGGGGATGTTAGTTGAATGGTTCTGTATCGGTGTATTCTAATTATAAAACTGCTTTTCTCATAAGTTAAAACCGAAATTACTACTACAGAATTTTGTCTCATGGTAGTGTAAAATCATTATGTTGTTTATCAGTTCTAATATCCAACTTTGGTATTAGGCCACAGGCCAAATATTTTAGAACTGGTTTTTTTGAGTTTTAAAGACTGAACTTGCACATGACAGCAAATGGCAAGTTTGGGCAATAAGAGAGAGGAGAGTGTGGGAGGTCATTGGAGCAGAAATTCACCGAGGGGCACAGTCCCACAGTATCTGACCAGGACAGAAGGGCTGGGACAGGGATAGTGACTGGGGTATCTGATGGTCAGGCAAGTCCTCAGGGACCAGCCAGCCCTGAGGCCATGTGGGAAGTCTATGTCCATGGGCCAGGGTCAGGGCCAGGTCCAGCACCAGAAAGACACAGCTGTAACATAACCCCATCCATGATTCTGAGTGTGTGCCTGCATGGAAATCCTGCTCCCATGTGAAGCAGATAAGGTGCTGGACAGGTTTTCTGCAGCTGTTTCTCATCCAGAGGGTCTAAATCACCTGACTGTGATTGCATAGCCGCAGCGTATCATGCATCTGTTGAGAAGAGACTAACAAACACTCGGGCACATGTTGTGCTCAAGGTCCAGCACTGCGATTCGGTTTTTAGCATTGCCTAGTCTCAGAAGGAAGGTAAGATTTCATATGAGCATGTTTTTCTAGAATATTACATTGTACAGTGTAATATGATGTGACACTACTACATGATAAGATGCTTGCTCCCTGACAAAATATATTCAACAAAAACCTGTTTGCAATTCAAGAAAGTTTCTACCAATTCATACATACAAACTGATGGTATTAAGGGAAACTTATTGGTGTACAAATATTTTGCACCTGTTCTTTTAACAGATACAAATGAGAACAATAGGATCACAGTATCACAGGTTGGAAAGGTTGGAAAAGACCTTTGAGTTCATCGAGTCCAACCTAATGAGAGTCCAGCCTTTGAGATCATCGAGTCCAGGATGCTGGCTGTCTTCTGCAGAGCAGAAGATATTTACCCTATGCAATGCAAATAAAAAACTGTAGGATTTGTCTTAAGAGTTAATGTACAATTTAAGATACAAAAAACCCAAACAAAACCTTTACTGTACTATAAAGTATTTCCTTTAAGAAACACATTTTATTTCAGCCACTGAACGTTCTTTCATTTCTCCACCTTCCTAAAAGCACAGCAAACAACTTGTTAAATCACGATGTTAAGGGGTGATATAGTAAATCCTATCTCTCACTAAAAGGAACACAGCAAACAGCAACATGTACAATGAGAAAAAAGAAACTACGTATACAAGAACAGCAAAATATATGACAGTAGTGAAGAAGGGCACAGAATAGGGTTTTTTCCTGCTTGTATTATTCTGTGTAATTTATATTGTCTACAGGAAAGATGCAGAGGGGCTCTTTACCGGGGAATGCAGAGGTGGGATAAGGGGTAATGGTTTTAAGACTAAAGAGGGTGTATTTAAGTGAGCTATTAGGAAGAAAAGTTTTACTGTGAGGGTGGTGTGTCATTGGAACAGGTATCCCAGAAAACTCATGGATGTTCCATCCCTGGAGTTGTTGAGTAATCATGGCAGGGAAGTTGAAACTAGGTGATCTTCAAAGTCCCTTCCAAACCAAACCATTCTGAGATTCTATGATATTTATTTTTAGGTATTTATATTATCCTTCCTTTGTTTTTTGCCACCTCAGATCGGGGTCATTCCTCGTGACATCTTAATTTTGGTCATTCTTCCTGACCTTTTGATTTCCCTTTCTAGAGTTTTAGAGAAGTTACTGACATGTCTTTAAACTCTGCTTGGAAAAATACATATTTTTATTCAAAATGAAATATATTTGGGACACTATTCAACTATAACTCTCAGAAAAATTAAATAGTAAGAAAAATGGATAAATTATTTGAGAAGTTTCTTCAGCTTTTGAAGCTCTGTCTTTCCTAAACCTCTGGTTGTTCATCGAAGTAGTAGTGTTGCACAAAGTCATGAGTGACTGCTCTGAATTCAGTGTCAATCATGCTTCAACCAGGAGGTTCAACTCTAGACAGTTCCTGGGTTCCCGTCAAACGTCATTGATTCTATGAATTATGAATTCCAAAACCTTTTTTTCTCTCCATTGCTGTTTATTTGGAGTCCAATTAATTAATCTGTTCTGTGAAAGTTTTAAGGTTACCACAATCATAAAGAATTCTTTAAGGTTTTGGGGTTTTTTTCTAAAAGTAGAAAAGGATAAAGATGGAGGCAGTTATTAACTTGTTTAATTTTTCTACTACCATGTTTTTCTTGATGTTCTGAAATCTCTGAAATCTTGCTTGCATCTGTGATATTTTCCTTCTACTAAAATTATTTTAAAATTGACATGGTAATATACTAGAAATTAAAAGATAATTTTTCCATATAAGGCAAGATGGTATCCTAAATATTTATTTATTTAGACCTGTAATTTGAATCTCTGTTTACTGCTCTTAAAATCATTATGGATTAGGTAGAGCTGGAAATAAAAACTTCTCACATACAATTTGATTATTTAATTTGTTACTGTTTCTGTTGGCAGAATTTGTTATGAAGCTCTTGTTTTCAAATATGTTTGCCTTTATGTAAGTGTTTTGTGAGAAAGAAAGAAGCAAAACACAGTACAAACACCCTATGGCTCACTAGGTAACTATCCTTCCTACGTGTTCTGTGTTCAAGAGTTGGTGTTTCGGTTATGTAATTTAATACATTTTCTCACCTGAAATGCATGTATGTAATTAAATTAATCCCAGCTACACGTTTGGCATTTGTCTGAACACTCAAGTGAATAAACATTCTCTTTCACAAATATTTGCAAATGAAAATCAGAAGAGGTTGCAAAGCCAGTCAAAATGAAAAGAAAATAAATCTAATCATATTGAGGACTAGAAAAGTCACAGTATATTGGAAAAATAAGTCCCTGTGAGGGCTTCTCCAAACCTAAAGATGGGAGGATTTTAAAACAGGAACAGACTTAGAATCTAGATGTTGTATACACATTTTTTTCCTTTGTCTAAGCTTGGCTACTAGGTTACAATGGAAGAAAGTTGGGAGATTTAGAAAGATGTGTGAGGCAGAATAAGGAAAGAATGTGATGCTCAGGTACCATGAGGTGATACAGGACTAAAAGCATTAGTGCTTCAAACTGCCCGATTTGTACTGACTAGGCTAATCCAGCATCTGCTGGCAAAGAGAGAAGCACAAGTTAACTTTGTTATGTACTTCTTGTCACATTCACATCCTTCTGGCAGATTTGGAGATGGAGACCAGACAGTGACAGGAATTCCAGTAGCAACCCTTGATTGTTATTAGATAAAGAAGTTGTCCTGGGAGTTGTTAACTTCCAAGATTTGTGTCAACAGTCTAATTTGGAAGCCAATAAACAGTAAAGACATTTAGACCTTGTGACGGAAACTCCAGACTTGGACTTTTGACTCCAACCTGAAGCTGAAACCCCAGGGTGAAAAGCTGTGTATTGACAATGGGACTCAGTTGCATTCAGTGGTCAGCGTGTCTGGTTCCTCTGGCTCCGTGGTGCAGGCAGAATCTCAGTCAAAGGGGCTGGGGAGAGTGTGTATGTGGGAAGGGTGTGTGTATCCCTTAGAATGGAAATCTTAAACTAGAAATCATTCTTCACTCCCTATCCACCCTGTTTAGTACGTACCTTTTAGATTAGATATCACTGTTCTTGCAGCCACTCCACTCACAATTCCATTGTGATATTAGGAATACGTCTGAGGGGTTATTAAGTTCTGGAGCTTTTGGGTGATGTGCAGTACAGTGCATAACAGAATTGGATGCTGTGTCCAGGCTATGGAGAAATATGACAAGAGAAAAATATGTCATTAAACTCTTTCCCTTTATTCTTTACCATAAATAATAGAGAGAGAAAACCTCACGATCTGGTAGTTTATTTCAACCATTTGCAGAATTAAAGAAAATAAATGTTGTGGGGAAAAAAAAAAGAACATAACCAAACTGAAAAATGAGTGTTTAAAGGAACAGACACAAACTGAAGGAGAGAACAAAGGAAAGGAAATAATAAAATAGTGTGGTGAAATTGAAACACCATGTACAGTATTAGGAGCTGCGATATCAACCACATCAAAACAATTTTTAAGGAAAGGAGGTAAGGATAACAAAATTACTTCTAATATGGGAAGAGAAATTAAGTTCTGTCAAAAATAAAAAAAGAAATAAATCACAAAATTTAATTAGAGATTCCTGGTGCCTATTAAAGGGTGTCTGAAAAAAGATTGTGTTACAGCTTTGATTTTTTATAGCCCAATCACAAGAGAAACTGATGAGAAATTAACTACATTAGTCAAGCCACAGATGTGGGGACACCTGGAAATAGGAATAACATGTAGCACAGTGATTTCTAAATAGGAAATGTTAATTTTAAAGGTACACATCTTTAAGTAGTTACATTTTTTTTTGTGAAAAATGACATTCAGTTTGTATTTTTACTGACTATTATGAGATTTTTCTCTCAATATTTTAATAAAAATTTTCTACTGACATAAACTGATTTTACATATAAAAAATACACAATTTGTCCTTTTCAGAGTCTGGCTTAAAGTTTCTCTTTAACCTAGTTATGTAACATACAAACGAGAGGAAGTATTACAAGTAACACAGAATTCTGTTTTGAAGCTCCCCATGTAAGCTATAATTAGATTCCAATTTGGTTTTAAATGATTATGCATATTATTCTTCATTAAAGATGTAAGCAGCTAAATAACTAATTCTCATTACAAACCTGTTAAAGAAAAGAAAGCTGATTCATCATGGTGATGGACAAGCCACACTAAGAATTTTGATAGGGGCTTGTTCTGGCAGAATGCTTCTCAGCAGGGAAATACAGGCATATTGGAAAAAGAAAGTCTGTTCCAGCTGGTCAGAATCCAGACGTGTCATTCCAGTCTAACAAGTACCATCCCTGAGGTAGGGATCAATTACAGCTGGTCATTTCTTCAGCTGCATACATGATATCTTGGTAAACGCAGCTTATTAATAGTTGGACTCAGTAAATAGTTACACCTTGAGACTACAGAAAAGTAAAACATTTTGCCTTTCCATAATAAAAGTTAAATCACATATTTCTATTTTGAATGTTTTGTTCCGATTACTGTTTTTCCAGTAGCCCTTGGCAGGGGAACCATTTAATTGTTACTCCAAAGATATTCTAATCTTTTTAACAGACAGCTTTGAGTTAACTAGATACCGCAAACCCAAATTTTAGGGTAATTGTGTTACTTAACTTATACCTTGTGTCAGTTCACATCTGTAATCACTTAAACAAAATTTATTTACATTGTCACTAATCTTGACTGTGTTTATGGGATTACTGGTGTAAGACATTTCAGACCAGTGTTATCAGAGTTGGGAGTTCCAAACTCCTTTCTATATAGAAAAATGACAAGTTATGTACTTTATGTGTGTACAAGAATCTAATTATATACACAGTTATACATACGTGTATATAAAACATGTTGTTACATATAGATATACACACACATATATGTAACTGTCTACATAGTTACATACTGTGTCAAATATCCTCATATTAGATTATTTGAACTAGATACTGGAAGGCTGAGTTTATGTCTGAACTCTCTTCCTAATGAGAGAAAAATTGCCAGCACTACTAAACTTTCACAGGGTTGGGTACCAACAATGATATATAACTGTAAGAAATGCTAGACTATACCATGTGTGCCATTACTTATGTCTTGATCAAAACTAAACCAAACCAAAAAACACCAACAAAGACCTTTTTCCCACTTACCAGGGGATTTTAAAATTGTTGAGATTTTCATAAAAACATTATTGCTTTGACTTTCTCCCTCCTAAATTAAATGTATTATCAAGAAGGCTCTTTTGCTGTCCATTACATTCAAAATCTATCTCTTTGCATACATTGTCTCTTTCTGCTCTGTCTTGTCGATGACCCTTTACCTGTCCTCAAACTATCCCCAAGGGAAGTTCTAGAATGGTTAATTATCATGTGACAAGAGAGACTTAACTTTACAATAATTTAAGTATTTATAGGAAAATGAGTAAAAGCCTAGCACTTCTTTGTAGTTATAAGTCAATGCATTTGAATCTTTCTGTTTAACCCTGTCTTGTGCCTAATTTTCCATTTACTTTCTGATCCTAGTCTCTACTTGGTGTGATTTTGTATCTACTTATTTAATAATCATAATGTTAGAATTAAAACAAAAATAAAAACCAATATTGAAATATCAGTGAGGAATTAAGAAAATGCATGGCCAGAGAATGGTAAAAAAAAAGCACAAGTATATTCCAAATTATTAAAAAAATACTTATGCAAAACTACGTAAGTATAAAGAGTAAATGTTTTGACATTATTGCTGACAAATAATGAAAACAGTGTGTAAGGCCCAGTGTATGTAAATTTAAATCTGCAACTGGTAACACCCGTTCAAAGGCTGTGCTTTGAAGATGTATAACGGTCTTCAGAAAATGAATACATTTTAATTAAAAATATGTCTGTTTACTTACTCTATCTGCCACCTACTTAATAGGAATAGTTCAAACATTCTACAATTAAAAAAATTATTTTACTTATCTGGCTCAAGATATACAAATGGAAGAGCAGATTCATAGAAGCATCCTAAGGTATTTCACAAATGGTTTACAGCATACCAAGTGTAATAATTTTTCTACAGTTGCACTTAACTTTTGACTTGTGTAGCCCTGTAGAAATTCTGTGTCTACTAAACAGTTTATGTAAGTGTGGTACAGTGATACAAGTATGCTCTCAGTCTAACCAGAAAGTACATACTGTTACAGTAAAAAATGTTAAAGTGTCTATAAAGATTCAATATTAACTTGCACATCACCTGAAAAATTACATTTATGCCATTGGAATTTCCTGCCTTATTCCAAAGAAGGTATTACTTCTGTTCTGGTGAAGAGGTCAGTTTATTTGACTAACAAGCATCAATACAATTTCCTGTTGCACGTTACTTGCACCAGTTGCCAGGCAAGACTCAGTCTTCCTTAATGTATATGACAAATGAAAAACAATTTGAAGCAGTATCATAGTATAAAGACAAGAAGGAAACCTACTACAAATCAGAATAATGAAGAAAAAAGTCACCTCTTTAATTAAAGCAATTAGTATTTGTTACTAAATTTCAATTATTTCACCCATAAATCTCTGTTCAGTCGCATATAAAGACAGCTATGAAAAGATGTCCTGAAAATATGTTTTTTTGAACTTCTAATCTAAAAAAAAATAATAAAAAAAAAACAACTTGAAAAAATGGTAGTATACATAACTGATTTAAGAACAAGTTATTTAATTTTCAATTCTTTTCCAGATTATGGCTCTTTGTTTTATAATTCTACTCACTTTTGTCATAATACAAATTTTTCTCTTGGTCTTTTGGTCTTCAGACTTTCCCTGAAGTTTTCTTAATTTATTTCTAATTCATTGCTGAAGTATACTATTCCCTGTCTTCCCATGGCTTTAATAATTGCCTATGCACTTCCCCATACTGCATACTGTCTTTCTTTCATCCTTTCCCTGCTCGAATCCCATTTTCTTCTACTTGTCTACTCCCTTGACTCTGCCCCAGCCTTTTCAGTCCTGCTCCTGATCTCGTTTCCCTTTCCCCTGTGCCTGCTTAGTCTACAAATACTTGCTGATATTTGATGTTACAACCTTAAACATAAACTTAAAGGGGCTGTATTCTTATGTACTAAAAAAAATAAATGGTTATTACCATGATTCTTGACTTGGTTACTAAAATGCCTTTCCAAAAACGAGAATGGATGTTTAATTCAAGACAAATAAAAATGTTGGTGACATCAAATGAGAAAAATAGTGTTTATGGTTCCATGCTATCTTACAGTATTTGGATGTCCATAGTTAAAAACACCTAAATCTTCTCAAAATCCCAGTTCAGTCTGTCTTAGTTCAGTCAATCTTATTATGGTCCATAACGTTATTACATAAAGCATTTTTCACTCTTAGCTCTGGCAATTTTGTACTGGCTTTTTTTCCGCCTGGAAGAAACATATGAGTTTGACTGCCAGGGTAACTCAAGAAACAAACTCTTTCCAGTATTAAGTAAAACATCTAAATGATTGATGTCAACCGTTAAACTGAAAATCTTGCTGCAAGACTGGTTTTATCATTATTCAAATTTCCTTCCGAGAGTATTACCATAGGGAATAGTTTACTAGGTAAAGAAAGGTGCTTTTATTATGTTACTACTTTCTGGACTCCTACTTTTTAAAACTCCCTTACCTTGTAATATTACAAATATTTTATTTATTCTACCTACTATTTGAGAAGAATAATGGATTAGATAATTAACACACATAGGTTTAATCATCTTCAGTAAAGTCCAGTTTAAATTTTAAAAGGAGTTTTCTGTTCAAATATTTTTGTGCAGTCATAAATAATTTTTAAATCATGCATAGCAAAGGTAGACTGCTTGACATATGGAATTTCTGCAGTCAGTTCTCCCTTACTCACAACGGTGAGTGTCAAGAGGAATAATTTTGAAGTTAGTAAAACAGTGGTTGTGTAACATTAGACTAAAAAGACATTTACATACTTTATCTCTTTATTAGAACAGTATAAAATTTACTTTTCTAACAAAATTATTTTATGTTTACCTGATGCTTTTTTCAAGGTATTTATGATAAATTTTGTTCTGATTTTAGTATTTTTGTTTAATTTCATTTGAAAATTAACATGCTGCTTATTCTAAATACTTTATTGATTTCCACTTCTAGCGATCTTTTCAGTAATTAGAATAAGTCTTGGTAGGTGAAGAGAACAGAAGCATGAGATGAAGAAATTGTACCATGTAACTGCTGTGTAATGTATACAACCCAAAAATATTATGGCTACTTTCTAATGAAATATCCCAGATTATCTGAAAAGGTTTGTCATCAAAACCTACTGAATAACAGTTATTTTATGGTTTTCTTACTATTATGAATTATGTCTTTTTCTCTATTTTTCTTTGATTCTCTTTATATACAAATATTTCATATAAAATTGAAGATGTCCACATCTAAAGGTTTTAGAGACAATTTAACAGTGCCATTTCTTTGCCAAACTGAAGGACTTTACACTATTTTGAGGAATATTTTTCAAGAAACCCTTTTGATTAGGCTTATTAAACTGGGAAATGCTCCAGGTGTTGCTGCTTCAGTTGTCTGTTCATGAAAAATATATTTTTAATGTATTAAGGCCTATAATTCAAAATCACTCTTTCTCTTTTGCTATAGGCTTTGCCTTTCATAAGAATAAGTTTCTGACTTGAAGAATCCCAGTTTACAAGTAGAAGTACTGTAAAGATTGGAATACCAGACACTATGAATTTGCGGTTCTGAATTTCCATTAATTTATGACTAGTTAAAGTGATAAAATTTATTCAGTTCAACGCAATCAAATAGACCTTTCCAGCTCCTTATTTATCAGTTTCCTGAGGTCTTCTGGATTATTTTCTTACCTTTTAGTATTATTCATTTAATAGCTGCTTCACATTTAAAGTATAGGCTAACATGTCTGCTTAACATTGAAAATACCGATGTACTTAACAAAGTATTGGAATATTCTTATAGTATGCATGGACACTCCCTACAGAGGCAGTGAGACATTGAACAGTAGAAAATGTCACTGAACACACTTTACATCTAAATTTATTTTAATATTTAAGGATTCTTTTTGCTCTTTTTTCTTAAAACCATCCCTGTGACTATGAAGTCATACTCAATGAGTAGATATACTCCAACGAAATGAAAAAGCATATAAACTTTATTGTTAACTTGCATATCTACTACTGTTTATACATAAATTAAAAAATCTTAAAATTAAATACACTGAATCTATCAAAAGATACATTTTATTATTCTATGTTGTTTCAATAGGGACTATAATTGAACTCCTTCTGGAGATGGATTAAAGTCCTATACTACATTTTAATGCATACAATTCTAAAATTCTTTTGACCTGCTCTTCCAGGTTTTAAAGATAGGAAAATTATTAAATTCACCCCAGTTAGTTATAATTTCTTTTTCATATATGTTGTAATCCCTAACTCCTTGTTTTGAGTATCTTCAGTTGTTCTGATACTGGAACACCTATGTTGTATGATATAACTTGTTGTGAATAGAAGTTATTTTTTTTCTTAATTTTCTTTTGTAATTTATGGAATTTAGAAAATCCGGAGTTATAGCTCACAATATTTTTGTCACTCTGGCAAAAGTATACTATTATGAGATAATCATACAAAGTTACATCTCAAAATACTAGGACGTTTTGGGATGCATCACAGTTGTGTATACAGTAACTACTACACTTAGGTTTGCTGTATTTGTAAATTATAATGACCTCTGTGACACAAAGGTATGTGTGTGTGCTAATTACTTAGTTTTCAATAAGCAAAGGATGAAAAATCAGGGATTGTTCTGTGCACTTTGTTGGCAGAAAAATCCTCCCATAACTGCTGCTTGGTATGAAACCAGCCCGTTTCTGATATAAAAAGACATTTTTCTTTTTGATTTCTTCTGCTGCAAAGATGTACAATACAACTGCTAGAATAGCATGGGTGCTGTGAGAAATTCCCCAGTGCATAGGGAATGGTGCAAAATCCCTCGGTGCGTCCCACCTATGAGCAATGAAAAGGGTTCTTGAAGTTAGTTCAACGACTCAATTAAAAAGAAAGATAATTTTCCTTTAAATCTTTTAGTCTTCCTTTTTTTTATTATGCTTGCTGTGAAATTCTGATTAACTAAACATAGCAAGGGCTCTTATTTTGTTACTATGATTAGGCTAAGGGTTCTTTGTCATTTCAATCACGCACAAAAAAACCTCCCATCCTTGCTGAGTAGAAGGAAATAAGGAAGTGGCTGAGAATACAACCTTTCCTGAATATGAGTGATTATACTATTTTTCTCAGGAAATTAATATGAATTGAGTTTATTATAGAGCTTTCTTGATTGTGAAGGGTTTACGTGTCAAAATGTTGAAATAACTTCTTCTTTTAGGCTATATTTGGAAAGTGTAAAGGAGTTTAAAACTGGTTTGGTTTTTTTTTTTTAGTTTTATTTGCATACAATTTCTGGATATAGTTCTCCCCTCCTAGCAGTTCATTGAAATATTTATTTTCTGTGTGTTAATTTTTATTGTATGAAAGTTTTTCTGTGATTGATATATAATAGTCTATAGATTTTTTAAAAAAATCTTAATATGGTATATAATTATTTAATTTATACTTTTAAATATTAATACAATACTAGAATTATGGAATTAACTTGAATATTTAATCTTGCTTAGGAAGAATTCTTTGTGTATTCCACGTATAAACTCTTATTTAGAAACAAATAGGTTACAGAAAATTTGTAGCCTAGTCAAGACTCTCAGAAAAAAATTTTCAGTCAATCATATATTCTACTAGGACACATAAGGCATGAACACAGACTAAGAGAAGATCTGAAAATTCAATCCATTCTTTTCGTTTCGTCTAGAAACTCATTGTCGTTTCTAGCTGATATTTATTCTGAGTTCCGTTAATATTTGAATTGTGGACTCCATTAAGATATATGAATCAAAAAAAAGTCATGAATAAGCTTCTTAAGTCTTTTTGGCTTATTTAAGCATATTGAAGTAATACAAAATAAATGTGAAGTTTTAATTGACTTAGAACTCCTCTTTTATATGTACATGTGATTGTGATTTGTCAGATGCCCACTTCTTATTTTTACAGATCTTATCTTATTCAGCTTCATGGGTAAGTTTTACCGATCATCTCTACTGCTGTGTACATATAACCAATTATGAAAACTGGAAGGATTTTTTTAAGTGCACTTTTACAGTTTTTCACAATGACTTATCATTGTCTCATCCTTAGTACAAAATGATAATACTGTGTAGGAAGTCACTTTAACAATATTTTTCTAGTTAATCTGCTACATTCCACGTTTGTGGCATATAATGAAGATTATATGAGAGAGAGAAAATGTGTAGTTTGGAAGAATATATATAAAAATGAAGTGCTTTTGCTAAAGAATTTTTGGCAGTAAAAAATGATAAAGAAAATAAATAAAGGAAAGATGAACTCAGCCTTTTGTAGAATAATTTCTCCAGATAACATAGAACAGGAATTTTTTTTTATTCCATTTTTTTATATTTTTAAAATATGTATCCATCAGAATGTAACTACTGAAGAATAAATTCATAGCAATTTGACCTTGACACCAAACTTAATGGAGTATATTAAAAAGCATTCTTGAACTTTTCAAGGAACTGGTAGACTTGCGCAACATAGAAAATTTTTATTTAATAAATGCAAGTAGTATTTCATCCCTCTAACATTAAGAGGATGCTCGATAAAAGAGCATTACAGGATAAACACGTCAAAAAATGTTAATGTAGTTTAGTATAGGTGTTCTCACATTGTGCTTCATGGTTACTGGCGACACTGCTGATCAGATTTGCTAACTTTCTTTTTTATTTTTCCTGGATTGCTTTAATTGCTAAAAATACATTTTACCAGCAAGTAATGCTTGTAATTAATCCAGTGATATCATATCATAATGAATGCCATAAATGTCATTTTAGCACATGTGAACTGCAGAAAACCATGTAGCACAAAATTTGATAGCCCCAGTTGAAAAAGCTCAGTGTTTTTTTGATTCTCATGAAATCTAGTAGAATACTGATTGGGTAGAGAAGTTTATATTTGCAAGAAATTACTACTTTTTTATTTTTTTACAAACCAGAAAGATAGTAAAACCATCTTTCTGGTAACTTAAGGTACATTTTCTAATTTTCCATATAATTCTATTCACACTTCATTATTCTACAAGTTGTTCCTTTGAATATCTTTCTAAATAAACAAACTTCAGGAGGAAATCTTTTAATTTATCATCCATTGTTAATTTAATATATATATTGCTATATTTTAAGCCATAATGTAGAATACAGATGACATGATTTTTCAGGAGACTGCTCATATGTCATGGACCTATTTGACCACTTGTTTTGCTGCTCAAGTGCATTTCTTATTGGACTTTTTTTCAAAAGAGTCTTTTGATGTATAGCTTTGGGGTATTTTTCTTCCTTTGGGAAACTGTCTTTATATGCGACTGTAGCCTGTGACTACTCCACAGTTAGTAATAAACTAAATTTGTTCCTGACATCTTTAAAAAGAGACTAGTGTCTCTCATTCTGATTCTGCTACTGACACAAGAAGAACTAATGTAAATAGGTCTTACAGAAGTATATGGTGACTTGAACTGCCTGGCAAATCAGCTACATCTTACAGTAAGCCCTCTCCATCCCTGCTGTGCTGATACACCTACAAATAAGAAAATATCTCCTTCTGGCATGTTCTCAGTTGAAAATACATGGAAATATAGGATACATATTCTTCAAACCTAAATTTCCCTGTTTCTACTAGCAAAAATCAGAGAAGACATGCAGACATTTAGAAACTCTGTGAGTATGCTGACAGGCTCAGAATCAACCCTCAAGGTCTATATAAAATCAAGAAAATACAAAATATTTTAGATTGGAGGACCCTTCTGGAGGTCCCATGCTCCAGTTCCTTACTCAAAGCAAGGGAAAACTTCAGAAGTAGATCAGGTGGCCTAAACCGCTAGCCAGTTAAGCTCTGAATATCATGCATGATATTTGTGTCACCTCCTAATTGTTTTGGTGACCCTCCTTTGGACTTGCACCAGTACATTAATATCTTGGGAGTACTATGGGAGTAAAAGCTGAACCTGATAATCCACAAGGGATCTTGCAGGTTGAAAACGGAGTGGGATAATATTCCCCTGACCTGATGGGGACCTTATCGCTGGTGTAGCTTTTTATAGGATTAACCTTCATTGCTACTGTACTAAATTACTTTATTTCTTTGAAAGGTTTTTTATGATGATTTCTCCAGTAAGTAGGCTGGTAGATAAGGGTGAAAAATGTTCTGTGAAAGGGTTTTTTCTGGAATTTAAATGTTAATAGATGCAGACCATTATTTTAAAACTCATCATTTCTTTATGTTGGCATTTTGTTCCAGATTCAGATAACCAGATTCAGGTTTACAAATCACTGGTACAGGTATCTGATTCTGTTTGATATGCCCTAAACCTGAGGCCTGTCTCCATCTTCCAGAAGAACACAGGTCTTTCATAGGTCTTATGATATAAACCTGCATATACGGCCTAAATACGGTAAGGATGAGTTCTCATCTAATCAATGATTAAAAAGCATTGTACTCAGACCAATTTAGCAGTCTAAAACTGAAGCACTCAAGAGCTAAGTGTCTAATGAATTAAAAGAACTAAGTTCACAAAAAGAGTGTTTCCTATTTCAGACACTTGTGTCAGGATGGGTAAATTATTCCTTCATTAATAGTACTGATCTCATTACAGTGCCAATAGGGAGGACATCTAGATACCTAACTTCTAGATGGCTGAGGCAGGTTAAATAAATCCCATCTCAAGTTTCGTACATAGGTCAGTATCAATAACTTAGAGTCCTATCCATGCCTTTGAAAACTCTTCCTGAAAAATGAAACTAGACTATCAGACTCTGTTTTTGCTATGGATATATTTATACTAATATTTTTTTCTAGTTCTAAATAGGTGACCAAGATTTGTTTATGTATTAGAGAAGCTTTTTATTAAATACACGAATTCTTTCTCACGGATTCTATTTATCTGTGTGATTTTTATTTAATAGGACATACAAGGTATTTCTACTTTAGTTTTTGTTTTCAGATTTTGCTATTCTTGTCCTTTTTTCTTTCATGCTTATATGTATTTAAATGGCACTCTTAACATCTTGGATACTCAGTTTGGAATGAGTAAGCTACTTTCAAATGTTTTAACCATTTGAAAGTTTAATTTTAATAATGCATGGAATAAAGGTGTACTCTTTCAACTCTATTAGAAACACTGTGTCATAGTTCAACAGCTCCCTCTTCTGACTATAAAAACCCATCAGATTGTTAAATTCTCATAAAGAAAATCTACTTCTATCCAGAAAGGTAATTTAATGTTCTGTTGCCTCTAAAAGTTTATATATTGTTTACCACTTCATTTCATGCCCAGATCAAAACTAAGTTTCTATACTTGTTTTTTACTTTTAGAAAGTACATGCACACAACTTTTAGTTAAATAATTCTCAAATTTTAGCTAAATAATTCTTATTATATATAATTTGTATATACTGTGGGGAGGAACAGATTCAGTATAAAGTATAACAATCCAAAGCTTGAAACATCACAGGCTTGCATCACAAGCTTTAATGTGTTGAATGCCAATATTAGGTGAGATTTTTCAACTTCAAGTAACAAAATTTGCAGTACAGTTTTCCCCAGGCTAGAATCCAGAATCTGATATTAGAGCTTAGTCTCCTGTTATAAAGCGTTTGAGGACACATCTGTCATACTTCAGAATGGCATCCAGGACCAGCAGGACAGTTCTTGGGAGCTACGAACAGCCAGCATTCTTGTTGAGATACCATCTAACACTAGCAACTGAGAACAGATGACATAAATTCTCCTTCAAATGTACACACACAGGTAATTCACTCAGAGGTGCTCCACTTGAGATCCAGTGCCCAGGAAAACAGATACTAGTTCTAACTTAAAGAAAAGCAGAAGTTTCTTCTCACCCTAGCACCCAATAAAGCTGGAAATTATCGTATTCTGTTGTTCCTGCCTTTTAGTTATCTTTTTAATAGTTAAAATTCTTCTCTAGTATGTAGGAAATCCAGGCTCCATTCTTTCCTTCAGTAAGACCTGAAGCAAGAGAAAGTGAAGAGCAGTTTGTATACCCTATATGATTTAAGTATTAAATCCAGGAAGAAGAGCCAGCCCCTGAAATTTGATGAGCAATTAAGCGTCTCGCTCTTGGTGAGATTTCAAATGCTCTCTCTTCAGTCGTAACATTCTTTCCATGGATGATCCAGTTCTGGAGGATAGATTGGATATTTTCTCATTCTCTGTTTGCAGAATTTTTATGTGAAAACTCACTTGTAAACAGACAGCTATTAAGTAAGTGGATTGATGCTAAATGGTGAAAACTAGCAGTAGACATGCTCTGATAATAAATTCTTTCATGGCAGTGTCTACATGATTGAAAAAATTAGGAAAAAGTTCTTCACTGAGAAGGTGTTTGGCCATTGGAATGCACTGCCCAGGGAGGTGGTGGAGTCACCGTCCCTGCAGGTGTTTAAGGAGAGATTGGATGAGGCACTTAGTGCCATGGTTTAGATGATGAGTAGGTGTTGGTGTTGGGTCATAGGCTGGACTCGATGATCTCAAAGGGCTTTTCCAGCCTTGTTATACTCTGATACTGTGATACAAATAGGTGTCCATGTTTCTGCTTTCTGTGGAGCACAGTCTTTAGGAATGTGTAGGCTATTGACAGAGGAAGCCCACCACGTTGAATCCACTCAGTTAAAGTAATGACAGGAATAACTTTTGAAACTGCAGTCATGATGCGTGTGTCACATTTTTCAACCATGCCAGGACCAAAGCATTTTCACTTATTACAAAAAGAATTCTCTTGTAACACTTCTGATTTAAACAAAGGAAATGAGAAACCTGTGAGATAAAGGAATCTCCAGTGAAACTACATTTTTGTAAAATACAGGCTTAGATTTAAAGTTTTGTTTGAAGCACTACTTTAATCATGTAGGCCTTTTTGGGCATTACTGAGTGACTCTTTAGTTATTCTATTAGTCTCGCAAAGAGCTCACATCTCTCTAGGTGTCTTACTCCTTACCAACTACCTTTAACATAAAATATGCTCAGAATCCTTTGTCTTTCTTTTAAATTTATAGCACCCGTTCTTTCTTAAAATTATATAAAAATTAAAAACCTACGGATTTTCTAATTAGTACTGAATCAGACATTTCTCTCAGATATATGCAATGAATGCACACTATTTGCATGTGCATAAGTAAGTATCTTAAGCCAAAGCCTGACATTATTACCGATGTGTTTCCTTTAACCATAAATATTAGTTCTATTTGTACTCCAAACAAACAGAAAAGGGTGCAAAGTAGTCAAATGTATTTATGTACAGAAGGATGAAAGCATATGCAAACTTCTTTTGTTCATTTGGCATGTTTAAGCAAGGTTGGGTTAAAAATTTATATTGTCGTTTTAACATAGTGTTATACATAAGCAAAAAACATCTGTTTATTTAATAACTTGATTTCTAGA
Organism: Neomorphus geoffroyi; assembly: GCA_033558235.1. Classification (NCBI taxonomy): domain Eukaryota; kingdom Metazoa; phylum Chordata; class Aves; order Cuculiformes; family Neomorphidae; genus Neomorphus; species Neomorphus geoffroyi. The sequence continues at coordinate 26,129,331 of JAUMJM010000005.1, forward strand.
AAGATTTATGAGTTTTTCTACACTGAGAATCACAGTCTTTCAGAAGTCATAGGCACTTTAAAATAAATCAATTAGTGTTTTCGCAGAATAATGATTTTTCTTCAGTATTCCTTACGCTTGAATATTCTTGAATATTTCCTTATCTGATCTTCAGTCTAGAGTGCACGTTCTTTCTTTCCTTTCCCTCCAAAGATTCACCCAACATCTTGTATTTCCTATACATAATATACATCTGGTTTTCAGGGAAACTTCCAGGTTTATTGTAGGATTCTCCTGAAAGTCTTTATCTTTGATGTATTCTTATTTTCCTCAAATCTAAAGATTATTCTTCTTATATCTTAAATCCTAACCAGTTTAAATGGACCTGTCCATCAGAAGGCCTTTTAATTCTGCTCTTAACAGAGAATTTTGGGACATAATTAATGATCATGCTGTTATTAGGCTCTTGCTCATCTCTTAGAGAATTAGGGGGTTTTAAATCCCATAATGCCACACAGACCAACTTTTTAATCCACCTTTTGGTGTAATATTCTATCTGAGTTGTTTTACATTCTAGTGAGAAACTTTAGTCATTTAAGGTGTTACCACCTTCTGAGAATTAATCCTAGAAAATACAGTGGGAAAGAGAAGGATGCTCAGAATGGAAGAAAGAAACTATATAAATAAGTCATCAAAACCTTGTTATCTGGGAACACCATCAAGCTATAAAAAATAAGTATATGTGAAATGTTTATATTTGTATTTAAAGAATAATTCAGAAACAAGAAATATAAGCAGGTGTATTTCCTCTAATTAAATCCATTACTGATTTTAAATGAATAATGTTATCCACTGAATGACCAATATGACAAGCTTAAGCATGCTGATTTAGCCATCTCCCACCTAAACCTCCTTATCTAGATTTGGAAGTTAATGAATTCAGATCATGTAGCGGTAAAATTTCAAAACAATGACTTTATAGGAATGTTTTTGTTAAGAGTAAATGGTCATTGACAACATAGGCTATATGAGGACTGTTCTGGTCTAACAAAAGAAATTTTCTTCATGATCTTACAGAAAATGTTCTGCTTTACAGTGTTTTGAGCATTAGGAACCACTTCTATAAATTGGTGCCTAAAAGAAATTCATTTTATAAGGTATTTTATGCAGGTTTGGTGAGAGGTAGTGCTTTTCTTGAACTGCCGAAGACTCCTTTGGGGCATTGCATAAATCTATTGTTAAGCACTGCAATGAATAATGAAACTATATTATCAGACTAAAAATTATTAAGGAACATTTATCTTCTTCTTCTACTTAAAAATATATAGAAAATTGCAACATCAGCATGAAGTCTCAAGAATGCCATGAGGTTTGAATTAGAATGCTGGATTATCCAATTTTTTTAAACTTTGCACACTTATTAGTTCTGCAACTTTAGTCTGCATAAAACATATTGTAGTATATGCTGGTTAAGCCTGTTTCTTAAAGCTGTGACTGGAATTGTTCTGTACATCACTAATAGCAAGAATGCACAAACCAGTGTTGTGTTGTATATTATAATGCAGTTATTTCAAATTCCCAGTCAAGTTTTAGAGCTCAGTCCTCAATACTGATAATAGTTAGATAGCAAATATCTCTGGATTCTGGACTAAGATGATAATGGCCATGGGGATATTTTATATATGTCTGTCATACCCCTGTAATGGAGAACATAAGGTAGACAGTGGTCTTTGTGAATTCTCTCTCCTAGCAAACCCTGGCATATACAAAAATTTCATCCTTAAGCAATATCCCTTTTCAGTTATTTATAGTCTTTGAGTCTCACATAAAATGCTCACACCAGTGAAGACACATGACAGACATTATAAATCTATTCTGGAACAATGTGTTTTTCTTGCAGCAGAGAAATACTTTTATTTATTGACACATTATTAGGGAAGATTCCTGCCAAGAAGAGACTGCTACCAAATGCAGAAGTTGAGAATAGTACAAAGATCTCTTACTGAACTTTCTCCATTTTACTTATAACTGTGATGCTGAAGTTTCACCACAATCAGCTAGTAAACTGGTCCTACAAGGAAAAATCTCACTTGAGTTTTCTCTCTCCTCCTAGTTCAACTTTAGCTAATATTCCATGTTAAGGCAGCTTGGGATGTTATCTCTCCCAAACCTAACTGTTTCTTCTCACAGGGAAACCCTAGCCTGCAGCTGACAGAATTTGTCCTCTCAATTATAAACACAATAATTAATGCAACCTTGTAATATAAAAAAGTCATCCTTCAGTTCAGTGCCAGACCTCTCCTTGTCTCAACTGAACTATCTTGTGTGCTTCCACCTGATCAGCTGCTGGAAAAACTATGGTTCCTTTTTTTTTCTCTTTTATAAATAGTACAGTGCAAAATTACAGCCCTTTAATGATGATGGAGCTATTAGTCAAACGCTGAATATAAAAGTTAGCAGATTTTCTGACACCCTAATCTCTCCCAGTCATAACACCAGCCATTCAGATATTTTAGCATCAGACTTAACAAAAACAGAAATGCACTCTTTGTGAATCTATCAGAAAAGGTCTATTTTGGGATTATATTCAGAAAAGAAAGATCTCTAAAGGTAAGTATAATAGGAAGTCTCTGTTCTTTAAAGATTTGGAAAATTGCTGGTGTCTAAATATTACAGAGAGGAAAGAGAGGCAATCTGAGCCCAGAATCTTCTTATTGAGATACTAATACAAAAAGGGCGAAGTGCTTACTAATATGTTTAATTCTTCACTAATGGCAGTATAAGAATTTGATCCACAAATATACTGATATAAATGTGTGTGTATTAGCATTTATTTTCATAGGACATAAACACACATCAGTTTGCTAACATAAGAGATCGTATTGTAGTAAGATGTTTCATTATAAAAGGGCTCTAATTTAGATGCTATTAAAATTCCCCCAGAATTCTCTATTACTTATTTTTAAAAGTCGGCACTTCTAGCATTCTTCGACACCTGTAAAATGGAAATCTCAAAATAGATCTCTTCTTGCAATTCTATTCAGAACTACTAATTCAGAGGAGAAAAGAGTGTGAAAGTAGACGAGCTAATGTACGTTCAGCTTATCTTTGTAACATAAAACACAAAAATGACATTGTATTCAGATTTTTCTTCCTAGCCAACTTAAGAAACCAACTTCCTGTAGTTTTATCACAGAGTGCTACAAAAATGTTAAAGGGAATGTTGAATTTTCTTTCTCTTAGAATCTTTGTTGTTGACCTTCACATATTCTTGGTGTTTATATCCATGTGCCTTTGGCAGTAGTACTAACTCATTGGCGGGTCATAAAAGTGCTCTAAAGCAGCCCACCTGCCAATCTGGTAGGTAAGAATATGTAGGGTTTCTCCTTTTCCCATTTTTTCTACTTTATCTCATCTTTGGAAAACAAATTTTTCTGTGGGACTATTTGCTACTTCTTCTTCTCCTATTAGCATTTAAATATATTTTAATATTATTCTATTCATCAAAAATATCTTTCTTTGATGTTATTACCATATACACTATATATGTTTTAAAACTTCCTAGCCATACTTACATGGGACAAAAAGCAGACTTAATATTTGGAACAGTCACTTAAAATAGACGTTATGATATTTGTAATTTTACACTGTGTGACAAAGTTAAAACGTTAGTGTATTAAGAGTGGGGCTTTTTTAAAAAAGAAATATCTTATTTTTTCTTTTGGTTTAGAAAAAAGAATAAAGGATAACTTTGCACTGCTTAAACGAAGAAAAAAACCTCAAGATAAGTTTAAAACTACATAAAGAGGTTAAGAATTTCCATCAGGTTCATAATTTATTCTGAAAATTTGTTTTCAAATAGATACTGTTTCATAATGTGCATCATAGTACAGTGCCACGTTTTCTCAGAGTAAGGGGAATGCTATTACAATTTAACTACTTTTCATAAAATATATATTTATGTATTGCATTTATGTGGAGATACATATATTTAACTATGGTTGAAAATTAAATCATGACAGATAATCTCACTAGTTAATAGAAAACGATAAGCTTGGCTTTACCACTTAGTCTTGTTCAGAGATAAAAAATGTTAAAATTTGTTATTGGGTGGAACTTCTTTTGTAATTGCTTCAATAACATTATGGACTCATTAGAAACTATTGAACAAATTTTTAAATTGGAATACAAGGGTTTATTTGAGATATTATAATAGTAAGATATCATATGACAATATATGATCTTTATTTTCAGTGAAGTTGTTATATAGCCTAGCTTCTGTTTTCAGATCATCCTTCAAGCTATATTCTGAAAACATACTTGAATGATATTAATAAAGACAGCTTCAGCACAGGTTGGCTGAGAAAAGAAAGGTAGATTCTTTCAAGAAAACAAAATTCTTATCATCTATAATTTGCAATATTTCTAAAGGTCTTTTTACAGTTTTCCATCTAAAACTTCCTTTTTAAAAAATTATTTAAAAAGAGAGATGATTATGTACTTGTCAAAAGAAGCAAAAAGCAGTATATTTGCTCTGTAAAAACTTAGAGCAATAAAGCAATATGGCTTTAAAATGGGTTATTAAAGAAACTATTTTATTTACCAGTGATAAGTAACACAACTTTTTTTTGTTATTATTATATATTCCCTGTGCACATTGTGCAACCATTAATTTCACTCTTCAGTGCTACCTGAATTTCTCCATTTCAGAGAAGTAAATATAGGGTTCTTGTGATGGGGAAAGGACTGGCAGCTTTTTCAATAACTGTTTCTTAAGCTTTCAAATAAATGGCACGAGAAGCTAAATAATCTTTAAAAACTGTCAGAAAGTGTCATAAAACGTGAACAGAGGTTGTCAGTTTTATGACTGATTTGCCAGTTGCAAAGCAAAAATTTTGTTGATATAAAGCAAAATGTGTTTTGCATTACAAATTGACTCTAATCACTCAGTTTCTCGAATAAACCATGGCCTAACAGAATTTAAAGATTTATGTAACCTTGGAATCTCAGTAGCTTCTAATTTTAAGGATTTTCTTTCTGATGTGATTGGCAGGCTGTAGTTATTCTGTGTTTCATTACTCTCCCAAACTCAATCAGCTGCATCATTGCAAATTATAAAATGATCCTGTTGACTAGTATTAAGTCAAAATACTCCTAATGGCCGCCTTCATTTTATTACATGTACTGACATTTATTTCCACTCTGGATACATTAAAACAGCAAAATATCACTTCTGATCTGTTTACCTCTCTGTCATAGCTACGATGTGGTATGACATAACAACAAGGAAGCATGCCACACATTATGCTTACTAGTTTGTGTTATGTCTACTGTCTGACTTAAGTCAATACTTTTTTTTGCATCGGCTTAAGATATCATCTGTTTTCGTTTTACACTGTTTTACAAAGGTGTGGTATCTGACTATTATAAAACATTTTTTTTATTATTAAAATTTATCAGGAGTATTCAAGTAGTGACTTACTGCAACCCATTCAGGGGCAGACTTTAGTTAATGAAGGATATTTACTTCTTACTGTATTCAAACTATGATATACATTTATGTACCTATTTCCGGAGCCTCAGAGATCCAGGATAAATCAATCCTTTCACTTGTAAGCTAAGAAACTCAAATTTTCTATTAATCATGCTTAAATATGTATACATATACGATATTTGCATGTACATGTCCAATCATGTATACTTCTAAACATCACAAGGAAATAGAAAATAACAGCTTTGTTTCCACTGAGGATTATGTAGAGTTTTCTAAGAGCTTTTAACAATTTTCTAAGGCTTTTAACAATACACCAAGGGAGATATCCCCTAATCCCTATTGCATAATTTCAAAATTAACCAGTATGAATATTTATAAAGAAATAGATGGTCAGTTAGAGCTATCCCATAATCCCTTTGAGGTGAAATTTAAGATAGAGCCTTGTACCATTGCAGTACTTTTCTGCTAACAGTTTGGCACCTATGAAAAGGGCAGAGCAGGATATTTTATCCGAAAGAGATTCTGAAAGTTTAATCCATGGTCCAAACAATGTTGCCTGTAAGTTCCATGAATCTTAGCAAGTTTTAGCCTAGTTAATTGCTGACTAAGAGCCTTTATAAATCAAACCCAAGATGAAAATAAAATAATTATTTTCCTAAACTTTTGGAAATTCTTAAAAAATTCAGAACAAGCCTTGCACTCTGTGTGAAAGATACCTGTGTTACTGGATGTGGGAGTACATCTGAATTTCCATATCAAGGAATATAATGTGACTCTTGGTTTTGTGTGAGAGAAAAAAACTACAGCACATATTAGCTCACAACCCACTCCAAAACTCTTTTAGAAAGAATGAAAACCTAGGCAGTCTAGGGAAAACTGATGGCCTTATTACATGTTAAGGTCAGAGCATCAAGACTCCTCTGTGCGATACGACCTGAAAAGCAATCATAAATAATCAGATTAAAGATCTATTACACTGTGAGGAGATACCCATGTTAGTACTACCTAATTTCATGTAAAATGCTTCACAGAGTAGTTCTAAGACTGAGTAGCTTATGCAAAACTTTCCAACGATTCAAATTTTATTGGTGAAGTGTGCATGTGTTAGATATTTCTCTTTGTCTCCAGTTAGCAGAAAAAGCTAAAAGCAAAGATTCATACCTGGAGAAAAGGAAGACTAATTGTGGATATTTGCATCTGACTTGTCTAACATAGAATTTCTTCATATCAGCTTCTGCCTGTAAAGAGACCAAAACATGTGTAGACACCTACATTGCAGAAATCTAAAATACATGACATGAATGGCACCATGGATGTGTTTGCTAGAAATGTCTTTCAAAGTACAAAAAAAATATATCAACATGTGTTTACAAATATTATTTAAATTATTAGTGTAGGAAGACAATAATCAAAAATAAAGTCAGGCAATAGAAGAGAAAGGAAAATGACAAAAGGCTCTCATGAATGTTGAGCCAGAATGCAGGCTTTATTTTGGGGAACAAAATTAAAGGTGTAGGTAACAGTATAAAATGGTGGCATATTCCTTTAGAAGATGAAAGTAGAAGTATAAAAGGTAGGAAAGAAAAGATGAAACGAAAATCTGAGGTGACAGGAGAAGGATAATAGGTTAGGCAAGCAGCAGTCAAAACATATTGTGTAAAGATAGAAGAAAAGATGCAAGGACAGGAGAAAATAAGTTAGATCTAAATAATAAGAAAGCAAGATTGTAATGATAACAGAAAAGAGTATTTGACATGCTGCAAAAACAGAGAAAAAAAGGAGTAAAAGAGACCACACTGATTATTATAAGAAAAGAATATCTATTCAGGAGACTCTTATTTAGAAGCTGATCAGCTAAAACCTGTTTAAATGTGTTATTTTAAAAAGACAAAGAAAAAATATAACACCCCTTTTAACTAAGATTATGTTTTATAAAACCTTTGTGTGCTCCCTAGCTATGATGAGTTTTTGGTTTAATGCTTAGAGAATATCAGTAGTCATGCTGTCACACAGACATGAAAGTATTGTTTAAAATGTGTGGTTTTCATGACTTATAAAGAAACATAAGTGTCAAAAAGAATATAAAGAGGAAGAAGAAAGAAAAAGCACTAAACACTTTCAAGATTATCTGAAAAATGTTGTGAAGGCCAAAAAATCTTATAAAGCAAATACGTGTTAGTTTTGACTTGTGGAATAAAATAAATCAATTTTTTTTATTTTTCTGCTTTTCCTTCTTTGACTATGAGTTGAGTTTTGCCACACCACTAAAAAACCCACAAGCAATACCTTATATATCCCCATCTCTGAAAGTCTCTTACGGTGCCTTTCCTTTCTTATAGTAGCAGCAGTCTTACCTGACATCTCAAATATAATAAAAATATCAGAGATGTCATGCTGTATAGACAGCACCAGCAGCTTGCATGGAATTATAAGAATATCTAGTGTCATACAAAATTGAGTCTGCTATATTAGAAAGATGAGATAGAATAGGATAAAGTTTAAATAAAAATATTATCAATGTTTTGTTCATTTATTGTCCCTCTTCATGATTGATTATTTAATAAAATCATTGACTTCACTTTTTTCCATTCCTACTTTGTTTTTTCTCATATTTTCTTATTGATTGATGTTTAGGAATTGTGACTATGCATTTTCTTAATGCCACAGAAAAACATTACTGTACAATCCTGCTTATTTTTGGACCTGTGACTTAATGCTGACTTTATTTTTGAAATATGAATAAAACGTTTGGTCTTTGCGGACTCACTTCATGGATTTACCTTCATGGCTTAGATCAGTTTAAAAATAAACATTGAATGCTATAGATGTCACCTTTCATGTTCTCTCCCCTTTCACTATGGAGATTTATTTTCAGAAGAAAAAATGCATATTTAAAAGATGGGATAAATACTATATTATTGTTCATGTAATGCGATGTCGCAGTGCTTTACCGATTGTACTGACTGTAGCACTGAAATGAAGGAACTTCCAACCATATTGCACGCTTGATACAAAAACACTGAATAAGATAATAGTGAAAAAACTGTATTTAAAGACAAATCAATAAAGAAGCAAAGACATGTGCACATTTTTCCTACACTGAAGTTGTTTCTTTGGCAAATATAAACTTGATGTCCCTATAAGGAGCGAAGAGGGAGGATATTTTCTGAGAAGCAACAAGTCAAATAAATGGAACTAGTTTGCTGTTAGGGGAAGGAGGATTGAGTCAAGCCTGGAAATCTGACATTCATCTGGCTCCTGTCTAGGTAACACCTGGTCCCAATGTGCAGTTACATCTTAGTCTAAATTTTTTTAGGGAAGGATCCAAGTTTACCTTAACCTCTCTCACACTCTAAGCTGTACGCACGTAAAGCAACATCAGGCTGCATCAGTGCACTAGATGATACAGAAAACAAATAGATACTCCAAAACAACAATAAAATGCACCAAAATGACCATGAAATGAAGCCACTGTCTAAGATCCTACACTATATTCATACAGTAAGCATTTTATCTCCACTGCGTCCTTACACTAGCTTCTCTGATGTCCAGTTATTATTATTTTCCCTTAATCTAAAGGAGATCAGAAGGACTTTTGTGTCTTGCAAGAATTCTGTTAATGTTTTTCTTAGAACACGTTTGCTACACTGAGTCTGTTTTTCAGTAACATTGCAAAACATATCTGACTTGCCCAAAACCAAAAGGATAGGGAGAATCTCAAGTGGCACACAACGTAGGTCAAATTTCCAGAGCAAGAGGTTCAGATAAGCTGTGTCCAAACATTCAGATTTGGATAAATATCTGACCTTGTTAGATGAGCAGGATAAACTCAACATAATTCAGACAAAGGACAGAATGAACACTCAGGAGAGAAAAATAAAGTGCTACCTGCCTTGTCCTTCAAAGAGAGCCAGTTGCTTTATAGTTAAAACAATGCACCTCAACGTTTATCAGAATTGTACTGAATCTTGTTTTTCTCCTCAGTGGCTGAGATACACAGTCTTTCTTGGGTGGGTTTGTTTCAGTGTTATAATGCGGAGTTGGCCAGCTTTGAGTATGAAAACAAAGCATTTTGAAAGACTGTTTTTCATGGATCACTGAATTAGAAATGAAAACAATGATAACAACAAATAACAATGAACAATTATAAGGCTGCAGGTAAGATCTATTCACTGAAACCAAACACCAAAACCTGTAGACTATGATGAGGAAGAAATCATGACTTTTTCAACTTAAAGTATGAAACTAAGAAAGATCTGTAGGAACTGGAAAATTATATTAGAATCACATTTCCAAGGAAGGGAATCTAGGTGCTACAGCAGAGTGAGATGTCACAGTCCACCTAGATGCTGTACCTTCATGGTTCATCTCCTGTCATCATTTCCCTAAAACTAAATCTTGTCCACTGGCCTTCCAGCAGTAATAGTAATGACATGTATCACCCTTCTTGTCTAGCTTGTCATAGTCAGCTTCTATTGGTTACAAAAGAAAAAGGCTTTATCCAGGAAACACTGCAGACAGAGATAATGGGGAAATCGGAAGACAGGAAGATCATCTTTACTGCTATATTCATATCACATTAAGTCACGTAATGACACTATGTACACAGTATCACAGTATCACAGTATCATAAGGTTGGAAAAGACCTCTGAGATCATCGAGTCCAACCTATGACCCAACCCACACCCACTCCTACTCGTCAACTACACAGCCTTACCACTAAGGCAACAACATTATGCAAGCATTTAGCACGATGACTATGGGAACACTGCCCCTAAATATGGTAAGGTGCTGATAAATCACTATGTCACTATTTAGGTTCCCATTTACAGCACTCAAAATGTTCCCTTTTGTGTTTCTCGTGAAACATATGTGAACACTATGTATGGAAAGCCAATGCTGAGCAGCTAAAGGTATTGCAAACTAAAAGCAAACCTGGCAGAGTTTACCTAAATCTCAAACGCACATTAAACAAAAGCTATCATGTTAAGATACCAAGTCAGCCATAGCTTTCTTGGTGGGGAACAATGTGAAATATTAATTTCTTAATACCATTATCACATTGTTATGCTGGATTAAATATATTATGGAGAGGCAGGACTCTCACAATCTGAAATAAATTCTGAATATTTCAATATATTTCATATTTTATGAAGAATTTCTGTTCGGACTTCTTTTTTTCCTTCCAGGTGGACTTGGTATCCTACGTTACAATCCTGGGAACAAAGTGATGTCATTGGGCATAAACTGGAATCCTGACCTCTACTTTAGATTGTACCATAGTCAAGAGTTTCCCTATCTTAAAACAGAAGGCTACAGTATACAGTGCTCTGTTTGCCCTGTATCTATTACGTCAGTCATATCTGTCATTACAGTTGAAAACTCCAGGGTTTTTTCAGTGATATAAACAGGTAAAGGATTAAGAAATATGTTCTGTTTTAAGTTACTGACTGACATAGTTCTTTATAAGAGTTAAAATTTTTTCTTGCTAGTAAAAAACTGTCATCACTGGATGCTGAACTATAAGGCTGTGTCAGATGAAGCTATTACCCTGCTCACTGTTGTAGCAGGCATTTATCGTAAGTGATGCTGTGACTATTTCATACAATGCATAGCAGAGGCAGGCAGTTCCAGTTCATCTTTCATAAAAAACCACTACATGCTCTAAATACATACCATATTTTGTAAAGGTTTTTTTTTTTCTCTTTAGGTCTCTTTTAGACCTTCTCCTTGAGAATGCATGATTCATTCAATTCCAAAATAATTTGTTGAGAGTTTTCCCCCCCGATTTTTAAAATTGAATTAATTTGAAACAATTATCAGGTAAATGCGGTGCCTCAACTATCGTACTGGTTGTTAGAAAGCATATGATTTAGATTTTTAAATAATATCATGTTAGTTTCAAAGGTAACAGAGTCAAAGAACAAAGGTTTATCAAGCTATCTACAGCCTAATATCCTGAAATGCTGCAGAAAAAAATAATCTTCTATATTTAATTTGGTGGTTTGTAGTAATTTAGTTGGGGTCTGACCTAGTCTACTACTTTGAGAAAGCTTCCGTGTTTTCTATGTACTCTTTTCTTTTACAAAGTCAATATTTCTTTGCTCCAATGTGAGCTGGCTTCCGTGTTCTCTTGCTACCTTCTTCAGTGAGCCAAGGCTATTATTACTTTTTATGCTGTAATAGCTGACTGCTGCCCAGCAGCCCCTAACCACCTCAATTCCCTCTGCTTCTCAAGGCATAAGATTGGAAACCGACATTGCTGCAATTTTCACAAGCTCGTTGAACCCAAAAAGCTAAAAAAATATCTTGTTAAATGCCTCAGAAGCAGACAAAGAAATACATAAAAAAATGATCGGAAATGTAGCACAAAATCCATGATCACTCAATGCACTAAGACAGCAATCAAAACAAAACTTTGGAAGAAAAATGACAGCAACAGAGTGCAAGAGGTCCTATATTGATTTTATGCGTGGAAATCTAAGGACAATAAGAAACCAAAAGCTGTGACGGGAAAAAATCTGACTATCTGAAAACTACTGTATAACATATCACCCTCAGATTGTTACATAATTTATACACTTCGAGAAGGAGATTGTATAAATAATTACACATGAAATTTATTTGTTCAAATACAGAAAAATAAAATTGTCATAAACTGTTGATGTATTTAGATTTCATTTTCTCCTTGTAGCTATATTTTTAGCAAAACAGTAACAGAATTTTTTCTAATTATTTTCTATTAGTTACTGAAAATGAAGTACAAGTCTGGAACATACAGCATTTTCTTCATATTTTTCTTGTGCCTATCCTGGAACACTTAATAGTGGTTCTGGATTTAGCTGGGGATTGAGATTAATACATCCAAATTCAAGAGTCTATATGCCAGTCTATACAGTTCACCACAGATCGAACTTCCCTATACAGGCAATAAACGACAAATGACAGTTAAGATGACCAGTTTTCTAGACTTCATTAACTTTATTGACTTGGTCATGATATTCCTAAAGGTGTTTAGAGAAATATTTGAATACAACATTGTCACAAGATCTTATGAAAGAATTTCATAATTTGTATGTTTTTATGCCTATGACTCTGCCTTTGGACACAAAATAAAGCTGAGAATTTACTTGGAAGTATTGTTTACTTTGTGTCTAATTAATGTCTGAACTTCTCTAATCATTTGTTAACTCCAAGTTATTAAAAAAAACATAAAATAGTTCATTCTTAAAAAAAAAAAAAATAAGATTCATTGATTCATTAAGGGTTCATAAGTCTTTGGATTCATTCCATGGAGCCGAGTTATTCAGTCCAAAATTTCAAGGACAATTCTCATATTATTCTTCATATAATATGCCAAGCTTAGAACAAAGCGCACACTTATTTGGAAGTTTTTGCCAAGTATCAAGCTTCTGGATCTACAGATGTTTCCATTAGACTGATTAGAACAAAATGTTATAGCACTTCTCTATTGTTATATATTCTTTTTTGAAATCACAGGCCTGTTTTCTCATAGGAACTGGAAAATAATCTTGTCATGAATCTTCCAGTGCATCTGCATCATAAACAATCTTTGTGTTAATACTAACCACTCATGTTAATACAAATAATTGTTCCATTAAGTCATGAGGTTCAGGATACATCCCCATGCTTCCTAAGCTCCTCCTCAGTGGGGAAGCTTACGGGCTTCTGGACCCATCTCTAGTCCCAGACTTGTTCAACATGTGAACTAAAAAATTATGTAGATATGAGTTAGCCACCAGAGTCAGAGTTACCTATGAGAGTACTGTCACCCACAGAGTTAATATTTCCTTCCAGAGAGCCAAATCAGCAGAGTGGTTTAAACAATTTCACAATGCCTGTCAGAGCCCTCCCAAGGATTTTCTTTGAGACAATTTCACAATGCTGAAACAGTTACTTAAAGGCAACAGGAGGCAATTTAAAGCAACAGATAAGAGCAACTTCAGAATAGCCCTTGCTAAATTTACTTGTTGCATTAGCGTTAGATGATTGCAGCCTGCTAACAATGATGAGATATATATACATATATGCACACACACATGAGTTAGTAGTTATTTTCCTGAGTAACATCCAACAAAGCCGAAAGTGTGCAACTCTTATTAAAAAGACATACTTTCCTGAGTGGGAAGAGATGTGCGGGCTCTTCGACCCGTCTGTCATGTAAGGTGGTCCTCCCCCAAAGAAAGGGAGTTTGGATGCCAATTCTATACTTTTGAAAACTCTTTGGGGCTCCTTGGTGAGGTGGGACTGAGTCTATTATTATGTGTTGATTGGCTCCTTGCAAGGCCTCTTGTATCATCAGAAGTGGGATTTGGCAGTTTGCCACGACATCATGGTGAGGAGCTCAGCATGTGGGTTTGGTGTTGTTTCTGTTCTTAACTGAAGAAACACCAGGCTCTCAGGCCTTCACCATACCCCAGGAGCCACTCCTCTGATTTGAACTTCAAGCTACCACCTGATGCATCTGTCTTATCATATACAGTTGTACAAGTCCAATCACTCTTTTTTCCAAAGTCACAGCGATTTCAGTATGTGCCCCCTCTTGCAAGATCAACCTTTACAAGTCTGGGCAAGTCTGTTGTACCACAGCTGTGTGCATAGCTTCTGGCAGATCTGCTTGTTTAGCAAATTTCCCAATTATAGTAATCAGGAAAAAAATGCGAGGCTGCTATGCAAAAACTACAGAAGGTGATCTGGAATTCCTGTACGATTCTTCAGAATAGCCTAGCTACCAATACCAGGCAAGATCTCTTCAAAATTGTTTCAGGAACATAAAATTCCATTCTATGAAAATATTTTTTTCAATATTAACAAGAAAAAATGTATTTTGATCCTTTGAGATGCTGTCAAGTTTATTTAACATGTAAACAATTGCTTAAAATATCAGAGACACATATTTTTGTTAAAGAAATGGGAATTTGCATATAATCTCTTATGGTGTATCTGTCATATATCTAGAGTACTGGGAATATGATATTTTATTTTATTTTAATTCCAAGATTATTTTTAAACTGTAAATTCTGAAGATACCTCTTTTAAAACACCATTACAATTTTGGGGGATAATTTTTTTTTTAAGAAAATAACTAAAATATTAGTAAGTCTTTTGACTTCCTCAACTTTTGCTGGTCATTATATTATAGTGCCTAAAGTCTCATTTATAAGGTAGTCACAAAAAATCAACTGAAATTATTTGGTTTCTGGAGGCATAAGGATAACCAAAGCTATTTGTAAATATTGTCCTTTTGCTGGCTTTTGCACAAGTGTAAGTTTTCTTTATCATATCTATGTGAAATACCTGAGAACATTCATCTTCTAAACTGTTTGTCTCCTAGGCTTCTCAAACTTTGTACTGTAGAAATAATCATTCAGCAGTGTCTCCTCTACTCTTGTCATAATCTGTGAAAACAGATATTTCTGGAAATGAATGCGTGTGTATTCTATAGAGGTAAGTAAGTTCCTTCTTTCACAGGAGGCAAAATCTGTAACAAAAGCACTGGTGACATTACTCAGTTGTGATATTTTTCTTCAGGAAAATAAATTAAATTCAAATCTATACAGAAAATCACTTCTGATATTAAGATATAGTTTACAGAGTTTCGCCCGTGTATTAGGAGACAATGAATTAAGGGTCTACTAGGGTAATGATTATTACTAAAAATTCTACCAATTGAATGGTTATCAAAATAACTTGAATTAATGTTTTCTTCTAATACTGTGAAGAGAATGAGACAGCTGCCTTGAACGCCCACCATATTTATGCTTTTATAGCATGGCACTAAATTCATGTTTCACACAAAATTGCATTGAAAATATGTTAGAAGCAAGGGAAATGAGACATCTGTTATAGTTCAGTCCTCATTACTGATTGGAGTATTACTTAAATCTACCAATTTACAAAAAAAACCATTCCTTTATGACACATGTCCCAAAAAATCATTCTCTCTAATTTGAAGAGGTATGGATTTGATGGGTGGACTTTTCAGTGGATAAGGAATTGGTTGGATGGTTGCATTCAGACAGTAGTTGTCAACAGCTCAATGTCCAGATGGAGTAGCAGGATCAAGTACACCCTCAGCAAGTTTCCGGATGACACCAAGCTGAGTGGGGCAGTGGTCACACCAGAAGGATGGGATATTATCCAGAGGAACATGGACAAGCTGGAGAAATGGGCCTGTGTGAAGATCATGAGGTTCAACAATGCCAACAATGTCCTACGATTGGGTTGGGGCAATTGGCGGTTTCAATACAGGATGGGGGACAATGTGATTGAGAGTAGTCCTATGGAGAAGGACATGGGGATGCTGATTAATGAGAAGCTTGACATGAGCTGGCAATGTGCGCTCACAGCCCAGAAGGTCAACTGTGTCCTGGGCTGCATCAAAATAAGCATTGCCAGCAGGTCGAAGGAGGTGATTCTCCCATTCTACTCTGCTCTTGTGAGACCTCACCTGGAGTATTGTGTCTATTTCTGTAATTGCCAACATAAGAAGGACATGGAGCTGTTGGAACCAGTCCAGAGAAGGACAGGCTATGAGGACAGGCTGAGAGAGTTGGGGTTGTTAAGTCTGGAGAAGAGAAGGCTCTGGGGAGACCTCGTAGTGGCCTTTCAATACCCGAAGGGTGCCTACAGGAAAGCTGGGGAGGGACTTTCTACAAAAGCAAGTAGTACTAGGATGAGGGGGAATGGCTTTAAACTGGAAGGGGGAAGATTTAGGTTAGACATTAGGAAGAAATTCTTCACGGTGAGGGTGGTAAGAGGTTGTCCAGAGAATCTGTGGATGCCCCCTCCCTGGAAGTATTCAAGGCCAGGTTGCATGAGGTCTTGAGCAGCCTGGTCTAGTGGGAGGTGTCCTTGTCCATGGCAGGGAGGATGGAACTAAGTTGTCTTTAAGGTCTCTTCCAAACTAAATCAGTTTATGATTCTATGATTTTGTCTAGACAGAGATGTTTTCCTGCCATAGAAGGAAATCCAATGGCAACCCGACACGAGTGAGTGACTAGTAGGACAGGACCATGGAGAAATGCATGGTGTGATCCAGGCTGACCATATCTAGTTGTTCACAGAGGCCGGAAAGGAACAGGGAAAGAAAGGATTCAGGTGATATGCCTAAAAGTAACTACTAGAGCTGAGTGAGCAACAAGTAATTTATTTTTCTTTGAAACGGCGGTGAAGATAAACACCCAACCTTTATCGTTTCTCTGTTATTTATAGTTCTTGTCAATTCAGAAAATGAGAAACCATCTAATATTTAAGTTACTTTATTTTAATTTTCCCTCAAAGAGATTTTGGTATATTACAAGAACTAAGATGCTTGAGAAACTTCTGATCAAGGTGTCAATTCAGTTATAAATACTTAAGAGTTTAAAATGGATTTTCTTATTTCCATTTAGTTGTGAAAAAAGAAGAGATACTCTTAATTAGGACCAGTTATCACCAAAAATAATGCTATGTTTATGAATAGCAGTACAAAGATTTAAACTCATCCTTATCATAAACAAGTTAAGTTCCTACCAAATTAATATTTAGAGTCTTGCTTTCTGAAAAAAAATTAAACCAGCTAGGTTTCATCAAAGCCATGCTAAATTGGAATTTTTATACTTTAGTGCATTTTATACTACAGAGAAAATAAAATTCTCTCCAAATTTGTTCAAAAGGCAGTCTTTTAAAACATTCATTTCATTTGTTTCTTAATCTTGTATTTATACTAATTTTCATTTCTACATGACTTAAGTCAGTATAGTTTCAAATGTTTTGCTCACATAGCAAGACAATTATTGCAAATATAATTCTGGTGTATTTAGAGATATATTTAAGTATCTCATCTGATTTTTTTTTACTCCTTTCTAATTTAGATAAAATAGTATAAATACAAATGTGGCTTGTGAAATTATCTACTATCTATTGGTACCACCTTTTTCTTTCCTTTTTGGTGGGTATTTATTGTATAGCCACCAAGGTGCCAACTAGATCACTGCTAACTCTTGCATTTTCTTGTATATGTTCTGAAAGCAAGGCTCAAATCAAGAAGAGGAAGCACGATAGTGGAGAATCAAGGGACAGGGCAAGATGGAGGTCACACAGCTCTGCGTTGGTCAGGTACTATTGCCCCACACCCTCAGAGAGCTGATTTCTGTCACTACTGCCGTCGTAGTAACACAGGCCATCGTCAAAAAACACATAGGCTTCACTCTGGTCAAGAGCCTGTTTTCTTAGCTGGAAATCATGTTAAAAGAGGAACTTCTGTTCCTATTTATTTCTGTAAATAAGACAAATATGGGAAGAATTAGAGTACAACAAAAGATGGAAGTTTTATACCTGGAGAGTTTGTTTGCAAAGTCACATGACTGTGCAAACCAGATAGAGAGGCAAATGACCGAATCAGCGACATCAGGCTCTACAGAATACAGAAGGTGAAGGTTTCAGGCCCTTCATTGGAGCTGTCTCTCAGCTGGACTGAGAACCTCACCTGTGGTCACCCCGCCCCGGTTTCGCTGAAGAAGACATGGCAATATATCTCCTGCTTTGCTAAGAAGACATCACAATAGGTCATATGTGCTTATGTTTATGTTTTCCTTTTGTTGCTCAGAATGTGTAACTGATCATTGATTGTAACCAATTATTGATCATAACCAACTTTAATTAAAATTGTGAGTGCTGTGCAATTGGTCTTGCCTGGTTAATGCTAGAATCAGTAAAAAAAAACTTATAGCTTTCTAGGCAGCAAATAAAATCTGAAATCTGAAGAAAGGACAAAATGTTATTCACATGAAGTTACATTTTTGTAATAGAAATATTTATTCTTTCTATTTCTAAATATAAAATTTGGGGAGGTTGCTACTGTTCTTTTATATTGAACTTCTACAATGATCAGTTAACACACAAACTTTGGCACATTTTTACGCACAGTAAGCACTTCATATTATGCAGAACTCACCAGTCTGAAGTATGTAAAAATTGCTAATTAAGGTGCAATCTCCTTAGGAATGCAAGTGAATTGCAAATGTGGATTTAAAAGCTGGAAACAGTTCTACTGGCTGAATGAATTCTTGCTCTAAAAATGTTGTTCATTGACACACCAGATGATCTCTTGTCTTATAACCCTGCAGACACATTTCAGTATGTATTTATTACCTAAACTGACCAAAGCAGCTAGGAGTCAAAATAAATTTTTCAGATTATAGAAACAAGCTGCAAAAATATGGAAAATACTCAGGAAAGAAGTAGTAGTTTTGTTTAGGATGGTATGTAACCGAGTTAGGCAGCTGTTTGCTGCTCACACTCATGAAGTCCCTCTCCCTAGCCCTTATATATTTTTATCTTATTTGATTATCAATTCTACGTGTGTCTGAAAGACAGAAAAGAATGATCTGCAAAAAATCCCAGAGTACATTTGAGATTATCAGAGTTCTGCTACATATTGAGCTAAATAAAGCTGAAGTCTTTTTAAATGTAGAACTTCAGATTCTTATGGTACGGTTACAGATATTCATCTAACTCTAGAAAATGTTGTCTGCTCAGAAGTGGCAGGTTTTGTGCTGCACACCTCCTGTAATACCCGCATCCCAGCTTTATCTTGGGGGAATTGCCATATTCTGTTTCAACTTCATCTTTTTCCTGCTTATCATAAGAAAGAAATTTCTAGGCTACGGTCTCTAATAGCATCCACAGCAAAATTAGAAAATTAGGTTACCTTACATAGTTACTCAAGAAACGAAGCATGCGGGGTATTTTTTGGCAGAAGACTTAACATCTGAGTTTTAAGTATGCATTGTACCTATGTTTCAAATGCAACTGCAGACAACCCAAGATGCTTGCCTGTTATGTTCCTGAATCTGATTATAGTTCATATGCCAAGTGAAATATTCATTGCCTGGCACGTATCTCTTTTCACCTTATCGTCTGCATTACAGCATTAGGTCACCACCTCCTTTCCACTCTGGGCCTTTGCAGTTTTTCAGCAGATTGGATATCTACTGATCAATTGCACATGAGGTTATAAAATAGTGAAGAGAAAAAACCCACACTCATGGAAACATGCTACAATCAGGGGTGACGTGCTGCAAGAAGGCACGTTAGTCAACAGTGGTCCAGAAACTGGGTCTCTATTAGCATTTGCTCTCATGCGTTTGTCCTGTCAACTTCAACACACGTGACAACAGCAAATGATGAACAATTTGCCCTTATGAAAGGGCAAACTTAAAGACAGCTTTATAAGTTTGTAATTCAGGGAGAGACGGAGACAGAAAAAGAAAGTGACTAGGCTAGAAGGATTCAAGCCGGTGAAAAAGGTTTTCTGGATAGATCTGTGTAGCAGCTCACAGCATGTGCTACAGATATTTGTCTGAGAACATGAGAGGTAACTGTCTTCAGAACATGAGGAACTTCCACAGATTCCTGTCATGGTATCAAGCAGAAATACAACTCTACCATGTAAATGTTTTTTCCCTCAGAATCACACGTATAATTGTTTCTTACATTCCAAGACGTTTGCTGCAAAGGAACTTAGAGGACACAAAGAGATGGCAAGGTAGCAGTGTTCCATCAGACTTGCATGGATCAGAAGGGAAGATCTGAAACATTTGTGATATATTACCTGAAACACGGGATCCCTGGCCTTTTGAAAATATAAAATACATTTATATATACTTTAAAAGAAAGGTAAGGATAGATGGGTAAAAAAAATATGTGATGGGAAGGTGGTGGAAGGGAGAACAGGAAGAAATGACTGGATAGTTAATCTCAGCAGAACACAAAAGCTACCATCCTAGAAAGGCAGGGTGCCACCAGTCATCTGCTCTAGATAGCATGGTAAGTCCCAGCTCCTGCTGGTTTTCTACAGGAAATACGAAGAGGATGCTCTCATTGCAGCAAGCTGTCATTGATCATGGTATTGGCAGATGGTTAGCGCAGCTGGTGTCAGAAGAAATCTGACAACAAACTATCAAACAAGTTCAAGAAAAGACAATATTGTTCAGAACATCAATTTTAATGAAAAATATTACACTATGGCTCCATTCAAAATAATAATAAAGTGAGACAGCAGAGTGATCTTCAATGTGACAAATATTATTTTTATTGAAATATCAATTTAGCTTTGGGATCACAAAGTAAAGGCTCATTTTTTCTTTACTATGTGTAGAACCTCTTACACTGTTCTGATAATTAACTCAGATTATTTATTTTACTATTTCTTTAGGTAGAATAATAGGTAAACAGAAAAGCTCTTGTGAAAAGAACTAAGGAAGGATTAAATTGCACTGCTTGAAAGAAAATTATTCAGATATATCCAAAGTTTTGGTGAAAAGGCAGATTAATTCAGTAGCAATAATCCCTGTGAATTCCATATTTACTAAATTGGACTAAACTCAGAACAAAGACATATCTCCAGTATAATAAGTCGATTTTTTTATAGTGGATTGTTTTATAGATAACAAGATTTGCACCTTTTAATTTATTCCTCCCAATATTTTTTTCCAATTATATTAAGAATATTGTGAGCTTTATGGCAGAAAATTCTGTTTGTTACAATCCTTAAAAAAACCCCAACAGAGATAAGAATCATACATTTTAAAACTATCACTCTGGACCTTTTCTCTAGAAATATAGCAATTTATAGGAATGATACACATTTATAATGGTGACGTGGTGTTTTCAGTCAATTGCAACTTCCTGAATTTAACTGCTCTAACCAAAAACTACCTTAGAACATATCTGCATGTTGATTCAATTTCTGAATGTTATCTATTCAATTTTCAGCCAAAATTACATAAAGAATTTTAACAGGAAATCTCTCTATTGAGGAAACATAAAATAGTTACATAATCTTCACTTACACAACCATATGCTCTTTTATTGCAAAGGTCTTCTGACATCTGAATAACCAAAACCAACAGTGGGATGTTTGCTTCTGTGTGAACCAATAAAATGGAGATAAGATACAAAATAAATCAGTGACTGGTATTTTTAATCAACAAATTTGAGTGCTTGAACCTCTAGAAATCATTAGAAAAACAAAAGGGAAAAAAAAAACATTTTTCTAAACCCATTTTTTGACTCAGATTCCACTTAAATTTAAAATATGGGATAATGGCACAAATTTGAAGAAATGTATTCAAAATAACAGTACATTAAGTTTAATGTGACTGCTTCCCTCAGGATATGAATAAATGAAACCTGAGCTTCAACATGTTACAGTCCAATAGTGCATTCCATCTTCCCAAGAAACAGGGTTCTTCATAAGCACAACTCACTGTCCCCCTCCTTCCCTTTCTGTAAAACAAACGTACCCTACATGGGCCTGGGAGGAAAAGATGGGCAGAGGATTCTCTTATTGCCTTGTACTGAAAATCTTGCAAGCTGCCAGGTCCTCAAGGAAAGAAAGTATATGCTTTTTCCCTCTGCTTGAAAGTGCCACTTCATAGCGTAGGGTGCCACTTCATGATCTCACATCACGATCTTCCAGGTCAGGCAGAGCAGGAGCTCTGACCGATAATAATTTTGGGAGGAATATTTTCTCTGACTTCCAGAATGACCTAGGTAGAAAGAATTTTTTAGGGATTTCTCTTATCTCTCTCAAAGCACTCGAGTGACTGAGAAGTATGTTAGTGTATTACTTTTTCTTCTGAATTTTGAATTAGCAGATGGGCGGTTTATGTGTTTGTTGAGAGTCAGTTTTCTCATATCAAAGGGAACTGCTCTTCCACTGCTCTTGTGGGTCCTAAGGTCAGTGGTTTAGAAGGACTACTGATAGCGGTGAGTGTATTACCACAAGTCATCTGCCTGTGGGATCTTTGGCCTGGACAACTCTGATCTTCATGCTGATTTTTTAAAGTCTTCTTTAAAAATTAGGAATCAAAATGTAGTGACTCCTTACCAACAAATCCACATACAGAAATTTAAATACAGACTCTTTGTAACCATATCTAGCTCCTTAAACATGAATCCACATCGCTTAGCGTGTTTGAATAATGAAAAAAAGGAAACCAAAGTGATGTTTTAAATTTAGTCTAATTTTAGTTTTCAGCAGAAGAGTATCTGTAGTTTTAATGCAGAAAGAACTGGCTCTGTTCTTAACAATTACTAAAGAAAAATTTCTGTTGATCTATAACAGGGGTATCAGGCTCACAGTTCCCACCGTTCTGCTCCTCCTGCTGCAGCGTAACACGCATCACAGAGGCTGCACTCATGACTGGCGCACTGGTAGGAGTGTAAGGGCAAGGAGCTCAGTGCTGCTCCTGCTACAAGGAGCCAGGACAGATAAAACAAGGTGGAGGGCCGGATTTGGCCCATGGGCCATGAGTTTGACTCCCCTGATCTATAAGAATCACCTTAATTTATAAGCTTTGACTTTAATTTTTGTTCCTTCATAACACAATTATTTTGACTTGTAATATCATTATATATAATAAGTGCCTATAACTGAATGGTAAAATATTAATAAATATAGATGAATGCAGCAAGTGTATAGTCAGCAGTTCAAATGTTTATATATTTTTTAAGATTTTGAATTTTTAAGATTATGATTTTTTAGCTCTAGCTTTAGCTTATAATTAATGATCTTATTAAAATAAAACTGCAGGTAGCCAGCAGCTGGTACATTCTATATACAGGATATCAGATTTTTCCAAAACAAATGATTCAATACTAATGCAAATCTTATTTTGCTAATACTGAAAATATAACTTGCCTGGAATGAAAAATTACACTTGAAAAAATTACATTTGAAATCACTTAAATTTATAAGTCTCTTGTTAAAAACCTCTTTTTAAGCTGCTGTTTAATTTAACAAGTAACACTGCTTCCAACAGCCAAACAGTCTGGGCATTGTTAAGAGGTATTCTTTGCCCAAGGTAATTGTTATTTGGCTAACGATCTATTTGGAAGCTGTTATAAGTTGAGCAGAAAGTAATTGGCACAATGAAGAAAATCATTTTCTTGCAAATCACACATCACAAATGGTAGCCTAGGGCCTTAGACCTTAAAATTTTCCTTTATGTATGTGCTTAATTTACACATGAGTAATCCAGCTGCAGTGAAAGGCAAGGCTATTGCTTGCTTTTGTTTGTTTTACTTTTTCTACCACCCATTACTTGTGGTTTATATGTAATAAATACTAGTGATTTCCATGTCTTTAGTGAATTTTAGATCTACATCAAACAGAGAGAATATGAGAGCGCACTCTGTTTTCTAAAAATGAGTGCACACTCCAGTAACGGTCAGCTCCACACTGTGGAGAGGACCTGAGTCCCTCACTCTTCAGCCCTCAGGGGCTGTGGATTGAACTGTTACCACAGAAGATTCCTTCAAACAAAGAAAAGTGTTAAAACGTTTTTGTTTTATTTATTTTTTTTTTTTCTGAAAGCTTATAAAGAGATCAGCCTGTAGTCTGGAAGATCTGGGGAAAACCACATACATACTTACAGATACACAGACACAAACATGTACAACCCATCAGACGTCCAGTAATTAAATGTCTGTGTGATTAAAAACATATCGATTGTAGGATTAATGAATAACTAATTAAATACTGTTGCCAAGATTAACAAAGATAAAGTGTAACGAATTTAATTCTGAATATGAACATTGATTACATAGAAAGAAAAAAAGGCATTAAAGAGTTCTCAAAAAATCAATGAGATTAATTAAATTCTATATATCTTTCTGGTTTGAATGTCCATGAGTAACTTATAACAATCTATTATCTATATATTTGGAATATAAATTTTAAATGATGTTATCCCTAACTCTTATCAGAAAACATTTTTTTCTGCATCTTTCAATATTTTCACTTTCCTTAAATCAGTTACTTTTGCTAGAAGCTATGTGCATAGAACTTCTAGGACTTGGCAATATCTCTATAATGTACATTTTTGTGAAGGAAAAAACCCCTTAATCTCTTTTCTTAAATACATTAAACACAGAATAAGAAAATATATATTTATAAATTGGAAAACATAAACACAGTTTGAAAAATGAGTTATACTAAGAGTATTAGAAGACATAAGGAGATAGGAAATAATTTCAAAGAGTTTTAAAAGTTATCATGAGAAAATTAGATGAACAATTTATATTTTTAAGTATGTAACTCTGAAGAGCTATGAAGGTATCTATCTGTTAGAACTAATCCTAAAATAAATAGCATGAAGACTGTCTCTCTTTTGGTTTAAGAAAGATTTAAAGGAAGTTAATTATGAATGCAAATTATTTTCTCATCTTGGACAAAGCTATTATTGTTATTGATGTTAATAAGGCAACCTGAATGTGGAGAATGTTGAACAAGCAAAACTATTTGATGCTACTTAACTGAAATCACACGATATTAACTATATATAAATATATATATATATTTTCACTATCTATATATAAATATTGACTGTTTTCAGTGTACTATCTATGTGTTGCCTGGTAAGAGGCAAAATGTTCATTAAAAGAGTGAAAACCTTAGCAAATATAACATCAAGAGACTGTATTTGAACATAAAAGAGTAAGTCTATTGCTAAGTTCGAAACAGATTAAGCAAAGTAGTACTACATTTTAAAATATAGCTTTTTAATATGATAGCCATTGATAGTAATTCAAATGAAGTTTCATCTCCCCCTAGTGGAAGGAGCTCAAACACCTGATTTCCTTGATGGTCCCCTATTTTTGCATAAAATTCTATAATTGAATTATGTTTCTATGCAACAGAAGTTAAGGCTCATTGGATCGGATAGAATTCCTCACAGTAGTGCATACCACTATAATTTCCTTGGTAAAGCTTTACTGAATAGTAAGATTAACCAGGCATTTTTTTCAGAAAACTATCAGTTTAAGTGACTACACAAAAAAGTGTCAATTCTCTTATTCACAGACAGTTTATTTCTATTATTTCAAACTACCCTTTAGACAATTTTACTTACCTCTCTTTCAGAATAATAGAGCAGGATATTCAGGATTTTCATTATAGTTTATACAAAGGAACTTAATCCCTATTTCCATATTACACAAGATCCCAGTGGAATCACTGTTTCCCTTTTCCCAGCCTTCTCTGCAAAATAAAAGATATTTGAGATCATCTGAAATCCCCCCATGAATTATTACACGGTCTGTGTAAGGTATAATATGCAAAGTTTAACTTCCAAAATCAAGGGACTTAGGTTAGACTGAGAAACCTTTAAATCTTGTCTGTAAGCATTGAAGTCCTGTTGCATGATTCTTACAGCGGAATATTAATATAAGCAAGCTAGATAGACTAGAGCGATAATACATCAAAAACAGAATCCAAAAATAAGTTCCTTTATGAAGCTGCCTGTCTGAGAAGTTATTTAATAACATAGTTGGACAAGAAAGAATTTCTATGGGATTACTTTTCAAATATTCAATTGTATAATAGAAGTAAAATGTACTTAAAGTTTGATGATACATTTATTTTAGGTTATTTTCTTCTCTTGGTAAAAGTTAAAAGCTTATGCAAGTGTTGATTTTTATTACATATTACCTTTATATTTTAAGCATTAATTTAAATATTTTTTGAGTTAGAAAGTTCAAAAGACATTGTTGCAGCGACTCAACCATGTAGAAATTCCCAGGCAATAACATCACAAGAGGTTTGAATATATATTTGGAAAAGTTGTAGAAATGTGATCTTTCTACACAGTGTTATGAACAGCTTTTTAAGACTGCCGTCCTGGATTCATGCTTCCCACTATAAGTACCTATAACCTGGGATATTTATAGAGTACTTAGAAGGGGGTTGGTATGTTTCAGTTCGGGCATGACCAGATCATCTTGGTTAAGATTTTAGTCATTCTCTGGAAATTTTCACTTTCTCTTCTTGTACAGGAATCCTATACATTATGTTATCTGTAAGGTATCTTAAGATAGGTGAGGTTAATATAAGCAAAGACTAGCTAGAAAAAGGGTCAAGGAAGTTTTCTCTATGTAAGCCCAGAAGGAATCTTGAGGGAGTTTTTGGCTATCTCTATATGGAAAAGGGATTAATTGCAATAATTACGTAGTGATACCTCATTTAACTTAATTTTCATGGCTAAATTTGCCATCTCATCCTTCTCTCCTGTTCTCCAAGCCATCACTGTACTGAGAACTGAAGTGGCACAGTCTAACAGAAATGATACTGCTAAACACAGGAATAGCCAGATGACAGTTCATAGTCCATAATATAATGCAGACTGAATTTACTTTAAATAAAAGAACAAAGAAAAATTTTTAAAAATATTTGAATCTAACTTTAAAGTTGTCCTTGCTTTTAGTGGTCTGAACCAGATACCCCCAGTGCTCCTTTCTGACAGCTGTGGAATCTCTGATTCCATTTCTCATTTATCACTTTGTGTATATACATATTTTCAGCCAGCAGCTGAACAGAATTAATATGGAACAGAAAATACTGTGTAGAGGCTGAGATTTGTTTGTCCTGAGGCTAGGAACTAGAGAGTGGGAAATCTAAGGAGAGAGCTAATTTGATTCTTTGGGGCTCTAATATGTAGTTTTACAGAGAATGGGGTTAGACATTTTTCAGTGGTACTCAAAAAAAGAACAAGAGGCATGAGTCACAAGTTGAAGCAAGGGAACTTCTGGCAGCTCATAACAGAATAAAAGTCTACAACAAGGTTAATAAAGCACTGGCAGTTGCTCAAAAGGTTGTTGAATTTTCATTCCTGGAGTTATTCTGGACTCGAGCGGATAGGCCCTGAGCAATGGTACCTAACATTGGAGTTTGTCTTGCTTCCAGTGGTAGATTCTACTAGATGATCTTCCAAAAAATCGACAGCGAGTATTCTAGGAGTTGAGATATATTTTCATAATTTATTATTTCTTTCTTTAATACTTTGATTTTGCTGCTGCATGTGAAATAAATATAAAATTAAGACTCATATTTTTTCCTCTTATCAGAAATATCTCTTGTTGATCATTCATTCTGTAATGCTGCAATTGTCATGGTCCAAGACCAAATGAATGTGTGGATAATAAGTGGATTTGGACACCAAATTACTATAATCACAGATATATGCAGTTTTAGAAATGACATGACTTCCCTGTTCAGTGAGAGAGCCGGCATAGTCCAGGAGGGAAGTTATATGGGCCAGGATAATAGTTCCTTACACAGCTTTCCAGTGTCATGGGACAAATCAGGCAGTCCATGAGAAGACTTGAAGGGATTAGTACAGCAATTCCAGATATGTGTGATGCATGGGCATCAGTGCCCCAGTGTCTCTCTGGTTCACTCAGAATTCTATACTATCTTTGGGTTCTATTTTTAATGTATTATCAGGCTAGTCTATCTAGCTTGCTAATATTAATACTCTGCTGTAAGAGTCATGCAAAAAGACTTTAAAGTTTACAGACAAGATTTAAAGGTTTCTCAACCTAAGCCAGCTATGCTAACCAGGCCTAACTCATCTCAGCTGTCACACTAATTAGTAAGCATTGCTAAAAATGGCGGCTGTCTGTGAGTCTTCTCTGAGCATGTTCTAAGTTTTCTGTCTCCATATAATGTGAAAATGTTTATAATTGCTTCAGGTGTTAATTCTTTCGAGAGTTCATTGCCAAAGGACTGTGACGTCTCAACTGAATACCTTGAATTGTGCTCATATATGGATCATCTTATTTGTGCGTATGTGAACTATCACTTTAATTTGTTAAATGAAATTTCCCTATTAACTTAAACATCTGCAAAGAAAATGGGCAGTTACTCAAAAAACGTCTATTTATTTTTCTGTGGTTTAAAAAATTGTGAATTTAAATGGCTGTAAGTAGATTGTTGATTGCTCAGAAAGAGATACTAGACAGGAGGAGTGTCCTCCTGACACGTAACTCCCCACTTGTTCTCTGCCTGTTTTCAGTGTCACTACCTGACTGTGGCGGACAATCTGTCTTGGTGAGCCTGGATGATAGGTTAAAAAAATGCCTGACAAACTGAAATATGAGCAGTGTTTTTAATTTATGTAGGTTATTTTCCATCTCTTACTGAGCTCACTGTTTCAAACTAATTTTTTCCCTGGTTCTTGAAAAAGTTATTGAGCATGCCAAAGGGCAGCTTAAGGGGATAGTTTAGACAAACCATAATATGCAGCAGAATTTCCTTAAAATAATAATGACAAAAATATATAGTAGCTATGTTTCTATTAGAAAATTATACAGAAACAGGGAAAGTTCCCAGGCACTGGAACTCAATCAACTATTCTGTAAAATTGCTGAAATGATCCTTGGCAGATTTTAGTCTGTTCTAGCTGATTTTCTCTCAGAAAATTCCAAATTATCATTTCAGCATTAGCATTGACCAGAGGCAATTCACACTAGATATTTCCAGGGTCTGGAAAGTAAAAGAATTCAACAACATTTTCCTACTGTTTTGGGAATTTTGTGAGTTTTGTTTTTTTTTTCTTGCCTACTTCATGACCTAAACACAATCAATTTATTAGTAAAGTTATAATCCATATTGGCACATGAAAAAAAGCTATAGGATGGTGTCATTTAAGTGTCCAAATACATATTAAAAAGTGAAAGGCTGTACCTGTGAGGTGAGCATGTCCTGCAATGCATCCTTCAATACTGGCACTAAGTGTGTTTTCCCAAAATCTCAGCTCCTTACTGTTGGGAGCAGTGTTAGCTCACAACTCCAATGCACATGCAGATTCCCTTCCAGAGGAAGGAAACAAAAACGTATGTTCTAACTGGTCTCTTCGTGGAGATAATTGGAGCATATTTTCTTTGCAAATGAAATGAAGCCAGCGAGTCCAATCTGCCTAGAGCAGGATGTACTGAAATGTAGATACAGCCATAGGGTATGCTAGAGATTTTTGGATGTTACATAGTGAAAAATAAATGAAAAACATACAAAAGCCTTAAAGCACATATTTATCTCTAAAATTTATATAAAATGAAAAATTAAAGAAAAATGTTTAAATTAGTTAGCAGAAAAGAAGATGTGTATGTTTTTAATTACCATCCAGCTTAATGGCTTTTTGGAAAGAAATTACAACATCTTACATAATTAATAAAGTAGATAGTATATATACCTAGAACTTCATTATCCTTACTACGTGTTAAAAGTTTGTTCAGGTTAGATATTTTAAGAGTGGATTTTACTTTTCTTTAACATCACAGGCTGTTTCAAATTTCTTTCAAAGCCTCTTTATAATAACCGTATTAAACATTTCCAGTACTTGAAAGTTTGTGTTACTGATGATTTCATTAAAGCTGAACTACATTAACTATTTTAACACTGAAATATTCTGACTAATATATATTAATGTGTATGGATTCTTTTTCATATCAGGAAAACACATATGAGTGTACCTGCATACATATGAATAATATGGCATCAAATGTTGAACACGAATCTAGCCTTTATATGACCTCTTCTATACAGTTAAGTATAGCTTCTTAGCTAGTAACCCACATGTGCTTCTGCATTTCCTGAGGCTTGGAGACTAAGCAGAATGGAACTAATCCAGTTTTATTATGCCTAAGAATAGAATTTCAGTGGCTTGTTTATGGGAAGCACTATTTCCCTTCTTCTGTAGCAGATGTTGTAGGATATATTTTTTACTGACAACAGAATAAACCAAAATTTTAACAGATCAATTCATTTATCAGATAATCTGTGCAATTCTATGGAGGTTAACTCAAAATCTTAAGCAGGGTTGTACATTTTAACTGCTCAATATTTTTTAAAATGAAAGGATTTGTCTTTCTGTCCTTTGGTGGATTTCTCATAGTATTATTTTTACCATGTATCAATGGGAAACAATGGCACGTAAATATTATGCTAGTTCATCTTTACTGTAATGTTACCTAAACTTATCACTACCCAGAGTAGTAGAAAACCTGACAGCAAAACCTCTTCACTGTCAACTGTAGTTATTGATTCAAAACTGATCCTTGCTCCAGAATTATTTCACAGTTTTCACACATGAATAAAATCAAATAGAACAGTGATAGAACAATGTTCAACATTAGTGTGATACTAAGACAGCAATTGGAATTGTAGTCACCTCAAACTCTATTCAAAAAAATAAATTTATCCTGTATTTGAATAAATACCAAAATCTTCAAAAATTACGAAGATTTAAAAGAAGTGATCTATCTTCAGAATTGTCTTGAAAAAAAGTATTCTGGAAATACAAAATAATTATATTTTTAATTGCACAAATTTATAAGTTTTTAATGAAGCATTGACTTTTTTTTCATACAATTTCTAATGAGAAAAAATATTATCTTAAATCTTTGTTCAGTTGTGTTTTGTTATTTTCCTGTTTGTCTACATTTAGTCTGTATATGGAGATAAGCACCAGACAGTTGTTCTATCATCCAATAATCAAGAAATGAAAGGAGGACCTATGGGTTGAAATAGAAACAGTTTTAATAAAAAAAATAAAAAATAATGCTGTTACTAATAGTAATGATAATACAGACAAAGCTATACTTTCCCATACGGTGGCTGCAGACTGTACAATCCCAGCAATGACCACTGGAAGATGAACACAACAAACACAGCCAGAAAAATGCAGTAATCACAGTTGGGAAATAGGGCACCAAAAGACAGAGAACAAGCAGGATGTCCCAGGGACAACGGTTATTGGGAAAAAGGACTGCCCAAGAAAGATTCTGGCTTATATAGGGATCATGATTTTTATGGTTGGCCAGCTTGAGTCAGCTCTCCTGGCTCTGCTCCTTTCAGTTTATACTTGTGCTTACGTGATGAACATGGGAAACTGAGGAAGTCTTAGAGTTCCATGGAAACAACATTCCATGGTTGACTATGTAAACTCTAACAGAATGTCTTACCACACTTACTCCCACACTAAACTTAATGTTTTTCTACTGAGAAGTGTAGTTATGTAGAAACATAGCTTTCTGAGAAGAAAATTGATGCTATCCCAGCTGAAACCAGGACAATATTATAATTCTGAATGTTTTAAATGCTTTTTCAAAATTTAACAGTCTGAAATAAAACATGAAAGGTTACTAAGGACATCTGAAATGTAGTTACATTAACTTTCTCTGTGTTTTTTCCATTACTGATATTATCGTATTGCATTAAAGACAACTTTTTAGCCAGTAATTCCTGTGACACCACACTAATTTAAAGCAGCTGAAAAGTCATTATGCTAAGTAAGTAATCACACAGTAAGAGAGAAAACTATCAAGGGTAGTTAATGCTGCAGGGCAAATCTGTTGCAAAAATTATGCTGGGAAAGAAAAGCATAGACAGAAGCCAAATACATGATGTGCATTAATCTAAATACTAAAATGGGAGACATGAGAAGTGGATACATTTTCCCTGAAGAAAATTTTCTACTAGCCTTTGGTTGATAGAGATTTCTCTTCTTGGCTCTTTCCAACAAAATGACTCTGCGAACTCTGCTCATAAAATGTAGTGCGCCAGTTTTACATCTACACATCTGTGTGGTCTTAACATGATTTCAATTTGGCTGCTATTTATTCCTTTTTTATAATTCTGCTTTTAGAACATTAGGTTTTGGGAGAATATTTTTTTTCTATTCTACGAAGATGGATCTGGTTTAGAGCTTTTCCAGTAACGATCCTATGCATGGCTTAGCAGGATTATTTCAGGTACATTCAGGATCAGATTGCATACAAATTCCACATACATAATTTGTAGCTTTGTAGAAATGAAACTGATGCTTCTATAACAGGAGAGCTCCTTTGAATGAAACAATAAATGAATAGTAATAAAAAAAATATTGCAACCATACCGAAAATTTTGCCATGTTACATTTTTTCTACGATATATAAGAATACACACAACTGAAAAAGATATTGTTCCATGTGAAAGGTGTTTGTTTATTTGTTTTTTATTGGTTTATCCTAAAAATATTTGCTATATATTTTCTATGCCTTAATATATTTTGGCAATACTTCTTTTTGTACTGAAATATCTTCTGTTATATTTCCATTTTTCTTGACCAACAGAACAGTCAGCATTACAGAATTTGATAGCACCTTCAGCTCGCGTTAGCTGAAAATGGTAACTTTTGTCTATTATCTTTGTGGATTGCAATGCTATTTCTAAGTTTTCAGCTACATGTCTATGCAACTCAGTGGTGAAAGAAGCAAGAATGTGCACAGACTATATAGAATTTTGTGTCTTATAGGATAAGGAGCATAATACTCTATAAAAATGTAATTTCATTAGAATTGTGTACTTGGAATTTTTCACTTAAGAAATTCAAAGCACCGTCATAGAAATGCTTGTCTTGGAAGGGACCTTTAAATGTCTTCAAGTTTAAGACATTTTTCACTAGACCAGGTCACTCAAAACCCTGTACAACAATACTTTCAACACTTTCAATGATGGAGCATCCACAACTTTTCTGGGCAAATTGTTCCATATGTCCAATCTAGATCTATCCTCTTTCAGTTTAAAGCTGTTGCCTCTTGTCCTACCATAATCGATCATAGTAAAAAGTCTCTCTACAATTTTCTATTAAGCCTGCTTTAAATACTGAAAGGCATTGGCTTTTGAAGTATGATGGAGAGTGGCTT
The DNA here is from genome assembly GCA_033558235.1 of Neomorphus geoffroyi. Lineage (NCBI taxonomy): Eukaryota > Metazoa > Chordata > Aves > Cuculiformes > Neomorphidae > Neomorphus > Neomorphus geoffroyi. Next base: position 26,162,335 of record JAUMJM010000005.1, read on the forward strand.
GGTAATTCCCTCAGGACTGCGGGATGCATCTCATCAGGTGTCATTGAATTGTGTATTTTTTGGTTCCTCAGATGGTCTCAAAGCTGATCTACTATGATGGGAAGGACTTCGCTCCCCAAGCACCTACTTTGAGGTTGATGATCTTAAGAGATGTGAAAAGAGTGACGACCAGTCAAAATTGAGAAAAATATTATTTCTTCATAATATTGCCTTCTCCACATAGGCTGTCACTAGCTCTCCTGTCTTATTAGTTGGGGAGTACATTTTCCTTTAATCTTCCTTTTCTTTCCAACATACCTGTAGAAGTCCTTGTTATTATTCTTTATGGTTCCTGACAATATTGGCTCCATGCATACCTTACCTTTCTTGATCCCATCCCTACATTCCCAGGCAAGATCCCTATATTTGTCCAAGGACACATGTTCATGGTTTCACTGCCTGTGTGCTTCCTTGCTTCCATTCATGCATTATTCTTGTACGCATGCATCAACACTCTCCTTCTAGAGGAGGAGAAACAAGATTAATCACCACACCTTGAAGGCAAGCACACAAAACGTAGTGGTGTATTTCTGTTTAATGCTAGGGTAACAACATGGGATATGCCACTGATTCTTTCTGTTTGCTGAGTTCTGAAGGTAGGTGCCTTGTAGCAGTATAAGGTACAATGTAAAATACCTATGCCTATGTTTTCAGTCATTGGAAGATTAAATAGATTCTTACAATACTCTATAAATATACAAGTTCTGAAACTCGTTCTGCCCAGCCACCAAAGATGCATTTCTTTAGTGACCAGTAATAAAACTTTTCTCTACATTCAGTCCTTTGATGTCAACTCCTATGTGTACCTTCAAGGTTTCTGCTGCCATATTTGCTTATACTCTCAGGGGTACTCTTACACTCTCAAAAGGGAATTATAAAGATGATACTTGTTTTTAAATCATTCATGTCTGTAAGTTTTTCAAATACAAATGGTAAACAGACTTTGATCCCTGTACTGCACATTCTCAGGTATTGATTCTAGATCCTGTGTCTGAATTCCCTCTATTCTCTTTGTCAGGTGACTGGTCCAACCATCATCTGACCAGAGATGTGGCAGGACCAAAGTGTCAATTTAGATATATTCCCTGATGACCACCAGTCTGTAAGAAAGAGCTTTATTTGAGGTAATTCTGTAGAGAAATGTTAAAGAAAACAAAAAAATATCAGCTTACATAAAACTTTCATCCTCATATAAAACACTGAAACACAGTCTCCAACATAACATTCTTGGTTTGATCTCCTTGTTGTCTGTCAGCTCAGAATGGTTAAAGTTAAAATGGGCAAGCTTTAAGATATGTCCTAAATTTGGACTTTTTTTTAGTCCTTGGTTTAGTTTGGTTTGGTTTGGTTTGGCTTGGCTTGGCTTGGTTTATTTGCTTGTTTTCTGTGGGGACTGGCACTTTGCTGAAAGATGCACCTATTTTTTCCAAACAGCTTTTATTTCTCATATTGCTTTAAGGCAAGGAAATCCAGGCTTTAATGCCAAGCTTATCCGATAACCTGGAGAAAGCTCCCTTTCTAGTCTTCTGTCATTAGTGACAGACGAGCTACAGGACCAGTGTACTTGGCAACAATTCCCTAAACATACTGTTACTGGAAAGAACTACACCTCCCTTCCAATTCCTGGTTTGTTTTGAAAAGAAATGAAAGTACCTAGGATAATGTCATCCATATTTTGACAGGTTATGCAGTCTTGGTCTAAGCAGTATGTGCACATGATACCAAGACTTAGGGACTGCACAACAGAAAGAACCTGTTCCATAGTAACAACACTACCTCTGAGATCTTGTTCTCCAGCTTTACTTAGAATGACCTTGACATGATTAGTCTAGTTTGCGACACAGCATGCATATCTTAATTTAACCTGAAACTCCAATTCTATAATGAATTAAATTATTACATTTTCATAATATAAAATGCCATTTACAAAATTAGCTGGTGAACATTTATTTCAAAAAGTATGCACATTTTGCTATTCACTTTTTTCATTATAAATACTTCATTTTAAAGCTCTGACATTTTGGAAACAACCTACTGTTGGTAGTATTTTAATACATATCTTTATAAGAACCATGCAGTTTTAGCTATTTCTACAGCTTTGTCCTAATTATTTTGATTTTTTTTTGCAATAAAATAGAATTATCTTCAATGGGTATCCATGAGACAAGCATGGTTCTCTTACAAACATGTGAAGTTCCATGACTATACTTGACAAGTTACACTCACCGGTTTTACTAGAATAGAAATCAATTGAATTCTTTAATAATAAGCTAGAACAACAGTTCAGTAGGTTTCCTAACAAAACTTCATCCCCAAAACTTCAGAATTAGCTTATTAATACTGCACTTAAGGAAAAACTTAGTACTGCCTACCAGCTAGAGTGATTATTCACTAAAAATGTAGAATAGATCAATATACAAAAAGGACAGTGAGTCTGTAAAATGTGTCATGATTACATATTGTTCCTTAAATAACATCTCCAGCTGATTTTTAGAAATCTGGTGCATTAAGAACTCTATAAGGTAAAGATAATTTTTATATTTCAATAAAAGATAAGTTATTATGTGTATCTCAGCCACAAACACAAATTAACTAAATCATAAGCCCCAAAATACAAATGAGTTGGAAATTATACTTCAAAGTAGTTTTAGAATTTGTTATAATTTCATTACAGGAAATATGAAAACATTCATAATACAAGCATATTTGTATTTTATTGTAAGATTTTAATCATGGGATCAATAAAAGAAAAATTACTTTTGGCATTGTAATACTGTTTCTTTGTATTAAAATATCAACTATACCTTTATAAATTTAAGAGCAATAAGAATATGTGCTCAAAGAAATTACACCACATTATATAGAAAAAGAATATTTTACAAGAATTTCGTGAAAGTTACATCTGGGGAAATGAATGAGAACTGCCTTTCTTCTATAAGATTTCACCTCTCCTGTAGAATTTTATAGCAGTTCTATCCTCTATTAAATTTTACAGTAAGCTAAAAAAAGCCCTCTCGAACAGGTACTAACTTGTAAAAGACTATTCCCATAAAGGTTAGTGAATCCCTGAGGCCTCCTTAAAGGCACTGAAGCAAAATGCATGATGCTAGTGTGATGAAACCCACAAATTTTATGTAGAGAACTTCTGACTTAATAATCAGTATGTGCTTGATTCCTGTGCGTTATATTAGTCAGTGTTAATCTCCAAGAAAGAATTTGCCCACCGGTGGTACAAAATTATCTGTTATTTATATTTGATGCCTGAGTTCTGTTCTTGACCAGCTAAAGTCAATATTTTTGGAGATCTGCCTGTATGGTCAAGGACTAAATTGAATCATTGGATGTGTATAAATCAAGAGAAAATTTCTGTCCTTAAATCTAGGGTCATATCTCTTTTTCTGATTGCATATATGTTGCATATTTGCATGGAGTGTAATTTGCAAGTAGAACAAAAATAAACAACACAGTTCAGAGTCAAATTCACTCAGTATATTTCCACTGTTTTCTATTTATAGAATCATAGAATGGTTTGGGTTGAAAGGGATGTTAAAAATCATTAGTCTTCCAACAAATAACATTGCTCAAAGTCTCATGTGCTAGTGCAAACCACTGGCTCATGTTCAGTTTTTCATGTCCCACTTCCCCCAGGTCCTTCTTCCTAGGGCTACTTTGAGTCTACTCATCACCCAGTCTGTATCCATGTGACTGCCCTGACTCAGGTGCAGGACCACACATTTGATATTGTTGAACTCCATGAATTTCTCATGAACCTACCTCTTTAGCCTGTCAAGGTCCATCTGAAAGGCATCCCTTCTCACCAAGCCACTTAGCTTAATGTCATCCACAAATTGCTGAGGGTGCACTCAGTCCTACTATCCATGTTCTTGATGAAAATGTTAAATAATACCGGTCCCGATATGGACCCTGCAGGTCACCCGTTTCTCCCCAGACATTAAGCCATTGACTGCAGCTCCTTTAAGTATAACTACCCAGCTGATTCCTTATCCACCAAATGGTCCATTAGTCAAATCCATGTCTCTCCCTTTTAGAAAAATGGATGCTTTGCAAGACAGCCTTAAATGTTTTATTTTAGTTTCTGTACTTTATAAGAAACTGTCCAATCTCTCTTGTATTATTTAATTTTATTTAATGAGACAAACATGACCTGAGAAAAGCTAATATCATCTTAAGCTGACTGTTCCTTCTTGTTCTGATCTATGCTTTAATCTGAAGAAAAATACCATTTTATAAAATAATTTCTTTAATTCTCTACATCTAAATAAATTTACCTGAAATTTCTATGAAACTATGTTTTCATCCTTAAAATTTTTATTACAAATGAAATTTCAAGAGGGTAGATATACTACAGCAATATTGTAAAACTATACATTATGAGAGTGAGGAAAATGTATTAACAAAACCATTGTTCATAATCCTTTTTCTCCTTAATTATAACCAATATTATAGCAAAGGAATTTGTTGATCAATAAACACTCCCTAAAGCCTGCAGTGAAATGTCAAGTGAAAGTAATTTAAGTTGATGTGCTCTGCAGACAGCACTACCATCTAAAAATATGTCAACAGTAATTAAAAGGACACAAAACTAATTCATTTTTTTAATGTTTTAGGAAGTTATAAAGAAAGTTGAGAATATTGATTTGCCATTGAGTGAAATTATATATGAATTTTTATTTTAACCTTACAATTATTTTTTGAGTAAATTTGTAGATAGATATGTAGGTATGGTTTAAATGAAGCTTCATCTATAACTCATTGCTAGACATCTCTGTAATCTTAAAACACTTTAAAATTCCGAGTATGGCAGCACAGAGTTGGAATTTCTAGTTTTTATGCAAACTGAAATCATACTTACTACTTGAAATTCGTATTGATAGTTCAAAACAAATCATGTATTTAATGTAAATTTCTGACATTCTGTATGAAGTCATGTTGCTTTTTTGGTCAGAACATGTCACATTGTGTCATGTCACAAACTGTCCTGAATAGCAGTACTGTAACAAGCCATGACAAACCAATGAGACATACTAAAAGAAATGAAGTATTTTTAAGACTATTTCGCAATCACTGGAATCACAAGTATCCAGTTTGAATATTATATATCAAAAAGATGAGTGTAATTTTAGCTGCATTTGTGCCTAACCGTCAAGTTAAATTTCCTTTCTTTACTCAGGATTATCCTTCATGTATATGTAGGTATCGGTAAATAAATACGCATGTACATTTATATATTTTGTTCTGTGTAACTTGCTATATATAGCCTTTTGTAGTGAATCTAAGAGTGGTGGCAGGTGCATGAGTGTTAAAAACCACAGTTAATGAATTGATTCTAATGGGTACAATAATGTCCATAATATATCCATAACCTTCGATGTGAGAATTATTCTAACCCCATGTTTGAACTGTCTTTCTATGGTCTTCCTACCGCGTTGTTTGCTTTTTGGGATACGGTTTAAAAAATTTATTTAAAAGCTTCATTTAAACTGCAAGTTGGTGACAGTTCACTATACTGTACATCCCTAAAGGCAATATTGTAAAAAGAACAACTGTCACACTCAGAATACTTATCTAAAAGGACTAGTCAGCAGACCTGAACATTCTATAACCGGCATTTCTATGGCCTTTATCAGAATGGACATAAGAAAGTCCCTTTTAAGACAAACTTTCATGGGCATCCAAGGAAATATTGTTTCAAAAGTATTAATAAACATTATGAAAGATTTTAAAAACTTAACTTCTCTGAAGAGTATTATATCACAAGAGGGAGTTTTTGATCTGCCTTCTCTCAAGTGACATCCTTTCAAATCCTAACAGGAAGCAAATATTTGCTTGGTCAGAAGCAAGCACATTATCTATGTCCAATCCAATTACTACTTTCCTACACAAATCTGCTTTACAAGGAACTATCTGGAAGCCTTGGAGACACGAGCAACTTGATCTGTTCACCTCAGGGCCACTGATGTTCTTTGGCTTTCATGTATGTAGTGGAATAGACGTACTCACTGGATGCCCATGATTATTTTTAATTGGTTACAATAAAAATTATTTTCTAAACTCAATTGCGCTATCATCTTGGCTCTTTCTGATTGGTTATAAAGAAAATCTTCATGTACTAGAGAAGAATACATATACAAGAATAGTAAATATTATTGGGATCAAGTGCATCCTCAGCAAGTTTGTGGATGACACCAAGGTGTGATGTGGTTGATACTCTACTGGGAATGAATGGCTACCAGAGGGACCTTGGCAAGCTAGAGAGGTGGGCTTGTGTGAAACCTCATAAAGTTCAATAAAGTCAGATGAAGTGTCCTGAGCATAGGTCGAGGCAATCTGATGTACAAATACAGACTGGGCTGAGAACGGATTGAGAGCAGCTCTGAGGGGAAAGACTTGGGTGTGTTAGTTGATGCAAAGCTCATTGTGTCCTGGCAATGTGCACTTGCAGCCCAGAACGCCAAACATATCCTGAGCTGCATCAAAAGCAATGTGGCCAGTGGGTCAAGAGCGGTGATTCTACTATTTTACTCTTGTGAGACCTCACTTGGAGTACTGTATTCAGTCCTGGGGTCTCCAGTAAAAGAAAGATATGAACCTTCTCGAGTGGGTCCACAGGAGGGCAAGGCCACAAAGATAACTGAGAGGTGGAGCACCTCTCCTATGAATACAGGCTGAGAGAGTTCAGCCTAGAGAAGAGAAGGCTCCAAGAAGACCTTATAGCAGCCTTCCAGTACCTAAAGAGTGCCTCCAGGAAAGATGGGAAAGGGATCTTTATTAGGTAATGTAGTGATAGGGTAGGAGTTTTAAGATGAAAGAAGGTAGATTTAGATTAGATATTATGAAGAAATTCTTTATTGTGAGAGTAGTGAAACATTGGAAGAGATTGCCCAGCTAAGATTTGGATGTCTCCCTCCCTGGAAGTGTTCAAGACCAGGGTAGAGGAGACTTTGAGTAAACTTACCTAGTGGAAGTTATCCCTGCCTGTGGCAGGTGAATAGGGCTAGGTGGTCTTTCAGGACCCTTCCAACACAAACCATTCTATGATTCTATATGAAGGATGTTTAAGGTAACTGTTAAAAGGTTTGTTTAGCTAAACTTAAAAAAGTTCTCCAGAAAAATCAGGTTTGGACTATACACTACATAAACCTTCTTATCATAGAGAGGAACAGTAAAAAAACTTGATCAGAGCACCTCTTTAGACTCAGCTAGGATACACAGTGAGATTCAGACCACTAACCTCAGGAACGTATCGTATTTTTCAATTTTATGCATAAGGCAATTAAACAGTTTAATTCCTATGGAATCAATGGAAACATTTTATGCCTGGTTTTGATCACTTAATGGAAATCTAGAAACTTATTTCTAAAGTCAAGTTCATCTATTAAAATCAGATGAAAGCTAGATGCCTAAATCGGTATATCCGGCCATAAATCATAATCCGTAGCTATATTCGATCATAACACAAGCAATTGTTCTTTTTTATTGCACATGAGGGAGAAAAATCTCTAAAAGATAGCTAGCAGAATAATACAGCTTCTCTGCGTGCAATGATTATGCTACCAATGATAAAGAAAAACTGTCATGAAACATCTATTCTCTGTTCTCACTAGGGCCTCAGCTTACCATGTTTACTTCACTACCTCAGAAGATTTTATATTATATGTAAAAGTACATATTTTGAAAACTAAAGGTTAAACACTGAAAATCTGCAACTTCATTATTAATGCAGTGCCTTCTGAGGAATACAATGGCCTCAAATAAGCAGGGTATCTGTATCACAGTATCACAGTATCATAAGGTTGGAAAAACCCTCTCCTCTCCTCTCCTCTCCTCTCCTCTCCTCTCCTCTCCTCTCCTCTCCTCTCCTCTCCTCTCCTCTCCTCTCCTCTCCTCTCACAGGTCAACGGGCATCTTCTGTTACGTATTTATTAGCATCTACAATTTTTTTAACATAACTGAATCTCACTTGATTATGTTGCTTTACTTTTTTCAAATAATTTTACTTTTAGATTTTACTTTTGTGAGTATTCAATTTGATTAATCTGCTACCAGTGTCAGTATAGCTGCAGGAGAAATATTTTCTCTCTGACTTTGAAGGTTACTTTTTTTAGACATTTTTTAAAAATGAGTGCATTTCTTCTACCTTCTTTCTGACTTGAACATAAGATACTACATTTTAGTTCTAATTCAGAGCAAATGTAAAAGAATAGTTTCACTTTGAAGTAAGTAATTTAGAAACTTTATTTTTTTCATATCTTTTGAGACATAAATTTAATTTAAGGAATATTTTAAATATTTTTCACTCATTGAAGACTTTGTTTCAAAACTTTAGGTATATCAAAGTTTTCCCAAACAATGTATTATGAATTCTTTGTATTTTGTTCTGCTTTACCTCTCTCAAAGTTACAAGGGGAATATTCATTTTTAATTTTCAGCACATGAAAAATAGTTTGTTCACCAAGACACAATCATCTCAAAAAGTAGCCAGGAGAACAACTCCCTTTAGCAACTCATATTGTTTGTCTTTTTACTTGTCTTACTTAATACAGTGGTGTAAAAGACAAAGTGAGATAAAATTTTGTGGAAAAAAGTATGATTTATTTAAATTCATTTTAGTATTCTTTATACCCTACCTCAATCCCCTACCTCAGAAATATTAATGTGCCGAACCAAAACTTCACTGCTACTTTCAGGATGCAAAAGATGCTTTGAACCTTTGGTCAGATAAAGCCTTGACCACTATCCAGAATGTTATTACTTCTTTTTGGCTTTCTTTTAATCTGAAAATATTGTAGTAGCAAGAAGTAGCCCAGGAATATTATCACATCTTGCCTTGTTCCATAATGTTATTACTACTACTTTTTTAATGTCACATTTTGAGGTGTATTATGAAGTTACATGGTTTGTATTTTATGGATTTTTTTCCTTTGTTTGTAATTCTTAATAGATGTTTTTTTCACCTTTTCTTTTAGAAGAATGCAGATATGAGACTCAGGCAATGATTTCTATTACCATCTTTTTATAGCAGTACTCCAAATTGCAATAAAGATTTGAATATAATATTACAACAATGTGTGGAACTTCTACTTCAGAATCCACTACGGATTTTAAGATATTTAGGTCCAGGACTTGAATACCAGTCTTTCTAAAAAACTTTCTTCAGTGGTCCCAGAGTATCTTTCAGTATGGAGAAATATAATAAAATCCCTCAAAGTCCCTGAAAGGCAAACAAACAGGTAAAACTATTAAAAACCTGTGTAGAGTTTGCGTTAGTACTGAGATAGGGTTAGGGAGCGAGAAATGATTTTTCTATTCTTTTTTTTTTTTTTTTTATCACACATTATTTCATGCTGTGCTGCTGGTTATCATATCAAACCCACAAAGTTACAATATATGACATTGCTGACATAACTCAATATGACTTGACATAGTGTAAGAATTTCGAATTTTTTTCTGTAAACTTTTATAAAACTGTGATCTGGACTCTTTTAGTAGAATTATAGATAAGCCAACAAAACAGTGTTGTGATTTCTTTCTTATTCTTACACTTTATTAAAGAGCAACAGGCAATGAGGATTCTGAAAAATAAAAGTATAGAAAAACTTTTGCATAGATAATATTAAAAGGGATTATTCACACAGATTGCTGGCAAAGATTTCACTCTAGAGGTATTTTACACTCTGCTAGAATTAAATAAATTGATACAGCAGAAAAATTATGTGAAATAGGAATTTCCATAGACTTATATGTCAGATTATGTAACTAGGCCACTGGCTACCATCAGAAGTATATTAGGTATGCCAGTCTCCAGTTATACTCAGTAGTATGTCAGAACCTGAACTTTTTCATTTTGTTGGTATTTGCAGTTTAAGAGTCTTGCAGACTTTGAGTATTAAAAAATCCATAAGATTTTCTGTTCTGAAAAAAAGTTACGAGTCAGAACTCATTAAAAAAAGAAAGGAAAATATTATCATGAATCATTAGCATTCTTTTCCAGGAGACAAAGGATTGCCATGTCAATATTTTCTTCCTCTTAAATCTTAGGTCACCTTAGGGTCATTTTCATATGCCTGCTAATCCACTGCAGATCTTGTTCTTTCTTCACTGCTCTGTAATTCATTCTTGCATCCTAATTTACTAAGTACCAGGTATTTTTCATGTCTTGGAAACTTGGGTTTTATTCCCTTTATAGCCCTGGTATTGACTTGATACAGTTGCCAAGGTTATACTGCTTTAATGACAAGCAATTGGCTACTTATAATTTTTTATAGCTATGAGGTCTACTGTCCCCTGTTTGTGCTTTGAAGGCCCTTGCTCTCATCTCGGGTCTCTATTCGGTTAAGCTGCATTCTTATTCTGGAGTCATAGATAGCTCATTTAATGCAGAAGGACTACTTGTAATTAATATTAATTACGTGTGTGTGTGTGTGTTTGTGCCTGTGTGTTTTATGTGTATCTACTGGGTTTGGCTGGTTTGGTCAATTTTCTTCATAGCAGCTCATTTTTCTTCACCTATTAAACTGTTTTCATCTCAGCCTGCGGGTTTTCTCACTTTTACCTTTCTGATTCTCTCCCCCAACCCACCACAAGAGAGTGAGCGAGCATCTGTGTGGGGGCTTGCCTATCAGCCAGGATGAACTCATCACAATATGTGATAATAAGTGTTATCTTGCACAATTTTACAAAACTAGATAGAAACTATATCAGATTGGGTTGTAGTGACACTGGATTTTGACAGTTCCTATGATTGTCTTATAAACTAAAAAAAAAAAAGATTAAGGTAGGCCAATAAAAGTCTAGGAAATCCTGACAAATTTCGAATCTGTTTTGTTAGTTAAACCTAAATCTTGTGGTCTGTTAGAGAAAATGAGGACTCCACATTCCCTAGGATACCGTCCTGTGAACCCTAACACATATCTTCAAAATTTGTTGCAATATGAGGACCTTGAAACAGACGCTTGAGTGTAAGTTAAACAGACAGTAGCAATAAAAGGCATCTCAGCCCATTCCAGTGATAAGGACAGCTTGATTTGATCTCAAGTTAAATGCATAAAGCGATGCATCTTATATATGAGATGAAAACCATCTTAAATGGCAAGTTCTTCACTTGCAAGACAAGGTGGTCTCCTGCATCTTGTATGGTGCTTATTCAGCCTTCTTTTTCTGTGTTTCATGTTCATCCTACGCAGTCAGCATTGATGGCTACAGTCCATGGTGGTTGCGAGTTGCCAAGGTCAAGGTGGCAAGACTTGACAGCAGCTTGAGGAGGGAAGCTGAAAACAGATGATGGTTGCAACTTACACTATGTTTGCAAAAAAGAATCTGCTTTGGATACTTTTCTTAAGTTTCATAAATGAATAAATAATAACTGTTCCAGAAAAGAACTACCTCCAGATAAAGAAGTGAAAACCAATGGTGTCATCTGAAACTTGGCCTAACAGAAAATAGCAATCAAGTATAAGTGGTAAATACAGCAAAAGAACAAATGAGTATTATACAGAGAGGAATGAAATTTCACTAAGAAGCTGAAGGTTAACATTCAACAAGATACAAAGATACTTCTGTGTATTTAGCAGACTTCTTTAAAGATCAAAAGTCAAATTAACCTTCCAAATTATCCTGAACTGCAGAAATTTCCATTGCCGTACTTCAAATAAGGATTGCACTGACTGCCTACACATCTCCTTAATCCAGAGAACAATGCTGATCACTGAAAGATTTAATGAAGGAAACATGTTTAAGCTCCTGGTTTAGTTTTACTGCACATAGCTCATTTCATCTTGTCTAAAAGCTTTGATTATCCTTTTATATGTGTTCCTTGTATTGCACATACATGACAAAGTTTCTGCTGCAGTAATATCTAGCACAGTAAATTAAACTTTTTTTTTTCTTTCTGCTTTATACATTAACAAATCTTCTGTATAAAAATTTATGGGGATATTCATAAACTATCTTTTATAAGTTACAACCTGTTAATATTCTGTTAGGAAATGACACTGAAAAAAGCTCCCTCTAATAGAAGAGGTGATCTTATGTAGTCCTATGGCAGAGTAAAACAAGATCTGTTATGATTTATTAGGTCATCATTTTAAAAGTCACACTGGATGTTCTTCTAAACAAGCCTCATAACACACATTGTTATTTAATTAGATTATTGTTTTTCAAGACCTAATGCTGTGTTATGTGTAATTTCTCATTTTCCGAACAGATAGAACCCTGAAGTTCGATGTTTTAGGTCACGCAAAACAATTTCTGTTTGATTTCGTTTGGGTTTACTACTTCAGTGTACGGGTTGAGCCAGAAAATATTTTTTTCACTGCATTTACATATGAATTGCAGGACAGAGAATGCCACTAATTTTCTAACCAGTAGCAGAGCCAAAACCACTTCTAGCACAATAATTATCTAAATAAACATTTATTAGTGAAGGGACTAAACTAATTACAGATATACATTTCTATATTATCTCTCATGTCCACTCCAATGAATATTTAATTACTTACAGGAAGTGGACAAGCCCTAAAAAGAAGCAGATTCATATGTCTGTGGTTAGTAATTAGCCACTTTTCTGGAAAGTAAAAGATAATTTTATAATGATTTTTCATTATATATGCTCATCTCATATTTTTAAGTATTAATTTATAAGGAAAAAAATGCAAACAGACAGAAGAGATTTTTCTTTATTATCGTTTGCAACCCTAAAGTGACCCATAAGCAGTCGAGGGAAGTAATAGATAAGTTGTGAATTTTTGCTAAGCTTTTCATGCTGTCAGGAATAGGCAAAAAAAAGACTTTCCACAGACAGATACCTTGGCACCAGTAGACAAGTTGCTGGGGATTTACAATATCTGTGATGCAACTAACCAAGAGTATCTAGCAATGTGTCTCACCCACAGCGCAGTCTGAAAGTGTCACAAAATCTTTCAACTGTTATTTCACACAAAAATCTCTCACTATATTTTAAGTATTTCCAAACTGTAGTAATTTCATGATTGCAGCTGTACACAGTTGAAAATATAGTCATCGCTGTAATTGTTACAGCATTAATATTCAGATTGTCTGATATTACAATCTGTCATAACCTTTTAATTCAAAGAGTTTGCAATTATATAATGTAGATCAAAGCACCTTGACAAAAGGATATTTATATTTAAACCATCATTAAAATATCCACCAAAAGAAATAGGGTTTTAACTCCAAACAGCACACTGAAACCATGTCAGATATAAGACATAGGTATACAGACAATGGAATGTCACAGTAGCTACCTGGAATAAAAAAAATATATTGACTGTAAAATCAAAGGAAAAGCGACTACAGTCACTAAGATGAGGACATATCAATCACTATCATTGTGTCTGTTAATCTCTAGTGAGAAACTGGAAGTAATACACTTAGCACTATTTTGTGTTTAATGGTGGTAGCAATAGTTTTATTCCTAAATTTAAAAGAAAGGAGCTATTGAGGGGTTTTGTTCTTTTGTTAAGATTGTTTTGAGTTTAATTGTTGTATTGGTCATAAAGTTAATTATTTCAATAGAAAATTACTTCTTGATATCCTACCATGGAGCACAAAAATGATTGCTTCTTAGAAAATGGTATTGTTTTCTTGATGGTGGATATATTAAACCTCACTGGCACCAGTGAAATACTTATATCTAGTCTTTTATGAAAAATAACAGCCTCACTGAACACTCCCCACATGCACTGCCAAGAAATCAAGAAGGGTAGAGCCTGTTACAGCTCTCTTTTCAATGCATTCTGATTTTTTGTTCAAATGATGGGATAAATCTTTCTTAAGAACCAAGTATCAGCTAGAAAGAAAGGAAAGAGACTCTTCATCTTTTCTATTACCTTGTGTTACTCAAGGAACTTGCAGGTTAAAGAGACTAACTGCTAAATACAGTCTGTCTTGTGTGACCACATTGGTCAGCGCACAGCAAGACAATTGCATAATGACAAACACAGATTTGCTCTTCACATTTTGTTTGATTCCTCGGTCTTCATGGAAAGGTAATATATACATATATATACATAAATATCAGAGATTTGTATGCCAGCAATAGTACTGTCACTAGTGCTGTTTCCTCTGTCTCAGTTTTGTTTTCATTTTTTTGAAATTTAGATTACAGGGGCTTAGGGGAGATATTAGGGTTTTGTTGAAAACTAAAATCAAAAGAAATGCAGAAGATATTTGCATCAGGTTTGGGTAGCAAGGTTTTGGCAGTGGGGAGCCTGCAGGGGGGGCTTCTGTAAGAATACACCAGAAGCTGCCCCGCATGTCAAACAGAGACAGTCACAGCCAGCTGCATGACTGACTCACGGCTGAACAAAGCTGAGCCCATCACTGACAGTAGTAGCGGCTCTGTGATAACACATTAAGGGTAAAAAAAATCTGTGCAGCAGCAACTGAGAGACAGGAGTGGGAATATGTGAGAGAAATGACCGTGCAGACACCAAGGTCAATGAAGAAGGAGAGGGAGGAGGTGCTCCAGGCACTAGAGCAGAGGTTACTATGCAAACTGTAGTGAAGACAATGACAATGCATGCTGTCCCCCTGTAGCCCATGGGGGTCCATAGTGGAACTCGGAAGCCTATGGACGACAGCATGACAGAGCAGGTGACTTTACCCCAAAGAAGCTGTAGTTCATGGAGACATCAAGATGAAACAGGCCCACAGTAGGAGCTGAGGCCCATGGAGAAAAGGCCAGCGGCATCCTGGCCTGCATCAGGAATAGTGTGGCCAGCAGGACTAGGGAAGTTATCATCCCCTTCTACTCGGCACTGGTCAGTGCCGTGTCCAGTTCTGGGCCCCTCAGTTTAGAAAGATGTTGAGATGCTGGAGTGTGACCAGAGGAGAGCGACGAGGATGGTGAAGGGGCTGGAGCACAAGCCCTATGAGGAGCGACTGAGGGAGCTGGGGTTGTTTAGCCTGGAGAAGAGGAGGCTCAGGGGAGACCTTATTGCTCTCTACAACTACCTAAAAGGAGGTTGTAGTCAGGCAGGGGTTGGTCTCTTCTCTCAGGCGACCAGTGACAGAACAAGAGGATATGGTCTCAAGCTTAGTCAGGGGAAGTTTAGGCTTGACATTAGGAAAAAATGATTGGCCATTGGAATGCGCTGCCCGGGGAGGTGGTGGAGTCACTGTCCCTGGAGGTGTTTAAGGAGAGATTGGATGAGGCGCTTAGTGCCATGGTTTAGATGATGAGTTGGTGTTGGTGTTGGGTTATAGGTTGGACTCAGTGATCTCAAAGGTCCTTTCCAATCTTGTAATACTTTGATACTGTGAGAGGAGCCCACACAGGAGCAGGTTTTCTTGCAAGACATGATCCTGTGGAAGACCCACACTGATGAAGTCTTTTCCTGAAGGACTAAACCTTGTGGAAGGGACCCACACTGGAGCAGTTCTTAAAGTACTGCAGCCCATAGGAAAGAGATACATTAGAGAAGTTCCTAAAGGACAGTTTTGCATAGGTGGAACCCCATACTGGATCAGGGAAGAGCATGAGGAACAAACAGCAGAGACAAAACGTAATATTAAGTGGCTGCAAACCCTGTTCCCTGTCCCCCTGTCTTGCTCAGGGGAAGGAGGTTGGGAATTAAATTGAAATTGAGAAGAAGGAAGAGGTCCATGAGATGTGGGGGTTTATATTTATTATTTCTAATAATGACCTTATTTTGTTTAGTTAACAATCAATCAGTTTCCCCAAGTTGACTCTGTTCTACCTGTGACAGTAATAGGTAAGTGTTCTCCCTGCCTGTACTTTGACTCCATGAGCTTTTTTGTCATACTCTTCTCCACCTATCCTGTGTAGAAGGGGGAATGATGAAGCAGATTGGTGGGCACCTGGTGATCCAAAAGGTTCACCCTACCACAACACTAAAAATACTTTTTGAAGTGGTTTGAATTTATAAATTACAGGTTTGGTTCTGTTGAAAAGATTATATGTTTTTAAATTCCTGGAAAGAAAAATTATAATTTGCATTATTATACAATGCCTTCGGCTGCTGTAATTGTGTCTCTACTTCAAATTTTGCTAATATATTCAATGCTTAATGGCATTGTTTCATCAGTTGGCTTATTCTAATATAATATAGTTGCTGCAGAAAAGCAAATATAGTTATTAGCCTATATCATTCAGAAATGATCAGAAATTATTCTGTGGGCAAAACTGATCAGCTGCTGATGAGTTTTTACTATTTTGGGCTGTACTTTTCATTGCTTGTATGTAATGAAATTAAAAAAAGATATGAAGAATACTTTCTTCATATCAAGAGACATTTTATGCTGATGGACAAAAAATACTATTGTAAGCAGAAAATACAGAACAATGTTTAAATTATTGTATAGTTTACACTTGTTAAAAAGCAAGGGAAAATTAATGAAGGTATCTTGGCCTACTGCTGAAAATATTACAAGTGAAATATTTCAAAAATAGCAGAGGGTTTAAGTGGTTATGGACCACTGATTTATTTTTCTCTGCTTGTTTCCTCTCTTTACACAGAATGTGCAAGGTGCATTTTTTTTACTAGAAGATGTTGTTGAAGACAAACTCATATCAACAGAAGGTTCAGCTCCTATGGATTTAGAGATGGACTTTCATTGTCTAACCATAGGCATCTCTTTTCTTTTGAGACAACAGGCACTAGTTGAGACAAAACTTGCAGTTATCAAATAGAGGCTACCAGGTGTATCATTTTCATTTAAAGCAGAGCTGGAAGCCTAGGCAGATTACCCAGGAGTGAATAAATCCACAGTAGATGTTTCTGTATAGGCAACTGAAATGAATGCTGTATACCCTCTACACGATTGAAAATAATTTATGGAAATCGCAGTCCAATCCTCCACTTTTATTTTTTTATTTATTATTTCTAATAGTTGATATAGTAATGAGAATTATTTTTAAAGGTAATCAAAAGTGATGTAGGAATAGAAGAAAATACATAAAAGATACAAAGATGAATATGAAGAACAGCTCTGTAGATTTTTGTTTGAGTAGAAAATAAGACAAGACATGGCCAAAACTTTTGCTGAAGCAAATCACATTATAAGCAGCTTCCCTATAACAACTATGTACTATGATGAGATGCAAACACATATTCTTGTTTATGATGCGGTTCTTTTGTAAAATTCAATAAATTCTGATATATTTAGCTGTAGTAAAAGATATAATTTACACAAAAGGAGTTAAAAGGATCCCTTTTGATGCTTGAAATTATATTCAAAGTGAGAATAATGACACCTGATAGGCCTAGGTAGAGTTTTACCAATCAGCTATTTACTTTTTTTCTTGTTTGATTTTTTTTCCAAGTTGTTCAGGGTGATTATCTATTAAAAACAGTAGAATAATTTAATGTTGAACTGATCTTTTAAAGGTTTCTGTTTCTGTTTACATATTCTTCCATTAGCTAGAGCCAAAAAATACAAAAATGGGTGGGAAAAATGTGGACAGAATTTAGTCACACTTAAAGGATCAGTGAGAAAGTGTTTTTCAACACTCATTTCTGTATATAGTTCTTAATATTCTGTTTTGTGAAAACAAGTCAAAGAGCAAAGAAATAAGCAGCTTCATTCCCTGTTCAATTTTCTTCCTTGTTCCTTACACAAATTTCAGCATGACAGTTTAATATAATTTTTCTTATTGTGATTTTTCAAGGTTGTCAGAATCTCCAGAGTCAGAAGTCTAGATGCTTTATTTTCATGGATTTCTTTGTCTTTATTTCTTTTTCAGAATAAATGTAACTATATTAAGCAGTTATGGCAATATTGCATATAAGATAACTTTTTTTTACCACCATAAAATAAAGCAGAAAATAGCGAAGTGAAAATGTATATTCTTTATGTGGAAACACATTATTTGGTTATGATTTGCTATTTATCTTTCTGAGAGAGACAGTTCAATTTACAATTGGAAATGCTGTGAAGAAATTGTTAGTTACTTCACTGCGAAGGGCAATAGCCTAAACCTTTCAGTGATTCACCATGGGTAGAACTCAGTCTACTACAAAGACCCAAAATATTTTCACTTATGTCATGCAAGCTCCACTTCAGTCGTATTCTAAAGGTTTTACTGGAGATTAAATGGGCTACGGGTTTGTTTTTGTGTTTCTGAATGGGATTGCACTCTGCCTGAGAATATTCTAATTCCATTCTTTGCAAGGTTTAATATGGTGCTCATTGTTGCAGTGTCTGAGCAGTAGTTCATTAAAGGCAGGAGTAACATCTGTTCTGTCCAAGTTTTGTCATCTTCTGCTCATATATGTTTGCAATCCAGTTGTTTGGAGCTATTATTTTCAGAAGTTTATAGGCAGATATGAACTTTGTCATCTGTTTATTGCTGTACATAATGAAGCTGCAACATAAATTGCAGAGACAAAGTCAAAGAAAACAACCTCAAACACATTGCAAAAAGCAGTATTATTTGGGATGTTTCACAATTTCTGTGGGAATCTTCTTTCCAAACAAACTTCACGCCTAATAAAGACTGGCTTCTGGAAAGCTATAACAAATCCCTCAGCTGTTATCTCTTTACTACCTAAATCCTCTTTTTTTCAGGACTTGGGAAAAACATTGTGTCCACCTCTTTGCTGGGCTGGACAAAAATAATAACAATTATTCTGTTTATTCAGAATATCCCCTTGACCTCTTCTTCCACCAACTGATAACGTTCCCTGACACCTTCTCCATAGTATCCCATAAGTCCTATCACCTTTCAGTTTCTGGTATTTCTTACTGCTTCACTGACATACTTCCACCTCTGGTTCTAAGAATCTGCCTGAAATATAGACAACATTTAAAACTGGGCTGTTGGTGATAAAAATTCACAGGTCAATGACAGAGCAGAATGAACTCTGGAGTTATGTATACTGATGTGCTTTCGTTCAGCACCAGTAATCACTGTAACCAAGTGAGGCACATGGAAGTCAGGCCTATACTTGACAGTCACAGAGGGGACTGTGAATCACCTGGCGATCCAGAAAGAACGGCTGCAGAGAAAAAGCACACAATGAAAGGCAGCAACAGGCTTTATCAGCTGAGGAGTATAATGCAAGCACAGGCATATCCTTGGTTGAATTTTCCTATTCAGTGCTCTTCCTTCTACTCCCATAAAAACATTCTTTTTTTTTTCAGTGCAGACAGTGCTTGCAACTATGGACTTGTGGTGGGCTGTCCCTGGCTGGATTCCAGGTGTGCACCAAAGCTGCTCTATCACTCCCCACCTCAGCTGAACACAGGTGTGAATATATAACAAAACACTTGTGGTTTGAGTTTAAGACAGCAGAGATTATTCACCAGTTACTATCACATTCAAAACAGACTTTACTTGGGGAAAATTAATTTAATCTATTACCAATCAAATCAGTGTAGGATAATGAGAGAGAAAAAATAAATCTTAAAACACCTTCCCCCTACCCCTCCTTTCTTCCCAGGCTTAACTTTACTCCCAAATTCTCTACCTTCTCCTCCTGAGCAGCACAGAGGGCTGTGGTGTGTTCATCGCACATTGTCTCTGCTGCTCCTTCATCCTTGCTCTTCCTTTGCTCCAGTGTAGGCTCCCTCCCACAGGAGACAGTTCATTAACTCCTCCAGTGTGAGTCCTTTCTCATGGGCTGCAGTTCTTCATGAGCTGCTTCAGAATGGGTCCCTTCCATGGGTTGCAGTTCTTCAGAAAGAGATTGCTTCAGCATGCTTCCTCCACAGGTTCACAAATCCTGCCAAAAAACCTGCTCCAGCATGGACTTCTCTTTCTACAGGGCCACAGACCCTGTCAGGAGCCTGCTCTGGTATAGGGTCTCTACGGAGTCACAAGTTCCAGTGTAGGGTCCTCCATGGGCTGTATGTGGATTTCTGCTCCACTGGAGATCTCCATGTGCTGCAGGGAGACAGCCTGCCTCACCCTGGTTTTCATCACAGGGGAATTTCTGTTCCAGCACCTGGATTACCTCATGCCTCTCCTTCTTCGCTGATTTTAATGTCTGCATAGTTGTTTTTCTCACATATTCTCACTTGTCTCCCTTCAGCTTTAATTGCTTTCGCACAGGTGTTTTTTCCTGCTTCTCAAATATATCACAGAGGTGCAACTACTGTTGCCTATTGTCTCAGCCTTGGCCAGAAGCAGACCTGTCTTGAAGTTCTCTCAGACATAGGGGAAGTTTCCAGAAGCTTCTTATAGAAGTCACTCCAGTAACCCACCCTGCTACCAAAACCCAGTCCCTCAAACCGAATACAGGGCTCTTAGTGGCATCTACTAAAGGAATTCATGGTTCTAAGTATTTGAAAGTAATTTAGGACTGCTCAAGTCTTAATTTTACAAAAGAGTTATTAGAATAGATATCCTGTAGCTGCCAAGGTGAGCACAGGAAGAGAACCAATTCTCATTTTGTAAGTATGTGAAAGAAAACGGACCAAACTTACACTGCTACTGTTAGAACCAGCAGCAATGTTTTACACATCAACAATTTCTCTTTAGATCCTACGTAAGAAGATGCAAAGATTCAGATCTCTATCATTTTACAGAACTAAACACAGGAAACACCACGTAAAACATGCTTGAAGGATTAGTAACAGTACGCTGTACAAGACTTGGTACAATGGACCCTTGATTCTTGCTTAGATGTCAAGAAGTATCCCACATATTGAGAAAACACAAAAAAATTCTTCATTTTATAGCTTGTTTTTGAACAAATGGCAATATATGCTGTGAATGGTTTGGAGATATGTCTGTATCAGCCTAAGAGCAAGAAACAGGTGCTTCCTGGCCATCTGGCTGATGTCTGCCTGTAAAAAGTTGAAATAAAACGACTTTTTTACTGGTGCATTGAAAACACCAACTTTCAGCCACCAGTGTCACAAAACTTCTAAAAAAGTTATATATTTTAGACTCGCAGCCCTCTTGTGAAATTTAGCTGCAAGTGGCCGATGAACTCACAAGTCATACTGACAGATGGACAGGCTGATGGATAGTGTAATTTCATGAATCCTTTTTCCTTACAAACACACATCACATCTAAACAAACAAAAATAAAGCAAAACTTAGGGCTGAGAAGAGGGGAAAAAACAAGAAATGACCCACAGAAAAACAACTATTCAAATTCAGGAAGAGGAGAAATGCAAGTGAAAATGCAAATACAGAAGAAGAGAATTTTTGGAATTAGTTCACTGGACTTTTGATAAAGACTTATACCCACATTTGGCATAAGAAAAACAGAAAAAAAAATCTTTCTTATAAAAAGCAATGAAGAGTAAACTTATATTAGAATAGCAATAATTACTTCATACAGTTTATTTATGGTTGAATCTTTCAAGCAAAATAAATTTTACTGATAAAGCACATTGAAATCTAAACCTTTTTAGCTAATAAAGTTATGAGATTCTGATTGTCTGAAAAGGAGCATTTTGTACTGACTATGTGGTAATAAAGTAAGTCTGTTTGTAACATATTTATGTTTAATAAAAATTTATTCTATAGTAAAAGATGAAATTAAATATTAACTGTTGCCACAATAGTCTGTCCAAACAAATGGAATCTGAATAAAATTCCAGTAGATCAGGGTGTAATCTACCAGAAAGACAGCAAAGGAGATTTTGTTTATTTTATTGTGAGGTATGTGGGTTTAGGGTGGGATTTGGTTACTGGTAAGCAGGCTTTTTTCAGGTTTTTTTAATGGTGTTCTTCGTTTTCTTTTCTAACCACTTTTTCTGCTACAGCAGAGCTCAGGTTTCCTCTAGGAGACTTATTGACAGGTATTTATTGACATTTCTTCATAGGCAACAAGGTACCAAAACAACGAGTAGGAGCTAGCTGAAAACTACCCAAAGTTCTTAAAAGTTAGGTCAGATTTAATCCCAAAGTTCGGTTTCAACACCTAAAACATCTATAGTCAAACTACAAAGTGTGCCTAAAATTTTAGTGTCCTAAAATGTTAATTCGTTTATCTTTAACTTGCCTGTATTCTTCCACATACACAAAATGATCTGGATTTTGGCCAGGACTATTATCATATCATTCAATACACAGGGGCTTTAAGGCAGCCAGGAATAAGCACCTTGCATGCATATGGTGTATTGAGTGCATAGGGACGATTGGGTTGGATGTAGGTTGAACCAAATAACACTGAAGATTTTCTGTATGGAAATATAAATGTTTTGAATTAATATTTGTCATTACCTAATTTAGGGTCTTCCCCTTAAAGCTTCAGTCCTTTTTTTCCTGAGAATTTACTAGTTTGTTGGATTTAATTCTACTAAGTAATCTCTTAATAACGATAGACTGTTAAAAGTATTTTTTTTTTCATAAGTATGTATAAGGTTTCCTAAAAGTGTCCACACATTTTTTCTAAGCAGGAAACACACACTAAACTCTTTTGCTGGATACCACAGAGAGAATAATTTAATAGTTCATTTAGTTTTTTCTGCCTGAGAAAAAAGTTTTCCCCAGTTATCACAAGTAAGTACTTCTATACCTGTATATATATACCTGGAAATTAATCACTTACTGGAAAACAATAGTCACAGAATCACAGAAGCATCAGCTTGGATGAGATCATCAATTTCAACCATACCTGCTCCTTACTAAACTATGTCCTTAGAAACCCAATCTATCCTTCGTTTAAACACCTCCAGGGATGGTGACTCCACCACCTCCCTGGGCAGCCTGTTCCAGTCCCTGACCACCCTCTCAGTAAAGAAATTTTTCCTAATGTCCAGTCTGAACCTCCTCCTGGCTCAACTTGAGGCCATTTCCTCTTGTCCTATCACTGTCACTTGCGAGAAGAGACCAGCACCCACCCCGTCACAACCTCCTTTCAGGCAGTTGTAGACAGTCATGAGGTCTCCCCTCAGCCTCCTCTTCTCCAAGCTAAACAACCCCAGTTCCCTCAGTCTCTCCTCATAGGGCTCATTCTCCAGCCCCCTCCCCAGCCTCGTTGCCCTTCTCTGCACACACTCCAGTGCCTCGATGTCCTTCCTGTAGTGAGGGGCCCAAAACTGAACCCAGCACTCGAGGTGCGGCCTCACCAGTGCTGAGCACAGGGACACAATCACCTCCCTGCTCCTGTTTGGTCCATATTGGTAAATCCATTAGAAGGGCAAACCCGAGAGTTTGTGCACATACACATGTATGAGTATAGATACCTTTTGTTACTTAAGTGCAGCAGGCAGCTCAGCGTCACACGTGCATTTGCTCCTTTCCCCTCAGTGAGAAGGGGAAAGAATAAGAAGGGTAAATAGAGAGAAAACTCATGAGTAGAAATACAGTCAGCTTAACAGGTCAAGCAAAAGCTGTGTGCACAAGTAAAGGAAAATAAGAAATTAATTCACTGTTTCCCATCATCAGGCAGGTGTTAGCCATCTCCAGGAAAGCAAGGGTCCATCACATGTAATAGTTATTTTGGAAGACAAACTCCATAACTCTGAATATCCCACCTTCCTCCTTCTTCACCTTTCCTGAATATTCTTGCTGAATACACACATCTTTACATTATAGTTAAATATGATCTCTGCTTGACACCATATTCTGATTGTTACATTTATTACTGTATCACTAAGAGAATCCCAGATGGAAATGACAGCAAGGAAAAGCAGATATGAAATTTGTATCTGAATCTCACCCTTGTTATAACAAGCAAGGACTTTTACCTTGGTGCAAACTGTGTCTTGAGAAGTCTGTGGAATTAACTTACTCTGAACATGAAGTCAGTGAAGTCTTCCTACTGCACTTAAAGCAGTGTTTCACTTGCACTGTGAACACCTTCAGAAAGTATTCTATATCTAGGCAATGAGTTCAAATTTCATAGCAGAATAAAAACAAATTTCTAATAAGACCTTATTTTGACCTTGTGTAACTGAAGTGGAAAGATTGATAGATCATTGCATTCCAGCCAGCATTAGGAGTTCCTCTGCCTAATACAAAAGCAAGCAATCACATTTTACATGTTGCTACTAAATCACTCCAAAATTACATTAACATATTGTGTATGTATTTATCTTTTGAATGTGCTTTTCATAATGGCCATGATAGGAGTAGCACTGTTGTGAGTAATTTGACTAAAAAGTCCAGCTGCATACTATGAAGCAATACTTGATTTATCCGGCCTCAGCAGGCACTAAACTTCATTACATTACACAGCAGCCAGCAGAACTTAGCTATTACAATTATTCTGATGCTTTTCTGTGTTGGTACTATTCATCAGAGAAAGTTTCACCCGTCATTTTCTTTGCATTGGAAACTTTCCAGTAAAGCTCAATTTTAAGGATTTAGACAGTATTATTTCTTATTAAAGCAATAATTTCCAAAGGGAGCTCATGGTGTTAAAAGCCCTACAATCATTCACAATAGAATGGCATAGTCCCTGGCTTTAAGAGTTTACAGTCTGAAAGGCTCTTATCTTAAGAGGTGAGAGAAAAGTTTCATTGAAGGAATTTTAGATGCATTGAAAGAGATTGTTTGGAAAGTGGCAGTAGAATAAGTGAGGCAATCAAAGAAATTGCAAGCAAATTTTCTTTACTTCTGTTTCTTGGGACAATACTGTTTATCTCAAGAAATTTTTACCTACTGCTTTCAAACTTTTGTTTATAAAATGGCCTAGATGGGCTTTCCACATTGTTCAATTATTGCTTCTGATCATCCCTTATGTCTACCACACAACCATGAAAGTTCCCTGGTAAAGTCTGCTTTGATGTAAACTGCAGTTTTGAGAGTGTAGCTCCTTACAGAAACTGAGACACAGCTTTCCCAGTCAGACCACACACTTCCTACAGTGTTCCAGTTTGGGCTCAGCTGGGCAGAGGCCTGCGTTTCCTCATAGCAGCACAAACCTCATCTTGCCTCTAGATTCCACAAGCCAGACATAGGTGGCCACTGGGCTAATGAGATATGTGTAATGGACAGTTCCCAGCCTGGAGAGGAGGAGTAGTGCTGCTGCTTGATGAGAATGCGAGCTGTATACTTCACCTCAGGACAAAAGAAAGCATTAGTGGATGAATATACAACTTTGATTTCATAGAAATCTAGAAGCAAGCTCAATTTTCATACTTGAAGAGTGTAATATAAAATTATTTTTTGTGAAGTAATCAAAAGCTTACAAGAAAATCTTAAAATTATAAAATTACAAAACCAGAACAGTCCATAAAATGTGTCTGTAGAAAAATACCCTCAAAATCAATGTTTAAGAACATCTTGATTTCTTACTTCAAACTTTCTGTTGCTATGGAGGATAGGTCTTAGAGGATCCAAGGCACTTAACATAGCTGATTTGGGAAAAACGTGAAACTATTTGGGAAACTGTTTATCAGGGAAGTCCTAAAAATATACGACCCATTTTTCAGTGACCGGTTTGAGTCCTACCTCTCATAAGAATAGTGAAATAAAAAGAAAAGATGGAACACAATGTGTCCAACCTTTTCTATGCTAAAACTGCCTGATTTTTTCATTAATATCTTTAAAATTAACTCTGTCATATATTTATACAGTAAAAACACATTTTACTTTCTACAATTTCATCTAGCTTCGTCGTATTTTTAGATAACAATCTCACTAACAGCAATGCTTAAGTGTCAGTACATTGGCCAAGCCTTAACTAAGCAACACAGAAAAGTATCATAATAAACATGAAAAAGTACGTTGTTACATATAGTTAAGTTAGCAAAAAAAACCCAGGAGGGCTTGAAACCTCTCATACTAAATGACAGAATGATTCATCAGCATCAGTCCTGTTCTGCATCTGAGACTGGTTAAACTTGTATCAGGAAATCAGAGCCTGGATTGAGCTGAGCAGCTTGATCCAGATTATTTAAGGTTTCCTATTGACTAAGAAATGCTTCAGACATGCTAAAATTGCTATATATTTTTGCTTCTGTCTGTAGTCTAGAGGGAAATTATGTTTATTCTTTTGAGAACTCAGTCTCATACTGAACCTTGATATTCTCAAGTAGGCATTCCATCTTCACTTGTTATATCAAAAACTAAATCAAACATGTTTGTGCAGAAAATACTATATTTTCTTCCTTTTACATCTGGCAAAGCTTCACAGTTGATCAGAAAAATAAAGTATATGCAGAGAAACTGGATACGGGTGTACTTTGGAACTGATGTCATCACAGTGTCAGGTGACTTGATACAATATTCTTCCTAGGTTAGTATTGAAGAAAAAATTAACACATATGTTAATGTTGGAGACATTCTGCTTTGTGTCTTTACAGTAGGCATCGTATCAAGAGCATGTTTGCTATATTTCAAGAGGTAATAATAACAAAAGCCCATTTAGAACTGAAATATTTCTTGCATTTAAGATTTCTATTTCAGTGATGACACGGCAAAATTTAAGTTTCATGTTTGAAAATCAAAAAAGAAAAAAAGAAATATGCTCAGGACAGTTAAGAAATATAATAGAAAATTTAAAAAATATTAGGTATTTTTGTATTAGATATGCTTTCGCTCAACAAGAAGTTAAATGTGTTTTATTTGGAACTAGTGCCTAAAAATTTAAGGCTCCCATTATGAGAAAATCAATGTCTCTTGCAGTCAAATGTGACTGTAAGAATCTATGACTATGCTTGCCCAGTATTCCCAGTGTATTTTGTTTCTGGAAATACGTACAAAGAACAAATCTTTTGTTCACATTTCAAAACATCAGCTATAGCTTATGCAAAAATACTATCACTGTTTACTTATACAACCCATACATGTTTCTACAAGAGGAGGTGGAGGCCAGGTACCATACACAAGCATGTCTCACGTGAAAATAGGTGCCTGTATTTCGAGAACCTAATTAAGCTACTGAGCTCTGCCTTCTAGATCACTCTGTGCTGCATTTTAATGTGTTACATTCAAATTGAAAAAGTAAGTAGAATATATCTGGTAATATCAGGAATATTTTAAATAATTTCTATGGAAAAAATGTTAATTTTAATACAACAGTACAGTATTTATAATGTAAAGTGGCGGTAGTGTCGATCTGCTTGAAGGAAGGGAGGCTCTGCAGAGAGATCTGGACAGGTTGGATTGATGGGCTGAGATCAACGGGATGAGGTTCAACAAGACCAAGTGCAGAGTCCTCCATTTGGGTCACAACAACCCCATGCAGCGTTACAGGCTTGGGGAGGAGTGGTTGGAGAGCTGCCTGGCAGAGAAGGACCTGGGGGTGTTGGTTGACAGGCGGCTGAACATGAGCCAGCAGTGTGCCCAGGTGGCCATGAGGGCCAATTGCATCTTGGCCTGTATCAGACACAGCGTGGCCAGCAGGAGCAGGGAGGTGATTTTGCCCCTGTGCTCAGCACTGGTGAGGCCGCACCTCAAGTGCTGGGTTCAGTTTTGGGCCCCTCACTACAAGAAGGACATTGAGGGGCTGGACAACAAGGCTGGTGAGGGGGCTGGAGAATAAGCCCTATGAGGAGAGACTGAGGGAGCTGGGGTTGTTTAGCTTGGAGAAGAGGAAGCTGAGGGGAGATCTCATCACTGTCTACAACTGCCTGAAAGGAGGTTGTGACGGGGTGGGTACTGGTCTCTTCTCACAAGTGACAGTGACAGGACAAGAGGAAATGGCCACAAGTTGTGCCAGGGAAGGTTCAGACTGGACATTAGGAAGAATTTCTTTACTGAAAGTGTGGTCAGGCATTGGAACAGGCTGCCCAGGGAGGTGGTGGAGTCACCATCCCTGCAGGTGTTTAAAAGACAGGTAGATGAGTTCCTTCGGGACATGGTTTGGTAAGGAGATAGGCACGGTTGGACCTGATGATCTCAGAGGTCTCTTCCAACTTTATGTTTCTATGATTCTATAAATAAGATTTTGAGAAATTTATTTTAAAACTCTTTGTAGGAAGTTTTTACTTTCTTTGAAACATAAAATTAATGTAAATACATCATGAAAGATTTAACATATAGCATAGCAATATTAAAAAATATTTTCATATTTCTGTAGTGCTTATAAACCATTTTTCTTGAGTACACTAATTCTAAAGACTGTGACTCAATACTAGTATATTAAAATTAGAAAATGAAAATTGTTAGATTTACCAGCCACCTATCTTATGACAGTCTGCTATTCCAAAACATTTTCTGGAATATCAAAATTTTCAGTTCAAAATATCAAGGTATAAAGAAACCAGGGAAGCTTCATATGAAATTTTCTCGCAATGATCGTTCTGCAGAGGAGACATACATCACAGAGCCTATACTGGTGTCACTCTTTGTCACTCCTTATATTATGGTTTTGATAATTTTATTTTCCCTTTACTTCTTTAATATTTACGTATGCATGATTTGTGAAACAGCTATTATAAAGGATCAATATTTGTCTTCCAGATGATTTATAATCAAGCATAAAGATTTTTATATCAGCACTTTTCCTGGTTTCAGCTGGGATAGAATCAATTTTCTTCTCAGGAACTGTTGCATTTTGGATTCAACATGAGGATAGTGTTGATAACACATACTGGGTTTTATTAGTCTGGGATAGAAGTAATTTTCTTCCTAGGAACTACCGTTTCTCTAGTTTTTACTGTGAGAAGAATGCTGAAAAATACTAATATTTTCAGTAGCTGCTAAAAATCCAAGGACTTATTTCAGTTTGCCATATTTTACAAGTAAATAGGAGTCTAAAGCTAGGAGAAGCAGAAGCAGGACAGCAGATCCAAACTAATGGAGGTATTCCATACCATGAACAGCATATTCCCTTTATAAGGGGGAAATCTGCCGAGAACAGCCTTTTCTCTCAGGGCTCACCCTCTTCTCTCAGTGTTCACTGTCTCGATGTCCTGCTTGCTCTCGGTGCTCCTGCTCTGTGTATCCAGCCTCTGGAATTCTCAGTTCAATTTCCCTCTTCGGTGATTTCTACTACAGTGATTGGAATTGCTGTGCTCCCTCTCTCTGCCCCCTGTCCATCACTGCATGGACCGCACGTTCTGCAACTGTTGTTCAAGATGGGCAAAGTATAGTTTTGTATTAGTAATAGTACTAGTATTTTCATTATTCTCTCTTTTTTATTGTTCTCTTAAGACTCTTTTTATTTCAACTCACAAGTTTTCTCTTTCTTTTCCAATCCTCCCCCCCATGTGGAAAGAGGTAAGAGAGCTGCTATCTACTGTTTAGCTGCCAGCTAATGGATAAACTAAGACAGCACTCTTCTACACCTTTCAGACTTGTGTCTGACTCTGTGAACGAATGGTCCTGAAATTAAAGACTTCTTTTAAGCTGCTAGTCCTCTTTGAAGCATGTTGATTTAAAACAGTGATGCGATTTATGACATAAGACAATAATTCAGGAAAGTAAGTACAACAAAATATTGGAATGCAATGAGAACTAAACTGGCAAACAAAGAAGACAAATTTTAATTAACTTAATATTGATTTTTTTAAAAATGGAAGATAATTAATTTAATTCAGCATTTTGAAAGTTTTGGCTTGTTTATCTAGAATACATCACTAGTTATTTAGAATAACATTTATTGAGAAGAAGGATAACACTTGCAGTCAGGTGTGTTTGTGCAAGGACAAATGGCCCTTTTAGGAATGTAACACTCTGTAATGCATTCTGGATTGAGTTGATTACTGTGTACTAGGAAAAGCTGGTATTGGAAGCCTGCAACGTAAAACCATTATGTTCCAACATATTAGCATTCATTTTACATCACTGAAACATTTTCTCTTGTGCTTAAGGTATAGCATAACTACATGCTCTGATTTCTTGCTGATTGTCACCTTTGAATGCTGCACATTCAAAGTGGAGATGGAAATGTTAGAATAAAATATTCTTAATATCCAGGGTTTTTCAAGCCTGTCTTACAGAAAGATTTGTGAGATTTTTGTGGAAGACAATTTTCCTTCAAATACTACATAAAATGGTTTGAGGAGAATACAGAAGAGTTATACATGCTACAGGCTTAAGAAATTGTAGGAACAGGCTGTAGAATTAACATGTACTCAATTTGTAACGTGCAAGTATGCATGTATATATTTATTTATTTGTTTCTATCATTTTCTACTGCAGAACCAGATGGACACAAGCAGTTACTACATTAAAATTTTCAGTTCTTTCTTAGCCAGGCTGGGATTCATCCCACCTAGGTTTAGATGGGTGTAATGTAAATATCTATATCTGACTAATAAACTGTTACAGCCAACGAATAGAAAATAAGTGTTTCTGAAGAAAAACAAATGTAATGTAGTATGAAAACAATACCAAAATTATTTATCTTCCCATGGGTTTAAAAGAAGCCCTAAAGTAACCAACACACAAAGGGAAGTATTTAGTTGGTCAGACAAATTCAACCTCAAATATTTGCTATAAACTTAGGGAAATGAATAAAGAATCATGCTATGTAGAATATGACAGTATGTCTATAATTTGAATTAATACAGCTACTACTATCATAGCTCATATAGACTACAAGATTTGCACCCTGTATTTCAACCCAAATATCCAGGAAAATTATTATTAACTTGGTTAAATTCCCATGAAGAGGCAGTGTAGAACAATAAAAGGTATTCTAGAATAATGTTCTTGGAGGGAAAAACTGACAACTACATTACATGGTCTCTGTATTTGACACCGCCAGATGTCTGCATTTCTTTTTTTTTTCTTGCTTCTCTGAAAGACATCTACCACGCGTGATACGAATTAGCTAATGTAAAGCTGCCTGTAGCATCTTGCTTTCATAACCAATGACATTTCAACTTGCTCCTCTCAGAAAGGGGGTCAGCATCCTCTTCAGTGAGCTAACCGCAATAGCCTTATGAAAAGGAAACATAATTTTGGAAGATTATACAAGAGCTCATTTATGTGTTTTTGTCATGTGGAGCCTTACCTCCTCTAACTTCCTCTGGTCTGTGGTTATCCCTTTGGGATAAGTAAGCTGACACTGGCAAGATGATGATCAAGTCCCAGAGACCAAAGTCAAGAGTCAAGAAAGCCATCAGGAGTAGTCTGCATGGATTCATCAAGGGGCAGTCATACTTGACAAATTTCTACGATGAAATTACTGGCTTGGTAGATGATGATATTGTCTACCTAGACTTCAGTAAGGCTCTTGTCGTCTTCCTTAAGATCCTCATAGTGAAGTCGTTGAAGCATGAACTAGATGAGCAGACAGTGAGGTGGATTGAAGACTAGACGAATGGCTGGGCTCAGAGAGTAATAATCAGTAGTGTAAAGTCTAGACAGAGGCTGGTAACTAGTAGTGTGCCCCATGGATTAGTAGTGAGTCCTGTCCTATTTGACATCTTCAATACAGATCTGAATGGTGGGGTAGAGTGTACTCTCAGAAAGTTTGCAGATGACACCATTTGGGAGGAGTGGCTGCTCCGTCAAAATGTCATGCTGCCATCCGGAGGGATCTCTACAGACTGGAGAAATGCCAGACACGAATCTCATGAAGTTCAACAGGAGGAAGACCAAAGTCCTGCACCTGGGGAGCAAAGTAGCTTAGCATAAAAGGACCTGGGGATACCAGGTTGAAAAAGAGCCATCCATGTGTCCTTGCAGCAAAGAGGGCTAAAGATATCCTGGATGGCATTAGGAGCAGTGTTGCCAGAAGTTTGAGGGAGTTGATCCTTCTCTTCTACTCAGCACTGATAAAGCCACACCTGGAGTAATGTGTCTAGTTCTGGGCTTCTCAATACAAGAGAGACACGGACATATTGAAGAATTCAGAGAAAGGACATGGAGATTACCAAAGGACCATAGAATCTCTCATACAAGGGAAGTATTTAAGTGTTCATGAAAATGTTGGATGGGGCTTTGAGCGACCTCAGGTTGCATCTGGTGAGAAATGTCCCTGTCTGTGGCAGAGGTGACTGGATTTGATGATCTTTAAAGGTCTCTTCCAACCCAAACCATTCTGTGATGCCATGATCCTATGAAAGACCAAGTGAGAAGGGATAATTCAGCCTGGAGAAGAAAAAAATCAAGGAGGATCTCATAAATGTGTACAAATGCCTGAAAGGAGGATGCAAAGATGGAGCCAGGCTCTTTTCAGTAGTGCTCAGTGACAGGACAAGAGGTGACAGGCACAAACTGAAACACTGGATACTTTGTCTTAACATCGGGAAAAACTTTGTTCACTCTTCGGGTGACCAAAACTCACACAGCCTACCAATAGAGGTTGTGGAGTCTCCCTCTTTGGAGATATTCAAATGCTGTCTAGACATGGTCCTAGTATCTGTAGTAACTGGTTCTAGGTGGCCCTGCTTGAGCACAGGGGCTTGGATCAGGTGGCCTCCCTTCCAACCTCAGCCATTGTGTGATTCTGTAATTCTAAACAAATGTTTGAGCCTTGAAGTCATTGATCTCTCTGTGTGCCAACATATACAATATTAATTGAAGAAACTAAATTGTTTCAGCAAACTGAAATAAAGCTTTCTTGTTATCTAGGAATATCTTGGAAGATAAGAGGCCTTCAAGTAATTTTTTTTTTTTTCTTAATGTGTAATAAACTAAAAATTAAAAAAAATAACTGAAAAACTTTGAAACTCAGGTACACAGTCTCACTGAGTCGAGTATTAACATTTGTTAAATTTAGACAATGCTTATTTTTCTATTTGAAAATAATTAAATATTTCATGTTTCCTGATCTACAGAGAATTGTTTTTTTATTATTCTACTTTTGAAATAAAAAAAACCCTTAAATTATTTCAGAGGTTTGTGTCAAATTGAAAACTGTTTAGAAATTTTTCACCTCTGAGATTAATTACTTTAAGAAAGCAGGCTGTAGTAAAAATATGTTGATTGACATTCACTACATCAACAAAAATGTATTCAGATAGTCAAAGACTAATTTACAGATGCTGAAGTGTCAGATTTAAATAAAGAAAAATTACCAAGCAAAGCATAATTTCTATCTGGGGAAAAAAAATTCTTCCCTAAATTCATTATGATTTAATGGTCCATTACGAATGCCAATCTGTGTGGTAAAAAGTGATTAAATACCTGAGGATCCAAAGTTTCAGAATTAATGTAGAGAAGAAGTAGGAGAATACCTGTTAGTTCTTGGACTAAACGGTAGTATGATTTTATTCATGTTTTGTTTCCTTTCCTCTGTTATCAGGTCTTAAGAGCAATCTTTTCACCAGCAGTTGCTGTTCACAAACCTGGGAAATTACAACTGCAGCATAATATGTAAAGAAACTTTACAAATGACCCAGAATGTTTTCTCAGATATTTATTTCAAAGGTTTAACTTTAATGTCCTGACTTGTCTGAATGGTGCATCATTACATTTTGAACAATTCTTAGGAGTGCTTAACATGTATTTCATGATTTTCTTAGTTGAATTAAGCTACCTCTATTTTTATGCTTCAAATCAAAATATTATGATTCATTAGATTATATTAGAATTTTTCTATTAAAATATATGTACATATTTATGAATTTTAGACATCACTTTACACAAAAGTAGAGTACTTTGCACAAAGTAGTTTCATCTATTTACACAGTGAACTAAACTTGAGCCAGCAGTGTGTATTGTCAGCAGAAATGGCCAGTGGCATCTGGGGTTGTGTTAACAGCAGCAAAGGCAGCAGGTCCAGGGAAGTGATAATCCTCCCCTTCCCTCAACACTTGTTGGATCACACTGATACTGCTGTGTCCACTTTGATGTCCCCCAGTACAGGACAAACTTCAATAAACTGGACTGAGTTCAGCATAGGGCCATTCGGATGGCTGGAAAGGAATGTCTGAGGGACAATGGCTTAAGGTCTTGAAGACTATGATGCAGGGTAGAAGGATTCTCAGACATTGCGTCGTCTCCATCCTTAGGAGTACTCAAGACCCAACTGGACAGCAACCTGTTCTGACTTATGAGTTGCCCTATTTTGAGCAGAATATAGGAGCAGAGATTTCCCTTTTTCTCTTCTCACCTGAGTTAGCCTATGTGGTGGCACGAGAAAAAAAAAGGAAACTAGGTTCAGTAGCTAAAACGCTGTCCTGGGACAGAGGATCTTTTGAGTTTAAGCTAAAAGAGGGACTAAGGATAGGTGACTTTCTGAGGAATATTTAACCTCTAATTTATAGAAAAGACAGTGATATTACTAGCTCTGTTTTACATCTGAGTACATAGTGGATTTACCACTAGGGTTTGCATGTATGTAGTTGTCCAGGCTAAGGATGACGAATTTAATAAGTGGGTGCATAAGCAGCTCAATTGAGATGGTAGTATGTCTGAGCATGCACACTACATAAAGAGACTGTGAAAAGTGCACTTGCATGCCAGAATAGTTTAGCAAAAAATATTGACAACTACCACATTGAATTTAGCCAGCTAAGTTCTGATATAAAGTACAGTATAGTACTATAAATTATATGAAATTATGAATGATAGAAATGAGTATTTTCTTTCCTTCATTTATCATTTTGTTGAATAACAAAGATCTTCAGTGCTCAGTAATATAGAATATCATACAGTCTCTAAAATGATTTATTTTGATAAATTTAAAACTAACTTTGCAATAATCCATAGAAAAATATGCAAGTTATTAATGTATGACTATTCTTTATATCTTGTAGTTACATGTGGATACTTCAGAAAATTTCCCAAATATACAAAACACCTTTAAATCTTTTTACACACACATTGATATAGAACAGTACTACAACCAGATAGTAAAAGTTTTATCTTTTCATAAAGAAAAAATTAATTGAGAATCTGCACAACCACATGAACATTTGACACTCACAT
Organism: Neomorphus geoffroyi; assembly: GCA_033558235.1. Classification (NCBI taxonomy): domain Eukaryota; kingdom Metazoa; phylum Chordata; class Aves; order Cuculiformes; family Neomorphidae; genus Neomorphus; species Neomorphus geoffroyi. The sequence continues at coordinate 26,197,055 of JAUMJM010000005.1, forward strand.
ATTGCCTTACTGGAGGAAAGATTATTGTCTCATTCCTAAGTAAATGTTTGTTCTGATTTGAATTAATTGGGGTGACTTTGACTCTGGCTTGGCCTTAGTCGAAAGTAACTACATTTTCACAATATCACAGTATCAGAGTATCACAAGGCTGGAAAAGACCTTTGAGATCATCAAGTGCAGCTTATGACACAACACCAACACTTTCTCATCATCTAAACCATGGCACTAAGTGTCACATCCAATCTCCTTTAAACACCTCCAAGGACGGTGACTTCACCACCTCCCCGGGCAGCGCATTCCAATGGCCAATCACCCTCTCAGTGAAGAACTTTTTCCTACTATCGAGTCTTAACCTCCCCTGGTGAAGCTTGAGACCATGTCCTCTTGTTCTGTCACCGGTCACCTGAGAGAAGAGACCAATCCCTGTCTGACTACAACCTCCTTGCCTGACTACAAGCTCCTAAAATGGGTGCCGAAACCCGGGTTTCTGAAAAATTAACTGCCAGACAGTTTTTCCTGGCAGTGATAACATGGAACACTGATTTGAAGAGAGGCCTATGTTTATAGTTTTTCCTCTAGTAACCAAGGCCATCCTCGAGCTGGCAAAAAATGATTGTACCTTCAGAGAGGCGCAGACAGCGCAGGTGACCTCAAACTGACCAGCAGAGTATTCCATCCCATATACATCATACTGGGTATAAAACTGAGAGATCACAAGGGTCTTGTTCTCTTCGGCGATGGCTGATGTCCAGTGAGTACCTCGTTTGTCTGACTGATCCTGACTCCGGATGTGTGCTTCCGTGAATCCAGTTTCTGAGTTCAACTCCCTTCTAGCTGTGGACCCATTTGTACATATTTTCATTACTTTCTAATTATTTTAATCCTTATTACTATTATTATCATCATTCCATTAAAGTTGTAGTTCTAATTAACAATTCATAAGCTTTTTTTTCCTCTCATTTTCCTCTCTCTTTCCCTGAGGGTGGGGGTTAGAATTTGGAAGCCTAATTACACCATTCTAGCTGCTGAAAATTTAGTTGGGTCGGGTCCAAACTATGACAATGTTCTTAGGCTTTTTGTTTTTCAATAAGATCATACGCTTTTCCTGAAATTCCCCGTCTATCATAATTCTGCCGTTGATCACAAGCACCCTTACAGTTCTATCCTAAATCTGCTACCACCTTTGGTTTCTAATAGAACAAATATTGACAGACATTTACCAGTTGTTGAGTTAGGATATGTTGAAGGTCGCTGACTGGATTTACAATCAATTGAAAGGAAAGTAAAATAGAGGGACTGATAGACACAAGTGCTCTTTTTTTGGCAAACCCTGTGATAAAACAAATATTTACTCCTGCCTCTCAGAGAAGACATAACAACCACAATGCACAAATAGGGTCAGAAAATATTTTTGCTGGCGCATTCAATGATAAAAAATGTCAACTGCTAATTGACACTTCAAGAAGTATGATAGCAGTGTCATTCCTTTTTGTATCTCCCTTTTCAATGTTACTTCTAATCTACAACCCAGGAATGTCATTTTTATCTCTTCTTTTAAATTAAATGGTGAGAGCAGGCTTTTCAGAACTGATTATCACCAATTTTTTTGCTAGTGAGTCACAGGTATCCTTTGTGGAGAGAATAATTTCAACCCATGTGCCTGTAAATTTTTCTGTTAAAAACAGTGAAATGAATAAACCAAATAAAAATAATAATGCATCATAATACGAGGAGAGATAGAGAATTTCAAAATCATGAATATCTGCATGGCAGTTTTTACAGTATGTCAAAACCAAATGTGTTTGCCTTTGAATTGAAAATAATGGGGTTTTGACCCTTTTATGGTAAATTTCACCCTTAAACACACAAACACACAAAAAAGGTTTTCTAATAGAAACGTGAGTGAAATATTTTTAAAACAATTTAGGAGATATGCCAAAAGTGAAAGTGTTGCTAGATATATGGAAGAGCTATTTATATGATGTTAATGGAAAATCAGAAATTGTAGTAAGTTGTTGCAACAACAAAAAGAGGGAAGATGATAGAAAAAAATCTCTGAAGTGAAAAAAAACCCCACCCAAATTTAAAAGGACAAGTTTAAATGATATTTTATTATGCAATTTTGATTTCCGAGTCAAGGTATTTAATTAACTTCAGTTTAACGAACAACCCATTTACCTTCCTGTTATCCATGAATACATGCAAGATATAATTTAAATGACATCTTTTATTCCCAGAAAAAAATAGGGGAAACTGGAAAGCTCTTGCTTAAAAAAAAGGATTTTTTTTTTTTAAGTGTCAGAGAAAAGGAGAAAATGCAGGATAAAAAGAAAATAAAAAAGCAAAACCAGAACAAACCAACATATTTTCTGTTGATTAGTAAGTTCACACATTTGTGAAGTGTTACTCATGCCAAAGTTATCCTCCTTTCATCAGACACCAGTGTACTGCCCCTCTGATCTAGTGAAAAAAAAGTTCTTTTTTTTCCCAATCTGGTGCTGAAAAATTACCAGTTATATCCACCCTACATTGTTACATACTGCCATAAACCACTTTTATTGAACTTCTGCATTTCGGTTTTACCATTTGAAATGCATTCAATCTTTCAGATCCTGTACTAGTTGAGATGTAGTGAAGTGTATGTCAAAGCCATAAATACAATCATCATTAGTAATAAAATTGTCTAAAAGTTTCAGTAAATAACTGTCTCTACTAGTGCTCCATGGCAACAGTATAGGGTCTAGTTTGGGGGTTTTGGATGATGGGTTGACCTTGGCTAGATGCCAGATGCCCACTTAGCTTATTTCTCACCTCACCTCAACTCCTGCCCATGAGAGATGATGAATGTTTAGCTTTACATTACTTGTTTTGTATTCTCTCTTCTTCTGCTTATTAAACTATTTATTTATAAACCCCCCAAGTTTTCTTGCTTTTATTCTTCCTTAACTGGTAGGGAGAGGTGCGAGGGAGGAAGTATGTGATGCTTAGCTGCCTACTGAGGTTAAATCACAACACCTCCTCAACAGAACAAGGGAGAGAAAATAAGATTAAAAACCTTGCAGGCTGAGATAACGATAGGGAGATCACTAACCATTTCACAGGGCTATTTTTCAAATTTTTTTTCCTTATGCCTCACTGCCCTTTATAAACATTTTTTTTCTTGGAGGCACAACCCTCTTGGCTGAAAGGCTCAGCTATGTACTTCGGTCAATTCATTTAAGTTTCCTGGACACCACCCCTGCAGCCCCGCATCTACCAAAACCTTGCCACCTACAACAAATGTACATATTTTTTCTTGTTTTTGGGGAGGTAGATATTTCCAGTATTCAGCCAAGCTTTCTTGCATGGAACCTGCCACATAGCCTACAAATGTTCCCAAACCACACTCTTTTCTATGCTGGAATATTGTGCTAAACAGTGTCTCTCTGTAGCCTTCAAAGCTAATGGCACCTTTCTGACTAACATGATCTTTGACTACAGTACTAATTTTTTCAGAAAGTGATCAAAACAATTTTCAGATATGTTTAGGGACCTACAAATATGTGGATTAACTGTCTACAAAATTCTTATCAAGATCAGACAATAGTAAAGAACCACATTCTTGTAATAAATGTATGTAACATTGAAGTTAATATGTGAGGAAACACAAGACTGGTAGAATAATTTTAGTAACAAGGCAGGTTTCAGCTCAAGACTGTAGATTCCTGTGTTTAAATGTGTAAAAAAGAAGCCCACTTGTGATAGTTTGACACAAGGTACAGTAATACATATACCATTTCTGATGTCCAGTGTTATCAAGCCTGGTTTCTAGTTATTTATCCAGAAGGGTTAACATGTCCTACAGATCCTACATCTTATCTACAGCTTTGTCATAGGACAAGTCTTGTGTCTTAATTCAGCTCTCTAAATTCAAGTAGGCAGTTGAATTAAGATTTGAGAACCTGGAACCCATTTATAGTTAATAATTATCCACGATGAAATCCAGTTATTGGGGAGTGTTGGTTGACAACATGGCTGAACATGAGCCAGCAGTGTGCCTAGGTGGCCTAGAGGGCCAGTGGCATCTTGGCCTGTATCAGACACAGCGTGGCCAGCAGGGGCAGGGAGGTGATTGTGCCCCTGTGCTCAGCACTGGTGAGGCCGCACCTCGAGTGCTGGGTTCAGTTTTGGGCCCCTCACTACAGGAAGGACATTGAGGGGCTGGAGCGTGTGTAGAGAAGGGCAACGAGGCTGGTGAGGGGGCTGGAGAACAAGTCCTACAAGGAGAGACTGAGGGAGTTGGGGTTGTTTAGCTTAGAGAAGAGGAGGCTGAGGGGAGACTTCATCACCATCTACTACTGTCTGAAAGGAGGTTGTGACGGGGTGGGTGCTGGTCTCTTCTCACATGTGGCAAGTGATAGGAAAGATGAAATGACCACAAGTTGTGCCAGGGGAAGTTTAGACTGGACATTAGGAAAAATTTCTTTACTGAGATGGAGTCACTATCCCTGGAGTTGTTTAAAAAATGGGTGGATGAGTTCCTTCAGGACATGGTTTAGTAAGGAGACAGGCATGGTGGGACTCGGTGATCTCAGAGGTCTCTTCCAACCTAGTGATTCTATGATTCTATGATTCTAAAATTTAGAGACACCTTGTATCTCACCTGTCCTCCAAATGCGTGTTTATAAGTTTTTTCAGTCATTCAAAGCAATAAAGTATGTTTATATGAACGTAGCAAATTAAAACATTAAGCAAATTCCACAGGATTTCTGTGTGGAGCACAACCATGTGGAGCCTTGAAGCACAACCTATTTATTTTTTTCCCTTGGTGAAAGTCAATATGGACTTGGAAGTGCTGAAAAGAATACCAGATGACTGCACACCTGCTTTCCAGCCACTAATGATTAAGACATGAGACTACATTTTCATGTAGTTCTCAGGTCAGTCCTTGTCAGTACAGTTACCCAGGAAGAAGCACTATCATATTTATTTTTATTAAATGGAGTGAACCACAGTGAGGGATGTCGGCTTCAGTTGAATTTGAAGTTCAGCAATGGAGCTGTTTACCACTTCTATGTGTAGACATAATCTCCTAGTCTCTGAAGTGCTTTTTAGCTGGATGCTATTTGAGCCTTGAATATTACAGATGCTATTTTTGGCAAAATGTTAAGCAGTTAGGTGCATCCTAAAGCCTCTTTCACCTGTATTTTAACTTAGTTAAAATTGACAGTTTTTATTACTTGAAACCACACTAATCTCTGCTTGCTTTGTGCATATCATCCTTTACTTACAAATACTTAACTTTATTGATTACTCACTTTTCTATTCAGTTCTTTGTGAGAGTTACCAGAACAAGCACGCAAGAAGTCATCTTTTCCTCCTTTCCCTTCAACACAGTGATACATTAATAAAGATTGACACCTCCAGTGATTTCCCAAACTGCAAGCAAACAGAAGAAAGGAAAAACAGAAGAGAAATCAGGGATCTCTGTAAATCCCACCAGAATCAAAATATAAGTAAATAAATTTGCAGAGGAATAACTCTGTAACAACCCTTTCTCTCTCCACGTCTCCAGAGAAGGCTGAAATATGTTCTGCTGGATTTGAAATTGAGTTCAATCAGTCTATAACAGTATTTTGAAACAGAAGTAAAAAAACTAGCAGCAATGAAACTCACTTTTGATTTGATCAATACTGGTCTGTGATAGCAGCAAGAAATATTTTTCCTTTATTTTTTTTAAAGTATAGTTTTGTCTTGTCATCTGTGTTAATCTTTAAATAAAAATCCTTCATAAAGAAAAAGGAAACAATTTCCAGCAATCATTTCTCCTGTGTTTTCCTAAGACTTTTTACAGTGGGATTTATGAAAGTTTTGGTTCTTCAAGGTTTTGATTTTTTTTTGTATATTCATTAAAATTTTTTTAACATCTAATTTTTTTATATGTCAAGGAATTATAGGAAAGAATAAATGCATACATATTTATACATCGTATGTTTCACAGAGATACGGAAATATTTCTTCCTCGAATTTTCATAAGTTTCAATTTTCTCTTTATCCAATCAAAGTAATGGTCACTCACGTTGACCTGTGCAACTAAAAAATTAAACTACTTGCTGAAGAATTACTAGGTAATTTCTTTAGTAACCCCAAAAATACACCAGATATGAAGTCTCTAGTCTGTGTATTAAAAATCTTGTCCTTCATAGAAATGTGAATAGATAGAATTAGAAACTGCAGGTCCACTTATACTGCTCCACTTGTAATGACCTATCCTTCCCAGTTATTAACACAAACCATAATCAGATTCCTGGTATAAGAGAAAAATAATATTAAATGAAGAAGTTTAATGAGCAATACAGCAACATTTGAAAAAAAACTGCAAAAAAATATTCGGAAATGAAGTGAGTAAAACATTTTATGTAAAGGTAGGGAAAAGACGACAAATGATACCAGCAGTTACCCATGTGAAGGGCACTAATGGTTCTTGGGTTTAATTATGAAAAGAAGGTAAAAAACCTACTTGTTTCAACTCTACATAGGCTATATTGCCAAAAAAAATACTCTGGTTTAAAAGCAAGACATATGTCTTTGTCATCTCTGTAGCTGTCCTTTAAGTACCGGAATATTGTAATCTCCCTTGATCAGCTAACCGTACTCTTCTCAATGGAGCCCAGATACCTGTTGGCCTTCTTTGTTTCAGGAGTGCTTTACTGGCTTATTGTCAATGCACACTGCCTTTTCTGCCAGGTTGCTTTCCATCAGGTCAGCCACCAGCTTGTGCTGGTGCATGGAGTGTTTTCTCCCCACATGCAGGGCTTAGCATTTCCTTTTATAAACTTCACAAGATTTCTATTGGCACATTGCTCCAGACTGTTGAAGCCCCTCTGAATTGCACCACAGCCATCTGGTGTATCAACCACTTTCCCCAGCTTTGTATCACCTGCAAATACATCTCTTAAATTAGATGCAGATGTATCTCTTACTTATCTCTCCTCTCTGCCTTCTTCTCTTCACAATTGGGTCACAATTTTCTGAGTACGGTAGCACTTGTAATAAATTATTTTAGAATTGTCTTTATTCATTTTCAGAATAATAAGTTTAATGCATGCCAAAGATGACAACAGTAGCAACTGCAAAGCCACTCAACAGAACATATGTCAAAACAAGAAGAAGAGGAGCAGTGGAAGATGGGACACCATGCAAACCTTTTGCTTGCTTGACTGAAGAGAAACAAAAAATTAATCAAGTTGTGTGACTAACAAGCTGGCTTGCAGATCATATATGTATACATATACAAAGACTAAAAAAGATTTTCTGATAAAAGGTTAAAACATAATAGTTAAAGAACTTATCAAACTCAATTCTTCAGCGTATTTTTACAAAAAATGTGAGACTTTAGCTAAAGTGAAGTCCTGTGACAATTAGAAATTGTAGTTGCACTAATGAGGATATATTATATATTACTAGTTTGTCTTGAACCTGAATATAAGCATACTAAAATAATGCAACCTCCAACAGCATATAAGTACTTTGTAACATCGTGATGGCACAGCTAGACACAGCATACAGGTGTTTCACATAGATATTTTAACAATTTGACCCCCAAAATGGCAAAAAGAGTTTGTTGTTGTAATGAAGAGCCATGGGAAAAAATGTAAATAGTTACCAGAGTAACAGAATTTGTAAGATAAAGAATAAAGAAGGAAAACAATGAACAACATACCAGTGCAATTGTAATTTAAAATCTAAATAAGAATAATCTTTCTGCAGGTGGTTATTTCCTTTCTTCTCTATTATTTCAGGCTTCTAGTGCCTCCAACACTAAGACTTAGAAGGAAATAGCTATGTGACTAAATGACTAATAACTGAAAGGAGATGCTATTTAATGCCTATTTTATAGGGATAATGCTGAATATAATGGCTGAAATAAGGCTCAGATTTATTCTTTACTTAAGCTGGGTAATGAAATGATAGAGCTAGCAATAATGACAAGCATAGTAACTGTTTAAATACTTTCCAAAGCAAAAAGGGATGGAAACACGAGGAAAAGCAAAAGGTGAAAAAAAAAATACACCCCCCCCCCCCCCAAAAAAGTGGAGAGATTAATAAATCTGTTAAAAGAAAATTTCACTGAACTAACATAATCAGTATTGAAGCTGCTGTTTTTTTACAATGTTCAGCTGCTGTATTAAAATAGACAAAGATTAGCCATAGGAAGCTGAACAGGAGGTCTGGAAAGAAGGAAGTGCCAGAGAGGATTAAAGAATAGGACTCAGAAAAGTTAAGGCTACTGTGGACTGTAAAGAGATGATGATAGAAAACTGTGCAAGAAGGATAACACAAAATGAATAGATCTGAATGATGTGGGGGAAAAATTCACTGGAAGTAGTTTGTCAAAGAACAAAAAAATGAAAAAAACCTCTTATTTAGGGAATCAGGATCATCTTCTTTACATAAGATGTATCAAAGTGGTAAATAATGTAGATATAAGGACTAAATAGAGGACATGGAACTCTGTCCAGATCCTATGAGCTGAATTATAAATGTTTACATCAGGTTGGCTAAAGATTAACATAAAATATTATACAGTACATTTGGCAGTGTTCTGCACTAGTTAATCTTTTGGAATTATGGCCTACAAGAAAGAGACCAATAGGACCAGTATGCCCCAGATAAAATAATAGAAAGGAAGATTGTAAAGTATTATAAAATTTTACTATCATTACTTTTTATTAATTATGTACTGGATGAGCAGGAATGGTAGCCATAAAATAAAGAACTAATTGAGAGCGATTGCTTCATCATGGAATTTCTTCTTCTGTTTTGCAGACTGGGCAATGAAAATTACATAAAAATTAAAAAACATGATAATCATGCCTTAAATTGAACAGTATGAATGGAAAATAACTTTATCAATAATTCATGCCTGGAAGCACTACAGTAACATCATGTAACAGTCCATCCTAAGATGCCTTTAGAAAGTAACTTTAGAGAGCACTGATCTTATAATCTAACATCAGTGATGCATTAGGATAAGATAGTAAGAAACAAATTCTTTTATGACAGCAACTCAAATGTATAACAGGTGAAAAAATGAAAATGTATTTTAGCAAGAAATAAATAGATTTTCTACTGGTTTGTGGTTTGTGGGTTTCAGGGATTTTTTAACCCATTCTTGCTTTTAATGCTCAATATATTCTTATGCTATTTTTTAAAAATCAAGATTAGCTGTATATTTTATTAACATTATACATTTAATTATGTTATTGGACTTGATGTGGATCATGACATCTTCATACCTAATCAGTGGGTTGTAGTCTTGTGAATCTGTTGATGAGTAAGGTTTCATGTCAATCAAAGTACCACTAATTTTGCCCAAATTTATAATATTCTAATATATGAAAAAATCTATGAGATTATCTTGTTTCTGTTGAAATCAATAGAAATTTTTCCACTCACGTTAAGGGAAACTAAATCTGACCATGTCTGCACAGTCCAGTTAATAGAAGTAAATAGGAATATCAGGAAGACACCCCATCCCACTTCTAAATTAGCATCCACACAAAAAATAAATTTCCTCTTTTGTTATTCAGAGAATCTTCTCTGACAGATTTGTTTTTAAGGTAGCCTCATTTTTTATTTTTCATGCTCTGTTTTCCAACTCTCCTTGCATAAAATGCAGCATTACAACACCAACAGTTGTACAGTGGCAGGTGAGTTTCAATATCTTAACAAAAAATAAATTAAATAAAATAAAATTTTACGCATATATTCATACGCAGTTATATGTAAATACTGTACGGAGGTCATAAACGCTGGCTAGCTATGTGGCTTGCTGTGTAAAGAGCTAATCAATTTTAACTAGAAATTTTGAATTTTACTTACAAGTTTCAGTTAAATAAAAATATTATAAAATCCTTCTAGCATTCTTCCTTCATACTTATATGAAGGTCAATGGTCTTTTAACAGGTATCCTAAAGGCGAAAAACAATAGCAAATGCAGAAATGTCAAAGATCTTTTAGAATACAAGGCGAGTTATAAATAACATAAGTAGAACTTTTTAAAAACAGGAAATAAAACAATTTTTTTATAATGAAAACAGTAAATCAATAACGATGTAATAGCCCTAACATTATACAAGAACATGAATAAGGTTTTAATTGTTATATTAAGAAAGTCGTAGGTTTATTTCTATTACTATCTCTCTCTGCCACTCTAACCCTCCACCTACATAATAATCTTTCTTCTTAACTTCATATCTGCACATCTTTGTATGGTTTTGAGATTGTGTATTCTTGCATGCTCCTTGTATCCACGCAAACAGCACTGTGTAACTATATCTGCATGTTTGGAAAAGGAAACCTGTTGCATAAAAATGCAAGAACATCTAAATACTCTATAAATGTAGAAAAAATATACCGGCAAAGGCTTCTGATCCTAAGTTCTGAAGACTAGAACTATTTACACAGTCAGAAAGAGCTGAAAACTGTTTTCAGAGTTTTCTCCTCACCATCTGGTAGTCATCAGCTCTGTGGTATGTCAAACAGAACTGACATGGTTTTGGCAAGTTTACTGTGTCTATATTTTGTAAATTTTGAGGAAATTTGACTTATTAACCAACACGTCAAAAACTAATTTAAGCTCAAAACTCATCTGTCATGCCACAAAAAAACACCTTTATCCCCAGAAGATTATTTTCCTTCTGTGTAATAGTCTACCTCAAGAGGAAGCTCTTCTGATAATAAGTAAGTTGAACTTCTACTACGTACAGGTTTTACCTCTTTTGTGCGTGTGTCATTCTTAGATCGTACTCCACCTGCCATATTTGGATGTTAATTTTAATTCATGTTTTCATTTGATAGACTTGGCAGTGTAAGGTTTAGTGTTGGACTGAATAAACTCAAAGTTCTTTTTCAATCTATATGATTACAGGATTCTATGATTTGAGATCAGTGATAAGCAAGGCATTACATTACGATCCAAATAAGGATCCAAATAAGGGAAGTCAAGGGTTTGTAAAATGTTGGAATAACTAACTGGTTTCTGCAACCAAACCATATTTTAAAATCAAAGAACAGCAGTCATTTGTTTGGTTAGGGTGGGGTACTCATAAATTTGTAAAGAGAGCCTTTGTTAAGTAATTTAAGAAACCATTAATTCCATATATACAGAGTGACTGAACGGCCACCAAGCCACAGAGTAGCATCCCTTTCTGAATATAGACCACTGCTTTTAGTAATCACCCTAGCAATATGCATATCAGTTTAACTCTACCAATGATATCTAAAGCTGATACTGCATCATCCCTTGAAATACTTTTTTTGCAGCTAGGACCAGGAAGTACATGGACTGTTCAGTTATTTTTTTCTCTGGTTTCTCTAGTACCAGTAGAACAGTATTCTGCTCTCCTCATTGAGCTGAATCAAAATGGCATAGTCTTCCCAGTTTATCAGAGATTTTCAAGTTTTGTCATACATGTTTCACTCTGAATTTCATAGGTAGTCTTATTTGTTCTTTTCAGTTACAATCCCTGTTTCTATAATTTAATTTCTCTACCTTAAGATCAGATTTACAAGCAACAGGAATCCCTTCTCACTGGGGAGCCATTGTCACAAACTGGTTTTAGTGGTTGTGCTCACCTGCAGATAACTGTGTTCACACACCACCCGTCTTGGTTCATATCACTATGTACTAATGAGGAAAAGATAAAAATAATGAATCTGTTAATTTAGGACCATCTTCAGGAGAATTGCATATTCATAATTACTGTTTTGTTCTCGTTTCTTTGTTGACTTTTTTGTAGTTTTTTTCCCAGGACTGCAAGGAGTTCAGAATAGCTATACTGCTTTGTACTTGCGAAAGAACAGGACAATAATGTTTCCTGTAGATGAAGAAAACAAGCATATCTGCGAGGAAAAATATTATGTAGCTCCAATACAAAATAGTGGGAGTGGTGGAGAAGTAATTTGTAAAAGCTTTATACTACTACTCTGTAGGGAAATGTACATTAGCGAAGACGCATATTTGAATTGATTCTAACTACTGAGTGATAAATGCTGGTATATGAATGTTGCTGTTCTGAATTTGCATTTGCAACCTCACTTTCCTTGGAAAATAATGTACAGAATATTGTCCTCAAATGTATATTTGAAAAGTGTTATTTTTTCAACTAGCCAAATCAGCACAAGCCTTCCAAAAGCTGTGGTACATACTTGATGTGCAGAAAAGCTTAAGTAACCTTTCCCTGCTTAACCTAAAGAATGTTATCCCAACCACACCCATCCAAAAGGGAAGTCTGCTGCCTCCCTGAAGCCCAGGTTACAGATTTCACTAGGAAAATCTCTGGTCTGGTACTGTCCTTTGATTATTACCTGCTAGTGGTTATACAGACGGTCAGCAATGAGGTTGTGGAGAGAGGTCCAAAAGTGATCAGAAACGATTTAAGGGAACTTGGGTATTGTTTGAAGGATCAGGGGCATAGATAGTGTTTTCCTCAATCGTGTCAGTTGCGAGGATGAATACTGAAAGGAGCAGGAAAATTCATCTGATTAACATGTGGCTCAGGGCTGGTGTCACTTGTTGAATTTTGGGGGCTTTGGTCATGGGGAGGTTTACGCACCACTGAGACTACTGGCAAAAGATGGAGTTCAGCTGTCTCAGAGTGGGAAAAGTGTTGTCACTGATGAATTACTGGGGCTCATCAAGAGGTCTTTAAACTAAGTTCCAAGTGGGAAGGAGGTATAACTAGGCTCACTAGAGATAAGCCTAGGTGTGGGTTGCCAATGTTGCGTGTGAAATCAGTAGTTCAGGTCAAGTGCACCTACACCAACGCACGCAGCATGGGCAACAAACAAGAGGAACCACTGGCCCATTGTGACCATTGTGACACAGAATAGCTATGACTTTGTCTCCTTTACAAAAACAGAGTGGCATCGCTATCATGACTGAAGTGCTGCAATGGCTAGGTTAAAGCTGTTCAGAAGGGATAGACAAGGAAGGAGAGGCTGTGAAGTGGCTCTATATGTTAGGAAAGGATTTGTTTGAATAGAGATCAACAATTTTGATGCTAAGTTCGAGTGCTTAGAGGTAAAGATGAGAGGGAAGGACAACAAGGCAGATATCCTGCTGGGAGTCTGTTATAGATCACCTAATAAGGATGAGTAGGTAGATGAAGCATTCTGCAAGCATCTGGTAGAAGTCACATTCGCTAGCCCTTGACATCAAGGGGAACTTCAACTTACTGGATGTCTGCCGGAAATATAACACAGTAGAGAGGAATCAGTCTAGGAGGTTTTTGGAACGTGTGGAAAATAACTTCCTGACACAGCTAGTAAGCGACTATACCAGGGGAAGTGCCTTGCTTGACCTGCTGTTTACAGAGAGGGACTGGTAGGAGGTTTGGTGGTCAGAGGCTGTCTTTGGCTTATCAACCATGAAATGGTAGAGTTCTCAATTCTTGGTGAAGCAAGGACAGGGAGCAGGAAAAAAATACCATGGACCTCCAGAGGGCAGACTTTGGCCTGTTTAGGACTCTGGTTGAGAGAGTTCCTTAGGAGAGAGTGCTGAAAGGGAAAGGGGTTCAGGAAGGCTGGATATTCTTCAAGAAGGATGTCTTAAAGGCACAGAAGCAGGCTGTCCCCAGGTCCTGTAAGACAAACCGGTGGGGAAGGCAACCATCCTAACTGAAAAGGGAACTTTTCCTGAGACTCAGGAAAAACAAAAGGAGATTTTACCACTTTTGGAAGAAGAGGCACGCAATGCAAAAAGACAATGGGGATCTCATTAGGTCATGCAGAGAGAAAATTAGAAAAGCAAAACCCCAGCTAGGAATCAACCTGGCCACTGATGTAAGAGATAACAAAAAATGTTTTTACAAATACACTAACAGAAAGAGAGCCAAGGAGAACATCCTTTATTGAATATTCAGGGGGACATTACCATCAAGGATGAGGAAAAGTTTGAGGTACTTACCACCAGGGTATTCAGCATCTGAGCTGGAAGATGCAGAGCAAAATCAACCCCTCATAATACAGGGAGAAGCAGTTAACAACCTGCTGCACATCCTGGATACTCACAAGTCTACAGAGCCAGATGGGATCCATCTGGACTTTAATAAAGCCTTTGACATTGTTTTCCACAGCATTCTCCTAGAGAAGCTTGAGGCTCATGGCTTAGACTGGTGTACTCTTTGCTGGGTGAAAAAAACGTCTTGATGTAGTAGTTTGGTATTAAAAAACTATTTTTGTGGTACATTGAAAGTGTTGGAAAATTTGAAAGTGTTTTTAGAATTTTTATTCTTTTCTCTCAGAACCTTTCAAGACTGAGAATTGAAAAATAAAACTACATTTTTTTCGTTTCTCCTCACCAGTTCCATGTTGTGGTAACATGCAACACATAATAATGGAATATATGTCCCTGATATATATACTGAGTTATTGTTACTAGCACTATACTATACATATACTTTTAGTCTGATCTGCTCTAGTATTCTGGTCTGCTACATTTTACTGGTGATTAAGCAATAGCAGCACACAGCCATGTATAACTAAAATTTTGCTAATACATAGGTAGTGGTTTTTACAGTTTATCAGAAAAGTGAAATAAAAAAAAAATTCTCATAATTAATTTCTGTACTTTTATAGTTTTTAAAACAATGTAACAATTATATTCATTTTGTCATAGACATAAAATTGTCAAAAAAGTGACATGATAACAAAGACTGAATATAAATTTAAGAGGGTAGTCATCACATTAGAGACCAGTGTTTTTACTGTTTTAAGTTGGGCTTTATTCACTTGTTCTGTATTCATGGAAGATGTGGAAAATTAAAGGAAAGAAATCCTCTGGGTAATTTAGAATCACTGAATATAGCAAATTAATGGAGTCCTAGAACTTACTTTTACTTCACAGAGGAATACTTCAAAGAATCATTTAGACTGGAGAAGACCCTTAAGATCATCAAGTCCAACAGTAAACCTAACACTGCAAATTCCACTAATAAACCATGTCCCTAAACACCCTGTCTAAACATCTTTTGAATACCTATAGAGATGGTAATCCAACCATTTCCATGTGCAGCTTCTTCCAGTGCTTGATAACCCTTTTAGTTTCTTAGTGTCTAACCTAACCCCACCCTGATGTAACTTAAGGCCATTTCCTCTCATCCTATCACTTACTACCTGGGGAAGAGATCAACATCAAACTCACTACGACCTCCATTCAGGTAACTGCAGAATGTGATAAGGTGATTCATTGCTCTCTACCCCTCAGACACCTTTCATTCATACTAAACCTTCCCCACTCCCTCAGCTGCTCCTCATAAGACTTGTTCTCATAAATTACCGTAATTACTTTTGCATAATAAATAGTTTAAATGTTGTTAAAATACAGCATCGTAAGGATATGGAAATATTTGAAAAGGGTTGTAAACAATGGTCTCGCAATGTTGAGGTGGGTGAATGTCATGTTACAGCTTGCGGTCATCTGGACAGAGACACCAGAATATTCTGCAGTTCCTTCTAGTCCACATATAGAAATTTTCTTCCAAAAGGAAACCCCTGCCAGGAGTCCACTGAGATTTGGAAGCTAAATAGCTTTCCTCTGTTCCATCAATGATGCAGTTATACCACAGATTCTATTTAGTATCCCAATAGGACCAGTGTAGTTTTCTGTTGTGGTTGTACCGGTGTTCGAGCAAGGGCTATTTTGGTGTGGGAAATTTTTTGTTTCCTGCTTTGCTTAGTTATTAGTTGGGTCTTTTTCCCCAAAACCTGTTGCTTTATAGGTTCATTCACCAATTTTCAGATCAGAAGAAAGAGCCAGTATTACCTTAACATCGAAGGCGTTAAGTCTGACCATATAGCACACAAGGAAAAACAATTTTTGCACAGTTATACTTTCTGCATGAGCGAATGCTCATTTGTATGATAGTGCATGGCACTGTGTAGAATATTAAACGTTCCCATTAGATTATTTTGAATTGTCTAAGTCTTTGCTTTCAAGAGCATATACTAGATTAACCTAGTGGTTTCTTCTAGCTGGAAACCATTGGAAATTGTGAAATGGCTGCTGAAATATCCAGGGGAAGCAAGCCGATGTTTCGTTGTACCACAGGAAACTAAAATCATAGCATACCATCTTTTTTTAAATGGTCATTTCCTACTGTTTTGCTTTTCTCATACTCTTCTTATCACTAAATTTTGGACATGTCTGGAGAGAGGAGAAAATATTAAACTTTTTTCCTTAGAGGATACTGTAGTTAGGAGAAACACATTTTTTTCTCTGCTGCCCCAGTACAGTGCCACAGCTGAAAAGAACATAAAGTATTGACTTTTTTTTTGTTGGATGATATGTGTGTGTACAATAGAGGTGGAATTTCTTTGTAGTTTCTGATTATGAAAAAATGGGTAGGTTTACCTTGCAAATTCTCTTTTTTCAAACTCAAGGAAATAAACTTCTTCAATATTTCTTTAAACTAAAAAATATAACACATCTATCTATTCAATAGGTAAAAGATGAAATGAAACTATGAGATAATGTGAAATTAGAAGAAAAAAAAATAGGCAGAAGCCACATAGCTCTAATGACTTTTTGTACTGAAAATTTCCATATGACATACTAAGTGTTTTAGCTGGAGAATTAGCTCTGTTATTATGAAATATCTGTTTCTTGAAGTGCATAGTCAGTGGGCAGCTGAAATAATTTTAATACAGAGTAAGCTTTCACCATCTGTCCTGCCCCTCTAATTAGGATACAAACCCCTCATAATTCACAATTGTATAGTAAAAATGCAATAATAAGTAATTAAAATGCATGTATATGTTCATCATTTATTCCTGCAGTCATCTGTTACATTTTGGCCAAAAAAAATAAAACAGTGGGAAGGGGTTTGTTGGGTTTGGAGGTTTTTTATTATTCTAGAATCAAACCAGGTCTTACATTAGTTCAACACAACATATTTTAGGAACTCAATGGACATATGACAACTTGTATCAACTGGCCATCTGATCTGTGGCAAGCTCTATTTTTTGTTTAAATAAAATAGTACTTTTTATGTCAAAAGGTGTTGCAATACCTATCTTAATGTGGTCTCATTATTTCTTTTGAAGAGTCTTGCATTTTACTTTCACCTGAAGGGTTCTTTTTCTATAGAATGTTTTCTTTCACTTTTAATAAAATGTTTATTCATTTTCCCCTATCCTGTTGCTATGAAGATCACCAGGTAACACTTTGAAAAACAATCCCCTTTGTGTATAGTGATTACACTAGTGTAGGAATGTCTTCTCCAGTTACTTGTCAGTTAAAATAATTGTATTACTACACTTGTGCATTGCTTTTTAATATTATTTGCTCAACATTCCAAATTAAAATAATTGTCTTCTTTGCTGTCATATTTGTCTATTTTTATCAGTTACATGATATTGAATACCTTGAGTTTCAAGGCTAGGAGAACAGATAATGAAATTAAATTATTTACCTCAAAGCCACATGAATGAATCACACATCTTAATTTCAGAAGTATTTTTATTTGGTTAGAAAAATATTTATTCTTCCCTTTTCTTACCATTTGCCTTTTTCTGCCCTATTTTGTAAATGCTTCTTTTGAATATTTCAACATAATTAGTCATTTCTTGCTAAAACCTGGTCATTTTATTATAATACTGTACAGTGAAAATGAGAGAAATATTGTCCATCTTCAGTCTATGGAAGAGATCAAGGCTGATGTGGTTATATCAGAGCTGTTCAGTGCATTTAGATTTGAGAAAAAGGACAACTTTCGTGCTTTTTATTCTACTCTTGGAAAGTAGAAGATGGAGAATATTTCTACTAAGTTCCAAAATCTAGAGAAAATTAAACATAATTATTATTGTATTCTTTTAATTAATTTCTTAATTAACTGTTACAATACATAATATTGTATATAAAAATATATGTAAGTAATTTTTTAATCTAAATGTTACTTGTTTATACTCTTCAAACACTGTCCCTGGAGGTGTTCCAGAGCAGGCTAGATGAGGCTTTGAATAACCTGACCTAGTGGAAGGTGACCCTTCATCATTTGGTGACGCAGAAATACACTCAGGTATACACATACAAAGATATATGTGTAAATATATTTGTACACAGAATAAGATTTTTTTTAAAATGTCCAAATATTCTAAGGATAATAAATAAAAATACGTTGAAGATGACTTTCATTTAAATAACAGCCGTTAGGGGCAAAATTAGAAATCAGATGGATTAATTTTGCTTCAATATAATGCAAGATTGAACTATGAACACATTTTGGAGATATCCTTACAGTAAAACATCTGACCAATTTTTAAAATTACCATGGTGAAGTTTGCCTTGTGTGGTAAAACAACAAACCCTTCAAGCATAACTACACCTCTATCAAAGCTATAATCAGAAATACAACCTTTATTTTTGTGTTACTATGAACAACGACCAAGGTACATGAAATTGTTGATACATCATATTTACAATAAATGACACTTGCTCCTGGTGATATATTTGTCTATTTAACATGCAAAGAAAAAATGAAACCAAAAAAAATATCAGTCGGACTAATACATTAGCATATTTCTGAATATTTTAAAATTGTATCCCCTACACCTATTAGGAATTAAAATACTGGATTTTATGCCGTTTCAGTGGACTGGCAAAATGTTAAACTACTTCAGTAATGGAAGTTCTAATTATCCGGCTTAAGATTATTTTTTTTTCTCTAAAGAACTCTGCATCAGCAAGTATTTGGCACTATCTTTGCATCATAAAAGTATGTTGGCACATTTTATAATCTTTCTTCTAGTTTTCCTTATTTTTGAAAATAATAATTATGAACCAGTATGAAAACTCTCTTCAAGAATGTTTTTTGTTTACCTAGTTCTTTTATTTATTTCTCTGTTGTCTTTTATACCTTTCTGACATTCAGTCATGCTGATCAGTAAAAAAGTTTAATTAAGAAAATTGACCTAAACTGTAAATGAACCACTAAATGAATTTTAAATTTCTGCTTTGTCAACTAAAATTCTTCCAGGGCCTTCCATGAAGGCCTTTAACAGATACATTGGATTCAATTCAAATGCCTTAACAGAGTTGTTCAGGAAGATGACCAATGCCTTAGCAAATTCTGGCTGGCCTCCAGCTGCCATTCTGTAGTGATGTGGGTCTCCTGAGTGTCATAGCTGACATCTCGGTGCCAATCTCCCACATATCTTCTTACCTCTCAAAAGGTATTATCAGTTATGCCAGGACAACTGTCTTGACCCTCGCATGCCATTTGTGCTGTAGGCTCGGTTGATCTCCACTGATAATAATGGAAGTAGACAACTAAGTTTAAATGTCATAATCTTGAACTTAATCTCTGTCCTGTCATCTAAAGAGTTTCTGAACATACTAATGCCTTCTGAGTCTACGGTTTAAATGAAGGGAATTTAAATCTCTCAAAGACATTTTGTATTGTCACTGCAATACTATTTCATACATCTATTTCATAATATTAAGAGATGTACCAGTGAAGAAGAACAATCAGGAATCTGTTTAATATCTACATTCAACTTCAATATTCATAGAATCATATTCAATATTCATAGAATTCATAGTTTGGTTTTGAAAGGACTTTTAAAGATCATCTAATCCAACTCCCCCATTGTGGGCAGGGGTGTCTTTCACTTACTTGAAGCCCCACACAACCTGGCCTCGAACACTTCCGGTGATGGAGCATCCACAGCTTCACTGGGAAACCTGTTACAGTGTTCCACCATACTCATCATAAAAAAATTTCTTCCTGGTGTCCAGTCTGAACCTACCCTCTTCCAAGTTCCAAAGCCATTGTCTCTTGTCGTGTCCCTACAGGACCTGGTAAAAAGTCTCTCTACCTTTTTCTTATAAGTCCCCTTTGAGTATTAAAAGGCCACAATAAATTCTTCTGAGAGTGTTCCCTTCTCCAGGGTGAATAGACTCCCCTCTTAAACTTTCTTTTTAGGAAACAGACTTATCATGAAATAGACACTATCAATATCTTTTAAAGAATATTGCTGATGATTCACTGTATTTAAAACTAGCCTTTGGAAATTTTGAATAACCAAAACTTTAACTCCTTAACAAAGACTTTGCTTATCAGGCACAGATGAAAGTAACCCTTAACACAACTTTAAGAGAGGTCAAACTTTGGTGCAGTTACAAAAATTAGGGACATTTCCTATTTGCATGTTCTAACAGAGTGTGGCTTTGCTCCTGTTTCATTCATTCCAGTTCATAACTCGGAACTGGCCGATTATATGTGTTAATTTGCACTTAGAGTTTGTGGAAAAACAAATAAATATTTTCTTTATGGTGAAACTTGATGTCACAAAAGAGGCTACTCTGTGCTAAAAATGTACTTTGAAAGATTAACATATCCATACCATCTGGCTCTGGGACTGTGAGGCACTCCCAGATGCTGAGAGTGAAAACATTGCAGAGGTAATTATGCTTCTGCGAAGTCAGGTTGGGGAAGAATCCTGACCTGTAGCACTGCAGTGTGATTTGCAAGTCACTGTGCTGTCACCGGTGTAAAGTACTAAACTATTCATTTTCGGGAGGTTTTCCCAGATTCCTGCTCAGTAGGTTCAGCAACTCCAACTTGGAGAGGAATCTAGTATTTTATAAGGACTTTTCCATGAAGAACTTCCCATATCATCAATGTATCACAACTGACAAGACACATTTTCGTACCAGATAAAATTTCTGTACTTTGCCTGCCTCTGTTTACCATTACTGAAATTAGTATAGATGAAATAATCATGCAAACGGTTATATTAGCTTGGTTTTTTGAGGAGAGGGAGGCGAAATAACTGAAAAATGTTACAGTTCTTCACATAGCATTACGGATTTCAAACTTTATGTTTAAAAAGTGGAAGAACAAATTCATCAAATAATTAAGTAAAAAATTATAAATAAGATATTTTTTTTACTATTATTTGCTTCATATTACTTTCTTCTTTTCTTTCAGGGCTTCTCATATTTTCTTCTTTTCTTCTCTGTACCATTCTTAATTTACCACATTTTCCACTGTGTTCAAAGCTTCAAATCAAATTGTGTTCTGATTCTAGTCTGATAAAAGTGAAATTAGTGCAGAATCTGCATCTCTGAAAAGCTAATAATGGTGCACCAGTCATTTCCAAGCTCCACACCTCTAAGAAGTAACAGACAAGGGGCTAGACTAGCAATCATTCAGTATTTGGCAAGTTACTATGTTTTCCCAGACACAAATGTTTATTCCTTTCTTTTTCAGCCAATGCCCCTTTGATGTTGTCTCCCTTGATTCGGGCAGCATACAAGAATAGATAATACAGTTTCTTACTTTTCAAGAAAGGAAGAAGAATTTCAAAGCTTAAAGAATAAATACTTGAATATATTATTTTTATATTTATATATATTTATGTAGAAAACAATAGGAACTTTAAATCTCTTTCTTTAAACATATTTAAAAGTACTTAAGTGAACTGTTCAGTATCTATTTTTTTCTACAATTTTGTTTACAGCTTGGTGTATCTGGAAAGTGTATGTATAGAATACGTATTTTTATTAAGGTATTATTATAAAGATGTTCTAAATTGATTTGAAGAAGAGTTATATTGTTAATTGAATATAATTTTCTCTTTTCCATTTAAAACAAATAGGATTTTTTTATGCTGACATTTCCTGTGATCTTGATGATTTTAAGGGCTCTACAGAAATATTTATAAAAAAAAATGATGGTTAATGACCTTGAACATTCACATATATATTTTTATTTTCAGAAAGAAATATTGCTCCCTTTCTCCTCAATTAGGCACATCCATAACATAGCACTATCTTACACTGAGTGGACTCAACTGAGCCTTACAAACTCTTTTCCTAAATTTTTTATAAGAGATCTATATTTTTATACTTGCACAGAAGAAACATCATATTTTATGGAGTAATAAACTGTACAGCAGTGTCTGAAGAATAAAATTACTTACTGAAGGAGTTTGTTTGCTTGTTTGTTTATTATAACATTTTAAAGATTCACACATAAGGAAGATGAAGTGAATACTGATGCCACATATCCTACATAATATTCAAAACTGAGATGGAATTATCATACAAAACTCGATCTACCAATTTTTACGTGCGGGATTCATACATACTGAAGATTCTGGAAATGCCAGATTCCATCTCTGGACTTCATCTGTATTCAGGAGATCTTGATTCCCTCCTTGCCTCAGTCATTGATTATTTGCGAAAAACTAAACAAGTTGGTGTTTCGTTTAGTTTTCAGCTTCTCATTTTATCTTCTATTTTACCCATTCATGCTGAAAACTTTCTTTGACCACAATCACCTTTCACTTTGCTTATGCATGCTGCCTACTATAGTGGTATCCAATTATTATAAGAATGTCCTGTGCAAAAGACAAAGGTTTGCAAGTTAACATTTTTTCAGTAAAGCATACGGCATATTTCTATCTGTTGAAGAACTGTATTTGACGAAATGTGTAAACCAGCACTGAACCAAACCCAGGGCAAAGTGACACAGTGTTCAAATTTTAAAACCAACTGTAATGATCTGAAATATTGTTTTCCTACTCCAACGGAATTTGGCTTAGACTGTAATGTTAAAAGCACAGAAGTAGAAGTGATACATTTATGAACAAGTGGCTTCCTTAGCAAAATGTGAAAGGACCTTTCTACTTTCGTTAGAAAAAACACAAAGGATGGGTTAAGATGTTAACAGAATAATGTCAGGAAAACTTGTTTGCTAATGAAAAATCATATCAGTAAGTGTGAACAGTTATGAAACTATTTTTTTTCTTGTCAAACTAATATACAGATCAATAAAAATCATTACGTATTTTAACACTGAAATGTCAGTAGTAGTGGTGATGTATGTAAGAGTAAAAGTTTTGAGTCTTGTTTGTTCTTTTTATTCCCAATGTTCTTACTAATGCTGTTCAGAAATAACTACAGTGGTCATTGTGTCAAATCAACACTGACTTAGATGTAAGATCAGTTAATCACCTGTTCCTGACTTGCTGGCAAATCTACTTTCTTTTTTTATTTCACCTGTAATTCTGGTATCATTTAACTTCTACTATTTAGTTCACTGGGAGAGGATATCCAGATAAGGAGGGAAAGCATAATTGTACATGTAACCCTGTACATACGATTGTGCTAACGCTAGTAAAAAAACATAGGTTTTCTATTGGCTTGACAGTACAGAGTCTTGGAAGTCATTTGGACTTGTCTTGGCCCAAACTGCTTTTCATCTTTTTTTTCAGATGTGATAGCAATCACCTAGTGTTCAAGTAAATGCTTCTTAATTTTTAAAAAATTTTGTTTAACTTTATGCGGTTATGTTGCATGAAGCCTACTGTTAAGAGATAGAAAAAACAATGAATTATACTCTGTAGAATGAACTGTGACTGTAGAATAAAACATGATATGAATGAGTGCTAACAAGGGACAGAATCTGAAGTCTTAGATAGCAAAAAAACCCTCACAATGATCAGTTTGGTCGCTATAGGTTTACAGCTTAGAGCATGGGTGGCAAACACAAGGCCCACGGGCCGGATCCAGCCCTTCACCTTGTTTTATCTGTCCTGGCACCTTGTTTCTACCCAGCAGCAGTGCTCAGCTCCTTGCCCCTACACTCCTGCCAGAGAGTAAGTCATGTGCACAGTATGTGTGATGAGTTCCGCTGCAGGAGCAGGCTGGTGAAAATCAATTAGACACTCCTGACCTGGAGGATGACATAATACTTTCTTCACAGTGATCAAAGAATGAACAAGCTGGAAAATTAAAAAACAATTAAAAGAGAAGCAGATTGTTTTAAGAAAACTCAAAAAAATAACTCTAAGTGGATTACAAGGTAAAGGATGAAAAGCAGCAATCAATATTACACTCCTCTAAGATGTATTGACAATGATGACTTGTCATGTCCCAATTTTTTCACGGACTTCTTGGGAAAGTCTGGAATCATGAACCTTAGTCTGTCTCCAGCAGGACTCTGGAAGAGATGTAATTGCCAAGAAAAAAAGGCAGATACAAGGATGTAGTTATGTTAGAATTTTAATGTATTGTTGGTGAATTCTTCTTCTGTATCCAGCAGATGATGAGGATTAGTATCATTTAAACTGAACAAATAATGACTGCTTGTTGTATTTTGATTAGAATACTAAGATTTTAGTTAGACTAACTGTAAGTTCTTGTCTCTAAATGTATACAGTGTGTTTTCCCTTTTCTCCATTACAGAATTCTGAGTGTAACAAAAAATACCACAAGAAAGTCAGCAACTAATTGATGTGAAATGACAAAACAAGAAAGTATAAATTGTATAAATGGTGCATATATCTGCATTGACTTCCATGGACTTATTCTTGTGAGCTAGGATTCTAAAGCTATCTCTAATATAAGAGGAAAAGTGAAATAAGGAAGTACTCTATCGTAATAAAGGTAAAAATGGTACAGAAATAACAGAGGAACTGAAATGTTGTCTTTACCTGGTGATGTGTGTTGTCAATTGTAACTATGATTTTTTTTTTCATTATTGTTAATTTGATGTAATTAGAAAGAATGCTTATAATTATTATGTCTAGAAATGACATATTTTATGCCATGGATAGCAAACATAAGCCCTGTGGGCCAAATCCAGACCTCCAGCTTGTTTTTTCCAGCCTGGCATCTTGATTACCCTGCGGCAGTGCCGAGCTCCTTGCCCCCTGCCAGCACGCTTGTCATGTGCAGCATGTGCAACACGCGTCACGCTGCAGAAACAGGCTGATGTGGCCCCTGGTTAAAATTAGTTTGACACCCCTGTTTTATGCCTTTATCCTTGCAATTCATATCTCTGTTTCAAGTAAGTATTCTTTGATCTTCTTGTTGTTTCATTATCTTCATTTAAAAAACTTAATTAGTCAATCCTCTTGAAAAGCAAGACATAGTGAAAATGACTGAAGTAGTTCATCTTGACATATGACAAGGTCACATGATGTGTACATATGTATGAACATATACGTTTCCACTGAAGGACAGCATTTTTGCTACCTTCTTCTTGTACCTTATTGCATTCGTTTTAAGTCCAAATCTATCTAATATTTACAGCTCCTAGGAGTACTAGAGTTTTACCTTCATTATTCTGAATATACACGATAAATTCTTTTTAATCAGTTAGGTTAATGGGGTGAAAGTGGTGCGGGGAGAGCATGCCAGTGATGGCATGAGATGTTTTACTTCTGGTTTTACATGTTTACAAAACAACAGCAACCAAATTAGATGAAAAAATATGTTAAAAGGAAGACAAAATAATCAGAACTATTTCACTTTTCATAAATAACATCCCCAAGGGCACTTTCCCCTTTCAGTTTTCTTCCTTCCATTTTGTTTCCTCATTTCCTCTGTGTTCTGCTGCCTTTTCGTGTTGTATTTTCCATCTAATTAAGACCACAAGCTTCTCTGAGTAGGAACATTATTTCCAGTTGTATTGTTAAAGAACCACATGGTCCTCTTGTGTTATATAAAGAGAAAGACATATTTTTAGTAATGTCTATATTATGCATTTGGAAAAGGATACAATATAAACTCAATAATTAGAGTAAATTTTCTGAAACATGGAAGTTTTCTAGCTTAAACAGCCAGAAATCATTTACTAAATAAACAGGGAGATTTTGATAAACATCTGTAGGCTGTAGTGATGCAAATTTTAAGTCAAGGAGAGTGGTTTTCAAAATCCTTCTTTACTATATGAATATAAATGAAATTGGAGTCATAATTGATTAAACTAGATTGTCAATCCACAATCCAGCCACAAATAGGCAGTTCCAAATAGTTGAGTGATTTTATGCTCCTTCATTTCTAATCCCATCCAAAACTGTGATAATTAGATTACTGAATCTTACCTGCCTATGCTGTTTTGGTTGCTACATGTATTAATGAATTCTCCCACTTAGGCAGAATGTTTCTTGCTCGCATAACTGCCTCATCAATCTGTTTTTAAGTATGGCCTTGACTATGTTCTACCATATTGGTTAAACTAATTGTCCAGAGCATCAAATCATTACTGACCATTCATTATATGAGGATGATAATTTTCTAGTTTAGTTTGGGAAACCAAATACCTCAGATATCAAAACACAAAATCACAGGTATATCTAATGTCCAGGAGGAACACGACTTCTCTGTCCTGCAAGGGAGACAACATGGTCAGATAGGTCAGCACAGGGGTGCCAAGCATGGTCCTGGGGTCGGGCTGTAGCACTCCTTCTGTTTTCTCCACAGGATATCTCCCAGGCTTCCTTCCAGATCTCTCCTGTAATGACTACAGATCCTGTCAGTTATACAAGCAGAGTGGAAAATATCTGTGTTCAGCTCATTCAGAGATCTGCAGCACCTGAAACAGGCTGCCACAATAACTGGTGCTCACAGTTTAACCCTCTTAAAGTTTCCCTGACATTCTTGGGGGTATTTAAATATCATTTACCCTCAAATTACTCCCCTGAAGCCACTGGAAGAAAGATGTAAAAATTATGCAGGATGATTCCAAACAGACAAGTGATTGGAATTCTTGATACAATCTGGAGTTAGGCTCGTTGCGGGAGCTGTGAATACTGAAAGCCAGCATCAATTGAAAAAGAGTTTGAACAATTTTACAGAAGAATTCTAGTTCTACCAAAGACCAAGAGACTAAGATATTAATCAATCTACTATCAGACTTATTATTATTATTTAATGGCAGCTCTTGTTGATTTCCTCTTGTTAATGGTGAATTAAGTATATACTATACAGCCTTCTCAACAGTCTTCTACATTATAATCCACTAACATCAGCCTGTGAGCTGGGAGGCACTTGAGACATGCTGATCTGTTTTTTTCTTTTTGCTATTTTATTTGTTTTATTTTTTATAAAGGTTTTCAATGTATGGTAAGAGTCCCTGGGTATTTTCTTTATGACTTCTGTTCTAAAGTTTTGTGTCAGATTCTGTTCCATCATTCATTCTGCTTCATGTTCTGGAAACTTGTAAAGGAGTTATAGGAACATTATGGGTTGGTATTGAATGAAAACTTGAATAATGTTCAGATTTATACACAAGAATTTTTAGAGCATGCAGTAGCAGTCTGTATGAACGTCCACTGAGATAAAATTTTGCTATCTGCTAGTTCTTATTTTACCCATCATGGAAAGCTTTGACAAATGACTTGGTCTCTGAGGCTGAAGTTTTGATGAGGAGCAGGCATATTCATACAGTGAAATAAACTAACTTCAAATAATATGGAATAGAGAAGCTCAACAGTTAAAGCATAAGACGAGTTTGTCAGGGGAAGTTCTGACAAATAACCGTTGTTATACTGTAGCTCGTTGCTGGAGATCAATTATCTGCTCTGTTTTGGACTGTTGTTTTACCATTGCCCAATAAAAATGATATCACTATCAGAATTTTTTTCCAAGTATACTTTTCCCATTTTTTTCACATCAATAGCCTCTTACTATTAATAAGATGCAAAAAATAGGAAAGTAAGGTTACAGTTAAATCTTCTTTGAAGTGCATATGCATCTGCACTCTACAAAATAAAATTATTTAACTCATGATTAGATATGCTTCAATATAATAATGATCTTAATGACTGAAAAAATAATATAGCAAGATATTGCAAGTTAAAAGTGGATTATGGCAATGCGGAATGTAAATTTTGGAATATAGCTATTTTTTGCTGCCTTCTTTTTTTAAATTATAATCTACAAGTGTACAATTAGCTTTCACTAATAATTTGATTTTACACTCTCTTTTAGTTCGGGTCTTAATGCTATAAGTAAATAACTAATATAAGTTATATAAATAATGTCCTGGAACGCTTTAATATAGAGAGCAGCATAGTCGCTATGTTCAAAACAGAATTAAAATGGTTTATTTATTTAAAGGATATGGACTCAGTTCTTCAGTGTGTCTCATTAAAAATATATTTTATTTGTAAAGACTATGAGTTACACCAAATTTAATTTGACCTGCACAAGACTGTACTTTTTTCAAGCAAATCAAGACTCTGTGTGTGTCAGATTTGCCATGCCCTGATGTATTATCTGTCCAATACAATATTCACTAATGTTTTATAAGCATGGTTCATAAATTTTCTCCTCATCTTTTTAAGTAGAATAATTTTTATGACTCTGGCTACAACTGGATACTTTATTTGCTGCAATTCTATTTTCCTAATTTTTCCTTCTTTACAAAAACAATAAACAATATTTTCATGCTTTTTTTTTCTCCTTAAGAATATTTTAGTGTAATATTTTCTAAATTAAACTCATTTTATAATAAAACATGTTCATACGAAAGGTTAGATTAACCCTTGCTTTTGAAAAAAGGCACACAGAGGCAGAAAGTGGAAAATCCTATCATCTGCTGGCACAGCCTAGCAAGATGTTATTTGTCTGTTCACTGCAGAAAATGTAGAAAAGATTTGGGGAAAGATTAGCAGTCGAGAGTAACAAGACTCATCTTGAATAACTTCAGTCATCTATAATGCAAGTTTCCACTCCTCAGTGCTCACTTTAGATATTCTCTGCAGTTTACAGAAGAAAGAAATGTGTTTTCTGGGCTAAGATTCAATTAACCAGTTTTAAACATATACTTGAGGATTAGGGGACTTTAAATACCTGTTTCTTTTCATTGCCTCTGAAAAGCACCCAGAATGACTAATTCAGCGTAGATGTTCCCACTATAAAAATCTACGTGAGAAGTTTTTCTGTACACTGGATATTTGGGCTTATAGAGTGACTAAACTTGCTCAAAAAAGAACTCCTTTGAGAAACCAAGTACCCAGTTAGGAAATGTATACACCAGCAAATTTAACGCTCAGAGATTATTTAGTACACAAAAAAGCTTCTCTCTACACTTACAAATTGTCAAGCTTTCAAAATAAAACACTACCTTCAAACTGTCACTGGCTCTGTGTCAGGATATAATGTTTCTGAATATCATTCCTTGCACATGTCCACATGACATATATACTGATTAAGAGACATCTCTCAACCTTGTAAATGTCTGTGACACAGAAATGTATTTCTTTGGATATAGTTTTCCTTAGTAAACAGTAGGCATTTTTCAGGTACAATTCAAATTTGGCCTGCTAATAGTATTGGTAATCCAGATTTACCAGTCTGCACAGGTACAACATCCTGCTGTATTGCTTGATGTTGATTTTCTTTGGAGAATGAATGGAATACAACCGAAATATCTCTTTCTGTTTCTTCCTCCACCCTTCTCCCTCGGTTACAACATCAGTGCTGCAGTAATGTGACAGGCATTTTTCTGCTGTAGACGGGAAAGACAGGAACTAAAAATTATTTGTTCATTTTATGCCTTTAATTCTAATGTGCTTTTTTTTACCTCTTTATTTTAATTCCCTTTGGAAGCTTCAGCAAATAGGACTGCTGAGGATCTCCTCTCTGTTTTACTGCTACAAATCCATCCTTCACCTGTCCTTACAATATTCTTGTAGACTCTGCGAGTATACAAAGATAGCTTACAGAAGGGGTTTTGGAAGTCAGATACCTTTTTTCCTTCATCGTTACATGGAGGATCAATGATTTCCAGATATTCTTTTGTTGTGCTAAATTGAACACTGGAACCGGAAACGATCATAAGAGCTCCAAGTTTTTTTATGAATTGCCTAGTCCAGAAAAAAAGCCTTGAAATAATTCTGTATATATACACAAATTAGAGAAATAAAGAAAGAAAAATAAAGAAGGAAAAAGTTTGATGCTTTGAAAGCCTATCCTGGAATTTAGAACTTATTTTGGCTGTCAATGGAAACTTACAAAGTTTCCATTTTTTTAATGACAGATTTAACAGCTGCTATTATCATTTAAAAATGTCTCCTCTAGTTTAGTATTTCAAACCAGATCAACAGGTAGCACTGGATTAAACATAACACTATTCTGTGCCTTTCAGGACTCAGAAATCAGCTAAAACATACATAATACCAGGCATTGTCCAAGTTGATTTAGAAGTTTCAGTGCCCTGATGAAAGTCAATGAAGTGCAATTAACGAAATTGAAGACTCTGCTTTGCAAATAGCTTCTGTTTCAAAACATTTGCTTTCCTGGCTAAGACGGGGCTCCTGAAGAGGCTGCTCATTTTGTCTTTCTTCCTTTCAGATCACCACTTGGCAATCTGAAGAATAACAGAAAAAGGTAGTTTGCAAAAGTGTCACGTAATCATGCTTCCACACTGGAACCTCAATCCTTGCACCTCACTTAACTCCTGAAAACACTGATGATATGATGTAAGTGATGAAAACGCTGCATAAATTTCTTTCACATGTCAGATGTTGTTCTAGTATAAACAAGGCTAAAGTTTCCATGTCCATCTGAATTGGATTTATAGCTTTTCTGCACACAGTGATATTGTAGCTTGATAGAACATAAACCAAGCAAAATAAAAGTTTAGTCCTAATCTACTATCCATCTCAATACTTCTGTGGAAATCAACAGTGCTGTTAATGTGAACGAAGCAAGGGAACAGCTGCTTGTATATTACATTTTCTCCATTAATATCACAAGTTAAAAGTATCTTATCCACACTGAAGTTTTGGGAAATACAAGATATTTGTAATTATTAGAGTTGTATATATAAAAAGTTACATAAAAAGTTCATAATCACTACTTCAAAGAAAAAATAGTCAATTATATTTAATCATCAATATTCCCTTCTCTGTGTCTTTAGGCAGACAGCCTAATCTTGTTGCCAGCAGTTCCTGAAACATTGCATATCAAAACACTGATACTTCATAATTTCACTTTTGTACTACTCAAAGGTTATTCACAGGGAATCTTACGCATTGAAATGTGCCATACAATCACTTCCATTAAGAGTGAATAACAATATTCTACCATTAGTAAAAATACAGATGGAAAATCTCCATTTTACCCAAGAATTAGTGGATCTGAGTGCACTTCAGTCAAGGACCGCATTAGACAGATTAGCGTTGTTTCTTAACTAAAAACAAGCATAAAATATTAGTTTCTCAATAGATGTTTCTATGACTTGTATTAGTTGCTAAAATATTTATCAATAGAATTAAAGTTATAATTTTTTAATCATGCACTACTGTATTTTTTGTTTCCATGCAACTTAAAAATGTTCTTTTTCTGCTACAGTTTTTCAAAGATTGCGTCTTCGCATAAATGAACAGAAAATAGATTTTTAACTATTTATTTAGTGTACAGCATATAGTTATTCAGACCTGAGGAAACATACACAATAATGATTTGAATGCTTGAAAAATACAGTTTATTGATCTTAAAAGTACATTCAAAAGCTAAAAAAAACCAAACCTTAATTATTTTGCAGTTTCTGTGTTGAGAAGTGTGAACAACCAGTTTGTAGGAGTAGTTAGGAAGAAACCAAGACATAACTAGCTTGTTTTTTTCTGCAAAATCCTTTTGGCATTTCTTTGTTTTCCCAGAATGCATCATTCAGTAATGCTGCAGAAACCATGGGTATCTGGCTTTTGTTCTCTGCAAAAACAAATTATGAGATACTGTAAGTGAATCAGAAACATGTGATTTCACATACACTGCTAAAATCTTCCTTACATACTTAATAATACAAGGCCAAGTGGAGCGTCCTGCACTTGAGTCACAACAACCCCATGCAGCATTACAGGCTTGGGGAGGAGTGGCTGGAGAGCTGCCTGGCAGAGAAGGACCTGGGGGTGTTGGCTGGCAGCCGGCTGAACATGAGCCAGCAGTGTGCCCAGGTGGTCAAGAGGGCCAATGGCATCTTGGCCTATATCAGACACAGCGTGGCCAGCAGGAGCAGGGAGGTGATTGTGTCCCTGTGCTCAGCACTGGGGAGGCCGCACCTCGAGTGCTGGGTTCAGTTTTGGGCCCCTCACTACAGGAAGGACATTGAGGGGCTGGAGCGCATACAGAGAAGGGCAACAAGGCTGGTGAGGGGGCTGGAGAATAAGCCCTATGAGGAGGGGCTGAGGGAGCTGGGGTTGTTTAGCTTGGAGAAGAGGAGGCTGAGGGGAGACCTCATCACTGTCTACAACTGCCTGAAAGGAGGCTGTGACGGGGTGGGTGCTGGGCTCTTCTCACAAGTGACAGCTATAGGACAAGAGGAAATGGCCGCAAGTTGTGCCAGGGGAGGTTCAGACTGGACATTAGGAAACATTGCTTCCCTGAAAGGGTGGTCAGGGATTGGAACAGCTGCCCAAGGAGGTGGTGGAGTCACCATCCCTGGAGGTGTTTAAAAGACAGGTAGATGAGTTTCTTAGGAACACGGTTTAGTAGAGAGACAGGCACGGTTGGACTCAGTGATCTCAGAGGTCTCTTCCAACCGAGTGATTCTATGATTCTATGATTATCTAATTAGCAACTAGTTGCATTAGAGCAATACACTAGTCTCTGCTTAAGGCAATTTTATTTCTTATTGTTTCGTGTCCTTTTGTGCTTGTTTAGCAATAGTTTAAAATGCATTGGCAATTTTTGAAGCTTGTGAATTTCATTATATGAAGTTTTCTGACCTTTTTAGGTCCTAAAATAAGTGAGTATTGTCAATCTGTATTTGTTAATAACAGACACAAATGCTTATTTCTATGGGCTTGGGAGGGTGTGTGGTTTGGGTTTTATTTTTTGCTATTTATGAAACAGCACTTTTTGAGGAAGAGGTAAATCTATGTTGTCTTAGAATTACGCATGATTTTTTTCAGTCAGTAGCTCTTAATAGCACCCTAGGACACTGCAAAATGAAGGTGGAAATAAAAATTCCTGTTTTATCAGAAATTGTAAACTGCTGGATTTTCAAATCAGTCCTGACAGTAAACCACAGCAGTAACTCTTTTCTCAGTTAAAATATACCCAAAGGACAATTACTAGCAAAAATTCTTTTAAGTGACTAGAAACCTCCAAGAATTCAGAAAAGTTGTGTTTAAAAGACCTTATTTATGTTCATCACAGACACATGTGCACACGATGCAGATGTAAACTAGGAGCCAATCAGGAGAAGAGTGTTCTGTTATTTAAAATTATGTCTGAAATTAATAGGAAAGTAAATAAAAGCTATATAATATCCCTTGATGTTTTTACTTTCTCTTCTCACTTGTTACTATAACATTTTCATTTAGTGTTGTCTTAATATTTATACTTTGATTTTTTAAATTCTGTCATTCTTGCATCTCTCAGTGACTAACATTCTGTCTCTACTTTTATTTGTAATATAGTTGGGTTTTATCTTGCAAATTTTCCATCTTATTCTTTTACTCATGTATTTTCTATTTTGTATTCTGTTACTGCTGAAACAACAGTATTTGCTTGTTGCTTTCCCAGACACTTGACTATGTCAAGGAGATATGCATGGAGCCTTCAGTCTTTTTTGTTCTTTGTAGAACAAACAGATTTAATTTCTTATGCCAGCAAAAGCTGTTTACCAGTTCAAGCTATTTCAGAACAGCATTCCTATGCAGGATGTAGAAGGCTTCTAAATTGAAGAATTTCACACAGCCTAAAAAATTTCTTAATCTCATGGTATCCAGTCTTGCCTAAAAACAAAAGTATGCTGAGCACTATGTGCCATTTCAATAGCTGGGAAAGGAAGATTCAAGTTCAAGCTGAAAATGGAAGGTTTTAAAATCTAGTCACTGATAGTCACGTAGATTTTTTTAAATACCAGCATACATCTTGCAAACATGGTTTCATTCTTCAATGAGATTACAGCTATGCTTGATTGAAAAAAACATGCAGGTGTAGTATCCATAAAGTTTTTTAAGATCTGCAATTTTATACTGCATGACATGCAGATTAAAAAGTGAAATACTGTGCAGCATTGATAAATTTTACATTAACTGTGCACATTTAATGGCAGTTCTCATTGGAAAAATGTCAGAAAATCATGCAGCTACAGAGAGTATCATATTGAATATGCATAGCAACCCTCAATTTCAGCATTTCTAATCTTTTGAGTCTTTGATTTTGCAAACGATATAACACTTTTAACTAGGAGGATGTGAATAATATGGTGAAGGGGAGACAAGGATAAGACCAAGCTTATACTTTTGAATCCCTTCTTCAATCATACTACTCCTATGCTTCTTGCAAAGATATGGTATTTAGAATATCATAGAACTGGTCAATGGTTTGGTTTGGAAGGGACCTTGAAGATCACCTAGTTCCATCCCCCCGCCATGGCAGGGGCACTTTCCACTAGATCAGGATGCTCATCCAACCTGGTCTTGAACACCTCCAGGGACAGGGCATCCACTTGTGAAAAAATTTGTTCTTATTACCTAATCTAAATCTAACCTCTTTCAGCTTAAAACCATTACTCCTTGCCCTATCCCTGCACTCCCTGACAAAGAAGCCATCCCTAGCTTTCCTGTAGGCCCCCTTTAAGTACCAGAATGCTGCTAAATGGTCTCCCCAGAGCCCTCACTTCTCCAGACTAAACATATGTAGTTATCGCATGGTATATACGTAAGACAGCACACCAACCTGAATAACATTTTGTATTTGTCATTCATAGGCAGAAAGAATTTATTTTAAATGAAGGAAGATGTCCTTATGAAGAATAAATAATCCACTAATTATAGTCCTTTGTAATAAGCTCAGAATGTCAGTGTTAGGAACCTTCCTACTAACAACAAATTCTTTTTTCTAAGGAGAAAGCTGAATTTGGTTTAGCATTCAGATTTCTTGCTTAAGCTTTCAAAGAGTTAGTAATTAAGGCAAGAAAAAAAACAGAAAACAAACCAAAACATGGGATGCTGAGTATTTGAATCTTCAAAGCGTCCTTACTGTCTTCCCCTATAAATACTATCTTTCAAAGTTTACTACATCAGCTACTTTCAAAATAGAGACTTGACCTGAAGGCTGTCGGTTCTGAAAAGAACTAATAGAATCTTAATTTAAAGCAAAAAGCAAGCAGTTTGTATAATGCATAACTATACTATCAAATCATCTGAAACTGGAAAAAAAATGCAGCAATAATCACTGGATCATTACGAAAAGTTATAGGGAATTGACCTTCTGGGTATTTAAACTGATTTATTTGTTATTATTATTATTTTCCCTTTTATCAGTGATCCAGATCTTACACAAGTGTATGTTTATAGAAATGTCTTTTCCCAATCTTAAATCACATTTTCATCCCTCAGAACTTAAATATATTGCAGCATGGACAATGGGGAAAATTAAATCTGGGCTGAGGTCCACAGCAATCTATATCAATATCAGCTTCTTTCTGGGTCTTTTGTAATTTTACAGAAATTACTTGTAGGAAGAATACTTCCACAATTAAGAGGGCAATTGCAGATATTGTATTTAAAACAATATTAGGGTTGCACTTTCACTACCTCATTGACCTGGAGCAAGAAGTGACAAGGAGACAATGGGAGAGATGGAGACATCGTTGTCCCATTCTAGTCTGCAAAGTCAGATGAAAACACAAAAGGAGGTGAAAACACAAGCTGTAGCTGCCTATGCTCCATCTCAGGATTCCTGCTACTGCTGTACAGCTGCTTCATACACAACTTTTGTTTGCAAAAGAAGCACAACAATATAGGATTTCAGCAAAACAGGTAGATGCATCCTCAAATGCAAATAATTAATAGCTGCATTGACTCACAGACAGCCAGAAGCAGATCAATAAAAATATATTTCATGGTCTATGTCTATCTAGAAGGACCTGATGATAACTTTTTTGAGTTATATGGTAGCATGCAAATCGTTGCTTGATACTGGTAAATACAGGACCAAGACATCCTAAAAATATCATTTAATTAAAAGAAATTCCGGCAATATATGTGTCACCTACTTGCTATTGGACTGGCAACTAACAGAAATTTTTTTTCTTATCAGTTTATATTTTGAACTGCTTTCTTTAAC
This sequence comes from Neomorphus geoffroyi, assembly GCA_033558235.1. Classification (NCBI taxonomy): domain Eukaryota; kingdom Metazoa; phylum Chordata; class Aves; order Cuculiformes; family Neomorphidae; genus Neomorphus; species Neomorphus geoffroyi. The sequence goes on from JAUMJM010000005.1 coordinate 26,232,921, forward strand.
TCCAGAAATTAATTTTCCATTTACACAAAGATATGTAAATCCAGATATATGATCGAGAAAGGGAACAAACCATATGTGTATATGTGCTGAAACTGGAGAAACTAAGTTTTGTATTTCCATTTCCATACTGTTTTTACAGGATGTGGGAGTCAATTTAAGGTATATTGAAGGGAAGAGAAGTTGCTTATCAATATCTTTTAATGTAAGGAAACGATAACTCCAATAAATTTTTAAGACAATCATGAATACATTTAATGATATTGAAAAAAATAAATCATAAAAGTTTTAGGTACATAACCCAAAAAGTTAACTAAGGAATAGAGTCACTCTAGATTTATTTTTTACAGAAAAAGTTTCAAATTTAAAATCCGAATTGTTCTCTGGAGAAACTTAAGTCTCTTTTGTGGGCACTAGGGAGTGTAAATGAGCTAGGCTCTTAAATACCTCAACTGGTGTACAATTAAGGCAGGATGAATATAGACTGTGCTTTCTGGTGGGTTTTTCTTTCTTTTTCCTTTCTTTTCACCGAACAGCCTCCCTGGATTTCACATTTTCTCTTTCAGTTACGGAGAAATGTCATGATCTTGATTCACTGTGTGCTCTCCAGCTCAAACAGCTCTCACATTACATTAGCTGTTCATTGCTCTACACCGGTTTGAGCAAAAGGACAGGAGAGACTGGAACTGTAAAGGACTTTTGGCTGATGGCTCTTCACTTCTGAAGGACTGATACAAAATGTAACGTTACATACTATTCTCTACTGCATGTTATTTTATAGATTTTAGATGATTTTGCAAACTGTTTTCTTTTTCTACTCCTAGTGATCTTGCTAATTGTGCTCTGGAGACAACAGTGTCTTTCACATATTGCTTGAATCGGCATGAAGTAGTTTTAATTCATTTAGAGCTTCTGAATTGCTCTACATTGTAAAAATCTTTGACCAGAGTGAAGGCCCAGCATTTAATTTTATATTTGAAACTGCTTATCGTTTATCTAGAGTGAACTCCTTCACAGAATTTACTATGTGAATCCTTCTGCTTATAACAATAACTCACTAAATCCATAGTATTTTCATGTTATATTACATCCAGACTGGTAAGCAAGAAGGTAAATAAATACATTAATAAATAATTATTCTAAATAAATACATAAATTCAGTAAGAATATTCTACTTCTGAGAAAAAAAAATGTCTCAGAATTTATCTGAGAGAAATTTGTGGGGAACTCCTTGTCCTTTGCTCCCCCAACAACAATTAAAAAACCACACTGAATGGATTTTGTGAGAATGTCAGGATATCCTCAATCTTTACTAACTGGGATATAAAGTGAGGCCATGAAAATCAAATTGATCTATATATAAGAATCCCAAAGTCAAAAAAAGATACTTAAAAATCACCCTGCAACTGGGATTCCTGTCTACATAAAGGAGGTAAAGCCATAGCACACTATTTTTTTCCTCCTTTTTTAAGGATGTTCCCAAATGTTCCACTTTTAGCTTGAACTAAAGAAACTAACTTGATTTATCACTTCTCTTATAATACTTATGCATAAACTGAAGCTAGATGTGAACTTTTTGGGTATCTGTAAAGAGCTGAGAGTAGTAAAGCATTACTACTTTTTAACAGGAGCAAGGTTGAGAGTAGTTTTAATGGAAAGGAATTTAAGCTTCAAACTGCACTAATACTGCTCCAACAACTAGATGCTTAGCTTGACTAAGAAAATATAATCAGTAAGGGTTCAATGCAACATAGACAGATGTCACAGATGTTCTCTCCCTTCAGAACACCACAGGAATCATAATGATGTAATCAGTATTTTATCCTAGGGCAAGGAAATCTCTTTCCTCAGTGTTTCATAGAATCATAGAATGATAGAATGGTTTAGGTTGGAAGGGATCTTAAAAGGTCAGCTGGTTCCAGCAACCCCTTACTTGGGCAGGGACACCTTCCACTGGATCAGGTGCTTAAAGCCTCATCTAATCTGGCCTTCAACATCTCCAGGCATGGAGCATTCACAGCTTCTCTGGACAGCCTGTTCCAGTGCTTCTCTGCCCTCACAGTAAAAAGTTTCTTCCTAATACCTAATCTAAATTTTCTCTCAGCTTAAAACCATTACACCTCATCCTATCACTGCACTGCTTGATAGTGTCCCTCCTCACTTTTCCTGTATGCCTCCTTTAAGTACTGGAAGGCTACTGTAAAGTGTCACCGGAGCCTTCTCTCCTCTAGGCTGAACAAGCCCAACTCTCTCAGCCTGTGCTTGTACAGGAGTTGCTCCAGCCCTCTGATTGCCTTTGTAGCCCTCCTCTGGACTCAGTCTAACAGATCCACCTCCTTCCTGCCATGAAGACTTCAGAACTGTATGCAGTACTCCAGGTGAGCTCTCGTGAGAGTGCAGTAGAGGAGAAAACTCACCTCCCTTGAATAGTTTGTCACGCTTCTTTTGATGCAATCCAGGATACTTTTGGGTTTCTTCATTACCTTAAGGCTAAGTTAAGACTCCTTTAAAGTGTCCTGTGGATTTTAACATTGCGGCTGTACTTTATTTACTTGCTATGTTCAAGTTTGATATAGGATTATTGCAAGACAGTTTTCCTGTGAGGTGTGCGCTACATTTTTAGAAGGGCAGGAGATTAAATGAGGGCTTTCTGTCGTAGTTAGGGCTTAGCCTGTTAAAGCACTGAGACATTGGTATCAGTCCAGGGCAAGCATCAGTGTAGACATCAACAGCATATCTATGTAGTGAAAGCACCATAGTTATTATGATGTCAAAGTATGCCAGGATAGTGTGTGTGCTCTTATGTGTGTGTGTGTATATGTATATATATTTATATATAGACAACTTTTGAATAAAATCAATGTCTGTGAGAATGAAATCTACTTCATGATAATAGACAAGAAAAGAATACCTTCTATGCTAATGCTAAGCCTTCAGGGAAACATCTTTTCAAGCGATAAAAAAATAAAAAAAATATTTAGATGTTTCTGATCAATATAAATCTTGTTTCCATTGTGTTTCTACTTTCATCAGGGAAATGAGGTTTAACTGATCTCTGTTCCCAATAAGCCAAGACCAGTTTCTAGCAACTGCATTGTTGTCCCTAACCAGTGTAAATAGCTCAAGCTAGGAGATTGATATGAAAATGTTTCGTACTGTTGGCATTCATCAGTGATTTAACAATAGAAAAATAAACAGTGAAGTTATCAATGCCATCATAAAATATTTCTTCCTTCCAATTTAAACCTTTCTTTGTTGAGTTTAAAAATGCTACGCTATGTTCTGTCACTACAGACCTTGATGCAAAACCTTTCTCAATCATTCTTTTAAGCCCCTTTAAGAAAGTAAAGGCCGCAACAAGGACTTCCCTACTCTAGGCCAAATAAATGAAATATACTCTACTTACAGTACATATGTATTGTTTCTAGTAATCACAGCAGCTTTTTAGGATGAAATAATCTGCTTAAATTCAGTAAACAAACATAAATTATAATAAAAAGTAATTAAACAGAATTTCAAAATCAGCAAATATGCTAACTACTCTCCATTGGGAAAAGCACTGAGCAAAACATAAATAAAAGATGAGCTGAATGCTCTTTTCAGTCTGATTTTTATAATATTTTGAAAATAAAAAAAATATGATAACAGAATGTGATACAGACAGCTTAACAAAATTTCTGTGCTTTTGCTTAGCACATAGGCAAACATCATATTTATTTCAGCATTCCTTTTAAATAATAGTTCAAAAAGAACTGGACCTAGCCTGAGGATAATATGAATATTATAATATACATATATTAGGCAATTTAGCATCTGTGGGCACTGTAAAAAAACGATTATGAGAATTTGATCATGAGATGACAAAAGCAATGGAAACTTGCTCTATTATATCAGGAAAAAAAATGAATGAACTGCAATGTATGTAGGTGAATAACATACCCATGGGTAGACAACTAAGTGACACTAACCGCTTATTTAAACCAGTGAAACTGTATTCAATTACGTCAATTGAATCCCATAATTTCTGTTTACAGACTACAATCAGTCCTTGGGGGTGTTAATTTTGGATTTTAATCAGTTTTTCTTTAAAGCATATCCATCAATTCCAGTTTCAGTTTACTTGTTTTCACATCAGATCTTTTTTTCCACTATTTTAAAAAGAAAATTGTGAATTTATGTTAATATATGTCCTCGTTGTAGATGTGGTAAAATCATTGCAATTGTGTGTCGGGGCGTTTTCAGTTTCTGCAAATGCAGATAAAAAATTAAAGAGAAAAAAAGGATATTTGAAAGACAGAAAGACAAAGTTAATTTATTTTAAGGAGCTATATTAAGTGGAAAGTGTCATAATTTGAAGAAAGATTTTTAAATCTGAATTATTGTAAAGATTGTAGATTGCATTAGGTTGTGTTTTGTTCTGCTGCTAATATCACCTTGACTGATTTCAGAACAGCTTAATTTAAGACATGACTAACAATACCAATAACTCAATACATAGCTACCAATACACTAGTGAATTTGGAAGTTGCCCTTTCTAAAGACAGGACAAATTTCAAATAATTCAGTAGAGAATAATGGACCATTACTTCCTCATAAACTTGCTAATTACGAAAGGACCAAGATCTATAGCTACCATACATGATGTACTGTCAAACTGATGAGTTTGACTTTGATATCACCTCATAAAAGACAGAAACTTTCTGTCCATATATTTAAATTATTGCCCAGGTGGCAAAATCTTTTAGTAAAAACTAAAGGCAGTTTCTAGCCTTGGGGAAGACAATGAGCTATCCAGGGCTTAGTTTTTATATTTCACTTCAATCAGCACAAACAAACATCGTGAACAGACACATCTGAAGCAACATGAACTCATTATCTCTTATTATTCATATTGAGCATTTTTTGCATCTGTATTTTTCAGTCTGTTATTGTATTTGCTTATCATCTGAAATCTATATATGTGAAAGTCAATATATGGTTTGAATATGAAAATGCCTTTGATCCCTTCCCATACTCTCTTCCCCAAGCAAGCCCTGTGCTGCTTAATGTAAAATATGTTCTTTATTTGTGTTTCAAGATAGATGTAGTTGAAAAACCAGCATCAACTTCCTGTTAAAAGCAACATGCTTTCATATAATTCCTATAGATTCCTATTTTGGTTCGATGAAACAGTTATTTTCACAACTGTATTATTTAAGAAGGAAAAAAAGGACAAGAAAAATAGATATAAGGGATATAGATATACAAAGTACATCACTACAAAGAATTAATGATTCATGTTTGCAATATGCACCACAAGATCTTGTATCTTCTGGAACCAGAAAGCTGGTCTGCTCTCTCCTCTCGCTGTGGAACCGATGAGTAGTATTGCCTGTTGCCTCAGAAAGTCTGTCCCTGAGAGAGGCTTTAGGCACCCTCCTGGCTGTACTCTTTGGCAGTTAATTTTGCAAACAGCATACTGCATTCTGACCTGTGGCAATATGGTAGCAGGAAATATGGTGGAGTCATGTTTACCAATGAATCTTAAATCTTAAATGAATCTTAGAAATGTATGTTTAGCTACAGTCCCCTGTCCCTCACTGCAGTATGAACATTAACCACCAGCTTCTGTTCTTGTTTACAAATGGGCAATATAAATACTAGCATGGGTTTGCATGATAATATCTGCAGTGCATCTTGACATGGAAGATATAAGATATAAGATATATAATTAATTCAATTTATTTTACAATTCCTTTCCCAAGAATAAAATATTTTCATCTTCTTGGCAGGCTTCTATTTATATGACAAGTCTGTGCCTCCTCCCATAGCATGAGGGTTGGTCTTGCTGCAAAAGTTCTTGAATTGGCGCATGTGCAGAGGCTTATTTGGAAAAGTTCTGGAATTGGGTCTGGAGGCTCCAGGGTCTCTGGCAGTTCAACAGACCCTTGCCAGAATCACCTCTGCCTGAACTCTCTGGGTACGTGTGCGCAGTGAGGGGTGAGGGGGCAGCTCCTCCCCCTCCTCTGCAGCAGCACAGGCAGCCCAGCAGGAGCCACAGTACCCAAGAAGATTCTAAGGACACCAATACAAGTAGAGTCAGACAATATTTAAGACAATACAAGTAGAATCATTTGATCTTTAAGACAACAATAGTAGAGTCAGTGTCTACACCACCAGGTGGAACTCAAATTTCAGTTACAGAATTCAGCATCATAAAGTGTTTTATAGCACTGTAATTAATTGGAGTAGTATTAGTTATGTTTCTGTTTAACCGAAGAATGGAAAATCTGATTTCTGCTTAATTCTAGTTACAATATACTATATCAGCAGAAATCCACTCAAAATATCCTCACAAAGCAGAAAACACAAAATCATTAAAACCTTTTCACATTTTTTTTCCAAAAATATGTGAAGTGAATCTACATGATGTACTAGTTCTTCAGAAGAAAGAATGCAGTCCTGTGATGTAATTCTTCTATACTTCATTTCAGTTAGAAGAAGTGGAAGGAAACAGACACTGGGAGAAGCCAGCAACCCATAGAACAAACTGAGCTGGAAGGTTTAGTTCTTCACCACTATGCATATATAAAGCGTAACCAGTAAAAATAAATTCTCACAAACACACACAAACAAAGCCTAAAATCCATCTGAACAGGTGATTATTTCCTTGGTATACAGATGTTGCTTTTCCTGGTACACAGGTGATGCATAAGAGGGGGAATTTACCAAGTGATTCCTAATTATTTACTTTGCCTCTGGATTCTTAAGCTTTAAAATGTCTAGCTTCTAATTTCAAAAGACCAACCAGCACCAGTTTGTTAATTTCATTGAGCGTATTCCAGTTTCTTCCAGGTTCTGAAATGCAGCTGTATGAAAACTTACTTGAGACATTAGTTCATGCTCCACAACGGACCTTCTGAAATCACAGATCAGGATGTCCGGCAAACAAGGCCATCAAGGCAGCAACCACCTCTAAACCACTGTCCTGCAACAAAAAACACGTGTTCTATCACCCTCACAAAGGTTAAGGTCTGGATCATATAGTAAGGGTGTGGATACAGGATTTTTCTAGCAGAACAGCAGTATAGGAGTCAATATTTTTTAATATAGTCATGTTAATATTGCACTGTTAATGGTTGCTTTTACTGTTTGTTGTCAAGCCTACGTTATTAGAATAGACTACACATACCCTTCATGCCTATATTCATTAACTTCAATAGTCTTTTCATTAGAGCTTCTGGTACTGGTAAAAAGCAAATACTTTATCATCCTCAACATTCACACTAACTACAAACGGATAAACTTTCCTTTCCACTCAGTTTATTTTCTTCAGATGCTAAATGCAAGTAGAAATGCAAACCCACATACCACATTATGATAAACTCTAGCAATTTACATATATAGTATGTGTGGCAGAATTTTAAGATTGCTAACACAGATTGTTGAAAAAACATGGCAAGGTATATGATCACTTGCCAGAGTACAGATCACACTTTATATGTACTTGGTCTCTGAAAGGAAGGAGACTGATCAAAGAATTTCTAAGAAATGTCAACCAATCAAAGTAAATTCTCCATCCTTCAGATAGATGGTTCCTTAGAACCTTGAGAAATGAACATGAAACGTGCATTTCGGAAACAAGAATTTGTGAATTGCAGAGGTGAAGAGGTTCCATCAGGAAAGCTGAGAAGCACAAAACATGAACAGCATGTGGAATGAAGAGGTTGATATGTTTTTCCTTAATTAAAACTAGACTTATCTCTTGTGGATACTATAATTTTTGACAACACATTCCTTTCTTGTTATGTGTAAATCCTAAAAAAAAAAATTAATTTGTCAAAAATCCCAAGAAAGTAATAAATAGCAAATTAACAAATAATTATATAGTAAATAAATAGGAAATAACTTCAGCATAGCTCCGACATAAAGATCAGCCACTATCCATAACTAGAAGAATTTCAAATGTGAAATCTTTGAACAGAATAAATAATAGGTTAAAACAATATCTCTACATAATTTTTTATTTTCTTTCATTTTCCACCATTTCTTGTAGATTCTAGTGAATATTTCTCAAGGAACAGAAAAAGGGAGTAGGGAAGACGGGGATATTACCCAAGACAACTGAAAGAGTGTCATTGTGGGTTAGTTGCACTAGAGAGCTCAGCCCCACACAGCCACTTGCTCACTCCCCTGCAAGGGAAAGGGGGACAGAATTAGAAGGGTGAAGTTCAGAAAATTTGTGGCTCAAGATAGAGACAGTATGATAGGTAAAGCAAAAGTCACACGTGCAAGCAAAGCAAAGTAGGGAATTCATTCACTATTTTCCATTAACAGCCAGATATTCAGTCATTTCCAGAAAAGCTTCAAAATGCAAAATGGTTACTTGGGAAGAAAAGCTCCAAACACCCTCCCTTGCTTCTTTTTTACCCAGGTTTTATTGCTACGCACGACACCATATGATGTATGATAACCTTTTGGTCAGCTGGGGTTAGCTAGACCAGCAGTGTCCCTCCCAACTTCTTGTGCACTCCCAGCCTACTGTTGGTTGGGCAGCATGAGAAGCAGGAAGGGTTTTAATGCTGTGTAAGCACTACTCAGCAACAGTGAAAAGATCCCTGTTTTATCAACACTATTTCAGTCACAAATCCAAAATAGTGTCATGCACAACCTATTATGAAGAGAATTAACTCTATTCCATCCAGACTCAGTATAGGTGAAGGGTGTTTTCAGAAAAAGAGGTCATTTAAAATATGATTTAGTGGTGAACTATGTGCAGTTATGGGGATGGAATAAAAGATTGGCTTTTTAAGCATCTGCAACTAAATAAAAGTAGTATTACAGGGAAAACTGGAAAAAAAATCCACTTTTTCTTTTCATTTCAGAAAGGACAGCTGATTTCATTAGGAGAGCTTTAAACTAGGAATGACTGTGGAGGAAGATGCCAACCAGCAGTGCTCTGAGGGAGCAATGGACATGTTTGCTGAGCAAAGGACATGGGGCATCATGAAGGAAATGGATCACATAGTCACAATATGGGGCTTAAGTGGGGTCATCTCTAGCACTTGCATGTGGCAAGGAGGTGCATACAATGCCCTCTGTGGAAAAATCCCCCAGATTCTGGGAACATGTCAGGGTGGTCCTCTTAAGTGCCTATATATTAATGTACTCATTATGGGGAATAAACATAGTAAGTCGGAGATCTGAGAGCAACTGCAGGGTGGTGTTCTTGTTGGGATCATGGAGATGTAGTGAGACAATTCCCATGACTGGAATTCCACAATGGAAGGATACGGGCTCCCTAGGAAGGATGGGAAGGGCAGTCGAGGAAAGAGAATTGCCCTTTATGTGAAAGAGCAGCTAGAGCACATAAAGATCTGCCTGGGGATGGAAAAGGAGCTGATGGAGAATTTATGGGTTAGGATTAAAGACAGGACAGACAAAAGTGACATTGTAGTGGGTGTTTGTTACAGGAACCCAGGTCTCAGAGACCAGGGGAAATGATGGAGCAAGGAAGATGCACCCTTGGTGAAAGAGGATCAGATCCGCGAATACTTAAGCAAATTGGACATACATAAGTTCATGGACCCCAATAGAATGCACTCATGAGACCTGAGATGTCCTTGTGAAGTTATCCTTGACAGTTTTTGATCTGCCATGGCAACTGTGAGAAGTGTCTGAAGACAGTACGAAAGCAAATGTTACTCCTACCTTCAAGAAGGGTAAGAAGAAGCACACAGGGTACTGCAGGATGTTCATCCCTACATCAATCCTTGAGAAGGTGATGGAGCAGCTAATCCTGGAAACCATGTCCAGGCACATAAAAGATGAGAAAATCATCAGGTGAAGTCAGTATGACTTCACTAATGTGAAGGCATACTTAACTGACTTGATAAACATCTACGATGAAATGACTGGCCTGACAGATGAAAGGACAGCAATGGATAACGCCTACCTGGCCATTGACACAGTCTCCTGTAAGATCCTCATAGAGAAGCTGTTTATGTACAGACTGAATGAAAAGATGGTGAGGTGGATTAAAAACTGGCTAAATGGCTGGACCAGACGGTAGTGATCAACAGTGCAAAGTCTAGTTGGAGGCCAGGGACCAGAGGTTCATCCTAGGGTTCAATTGTGGATCCAGTCCTGTTTCACATTTACATTAATGATCTGGATGATGGGGCGGAGTGTACCCTTACGAGTTTACAGATGACACCAAACTGGGAGTAATGGCTGATATGCCAGAGTGCTGTGCTTCCATCCAGAGGAACCTTGAAAGACTGGAGAAATGGGCTGACAAGAAACTCATGAAGTTCAACAGGGCCATATGCGAAGTGCTGCACCAGGAGAACAACACTATGCATCAACATATGCTGGGGCCCACCCAGCTAGAAAGCACCATGGCAGAAAAGGACCTGGGGGTCCTGGTGGACACCAGGTTGAACATGAGCCAGCAGAGTACTGTTGCACCAAAGAAAGCTAATGGTATGTTAGGCTGCGTTAGGCAAAGCATTGGCAGCAGCGTAAGGAAGGTGATCCTTCCCATTTATTCAAATACTGATGAGGTTACACCTGGAATGCTATGCCCAGTTCTGCGCTCTTCAGTACAAGAAAGACAAGGACATACTAGAGAGAGTTCAATAAAAACCATGAGTAAGGGACCGGAGCACCTCACACATGAGGAAAGGTTGAGATAGCAGAGACAGATTAGCCTGGAGAAGAGAAGGTTGATGGGTTGATTTTATTAAAGTATATACATTCTTGAAAGGAGGATGCAAAGAAGGTGAATCCAGGCTCGTATCAGTGATGCTTAGTTACAGGACCAGAGGCAATGGGCACAACTGAAACACAGGAGGTTCTTTCTGAACTTCAGGAAACACTTTTTCACTGAAAGTGACTGGGGACTGGAACGGGTTGCCCAGGAAGACTGTGAATTGTCCATCCTTGGAGATCTTCAAAAAACATGTAGACACAGTTCTGGGCAACCAGCTCTAGCTCATCCAGCTTGAGCAGGACCAGATGACTTTCAGAGGTCCCTTCCAGTCTCAGCTGTTGTGTGATTCTGTTAAGTGACTATTTGCTCAAAAGATCTGAAGAGAACATACAAGGATTCTAAGACTTATCCAAAATTTTCAAGATATCCAAATTACAATTAAGACTTATCTGGTTCAAGGGTACATGTATTATTCTAACAGAGGAATTCTACAATAGTTACAAGATAATTACCAGTGAGCATCAGAAAACAAAATAAACACTACCTCCTAGTTAGATTTTCAGCATCTGTATTAATTTTTATACAATGAACACAACTTCAAGCCCAAAACAAAACAAGACAAAAAATCATCTATTTTATGCGTATGTACATGAAACTGAATCTACAATTCTGATAAGATGAAAATTCGGCAGTCGATGTTCTCACTAAAGAAACAGAATAACAATGAACAAAAAGTAACATAACAAATGTCATTGGAGGTTTACTAACTTTTTCACAATACTGACAAATAACTTGAAGTGACTAATTTAACAGGACTAAATTTAATTCTGTTTAAAACTTTTAAGAATACATATAGATTACAAATACAAGTTAAATCAATTTCTAAAGAACTTCCCTTTTCCATCTCTCTGTAGTTTTTGAGTTTTATTTTCTATGATACTACTGACAACTGTAGATAAATTTTATATATATATATATATATATATATATGTAATCCACTCACATAATGAATGATTCTGGCTACCCTGGCACTGAATTTCGTTATGGAAGTTCTCTGTTGTAAAATTGTTGTTTAAATTTTACTCAATACATTCCATCATAACCAACTTATTTTTAAAAGTCTTAAGGAAATTGCACTAGAATAGGGAATAAATCAGATAAATGTGCAAGTGGTATTCATAATGGAAGATAAAATTCTCTAAGGTTCCAATAAAAGCACTGAAGTGTAGCACCTTTTCACAGTTATGCTGAAAAAAATGACATTTGAATCATTTATATTATAAATGCATCCTGCTGAAAGGCTCTGCTATTTCCATTCCAAAAATCAATAAGGTCATGTCGAGTTTTTACAGTCTTGCATGTGCAGTCATGAATGAAACATTCAATTTTGTGCTAATAATATTTGTAAAAATATTCATCCAATAATATATACCTTGCTTGCAGTTCCTTAGCAAACCCCAAAATTAGCATTCAGATTATATTTTTTTTAATTTTGCGAGTATTTCTTTAAAATTATTTATAGTAGGATGTTTCTAAGTACTGGGAAGATAAACATATTCAGTTTTATTATTCTGAAATATTATTTATGGAATATTCTGAAATATTATATTACGCTGAAATATTTTTGAATTATACTACATAAATATGATATACCCAACAGATTATATTATAGTGACACTCAATGCAAGGTTTTCTTTCTGCCGAAGTGAGTCATTGATCTGTTTGATTGGCTTGTAAAATTCTAAACATTTTCTCTATTTTTTTTTTATATTTACAAATAATTCAAATTCAAAGCATAGGTTCGATGTTTCCTTCCTTTCATAACTAGCCATGTTTCTTATTGGGAGAGAAAGAAATTTTCTTTTAGAGAACAGCTGGCTGAGAAACAAATTTTCAGAAAAGATTCAGCAAAAGTAAAATCTTTAAAATATTATCACCTATTTTATCACTTTCTTTTCCTACCTGGTCAAGGATGGAAGCCATTTAGAAGTCTTCTGCTTGGACTCCAGCTTTTATTCCAGAAATGTACAACTCTCCTATAGCAGGTATCATATTTGAAAACCATCGTGGAGTACAGTTCATCTTCAGAATGAGAGATGTTCTTTCAAGTGTCTTTATAGTAGGTGTCCACATAGAATGTCAAGGTCTAAAAACGTATAATGATAAAGTAAGTTCTGGGGCTCAATTCAATTAATTCATTTAAGTGTCTAGTAACATTTGAGAAGACATAGATACCTAAGACAGCCATCTGAACTGGAAAGAAATAACCCACATGAGATTCTTGGTCTTGTATATGGACAACTGGAGGCCAGGCAGGATATGCTTAGGCATCAACATGACATATATAACTTTTTCTCGGATTACAAAATAGAGCATAAATCACCACAGTCAGGAAGCCCCAAGGAGTTATATAACTGACCAAAGATTCAATTGTCCCCACCTAGGCTTCTATAAGCAAATATAAAATATGTGTGTGCTCCCCTATCTCACTTTTCATCTATCCCAAATGTCCTTCTTCAAACATTTGTGTTTGCAAACATGTATTGTATAAGGAGGAGGTACTGAAGTCCTTGAAACTCGTTCCTACTGCTAGTCCTCGAGTTCTTACAGAGAATGAAACTTACTTCCTTCCTTCCTTCCTTCCTTCCTTCCTTCCTTCCTTCCTTCCTTCCTTCCTTCCTTCCTTCCTTCCTTCCTTCCTTCCTTCCTTCCTTCCTTCCTTCCTTCCTTCCTTCCTTCCTTCCTTCCTTCCTTCATCCCTCCCTCCCTCCCTCCCTCCCTCCCTCTACCTGCCACACAACAGCTTCAGGTTTGTTTTTTAGCTTCTCTTGACTTAGTTTCATACATTTGAAGCCAAAGAGAACAAGGCTAGCTCAAGCAAGGAGGGAGAAGGACAGATTTCTTCCCTTTGCCAAGTATTTTAAGGATCCCAGGAAGAGTGGGAAGTAGGTAGGACCTGTCTGTAACCCCCTGAGCTACACTGTTATGGTCTGCACTGATTCTTGGAACTTCCCCTCAATGTTTTAGAGGCTAGGGTATAAAAGAGACTGCTAACAATCACCATATTTTACTCAGGCATTATACGAAGAACAAAGTTGGTGTGAAAATGCTGGCATTAAGGAAAATAGACAAGTATGGACTCCTGTAGAAACTCCATTCTTGGACTCTGTCACCAGGGTGTATCATCTTTCTCACAGTTTCATAACCAGAAAGAAACTTTCCACTGGGACCACTGCTTTGGCTGGAGAAAACGTTCTTCTCACCCTCACAGCAGTGACACTGGAAGACCTACAGAAAGAGAGGGAATCAAATGTGGATGGCACCAAGATGGCCACGAAGCTTCCAGGAACACATCCAAGGACAGTTCTATACCTACTTGTGATCACAAGCAGCTTGGTCAAGCTGCTGGAAAGCAGTGTGACAGAAAAAAGCCCCAGGGGTCCTGGTGGACACCAAGTTGACCACAAGCCATCAAGGTGCCCTTGACCAGAGGTGATTGCCGGTGTTACCCTGGTCTGCACTGGGCAAAGCATTGCCAGCAGCTGTAGGGAGGTGACCCTACTTTAAATGAGCGCTGGTGAGGCAATGTCTGCAGCACTGTGTCCAGGTCTTGCCTCCCCACTATGACGGCAACATGGACATAATGAAGAGACCCTCCAGTGCCCCTCCTCCCCATTGCTCCCCTGGGCAACTGTTGGGGTCAGACTGGAGATTATTTGAGGAAAGGGGAACAACAGGGTGGATGACATAGTTTTCTGGCTTTTGTTCAAGTCTTTTTTATTGCGCAGTGCACGATTGCAGAATTGCATAATTGGTACAATATATCACAACTGTACCTTCAAAGTTTTCATGGTGGTAGTAATAGCACATGAATGCAAATAAGGGAATATAACTTTTTCTTTCTTTACTTTGATAGAGGCAATTATGTTTCAAATTCCTTGCGAAAAAGGGAACAAATCCATTGATGTCAGGAGAGCTAACATAAAGAGAGAAGAGCCTGTGACATCAGATATAGTTATTGCTTTAGGTATACTCCAGCAAGAAAACTATAAAATCAAAACAAAACCTAACAAGTTAGGAATGAAACTGTTTATTGTCGCAAGTGAATTGTCCTCTCCATATTAAGGCAAACACACAAAGAACTCAGAGTAATTTCAGCAAAAGAAAAGGAAATACTCTTTTTCTTATGAGTGTCATAAAATGATTTTTTTTCACATTACTTAGAGTTCCCTGACTGACTTAGTCGAGAACATTGTGATTTTATAGTATAATTAAGCCCCATTCAGATACAACTTGAATATATTTCATGATGTATTTAATTACTTTACAAACACTGTGACTCTTTTATACTTCGATATCAAGGGAAATATTTCCTCTCGTAGTAATAGTATTACATATATCCTAAGATACATTCTCAGGTCTCTTGCATGTTCTACTTATAAACTGCAGTGTGGAGGATTTGACTATACTCTCTAAAGGTTGTTCACCCCTAATTTACAGATTAAATCTGAGGTTAGTGTAACCACATACAGTCAAAAAAAGTTTTACCATTCAAATTGCTCTTCTATGTTTCCTTGAGATGAGATGAGCTGATGCTTCAGAAAGAATCAGTTGCATTCTCATTTTCATAAACATAATTGGTTAGCTAAATTATGTTGATTTTATGAAAGTTACTGCATTCCTATATCTTTTTGCTAACTCATAGAAGTACTCTTACTCTGATACCTACTTTTATTCAGAATAAGTCACCCTAATACCGAGGTGTATTTATTTTCTAAACTCACTCGGCTGCATAGCAAAATTGATATGATATTTTTTACTGATTTTGGAAAAACGATGATTGAAGCGTAAAAGGAAGACATGGACTTCTTTTGCTAATTCAATATACCATTTTATGATCTGCTGGGAGATTTTTGAGTAATGCAAATGTAAAACATTTCCGAAGATTTACAAACTGTTTTAAAAGCTCCTGTTTCCTGAGTATGGAGGGAAATGCTGAGAGTACTAGATATTCAGAGAACAAAAACAAGCCAAACTGGAAATACTTGCTAATTTGAGTTGTAGACACTTTCTACAGTGAAACTCTCGCTCACATCTCTTCTGAGAAATAAATGCATTACTCATTATTTGTTCAAATTAAATAAAAATTATTTTATATTATTGTTTTTTCTGTTTCTTTTTTTATTCCAACTCATAACAACACACAACAGATGCTACTTTCTGTCTTTATTCTATCTAATCCAAAAAGTGATACTTTAAAATATTTAATAAAAATGAGAAAAAAACCCTTATAAGTACTTAATCCTTAAAAGTTTAAAATGGTACTTATAATATCTCTCTGTCTTTGAGACACATCTATAGTAGTCTTCATCTAGAAGTTTCAGTAATAACAATACTATAAAAAAGGACACTGACATGACATTATATATGTTCTCAGAAATCAGCTAACCTTAAAAAATAACTATATTGGCTTCTCAATTATCTTGAAAGTATAGGTATGCCATGTAGGTGATATTTGAAGTTCATTACTGCAACAGTAGACTCATCAAATATTGATCATATTTGCATACAGAGAATACTTTTATATACCAAAAACCATAACATGAATTTACAATGTTAATGCTTAGGTGTACTTTCCTACCTTCACTAATAGCCATAGAGCATTATAAAACACATAATGCACTAATAAATAGATAAATAAGTAGATAGATAAATTCCCAAAACTGGATATTTTACAGAGTCAGAGGTTGAATTTTAATAGGGACATTCTAACAAAGTGTCTTAGTTTAAAGGAAAACTAAGATGCATATCTGAAACCACCACAGCCTTTGAAATTAAGAGACTTTAATCAGGAAATATGTATAGAGAAGGATAACACTTCTTAACTACAAATATATATATATATCTCTCTCCAAAACCAGAACAGGATACACAACATTATTGTAACCAAAACCTTTAAATGAATTACGTTCGACCCCTACTCCTTTTGGTGCAGTTATATTTAGGGACAGCAGGACATGATGTTGCGGGAGGCAGCGGAACCCTCTCCTCACCCTTTTGTCCGAAAGTGTTGGAGCTGGGAGGGCTGTAGGGGAAGGTTAGGTAGAGGGTAGCAACTCCTCTGCAGTTGGTGTCGGCCCGCAGAGAGTGGGCAGCACATCCAGACAGTGGTGACCACGTTTTCACTGAAGGACAGCATTGGGCGTGTGGAGTTGGGGGCTGAGTCAATGAACTCCCTCCAAGATGCTTCCACCAGTCCAGCAAACCAGCAGCCACCCGAACCGAAGTGGCACCAATCGGAAGAAACCTCTCAATTCCCTCCCCCCATCCATTAAGCTGGAACTCAGAGCACTCAGCCACTCCTCCAGCACTCGTCCTTTCTGTTCAGATCCTAAAACTGCCTATGTTGGAAATGGAGAGAAAAATTCCCTGAAAGATTTTGGAACTGTAACACAAAGGCATTTTCTCTTGACAGAGATAAAATTAACACCAAGGTGCTGTGGTGCTTAGTTTCCATAACAAAAATGAGTTTGCAGTCATTGTCCTTATTCTAGATGAAATGACATTTTTACATCCCCATCATGTTTGAACTCTTTTTAAAACTCAAAGTAAATAAAAATAAAATAACAAATGTAAACTAGAAGATTTTTAATTGCTGGAGTTAGTAATATTTAGGCTTTCAAAGTCTTCTTTCAAGTGGTACCCTGTGACAACTGAACACTACAATAATTCTTACACGTTAAGGGACTACAGAACATCACTTCACAGAAGTTAAAGGAAAATACGGGAAATGTATAAGACTTCTTTCTTCATTATACTTGTTAGGCAAGAACAATGTAGCTGGGAAAATAAGAAACGCTGTGTAGCAAAAGGATGTGACGTTCGTCGTATGAAAAGATTTTCAAAGTTGTCCAAGGTGGCATTCCCAGATGGTCCCTTCAGGATAGTCTAGTACATCCTCTTACCCTCAGTTACATCTTTTCAAAGCTTTATCTTTGTAACACTACTGAAAATATGGGGATTTTTGTTTGTTTGTTTATTTACAATGATTTCTGTACTTTGGTAATGGGTAACTATAGTCCATTTTAACTTATATAAGAAAGGAGAAAGAAATCACAGGAAGCAGGAATGATAAGAATGAGAGACTTTGTGCAGGTCACGCTGATAATATCAAAACATACTGAAGACAGTGAGAAATGCAGCTTACACCACTATCATAATTTATTCCTGAGAAAGTAAATACAATCACTGAAACCAAGAAAGACTATCAAAGAGAAAGTACATGAAAATTATACTTATTTTTGCTTAGATGTTAGGATCAAGCAGCAGATATTCTACCAGTTTTGTGCATAACACAAATGCCTTGGATTTTGCTTTGTTATCTTTAAATACGCTCAAGACAAGTGGTAGTTAATACCAAATGCTTCCGACAGCTGCACAAGTGTGTGAGTGTTCCCCAGCATTGTTTCCTAAATAATCCAGGCTCCTTTCACTGAGATCTGATCTACAGTATTAAGAGAAGTAGCTGAAAGCTTTTGATGTTACTGAGGGACCCTGATAGGAAAATGCAGCCTGTTTTGATTTAGTTTTCTGTCAAACTTATGTATCAACTGCCCAGTTCCTTCTCCTCTGCTGTCTGCAGTACAAATCCTGTTTCATCTCACTTCTGGTGACAAGGTCACTTACATTGCCCAATTTAGTTATGTGACGTGTGTCCACTTTGGGTTAACCTTGATAATTTTGCACACATGAAACCAAATCTACCTTCGTCTCTATAGTTCAGAACTAGCCATTTTCTAGAGAATCATATTTTCTTTGGTAAGAAGTCATCGATTCACTGACATGAAGAGCTCCAGAACAGAGGAATTGCATTGGGGAAACTCTTCTTAAAGTGCAAAACCACAGTGGCAAAAAGGCTGCAGCAAAAGTGCAGGGAGAGAGAGATCAAGCAGCAGCTCTAACTCAGCATGGGCAGGGACAGGAGTGACAGTTGCCAATTCCCCTCACTTACAAGAGCAGGGGTCACCCAAGGTGACCCTGTGGCTAACAGGATGGGCAAACAGGGCACGTCAAGTCAGAAGGTGTGGCATGGCAGGTCACACAGGCAGAGTGTGCAGGGAAGGTGTGAGAGAAGTGTGCAGTTGCCTCTTGACTCTAGATCTGTCCTTCTGTGACAAGGTGCCCCACCTCATGGATGAGGGAAAGGCTGTGGATGTTATCTACCTGGACTTCAGTAAAGCCTTTGACACCATTTCCCCCAGCATTCTCCAGAGAAACTGGCAGTTCATGCATTAGACAGGTCTATGCTTTGCTGGGTGAAAAACTATCTGGATGCCTGAACCCAGAAAACTGTGATGAACAAAGTTAAATCCAGTTGGCAGCCGGTCACAAGCGGTGTTCCCCTGGGCTCAGCATTTGGTCCAGTCTTGTTTAATATCTTTATCAATGATTGTGATGAGGGGATCGAGTGCTCCCTCAGTAAATCTGCAGATGACACTAAATTGGGTGGGAATGTTGATCTGCTTGAGAGTAGGCAGGCTCTGCATAGGGATCCAGACAGGCTGGGTTTATGGACCAAGGTCAATTCTATGAGATTCAAGAAGGCCAAGTGATGGGTCCTGCACTTGGGTCACAACAACCCCACGCAACACTACAGGCTTGGGGAAGAAGGGCAGGAAAGCTACCTGGCAGAGAAGCACCTGGGTGTGCAGGTTGACAGCCAGCTGAACTCATGTTCATTGTGTCCAGAAGTGTACCCAGGTGATTGAGAAGTCCATCAGCATCCTGGTTTTTATTAGAAATGATGTGGCCAGCAGGAGCAGGGAAATGATCACTGCACTGTACTCAGCAATGGTGAGACAGCACCTTGGATATTGTGTTCATTTTTAGGCCCCTCAGTACAAGAAGAATATTGAGATTTTGGAGTGTGTTCAGAGAAGGGCAGTGAAGCTCATGGAGGGTCTGGAGAACAAGTCTTATGAGAAGTACCTGAGGGAACTGAGATTGTTTAATCTGGAGAAAAGGAGGCTGAGGAGAGATCTTATTGCTCTATACAACTCCCTGAAAGGAGGCTGTAGTGAGATGGGTCAGGCAGGGGTTGGTCTCTTCTCTCAGGTGACCGGTGACAGAACAAGAGGACTAGGTCTCAAGCTTCGCCAGGGGAGGTTTAGGCTCGACATTAGGAAGAAGTTCTTTACTGAGAGGGTGATTGGCCATTGAAATGCGCTGCCTAGGGAGGTGATGGAGTCACCATCCCTGGAGGTGTTTAAAGAGAGATTGGATGAGGCTCTTAGTGCCATGGTGTAGTGGACAAGTAGGAGTAGGTGTAGGTGTTGGGTCATAGGTTGGACTCGATGATCTCAGAGGTCTTTTCCAGCCTTATGATACTGTGATACTGTGATGATTCTGCAATAATGAGTATAGTTATTTCTCTGACACTCCCTCCACAATTAGTTCCACTGACTCCCATTTACATGCTCTGTAAATCGCATTAATCTTTGATTCTTTCTCAATAATTGAACTATGTCCACTCTAGTCCTTAGTTGTTGATGTAATATACCTCACATTCATTAAAATCCACTCTAAAACCATATGTCGTTATTCATTGAATTTTGCTTGGACTCATTGCATTTTGCTTGGACTCATTGCAAGGTATTTTATACCTTGATTGTTGGAAATAGTTGGAGAGAGACAGACAAATCAACCCTTCATGTATGTTTCAAGTGGAATGGGCTAATTTGTATGTCAGTATGCTAGTGCTAGATACAAGGGAATCTTTTTTGAGCATCACTGCATTATACTCATTCTTTATCTCAGAAGGGTTAAAATGCATATGTTCCAAATATACAGTTCAGTTCTGGCAGTCTTTGATCTAATTCAATTAAAATTCAAGTTAAGGTACTTTTTTGTTTTTTTTTTTCCTGTAGATTCATGGGAGAACTAAGTCTCCCAGTTGCCTTCTGTGGGCAATTTTTGCTTATCTTTCTATTTTAAATGGGATTTTTAATATAGGGTTAGATTTGTAAGGCTGTGTGACTTCAATATCACAATTGCTTTTATATCATATAGTGACTTTATATCCTGCTTTTCAGATACAGAACTGCAGAGTGGTAACACTTTTATATTGAATGATGGAATACGAAAAAAAATGTGACATGCAATTATCTACTAAAAAAGATATTTTAGTAGCTGTTCAGGCTCTTACTGTTGGAATTGACTTTGTTAGCTGTTCAACAAATTTCTCTGTTTTCCTGTCTAACACATAGGCTATTATCCCCCCTCAAAAAAGCAAAAATAAGGATACTGGTAGATTATTTATGAATCAAAAAAATGCAAGAGAGATCATTTATCTTTGGAGTTTCTACAAAAGAAATACCTTTTTGTATTAAACACACAGAACGGAGCTGAAACACCCCTGCTCACTGCATGCTGTGTGCCCAACATGCTTTAACTGGCGAAGACATTCTTTCCAGATTTACAGCAGGATTGAGTCCTGTAGGGTGGCCTATGTTCAGGAGTTCCTCACAGACTGAAAAAACATGGGGGATGTAGTCTAGGACAGATTATGGCAAAGAAATCAAATTATGAGTGAGAAGGCTCTGGTCAGACAGAGATCTGCATAAAGGGGAACCAGTGCCTGCTTGCAGCTGTATCATTTTTATCTCAGCATTGATAGTTGTCATTACGGCTATTAATGAAGGGTGACCAAAAAAAGTCTCCTTGGTTTCTGTCAGGTATTGGAGTTTTTATTCCCACCATGTTGTTTGGCCCGTGTTTTCTCTCTTTCAACCTTATCACCAGGCCCTGTCACCTTTCTTTTTCTGTATTCTCTCCTTCTGGTGGCTGTTTGGAACCGCATTTTCTCCTTCCTCTCTGCCCCACTTTCTTCACAGAATATACCAACACAGTTTGAAAGGGTGCATGCATCCATGGCAAATGTTTCTCACCCTCCAAAAGCCTTCATTTTTGATTTTCGACCATCATTTGAGACATTTATGGCAGGATTCTGTTATAATACACTGGCATATGGATCCTTTATGATGTTTTAGATTCTGTACCATACCACATCTGATCCCCAGCTACTGCTTAAGAAAATCATAGGTCTCCCAGAGCAGTGTTGTGTAGGAGGACAGGAGTGTGCAGGAGTACTGTATCTGCCTGTCTTTTGTGAATGGATGCCTTGGATACTCAATACACATATATCTAGGTTTTGGCACCTAAGTTCTACATTTACTTTAGGGAAGATTGTTTAAAAATACTGTGAAAAACTTAAGTGCAACAGATGTCTAAGGTGGGTGGACTGGCTCCCACAGTGAGAGAAAAGACACTGGAATATAGAAATTTTGTCAAGGTTAGTATTATAATTGTTATTTTTTACACTCATTTCCAGACTGTCAACAACAGCATGAAAACTTAGGAAAATAGCTGTTCCATTCCAAATGGGCTGAAGACCACTTTCCAATTCTATTCCAAATAATGATTACTTAGGGTGAGATAATACTCATCTATCTTATTTTGATCAGATATGAAGGGACAGATATCTCATCCATAATTAGAAACATTTAATTATCCAAACCCACACAGGAAAAGTCAAACAATATTATTAGAGACCTGAACACCAGAAGAGAAAATTACATAATGACATATTAAATACTGAGAGGTATAATTGGCTGTATGAGATGGAGTGGGCAGATTTTAGATTATTTTATTTTATATTTATTAGTAGCAAAGCTGTTGATGGAGGTCTATAAAGGCCTAGGATAATTAAAGATAATTTTAGATCTATTCTTTAATTTTTATCACAGTAATTCACAAAATTCTAAGAATTTTTACATGAAAACCCATTTTGTTTAAGATATACACATGCACCTCACTCCCAACATGCACATATATACACACACATGAACACATGCTTTCTATACACACACATGCTGTCTGTTTTCTATACCATGCAGACGGTGAGTGCTAACTTCTTTCAATGTTCTGATTATATCTTGGGAAACAATAGCATTTTTTTCTGAACCTTAAGTTCCTCTTCTGAGTACTCAGAAGACTGAAGAGTCTTGGGTAAGTGTACATTACAAAATGAAGGGCTTTTTCCACTAATGATCTAGATGACTACTTTGCAACATACTGCATTACTTGAGGAAATAGACCATGCAGCAGCGATCAAAATTCAGAAAACAACCTCGCTGGAGAGGTGCTGTGATCAACAGAGCCAAGAAATTGTAGGTTTCTTTCTTCCAACTGAAATAACTTCCACAACAGGAGGAGAACAACCTCCCATAAAAAGCAGCCTGCATTCAGAAGTCAGTGCCTGCTTTAGCCCAGCAGGAGCTGTAGTTGGGCCCTGTGGTCAGAGAAGAAATAAAAACTTTAGCATAAGTTCTAGCCAGTTCTTTGGAAGGATAAAACCCCAAACCCAACAGCATTATTTGCCTTCTGGTAAAGGATCTCTCACATAAATCATGAATGACTAGCCATTCTGCACACAAGCTCTTGGAATAGCTAGGAACAGGATCTAAAACTTCAATAAGAGCTCAGTATTTTTTATTTCAGTATGTCCAGTGCATTATTTGAATTGGACACTACTCAAAGATGTTCACTTTTTGCACTCACTAATAGTAAGGCTCTGTAAGACTGACTGTGGATTTCAAGTTCCATGTTGTGCTATCCGGAGTTAACTAACACCTCTCTGTATCCCACAAAGGAGCAGCTTTCCCATAAGTTAGCTGTACCCAATTCTCACTTTAAAGCAAGTTGTCTCTGAAGTGTAATCCAGAAGCATATGTGCATGTGCTTCTCTATAATACATGTAGGATTGGTTCTTTAAAAGTAATGATTCAAAAAATTGAGTTGCTGGGAAAGAAACCAGCCTAGAATAATCAGAAAACAATAAACAAAAAGAGGTGTTAAAGAGTATGCTCAAGGCTGCCAGCAACAGTTTCCATCCACCTGGAATGCAAAGAAGAAAACTTCAATTAAGGAAAATTCATGGATAATCACATCTCAGAGGAGTGATCGAGAACCGCTAAACTGTTGCAAATACAGGCTAGGAGTGTACTCAGAGGCAATTCCTGTCCTATTTGAATGTCCTAGAAGCTAAAACACTGTTAATAAGTAGAGATATGGTTTCAAAGGCTGCCTTCATTAGGTCGATTCAAATTCACATTGACCCATGTCCCAGCATTGTGTCATCTGCTCAAGGTCACCCACTGTGCAGGAAAAATGCAAGTCTAAAAGCAATTTGTGCACTCTTTTTTTTTTTTTTGAAGGTGACTTTGATTTTCTGTATTCTGGAGATATTAAGTATTGTCTGTATTGTCTGTATTCTGGAGATATTAAGTTTCTGACTGCATACTGACTTTTATGCTGACCATGAAGCTTCTCTGGGCACAGGCAGTGACAGGACTGCAGTGGCTCAGCGAATGTTTAAGTTAAGCAGAATATTTATTTGTTGGGGAGCTGCTGAGCAAAATCTTTTTTTTACTTTAAGATAGAAATTTAGGACTTCAGAACCTCACCTCCACAAAAGATTTGCTCAGAGTGCACTAGTCTTTATCAGATCGAACCCTGCTTTTATTCTCCCCCTCTTTCCTGACAATGAGAATTACGACACATTAGTATTTTGGAAATAAATATCCTTTATAAAGATATATACCATACCCGAGATTTTCTCAGAAAGTCAAATGAAGATACTCAGATACATTCTGTCAAAATGCCAGGAAAGTCTATTGTATGCAGGAAAGTCTACCGTATGCCTAAATGTGTCTCGTTTCAGATGTCCAAGAATGAGTACAGTATCAGTCACTTTTGAAATTTTTGATGTAGGAATATCGTTTCCAGCTCTGCTTTTTAGAAACTTAGTTATTTCTTGTTAGATCATGGTTCTGTTGTTTTGAAAGTACTACAAGCATTAACAATTAATTCAGTCAAAGATTTGCCTTTCAACAATGTTAAATAATAGCAGCTTCCACAGACTTGTAACAAGTGGCCAGATTCCTTTGCAAGTGTGAAAAAACCACTCCACTGTATGGTTTGTTATTTAGATAGCATCTGGTCCCAATCTTAAGCAAACCTTTACCAGTTTTATATTTGCAACCAGAGCTAACCCTGGTTTACGTCATTTATCAGTGAGAATAGAAACAGTTCAAATAAGTTCAATTACTAGAAGCTCTATCAGCTTCATCAGTCTTTCTGCAACCTGAAACAACCATTCATGTCACAGCATAACTATTAACTATACAGAGAAGTACTTCTTCCTCCATATTCCCCTTCAGCTCTGCTACATCTAGATAAATTGCCATAATAAAAGCCACTATTGAGTGAGGAAATATAGCAGAGGAAGGGAAAGAAAGAGGAAGAAAGGATAGCTCATCTGCTCCCCTATTAGATTAATCAGATCCTCTAAAGAGATTTTAAATGTCTATGACACGTTTTTCATTCTGAGAGTAATAGAATTCTATCATGAAACCAGCAGAAAACATCACTCACATGTCTGACTAAAAGGCAGCTAGCATAAAAAACAAACAGAAGATGCTTACGGTTAACTCTTATGCTGTTTCCATAATCTAGTTCAACGAATAAACAATATGAACTTCAATAGGAGAAACACAAATTCCCATGTGAAGTTTATATAGGAAAAATCAGTAAAATGACCATATCTTAGCATCAAAAGTGGATGTCTAAGTGAAAACTATCTTCCCTTCAAATACAGAAGAAAAGTGAGGGAAGAAGAGTAAACGATAAAGGAAACTTTTATAACTACATTGAAGTCATCTGTCTGATGACTCTTTTTACATCCTTGTTGTGAGCAAATTCAGTTTAACAAACACATTTGTTGTGAATTCTTTCTAATTGCAGTGTGCCCAGCGAGCACATATCTTGCTACTAAAAATGTTGCTACAGTTGTGATGATGAACTGCCTATATATTATTTTAGTAAATTTGCTTTGTGCTGTTTTACTGCAGTTGAATTTATTTGCTCTGCTATTATTATGGGGATTTTGAAGGCTTTCTATTAGAAAACCTATTTTCAGTCATTTATATGGGGGATGCTGAAGGGTAAAATATACAAACTACAATTGAATGGTGCTTCATTTCCTTCACTCTTAAATGACATTCTTGAAACTATTTGATAAAAGCCAGTATCTGCTAACAAATTAATTTATGTTGAGAAATACTCCACATTTGCAGATCAATTTCATTTTGTGGGTTGTTTGCCTCCTTAAATTTCTACTCTCTGTTTTATGGTGAGTTTGAACTATGAAATTTGGAGCCAGAGGCTCAGTTGCTGTAAACTGACTTAGTTCTATTGAAGTCAATGACAGTGTATTAATTACAATCAGATGGATTTTTTTGTACTTCTTTAAATTGTATGTATACAAGATATTTGGACAGACCTTTTGGTCAAGGAGTTACCTGTTTATCACAACATTCCTACTGCTCCTGCTACTAAGGCTTACTATTTATTCCAAACTACTATACCCCCCACTCAAACTAGAGCTGCTGAAGATTCGTTAATTTCTGTAGACTATGCATCAATAGAAGTCTTTTAATATATGTAAGGCAAAACTGAACAGTATTAACATAACTGTATTTTATCCTGTTTGGTAGATTGTTGGGATAAGAGGGCATAAGTAGTCGCATTAGAATTCTTCCAGCCCTATCTTTCTGTGATTATTTATGTCGTGGTAATAAAGCAAAGTCATTGCCTCCTAAACCTGATTACAACAATTGTAGCCTGCTCTCTCGCATTTAAACGTCCCTGCAATGACACTAGAGTGCCTGATTCTCCATGCCACACATTACCACTTCTCACTTCTAGCTATCCCCTCAGTATCTAGTGAAATGTAGTCTGAAACCATAAAATTCTTTCTTTCTCTTTCATTCTTGGGTTTGTGGGAGGTGGGTGTGGTGGTTTTTATTTGTTTGTTAATCTGTTTGATAATTTGTTTGTTTTGTCCTAATCCTTTTAGCCCAAACACATTTCTTATAGCAACAAAAGCAAGAGATATTCCAACCCTAAGATGTTCAAACGGACTAAGGAAGTAGTGTTGGAATCAATTTGTTACTGGGATCACACCTGAGATTTCTTTCATTATAACTTCTTTAATATTGGTGAAAAATCAGGAGCTGCATCTGAAGATCTGAAGCTAAAGAGAACCCAGGGAACTACAGGTTGATCGATTGTACCTGAATCCCTGTGAAGATGGTGAAACAAATAATCCTGAGAAGGTTTCCAAATACATTAAGAACAAGACAATAATTGGGAGCAGTCAGCATGGATTGACCTGACCAAATTAATGGATTATTACAACAGAATTACTTGCTTAGTGGACGAAAGCATGTGATGAGTTAACCCCTGCAGGCAGCTAAGCACCACACAATCCCTTTCTCACATGCACATTCTTGCCCTGCAGTGGGATAGGGGAGAGAATATGAAGGACAAACCAGCCAAAACTCATATGTCAAAGACAAACAAAACAAAAGCTTAAATAAATGATGCAAAAGCCATTTCTCACCACCAGTAGAAAAATGCTTAGCCAGTCAGTGAGCAATGGTAATTTTGGAAAAAGTCCCTCCCTAGACACCTTCCCAGTTTTTTTGCTGAGCTGAAATATCTGTTTGGTCAGTTTGGGTCAGAAGTCCTGGCTGTGTCCCGTCTCACTTCTTGTGCACTCCCAAGCCTACTCGCTGTAGGGGAAGAACAAGAAATGGAAAAGGCCTTGACGCTGTGCAAGAGCTGTTCAGCCATAGCTAAAGCATCACTGTGTTTTGGTTAGAAGTCAAAAACATAGCGTAACGCAGGCTATTGTGAAGATAATTAACTGTAGCCCAGACAAAACCAGTACGAGGGGAACATTGTTTGTTTTTCTGAACTTTAACAATGCTTTTGACAGAGTCTCACTTAAAATCCTCATAGATAAATTGATAAAGTATAAGTTAGATAAATAGACAGTGAGGTGGACTGAAATCTAATGGAACTTCTGGACTCAGACTGTTGTGATCATCAGCTTGAACTCCAACTGTAGGCCAGTCACCAGAGATGTGTCCCAGGGACCAATACAGTGTCCATCTTCATCAGTCACTTGAATGACAGGATACCGAAATGCACCACCAGAAAATCTGCTGGCACTATAAAACTCATATAGTGACTGATACACTAAACAGACAGGTTGCTATTAAGGCCTGTCTGGACAGACTGGAGAAATAGGCCAACAGGAATCTTACCAAGTTCAACAATAGGAAATTCTTGGTCCTGCCCTCAGAGAATAATAATCCCATGTGTCTAGACTGGGCACAAACTGAATGTAAAACAGCTTTGCTTAGAAGGGCTCCAGGTGGACACCAAGATGTTCATGAGGCACCAATGTGCCCCTGTAGAAAAGAGTTCCAACAGCCTTCTGGGCTGCGTTATGAAAAGCATTGTCAGCAGGCTGAGGGAGGTGATCCTTCCCCTCTACCCAGCACCAGTGGGACACAATTGGGATGTGTGATGGTCCAAGGAAGGGTCACAGCACAAGAAGCAATAGGCACAAACTGGAACACAGAAAACTCCCCCTAAATTTGAGAAACATGGTTTTCGCTGTGTCACTAGCATAAGGGGCCCAGACAGATTGTGGAGTCTCCATTCTTGGAGGTATTCAAGACCCAACTGTATATAGACTGACTCTAATCTAAGCAATGAGGTTATATTAGATGATCTCCAGAGACCACTTCTAACCACAATGATTGTAGGAAATGGAGTAGGTGTTATTTTGCTGTTGCCTTTAAATGCTTTTCTTTCCCTTATGTTTATTACTATCCAAAACTCTTAAAAAATGATGTTTGCTTATCCTTATAATTCTGGGAAGTAAATAGATCTCTTTTTTTTTTCCCTTTCTTTTTTTTTTTCAAAATAAGTAAAAGGATTTTCACTAAGCATATTTCATAAAGATCAATGTACTGTCTGTATTAACCTGGTTGATAGCACATTCAACATGATAATTTTAAATTTAAGTGCACTAAAAGTTACAAAAAAATAGCTAGCATTGTTGTGCTTCTCTCAAAAGAATCCCTCCAACCCTAAAACCATTAAGCACTGTGTTTTTCTTTTAAAAGATGTAATGAAAGCTAGTAAATCTTTTTCATTTACCTATAATTTCTGGGCCATCTTATGTTGAAAAATAATTAATTCTTTTTTTCTTTAAGATAAAATGAATGTGCCAGAATTTCAAATGCATTAGAAGAACGCACAAGATAATTTATCAATCTCATCACAATTTTATTTACCAAAGTTATTAAAGAGCTGACAAAAAAATAGACAAATTTCAGTCATATCACAAAAAATATATATCATCCAACAGCTACAATATCAAGAAAATGAAGGCAGTGTGAAAAAACCCGGAGAGAAGTATATTAAACTTCCCTCTCATTCAGTTCAGCCTTATCCAACAGGCAAAATATTTGCTCTTCAAAGGTAATTGTATTAAAGCCCTAGAAATAATTCATCTGTGGAAGAGATGGTTTCACATTCTGCATGAACCTTCAATTTGCATTAGAGGATAGAAAATCACTCCAAGCTTCCACTTAATTTGATGATGGAATTTTAACAATAGTTTCCCAGGTTTCCCCTTGGGCACATCATTGCTCCAGTCTTTTAGATGTTGAAGGACGTTGGGAAGATGTCTGCTGCTGAAGTGTGGTGCGATATACTACAAGAGAACATTTCATTTGTAGCACAGCGATGGAATTTCCCAAGGGCCCTTCAGAGGATATATGATATAGAAGAAATATGGGCACTCATATAAGCACTGCAGTAAACTGTTCACTCTGCTTTTATACCTAGTCAAATAAAACTTTCATAGTAATATTAAATTTTTGTATTTAATTTATTATGTTTAATAAGTTGTTATTTAAAGTAAACACAAATGATTTTTGCAATGTTTTCTGGGCTTGAAGTACTAGAGTTGCAAGGAGGCCCTCTTGACCTATAAGTTGAAAAATGCCGTCTACACATAAAAGCGAAAGAAAAACAGTAAATTTTTCCATTAAATGGAATATATTAATATTTATTTTTAAATATTAATGCTGAAACAAGCATTTTCCAAAATACACCTACAGCATGTGGATATAGTAAAGACTGGTGCAGTAATTACCCCATTTAGCAAACAGTATAAAGCTAAGTACTGTGTAAAGAAATAGATAGCAAATTAGTCTACTCTCCTCCCTGGGGAAGTTCAAGCTTGCACCAATAGTTTGGAAAATTACTCTAAAATTGCACCCATGAAGAGGAAAAATTTGCTGGTTTTTCATTCTCTTAAAATCTTGTTGTGTTGCTCTGCAAAGGCCATGTTTATCTAAGGAATAAGTTAATTGAAACTAAAATAACCAATTTCTGCTTGAACTTCCTTTAATATAAGATTTGCTTCTTATTTTCCTTACTGTGTCAAACACAGGCAATCCCAATTAAACAAGCAAATAAAAAAAATGCATCAACGTAAAAATTGAAATCAGTATGACAGTTGAAAGATCTGGTTTGATTTTTTTCTCCTTCAGTTGCTGTAAGAATATCTTTTAAATTTTTGTGTTATGGCTTCTCAAAAGGCATTTTTAAACATCTAAAAATGCACATGGCTGGTCATTCGTGTTCCTGAAAAAATGAAGTCAATCTTGAAGTGCTGTAGAGAATTTCTGCTGGAGTGAGTGGGAGAAACCAAAGCCTATTAAACGGAAGGAGTTGGATAGGTGCACACAAACATGAGCTGTGTGAATGTACCAAGCTGGTTAGAGTAGAGCTGCTGAACAGTCAGGAAGATGCAGTATGTGTCAGCTGCACTGTTTCCCATCTACAAACAACTCAGACAGCTAAGTGTGAAATTCCGAGCAGCTGGTCTTTCTTCCTTCATCTATTCATACAGACATACCCTAAGACATTCAGATTTGTTTAGATCCAACAAATGAAGTCAAAGTTGGGAGAAGACACTTGGGTCATATTGCCCTTGCCTATTTTCCAATGCTTTCTCTTTAAAATAAAACACACACAAACACATTTCTCCGTTTTAAGAGTGAAAAAGTAGTACATTTTTTTTAGGGTACAGAGAATAAAAGTGGAGGAGTGTCCAGTATTTCCCTGCTTCATTGAGTTTCAGGATTCCCAAGCATTACCTTTCTCTACAGCAAGTACAAAAATTAATTTGAAAATTGCTGGAAAACTGAGAGGTAAAAAGAAGAGTGAGGGTAAACAAATGACAACAATTTAGAGGATAAGAAGCAAGAGAAGAAGATTTTTTGAAAATCAGATAGTATGTCGACTGAGAGCACTGATCCTCTAAAGAAAGACTAATCCCTGCTACTTCTGTGAAATATTTAATTTTATTCGCAAAAAGACTGTACTATAAGACCAAAATTTTTGTAACTAGCAACTAGTTGTGTAGAGAAAAGTCAACCATACATGACATTTACTGTCAGGACTTCTTTCAATTCCTTGAGTAAGACATAAAGTCTAAATTCTTATTTTTTTGCTTTATTTTTTTGAAGTCAAGTTGTGATTTTTAGTTACGTCGAATTTAATCTGTTATAAAGTGACTGGCTTAGCGGAGTTATTCAAGATCAGTATTGGTCTACCTGTCTCTGTGTTATATATCGTGTTAATGGTGTTAATTGTATGATGACTAAAGAAGGATGGGTTTGGGGTTTTTTACATCTTTGAGACTAAAGACTTGATCTGTAACGCATTCGCTCTAAGGTAAAACTTATTATAATGCAGTGGCTGAAACAGAAGCTGCAGAACTGCTTAGTTCTTCATGTTCTTCATTTTAGCACATATTAATGTGTGTTACCTATAAGCATAGTGTGAATTTCTGGCATTTATGTGAAGGTGAAAATATATCCTTTATGTGAAGCTCGTAGAGCAATAGAAGGAAACATCAGAGGATCAAAAGCTTCATACTACTTGTCTGGTTTTTCAATTGGCAAAAACAAATGGTTAAGACAGCAACTTAGCCATTTGTAAATGTTACTATAAACATCAGCGTGGAATAGACTGTACAGTATTGTAGGAGTTGAAAGAGACAATGATACGCACGTCTTGTTTATGATTCTAGATGTCATCTACATTTCAGCCATTTGTTTCCATTCATTTATGCAAGATGGAATAACAGAAAAAGATATGAAAGAGAAGACCAAATTCAGCCACCTGGATTCTAATAGCCTCAGGTATGTGCTGTTGTCTACGTAAGCATTCATTATTATTTAAAGTAATCTAACCTACAGACAGAATAGGCATAATTTGGCTCTGTGCCTTACTATTTTTCTTCCTATTTGGGAATCTTAGAGAGTCCAAAAGTATTTGCAAAGCTGTAACTCTTTCCCTCAAAAAAAGGAGGAAAAAAACTCAACAGCCTAATGAAAAATTAGTATTTCAACCAATAACAAAGCTTTATATATCACTTCACCCAGTTGTACGTCATAGATCAATACTAATATTGTTAACCTTATAAAAAGTTTTCATCGGAAATTGAGTGCAGTCCAAATCACAATCTAGACTTCACAATTGTTCAAAGATTTTGGATTGATTAGAAAATACCCTTCCTCTCCTCCCTCCTTTCTTTGTAAATTCCCTATTGTGTAAGATTACGTTTTTACACTTTTCAGTTCCTTTGTTTGCTACAGTGACTATATTGCCATTTTTAACCATACAACTAACAAATAAAGTAGCTGTAGAAGTTTAGATCCCATACAAGAATAAAGATAGGACTGATTTTGCACTTACTATTTGCTACTTCTAAAACTGGGACAAGGTTAGCCTAAAAGAAAGGAGTAAAAGACCTTTCCTTGTTTGGAAAATATTTTGCACAATTACTGTTGCTCTCTTTTGGGCCATCATACGTAAGACTTCACTTATAAGACTTCATAAGTAAGTCAGGTGAAGTGTATCCCGCTATAGTTACTCTGAGGTGTAAAGATACAGCTAACTCCAGACATTTCTGAAAATAACTGAAGGCTATAGAAGGCAAAAGAAACTCATATTCTCAAACACAATTTTTAAAATATTGTTCAATATTTTAAGTATGTTGGAGAAATATATAGTGATCATTTTGTTTGTGCATCTGGGATCAAAATATTCAACCCAACCAGGTTTTCTATTCCCAGGGCCAAAGTAATTTCAGCTATGTATTAGACACCACAAAAGAAAGTTGACATAAGTGTGAAGATGAAAATGTACAAATCTGATCGCAGTAGGTTAAATCCAGCTGGATGTATTTCTATGATCTCATTCAGAAGAATACCCTCTGTCCTCCAGATCCTAGCCAAGTACTCAGCTGTCAAAGTCAATACCATTCACGGAGAAAATATTGCATGGATTAAACCGGAAACCCCTCATACAGACAGCCCAACTAATGACTTGGCTTTATTAATACAGGCAGTCGACAGACTGTGAACCGAAAACCCATGATGTGGATTCATGATCTATGATGGTTGGTAGTTGAATTAATATAGGGTTACGAAAATTCAGTGCTGACCTAAATATTTTATGAATTATCTAGGTTCTACAAGAAAACACTCACAGTGTAATAAAAGTAGGCACTAGGACAGTTATGACACATTATATTCTGATCAGGCTGCTAACATCAGGAGAAATTTTGGACACTATCACTACTGTGGATAACTAGGATTAGGAAATACAGAAGCAGTTAAAACTGAAAGTCAGGGTCTGAGCCTTGAATGGTTCGTATTTATTCTTTCTATGACAATGACTCAGAAGCAGAAATTGGAATCCTGTCTTTACATGCATTAAGTAATGTACAAACATTTAGAGAGATATTCACTAAGTCAAAATGCTAATCTCTTACAATCTGTACGAGGCAATAGTGGCTATTAACAGAAGCTCCAAATGAAATAATGGATTTGTTGGGTTTAGGTGTTATTGCGAAATCTCCAAACAAAACACAGAAAAAGCAAATGGTCAGCTGATGTCCACATCCTGAAAACACTTATTCTAGCTGTTCAAATTAGTTTTATGATAAGGTGCATTGGGCTTAGTTACATTTAGTATTACAACAGCCAAAATTAAATTTTGTTCTTGTATTGCTACAGTAGAAATTTATGCAAACAATGGGCTTACCCTGGAAATAACCCCAGGCTTTAACACTTGTAAAGAGATGAAGTCAGAATTTTCAAATAAATTTTATTTCCCTCTCCTCCTCAGAAGATACTGTTGAGCTTATAAGCAGTCTGTGCAATTATCCCACAGTGGGAGTGGCATTAAGTAATCTTTGGCAGGGCTGCATCCATTTTGGGGAGATATATTCCTATGGTCTGCATTAGACCACATTTAAACATCTAAGTGGATATAAAGAAAAATACTTACAGTAAAATGCTATGCAGTTAATGCAAAGAGGAAGGCATTTGCAAGGGCCTCAATTTGAGCCACATGAATAACTTTCACTTTTAGTATCAAGCAAATGACAAGGAAACAAGACTTATTCGGTCCAGTTACTGGAAATTCATAAATTAAACAAGACTCAGCATTCATCAAGCACAATAGCTGTATTTATGCAGTACAATAATGAAACAGGTTTGAAATATTAATGATCAGTCTATTAAAAATATATAAATTTTGTACATATATTTTACACAGTCTCACATTCAGATGCAGCCTTAATTGACTAGCGTCACTCTGAGACTTTTTTTTCTAGAATATTCACAAATATTGACAGCAGTCATCTTTCTCCCTCTAAATATTGATTGTTTCTTTAATGTCTTGGGGAAAGGGGGAGTTGTATGAGTGCAAGCCTTTAAAAATTTGAAAAGTACTTAAACGCAGCATTGATTCAGAAACATCAAAGATTTATTTTTTTACCTTTCAAAATGTTTTTTTAGTTCTCAGTAGAAAAATCTAAATCTAAATCTCTCCTTATCCTTTGCTATCCATAAACCATGAACTTAAAAGAAAAATTAGAAAATTGTATTGTTGGTATCAAAACCAGAACAAAATCTCATACTAGAACTATTGGTTTATGAATAAATCTTAGGGGCAAGACTACCTTGGGTTCATCATCATGTAATTTAAAATAACTGATAGCTGTTTTACACTCTCCACATTTCATGACATTGCATGTAGTCAAGCTTTTATCTAGTTGGTCACAGAAAAGATAGTCTTCTGAAAAATTTTTAGGCTTGATTCTCATTTCTGTTTCTTATTTTACCCTCTTTTGAATTCTGCCTTCATAATTGAGAAGGATTCTAAATGGAAGGATAGTGACTCTATGTAGAAATAGTAGGCTGTGAAGTAACCATACAGGATCCTGCACATCTAAGGGAAGATTGGGTAGGAATGTATTAGGTCATGATTTGACTGTGCTTTCAAAAGTTGACATTTTCTTGTTCCAGAAACAGTTGACATGTCTTCCTCATTAAGACAGAATTGAAAATAAGATTAAGGGAAAACATTCATCAAAGAACTAAGACAACAATCTTCTGATACTATAAATGAAAAATTCGTTATTCTCATGTGGTTTAATCTATTCCATCTCTTTGAAAAGTGGTGACTAATATCTAGCAATAACTCTAATATTCCTTTATTGTTATGTAAAGAGTTGGTTTTTTCTCTCACCATTTGAATTATATTTTTATGAGTAAAAAAATTTTTAAAGAGTTTGGGGTTTTTTTTGCTAATGAACTTTTAGGTTAAACAGACGAGATTCTGACAGGTGGCTGAGGGAAGCCCTCCCATCAAGTTGTGAGATCCATGACGGATCTCATTGATTTCTAAGCATCCTCACAGAGAGGACACCTCCATGCAGCTGGATCCCATCTCTAGTTGCAGACTTGGTTGACGGTTTATGACTAAAGGATTAAGTGTGTATGGTTATAAGTGTTTCTGCTACAAGTCAGAATCTGGCTACCTGTGAGAGTTTCCTTAAAGACTGGTATACACAGAGCCAATATTTGCTGCTCACAGCCTGAGGGGGTACAGCAGTGCCTGTCAGACAATTTTGCAATGCTGGAGATAGCAAGTAATTTAATTCAAGGGATAGATTAAATTAAATTTGGGATTGCCATTGATAAATTCACTTTAAACACTTATAACCCTTATAACTCTTTAAAAATTAACATACATACATATAAATCAAATAATAATAAAATCTCAAGTTAGTATTTTTTTTCCTGGAAAAAAACCATCTGACAGAATCAGAGGCATGCAATTCTTACCAAAAAATATTTCTTTTTGTTGGAGGTAGAGATCTCCAAGGCCATCAACCTGTCCATCAGGTAAAGTGGTCATATTTTATTCCATAAAGGAAGGGTTCTCAGGTATCCCATACCTTTTGAAATGTTTTTGGTGCCTTTTGGAGAGGTGGTACTAAGTCAATTAGTACGTGTTGATTGGCCCTTGGCAAGGTTGCTTGTGTTGTAGAAGCGGGGACTGCACGTTTCATCATGCCTTCGAGGTGGGGAAGTCAGTAGGTGCTGTTGGGGGCGTTTCTGCTCTTAACTGAAGCAACACCAGTCTGTGAGGCCTCTGTTTCACCCCAGGTGTGACTTAGTTGATATGAGTTAGACCACCATCCAATCTATCTGTTTTACCAGATGCATTGTCCGTTGCTGTTTTTTCCCCCTTGCCAATTGCTCTCATTTGGAAAAACAAACTCTTGATGCTTGTCATCTGCGGGGCCTAACAAGCCTGTTATAACACTTAGAATAAGGGGATTCAATAATTTTTAATTCTATTTTCATTAATCTTCAGAAGAATTAAGAAATTATCTTCTGCAACTTGCTGAAAACAATGGTTATGTTACCTCTGGATAAGGAAATATTTCACACGTGTAGATAAACAGAGTATGTCTGTGAAGGATTTACAGGAAAAGAAAATCTGACAATATGAAATTTGCAGTATAATCTGAGAGGAAACTAATTCCCTGATATTGTACCTGTTCTTCAGAATGGGGTCACAAGTATATTAACCTTTATAGAAATATGTATGTGAGAGAGTGGTTCAAAAAAACCAATAGGTAGTCTTCTTGTATTAACCTCCTGATTGATACCTAAAGAGGTATAGTAGATAGATGCCACTGGAGACATTTTTGTGCTACTTTTTTCTCTAAATAAAATATGGGGAAAGCATGTGAATAATTTGGTACTCTACATGTCTGTAGAGATGAGGAGTGTTTCTTCAGATTTAGTTGTATTCAATATAATGAATTATTTTATGTCTCATCTCCTTGACTTGTGAACGAGGTTTCCCATTTCAAATATACAAAACCAATTTGTGTTTTGATAACTGGAATTACTAAATAGTTCCATGCTAGATGTAAATACTAATATTTTGTTCCTTTCAATATCAAAAATGCTTATTTTACTATTCCTCCAATAATAAAGATCAAAAAGGTTCACTGTTTAGCTTTGTCCTAATTTAAGACAGAGTAATAGATCACAACCACATAGCAGAGGGATATCTAAGTTTTCTCCTTTAAAACACGAGATGAATCTCCAATTGCTAGAGAGCTGTTTTGTGAATAATATTCCTGTTAAATTGGGTGCGATGAAACAGAAAGTTTGAATGCTGGTATATCAAAGACTGGTTTGGCTATTTGTATTATTCATGTTACCCACAAACTGCATTATTAATAGGTGGTTACATGAGTTAAGATGAATATTATTTGCAGTAAATTAAAAAATACTTTTACTACTGAAATTAAATCCATAGACTATTTTCGTAATTCCTCTATCTGTTAACATAGGATTATTACATTGCACAGAAGATTACAGTTTAAAAAGGTTTTCACATTGATTTTAAGGAACACGAATCATTCGCTATTCTTCATATTCAGGAAATACTTAAATACTTAAGAGGTAAATAGAGTGTTACTAGTAGAACAGAATTTTAGAGTATTTCCCTGTGAGACAGTGCCTTAGAGTCATTTAGGTTGGGTATAAGGTGTAATTTCTGTTGCTTTAGTACCACTTGATATCTTCTTATGAAATGAACGATATTCCTTAGCTGTTCTCCCATTAAATTACATTTTATATGTGAACAAATCTGAGAGCAACAACTGCACCTTTATTCAGACGTGTCTTTCCTCCTCCAAAAAGGCAATTGGTCTACAAAATCTATATCTTGCTACTCCCCTCACCCTCTTTTTATCTTCTTGGATAACTTGTTTTCTCTGAATTCTGACACCGGAATGGATAGATCTTCCCATCTCTCCTATCCTCCCATAAGTCTTAGTCAACATTCAGGTGTCAATGTGTTTCCTTTGGTTTAGTGAAATGCATAGACAAATATATATTACTTTATATAGATTCTTCTCAGAGGTACAGAGTAAAAGGACAAGAGACAATGGTCATAGTTGAGACAAGGGAAGTTGTGATATGCATGTGAGTAAAACTAAAGAAAAAATCATGAAGTGCAGGTTACCCAGAGATATTCAGAAAGGCATGGCTTTGAGCAATCTTGAGCAACTTCAGTATAGTCATGCCCAAGGAGAATTTGAGTCTAGATTGCTTACAGAGGTCTCTTCTAATATTAGTTTTCCTGTGAATCTTGGTAGATGAGAAATAGATTTCCTTTGATGATGTTTCTGTGCTTACTATGTTTGATTTATGGTTCATATTAGAGCACAGAAGAGTTCACTGTTTCTAGGAGGAGTCTAATTTTATAATTGTTTCTTAAAACAATCTGAAGTGTCTAGTGCACAAATATGTTATATATTATCTTTCTAATAGTTGCAGACATAAGGCTATCTAAAAAGGGGATATTCAGGCTACATGAAAGACATACTCATAGACATAATGTAAAGTTTATAGTAATAAGCCCACTTCCTTTGATAGTGACTGCCAACATCAGTAAAATTATGCACAACTAATGTTGGGCTTTAGAGTTATTGACCTCTTTGACAGCACAGTGCTTCAGTTTGCTTAAAAAATAATTGCTGTGGGACTCCTGAAGTCTTTATATAACAACAAATCTTTTTTTATAGTTTGTCCAGGTAGTTCTGTCCCTCTACTCTGGTCTCGTGAGACCTCACCTGGAATACTGCGTTCAGTTCTGGAGTCCTCAGCACAGGAAGAACATGGATCTGTTAGAGCAAGTCGAGAGGAGGGTCACAAAGATGATCAGAGGGCTGGACCGCTTCCCATACAAGTACAGGCTAAGAGAGTTGGGCTTGTTTAGCCTAGAGGAGAAAAAGCTCCAGGGAGAACTTCTTGCAGCCTTGTAGTACTTAAAGAGGGCCTACAAGAAAAGTGGGGAGAGACTATCAGGGAGCGCAATGATAGGATGAGGGTTAATGGTTTTAAGCTTACAGAGGTTCAATTAAATTTTAGATTAGATACGAGGAAGACATTTCTTACTGTGAGGTACTGGAACAGATTGCCTAAAGAAGTCGTGTATGTTCCATCTCTGGAGGTGTTCAAGACTAGGTTGGATGTGGCTTTGAGCAACAAGTGAAAGGTGTCCCTGCCCATGGCAAGAGGGTTGGAACTAGATGATCTTTAAAGTCCCTTCCAACTCAAACCATTCTGTGACTCTCTGATTCTGTGTGATTCTGTGTGTGTTGTTGGAGAGGGAGAGGAAGAGGAAGGCAATGCAAAGGCAGGGAGAAATATTTCTATTTTTCTTCAGTACTTGGAAATAAGCTAGATGTATTCATGCAAAATCAAGTCATTCTCAAATTGATAGTAATTGGTAAGGATATTAGGGAAAATCCAACAAAATTAAAGTATAAGAATGTCACTAATGCAGTCTGCAGAAATAAGTAGACTTCCTTTTTAGGAGATTCATTGGTGGTTTTGAAGTGTTGGTATCCTTGCTGATAAAATGTGTTCACTCAAATATTTCCAGGCACGCAATAAGTGTGAGAGCATCGTCAGTCATACACTAAAAAAAATGGAAAAAATATTGAAGAAATACTAGCATCTGCTTCTCCCATAACGTTCAAATGAGAAACAAAATTTTCAGAGGTTAAGCTCTGGCAGAATACAACACAGTTGCAGCACTGTGGGCCCTATATTGAAATTTATCTTGCTATTGCTGAAAGCAGGCAATGACATATTCCTTCTAGAGATAAACTTATGTTATCAGAAGAAGTGCTGTGAAACTGAAAAATTATTAATCTATTACCCATATGACACCAGAGAGAGCTATTGTTAGCACATTGACAAATCATCAAAGCAGGTATCAACAACAGTATAAAACTGCAAAATACTAAATATGGTAGGGTTTTACTGATGTAATATTTTGTGGCCTGCTCTCTCAACTTTTATTTTACTTTTGCATTGTGTAAAAATCTATTACACATTCCTTTTGTGTGAAGTTTTCAGTGGTCTTTTATGCTTTTGTACTTCTAGATAAGATTATTGCAACGGAAGGTGAGAGCACTAGACAGATGCTAGGTTGGCAGGTCAGCAAGGAACATTAACACACAAATTGATTAGTCCAGGAAGAGAAAATATCACACACTCATAAGCACACAGGCTGTTCCTGCTAGTTCGTTAGGAACTCATTGTGCCTCATGTCCCCACTGAACTTTGCAATGTGTCACAGCTGCCCATACAGAATTTCTTTCCAGAATTTAGATAGAAAGCATATTCTTTGAGTAGAGATGAGTGAAGAAATTCTTCTTTTAATGTCTGATAAAAATTGTGTAGAGCACTGCATAGATGAAAGGCACATGCTCTGTGACTACTGTGAAGTTCTTATGAATTTTATTAACTGCCATGCATGCTCTGAAGAATATGACACTTTAACTGCTAATTTGTCAGCTATTTTTCAGAAGAAAAATTTATAGCTTTTGAAGAAAATGTAGACTTTAAATTTAAGTTCTTGATTAAAAAAACAATGCAGAGAAAATAGTTGCACATCCAGAACTACTCATCTTTTTATCAGCTCCCTTTTGAGGAATTATTGGGCTGTCATTTGGGGGTCAATACCTTGTTTTGCAAGTTAAGTTGCGTTGCCTGGCAAAAAGTAGATAGTAGCATAAAAGGAAGTCTAAATCAGAACACTGGTACGGCAGAGGGGAGAAGTATGTAGGTAGGAATCTTCTTCATATAGAATCAGTTCCTTAAGCATCTAAAAGGACTGCATAATGATACCTGTATGTATCTGTACAGAAAAGCCCCTATAAAGTGTCACAATATACTCTAAGTGTCAGAAGAGGCAACGTTAAGACTGAGTTTTACTTCAGTATTTAGAAAGATATTTACTGCATTGAAACAAACACTTTCTACACTTCACTATGAACATCTAAGGCAGAGAAAAAGAAATCTTCATACTTTTCTGTAATAATTAGAGAATGCTAAGCAGAATTATATGTTCTGTACAAGATGTAGAG
Source organism: Neomorphus geoffroyi (assembly GCA_033558235.1). Classification (NCBI taxonomy): domain Eukaryota; kingdom Metazoa; phylum Chordata; class Aves; order Cuculiformes; family Neomorphidae; genus Neomorphus; species Neomorphus geoffroyi. The sequence goes on from JAUMJM010000005.1 coordinate 26,273,930, forward strand.
ACAGTCTTCTCAGTTTGGGGTAAATCAAACTAAGTTGTGGATTCGTAATTGTATTGTTATAAAACTATTTAGGTGGAAAGCAGAATCAGGCCTTTGATTCAGAGGATAAACCACTTCCATACGTGGTACATCTAGTTTTTTTTCAGAAGGGATAAGCTGATTACTTCATACATTTGAAGCAGTGCAAACTGAAAATCTTATTTCCCAAGCCACTGTACGTGTGTCAGTTAGGATTTCTGAAATGTCCATCATTTTATTATATGTACACTGGGGAAACCAAAAACTGAGAATCAAGAAGCAGGTATAATTTTCAGTGATGAATTTAGGATTCTGCTGCTGTTTGAAATTTCTCTATCTTCACCTTGTCTCCAAAGTGAGGCAGCAATTATTAAGAGTATAGAGATTTATGGACTAAACCTCAAATCTGTAAGAAATAGAATCTGAAGTTAAAAGTAAAATCCACATAATATACAGTGGTCATTTTAGGTACCTGAGGAGTCATTGCTCCCTTATGTGTTACTTCTGAAGTTTACTAAAGACATGAAACCGTGTGTGCCCAGGAAGTGAAGAGGATGACAGTTATCTCCAAGTATGTTAGTATTGCGTGCAGGTGCTTGTCTGAGTGTTGTGAGTAGGGGCTGTAAGGGCAGTTTCTGTGAAGAGAGGTAACTTCTCCGTGGTGGACAGAGCATTTCCAGATGGCTCCAACGCACCCACTGAACAGCACAGCTGGACCCCTCAGCCAAGGTAGTAACATCCTGGGAAAATGTAGTTAAGAAAAGACGAAAAGCGGCACAGCACTGAGGAGTCAGGAAAAAAACATGGGAAACCTCAAGCTCAGAGAAGGAGATTCCAGGCACCAGAGTAGAGATTCCATCGTAGCCTATGGAAGAGACCACATGGGAGCAAGTGTTTGCCTGCAGCCCATGGAGAGGACCAAACCACTGCAGGTATCCACACTGCATCCCATGAAGGATTCCACACTGAATCAGGTTGTTGTGGTTTGGGATTTTTCCGAGGAATTTTTCTTCCTTTTGCCAATAAAGGGAATTTCAACAGACGCGAGGGGGGATGGGGGGAGGACGTTTCCGGGGAAACCGGGACAGAGGTCGTGACCGGACATCCGTTTTCCTCTCGGACGGCAGTGGCGACAACGGCAGCGGCAGTCCCTGAGTGCATGCGGTTTGCAATCTCTGAAGGAAAGATCACGGGTCATCTGAATCTTCCACAACTCCGGCAGAACTCGCACTAAGTTTCCATCTCCCTCCCCCGCCCTTCCCCGGCTGCGGGGGGGCCGCGCTTTCCCCGTGCAGGGCAGCGACTGCTCGCCAGCTCTTAAAGAGACCTGCATCGCAAGATTTTGGGTACAGGACTCAATCTATTTCTTAAGACTTTTAGGTTTTAGTTGTGATTAGTGTTGATCCTGTTTTGTATACACATATATTTGTAGCTAAGAACTGTTATCTCTTCTATTCAATTTTTTTTTCCCTGATTAAAGATCTTTAATATCTGATAACATATCTTAGTTTTCATCTAAACTAAGACACAGATAGATATTTCCTGAAGGAGATCTCATGCTGGAACAGGGGTTTTCTGAAGGACTTCAGTCCACATGAAGACCCACACCGGCACAGTTCTGGAAGGACTGTAGCCCATGAAAAGGACCCACACTAGCCCAGGAGAAAAGTGTGAGGAAAAACGAGCGGCACAGGTGACCTATTATGAAGTGACAGCAACCCACAATTTCCCATCGCCCTTGTACTACTTAGTGGGGAAGAGGGAAGAGGTAAAGAGTTAAGAATGAAGGAGTTTAACTGAGCCTGAAAAAAAGCATTTAGAGAGGAAAGATGTTTTGATTTGTGACTTTGTTTTTCACTACCCAAACCTATTATAATTGGCAATAAATTAAATCAATTTTCCCCAAATCAAGTCTGTTTTTAACTTGATGGTAATGAGTAAGCTATATCCCTGTCTTTATCTTAACCCAAAACCTTTTTCATCTTATTTTCTCCCTCTTGTCCTGTTGAGAGGGTAGAGTGTGTACTAGCTGAGTGGGTCTAGCAGCCAGCTTGAGCCAATACACCACAACAGCCACTCCTGAATTTTATGCTCCTGACCATTTTCCCTAAGGAGCTGGATATAAGGAACATGCAAAGTGTATTTCAACACACACTAACACTGAGTTCATTATGATACATAGCAGTCATAAACTTATTGAGCCATAGACTGTGAATTAATTTTTGCACAGAACTTGTAGCTAACTAGCATTACTTGCTGAGAAAGTGGAATTTCAGATTGAAAACATTCCTAAACTGAGAGGATAAAAAAAATCCCTGCTAACAAAGATAATATCCTATAACAAAGGAAAGACAATGATGTAGCTCTATAATAGGGTTTATTGTAAGTTTCTTCTCCCAGCACTTTTTCTGTGGTTTATCCAAAGATTATTGAAAGAAAATACATAAAGAATATGTAGAAGCCCCAAGTTTAGTGAAAGAGGCAATTAACTTTCTCTTACATTTTTCTTCTCAGTATTTTTTCCTTTGCTATATGTGATGAATGCTATTCTGCTCTTGAGAGGCCTGAAAGCAAAATTAAGAACTAGTTGATTACAAGGTACATTTCTCGGGCTTGTGTATGTTTTTTTGGAGTATAGTTCTTTTTCTGCTATAGTAAGTGATAAGATTTTCTTATGGTAAATTATATTGATAGTCTCTTTCAGTTAAACATCAAATCTACAGTGTCATCTCCCATCGTTGTACTAGAAATGTTTGCTTTGACAGCAACAACAGGCTACATAGTGTTCTATAGAAAGACATTATCCCACCTTAGAGATTTTTCAAAAATGGACAAAAGCAGGCTTGGTTCAACAACAGAAAGCTGTGGAACTGTATTTCTCAGCTCAGGTATTCACACTGCATTGACTAATGGTCAGTTGAAAGAACTATCCAAATCTTCTAAGAATCTTACATCTAAAATAAGATACAAGGCACAGAAGAAGGCACAGAAGTCAGCTGTCTTGGTGTACTTATCTGGAGTAGCTCTAGGCACTAGCTGGCAGTCTCCTAGACTTCTAGTTGCTGTTCAGAAAGGTAGGTGAGTCCTGAAAGTCTTCTGTCATACCTGTGAGCCATGTGTGAGTATCTTAATATACCTTATTAAGCACTTACTTCAGGCAAACGAATACTGTCCCAGAAGATGACCAATGGCAACAAAATGGGAAAAGAACAAGGAAGGTGAGTATATATCTTTTCAAAGTTCTGCAATTCTAACTTTTTCAGTATCTCATATAATTAATATTACTCGAAACAAATGGTTACAAATACTCAAAAAAAGTCTTATTTAATGATGAAACAAGTTTTATTTAACCATTCCTTTTCCAAAAATAGAAAATAATTTGTTTTACTCATCTCCCAGTTTGTATCGATACTGGTGATTGCCCTGACTAGGGTGCAGGACCTTGCACTCGGCCTTGTTGAACTTCATGAGGTTTGCACAGGGCATCCCCTCAAGCCAATCACTTGATATGATCTGTAAACTTGCTGAGGGTGCTCTCAGTCCCACTGATGTACGTGTCACTGGTAAAGATATTAAATAGTGTTGGTCCCAGTATAGAACCATAAGGGACGCTATTCTTTACGGATTTCCATTTTGAGACACAACCCTGCGGATGCATTCATCAAGCCAATTGGTTATCCATGTAAAAGTCCATCAAATACTTCTCTCTTCTATTTAGAAATAAGAATGTTGTGGGCCTTACAGAACAGAATAGCAAGCAATAAAAGCATCACAGTTAAACTTAGAAACTGTAAAATGATCACAAATGGGGATGAACATATGAGTGCCTTCATTGTCATAATATGATTTAAAACTCTTTTTCAAACACACCAGAAATACTTTCTAAATTGGTGAAGGCTTCCAAACTCAGCCTGGTTTTACCTTTCTTGCCAGTTCTGATATACGGATTAAAACAGGCTCCAAGTGATCTCACTTGAATACCTATACCACCCATGACTGCGTGTAACTAAAAGCATGTCCCAATTGTAGTGGTTTTGAAATTGCAAAGCAGTAATGACACTTTTATTTTTGAAAAAAACCAGTTTGTGTGTCAAGAATGACCTATAATAATAATAATGCAAATACTTCTACTTAGAAAAATAATTCTACATTAAGAAAAGAATTACAGAAAATTTCTAACATTTCTAAAATTAAGATTAAAGTAGCAAGAGAAAAGTGATAAGTTCTCTAGAGGAGGGGTAATTTTTACTTTTTTTATTATACTCTGCCATCAGTTTCCCTGGTAATCTGTTAGTCCACTGCCATAGAAACAAGGCCAGTTGAAAATGCATCTTCTTTTTTTTTATCCACACTATTGAACATTTTCCCTGAAAGATGATATCAAACAGAGATACAAATATTACTAAAATGTTAATGTCTGAATTATATAATGGGTAAGCTGAGACCCCTTTTAGAGCTTCATCAAGAAAAAATTTCTTGAGGAAAATTAATATGTTGCAGGAAACAAAAATACTAATATACAATTAAAGATACTTGCTGAAATTGCATGGAAGAGTGTCCTCCATCATTGTATAGTCTAAATTTCTAAACATAAATTTTTAAACCATAAGTTGATTTTTTTCATGTAAATCTATTCAGTGATCTCTTTTCCTTTGTAAACAAGTAAAAAAATGGATAATTAATGACATTAGGTGAATCTTAATTGTTTCAAATACTTAATAGAGTAAAAAGATCTTCAAAGTGAAAAATTACTGACTTCTGCATGGATTGGACTTTCAAAAATTATGAGTAGAACATTCCACTCTCACATTTTGAATTTTCTTGTTTAAATCATGCTCTAGGTAGAAGTATTTTATCAATAGTTACAAGCTTCCCTAACTCCTCCCACTCTCATTTCCAAAAAGAGTCTTTACTGTTGTATGAAATGTCACAAAAATTTAGATAATTTATAATTTTTTAAGCATTGTGATATTAAAAAAAGAAAAATATATTTAGTGAGTACATTTCCCAAGAAGTTAGTACAAACAGCACATGCTCCATATCTTCCAATAACAAGTAGACTAAGTAACCCTCCTTAAAAAATGTCTCACTGTCCAATGAAGTGTCGTACAACCGTCTTGAAACAGAACTGTCACGTGAATATGGAATTAGGTATAGACTAGTTTTTGTTGAAGCTAGCACATCAAACAGTAAGTCATTTGTGTAGGCATGTTGTTGCTTTATGTAAGATAGACGTGCCCTTAGAATATTTGCAGCAATTATAGATGCAAGAGCATCCCACTGAAATACTTCATAGAATCACAGAATGGTTTGTGTCGGCAGGGACCTTAAAGATCATCTAGTTCCACCCCCCCTGCTACGAGCAGATACACCTCCCAGGCAATATTTGTAAGAATGCAGTTCGGTAATATGTAGAAAAAAGTGTGAATCTTCACAGATAAGTCTTTAAATAAATTTAAAGCAAAACCAAGATATCCTATGCACCACTGGGTCTCTTACAGCTTGTAAACATGTTGCTTCAACACAGTAGAAACTGTTGCTCATAGCAACAGTCAGCAAATTTTTGCAAAAATAAACTTCATTGTGCTAGCTTTTCTAAATTCCATCTCTGAAGACGAATTTTCCCCATCTTCACCATGATCTCTTATGTTCTGAGAAGAAATATATCATTTTCCACCATTAAAAATTTTCATGTAAAACCAACAATGTGATGCTTCACTCTAAAGCTCAGAAGGAATCTCTCAAAGACACATAGTTTAAAATCCTGCTCACATACAGTTAAAGAACGTTTTTTAAGACATTTTGTAGTAGAATTCTGAGTCTTTCAAGGATGAATATTCCAGTCTTTCTAGTCAACAGCAAGCCGGTGTTTAATCACTGTTATAGGATTTCTCCTCTTTTTTTTCTTTTTAATGCTGAGAATTTTCTATGCTTCCACCTTTGTCTGTTGCCTCTAGTTCTGCTGTGAGACTGTGAAAAGCTTAACTGCCTCTTCTTCACACCCTTTCATTAGTATTTGAAGGCAACAATAGCACCCTTCCCTTAGTTTACTCTTCTTAAAGCTGAACAAACCAAATTTCTTCATATTCTGAACAGCTTCTTTCTGACCTTGGGTGACCTACTGTACTCCCTCTGTTACGCCCGTGTCTTTCTTGAGATGGGGAGCCTAGAGTCAAACTCATCACTCCAGGTGCAATTTCACAAGTGCTAGAAAGAAATAATGACATCCTTTGACCCGCTAGATGCATTCTTGCTAATTCTGCCCATTATGCAGCTCTGTAGTCGAGTGTATCAGCAACTCCTCCCAGCTTGGCGTTTTCAACCAGCTTGGTGAGGGCGAATGCTATTTCTCCATTGAAGCTGCTAACAAAGCTTCTGAATGGTACTGATCCTGTTATTGAACCCTGAGAGGCACTGTTATGGTAGTTGACCACCAGTTGTACTTTGGACTGCTGATCCTCTGAATTGTTTTCCACCCACTTCATTATCCACTTATATCCCACGCCCAGCCTATACTGGTTTGGATGACTGAGCAAACCAAATAAAAGTGAACTGTTTTTACAAGCAGGCAGCCTATGGATGCACAGGATGCTATGATATCCACAAGCAAAAATAAATGGTCTCTTAAGTGCAATATCTTGTTCTTCTATGTCTTGTAACAATGTAGAGAGTCACAGCAGTTTCAATATACCTTTACACGGAATTATCCTGTTTAAAATGAAGATGGATAAGTACAGCAGCAGACAGCTCGAGAAAGGTATTTTCAGCTACTTGCCTTTTGAATGGAACTGTGTATATAAAGGCCTGTCAGTTAGATCACATAACAGTATTGCAAGCCAGTGTGTGTAAGATCTCTGTCTTGTATGGATCTGTTTAATAAAAGGGGGTTGTTTTTATCCCTGAACACACAGCTTCAAATCTTTTCTCTTTAACAAAATAATTGTGTAATGTAATCTTGATCAGACAGAATCTTTGTACAAAATTTTCTTCATAATGGAGTGACTGCTTTAAATATCAATATTTTGAAATAAAGAGGAACACTGCGGTTAATTCCTTAATTTGGAACATGACATGAAAGTCTCTTCTGTGTATTTGGTGCTATATTACTTCCTATTTCTTCCAACTCCACCTATACAACTCCTGTTCTCTCTTTTCCTCTGTATTTTCCTATATTGCCAAATACTTAAGGTGGCTTGTCAGTTCTACATTACATGTCTCCTACTTTTTAAATTTTTAAAAGTATTGATATTGGCTCAACTGCAGATCATTATTTGTTGTTTATTTTCAGACACCTTTATATTTTTACATAATTTTTACATAATTAGGTCCAGAGTTATGATACTAATGAGAAGTGAACTAACATTATGAACACTTTTTCCCAAGACACATGTTAGTGCTCTATAACATTCCCTTATGAAGCCAGCAATGGAGAGGAAGGTCTTTCTAGGTATCTCTATACTAACAAGGTACTGGAATAACTCCTATCAGCCTTCTGAATTTGGGCTTAAACATAGAAGCTTTTAAACCCACATTTATCTGATTACATTCTGAATGAATAAGGCAGAACCTATTTTGATCCCAGTGGTTATTTTTATTCATATAAATTTAACAAACTATGCTCTAACCTGCTGGCCTTCTTCACAATCCTATCCAGTTTCAAGCTGTGAATATGAATTAAAGAGAGGTACTAGTGAAATTCAGACCTTTTCTTTTTTAAGGAAACTGAGTTCCAGACATTCTGCTAGTGTAAAATAAATAAAAGCAAACAAACAAATAAATGTCTTTTCACAAAGTGTTACTATCACGATGGCTTCTCTTGCCTTTTTGGCCTTACATCAAGAGTTCTGTCAAAAAAACCACTATACATATTTATCATTCTTGAATTCTGTTTGAGATGTTGTCTATGTCACAAGTTCTACTATGTTTTCATAACCTTTGTGTGGATAGGGAACCAAAAGTAATATTGTACTGTATTAATCAAGAAAATGGATAGGGCTTTCTGCAGCCTGCAAATCACTTGATAAACAAAAAAAAAAAAAAGAAAAAAGAGAGAGAAGATTAAATTACAGGCTGCTCAAATGATTTATATTTACAATGAATAAATCTCAGCTTTTACTAAAATCTATTGTGTGTTCTTTGGCCCTTGATTAGCAAGAGATTTTTTTAAAAAAGAATGCTCTGTTTCTCTTCAATGACAAGAGTATACATAAAAGAATAAAGAAAACAAATTATGTAAAAATGTTTAAATGGAGAATTTCTCAATAAAGTATTTTTATTTCTCAAGGTTAAAACAGATGACTCTCGCAGCCAAAGCACACACAGAATGCTGTGACTTATGTGAATGTCCTTGGCAAAAGGATAAAATTATCTGCCTGTGAAGGAGATGTAGTTTAAGCTGATGATGTCAGAAGCTAACTGGACACCAACGAAGCATGACCATAAAGAACAATCCATGCATATTTGTATTTACCCCAGAGCAAAAAGCAATTGCAGTTTGATCAACTGATTGCAGTCCTCACCTGGGAAATCTGAAATCACCACCTGTTGTTTTTTTTCCGATGCCAGCGTGACACAATTCAACCGATTTCAGCAGAATATAAAACACCAGTGTACCGTGGGGAGGACGCTTACTCAGTTGCACTCATTTATGTTAAGCAACCTGCTTGAAATGAATCTACTCTAGTATGGAGTTCATCTTTTATATAAACTAAGTACTTTAAAAAAAATCTGAAAAATTACACAAACTTAAATATGCATTTCTAAATAAGTTATTTCTTTATATAGTGAAAGGGAAAATAAGTCCACATCGTTATTCCTTTTTAAAAAAAAAAATATTTGGAGTGTAACTATGTAGTTCCTGTTGCTGAGTGCATGCTAGGAAAATATTTGCATTGCTAACTTTCCAAATTGAAGAAAAAGAACATCCTTTGTACAGTGTGACTTTTTGAACGAGACAAGGGAGCTATAGAATAGAGCTGTCTAAAATGGATCCTGCAGTACAATGCAGCATTTACACTACCATTCTGCTGCTGTTTCAGTTTAAAACACAGACACAGTAGTAAAAGTCTTGGAGGAAAGACAAGTGAGCTGAGACAGTCCTCTTTCGATTGCACTCTATTAGCTGTATACTTCCCTTTGTAAATAATAGAATGACGCTTAAAACATTTATAGAACCAAGCATGAAGATTACAGGTTCACAGTCAAGGTACCAGATGGACTGGGTGATCACGTAGCAAAGCTAAGAATAAAATAATTGCACCCCAATCCCAATTTAAAACAAAACCAAAAAAAAAAATATAGGGGCAAAAATTTAAGCCGATTACATATACAGTTATTTATAAGCTTTATCCTGGAGCTGAGGCAATCAAGTATATCTAACCACTGTAATCTAGCGGTGAATAAAGATTGATTGTGGTAAAGCAAGGTCTTTGTCAGATGGTACTTTGTGGAATTTGCTGTATGTATGATTAATGTGCAAAAGGTCTGTTTATAGCCTTCAGGATTCTTGCTAGCTCTTGCTGCCATCTACCGATTGAATTTAGCATTTTCTTCTTCCTCCTTTCTTCCTTCCTTTCTTTCTTTTTCTTTTTTTCTTTCTTTCTTTCTTTCTTTCTTTCTTTCTTTCTTTATTTCTTTATTTATTTATTTATTTATTTAATTATTTATTCCTTTGTTTCCTTTCTTTCTTTCTTTTTTTTTCCTTTCTTTCCTTTCTTTCTTTCTTTTTTTTCCTTTCTTTCTTTTTTTTCCTTTCTTTCCTTTCTTTCTTTCCTTTCTCACTGTTGCTTGTTACTTGTTTTTGCATGAGGGGCACACCTGCCAGACAGCTTCATTCTGTTGGGTTTATAGTTACAGTCCTGTCTCACAAGAATGTTCTAGCCTTCTGTGGAGATTTAGAGCTCAATAGCAATGATCAAGGTCAGGTTGGAAGCAAAGAGCACTGTTACAAATTAGCTGCCATGTTCATAAAGTCAGAAATAGACAGAAACATCCCATGAGTTTGTGCAGAATAAGTGAAGTTTCTCCTGAATTATCTGCCAGAAAAAAATGGAACAGTATTAAAATCCACCTCTCATGTTTTAAAGCAATCTGGGCACTGGGCAAATTAACAACATTGAAGTAATGTAATTTCCCTATATAGGGAATAGATACTTGCTTTACAACTCTATGTACTATGATTAGAAATGACATACATTTCATTCAAAGGACTACTTTTAAAGTATCAAAGTGTTGAATTAAAACCCTGACCTGCATTATTAGTTTGCACACATAATAATATAGTTAGAGATTTTCAAACTCTGTGGATTTCATTTCAGAGGCTGAACACTACAGTGGGACAAAATACAAGAACAAAAGGTACAAGAGCTTCAGCAGCACTTTCTGAAGCCTTGGTAGGGTGTTATGGAAGAAGATCACAATATATCACAGTGGCAGCTGTGAAGAACTCATTGTGCTGTCTCCACAAAATTCTGAAAGCTGCTTTATGAGCCACAGTTTTAAAAGTTCTTTTCTGTAAGTTGCTGAAAGGAAAAGAAAATCTTAAAGGCTTTCTCTTCTTCAAGAGCTATCAGCCTCTTTAGCTCCTCAGAGGTTTCACCTGTCCCAAGTGCAAGAGAACTTGGACTTTAAATCTAACAGCATCTTTTCAAATAGTTAAGCGCTTCAAAAGGTTTTCTGAGGATAGCTAATTAGCTCTTCATCACCTCTGCAAATTAAAGCCTTCTGTTTGTTCCCACCGATTTTAAAGGATTTGAATCATTCAAATGTTTAGATACAATAGCATTTCGAGTGATACGGACATACCCCATGGACAAAACTAAATTTGCTTTAGCACAAAATAGAGGATATTTTGGAATTTACTTTTGAAGTGCCTCTTTAGGAGAGAGGAAAAAAACCCAAACCAAGGAAACACAGAAAACAGCCTCTGATATGTCCTGGAATTAAGCATCTTATAAAAAATGTAGAACAGTGTAGTAATCACTGAGGTTGTTTTTAATGATCAGATATGCCCACTACAGGTCTTTTTTTTCTTTTGTTTACCTAGTATTTACCTCATGTCAAGGTTACTGAAAATGTTTGCTACTTTTTTAGAACACTCTATACATATTTTTTGAGTAATATTTGTCCTCAAAATTACAAGGAAGAAATAATGCAAGATAAAGATCAGAAATTCTGTGATGTAGTCTGTATTCTTTTTAAACAATGTATCCAGCATTTGCCCAGCAATAACTCATCCACTGCAGAACATTCGTCCTTTGTTTCACAACACTTACGATCAAATTCTCATCTTAAATCCTTTAACCCTACTGCAGCACCTATATTTTGGTGAAAGAAAGTGAAAATTAAAATAATGCCCTTTAGGATCAAACACAGGATTCGTATTACTGAATTTCAAATGGCCACAGTAGAGTCTTCTATTTTTAAGAAAGTCTTCATGGTTTTTTAAAGAGAAGGAAGAATTTCTAGTTCTGAATTAATTTTATTAAAAAAATAGACCAGGCTGAGTCCTGCTTACCAGATGACCACTTCACTCATTCTCTACTTCTTTTAATTTTGACTTCCAGTTTTGTCCCAGTCTTTAAGAAAAATTGAAGTGAACACTGAAAACATTGGGCATGATGGTAGCGATGTGACTAAGTTAACAGACATCATTGCCTGTCTTCTAATTCGTTACTTTTTTTTTTGCTTCCTAAGTGTGCCTCCATCTTGACAACAATCCAATAATTCTTTAAATGTCTGCTTCAGCCGTGTGAGTAGTATATATGAAATCAGCAAGACTGTTCTTTTGTATACAAATACATGAATGCCTATGGGGTTTTTTGGAAAGCTGCATGGAATGATACAATGTGTTTTCTCCCTCCCAATGCACAGCCAGGATTCACAGATACTCTGGTAATAAAAAATATTATCTCCTTCCTGTGACCTCTCACTTGTCCTCTGCAATAATCAACACCATCCTTATCATTCACTAGTTGACAAATAGCGGTAGTCACTGCTGTGTCCGTTCTTGGAATACATCCCCAAATCATCTTATTCTGGCATGTAACTACATCACATTTAGACAAACTTTACATTCAAAGTGGCATTGAGGAACATTTTTAAATTGTCTGGTTAAAGCTGAATGCCAAGCTTCTTTTAGTAAAGCCCCTAGAGTAAAATGTTAAATTTTATTATATGCTCCCTTGAGCCTTGAAGATACATTGAACAAATTATAAATTTAAAATCTGGCAGGACCACTGCTTTTCTTTTACATACTCTTAAATTATTTATTATGAAAATGCTGACATAATCTCAAATACAGAGGCATGAATATGCTGTAATAAAAATTGTAATCCTGTTAGCTTGTTAAATTCAATACATTTACCTAGATTGTAAACTAATTCAGATAACACAGATAACAATATTAATGATGTGTTATTCTTACAGGTTATAATCTGATCCTCCTTTCGGCCCTTGTAGATGGGCATCACATTTACTAACCTCCAGTCAACTGAGACCTGCCCAGTTAGCCAGGATTGCTGATAAATGGTTGAAAGTGTCTTAATGAGCACTTCTGCCAGCTCCCTCAGTAGCCTTGGGTGGACTTCATCTGGCTCGGTAGACTTGTGCATGTATAGGTGGTGTAGCAGGTCACTAACGATTTTTTCTTGTATTATGAGGACTCCATTCCACTCTCCATCCCTTTCTTCCAGCTCAGGGGTATGCGTACCCAGAGAATAACTGCTCTGACTACTACAGAGTGAGGCAAAGAAGGCATTAAGTAACTCAGTCTTTTCCTCATCCTTTGTTACTAGGTTTCCCCTTCTGCATCCAATAAAGTCTGGAGATTCTCCTTAGCACGCCTTTTGATATTATGGTGTTTGTAGAAATATTTTTAATTGTCTTTTATGGCAGTAGCCAGATTAAGTTCTAGTTGGGCTTTAGCTCTTCTAATTTTCTACCTGCGTAACTGTACAACTTCCTGGAAGTCCTCCTGAGACATCCGCCCTTCTTCCAAAGGTCATAAATTCTCCTTTTTGTTTTCTGAGTTCCACCCAAGGCCCTCTGTTCAGCCAGATTAGTCTTCTTCCCCCATGGTTTATCTTTTGGCAGGTGTAGCAGTCTGCACCTTTAATGTTTCCTTCTTGAAGATCATCCAGTCTTCCTGGACTCCTTTGCCCTTCAAGACTCTGTCAATTAATCTCCTAAAAGGTCCAAGTCTGCCCACCAGAACTCCATGGTCGTAGTTCTGCTGACCCCTTTTTCATTTCTCCAAGAAGTGAAATCTTTATAATTTTGTAATTGTTATGCCAAAGATGGTCTCCAACTGTCACATCACCCACCGGGGTTCGAGTCCATCATAGCAAGTTCACAGATGACACCAAGCTGGGAGGAAGTGTCGATCTGCTGGAGGATAGGAGGGCCCTACAGAGGGACCTGACAGGCTGGAGAGATGGGCTGACTCCAACAGCATGAGGTTTAACAAGTCCAAGTGCTGGGTTCTGCACTTTGGACACAACAACCCCATGCAGAGCTACAGGCTGGGGACAGAGTGGCTGGACAACAGTCAGGCAGAAAGGGACGTGGGAGTGCTGGTGGACAGGAAATTCAACACGAGCCAGCAGTGTGCCCAAGTGGCCAAGAATGCCAGTGGTATCTTGGCCTGCATCAGGAATAGTGTGACCAGCAGGACTAGACATGTCATCATCCCCTTATACTCAGCACTGGTCAGGCCACACCTCGAGTGCTGTGTCCAGTTCTGGGCCCCTCAGTTTGAGAAAGATGTTGAGATGCTGGAGTGCATCCAGAGGAGAGCAACGAGAATGCTGAAGGGGCTGGAGCACAAGCCCTATGAAGAGCGACTGAGGGAGCTGGGGTTGTTTAGCCTGGAGAAGAGGAGGCTCAGGGGAGACCTTGCTCTCTACAACTACCTAAAAGGAGGCTGTAGTCAGGCAGGGGTTGGTCTCTTCTCTCAGGCAACCGGTGACAGAACAAGAGGACACAGGGGAGGTTTAGGCTTGATATTAGGAAAAAATTCTTCACTGAAAGGGTGATTGGCCATTGGAATGCGCTGCCCGGGGAGGTGGTGGAGTCACCGTCCCTGGAGGTGTTTAAAAGGAGATTGGATGAGGCACTTAGTGCCATGGTTTAGATGATGAGTAGGTGTTGGTGTTGTGTCATAGGCTGGACTCGATCTCAAAGGTCTTTTCCAGCCTTGTGATAATGTGATACTGTTATAAGTCCCTCTTTGTTCACAAACAGGTCCAGTGAGGTACCCTCCCTAGTTGGCTCACTTACCAGCTAGGTCGGGAAGTGTTTCATGAACTGGAGCAGGGCAAGTATTTAGCTTGCACAGCTGCAAAAGAGGTAGTGCTGCTACAAGGGAGGGAGAAGCACAGGACTATAGCAAGTTGTGCAATGGGAAGTTTAGACTGGACATTAGGAAGAATATCTTCACTGAAAGAGTGGTCAAGGATTGGAACAGCTGCACAGGAAGGAGGTGGAGTTGCCGTCCCTGGAGATATTTAAAAGACAGGTGGATGAGTTCCTTAGAGATATGGTTTAATGGGGAGACAGGAACAGTTGGACTCAATCTTGGAGGTCTCTTCCAAACTTATGATTCTATGGTTCTATAATTCTATGAATTTATCTGCCACACATTGCAGAAACCTCCTAAACCGTTTCCTCTCTGCTGTATTGTATTTCCAGCAGACACCTGGTAAGCTGAAATCCCCCATGGGAACAAGGGCTAGTGATTGTGACCTCTCCCAGATGCTTATACCATAATCTCCTTTTCTTCCTTGCCTATCCCTTCTGCAGAGTTTTTAGGCATCCATTACAGCACTCCAGTTGTGCAAGTCAGCCCATGACGGCAACTATATCCTAGTTTTCCTACTGCACAATGGCTTCCAGCTCCTCCTGGTTTTACCTACGTTGTGTACATTGCTGTAGATGCTCTTCAGTTCAGCTATTGATCCCATCACCTTTTTAGTGGGAGAAGTCCTAATTCCTATGTGACTTTCCCCTTTCTCACTTTCTCAGCACACTGTCCCTCAAATATTGGTATGCCTCCCACAGGTGTATCTCTAGCAAGTCTTTTATTATCTCTTCCCACATTCAAATCTGGTTTAAAGCTCTTTGAATGAGCCCTGCTACCTCCATTGCAACCATCCTTTGCTTTCTTTCAGACAGGTGTACCTCGTGTGCTGCCAACACACCTTGTGTCATATAGACTGACCCATGATCAAAAAAACACAAATTCTGCTGGTGACGATAAGCAGTAAAGCTGCTGAGTGTGTAAAGCTGAGTGAGATGAATCTGTGACTATATGACTTTTCTCAAATTTCTCAGAAACCTTGTGGCTGAACTTGGATTTGGTTTAGATAACGTAGTTGCAATTAAACCATATTATTACAGAGTGTGAAAGTATTGCCGACAGCTGAGCATTGCTAGAAATTTTGTTTTTTGGAGTGACTACGTAAGCATTGTCTCATCCTTCTATGAAGAAGAAAAACTAGAGCTATAAGAATAAGGAGTTAAATCAAAATATGTACAGAAAGAAATTTCTGGGGTTTTTTTGCTAGTTTTACATCATGCAGTAAGTGAAGAAAAAATAAAAAATAGAAAATAAAGAAAAAAGAAAAAAGAAAAAAGAAAATAAAGAAAAAGAAAGGGAAATGCTAACAAGTTAGACTTCTTTCTTTTCTGAAAAGTTTTTGTTTTAAGCTGAAAATTTTAGACAAAGCTATAGTAAGACTATCTCCTCGGTGGGTTGGAAGGAGGTTGGACCAGGGAGGTGGACTGTTCAGTTAACTGTCACAAACAGCAAGCAGCTAGGATGAGTGACAACAACAAAAAAAAAGGATCATAAGAGTATCAAGGTGTGTGGTAGGGAATAAAGTAATGAAAGGGACTGATGTTAAATAGCAAAGCCAGGAATATACAATTCTAGAAAGGATGGTACTCTTAAAAACTTTCAGTGGTATTAATTACAAGTCTTGTCATCTGGCATCTTCTGTCAACAGGTTTCCATTGTCAATCATCATATTTAAAAGTCTTTAATGATGAGAATTAATCAGACTAGCATCAGCAACATTGTGAAGATCTTTCTACCTAGAGATTATATCATGGTGTGACAAGATAACATCATGGTGTGACAAGATTACAATTTCATCATACTTATGAATAAATTACACTACTAGGTATTTCACAGCACTGTTCTAAACAAGGAGTCCATGACATGATACTTCAAAAATTTAACAGAAGCAGCTCTTTAAATAAAAAGGAATTAGCATTGCATTCAAATGAATTGACATTAATTATATTCTTATTTCAATGCATGTTAAAAAAAGGTAATATCTAGACACTGCAGTTGCAGTATTGGCAAATACAGAAACTATTACACATTTGAATATGTTTCACAAAATGCTATTAAACATTAGAAATAGAACTGATTTTAAAGACTGAATGGAAAGATTTGTCCATGGAAAGTGCTGATAGGATTAAAACACTGTTTTGCAAGACAAATCTATTTCATCAAATACGTTTATAAAGAATTACTTTACTTCATAAAAGCAAACTTTCTTTTGAATGACTTTTTTTATCAAACTGTAAAAATTAACAGCTTTATATCAAAAAATCTGATGGATTCAAAACAAAATCTTTAAGAATACACCTTACTGAACAAAATCCTGATTATTCTTTCTTTAGTTATATTCTTCTTTACAGAAATTACCAGAACATGAACAGAAAGCGTATCTCCAGGAACACATAAATGAGCTCCTCACTGCCTGCATTACCCTCCATGTTAAAGCTTTACTCAACTGTTTTTTTGACTACTGAATGGTGAAAAATCCCTATGATGGGGAAATGGAATTAATTCATTAAAGAAAAGGCTGCAAAAATAAAATCTTTATGGGAGTATGCCAAAAAATTTCTCTTTAGGAGCAACTATATTCCTATCTGCCACTGTCTTGCTACCACACTGGTTAACCACAAAAAAATAAAAGCAAATTTATGAAACAGAAGACACTAACAATGCACACTCACACAGTTAACAGCGCTGTTCACAATACGTTAAATCGTTTCTTGTAGAAAATATTTTGAGATGCATGAATTTAGCAAAGATGAATCTCAGTCAATAAGCTACAAAGATAGCAACCGAAGTTGTCTAATGAATAAACACTGAAAGATAGTCATTCAAGTCAATTGCATATCTGCTTTTTCTTGAAAAGTTTCATCTACAATGTACTGTTACTAAAATACCTGTCCAGGTAGTGTCTTTGTTTCTGTATAATCTATGGTCCAGTGTTGTGTTCTTTCTCCCCATAAAATTATGAAAAAATCTCCCCTCCCTCGTCCTTTTGAATTCCCCTTCAGTTTTCTAACTCAAAGAGCTCAGTATTTCAAAAGAATTACCAAATATAGTAGAACAGTGATTGCATCTCCCTATTTTAGTTTGTACTAAAGTTTTAAAGTGAAGATGACAAAATTAGAACTTTCAAAATAACTCACCAGAATCAAGAACTTGATCTGTAAAAAATTATTTTTTTCTTCAACAATACACAAAAAACCTATTTCTGTTGACATCCCTGTTCATTGCCAAAAGCTTCACATTCTCAAAATAATGTTTTATTTGTCTTCTTTTGTGATAAAATAGAGAATTAATTTAGAAAGTGAGGTGGAGGTTAATTTCCCACAGTGCAATTTCCGAGTGACTGAGTTCGAGATCATTTATAATGAAACAACTCCAGAAGCACAACTATTCATGGGGATAAGTCATTAAAGGATGGATATTTTCTGAACTGAAAACATTTATATATTGGTGCAGCAAACAGAGTGTCCAGCAGAGGGACAAGGTCAACATTTACTGAATCAAATTATTACAAAAACTAATGATAAGAAAATGTGCAGGCTTTGGAAGATTATTATGCTGTATATGTACAGAGAGAAAGAGAGAGCGCACAATATTAGCTGTATTCGAAGTCTCATGTACATTTATTTTACCAAAGTGAAGGCAGCGTATTTTAAATTTTAATGTTTGTGGTTAGATGAGATACTTGAAATAGTGACTCATACAGAAAACACTAAGGAAAAGTTTTCAATAAGAGTGTTAGCTGATACCACTATAATAAATCAACAGAACAGTCACTCAACATTTCATTTGTTGAGAAGAAGAATCAAATACACACTTTTCCTTTTCCTGTCAGGGAGAATAAATATCCCATTTATTTCTGGACATTTCAAGAAGTGCCAGACACCTGTACTGTTTAGATCCAACATTAATCATTTCACCACCTGTGTGTCTTTTCATTTAGAGAGAATTTTTATTAATGCTGATTGCCAACAGTGTGCTCCTTTTTTCGTCAAGGTGACTTCTTGCTTCGTCATTAGAAAACAATGCCTAATAAATAGAAAGGAAAAAAAATTGAGCTTCATGCTTTTGCACACTAAGTAACTATAACATTGTTGCAAAGACGGGGTTGTTTAAGACTTCACTCAGAGACATCAGAGGTTTAAGCTTGTGAAGCTCCATTTTCTCCTATTGCAAATAGAAATCACTTATTTAAGCAAAGAATGTTTAACAGAAGAGAGAAAGAAAAAGATTAAAAGATAGATGGGCAAGGCAACCAGAACATATTTAGTTCCTAAAATATAGCTACCATTAACAGTCTTCTTTGATGAGGCAATTCGGAGTCCAGCTGGTTGCTTGCTTTCTCCTACAGTGCCACTTGACTTACATATCGTGGTTGTCAATTTTTGCCACAGCAGCCACGGATTTTGTGGTTTGCGCTGATCTCTCTTTGCTAGATATTCCCACGCTACAGCAAGCTTAGGGTAACTCCAACTCTTAGGCAGAATACGTGTAGCACACAGCACCAACAGTCCTGCATAGCATAAATTCTCTAAATATCTTCTCACATTTCACAGTATATTCATAACTTTTTGGCAAAGTCTCCTGAGCTTCTTCAGATTGAAACTTTTATAGTCTAGCTCTAGAAGCTATTGCCTAGGATAGGAGAGGCTACTCACCTAAAGCACAAATAGAAACAATTAGTTGGAAAAGAGTTTTATGCACTCTGATCTTCATGAAATATATCTATTTTTATGAGAGAAATGCTTCTCAAACACAATAAACCAAAATCTTCCCTTTCTCTACTGGATGTCAAATGTGGGATCATGTTTTTATCAGGCTTGCTATTTTTCTTGGAAAGGAAAATACCATGTGATTTACTTCAGGCCTCTGCTACTAGGTTTACACAAGGCTGCAGCTGAACCCCAATATCATACTAAACATAACTCTGAGAGTGCAATCCTGAGGAGTATGCCCCATGAAGAGATGCAGCAATGTGCAAGTTTTGCCAGGAGCACAGGTCAGTAGGAGGCATTTTTACTGTACAAAGTGAGACGACACCTAAAAGTAGTAGAGAATTACAGCTTTTGTTCATCTGAACATTATTGATGCATCATGGTATCATTTGAGTTTTCTTTCACTAGAAGCTTTCCAAAAGAATATGCGTAGCCTTGGAACTTTCACAGTAGCACTTTAGCTTACTAAGTCCTGTAAACTATCATGTAGCTACATAGTGAATGAATTTATGAAGATATCTAAGGTTAGCAATCACTCAAAACTAGATAAGCAGCAAATCAGATTTTCTTTTATGTGTGGGGGAACAGAGTATGAAATCTTGTTATTGACCTGTTCTCACAGAGGAATGAAGGATGTAATTCACTGTGTTGTATTAATGAAGACCAGAGGACTCTTTAAAAATAAAAGGAAGTTTTAAAATGTCATAATTAAATACAATTATATGGGCTAATGAGAAACCTGTAAAAGAAAGGCAACAGGGACAGCAGAATTCACAAGTGAATCTGAATGTCTCAAGCAGGGCTAGAAGCAAACAGTGTTGATTCAAAATCAGTACATCCATTGATTCCGTCTCTTGTTTCTATATCTAGATCATTATTAATAAGTATAAAAACTGTAACTCTGAAAGTCAATGTTCCAAAAATTAGGTCTACTTTGGAAAAAATAATGAGAGAAAGACTTATTTGTGCATCTTTAGACTTAGTGCGATGTCTTGACCTTAGGTGATAAATGGGAACAACTTGAAACTGTTAAACTAACTGTAAGAATCATCCTAAGAGACACTGAATTCCACTGTTGTCTTCTGTTATTTATATGTTTCTCCTGATCTCCCAATGCTATTTTTCTTCTAGGTCCTTTTCACCAGTTACTTAGACTCTACTGAAAAATGAAACATGATGACTCAACCAGTTTTTGCACAGACCCAGGATGATCAGCCATATCAAATTACAAACTAGGAAAATGAGGCAGAGACAAGCTGATATACTACCTGCCAGACCAAGGATTGTCAACAGCAACTGTTTTATATCAGTGCAGTTTTCCTCACTCATATCATCTTACATTTCTCTTTTGTCTATGTCTATGCATGTTGCACTGAAAGCAGAGAAAAAAAGATGACTATGGAGCTAATTATTTACTCCTTAATATGAAAATAATTGATATTTTTAAATATGACTGTGTTTCTGAGAAACAGTCTTTGATGATAGACTTGAACTTAGGGATGGCCTTCCCCTCCCTCTTTCTTTCCCTCTGCTTCTTGCTCTCCTTCAGTCTCTTCATACCCCTCCTCATTTGTTGTCCCTCTCCTCTCCTCTCCTCTCCTCTCCTCTCCTCTCCTCTCCTCTCCTCTCCTCTCCTCTCCTCTCCTCTCCTCTCCTCTCCTCTCCTCTCCTCTCCTCTCCTCTCCTCTCCTCTCCTCTCCTCTCCTCTCCTCTTCCCCCTCCTCCCCTCCTGTCTCCTCGCCTCTCTTCTTTTTTTCTACATAATCACTAGGCTTTAAAACACATTGGTTTTTTTTTTAGTACTTGTTACTGTCTGTAATATAGTGAAGAATTTTCCAAATGTTCATAATTTGCAGAGGTTTATCATATTTTTCTGTGAGATGTGTTCAAAAGCAGAGAACTCTAATACGTGTTTAGTGTTGAGCTACTGCATGGTGATGTCTTTGACTCTTTGACTTTTTGAACACATTTTCTCTCCTTAAATAAACACAACCCCATTTCATCTCATAAGTATGTTGATCACTGAGTAAATGTCTGACCACGGTTTTACCTAATTCGTCACTTTCAAGGCAAAAGAGATTACTGTTAACATCTAGTTTGACTGCCTCTACTTAATCACTTTGTTTCCCATTCTAGTAGTATCTCATTCCTCTGCATTTACTTCATCGTTATTCCTCCTGAGAACCACCTGTTTTTTCCTTCCTCAATGAGCTTTCAAGAATTTCAATAACTTCAGACCTCCACACATTATGTAGAAGACCTATTCATCTTGCTATAACAAAAGTCAGGTCTCGGGCCTGCCAATGCTCTGTTCCACTTTCATGTTATAAAACATTTAACATTTGTGCATGACCACGCACTTATCTACTGGCATTTCTTATTTGTTTATTTTTGAAGCAAAAAAAGGATCACTCATTCATAATATCCTTTACCATTCCTGTTACTATCAGCCAGGTTTTGTTCCGTGTCCAGTCTGCATTAGGAAAGTTTTGTTTGACAACCTATTTGCAACTTTAAATTGTAAAATGTTGATTAAGCTTCAGTAATTCAGCTAGATACCCTTTGAGGTATGTACAAAGAAGGTACCGCCCATGAATAACATTTCCCTTAAGTTACTGGAGTGAATCACCTTCTGCATGAGCCTCAATGACTGGCGTAGTCTGAAGTGGTCATCCTCTGAATGGTGAAACTGCAGGGCACAATGGGATTTTCATTTCGTAAATGGTCTTTAAGAAACCAATTCCTCTGAATTAGCTTATCTTCACCAGAGTGAATATCTGCAGTCTTACAGAGTTTCTACTGTCATTGTTGTTGTTAGAATGTTAAAGAAAGCCTATTGGTTACGAATTCATTTCTTGCATTTTTCTAGGAAATAAATTTTGCAGCAAATAAAAAGAATAACAGCAATATTGTCCTGCCACCCAGTTTTAATGAAAAAGATATTGCATTTACAATTGCATTATTTGCATGTTAAAACATTCTGACTCTCAATTTCATTGTTTTCTCATCAGATTTTTTTTCTTTTAAACGTGCTGCTGTTTAAAAAAAAATAAATAATAAAAATGAATTTTTCAGGAACAATTATGTTGCTTGTTTTGCACAAATGGCAATAAAATGTAATTTTTCTGTACTAAAACTGAATTAAAAGGATTGTATATCCTTATTTAAAATTCTTAAAAGTCAGTCTTTTTTATGTTCTAATTTTGCAACTTTAATGACTCTGTCTATTGAGTTTATATATTTAACTAATATATATTGGGATTTATTTATTGACATTAAATAATTCAGTAGGTTATCTTAAAAGTGAAAAAAAAGAGTTATCACAAAAATGGTAGCACATAAAGAATACTTACACCTTTTGTATTTAAAGAGGAAATGAAAGATAATGTACAGTGTTCATGAGTAATGATCATGATAAAGCACATAGAGACCTACCACTCCACAGATTAAATGCATATATTTTAATTAAAGTGATCTGTTCTCTCAAAGGCTCCATCTTTTGACTTTCTGATTTTTCTTTACAGTTTACCATTATAAAATTTTACTGGATTTTTGAAATCTATCATTCCCAGATTCATATGGTAAGATTAATATTAAAATTCAGTAAAATTAAATAATAAAAAAAAAAAGGCCAACACCAAAACCCAAGCCTTCAAGAAATCCATTCTGTTATGGCAAAGGAAATGTCAAATTGCCCCCTAAAGCAGTCTTTCTTTTAGGCTTGGCTTTCACTCTGCTAGCAGTGCTTCTGCTGATCATCATGAAGTTTTGTGTAATAACCACTACAAGCACCTGCAGGAACCTGTAGATGTTTTCAGCAGTAGCGAAGGTCTCAGTTCTTGCTGCGTACCACTAAGTTTTCACTCATGATCAGCTTGTAGAGGTGCTTTATTTACCAGACTGACTGTCCTGATAGAGCTAAGGCTTTAACAAGTCACATTTCTGCAGCTGCAACTGAACCAAGACAGAAGGTGGCTCTTGCTGCCACAAGACGCCTGCTTTGCTTCCCTTTTTTTGCAAGTTATCTTGACATATACTATTTAAAATCCTCTACTACGTACCTGTGTTGTTCCTAGTGCTTTCAAAAACTTTGCTATTAAAAGTATTCTCTTTAACCTACATTAAATTAATCTTGGAATGCAAAAATGAGGTAAACGGTTAACATAGCCGATCTCAGCAGTGATTAATAACTGAGTGCAAGCAGAGGGCAAAAATATTTTATTCTGGGACAGCAGAAGCCAAAGCAGTGTAACTGATTGAAGTCTAAATTTAAGCCAAGAAAGACATGCACATTGCTTGTTTGTTGGTTGGTTATTTCGAGTTCTGTTTCCACAAATGAGGAACACAAAATGGAGGCTAAGCAACGGGAGTCAGAGCGTCTCAAAGCTTACTTTGGGCAACATCCGTATTATCCATATAAAACACTGAACCAATACCACTGAAGTCATGGGAGGATGCTGCACAGCACAAAGGCCAATTCTGAACCCAGATAAAAAAAATCATGAGAGATGTGCCAATGAAAAAAAGGGTGTGAATGTATTCCTGATAAAGAAAGTAGAAATTCAATAAAAATCTAATTATAAGGAAGTTAAAGAGAGGAAAAAATACTGAAATTTTTTTTTATCACTTTATTACATATACAATCTCGTTCATAAGAATTACCTGCAAAAAGCTGTGCGCCTCTCTTGTTGAGCTGCCTGCTGTATGAACAAGATAGTATCACGTAGGAATACCACTAGAGTGAAATCCTCCAAACTCTGTAACTCAATTTACTGCTACCCTGGACTGATCATGTGCATCACTCTGAATAGTTAATTCCTGTCTAATCAGATAAGCAAACCAGAAGTTCATCTTATTTTGCTACTATCTAACCAAGCACGCCTTTCAGTCCCCATTATGAGATTTTTGTACTGCAGAAATCACTAAGGACTGATACAATTTGAAGACAAAAGGAGGAACTACTTAGAGATTCTAAACTATAAATATATACAGATGCAATTAAAATCCAATGACATTGTAATGGAAGTGCGCAAAGAGACTTTTTTTTAATTTTTCCACACTTAAGTAAGTAAATTTTGTCAGAAGCAAGTCGGGGAGTGGGGGGGTTGGATTGGATTATACCATCTTCTTCATTTGCATTGAGAATTACATGAATTCTTAGCCATGAATATTAACTACAACATACTTTCAGAACAAGACACTTTAGAACAACTAAAAATAAAAGAACAAAACCAAAAAATCAAATAAACAAAACCACTGTCATTTGATAGGTTCATGGTGTTGAAAGATGCTTTGGAAGCCATTGGACTGTCACTAACTTACATCTCTTAGAACTTTAGAAAATTGAAGGTTGATAATCATTGTTATAAACATTGTGGATTCAGGACACCATACCTGAATGTAGACACTGTAAGTGGCGTAAAGCTCCTCTTTCTAAATTTTTTTTATATAGAATAAAAAATAAAATAACATAAGATAAAATTACATTAAATTAAATTAAATTAAATGCTTTGTGTATGTATTAGTAAGGAACTCTTCTCAAAAACATCTGCAGTTCATTTAGTCATCTATCAGCCAATTACCTAGATTCCCGCTCTGTGTTAACTGAAGATCTCTTCAGAGGGATCTTCTCAATTTATCAGCATTCCAGTGCAGTATTAATACCTTGACTATACAAGAATCCTATATATCACCCTAGAACTACTATGTAGTAGATGATTTATTTTTCAGAGTTTAAGTTAGGTGCATTGTTACTGTTACTTTTGATCCTTCCACATTCAGGTATTGAAGCTAATCAAGTGGATTAAAACACAGATAGCATTGATGGAAGTGGATAGCCTTTTCCCTTTTATAGGTGGAACACAGCTAACTTATGTTCTTCTAGACATCTTCAATATCAAATGGCCTCTGAATACCAGGGAGTACTCCTCTCTCCTCTCAAAAGAACGTGTGAGACTGTAAAAAAATGAACCTCTTTCAGAATCTTTATGATGAGCAGACAAGTATAAATTATCCTTTACACAGTAATAGATTATTAATAATTCTTTTTCATCTTTTTCCTTCCATCTCTCACAGCACAGTCTCTTTGGATGACCTGACGAAAGCAATGTCACCTGTATAGAATTAGGGATAAAAAAATCAAATTCAGAACAACGGTTATTTAGGAAAAATACTTGCATTGAAAAATTCATGTCTGTGAGACAATGCATTAATTCACTGTGTCTTTTTAGTAGCCATTGTATTTCATTTCTTGAAAAAGATACACAGCATGAGTGCTATACTGTGTTTTCAAATTTTATTATCAATGATTTTCATCCAGAAATTAACATAATGGTGGAAAAGTCTCTAGCCTATTTCTGCTTGAGGCTGATAAGTACATTCCCTCTTTTGTCTTCCTTTAAACTTGGCAGTAAGTGATTACATGTGTCCATAGTTCAGAAATAATGGCAAAAAGCCAAAGAATTTGGCATCTTTGTCTTACATTTATTCTTGGCTCAGTATTATGAACAAATCAAGAGTTCTCTACCACAAGCATTTATGTCCCATGAAAATAAAGCTTACAACCATGAAAGCCTGATGATAAATCCTAACTGCAAAGATCCAAGTGTGCATCCATTTGGGTTACTAGTAATAAGATAATTCTAATTGGTTAGAGCTTCATTAAAAAAAAAATAAATCAAGTGGAAACATAAGGGCAAAACTCTTACTCTAGACCAAGTAAGACTTCATTTTAGAACACAGCACACAGACATGAATTTATACAGATCCTCTTGCTTCTAAAACAAGCAAACAAAGAAATAAAAACAGCCCCCAAAAATGGATATATGAAAAACAGCCTCTGTTCAAAGCTTACTTAATTTTCAAACTTTATATAAAGTAGGAATCAGTTTTCTGGTTATCATAGGAGAAACAGTTTGTCATTTAACTTGATGAAAGGATGACTGACTGACACGTGATTAAGGCATCAAACTATCCGTAGATGTAAGGTTTACTTTGGGTCCACTGTACCTCTCATCTACACGGTAGCCAAGTACCCACAGTGCATCTACATTCGTATGTGTGTTTACAAGGAGGCATTGAACACACTTCACCAGAACTTGTCCTTCCCCAGTAATTTAGGAGGTAGATGGTGTTAGTTTGATTTTGGTTTTTATTTAACTATTGGGTTTCATTTCTTTCTTGAAGAAAAAATCTGTTTTACATTTAAAATGATGAAAAATCTGACTAAAACTGATGATTTAGTGGCCTAAGATATGGAATTTTTTCTTGAAGCAAGAAAGTATCAGATTTTTTCAATTATATAATTTTTAACCTAAAATATAAGTTTATCAAACTAAAACATTTTTAAGTGGCTGATATTAGAAACTTCTTCATATGCAAGATGGACAATACTTGCATTCAAAAAACCAGGGGAAAAAAGTATCCTCAGTATTTGAAATAGATTGTATGGGATTAAAAAATCAGTTTCAAATATACAACTGTGTGGCGGAGACCAATAAGCATGAAGCAAACTTTTCCTTTTTCCCAGTTGGGTACCTTGACCTACCTGGAGGGTCTCTTTTTTCAAATAAAATCTTGAAAACTGTCACATCCAGCTTTATGTACAGCAGAGAACTGTTGCAAGGTGAAAAAAATTTTCTTGCTCAATTCTACTTATGTCTTTTTGAGATAACAGATTTATTTCAGGGTACAGGGACACAGATTTCTTTACAATATCTCAATCTGAAGTAGTAGTCAAGAGCAGAAAAAAACAGGTTTGAAAACATAAAAATGTTTTGACATTTCGAAATGCCAGCAGGAATTTGACTTATGGAAGGGACAAAGGCTAGGCAAGCTCTTGATTTATCCAAGTTGATTCACTCGTTATTATTTAAAATAACCATAATAATAAAATGCTATATTCTCTCTCATCAACTTAAGAAAACAAATTATTTGAAATTTGAGTATTATTGGAAAATTTTTGAGAGGTATTTCTGAATTTACTATAAAGTCAATGCAACAGAATCTTTAACAAACACAAATTCTGTTTGTTCACACAATAAAAGAATGAGTATATCTTTGTTTATTTACAAGGTTGCTAGTATCACCATACCACATACAGTAAATATTACCAATAATAGCTCTCTACCTCATTATAATCTCCTCCTTGAAGTTTTACAGTTCCCTAGTGAAAACCATGTGATGTTAACACTGTATCTAGCTATTAATCCTTAATAGTATACTTCTTAGTATACATATTCTTTAAAAATAATAATCTAAGCACATACAGATAAAATATAGCATATCTGTATTTCTATTAAGGAAATTTGATTTATATTGCACTCCTTAAGGTACTACCGAGTAAGGAATCTTTAAATCCATGTTTCTATTATTGTTGTTAGGTTTAGTGTTTTCGTTACAGTATCACACAATGGCTCATATCACTGATGCTCCGTTATGCTAGGTACTGTGCCATGAGTCAATGGAGACAGCAAAAATGCATTAACAACAAAATATGAGGGGTTTTAATAGTTTTTCCTTATAGGTCTACATGCTCATTTATTTTTAACATGTATAAGAAGGAACTTTTTTTTCCTTGTTATGTGTTGATGAAATTGAGACTTCCCTGGAAAGGATAATAAGATAAAAAGAAAAAAAGATCTTTTTTTTTTGAGACCTATAATATGAATTGGGGAACCCTAGCAACATAACAATCTGCTCACAAGTGGAAATACAGACCAGGATAATGTTTAATTCCATATAACGCATTCATCATGGTCTAACCAAGGAGGGGTTAGCTACTTTAAAAAGTCTGATAATTAAGAAATAGAAATGTAAGTATACTTCAATGTTAGATGAATATATATCATGCCAGAACCAACAATCCAAAAGAAATGAGGCTGCCAAAGCTCCATGTACCCACGTCCAGTCAGTAGTAAAGCTGAAAATATACACCTAACAAACACGTGCATGCAGAGCACACATGTGCATGACACATATACACATTATACACATATATACATCACCAGCCCCACAGATCGCAGGCAGACATTTAGAGCACTCTCATGAACACAGACAACACCAACAGCCTCATCTTGCTCCTTTCTCCCACTGAGCAAG
Source organism: Neomorphus geoffroyi (assembly GCA_033558235.1). NCBI lineage: Eukaryota > Metazoa > Chordata > Aves > Cuculiformes > Neomorphidae > Neomorphus > Neomorphus geoffroyi. Next base: position 26,302,115 of record JAUMJM010000005.1, read on the forward strand.
ATGATGCAATAGTGAGAACATATACATGTGTACAAGTGGCTCTCACCAGCAGCTGGGTCTAAACACTCTGCCCAGTAGCTGCCTCCCTGAATCCCAGCCTCCCATCTTGCTGGCACCTGGACATAGGAGCTCTAAAGACAACAAGCCCAGCCTGTTTGCTGGTACAGTTCTTCACTTCCACATGCAGATACACATACAGAGTTTCCAGGGCTCCCTTGGACATAGCTGTGCCCCTATGCTTTCACATATAGGAACACACAGGCGTTCTCACACCCTTGAAGGCCCACTTGCCCCCATTTGCTTCCAGGCCTTTTGGTCCATTCACCAGTTAGTCCAACTTCATCTTCACTAGAAATCACACACTCACACTCACTCCAGTCATTGACACCACAAACACACAGACACCTGTGACTCAGATTGACATTATATTATTAAATATATTCAATTTTTTCTATAGAAATGCAAAATCAATGGAAAAAAATCTTTATTAATGCAGACAGTAAATGTTAGGGAATTATAATTAAACAAGCTGCAGGCTTTTCTATTAAAGAGTATCCTCTTTATCACTCTTTTATTCAAATAAAATGCAACTTAACTGCTTTAAAGTGTCAGACATTTTTAAAAGATTACATGTAAGACTGCATTCCTCACAGTATTGTTTTGTTTGATTGGTTTTCTTTTCTTTCTTTTTTGTGTGTTTGGAAGTGTATTGAACATAGGAAAACCCGAATGAGCACTTCCTCTAGAGTGAGAATTTTCTATGTAAACACAGTTATATTATCCTCTGTTATGGATTGCAGAA